>JALGQZ010000009.1:15957419-17413883 GCA_023105745.1 Austropuccinia psidii | reverse complement strand
GGAATATCTCTTTTGGAATCTTCAAGAGTCATACATATGAGTGATATGCACTGAATTGATTTCCCTAGTCCCATGTCATCCGCAAGCAGACAGCCCAAGGGAGTATGGCTTAAGGAGTCTTCAAGGTTATTTACTTGCTTCTTTGTGATGCTATTTATCAATTATATTCTTGTAGATGAGGATGATGGTTTATTTAACCATAGAGATTTTGCCGATTTTCCATTTGGGGCTTCTCTATCTAGGAGAAATGCTAATCCTTGCTTTTGATGAGGCTTGAGTGATGATTTTGGGAATGGTATTAGGGATTCGATTTGTGGAAGGTCATTCCCACTTGGAATCTTCAGGAGCTGTGAGTGCAGCTCAGGTGACAACAATACATTCTGAGAAGAGATAACAGGCTGGGGCTCCAGGTGTGAGATAAGTGAACACCCACAATGTTCAGAGCTGTTGTATGTGGCTGGTTGGTGAATTAATATTAAATTCTGCCTAATGAGGTCAAATATATTAATGATTGCTGAGGAAAACGAAAAAATAAACATTACTATTGGAATAGTGAGGTTTTTCTTGTTGTAAAGGTTAAACTTGAGAAAGATTTCAATGAATACTTTCTGGTTGGGGTTTTTTTCTAGATTGGTGTGCCACATGCCAGAAGGACCACAGGATATGATGAAATTGGGGTCACCCAATAATGGGACTAGTGCAGAGGTGACATCCAGAGGAAGGCTACCCCAAGCTTCTCTTTGATGTCGTGTATACAAGAATAAATTATGACTTGTATGACATACAAAAATCCAATCATCCGGTGGAAAAGGTTTCTGAATGGGATTAGTGAGGCATACATGGGTTTTCAATATACCAAGGCAATATGGCTTGGAAGAATCCATATTTTGAAAAAAGATTCAGTTTGATCTTGACAGGAATGAATGGTAAATGCAATGAACTGGAGAGCAAGAATATATACTAAAGTAATTTTGATACTAATCAGGACCGCTTGTGGTTTGCAGTTACTATTTGTATTATGAATAGAAACACGTGAGGTTCAATAAAAGATTGTTTGAAAAAAACAGCTCAATTTAGAGAGGCAAGGAAGTTTATTCTTGGATATTTCAATATAATTGTATCAAGCTCTGAATGAGAAGAATCTTTCTATTCAAAGTCCTGACTTTGAACAGAATACATGAAGGAAATTCCTAAGGATACTTAAGGACATATATTTCAAGAAAGTCATCAAAGGAAAATATGTACTCAAGTTTGCATCAAACATCCCATTTCATGCATAAGTATCCTAGTCTAAGGTTGAAAAGCTACATCAAAAGAAATGGAACATCACAAGAAATTTATATGTTTGAAAGCTTCATTTTTTTCTGTTGATGTCTTGTCTTTTCATTTTGAATCCTTTCTTGACATCCATATGTCTTCTCTTCTTGGGTTATTGGATCCATACATATAAGGCTTTTAGCTCTTGAATATAGCTTGGAGTTGATTTGGAACGAACAGCCAAAGTGAGTTATGGTGGGAAGTTCATCAAAAATAGGAGGTGGCTGAGTGGTCTGGTGAAAAGTGGTCGAAGTTTTCCAGAGAAGCTCAATAATACCTTGTTTGCGAGAAAAATCCAAAAGTGTGGAGTATTCAGGAAATGAGAGGCCATAGCCACAGGAGCGGATGGGAGATGGAATTGGTTTTATGGCTGATTTGTCAAAGAATGTGAACAAACCATAAGTCCAAGTATTCTTGTCCTTCTCATCTCTATTAACACAATTATGTAAACCATTTGTTGTTATGATCACATTGGAGAAAGACCGTAATTTTTGGTGGAACATTGGATTCCATTCACCTTCATGCCATTCAGGTAGCCGGGCTTCTTGCATGATTTCATTATTCTCACAGGCAGCAGACATAGAAAGAATCTTGATGCGGGAGGAAACAAAATTTTCAAACTGAGAAAGGGTCATCCATTCTTCATTATCTGCGTCTAATACTTCTGGATTCATTGTGGTCTTCCTGGCATAAACACCTAGTAAAAGGAGAATAAAATTAACAAAAAAACTTGAATATAATTTTCTAAATACTCACCTAAGGATTTACCACTATCACTTCCACAGCAAAATCCAACTCCTTTCATATGACCATCAATAAGATCACTATTGGATTTAATATGAGGACAATTTTGGGCTGATTTGTAAAGTGCTGTTATTAATTGATTTAATGAAGTAAAAGTTGGAGAAGGAATATGAAATGGATGCAAGTGATAAATGAAGAGGGGCTCATGATTTTTTGAATTGAAAACTATTGAAGGATTTGGTGTTTCATTTATGGAAGGTAATAAAAGTTTATTTATTATATTTGGCTTGGGCTTAACTGGAACGGTACTGAATTCACCTCTGCTTCTTGATGCATGGTCCAAAATTTGGGTGAGTAATTTTTGTGCAATTTGAAATCTTCTATGTGAATTATTGGATTTCTTATTTAAAGATGAGTCATTTTTGGATAAGGGGGAATCATTCACAGCTGGTGAAATAGTCCTTCCCATGGAATGATCCTCAGAATTCAAAAAAAACTCATCCTTTCCGTTTTTGTTGGATAAGCTTGATTTACAAAGAGTTATTGGATGAATTGAGTCACTAATTGATGAAGAAAAATCATTTACAACTGGTGAAATAGTCCTTCCCATGAAATGTTTTTCTTCATCATTAAGTGAATCCATACATTTTGGGAGTTTGATGAGCTGAGTTGGTGAAAGTTGACTCATGATGGGTGAAATGGCAAGAAGCAACGTGTGAGGCTTTCCCCTATAAGGATTTTTATTAAAAAAAAGTAAAATAAGTAAATAAAAATTGTTCTTGCTTAACTCTTATTAACAAAAAAAACAAATAAGATTCCTTTTTAAAATATAATTGTTGTAATGAAATTAAAAAAAAATAGTAAATAAAAATTTAAATTTTTTTTTTCAAAAAATATGAAAAAACATTGTGATTGCTGGGGCTGTAAGAGAGCCCCAGCAATCAATTTGAATTAAAAAAAATAAAATAAAAGTTATAAAATAAAAAAAAAATCTTTTTTTTTTTAAAAAATTGTGATTGCTGGGGCTGTAAGAGCCACAGCAATCAATTTAAATAAAAAAAGATAAAATATTAAAAAATAAAATCATGTTTTTTTTTTATTAATTTTTTCGATTTAAATTAAAAAAATAAAATAAAATAATTAAAAAATAAATAATGTTTCTTTTTTTAAAAATTTGTAATCTCAATTTAAATAAAAAAAAATGTTTTTTTTTTAAAAAACTTTTGATCGCTGGGGCTGTAAGAGCGCCAGTGATCAAGTTAAATAAAAAAAAAAAGAAAATATTTTTTTTTCAAAAAATTTTGATTGCTGGGGCTGTAAGAGCCCCAGCAATCAATTTAAATAACAAAAAATAAAATAAAAATAAATTTTTTTAAAAAAAAAGAAAATGTTTTTTTTTAAAAAACTTTTGATTTCTGGGGCTGTTACAGCTCCAGCAATCAATTTAAATAAAAAAAAAAAAAAATAAAAGTAGAAAATATTAAAAATTCAAATTTTTTAATAAAAGAAAAAAATTGTTTTTTTTTTTTAAATAATTTTTGATAAAAACAAAGAAAATAAAAATAAAATTATTAAAAAAAAAACAGAAAATTTTTTTTTTAAAAAAACTTTTGATCACTGGGGCTGTAAGAGCCCCAGTGATCAATTTCAATAAAAAAAAAATAAAAATAATTAAAAATTAATTTTTTTTTTTTAAAAAAAAAAAAATTTTTTTTTTGAGAAACTTTTGATCACTGGGGCTGCAAGAGCCCCAGCTAGCAATTTAAATAAAAAAAAATAATAATTAAAAATTAATATTTTTTAAAAAAAAATAAAAAAAGTTTTTGATTGCTGGGGCTCTTACAGCCCCAGCAATCAATTTCAATAAAAAAAAAATAATATTTTTTAAAAAAACTTTTGATTGCTGGGGCTCTTACAGCCCCAGCAATCAATTTCAATAAAAAAAAATAATTAAAAATTAATATTTTTTTAAAAAAACTTTTGATCGCTGGGGCTGTAAGAGCCCCAGTGATCAATTTCAATAAAAAAAAATAAAAAAAAATAAAAATAATTAAAAATTATTTTTTTTTTTTAAAAAAACTTTTGATCGCTGGGGCTGTAAGAGCCCCAGCGAGCCATTTCAATAAAAAAAAATTGAAATTTATTGAAAATGAAAGAAAGGTTTTTTTTAACAAACTTTTGATCGCTGGGGCTGTAAGAGCCCCAGTGATCAATTCAAAGGAAAAAAAAATAAAAATAATTAAAAATTAAAATTTTAAAAAAAAAAATAAAATGTTTTTTTTTGCAAAAAATTGTGATCATATTGGTAAATTGAAAATTAAAAAAGAAACTCACTTGGGTATCTTTTAATTACAAGTTTTTGGTTATGAGTATTATTTTGTATCAAAGAAAATAATATTTTGAATTAAAAAAAAAATAGTTTTCAGTGATTATATCCGAAGTGAAAAGAATGCAGGTGAATTGGGGATTTTGCTCCCAAAGTGTGGGAAAAAGTCAATGTGATGTGAATGACCTAACACTGTCTGCAAAATTGGGTGGTTTTTCATGTAACCATGAGTGGTGGTCTAACATGAGGTTTTGTGAACTCATACAGTGTAACTGTACTACAGTACTGCCGCATGTGTATGCAAGCATCATAATGAACCATGGTGTACTGTACACACTACATGTACTGTACTATAGTACAGTACTGCCGCATGTGTGTGCAAGCATCATAATCCTTTGTCAATTGTTGTAAAACGTTATAATAATGACAGTTTGATTGTCACAAAAACCAGTAAAGAGGGAAAACCAACGGCTGAAACAGCAACTGACGCAGTAAAGATAACCCAAAACGGAGAAAATTCTTTCACCTTATTGTTGAAGTACGCACAAAAAAGAAATAAATATTCATTTTTTTCCTGCCAAATTCATAGTCAGATCTTCTTGTTCGCTCAAAATAAAGATATCTGTTTTTTAATCTTTCGTGTCTCTACTCAAATATTCTAACTTCAAATGGATCCACAAAGAGTTCTTTGCACTTGTTCAATATGTAGCAAGAGTTATTTTACTGATGAAACTGGGGTTGAGCGCCAAGGTCTCTACAAGCATCCCAGTACCTGTCGCAAACACTGGGCTAAAGACACTCAAATGGAAAACACAATGATGGAGGAATCAATGACCTACCTAACACTAGAAGATTCCAAAAGAAAAAGTAGAAAAGAGATAAATGCAAAGAATTCAACTGGAAGTGATGAGAGTGAAAGCAATTCAGATTATTCTAACGATGTAGGCTATGAGAAACCCCCTATTAATCAAGGTACTAAGTCAATTTTTTCCTCCTCTTTTGTGAAGAACTCTTGAAAACACTGATTAAAACTTGTATTCAGCTTTTGTTTTCTTCTTTATAGCATGGTTGTACCTTGTTTGTGGAATCAGTCAGGCGAAATGTCAGAAAGCAATAAAATACCTAAAATATATTATAAAGCATTCGCGTCAGCTCCCACAACAAGTTGAGATGGAAAAAAATATTCCAAATGACATACGGACGATAAACAAGCATCTCAAACTTTGTGTGAACCTTGAATTCCATGTTTGCTGCCCCTCCTGCTATTCACTATACGATATTGAGGTGGCACCATCCCAATGCGGCTATCAGTCCACAAATCGTTCAGAAATTTGTAGTACTGATTTATTTGATGCAAGAAAAATTCCGATATGGGAGGGGATCCCAAGAGCTTTCCCACAGCGCTTGCGACAATCTCGAGGAAAAATAACTCATATGATGAACCCAACAAGCGTTTTTGTCAGCCAAAGTTTTGTGGAGTGGTTAAAATGGTTCCTATGCATACCTGGAGTTGAATCTTCAATTGACGAGTGGAGTAAAAGCTTAACCACAAATGAAAACGAAATCATTGATTATTGCCACTCCAAAGCTTGGGCCAATTTTCAGTCAGATAGTCAAAATAATTTGCGAAAACAATATCCACACCTTGACTTGGCCTTCACCTTATTTGTCGATTGGTTTAATCCGCTTGGAAACAAGTGTTCTGGGAAACAGGTATCTTTAGGAGTGCTGGCCCTCACCTGTCTCAACTTGCCACCATCAATGCGATACAAACCTCAGTATACCTATCTAGCAGGAATCATTCCAGCTCCAAACCAACCAAGCATGGTCACCATGAATAATGTTTTGAAACCATTAGTAAACGAGCTAATTGAACTGAACAAAACAATAAGAATTCAAACCTATCAGGAGCCTGAGGGGCAAAATGTAAGAGTGAAACTGCAAGCCTTACTTGGTGACGTTGTTGCAACACACAAGGTTGCTGGATTTACATCACACTCCGGACACAAATTTTGCTCTTGGTGTGAAGTAATTAAGGCTGACATTGCAAAGATGGAAATTAGAAAGCCACGAAATAAAAACTCAACAAAAGCACTTGCAATGAGATGGTATGATGAACAACAAACAACTCAACGAAAACTCCTTGTTAGGAAAATGGGTGTGAGATGGTCAGAACTTAATCGGCTTCCATACTGGGATCCTGTAAAGTGCGTAGTGCTTGGAATTCTTCACAATTGGTATGAAGGTGTATTGCAACACCATTTCCGATTTCGGTGGGGAATAAATGGACTTCAAGAAAATCTGCTGAAAGGATTAACAGACACGGAAACAACCGATGCATCAAAAGAAACAGAAAGTGATAAAACAGTAATTTCAACAAGGGGAATATTAAGCGATGAAACAAAAAATAAACTAATTTCATCAATAATGGAGGTTGTGGCTCCAAGTCGACTTACTCCAATGCCAAAAGGATTAGGTACAAATCAGAATGGGAAGCTGAAGGCAAGTGAATGGCACTCTCTATTTGCCATTCACTTGCCTTTGTCATTTGTTGATAGCTTGCTTGGATGGGATTCATTTGAAGAAGATCTTGAAAAGTATCATGATGTAATTGACAACCTATGCTCACTGGTTCAATGTACAAGAATTGTCAGCTCAAGAGTCGTGAAAGAAGGTGATTGCAAAACGTTTGAAGAGCAATATTTGAACTACACGGTGACATCCAGAAAGGTATTCCCAAACATGAAGACCCTACCGAACCACCATTACTCACTACACATACCAGAACAATTGAAATGGTGGGGTCCTATCACTGGGGTTTCAGAGTTCCCTGGAGAACGACTAGTTGGGCTCTTGCAAAAATTTAAATCTAATCTGACATCAAGTAAGTAAAAGATGATAAATTCATTTGAAGCAATGGTGGTGATTGAAGATGATTTTTGTTCAATAGGACATGTTGGGGTTTCAATTATGAATCACTTTTGTCGGCTTCAACAATTAGAAATACAGAATGACCTGAATTTCTTGGATGAAAGCAAGAAAGCGGAGGTCAAAAAAAAAATAATCGTTGATGATAAGGCTTACAATGAAATACTTGTATTTTTGCAGAATACAGTTCCTGATTTAAGACCTTATTATTACTTTCCTCATCCTGAAAATGCGAAAGTTTTATTTAATGAAGTCACTGAAATCAAATCATTGGATATTAGAGGTAGGAATATATCAAAAAACAAACCCAACAACATGATTGAATATAGGAGGAAAGAAAATAAAGCTTACGGTTGTGTTGCTCAAATAATCAAGTTCTGTGGAGATGTTGACTTCACCATAATCAAAGTTGTTTGCGCCAAAGAAGTTGAGTCAGATTTTCGGGTGAATGAAATTTGGAAGCGATTGAATGTTTTTCAAGCAACCTTGAGTGGGCATGAGTATATTCTTGTAGATTCCCAATTGACACCAATTGCATACCGCACACTACCTGCCTGGTCGCTTGGACAAAGTAAACCTACATATCTTTTGAATCCAACATCATCTGTTGCAGCTCCTCTACTTAATACCGAAAGCTTGATGCATATGGAAATAGATTGATACAAATGTTTTTTTATTCATCGAATTTCTTGTTTCATTTAAATATTGATTAGAAAATACAGGTTTTTATGTTTTTTCAACTGCATGAGCATACCAAAGCGCTTTAATTCACATAGAATGGAAATCGAGCTGCTTAATTAAGGATTGATCTTACTTTTCCCTAAAGGAGACTCATTTATTGAAAGTTGAAATTGTTTTGATGATATTTTCCAATAGAACAGTAGCACAAAAAACAAAGCTAAGATTTTTCATTTTTTTAAATAGGACCTTTTCTAAGATTCATGACAGCAAAAATATTTACAACGTTTCAAAAGAAAAAAATTCTTCACAAGAAACAATATACACACCATTCAAGCAGTCAAAATACATAAACATTGATTCTCACTGCCATTGGTCCCACTCTTCTTCTGTTAGTCCACCGTAATATCCTGCTCGTCCAGATGTTTCAATTTCCATAGCTTCTTCATCTTCATCGTATTCGCTGTAAGTTTCTCTAGCCTTCCCCTTTACACTTTCCATCTTGTCATTTTCATTATCCGGATTACCATATTCCTCCTCCTCCTCATCAGAAGTTTCCATCTCAATACTTTCACCATAATCGGATTCTGTTCCCTCACTTGATTCGTCATATGAGTCGTATTCTACTGAGACTAAAAAATTTAAATCGTAATCCTTTGTGGCATAATCCCAGTTTTTGTCTGTAAATTTTGAATCACCCATCTTCTCATCTGGTGATTTAAATTCAAGTGAGGCTGTTGGATCTCTTAAAAAGGCAATGGAACCCACATCGGCTAGATTTTTGCGCTGAGCTGGAAGCTTAGAGTTAAACCATTCGACATCATAGAAATCAAGTGGTAATCCCTTTGGAGCTTTTGGAAATAACGTAATAGGTGGATTTTTGATTCGTATCCGATGTCTTCTTTTAGAATGCCTTCCATCAGCAGCGTGTGTCTTTTTGATAGCTTCATCAAGCTTGCGTATGAAAGTGTTTGCTGATTGAGATCGGAAAGGAAGCTTTCTAACAACATAGACTTCCTTGCTTTCAACATACTCCTCATTGCTATGGGCCTGAATGGGCTTCAAGACTCTAATGTACCGTTTTGGAAAGTTTTGGCTGATGGCAAATCTATACCGTAAGTCACGAAGCTGCAATATTGTGTTAATACCATGATAATCACATTATTTGATTGACCTTTTGGCTTGCACTTACTTTTGTGCGTGATTCTTGCAATGCTCTTCTGTCATTATCTTTGCGATGCTTTCCATTTTCTACTTGCTCCTTGCTGAATATGTTATAGAAGTAGAAATGAACATAGTGGTCATACGATTTTGTCAAGAGACCCAGGTCATTGATGTAGCTTTGGTTGACATTCATGAACTGGTAAGTACCACCAACAACAAGCTGTCGGAAAGTCTTCAAGGCACTGATGCGGCAGGCTTCATTATACAATGAGTCAGGTTGCTCATAGAGGTTTGGTGCCCATGTTCGAATTCCTAATTTAGACAAAGAGCTACGAACATAGATAATTGAGAATTCAGAGAGATGTATGAAATACTTTCCAACTTTTGTACGTTTCTGATGAGCATTACGAAGGGTTTGAACTGTATCAACTGGTACTAATGCAGGTCCATTGTTTGCTAAAGCAGATTCGATTTGGTCAGGGGTGGAGAAACATTGATAAAACTCGTTCAATTGTGAAGGATCGGGAGCAGATGGAACTGCGTTTTTTTCAATTAGACCCCATAGAAGCTTTATGTGTATATAAAACGCATCCTAAAAATAATCCAGATAAGTAAAAATGATATTAATTCACAAAAATTTGGAAGACATACTTTTGTATGCTCATATCCTGCTGGATAATCATTTCCGACCATTTGAAGTGGGCTTTTCCTTGATGATGAGTCTGAATTTTTCTTGCGAACAATTTTCCTTATTTTTGCTTTTTGATCCAAAGAGAAACTCCTAGATTTTGGTGATTGAAATTGTGAGTGTTCCTTCTCTCCTTGATTCTTTGAAAAATGATAAGAAGTGTTTCTTGTTGAAGTTCCTTTTTTCGAATGAGCCTTCTTCTTGGTTGAGGTATGATTTTGAATCTGTAGTTCCATGGCCTGAACCCTATTGAGGAGCTGGGAAATGACTTCGTCTTTGTGCAAAACAGAGTTTTGAAGCTCTGTGACAATCATAGGGTCTAACAAATTGTTTGTAGTAGGAATCGATTGGGATGGAGGGGATTGGGTATTTCGATTCATAGTTGAAAAGAGGAGTGTAAGAAGGAAATAGATCTTACTGATCATAACATAATCACGTTTTGAAAATAAAGAGATAAGGCTGCGGAGAACCATTTTGAATTATCAAATAAAAAGTGATGGAATAAAATAAGAAATTTGACCCTACTCAGCCAGTTATCAATCAAAATGAGTATTTTGAAAGTTGAAAGGGTGTTTATTCAACAATAGGGTAACATAATCAAGGTATTCGAATGAAAAAATCAATTAAAAAGGAATCGTTTGTTGTAGTGAAAATTGCTGTGCAAAGAAATTAATGGATTCTTCTAGAATAAGGGAAATCTGAATTTCCATTGTTGTAATTCATGAATGCGAGAAGATTTTGTGGTAAGTGAAAGATTAAAAGGTTCAATGATAGTGATAATCTTCTCAGCTGGTATAAGACGGTACAGGGATAAAAAAGCTTTCTGGGCTTTTGTGCGCACAGGTGCAAAAGTACAGTACAGAACAACAAACCCTAACAAAAACTGAAAGGACTGTGCTACTTCAGGAAATAACATCAGTGTTGTAATTAAGGTTTACCAAGAAACTTTCAAGATAAAAAAACTGTTCGTGGTTTACAAAAATACAACCTCATTTTGCATACAGTGTAATGGTTAGAGCATCTGCCTCTCAAACTGGTTGAGAGGTAGCATGTTCAATCCTGGGCGCTGGCCAGACTCACCTGGGGGCACCTGGGTTGTGAATCTGGGTGGTTGGTGACAATAGCTTTGGCAAACCAAATCCAACTCATTCTTCCTTGGTGGAACAGGTAGGCTCTGTGGGTTCAAGCCCCTCAGAAGGTCCCTGGCATCACTGCTCTCATATTTTTCTCTTTTTACACTAAATTCCCATAAGCACAATTATTCTCTATTGTGATAATTGTGGCATCAACTTGTTACCCATGACTTTTTTTGAACTCAGTTGAAAAAAGAACATTGTATAATCTTATAAGCCACTTGGCACAAAGCTGTTCAAAGTCATGACTCCGCACAGTAAGCATATTCTGCACTCAATAGTGATGAATTTCCGGTCACAGGTAATAATAAGTAATATGACACACGCACACTCTACTACACCTTTTGAATTTCTTTGTCAATACCAACCTTTTTAGGTAAGTTCATGATTAAATTAGACTCCAAAGGGTGTTTTTTTGCCATGCCTCACTAAAATCCAATGCTAAATATTCTGCAAGGCAGTATTTGCTTGGGCAAATTGGTGAAGATGAAGGATTTCACATATATACTTGTTTGTGCGTAGGGTGGTTGGCGACACTCAAAAAAGGGGTGGCACACACTGGCGCACAAAAACACACCAGATCTCTCACCAATGGCAGATGGCACACATGGCGCCCATGGCGACATTTTAAGGGGCAAACAAAAGGCGCTATTCATTTCTTGGGATAACACAAGCAAAGACATTCATAACATACAATATTCAAATAATTAGAAAATAAGAAATCAAACTCTACTAGCACAATACTTATCGTGCTTCTCTGTTCTTGGAGAAAACTTGGGCTGGATCCCATTCTCCATCATCATAATGAGGATTGATCATATCATTGACATTTGCCTCATTGCCTGCAGTGGATTGTTCCAAAAGGTCAAAGTCAAATAAGGTTTCCATGAAGGGAGTGGGTCCTCCTCAAACCCAAAGACGCCTTCTGCAAAATCTTCCAGGTTGGCGGTGGTATCAAATGCATCATATCCAGTCATCCGATCATACTCAGTGGCTGAACTAAAGGGGTCACTCCTTTTTGAGATTTGAGTTTGTCGCTTGTTACAAGAGGTTTGAGAGTGGAGAATTCCCAGTTTTATTTGGCTGATCATTTTCAGCACTGATGGATGCATTGGATTTTGCGATTTCGTTTTAATCGCTGACATCATCGAAAATAGCCCCTCAACACCAGCTGCATGTGGGACAATCTCATCCACTTTGATTGCTAATTTCTTCAAGGCTTGCAATTCTTTGATGTCTGGTACTCTCATCCAATAGTCCAGAAGTCTCATATCTGATTTATTACCTAAAAGGAAATCATAATATCAGTAACCCATTTAAAGCTATAAAAACAAAAAAGTGCCCACCTGCGATCATGGTATTGTATGGATAATGTCCATTATAAAAGTGTAAGACTTGAGTTGATATCATTTCGGCATCACTCCGTAGAAATTTCCAGTCTTTGGCCAGTTGCAGGATCATCATGGTTATGTTGTCCAAGGAGTGCTTGCGGGAAACAGCTATCTTGCAGTACAATGGATGTAAGAAAAAGGCAACAATGTACAAAACATTATCGACGGCTCTTGCTCGCTGATGTAAAATGTTGATGCAGTGCTGCTTAAATGGCTCATATCGTTGATAAACATCGATTGATTTGATTTCAAGATATATTGCTATGAGCTCCTTCCAGATATCTGAAAGGCAGGTTTTTGCCTGTTCTAGTCGTGCAAGACTGTCAACGACTGGCTTAAGTAAGGAAACAAGGACCTGATTTGAAGTAAAGTGATCATGATTTTGTATGATGTTGACTACTGATTTCGTTATTGTCGGTGTATCAACTGATAGATTGTTACTCATTGATAGGCACTTTTAAAAGCCTTCTTCATGCTGTTGCACACCAATGTAGACCTTGGCCATGGAATACCATAACATTTCACAGAAGCTAGACAAACCATGTTGCACATTGTTTTCTTTGGCCCAGAGGTGGAGTTGTTTGCTCCAAAAAATTGACGAACTGAAGAAGTTGACCAGTGATTGATTATTCTTGACGGTGTTGGCTATTGATGGGTGTGATACCATATTCTTGGCAACAAGATTGAGAATATGTTATATACAAAATATTTTCTGTATGTGGGGGAATTCTTTTTGAATGAGGGCCTGTTTAAGAAAGCTGAAAAACATGTTATTTTGATGTCATATTTACAAAACAATCAAAAAAAACAAACCTGAAATTTTACCGTTACTGAAGGTGAATCAGTAACAACCGCTGAAATCTTTTCAGGAAGAATATTCTTGTCCTTGATGACTTGTTTAATGGCTTTTAGAATGTTATCGGAGGTATGTTGAACGCAGTTGAGGTCTAGTATCTCTACGAATCTCTTGAAGTATTGCCCACGTAAGAGTAGCATGGCCTAAATGCTATTTCCAGATACGTCAGTCCAACCATCTAGGGATAGAGTAAGATTGTCTTGATTATTCAAGTATCTCATGAGTGAGAGCTCATGCTTTGCATGCATCTGGGGTAGGATGTTATTGGAGATTTCAAATCGATTAAGTAAATTAAATGGTGATTGCACTAGTTCCTCTTGGAACTGTTGGAAGAAGGGGTTCTCAACAAATCTAAACGGGATGTTTGAAGTAATAAGGGCCTTGAGTAATAGTTCATGTAAGTGGGATGTTTTTTCTTTTGAAATTGGTCGGAAGTATGAGGCGGCAGAAGAAACTTCTGAATGTGACCTCTTGCTTGGTATGGTAATTTTGAGGGACAGTGTTTGCAAGTGTGTGCCACTTGCGATTGTTGAGTCAACATCATTATCCATTTCCATGACTTCAATTTCGGAGTCAGATGTAATTGAGCTATTCAGTACAGATTGAAGGTAATTGGACTTCTGGGTGAGTGAAATCAATTGGCAGCTGTCTTTGATATTTGCTAGGAGATGGTGAGGTCTTGCTTGAGGAAATATATTCTGGCAATGTGTACATTTTGCTTTACGTCGGCGAGCATTTTTTTGAGCAAAATCTTGTGACATCAAGAAACAAGTCCATCAAGGACCATGATAAGATAGAGGCTTTATCCAGTGGCCTTCATTCATAAGTCAGGAGAAAAAATAAAGAGTAATTTTTTATGAAACAAAAAAGAAAAAAGGGCAAGATAAAAAAATAAAAGAAATAGAAAACCAGGAGACCAGTCAGGAAGAGAAATGACGAATAAAATGGGAAACAATGAGGAATAAAGGAGGAAGGAGAAAAAATAAAGCGTATTTTTTTATGAATCGAAAAATAAAAAAGGGCGAGATAAAAAAACAAAAGAAATAGAAAATGGGGCAAGCGAAGTGGAGAAAAAACTATCTGATACACAGCACAGCCTTGCGCCCTCTTGCCAAACCTAATCTGGGGATGGTGGCAAGAGGTTAGGGTATGGGTACCCAGGCACCATTGTTGGAGCGCAAGTAGGCGCCTCGCCAACCACCCTATTTGTGCACTTTCAAATATCTTCATCTGGAAAGGATTCTTTTCTCTTGAGCATGGATGTGATTTCCAGAAGCTGAAGGGTCCCTTTTGCTGAACTAATGCAGTAATCAGCTGAGCACACCAGAAGTCCACGTACACCCCCTGTAAGGAATGCTGCAATCAGATTGTAGCATGGCCTTCCAGCCTTCATCTGATCTTGAATGGTCACCAACGCTTGCAAAGGATCCACTCCTCTCTTGAACAAGCGCTTTCCAATTTTCTGAGTAGTTTTGGAATCAACCTTAGTATGCGCCTGCACCCAATTTAATGCAATCATTAGCTGGAGGAGATTATCGACCAAGCCAGTCAAAGCTGGTGTTAAAATTCCCTTTGATGTGATACTAGTACCTTCTTGACCTTCATTGCTTTGTGGAACAAGTTGAACCTTGTTGACACTCAAACATGAGCCCAAATATCGCATAGCACTAATTTCCACAGACAAAGAATCACTGGGAGCTGAATCAGAAAGATTGAATGTAACCGGAGGGTTCTGATAATCCATATCAAGTGCAATGGCTTCAAATAAAATGTTGGCAACTTGCCGCTTTTGGTGTTGACCTTGTTGAACAGAATTGTGCACCAATAGATACAGTGCATGGAGCCTCTTGGGTAAACCTGCCAGTATGGACATGTCACTTTGAAATAATGACATATTACAAATTTTCTCATAGATTAATGGCTCCTCAGATATTGGTGAAAACAAATCTAAGCCTATGAAAAAATGAGATTAGTGAGATACCAATATATATATTTCTGAAAACCTGTTTGCCAGCTTCATGGAGCTCTTCAAGCCACTCTTTCATTCTAATTTCCCTACCACTCTTGTAGCGAATCCCACATTGGAGCTTGGTTGGAAATTCATCCTTTGGAACAAGTGATTTTCGCTTCATGAAGGCCATTCGAATGAGTGAATTAAATTTGATCCAATCTTCCCTTTTGAATACATGATATGACATTAAAATGTAATCAAATTTGTTTTCATTTTCCAATATAATTTTCATGCATGAAGGACTTGGAGTTAGAGTTAGTGAACAAGCAGCCGAATCCATTGATGGGTCAGAATTTGTTTGGGTCAATACAATTTCATCCTCAGCCACTGTTCTTTGAGTTTATGTACCAATATTTTCATTGGGAATAGTAGTTGCTTCCTGAGTGTAAAGAATTGGACTTGGAACAATGTTTTCATGATGATTGGTTACACCTCCAATGTCAGGAATTTCAACAGGGTGATCATTTGTGGTGTTTATTGGATGTCCATTATTACTTTCATTAGCAGAAGGACAAAGACCCCCTGATTTCCCCTCATCAACTTCAGGGGCCAATTGAAAAGTTCGGCAAATTTTCTTTTTTGCTTGATTCTTTGAAGGTTTAAACTTCCTTTTTGAAGAAATGTTTGTCATTGTACCAATTTTAACATGTGATTTGGGAGGTAGTGTACTTCCCGATTTGACCCCTACAGTTATAATTCCAAGATATTAGGGTGGAATTTGAAATATATGAGATAACAATCTTTTATACATATGATCAATATCAGCAACCAGCAGTTCTCTAGCCTCCTGGAGCTTCTCTTGTACATATTGAGGAATAAGTGCATCTTTGGACATTACTTCTAATCTTGGGGCTATTTGTGATGAATTGTTCAAGAACTGTTCCTTTGTAATCACTTCTATTTCAGCCCCAAAAAGCACCCCAGTAGATATTTCGGTGGAAGAAGCCCAATGAGCATGGGGTGCCTCTATGTTGCTTTCGTGCATTATTTCTGATTAATTGAGATACTGATAAGACTGATTTGTTCAGAAGTAAATTCCATTCAAAAAACATACCTTCTGGCAATGCTGGAGGTGGATTTGGGATGGCTGTACTAATGGCAATGATACTTTCACTTGATGAGCACTCCATATCAAAAGATTCGGGAGAATTGAATTGCTTTTGAGGACCCATATCAGAGGTGTTAGTAGTATTGGCCTCCATAGAGACAAAAACGACTAATAGTAGATAAAGATAGTATATGTGCTTGGAAGTGAAGTATTTTTAGGAAGCTATAAGAAAGGGTTGTAGCTCTAGGCTACAAATTAAAATGAGAATCCCTTTTATAAACTCAATGAGGCGACAAAGAGGGCCAGAATGTGGTTATTGAATTTTTTGGTCTAGAAGCTTCTAATTCATATGAGAATACAGAATGCAAAATAGTACCACACATAACAAGACCTGAGGGGAGCTTTGTATTTGTTCCCCTCACAGACTGAAACCTAATGAGAGCTATGATTAGACTGAAATTGTACACCTGTCACCAAATTCATCTTCCTGTTTGGAGTTGCCACATCGATCAATGATCCATTTGAGAAATATATACAGCTATTTGAATACTTTGAAAATGTTTCAAGTGTATTTTGCTGTGTTCAGAAATCTATCTTTGATTGTTCCCGGAAAGACTCAAACAAAAGCTTCCCTTGGAATACACTTTTATCCCACAATCCATTCTATTATGATTCTTTTTTGATATCCATATGTTGGTTGATTCAATTGAAAAGACCCAATAACTCTTAATTCAAATCATGAATAATGAGAATTTTCTCAAAAATTCTATTGCAAAATCATTCTCACTCTAACCACAAGTTGCCAATATCAGTGTGAAAGAATTGGAAAGGTGTTCCTCTTTCACAAAATATATAAATTCCATCATTATTACAAGACTTTTAAACTATTCATATCAATCTATATTCCACCAAAAATCATTTTTCGACCTCTATTTTTTAAACACATCAATTTTTTCTAATAGTTTCGTCATCTACCCCCTTATGTCCCCTATCTTTCACTTTGAGCCTGATTACTCCCAATTTGATACTCATCCAGTCCATTATAATGAGTCAGAGTGCTCATATCCTTCTCAAAATACTATATTAACACCTGGGAAAACCTTGAAGCCCCACAACCTTCCACCACCTGAATGCTTGACCTCTAGAATGGAATCATTACAACCCATTGAAGCTCTGAATTTTCATGAATCTGGGACATCTCAGTTCAAAGGTGATATTGAGGAAATAAAATCATCTATACAGGCCACTACTCATTGCACACCTGCTTTTTTGGTCCCTAATGAACAATTCCCTCTCATTACCAACCCAGATAAATATGATTACTCCACTGGATGTAAGCTTACATATATTTCCATTCATCCACTACACTTTTACTGATTTGAATAACTATATAGTGAAATTAGAACCACCTCCACTTGCAAGGTTGAATGATGTAGATACTCTCATCCAGTTTGCACAAAAGTGGGCTAAAAGTCATGGCTATGCATTAACAAAGGAAAATTCTCACCAAGGGAAGAACGTTTACTTGGCATGTGACCAATATGGTGAATATATAAGCCTTAAAGGACCTACCCAGAGGCAGTCAACAACAAAAAAATGTGGATGCAAGTTTAGGCTCAGAGGCTCTATTCCTGCTCTGAGTAAGTCATCAAATATACTGTATGTATTTACTATGTTCTTACCATTAAGGTGATATCAATTCTGAGGAAGTTCACACAATTCACCTCACCAGATCTGGCTATTGGGTTTTAGTACCACTAGAAATTCTGCACAATCATCCACCCTCTACAACCCCATCAGTACATCCCATTCATTGTTGGATTAATGAAAAAGAACTTGTGCAAGTTGAACGATTGATGAAGGCAAATGTCCGTCCTAATCAGATTTTAAGCCAGCTTTATTCCCAAGGAAATACCTGTACCACTAGCAGAACTCTGTATAACTACAAAGGACATCTATCAATCAAGGGAAGGAATGGTCAATCTCAACTGCAATATCTAATACGTCTTCTGAAAGAGAGCAATTGGATTCATAGTAGTAAAATTAATATAAATGGAAAGATTACCAACCTATTCTTTGCACACCCAGCCTCCATTGAATTGGGTCATATAAACCACCACGTGATATTGATTGATGCCACTTACTGGACATGCAAGTACAATTTGCCACTTTTCCACATGGTTGGCCACACCTTCTCA
Source organism: Austropuccinia psidii (assembly GCA_023105745.1). NCBI lineage: Eukaryota > Fungi > Basidiomycota > Pucciniomycetes > Pucciniales > Sphaerophragmiaceae > Austropuccinia > Austropuccinia psidii. Next base: position 17,395,401 of record JALGQZ010000009.1, on the reverse strand, counting down.
TTAGCCTTTTGCTACATGGAATGGGAAAATGATGATGGATAAATATGGGCCCTTCAAGAACTCAAAATGTTATTTCAGCCACCCAGAATTCCCAAGGTTATTATGACGGATCGTGAGCCAGCTCTGAAGATGGCCATTGAACTGGTCTTTCCTAGCTTAATCCATAATTATTGCGCATGGCACATCAGCAAAAAACTTATCTAAAATTGTCGCAAATATTTTCAAGAGGATTATTGGAAGGATTATCAGACATCCTGGAACCAACTGGTCAGCTCCAAGTCAACTGAAGAATATGAGAACAATCTTGAAAAAATCAAAGAGAACTCAAAAGATTACTCAGGAGCATGGGCATATATCTCAAACAATCTACTCCCATTCAAGAAAAAGTTTGTCACTGCTTGGGCAAGCCAGCATCCTCACCTAGGAAATCAAGCCAGCTCCTGTGTTGAATCTGCACACTCCTACATAAAATCATTTATTAATAATTCTAATGGAGAGCTTTCTACAGTATTGCAAAATTTCAAAACAGCAATTGATATTCAATTGAAACATATCCACCATACTATGGGAAAAGAAAGAGTTTGAAAATTGACTGATTTTCCCCCACCTTTCAAGCAGCTACTTGGAACTATATCAATCAAAGCAATAAAAATTATTGAAGACCAATTTCAAAAGCTCAAACACCAACCAAATCTTCAGCCATGCTCCAGAAAACTAACAAATGGCATGGGGATTCCTTGCTCACATGAAATTGAGAAACTTCTTAATACTCAAGGCTAAATTGGAAGTGAAGATTTTCATCCACAATGGAATCTACTTTATAATCCTCTTGAGGTAGGTGGAATCTTATTTCTGATATGTGTGATTGTAGTCATGCTGAAATCATGTTTAACAGGACCACGATTCTAATTCACAATGGAATTTGAAACAACAAATGGAAAAGATCGAAAAGTAAGGTTATGAACATGAAATACCATTACAAAAAAAATCGATCAAACAAATTCAGGAGCTCCTTAGCTTTCAATACACAACCATTAAGCTTTGTCACCCCGAAAAGGCTTTAATTTCCCATGGTAGGCCATCACTAAAAAGAAAAAGGGTAAAGTCTACCAAAAGGCTTCCATCCAAATTTGAAAGTGAGCAGGATATCCTGAATTGTCACAAAGGATTTCTTAAAAAGATGCACAGAGCTACTATTGGTCCCAAAGCTCAATTTATGAGGGGGGAAAAGTTCTATTTGATGCAAAAAGAGGCAAGCCAAGATGATGAAACTACCACAAAAAGAAGAAGAAAATTGTTAAATGATATAGGAAAATTGGAAATAAAATTGAGACCCCGAAATAACTCAAACTGTTTGGAAGAACCAGTGAGTGGATAAAATTTGATATGCAAATGAATAACTGAAAAATAACCTCCTTTTCAAAGACTCTCTATATTGATCAGATACAGCCACCTTTCATGCACAAGTTCATTGAGAAAATTTTCAATCCTCCTGCAGATGGGAATTGTGGATTCCATGCAGTGGAAAAAGGATTGTCACTTTCAAGCCCACAAAAGGAAAAGAGCTGGAGAGAAGTGAGACAAGATTTGATAGAAGAAATTGATAGGAATTGCAATTATTACAACCAAATATTGGGAGGAGCAGTGGAAATGGATAAGATAAGAGATAATCTGATGGCTACAGCTATTACAAGAATAGATAACTGGTTAAGTAAATGGGATCATGGACCAATATTGACAAATACATATAAGCGTCAATTTGTATTTTTCCATCCAGATTGGCAGAACTTCCCACCACAGACATTCCTTCCAGCCCTATTCAGTCCATGTGGAGTTTCAATTATGCATCCAATCTCCCTAGGTCACATAAATGGTAATCATTGGATACTCATCATTTTCAATGAACATGAGATAGGCAAATTACCTCTTCCCGAATTGCCACCACAGTGGCCTGGGGCACATTCACATCAATCAGCTTCAAATTGGAGAAGAGTATATTCCTCATCAATAAAATTATTCTGAAAATGTATGCAGATCACTTGTATATAGCATTTTTTCATTTTAGATTTTTTTGTCAAATTTCTGAGATAAACAGCTTATCAACATCTTATTTGGCGTGGATTTAGTAATGACTTGGATGCGTGGATTTAGCAAACTACATCCATGAAAGGCGTGAAGGCATATCTGACTCCACAATATTAGGCGTAAATCTTAGGTTAAGGCATGGAAATATCACTGCCCAATATTAATGTATTTTTCTATAATATAATATATATATTGCTATGTCATAGTTATAATATTTCTTTATTATTATAATTGATTATAAACTTATTCATTAATTCAATAAGGACATTCAGAGCACAATAAGTAAGTTATTAGTAATTTTTACTTGTTGTTTCATAGTAAAACCTTACAAAATGATTATTATCATTGACTATATAAAAGAAGATATGTAAAAACCTGAAAATAAAATATTAAATAATATAATGAATTTGTTTTTTTCCCAAAACACATATAGTTGATTACGGGGCTCAATATGGCTGTTATAATATAATCAGATATTTCATAATCAATACAAATTAAAGAATTGGTATCCATAAAGGCCAGCTGGATATGTATTTATAATTATTGAGGGAAAAAATTAATGGAAATAAATTGAGAAATATTGAGATAATATTCGTTATCAGCCATATATGTGGCCATTTTCCCCTAAACTGAATGGATAATCTTAGACTTTGTAAAAGATTAGGGATTTGACATCATTTGGTCATTCATATAGAGAAGAAATAAGCTTCCTGAGCTTATTAAAAGTGTTTTTTCCAAGGATCTTTTTGTTTTATTGATGAAATCTTGATAAATTTGAGTTAGATTTGTCACAGGGGCTGTTGGACAGAAAACAAGAGTGGCCTGGCACTCAGCAATCAGGGAACTCATTTGGACAACTCCAAAAGAATAAAGAAAATAAAAATAAAGAATTGGGTTTCTCTAAGAAGAATGCAAGTACAAAGATGAGATGCAATAAGAGAAATGAGAAGCCAAATGGCCAAAGAGCCAACCAAGTAAGTCCTTAATCACTGTTTCAACCTGCCAAAATGGACAATGGAGTTAGTAAGAATATGACCACCAAATATCCATTGACAGGTGAAGAAAGAAAAGACAAAAGGTGCTAAATGACTGAATTGATAATATCAGTATGCACTTAACAAAAATTTTAAGATAAATAAAGATTAAATAAAATCAAAATCTATTAGTTAACTGGGGGAAAACCCCTCAGGGTCAAAGGAGGCTGGTGTATGTGAAACGTTGAGAGCTTGAATCCTTCAGGCTGACAGCTGGTCTGTGATGAATCCTTGAAGCTGTATTGACAGCTTGATGAAGTGTATACCTTTCCAGATTGGGAAATGAACTGTGTTGAATGATTTTCCCATGATGTATGATTGAAATAAAGGTCTTGATGAATCCATACTGTATTGAAATGAATGTGGTTTCCAAGTTGGATTGATGCAGAATTGACACTTGACAAATTGTTTGGAACTGCCTCTTGAATACACCTTGGGAATGAATTGACAGTATTCCATTGGAGGTAATACTTGAAGTGAGAATAAATAATGAATTCCTGATGGCGTAATTGATCTTTGAGAAATTACACCTGCACTTGAGCCTTGATGGGTCCCCTGGATGACATGACACTTTGGTGACTTATGGAATGTTGAATTACCCCTCTGATATTGACACCATTGAATTGCTGGTGAAAAAAGGTGCAGAATGGTGTAAAACAACATTTATGACAATTTGAGTTGCTGAAGGGTGAAAGTGGCCAAAGGTCTTTGTGAGTGAAGTCAGGAGGATGAGAGTGAAAATTGGGTTTTGGGTGACTTCATAGGTGACAAGGTGTTTCTGGGTGTATTGGCCAAATACAGCTTATACAGCTTTAAAACTGTATTTGCGCAAAGTGCGCAAAATGCAAAAAACTAAAAATCAAGCCCCAAAAGGCCTGATATGCCCTTTTGGACATATTTCCCTTGATAAATGGGAAAATGGCATATACAGTTGAATACAGAAAAAAGGCGCAAAACTGTATTTAAATCTTAAAAAGCCAAATACAGGATTTTGGGCTGTATTTTCCCTGTTGACTGGAAAATACCTGAAAGTGCCCAACAGCAGAGAATGGCCTGGAAAGGCCCGATGATAGTGAAGGGGCCAGGTTGGCCCAAGGAGTGAAATGTCCATAAAAGGCCAGAAAAGATGAGAGGGCCAATTTGGCCGGTGATTATGAATATTCCCAAATTGCCATAAGATTTATATGGCACTGATTTGCCACATTGAGTCCAGGAGGGTAATTTCCATGGCTGTGACAGTACCCTCACCTTGAAATAGTGAGCTCCTGAGCACCTACACAAGGTGAAGCCTGTTGAGGCAACTGGAAAGGATTTGAGACAGGAACTCAAGAGGAGTGATTAAGAGAAAAATAATTTGATACTGATATTGAAAAGCTGGCATGTGACATGGGAATTGATTGATCTTCTTTTGACATTGGCTTCGGAATTGATGTAAAGTTAAAATGAATGACATTGGTTCATGAATTTATTTTGATGTAAATAAAGAAAAATTTGAAATGAAAATAAAATGAAAATAAGAAAAGAAAGGAAAGAAAAGAATCTTGAAGAGGTTCCAATCTTCATCACAGAGGTTGACAATTGATTTTGAAATTGGCCAAGGACCTGGAAAGAGAAATTTCATGCCAGGTGCTCACAAAGTGGCCAAGGTGATGCTTTGAAAGATTTTAGAGCCCTCAGGGAAGTGCACACCAGGTGAGGAACTTACTTTTGGTAATTACCACTCCCCCCAGTGCCATGAAGGAAAATGAATTTGTTGAAGGAATGACTTGTAACTGAAAAGACTTGGAAAGAAATTAATAAAAGGAATGGTCCATTTTCCCAAGTGAAAATGGTCATGATTTTTAGAATTGATGTTGAAAGCCAGGCTAAATATCTGTGTTCAAAAATTGCACAGTTCTCACAGAGTGGCCAAGGTGATGCTTACAACAAGAAAGGGTAGAATACCTCTAAAGGTGCATACCAGGAGTGGGACTTACTTTTGGTAATTCCTCTCCCCACCAAGCACCATAAAAAATCAAGCTCTTGAAGAAGTGGGTCCTGGCTTGTCAAGATATAAAAAATGAAAATCCTTGACAAGCTCAGGACAATTCTTGAGGTTTTCAGTTGGTTCCCAAGTGGATATTTCTGAGTCTTGACTGAAACTTTTCCATTCCACCAAATACCATACTTTTCCTCTTCTAAGCTTTGAGTCCAGTATTTGCGAGACTTCCCATTCCTCTTCTTCTTCAATGATGATTGGAGGAGGAGGCTCTTGATGCCTATTTGGGATTGTTGATGTCTTGACTGGCTCTAAGAGTGAAATATGGAATACTGGGTGGATGGACTTCCATTGAGATGGGAGCTTGAGGTGGTAGGCATGAGTGCTGACTTTCTTCAAGATTGAAAAAGGACCAAGCCATCTTTCTGACAGTTTTTTGGAGGGTATAGTTGATTTGATGTTCTTGGAAGAAAGCCATACCATGTCACCAGGATTGAAAACAGGTGGAATTGCTCTACTTTTATCTGCATACCTCTTAAGCATGTTTATGGCAACTTCAAGTTCTCTCTTGACATCTTGCTGTATTGATTGTATTTTTGTTTAAAAATTTCCAGAAGGAGTATCTTGAGTAATGTGAGCTGAGTAAAAATGAGGATCTCTTCCATAAACAGTGAAAAACGGTGATTGTTTTGTTGAAGAGTGGTCAGAGTTGTTGTAGGAAAATTGAGGCAGAGGGAGCCAGGTGTTCCAATCATCTTGATGATAACTGACATACATCTAAAGGTACTGTTCTAGTATCTGATTTACCCTCTATGTCTGTCCATCAGTTTCTGTATGGTAAGCAGTTGACAGATCTCTTGAAATCCTGAGATTCTGACAAAGATTGGTCCAAAAGGAATAAACAAAAAGAGAACCTCCATCACTAACAATTATTGAAGGAAGGCCATGCTTTGAGGAAATCTTCTTGATGAACAAAGGGGCCAAATCCAGTGAGGTTATTGAAGACATTGTTGGAATGAAAACTTTCATTTTTGAGAATCTTTCCACTATGACAAGGATTGAGTCAAAAGAATTGGAAGGTGGCAATTGAGTGATGAAATCCATTGAAAGACAAATCCAAGGACCATTTGGAATTGGAAGAGGTTTTAGGAGTCCAAACTTCTTGTGATGAATATTTTTTTTCTTGAAGACTGTTGAAAGGATGAGACATAATCCTTGATAAATTTAGTCATGCCAGACCAGTGAAAATACTGCTTGACAAGCTTGAGAGTCTTCTCTTGGCCAGGGTGTCCAGCTAGAGGAGGGTCATGCCTCTTTTGAAGTATGCTGAGCTGAATTGTGGGGTCATTTGGGACCACCATCCAATATTTGAACAGGAGAAGTTGGGAAGAGGAATCAAGAGAATAATATTGAACAGATTTACCTTTACCCAAATCTTGAAGAATACTTCTATATTGAGAATCTTGCCATAATGCTTTCTGAATTGAGTAAATAAAACTTGAAAATTATTTCACTTTGACTGAAAAGAGCTTTGAGGCTTGAATTTTATCTTGATTGATTATTTTTTGATAATCCATTGGATTCTTGCTGATGAAATCTTCCCCCCTCTCTGGGTAAATGTTGTCCTGATGTGACAATGCATCTAGAAGGGTGGTAGGTGATTGAAAAATGAAATTCAGAGATAAATTCAGCCCACTGGGCTTGACGGCAAGTGAGAATCTTTGATGACATGAAGTATTGAAGTGAAGAATGATCGGTGAGAACTTCAAAGGAGGAAGAAAGACAAAGGAGAAAAGCCCTCCAGTGCTTGAGAGCCCAAACTATGCCAAGGAGCTCCTTGTCATGAATCTCATAATTGAGCTCAGATGGGAGAAGCTTGCAGCTATCAAATGCAATGGGATGTTTTCCTGAGTCAGAAATCTGACTAAGTGCAGCACCCAAAGCATAATCAGAAGCATCAGTCTCTACAATGGTGGGTAGAGAAGGATCGAAGTGAGAAAGGATTAGAGAAATAATGAATGCCTCTTTGAGTTGATGAAACTGTCTAAGAGCTTCCTCATTGAGGGGAAAATGGGAATCTTTCTTGATGAAACTTGTGAGTGAACTAATTTTATTTGAATAATTCTTGATGAAATGGTGGTAAAAGTTGGCAAAGCCAAGGAATGATTGAAGTGACTTGAGATTTATTAAAGGTGGCCAATTGAGAATTTGCTGGAATTCTTCTTGGTCCATCTTGAGGCCTTCAGAAGAAACAATATAAACTAAGTACTCTACACTAGAAACATGAAATAGGCACTTGGAGGCCTTAGCAAAGATGTTATTGGCTCTGAGTCTGCAAAGAAAAGTGGACACATGAGTGACATTTAGTTCTTCATTTTTGGAAAAGATCCTAATGTCATCCAAATAAGCCACAACATACCTATCAAGAAGATCATAAAAAATATCATTGACAAGGCTTTGAAAAGAGGCAGGGGAATTGGTGAGCCCAAATGGCATAACCAAATACTCATAGCTGCCATATTTAGCTCTAAAACATGTCAAATGTTCATCACCTTCCTTGATTCTGAGCAGGTTATATGCACCATGCAAATAAATCTTGGAGAAGATAGAAGAACCATTAAATACAGTCAGAAGCTGATTCATAGGAGGAACAGGATACTTGTTCTTCCTAGTAACAGCATTGAGTTTGCGGTAATAAAAACACAAACAGAGGCAAGAATCTTTCTTTTTGACAAAGAGGACAGGTGCTCCTGTTGAAGAGGAGCTTGGCCATATGAAACCTTTCTCTACGTTCTCTGAAATGTAGGCCCTTAGTGTATCTGACTCTTGGTTTTATAAAGAGTAGATCACCTCAACTGGAGGTAGAGACCCCTCCAGCTCAATATGATGATCACAGGCACGGTGAGGAGGAAGTTTCTCTTCTTTCACCTTGGAGAATAAATCCAAGTAATGGTGATAAACAGAAGGAACAACCTTCATCATGGTTTCTATTTCTTCTGGCTCTTCCTCTTAATCCCACAACTCCTCAAGGGAGTCATGATAAGATGAAGGAGGAACATCCATATTCCCAAAGAAGAGATGAAGTGAAGATACAGAATTATCTTCTCCAACATCTTGAATCTCTTTGAAGACTTCATATCTAGATGATAGTAATGACTGATGGGAATTAAGGTAAGCAATATGGACAGAAGAGGGAAATGATAGTGTTCTAGAATCACCAACAAGAACTGAACATGATTTAGCAAAAGAAAAGTCATTACTGAATCATTTTGAAGGATCATAATAGTCCTTATGATCAGCATTAAAGGTGATCAGCCCTTGCCTCCAATCAATAGATGGATTAAAATGATTGAGAAAGTAAAAGACCAATATCAGGTCTTCTCCCTTGGGAGTATCAATGCCTAAAAAGTACCATTCAAAGCTTGGGAAAGAAGGGAGCTCAACCATATATTTAGTATGGTGAGGCACAAATAAAGAAGGAGACTCAGAGGAGTCAGTTATGAAAAGAGGAATCTTTTCTGGAAGCTCTGACATGGTCAAAGAATACTTGTGAGAAGACTGCTTTGCAATGAATGAGCTGGTAGCACCATAATAAATGAGAATACTGTAAAACATATCAGAGAGAGAATAAAGAACAAATAATTTGAGAGAATTTTTGACACCAGTATTCAGAATGCACAATTGTGCTCTTGATGGAAAACAGTGAATACAATTGAACACAACATGATCTTCACTCAGATTTTCCCTGGCTGGGAAATTTGCCTGATGGTTGGGTAAGCTTGTTTTGAGGCCTTTTGAAACAGGAATCAAGACTATGCTTCCCACCACAAGAGGTACATAAACCCTCCTTGATTCTTCTTCCTTCTTCAGAATTCATAAACTTGAAATCTTTATTCAATAAAGAAGAATGGGGCTTGTCCCTCTTCTAAAAATTCTTCTTCTTCTTTTGACTGGAGCTTAAAGAATTTTGAGGATAAGAAGAATTTGACTTTGAGGCTTCTGGCTTCTTCTCTTGATGATGACTCTTGTCATTTTGCCTCTCATGGTACCTGGTATCAAGCTCCATGGTAATGTCCATTAAGTCTTGAAGAGAGTCAATTCTTGAAGGATGGGAGGCCAATTGATCCAGAATCCTGGATGGCAATCCCTTCCTGAAATGGTGAATAAGAGCCCTTCCACCCCAATCTCCAATTCTTGAAACCAAACTTCTGAAATTGGCTATGTATAAAGAAGCATGACCACCTTCTTTCATTCTTAGAGAATCCAAATCTGCTTCAGATCTTCTAACTTCATTTGGGTCCCCAAATAAAGTAAAGAGGTGAGATTCAAATAAGTTCCAAGAATTGAGAAGGTAATTTGAGTCTTGATTGGTGAGATTGGAAGGATAAGGCTCAATCAATTTTTTAGCCCTGCCAATGAGAAATGAAGTGGCATAGAGAACTTTCTTTCTGTCTTGAGAAACATTTGCCAGATCATTATGAAAAAATAAATTGACAAGACTGAATGAAGCTTCTAACTTTGAAGGGTTGAGTCCCATCAAAGCATTCTGGTACCTTAATAGATGGAGTCTTGATGCTTCAGAGGATGAAGCTGCTTGAAGGTTGGCCATAATTTGAGTCATTTGCTGAATGATGGCCAATAAAGATGGCTCAGACTGATTAGACTGGGCTAGAGTTGGCCCTCCAGTACCTTGGGATGCCCCCACAGGAGCAGGGACACCTTTAGTACCTTCAGACTCTTCCTCTTCACCATCTTCACCTGGACCTTGAAAGTCCTGGGAATCCACCAACTACTCCTGAGAATGAGCTTGATCTTCTTGGCACTCTTCCTTCCTTCCTGGACAGTGCTGCTCCTTCCACATTTGGCCCTCTGTATAAATGGGCTCTCAGTTGAGGAACTGCTGGGGTACCATCAAGAGGAGCTCTTGGAGTTGGAGTAAGAACAGCTTGAGTTCTGGCCTGAGATGTTGTCTGCCTTGCAGGAGGTGAGTGTTGGATGGGCATGATTTCAGGATAAAAATGAAATAAAATGAACAATAATAAAGATTAGAAGATGAAAGCTTGAGGCAATTTGAAATAAAGCTTGAAGTCACAAGTCAAAATCAAAATCTTGAAGAAAATCAATAAATCAAAATGAGATCTTCAGGTAAATCAATAAATTAAATATAAAATGAAAACTTGAAGTCAATGAATCAAATAAGTAAAAATGAAAACTCCAGGAAAATAAATCAATCAATGTCAAATGAAATCTTGAAGTCAATGAATCAATATGTCAAATCAATCAAAATAAAAATCTTTCATGAAATAAATCAATCAAAATGAATTCTTGAGGCAAAATCAATTTATGTCCAAATTCTTTATGTGAAATGTCAGAAAAATTAATGAAGTCTTCAGGTAAATAAATTTTCTTGAGGTCAATATCAATATATGTCAAATCAATCGATCAAAATAAATCAAGTGAGTTCTTCTTTAAATCAAAATTTATTGAAGAATGAATCAATGTAAATATTAATGTGAAGAATGTGTCTGAATAATTTGATGAGTAATTTGAAATCAAAATTAAAATGAGCCTGAATTCAATTAAAATATTTGCTTATTTGAATAAAAAATTTAAAAGACAAATCAGAAATAAGAATGGGTCAGCTTTCAATCTTCAGAATTAAGAATGAATGAGAGGAAATTGAGAAGTGACAATGAATCATAAAGTTCATAAGCATTAAAGAGTCATAATTTTGATGAAATGAGGGAATGAAATAATAGAGAAAGAATGAACAGAATGAAAAGAAATTATGAGTTAATTAATATAATGTCACAGGGGCTCTTGGACAGAAAACAAGAGTGGCTTGGCACTCAGCAATCAGGGAACTCACTTGGAAGACTCCAAAAGAATAAAGAAAATAAAAATGAAGAATTGGATTTCTCTAAGAATAATGCAAGTACAAAGATGAGATGCAATAAGAGGAATGAGAAGCCAAATGGTCAAAGAGCCAACCAAGTAAGTCCTTAATCACTGTTTCAACCTGCCAAAATGAACAATGGAATTAGTAAGGATATTACCACCAAATATCAATTGACAGGTGAAGAAAGAAAAGAGAAAATGTGATAAATGACTGACTTGATAATATCAGTATTCACTTAACAAAAACTGTAAGATAAATAAAGATAAAATAAAATAAAAATATATTAGTTAACTGGGGGAAAACCCCCCAGGGTCAAAGAAGGCTGGTATATGTGAAAAGGTGAGAGCTTGACTCCTTCAGGCTGACAGCTTGTCTGTATTGAATCCTTGAAGCTGTATTGACAGCTTGATGAAGTGTATACCTTTCCAGATTGGGAAATGAACTGTGTTGAATGATTTTCCCATGATTTATGATTGAAATACAGGTTTTGATGAATCCAGACTGTATTGAAATGAATGTTGTTTCCAAGTTGGATTGATGGAGAATTGAAAATTGACAACCTGTTTGGAACTAACTCTTGAATACGCCTTGGGAATGAATTAAAAGTATTCCCTTGGAGGGAATACTTGAAGTGAGAATAACCAATGAATTCCTGATGGCGTCATTGGTCTTTGAGAAATTACACCTGCACTTGAGCCTTGATGGGTCCTCTGGATGACATGCCACTTTGGTGACTTATGGAATGTTGAATTACCCCTCTGATATTGAAACCATTGAATTGCTGGTAAAAAAGGTGCAGAATGGTGTATAACACAATTTATGACAATTTGAGTTGCTGAAGGGTGAAAGTGGCCAAAGGTCTTTGTGAGTGAAAATTGGGTTTTGGGTGAATTCATAGGTGAAGAGGTGTTTCTTGGTGTATTGGCCAAATACAGCTCATACAGCTTTAAAACTGTATTTGCGCAAAGTGCAGAAACATGCGCAAAATGCGCAAAATTGCGCAAAATGAACAAAACTGGCAATTAAGCCCCAAAAGGCCTGATATGGCCTTTTGGACATATTTCCCATAATACATGGGAAAATAGAATATACAGCTGAATACAGCAAAAATGCGCAAAATGCACAAAAGTGCACAAAACTGTATTTAAAGCTTAGAAAGCCAAATACAGGCTTTTGGGCTGTATTTTCCCTGTTGACTGGAAGATACCTGAAAGTGCCCAAAAGCAGAGAATGGCCTGGAAAGGCCTGATGATAGTGAAGGGGCCAGGTTGGCCCAAGGAGTGAAATGACCATAAAAGGCCTGAGAAGATGAGAGGGCCAGTTTGGCCAGTGATTATGGATATGGACAAATTGCCATAAGATTGATATGGCACTGATATGCCATATGGAGTCCAGGAGGGTAATTTCCATGGCTGTGACAAGATTCCACCTAATGATGAAGAGTAATATTTTTACTGAGGAAAGCTATTTGTTTGATCTTGATATGAGCTTATATAAGATGAAGTATACTAAATTCACAATATGGATATTATATGTCATTTCGCATCAATTATGATATAAGAAACTGGAGAATTTCCATTAAGTGGGGATTTTAAGAGTCAATTAATTACTCTAATGTATATTAAAATACTAAAACATCAAAGGTTTTTCCAAAAAACTCCAAGTATCAATATAAACTTTCTCTTATTTTAAACTGAAGAGCTAAGAATTTCTTTTATTTCAAAATTTAATCAAGAGATTGAATGATTTTTCAATTTTGGAAAAAATTCCAATCCATATATAGCTTGAATTAGTGATGAACTGAATAGTATCAAGTATAATAACAACTAGAATAAACAATAGTTACTCAATATTTTCATCTTTAAGCTTAAGCTTCATTCTGAAAACCTAATGAGTAAATTCTTTTGAAAAAAAAGAAAATAAAATCAATTTTTTTCAAAAATTGCAATTAATTATGCATTTATAAGCTTAAAATTCATTTCAAATAAAAACCATTTATAAGAGTACTCTCAATATTTCAGCTTTATTTTTTTAATTAAATTTAATAAAATGGAATAAAACAAAATCAAATAAGGGAATTTCTACATGCAAACTGGAGAATTGCTAAGTACAGGCCAGGGACCCATGTGCACGCGAAGAAAATTATGGTGCTTGATGCATGCTGTTTTTTTCTAGGCACATTCTAAATTGCCATTTTGCCCTTCAAAATTGTTTCAAGGAAAAAATGTAACTCTTATTCATTTTTTGATTCTTTTTTCCCATTAGAAATAAAAGAATGATATTCAAAAGACTCATATTAGTCAAAAATGGCCAAATCAACATTTTAGGTTTTTTTGTGAAAACAAATGTTCCTAATAAAAGTAATTTTTTATGGATTCTAATAAAGGGATATGCTTAGAGGTAGCCTTTTTTTATTCTTAAACCAAAAATTGGGGAAAAATTTGGAGGTATCAAGGAAGGAATGCTCACATAAATTTCCTGATTTTGGTACAATTTTTGGATACTGATGATTTTTTAGTTAGAAAAATACTAGTACAAAAAAAGATGAAAATATGAGAATATCAAAAAAATATGAACATGTAAAAAAAATTCAATATTTTTTATAAGAAGTATAAATTATTATTTTATTATATTTCCATTATTCTTTTTTTTCAAAAATAATTAAAATTTTCATAAAAAAAATGGAAAAAAGTAATTTTATTTTATAGAAGATTTTGGACTTTTTTTTGTAAAAAAATAAGATAAACCTAACAATCAAAAGCGTCCAAAGGTATGGTAGGAAGGAAAAGAGTAATTGGGTATTTGAACTCACTTATAAAAATCTTTTTTTCATAAGAAAGAAAATACAAAAGAGCTTTCTTAATTTTTTCAAAAAAGGTAAATTCTTTAAGAAAAATTCAAGATAGATTTTTTTTATGTTTTGCTTGGTTCCCTTTTTGTATTTGAGGTTATTCTTTTTTGTTTGAAGATTAAATTTTTGAAGCATTTTTCAGTGTTCAAATGTGTTGTTTGTTCCCCAAAACCCCAAGGGGAATTGATACATCATGTCTTCAGAAATTTGCAACATGTGTCTAGCAAAGGCCTAAGATAAAATCAAATAAATTTATTTCTGGATTTATGAATAGTAAGTCTTTACTACTTTAAATAAATAATTATCAAATTTAATACTTTAATATTATAATTTATTATCTTGAGAAAAACAAATTCTGAAGCCCAATTAAAATTTGAATAATTATTCAAGATAGGATGTACAACTTTCAATTTTTTCTGTCTAAGATTTGTAAATTTTCTCAAAAAAAGGTGTTTTTGGATCATTCTGATTGATTAATTGAATGAACTGCATTAGGTAATATTTTGGTATTTTTTACAATGTGTCTATGAAAATCTTGATAATATTACTATTAATCAAGAGTACTATGATTGTTATTATGAAATATAATAGTTAAGCTTATTATAACCACAAATAAATAAATTTCTTAATTATTTTTTTTACTTTCTATACACAACTAGTGATTATAACAGTAAGCAGTAATTGTCTGCTAGAATCAATTACACAAAGTATTATGAATAAAGCTTCTTATTAAAATAATATAAAGTGATCTTTTGCGAGAATTATTATAAAGATAATTTTTGACGAAAAACCATAAATAGAGAAAAAATTTAAGCGTTAGGTGAAAAAGCTCACTAATAATCAAATAATACCTTGAAAAGAATTGGTAGAGTGATTTGGTGGATCATTTGTGGATTTAAAAGATCAAAATTTGAGCTATAACAGAAATAAGAAAATACAAATGTTGAATAATATTGGAAATGGTATATTTCTATGCTTTAAAATCTTTCTGATTGATTCTGAAATATCCAAAACAATCAAGAAAAGATTTAACTAATACTTACTTGTTGGTACTAATGATATGTTTGAATAATAAGATGATTTGGAAAAAACAGCAAGAGAAGGCCTCTTTTAAGTCAACAGAAGCTCACAGAAGTGTGTAATTGCAAAAAATGAAGAAATAATTAGTGAAAAACCATTAATAATATTTTTATTAGTGCTTACATCACCTGTTATCATGTAAGATTATCATAATTACTTGATTAAATCATTTTATGTGACTACCAGCCCATTTATGATCAAGAAATAAAAGAGTAAAAACTGTCAATATTATTTTATTTCAAAATAAATATTAATTTCTCAAAGTTTTCAATTTGATTGGAAATTTCATCCCAGACTGTATTTTATGTGAGTTTTTGAAGATTCAGTGTTTCACATGGAATCATCAAAAATGGACTGTAAGTAAAACGTTTAATTTGAATTATGAGTTCATAATTATTTTTGGTTTTTATATGAAATACCCATTTCTAAATTGACCCTGAAAGCTTCAGAAATATCCTTCAATAATTTTATCTTGAATGATTTTTTGAAGTTTTTACCTTATTTCTATGTATAATTGCAAATAGCACATTAATAGCTGGTTTCCTTGAGGTAAATACATGGATACTAGTCCCAAAGGGGTTTCAATTAATCTTTTAAGGTTGAGCCATGGAAAATCATTAATAATTGACATGGTGACAGAAGTCAGAGTTGCTCATCACTTCCTTGTCACATCAAAATAGCAGCTTATTTGCTATTTTTGCATGATTTCATGGGACTTTAACTTGGTAACCAAGTTCCCAAAAGTTTTTAGCATACTAGTTGGGCCATGATAAGACATGAATTCAAGCTTTAGAGATATTTACACCTTTGAGACCTCAGAAAATTGGCACTCTAGCTCTCTTGGATGTATTTTGTCCCCCTTAGCTATTTTCATGCCAAAAATAGCAATTCAGGCTTCAAGACTGATATCCACTATGAGTGTATCATAAAAATTATATGCAAGAATACTAAAGTCCAAAGTGCCACAAACATGAATAACACTAATCTTAGTGTATATGTAACATGGGATTTTTCACATTCCCATTATTTTGGTGTGAAACTGAGAAAAACAAATTTTTTCACAATTCTTTCATGTGGTATTGATGATGTGGTTTTGAATTATTTTCCATATTACCACCTCATAAAGCTAATTAAAGCTTATTGTCTCTATGAAGCTACCATAGGTGCATTATTGTGTAGAATCCAAATCTGGCCTTAAATACATGGATTTAATTACTCACAAAAAAGTTATTCATCTTTTCTGAGATAAAAAATGATAGATTTTGTATATATGCATGACTTATTGGTTATGCATAGTTCACATTTTTTTAATATTGACTTTTTGCTATTTGGGTGAGTGAAATATACCTCAAGGCTCACAATTTTCTTCAAGAAAAATAAAAAAATAAAAGTGTTGCATATAATAATAAGAAAGGAAAATGGTAAAAACCTGTATTAATCTGAATGGTTTTAGCATTTTTGACCAAAAATAATCTTTGGTTTTCATTTTATTCTTTATAAGGAAATAACTGACTCCCAAAGAATTACTTAAGGATCATTTTTATAAAGAATGGGAGAATTTGGTAAAACTTGTCAAATTTTACTTTTCTTGTGTTAAATTCATTTCTGAAACTCATATATCTTGACCATGACATTAATTTCCAAAACTAACTCTCAAAGAATACTAAAAAAAATTCATGACAACTAGACATTTATAAATCTCCCTCAAAATATTTTTTTTCAGATTACATGAGCTAAATGTATGTTCAAATAATTTTTCCAAGCCTTTGAGGTGGTATAGAATACTCAATAAGCTCACAAAAAAGAAAATTGATAAGAGAACAATTATTATCTCATAATTCTTATCTTTTCCATAATAGGGGCTGTCACAGTTACAAAATCCCACACTCAAAATGCTGTGTTTTTTACCCAAATTTCAAATTAAATTTTTGGGATTTAGGAACTCCCACACCTCAAGAGGTGCAATTTTCTGAGGTACAAAAAACCTGGGTTTTTGCCTCTGAATCCCAATTTGTGATACTAAAATCCCACCTTTGGCTTCACTAAAAGAATTATATTTTTGATAAAAACCTCATTAACTAAATATATAATTACATGAAGCTTCCCTTATATTGCATAAAATACGAATATCATTGGATTTTCTTAAAGCTTTTTTTTTAAATTTAATCTTCTATAGAAATCTTACTCATTTACGATGCCAAAGGCATCCCAAAGGTTACCTCTACCTCAGACATCAAAATAGCTTCAGTTCATGGATGCTTTTGACTCTGATAGCGATTCAGATATTAAAGAAGATATAAAAATATCAAATATGGTAACATCACAAAGATAAATCAATCCTAATAGAAGATATTCTTCACATTACATGTATACATTGAAGGATTTAAAAACCTTATCATTTGTAAAGTTTTTCCAAGTTTTTTGCAAAACACATGAATGATTCAAAAAATTGGTGGCACAGATTCTAGATGATGAAATGTTTCAAACTTAATCGCAAAAAAAAGGTGAGCCTTCCATACAATTGGCGGTGGCATTATTAAGGTTACTATTAAATGAAAATGGGACAGCTTTGCAGAAAATTGGAATGTTGTTTGGAATTACCCATGAGGCTATTGTTTTATATACTCAAAGAGCTATTAGTATATTAATAAATCTGAAGAGAAGAATGATTGTGTGGCCAAAAATAGAACAGCACAGAGATATTTCACAATCTATGCAGGGGGAAGGCTTTCCTGGGTGCATTGGATTTATTGATGGGATTCTCATACCATTATCAAAAAGACCCCCAAATGATGGTGAATACTATTTTGATCATATAAAAAGGGAAGATTTGTAATTTTAATATGTGATTTAATTTTGACTGATTATTCAAAGTTAAGGTATTCTATGTTAATAAAACTGGTTTTCAATATAAAAAACAGTTCACTGCCCTACATGTTGGGTGTGCTGGCTCACCTCATGACTAAATTGTATATCAAAATATGAAAATGGCACAAAACCCTCAAGAACTATATAGAAAAGAGCAGCACTTACTAGCCAATTCAGCATGTGAAAACTTTCCTTGGGTTTTCACAGCATATAACAGAGTTGTGGAGCAGAATTAAGACAACTGTGCTTTAAATTGCTGTATAGAAAAACCAAGGGTAATAAATGTAATTCTTGAGGTTTGGTGTTTTTCTCTAAGGGAAATGCAAGATAAAATGAGAGATAATAAAGAAATTCAATACTTTGTTCGCTGAGTCATTTTTTGTAAGATTTTACATAATATGTTAGCACAAATTGGCAATGGATGGTTTGATTTATATGAAGATGATTATCCACCACAAGTAGGAAATCTCTTGATAATGGAAAATGGGAAAGATTCTTTAGATATGAATAAGAAAATTAAGCCAATAACTTTGGCATGGAAAGATAATGAATTTTGAATTTTATCATGATTATTTGCTTATGTACTAAATTACAAAGCCTACAATGGAGAGGAGATGTGATTGATAAAATGAAACTATTTATAACTTTTAGCTTTTAGCTCTCTTTAGGTCCTGCATATCTTTCTGAGTAACTGTATAATTTTGATTTGATCTCAGCAGGTGTCATTTTTAAAAATTTCTCACCTAAATCAAACAATTCGCAATTTATTGGAAAAGAACATCTGAAATGAGGAATTTATGGAGGAGGTTTCAATGTATGATAGAATATTTATGATTTCTTCCATAGAATTTCCATTATTTCAGGTTTCTTTGAAAAATAACTCTCCATTTTCAATTTGGGGAAGTGCAATCCATTTCCAGTTTGGGTGCATAAAGTTGGAAGTGGATGAATTCATTTTTGGAAAAAAAAGATACCATAAATCCAGGAATTGAAATAATTAATATCTTGATGCAGCTTATTAAAAAAATTATCTTGAGTGACAATGATATTTGTAAATAATTTGCATTCTTCTTTTTTATTGGTTAAAATCCATTCAAGGTTACTGAAACTTGGTAATTTTTAAGCGTCCATTAATTCTTGATTTTCATTTTCAGCTCATTTAGGAAAATGAAATTCTCATATCTTTTGAGTTTTTTCCATTTAAGATTATCTTTTTAAATTTAATATGGTGTCAAACCAGATTTTTGGGAGTAAAAAACATCAATTATTGATTTAAAAATCAAAAAATGTTACACACCTGCAGATTTTCCAAAATCTGAACCTGGAAAAAAGCCAATACCTTTAATGATTCCCCCAAAGGGATTTTCATTGGTTTCTATTTCTTTTCTATTTTTGGATAAGCTCATTAAAGTCAAAATGAGATTGTTCAAGATTTGAGATTTGGCAGAAGAATTTTCAAATGGGGTGATTTAATAAATGAAAACTGGTAAGGAAGGATTCTTGGCTTTATCAATGATTGAATAAGGATGAGGAAGAGTTTCAATTGATGGAAGTTTTGGTCATGTGGAATCATCATATTTCATATACATTGGGCTGGATGAGATATTTCTATATGCTCTGTTGGAATGCCCAAGCTGTGAGGTTATTTGTTTCAAATCCTGGGTATGTTGTCTTTGACTTTGGGTGAGTTTTCTTTTATGATTGGGATTTGTATTATCAGATCCATGATTTTCTATATTTGGTTTAGTCCTAACAATTGAATCAAGAGTAGTAATAACTGTTATATATTATTTTGAACAATTCTGAAGATGTACTATATCTGGTTTAGTCCTAACCTTGAAATCATACGATTGATTTTGAGAGAGAGGGAGAGGAGAAGAGTTCATTCTAAACTTCAAAGATAAAGGGAAATGAATGGGTTGAAATGAAATTGCAAAAGTAAATCCCTTATGAATAATCCACCCCTATATAAAAAATCAAATTAAACAATAGAAAGGGTTAGTAAGAAGTATTTAAAAGAAAATATTCATAAAAAAATGGATGATTAATATTAAAAAGAAAAAAAATAATCATCATTCTTGATGATGAAAAAAATTAGTATTGATAATATAAATTAATATTTTTTAATCATCGTCATCCATTATGATTATTAAATATAAAGAAAATAATTAATAATGAGAATATAAATCAGTAATATGAGAATAAATAAAAGAAATCAATGACCGGGGGATAGAAAACCTGGAAGGCTTCAGATGGTCATCCAAAGAAATTTGGGGCTATTGGGATTGAAATGGCTTGAAGAGAGCTCTAATTGATTAAGAAACAATTAGGGATTCGGTAGAAATTTATTACAAAGCTATTTGCATTGATTTGCATTGATTTGCATTGTTTTCAATATAGAACCTCCCAGAGTGACGATTGGGAGGTTCTGGGTGGGTAGGCTGGTTGGAGGTAATGATGTTGGGGTGGTGGGTGATGGCTGACAGGATTGAAGGGATGGGTTTCAGGGTTCAGAGATTGGTGAAGGGGTTGGAAATAAGGATGAATGGGTGGTGGGTGATTGAGCTCATGATATAAGGGTGATAGGTGGTGATGGTGAAGATGGTTGAGGCGATTTCCTATTTAATGATAAGGAAGTTTGAAAGAAAAATTAAAAAAACCCACTGGATGAGTTAGTTTTCAATAATTATTAGAAATAAATAAAAAAGGATTACTTTAATTTCTAAAAAAACATAAAAAAAAATGAACTGAGTTTTAGTAAGAATGAGCTGAGTGATGAATTTAAAAGAGAAAAATACCAGTTTATTTTATTTTCTCAAATGGAGTTTGATCAATTGAACTGATTCTTCAAGAAAAAAATCTAGAAAAAAACAGTAATATTCAAATTTGAATTTGAAAAAAAAATCAAAATGAAATTTTGAAAATAAAATTTGAGTGGAAAATTATCCAAAATTCCAATTCAAAAATAAATTAAATTAGGATTTTCACATGAAAGCTGGAATTTGAAATTTGAGCCAAGAGTGAAATTAAAATCCATTTTTCTTCGTAAAAACCACCAAATTAAAACAAACACACCTTGTAAACATAAATACCCTGGAGAGAAAAGTGGCTAAAACTTTGTCACAATAAGCAGAAAAGTTTAATTAATCTTTGAAATTGAATGTTTTAAAAGAAAATTTCAGCTACAAGCTATCATAAAAACAAGTAAAACTCATTACTCTTTGGTATACAAATGAAATCTGGGATAAACCATAGGTAATTAATTACCATAATGAACAACTGAAAAATACAATGCCCTCAATGTATGAGTGCATTTATTATCTCTTGGCACCATTAAATAATTGATATGTTTTATTTATGAGCTACCAGATTAAAATTAAATAGTTTATACCTGTTAGCTCATGATCAAAAAATATTAATGTCAGAATATGTTTGAGCTCAAAGATTGGCCTGATTGATAAAAATGCTGCTATAGTGAGATCCATCTGGAATCACATTTCATTAAGCTATAATTCCTGTCATCACTTTTCTTTTTCAAACACATGTTTCATGTTGTGTTGTTTCTCATCAAACTCAATTTGTTTTTGTAACTTCAATTCTTCAAAGCATTGAATTTCAATATTCCCCACTTGCTCTCCATGCTGCCTCTCCTTGTCCCACTACAAACAAGAATTATCATTTGTTTCATGGGATAAAAACTATACTTTTTTCAGTAGGCTTGAGAAAAGTAATGATAATTTGAAGACATACATTTTTGAAGAGATTCCAGAAAATATATACATGGGCTTTTTCCTAGACCCCCTCTTTCCATTCAATTTGGGGTTCAATTATTGATTATGCTTTTGTGTGAAATGGGATATAAGTTTACTTAGCTGGAAGAAGAAATAATAAACATTGGAATTTGAAAATATCAGGTTCAAGAATACTGAGTGATTAATAATTAAGGATTTCTGTCTGAATCAGCTTATCATCATTTTTCAGCAAAGTATCAAGATTGAGAGGTAATTATAAGAAATTATTAACATTTAACGTTAAAATGACCACACATAATTTAGGTAAAAATAAATAGATATGATGAATTACCTTATTCATTAACAATTAATCTTCATAATTATTATTAAAGCTATCTTTTTCTTTCAAATCATAGCTTGCAATGGGATTTATATTAGGCTCGTGGACAAAGAGTGAATCCATTTCAACATAGAAAGGAAACATAATTTCAATATTTTCACTCATTGATTTAATACCTTCACTCTTATCTTCTTCAGTTATTCCAGCCCCAGTTAAATTTTCAAATTTTGTAGAAGCAATATACTTCTTTTTATATTTTTTCCATTGATCTCAAATGATTCTTGAGTTAAGTCTTAGGAAATGAAGTTTTTTTTGTTTACCTCAATGGTCATAGGCTGAAATACATGATTTTTTGTTAAAGGGGGATTTTCTATTGAATTTGAGCCACTGGTACCAAAACATGACTCAAAATTTGATTTTATTGAAAGCCAATTGAATATTGTTAAATAATCTTTATGTATCAAATGACTTGATGGATGAGGAAGACCCAAGTTGGTCTTCATATTTGACTTTATGTGTTTTCATTTGGTGCAAGGAACTATGATATGGTTGAAGAAATTTGAAGTGATTGTAAGATTTTTGATCAGATTTTTACAAATAGTTTGTTGAAAAATGTGTTTTACAGTTATAAATCATTAATTGTGAATACTAACATGGGTTAGTTTCAAGCTGGAATACCAGATTCATGGTATTTGCTTAAAATACCAGGAGACTCAGTCAAAATCCCATGTAATTTACAAATGAGAAACCTGGGTTCTAATGTTATAATTTGGAAACCAAATCCTATATTATTTTAAGGTGTGATTTGGTGAGTTTGAAACCCCCTAATATCTATATTGATAAATGTAATTATAAAGCGGAGAAATGAAAAATTATAGCTGAAATAACTAAAATATTTGGAATAAATAGCTATTCATTACTTAAGAATTATTATATAATAATATTTACACTTTACTTGATATATAAAATTTTCAATTAAATAATTAGAGGTAATATACTAACATAAACTAGATTTGATTACTAATCTTACTGATTAAGCAAAAAAACAAAAAAATAATTCTTCAAAACAACTATTTAATTAGCTATAATGTTAGCAGTAAGACTAAGTACTGTATATATCCTGTTGAATTGGTTCAAAATATATGTTTGGAAATGAAATTATACCATATCATAGTAAGAATTATATTTATAAGCTTTAGTCTTCATAGCTATTAGTAATACCAATAAATCCTGAACCAATATTCTTGGAAAAGGAAGTGTTTATGGAAAATCTTCCATAATATCAACTGGACTGTTCAATAAGTCTAAGAATTATTCTCCAAATACTCATAGATATCTTCTTCTCCACCTTATGTCCATATGATATTATCATAAATATTTTAGATTGATTTATTAAAGCTTATAATTATGAGTTTCATGGGAAACAACTACTCAAAAGGAACTTTTTTCAAATTAGATCTGTGATGATTCAATAATAGGATCTTATTTATTCATTTGAAACCTCACTGGCTACCATTATATGCTGAAAGTTATTGATTTGGATAGAAACTACAGTAATTGTGATGGTTCAAGTTTACAGAATTATAAAACCATCATTAGTTCTATTATGTAAAATAAAAAAACAAATAGTAAATATGACATGGGAATGATGTTAATATTGAGTGATAGTAATTGCATTATGTTTATCACACCATGATAAATGGATTTTATAGAGTTGTCAAGATTATGAACTGATTGTTTTTACTCACTTTGATTTTAAATTGTTTCAGGTTGATCAGAAGTGGTTAAATAGCTTAAAAATCATTATTTACATTAGAGTAACTCTTTTCAAATTTATAATCACTAGGAGGATCATTTTATAAAAGCTCCTTACAATTGAGATACCCATTCTTTTTTAGTGTAAGGTTTTTCTATGAAAGTCTTAATAATATTAATTTAAGTCAAGAGCACTATGAATGTAATCAGTAGGAATATATTAAGATAAATTATTATAGCCACAAATTAATATCACTAAGTAATTCAATAATAAGATTTTTGATAATTATAATAACTTGTAATTAATCTAATGCTGTTATAGTCAGTGAAATTTAAAATAATAATGAACTTAAAAGCTCTTCATAATACTATCATATGTGGGAAATAATAAAATTGATTTTTACTTTTAGCAGAATTTATAAAAAAAATTGTTCAGAGATGAATATTATGGAGAAATTCTAATAAAAAGACTCATTCTAAGATAAAAAGAGAGATTCAGAAAAAAGCTTACTTCTAATTTTTATTTAATTCAATAAGTAAAAGAAAACATATATAGTATTAAATAATGTTTATAAGTTAAAGACACACCTAAAGCTCACTTCTCCAAAGAATAAAGGTATTATTCTATGATAAAGCATGATTAAAGAGCTTTTAGAGAAAATATGTAGATTTTAGGGAAATTTTAAGATAAATATTTCATATGATAAAATAAATCATTAGTTATTATAAAATTATAATTCAAGCCCCAAAATTTACTTCCTAATTTAAAATTTGTGAAGTAGAAAATAACTGAATAATAATTTTCCATAATATAAGATTTTATATGTAATCAAATATTAATTACTTAAAATTCCTGGTGAATTTATTGATCATTATGAGCCAAGACAGTGATTAAAGGCTTTTTTTATGCCTCCAAAAGGAGATATAATTCTCAAAGATAGATAAAGGAGGAATGCTAATATCAAAACCAAAAAACCAGAGATAGAAATAGAGTTCTTACCATAAGGACAATAATTTTAAATCTTCTTTTGAAGCTACCAGTGCCATTATTAACTCCAAGCAGCTTTAATCCCCATAGATGTATATTCAATATATATTTAATATTAATGAGATAATATTTATATTATATTTTTCCATTTTAAGAACAAACAAAATATTCAAGAAAAAATATCAAGATTGATATTTTTAATTAATTTTCTAAAATTTCCTATCAAATGCTTAATTAGAGTTAAAGATGATGTTTCAGGGTCTTTTACCAAGAAGCTTTATTTTAAAGCTTAAATCAATTTTTTCCTTATACAAAGATTATAATATCTTCCAATGTGTGTGAAAATTCCAGACACATCCATCAAGATTTGAATTTTTTCATGCATTTTTGAATATATTGCTTCTTTTCCACGAAATGCAGAAGTTTACACTAAGCCTTAATCTTTGATAAGGTTTCAATTATATTTAGGATTACTTAAGTTTTAAAAGTTGTCAAAAATTAAATGAAAAGTCATTCAAGGGGGATTTAACTTCTTTGCAGATTGAAATTCCTGTCTAATTGGGGATGAACCAGATTAGACTTGAATTATTCAATTAAGGTCCAATTTAAAATGTTATGAAAGGTTGATTATCTTTCCATAAATATTAGAACCTTAATTGAATCATTTCATATTTAAACTTCTGGGAACCCTGGACCCTTTTAACTCTTTCCTTTTCCACCCACTTGGGGTGAAATTTTGTCCTTTTCTATTTATTTAAAGCCACAATAATGGCTTTAAAACCTGTCAAATGGAGCTCACACCTGATTCACCACCTGTATGGCATATATTAAGTCAATTAAGTAACTAAAAAACACACTATAAGCTGAGAAAATTTGTATAAGATGACCTATACATGGTGTAACTTTCAAATATGCTAAACAATTCTTTTTTAAAAAATTGATTGTTAAAGTTTTTTTCTGAAGCTTACTGAAGGACTCTTGATTCTTTTATAGCTCTTGAAAGCGCTCTTTAAGGTATCTTTAAATACAAAGCTACTGTAGGTTATTTTTTGGAGTAAAATTCAAATATGACATAATTGTCTTAAATATGTTTACCAAAGAAAAGCTATAATCAAATTTCATCATTTATTGCTTTAAGATAAATATTGGAGTCACTTGATTACTGAATTGATTGTTCAAAGCATTATTTGTTGCCTTATGTGTATGTTACAAATACCTCACAGGCTGAAATTCCCTACCACAAAAAAATGTATTCCAATTGTTCACTCACTAATATAACCAAAATTATATTAGGGCGGTATAATCCACTTTCACAACTTTCAACTCTGATCCAGTATTGTGAGAGAATGAGTCAAAGGTTTTTGAGGAATTAGTCTCCTCTAATGCCCAAATCCATTGAGAAAGCTTAGGGAACCAGGAATTTTTTTTCTCGGAGCTACAAGTATTTATGTTGTGGGTTTGTATACCTAACTAAGTATTATGTTTCATTCTTTATCTTAATTACTATTTTTCATAGAACTTGAGTACATTTCTCTCATAACTTTGATCAAGAGGTGATCCTTCTAAGTATGTTTCATCTAATAAAGGAGATAATGATTTATCACTTTAAGTATAATTATTTACTAAAATAACAGGAAATGTTGGATGGTTTTTTAAATTCCCCTGAATTTCTACTTTTACTCACTTTTTCTCATGAAAAGATCTAATAATAAATGGCCCTGAAAAGGAATATTTGAATTACTTTTGACCTATAATATTGTCAAAGTTAAATGTTGAAGTTAGTATCAAGTACCCTACTTTGAGCTCTGAGGTCTTATTAATTTTAACCCATTTTTTTAGCATATTAAAAGGATTAATTCATTTGTTTCTTTGCATAATTCATTACTATATCAAGAAGTTGAATGAATATATAACAAATATTTCTTCAAATTATCAACTTGAAGTTTGGGGTTCCATCATTTTGCCAAAATCTCAGTAGTGTTTGTATTGATAAATAGAATGAGGTCTTTTAGGCTAACTCCAACTCTTACATAAGTGTGAACCAGAAATGGGTAATGTTATCAGAATCCTTAAGCTCAATTCCGCAAGAACAAAATACTTGGATCATTTACTCAAGCTTCTAAATCATTCTTTCTTCCTATCAATGATTTTTGGATGGTAAGCTTTTGTAAATGATATTTTAGTTCCCAAAAGCTTATGTAGCTTTGTCCATAAGGGTAAAGTAGGTTTTTAGTCTCTATCACTCATGATATTTTTGAAGAGACCAGTAATTAGAAGATCTGTATCCATAGCTTTTCACCTTTATGAAATGGTAAGAAGTATGGAGTTTTGTTATATCTGTCTACAATGACAAGAAATTCATTGTAGCTTTTCTAACTACCAGGTGGTAAGGTAGCTACACAATTGATTTGAAACAATTTCCATGGGGTACTTGATTGTGGGATATGCATCATCGAGCCAAAAAATTTACCAATAGCTTTATTAGCCTTTTTACATCTGTCACATCTGTGACAGTACTCAATGACATCTTTTCTCCAAGATGTGCACCAAGAAAATTTCTTAATTCTTTCAATTTTTCTGTATTAAGACAGATTGAAAGCATCAATTCTGTCATGGGTGTCTAGTGGTATGGTGTTCATTGGCATACTACTACACAAGACCATCACATGCATGTTTAGACCTATGATAAAGAATACAATCAAATAAATAGAACCTTCCATTATCATATTATGCTTTGAATAAATAATCTGAAAAACTAGGTAAATCTGTATCTTAGATTTTTTTTTCAATTATGAAGATAAGAATATTAAAGTTCTTATGTTTGTCATAGATTTCTCTAACTTTATCAAAGAATTATCTTCAGACATCTATGAAATTTTGGAGCTATTTTTAGTGTGGGATTCAGATAAGGAAGTACGTGAGGGAGAAAACACAGGAGATAAGTTTTTAATTTCTGAAAGTTCCTGTAACCAAGGATTATAATGGTGCTTTACCTTCCCTTCTGAATATACCAAAACAATCTTTCTACTGAGCTCACTAATCAAAAATGAAGATTGTGGCTTTATAGATAGGGAAGACTAATTTAAAAGTCTCTGATAAGACCTAATTAAGAATCAGACTAACCATAAACAAGGCCATCTTGAGGTAATTTATAAAATTTATCTTGTTTGTAATATTGTAGTAAGACTATTTGCTTTTTATATTATTGTTTTATAATGAATTAAACAAAGAAATTTGTAAAAGGTTCAAGTGTTTTTTTAGATGTTCTATTGGGTAATTTTCAGTTAATAGTAATGAATAAGCTATCTTTTTGATGTGTATCTGACTTCAACAGTGGGTATTGATCAGAAAAAAGCGTGATATGAGCTCATTAGAATATTACGATGACTACTCATCATATGAGCTTATAATAAGGGTAAGTATAATCATAAATAACAATGAATTTCTACTTCTTTACCTACTGATATTTGATACTGAGCATAAAATGATACAATAATTTCTAGACTTCCTTCTAGTTTCCGAAATAATATAAGAATCAACATGAGAAAATTGGCCACACCTGACAGCAGGTGTTGCATTTGGAATTTGATATTGCAAATAGGTTGGATTCAGGCTGGACATAGGACAGAAATTGAATTTAGAAATAGAAGTTTTGGAAGAAATTGAAGCCACATATGCAAGCCACAGATTATTGATTTGGTTGACTCAAGAGAATTTCCTTGTTAGTCTTGTCAAAGTTCAATCAATGAAAACACCTGATTCAAAGACTTTCTTCAATTTCTCTTTGTTTCAGTCTTCTCTATTTCTTCTTATCATTTCATTTAAAAAAGATTGAACCTTTTAGGCTCTTTCTTATATATTTTAACCGTTATATTCAGGATTCAATATTAATTCTCTTTAAATCTCACTTGTGGGAGCCTAAAGTTAAATAATATATAAATTGGAAACTTTCAAGTTTCAAAAAAGATTTTCATAAATGATGAAATTTCTTGGAGAATTTGGGGCTTTATTCACATATAAGTCTCATGAAAAGTATACACTACCATGGAACGGTTTACTATCAATTAAAGGATGTTTTTTGTGAAACTTTCTATCCCTCATATTTTTCTTTTTTGAGGGGAATATCTTAATGAAAATGGAAAACATCTGTCAATATCAATGGGATTAAGTAATTTTGAGTAGAAACACACAAAATGTATTATATATTGAAGCACTATACCCCATATGTCATCCCATGAACTTGTTGATAGGAGCCTTTGAAGAATATATCTGGACAATATAAGTGTTCAAAGTAAAAGATTGGGCTTTGGACCTTTTTATTTTAGGAATTCATGGTGTAAAATGAAAACTATTCCAATATTCATTTAAACATTGTTCTCATTAAAAGAATTCCAAATATTAATAACAATGAACGACAGTGATTTCTTTAATTTTTAAGAAAATTAAATTATTTCATTCATTGATACCAACTGAGACTCAAGTTTTATATTACTTAGGAGAAATTATATATTCTGATTTAACCATCTATATCTGGTGAATTACTTCAATATGTGGAAAATAAAATAATTCTTGGTCTTATTTAAAGCAATTTATGGTATTTTATGCAACAAGAACTGAAATAAAGCTCAAATAATTCAATTATTGTTGTGAATTTTGAGGGAATTTGATATTCATGTACCAATATGGCTAAAACTTAATTTCAAAAATTATTTTATCATTTGAAAACACCATATCAAGATATCTTGCTATTCAATGTATTTTTTATCATATTGACTGTATTATATAGGCTCTCTAAATTTTTACTTGCATTTCCTTGATATTAAACCTCTCTTAAAATGGTTGGGATATATGAAGGACTTTTTTGAACTGGAAAAATTAAGATTATGCATGAATTTGGTTGGTCAATAACTTTAAGTATTACAGCATTAATTTTTGAATTTCTCAATACTGAAATATAAAATATCAATATTAGCCAAACTAATTCAGAGAATAATTTTCCAAGTTCTCTACAATAATATTTCCTCAAATGTATAGGGGACCTATTCATAGAAATATTTTGCTAATTTAATCTGTTATAATATATATTATCAACAGCAATTGAGAAAATTAAAAGCTTCAGATTTATAAATTAATGAAACAAATTAAATCAGTTGCTCTCAAATAATAGAAATTCTTTATAATATTAAGGCAAAAAAATTGGTAGAAGTTGGTTTTTTCAAAAAAGAATATTTCTCAAAACATATCTATAAATCTTCTAGTATTATTTTGAAGCTGGTATTACTTTGATAAATTCAGAAATCCCAAAATAATGACAGATTCAAGACAAAACGCTCTTTATAGAGTGTAATTAGGAAAACTATATATACAGCTATTTCAAGTGTTTCTACAAGATAATTGGAAGATAATTCTTGTTTTTATTTGCTATTTATGCTTAATAAAAGGGAAAAAGAGCTTATAAAAGTAGAACTTAATACAGGGAGACCACATACTTAAGCTAGACAATCTTTGAAATTAAGCTTGAAGTGGAAAAAATATTACTTCAGAGCCATTTCCACTTGTAATCAAAACATTATCTGAATCATTTTTCAGTTATTCAGTTGTAATTATGAAGAATTTATCAAGGAATTGTCACTTTTATTATTATTTTTTAATGGGAATATGTGAAAAGTGGCTATTAAGTAATTATCAAGCCCAAGAATTAAGGTTTTTCCCAAAAAATGGATTAATTATCAGAAATAAGCATTAATTATATGATTTTATAAGTGATATTATGATAAAAACTTTCAAGTATATCTATCTGGAAATTGAATGAAATTCTGTTGAAGCTTTGAAA
The DNA here is from genome assembly GCA_023105745.1 of Austropuccinia psidii. NCBI lineage: Eukaryota > Fungi > Basidiomycota > Pucciniomycetes > Pucciniales > Sphaerophragmiaceae > Austropuccinia > Austropuccinia psidii. The sequence continues at coordinate 17,364,959 of JALGQZ010000009.1, read as the reverse complement.
ATTGAAACATTATAGTTAATCTGAATGTTGAAAATATTTGAACAAGAATCAAGAAAAATCAAGTTTATTGATTGTTTTTGACATAATAATCTGCTTTATAGGAAGACAGCTCTTCGAGATTAAGCTAACTTGTCTTTTCTTATTTAAACAAAAATTATTTTAATTTATGACAAATATAATTGGAGCCATATTGAATTCAATATATATTTCTATCGCTGTTTCCAAATTCTTTTTGAAACATACATATCATTGAGATTTATCTTTAAAAGAGCAAACAGAAGCACAAAAAACCACAAAAAACATCTTGATTTTTTTTGAACAAATAATTTATGAAGAATGATGGGTTTAACTAAGAAAAATGAATTATAAGATCATTCATGAGAGGTTCATTGAATTTTCTTTTACTATTACAATGAAATTTTTTTTATCTTCATTGGATAAAAGCAATCTCAAAAACTGCCTTTTTGCTACTCTATTCATTCTTTTTAATTTCATTTTTTTGAGTTGTTGCATGCATGCTTTGCAGTAACATTTTATTTTGATTTCTGATGAAATTTTGCTTTTTCATGTTTTTTTTGTAATTTTCCTGAGTTTTTTCTCTTATATTTTCAAATTTGCTTTTAATTACTTTTATAATTGGTTTTTCAATAAAAATTACAGTAGCAGTTTTTTACAAGAACTGCTACTGTAAACATTTTCACATTTGTTGATTTTGTTACAGTACAGGTGCTGTAATAGTTTCTTATGTAATATTGTCAAAAATAATCGACAATTTTACAGTAGCTTCCATTAAGGGACCTTTACTGTAATTTTATTTTAAATTTTCTGATTTCCTCTAGCAGTAGGTGCTTCATTTCATAGATAACACTAATTTGCTTTTTAATTGAGAAACAAAACCTTCAAACAAGCCAGAGGAGGGGAAATTCCCTTCACAAAAAATCAATGTTGGTGTTAATAGTAGAAATTGATTAAAAGAATTAGTGACAAAAGGGAATGAGAAAATTAAAACAAATGAAAGAAATAATAATAAATTTCTGGGAGTTCTAATCCATAAACATAAAATATATATACAATTCTTTGGATTTTTGGGAAATAATTTTATGAAAACAGTTAAAATCCTTTATATGCTGCCTCTGAGGTTCTGAAACTTCAAAAATTAAAGAAAAATATGTTCCAATTACTCCAGTTTCTTCAGAACAGGCTTTGGTTAGAAAAAACTGATTTTGATATTTGTGAGACAACTTTTCAAAAAGAAATAAGAATTAATTCTGCTACCAAGTAATAATAAGTCATGAATAAACACATATAAAGGCTTTGATCATTTTTTATAATGGATTTTAATTCTTTCTTCCTTAAAAAAGACTGGGATTGTTTGAATTTAAAATAAATTTTGGGATTCAATTTTTTATCTTGAAAAGTATTGATTTGATGATGAAGAGAAAAATGAACAGCATCTTCATATACTATGTCATCCATTTAATACAACAATCTGAAAAAAGGAATAGACTCTTGTAAATTATTTAATATTCCAGTGGCTTGGAAGAGCTTGGAGTACTACCAAACATTGAGGTCCTGTGTATAACCTAGTTCACAACAAGGGTCCCAGATCATTCCAGGATGGGTCCAAGCTGATTTCCAAATACTACAACTGCTGTAATGTGTAGCCAGTTTTCTTATGGTGAATAAATAGAATACCTGCTAGTTTAAGGGATTGTTTTATACTCTCTATTTATCTGAAAATGATAATTAAATAGTACTAACTACAATGATTAAGGGAAGAAAAAATGTGTGAGAAAGAGGCTTGATTTACGTTGTTTGAGGTACCTCTTGTTCTCCATGGGTACCTTATTTTGCACCATAAGACTTAATTTTACCCCTTCAGGAATTCAAGATTGTGTGATATACCCCTCTAGGCTATTATATCTGAAAAGGGTATTGAGCTAGCGAGTTTGCGCAGAATTCAGTGATTATTGATGGTGAGAGATTTATCTGATTATGTAAGGTGATGTTGTCTTTTTTGGTTGAATTTTGAGTTAATGAAAAGTGGTTCAACTTCCAACATTATTTTTAATTGATAGAGTTTCTGTGTCTTGAATTTTGAATTTCTATTAATTGGCTGTTAAACTTATGAAAGGGGTTTGAGGGCTGTTGAAGGAGGTTATCAACCCTCATTCAGGTAATTATGCAATTGTACTCAGGTTATTTATTCTGGTTGGCTGATGATCTCATGCAAGGGTTTTTACATTGTATTGAGGCTATTATTCAGAAAAGCTGGCTATTGGAAGAATGTTGTGTTTATGAAAGGTTCATTTTCAGTGAATGATAGAAGTCATTTTCAAAGCTCAAAGTTTAACTGGTTTGGCTGTTGGAATTCCATTTTCCTTTCCTTTTTGAGTAAGTGTTTCTCATTGTATGCTATATTTGGGGGTTGGAGGGTTTCTCAGGAAGCTGAGGTGAAGGTCATATTACTTTTTATGATCTTTCAGACTTTCTCCTTGTATCTTGCTTGATTTTAAGCGTAGCCTTGATAATATCAAGGCTATTTAGTGTAATTTGGGGCTCTATTTTACTATTAGAACTTTGTCTTATAATTAAATAAGCTAAATTCCTTGATTATTGTGTCTGATTCAAGATCTACAATGATTAGTTTTAAAGTCTTACCTTATTCTTTCTGTTTATTTGTGACCTCTTTCAGGTAAAATGAAATTTCTGCTGTGGGCTTGAAGCCAAAAAAGGTATGGAATACCACAATTACAATTACCTCAATTGGAGTCTTGGGTTCTGCATTTTCAGAGACATAGGATTCATCATAGGTTTTATTGAGTAATTCCCATCTATTTAAACCATTAGTATTCTTGTGAATATTTCCAGTTTTATGTGCTATGGTCATATTAACCCTGTACTACTGTATAGAAATCTGCCACCTTAAAGTTTTTATAGGGTATTGGTAAAAACACGTAAGAGCTTATGTGTTTTTACTAAAAACTTACGTGTTTTTACCATCAGTTGGTAAAAACATGTAAGGGGTGGTTTTTGACTGAAATCTGGCTATTTATGGCATTTATGATTCCATTAATGCCATTAATGGCATTATTAATGCAATTAATGGAATTTTGAAGGCTATCAATAGCATTAACAATGCAATAAAGGGAATTATTAATGCCATAAATGGCATTATTGATTCCATAAATTGAATTTTTAATGCCACAAATGTAATTTTTAATGCCATAAATGGTATTATTAATCCCATAAATGGCATTATTAATTCTATAAATGGCATTATTAATTCCATCAATTGCATTGTTAATGCCACAAATGGGAGTGTTAATTCCATAAATCACATTAACAATGCAATTTATGGAATTAATAAAATAAGGCCATTCATGCCATTTTTGAGGCCATTAAAAATGGAATGAATGGCCTTAAAAATGTCATAATTGGAATTATTGATTCCATAAATGGAATTGTCAATGCCATTTATGGTATTGTCAAGTCCATTAATGCCATTGTTGAGGCCATTAACGGCATTTTCAAGGCCAAAAATGACATTAACAATTCCATTTATGGCATTTTTTAAACCATTAATTCCATTATTAATGGCCTTAACAATGCCATACAATTACATTTATGGCATTGTTTCAATTCAAATTATGCCAATACTATGGCCATAAATGGCATCTTTATGTCATTCTTGATGCCATTTATGGAATTATTATGTCATTCGTGATGCCATTTATGACAACTTTGATACCATAAATGGCACTTTTAGTACCACAAATGGAATTTCAACTTCCACTCCTCATAAATTACATTTCTAACTCAATTGATGTCATAAATGGCATTTTCAAGTTAATTACAAACATGAACAAAAAATGTAAAAAAGGGACTTTTTGGGCCTACAATTGTCCTGGCAAAAAAATCGCCAAATTTTGGGCTTCTGGTTCTTTATTCTCAAGATTTTGCCCTTTATTTCAAAAAAGATTATGTAAATTAATAAGTCGGAACATATATAATGATTTTTTTTAAAAAAAATAGGCCATTTGGCCAAATTTGGCCAAAAAAGAAAATTGAAAAAAATTTGTGGATATTGACATCCCGTGTTGGGAAAAATATGGCAAAAAAGTTTGAAAAAAACCTCAAAACTGATCCTGAGAAATGTTTTTGAAAAATATAGGCACTTACGTGTTTCAGCCATAAATTGGTAAAAACACATAAGGGATTACATGTTTTTACTAAAATCTTACGTGTGTTTACCAATACCTTTTTTATATTAAGAGTGTTCATGTCAAGAAGTGATTTAACAGCATCAAAATCAGTAATGAACTCAAAAGATACTATAAAGATAATGTTTAAGATTTCCAAAAGCCTATAAAAGGAAAAGGTTCTCTATTCAGTTGAATCAATATTGAGCTTCAGTGGGATTTATTTGTCTTGAAATGAAGAAAATTAGCCCTTAATGAGGCTTTCAATTGACAACTTTAACTTCATGAATAGCTTCCCCTAAATCATCACATGCATAAATATATATATTGAAAGGAATTTTCCAGGATGGAATCAATATGAATGATTCGTGCTTGAAGGAATGGTTAATCTTTTCATATTACTGAATCCTTTCTTGTGTCATCTCAAGGAAATATTTTGATCACATATTCTATATAGTGATTTGAAATTGATTGCAAAATATATGAAGTGTTTCCTGTAATAACTATCAAGCCCTCAGAATGAGATAATTTCCTTTATGTTCTGAGAAATCTTTCTCAGTAAGACTGCAATGATTTTTGTTCCAGAAAAAAGGCTCAGTCCTGAAGCTACATGTCCCAGAGCCTTAAGCTCATTCAGCCCAAAACTACATTTTCAAGAGATATTTTCATTCTCACTTGAAGAATATTCTTACGTACAAATAAAAGTCCCTCACAAAGAAATTGAAAGGTCTCTGAACAAATGATAATTTCATATATACAAATTATTAACCATTCCTCTGATAATTAATCTAGGAAAATGTCGTTTATATTTATTCAATAATGATAGGGTTGATTTTCCATTACAAAAGGCATGCTGAATTATTCATAAGTACCACTATGAGTAATTACTCTCAATAAACTCTAGCATGAGGTTTCAGAAAACTCTAATGGAAATATTCAAACTAATCCATAGAAGTAATTAATCTTTATTTGGATAATTGAGTCAAATATTAATAAATTCTAAGAAAGAGATACCCATCTGAGATAGTATAGGTCTTCAATTCTCTGGAATAGCCAACCATCCTTGACTTTGAATAACTCCAAGTAATGTCTACAGGTGCTGTAGATTCTACTTACTCATTGTGTCCAGATTTTCTATACTCATCAATCTGAGTTTCCAATGCTTCTATTTCCCTAGGGCTACCTGGGTAAGCTGTTTCTCCTAGTAGTGTATAATAAGGACTGTCAAAATTAAGCATGATCTCCACTTCATGGTCTTTGATTTCTGCTAGCAATTTTTGTCAGAAGCCAAGGCTTCCTTACTTTGAAATGAAGTTTTAATGAGCTCTTCCTTCATTTTAAATGTAAATTAAAAATTGATTTATACTTCAATCAATGTATTTGTCACAAATATTTATTTATTAACATTCTTAGATTTCTTAATAAAATGTAATCCTCTTTTTTCAAGAGGAAAAGCTTTTTTTTTCTTTTTTTTCTTTTTTTTCTCCTGTAGTGAAATAGCTGTCTTCAAAATTATTCATATAAATACCATATCTGTTGAGATAATCACTCCCAAGTATCAAATTCTGGAGGTACAATCTTTCAGGAAAAAAAATTCTACCTTTAGTTTAACACTTCCTTCAGGATGAGGAAATATTATTTCTGCCTAAAAAAACCCAAATAGTACATATTTTGACTAGCACTACTAAATTTTATCCCTGGAACTGGAATTGGTTTTTCCTCCCAATTGGTATAATCTTTGCCAAGATAATTTCTTCAAACACAAATTTAAAGAGAGCAAGAGTAAAGGTTTATATTTTTTTCCTTTTTTATCACAATACTGGCAATAAAAAATGTTCCAGAAGTATAGCCTTTCACTTTAGAAGGTTTGTGTTTTTTCCTTTTTGCATCTTGCACATGCACGAGTTAATACATTTATCACTATAATGTGCTCAGTGAGTATGTTCCTCTGTGACTTCAAAGGAGAAATTGATCTTTATATAATTAATTTTTCTGTAAATCCCCCTTCATAAATGTTAGAATCACTTTCTTTCACAGTATCCCCAGTGTTTTCTTTTATATTTTCAGTTTTCCAAATTATATCTCATTGATTAATGTTTTATTTGGACAGGTATTAGCCAAATGAAATTTATTTCCACATTTATGAAATTTCACAATATCCCTGTCCTTTTTCTCATTTGTTCTAACTTTTGAAATTGGTCCCCCACAAGATTTAGTTGCTATTTAGGGCTTATACCAGTTCCTACTATTTTTTCCTGGTAGTGATGTCCTCCATTGACCTGATATAATCTTCTGTAAATCAAGTCTCAATAAATCTTCTTTTTATGTAATCCTCTATGTCACTGTTGCATTTTATTAGTATTATTTCATGTACCATTTTCTCTTACATATCAGGTCTAAGGGAAGCTAATATGTCCTTCTGTTTGAGAAACCAGGACATGGGCCTCTCTCTTTCAATATTAAAAATGGCTTCTTCAAAAGAATTATACATTCTGAATATCCAGGAATTACTGATAAATTTGGAAATGATTTGTTCTTTCTACCAAGAAAATGTATGTTTTCCATGGTCTTGTCTCCTTTTAAAATACCAGTTCCTTTAAGATTTGTTAAAAAAATCATAAATTATGGCACTTATTGATTCCTCTGATATTTAAAACTGCCATTGAAAAATATTGATGGTCTTCATGAATTCCATGCGGTTCTATTCACCTTCATAAATAAATGTAGGCTATTTAGCTATTCTTGTAATATCTTCTAATCTAAGGATGGTTTGCATTTCTTAATTATTAATTTAAATGATATGATTATATAAGTAATTATCATTAAAGCTCAGAACTCTTCTATTGAGAATTGGGTTATATTTCCTTGGAAATTTATCTAAATTTTTCAAAGGAATATAGTTAATACTGGATTGATTATCTTCTTTCAATTCTAGTAATACTTTTTCCCTTTTATCCAATTTCTCTTGAAAGAGTTCAGAATTATGTCCCTGTCCAAGTATTGAACTTCTATTATTAATTCCTTCAACTGTTTGGTTATAAAAGAAATTTAATTATCATATGTTTGAATCATTAATGTGACTTTAGCTTCTTTACTCCAACAGGTCTTATTCAGAGAAAATATATTATCTTTATTAATATTTTGTAGACCAATCATGGTGTTTTGTGTTTCTTTCAAGTGTGAGATTTTGTTAAACAATTTGACTTTCATTTGCTCAATATTGTTAAGTTCTGTAAAAAACATGTCATTATAAGATTTAATGGAAGCTCAAAGCTTTCAAAATTTTATTTCCTGTGGAAATCTTGGCTGATACTTTCCTCTTTTTTTGTTTGTCAATTCCATCAAGGTTCTTGCTATTTTGAAAACAATGTCGAGGGCTTTGTTTTCCTGTTTGGGGATCCTGTATTTCTGATGGTAAAGTTTTCTCAATTTGGCTTTTCCATTTCCCTTTTTTTATTTGGGGATTTATTGTCTTGGTTTGCAAATTTTGGGAGTGGGTTCTTTCTCAGAGAGGCTTAGGCAGCCTCTACTGAGGGGTTTCCTTTTTTCTGATCTTTTGGAAAAATTCTTTGTATTTTCAGCCAAGCTGTTATCTTTTGGATATGTTCTTTGCAAGAAATTGGCTCTCAACCTTTAAAAAGCTTTTGTCTACTTACTAGGCCCAAGAGTTTATTTACCTGGAGATAAAAATTCATTCTCCCTATCCCCAAGCTGGGAAAAATGTCCTATTCCTGCTTCTTTGCTTGCATAAACAAGTAAATATCTACTTCTTCTTATTGGAAGATTTTCAGGTCTTACGACATGAATAGAATTAAGCTAAGCTTCTGGATTCCCAATAATATTATTGAAGGTTTTGCCTATCGTTTGTTAGCTGGTGGAAGTCCTGATATCCTCCCTCTGGGCTGAAATCCTTGTATTTTGGATTTATGACTTGAATGTCCTTGTCCAGATCCATTTTATTGGATGGAGTAATTTCTTTTACTCTTAGTATGAGTAATTTGAATTTAACTCAAAATTGACTAATAAATGGATTAAATTAAACCTCTGCTCCTTCAAAGGCTTTCTTTAAGTAATTTCCATGGCCTTGTGCTTAGTTGAATTTCACCACTTGATTAAAGGTTTCTAGAGTAAGAAGTACTCTCTCTTGAATATAAAACTAGAATCAAAGTATAGTTAATCATTTTTTTAAAAAAAAAGTGAAAAAAATTAATAAATCAACTTGTGAAATAAATCTGTTAGAGTTTAATCTATGGCAAATTATGTCAAAAATAAAGGAATTTCTAAAAAGCAAAGGAAATATATTATTTAATGAGTTTTTTTTCTATTTTACTTTTTGATACGGCTTTTGTTTTTCAAAAAACATTTCTAAGAAATAATTAATATTCAAAAGAAAATTACTCTTAACAAAATGAAACTATTGCCAGCTTTTATACTAGAATAACTCAAATAATGAATTTTGAGTCTTTTATGCAAAAAGGCCACAAGGAAAACAGTAAGAAATTATTCCAAATACCTTCAAGGTATATTTTTTCAAGAAATATTTAAGTGAGAAATATTCTAAAACAAATGATCATTTTTCAAAAAAACAATAAATTGAAAACAAAATTGATAACCCAAATGTTTGAGTAGATTTGCAAACTTTACATCAAAAAATGGTAAAAGAAGTTCCAGAATATGTTTCAAGTACAAAAAATTTGTTAAACTAATATCAAGGACCTCCCATGTAAGGTTTTTTCATTACACTTTTGATAATATTGAGATTAATAAATAGTAATATTAGTTGTCTCAGTAGAAATATATCAAAATTAACTATTATATTCATAAATTGATATAAATATTCAAAAACGATTATAAAAAAACAATATCATTAGATAAGTTAATCAATGTGATAAATTATAATTGCTAGATCATTATTAGAGCCACTGAAAGTTATAATTAGAAGTAATATTGAAGCTATTCATGAGACAGTTATATGTGGAAAATTATGATATTTATCCACTAATAAATAATATTAATGCTATTTCTTAAAGAATTAATCACACACATCTTTCAGAGATGAATCTGATACAGAGATTCTACATAAAAATTATAGAAATTCTGAAAAAAGCTTATTTATAATAGCTATTTGATACAATAAGTCAACCAAAAACAGCTATAGTATTAAATAATATTTATATGCCGAAAAAATGTCTAAAATAAATATTTTGAAGATTAAGACAATTATTTTATAATAAAATAAGATTTACAAATTTTTAGAGAAATTTAAAGACAACATTTTCATATAATCAAATAAATTATTGGTTATTATAGAAATGTGATACAAATACCAAGATTCAAATTATATATTTAGAGTTTAGACAGAATAAAATAGCTAGGGGATTATTCTTCATAAAGTATTGCTTATTGGAAATTTCTGATAAATTAATTAATGATTATGGACAGAAATAGTTATTAAATGTTTTTCTTTTTCCTGAAAAAGAAGCTTGCCCTATAATTAAAAGATATAGAGGGTGTTTTCATATTTGAACTTAAAATCCACATCAAAATAGGATTTCATAACATAATGACAGTTATTTTTATTCTTATTTTGAGATTACCAGTGCTATTTTTAACTCAAAGAATCTTTAACCCTCATTTATTTATATGAATTAGAACACAAAGCTTTATTAATGAACATTTCTATTAAGATTCTTCATGTGAATAATACAAAAATAAAGCTTCAAGCAGAAGTTTCAGCAGTTAGATTTTTAATCAACTCTTAAAAATTTCCTTTTAAATATTTAATTAGAATTGATTAGGGTAATTAGAAAGGAGTTTTATTCATAAATGCGGATTTATAATTTTGTTACACACACATTAGAATATTTTCCAATGCTTATAAATCTTTCATACAAATCCATCAAGATTTGAATTTTTCATGTATTTTTAATATATTGAATTTTTCAGCAAAATTCAGCATTGTACACCAAACCTTAACTTTTGTAAGGCTTGAATGATTTTTGAGATTTATTTGGATATTTTTTAATTTTTTAAAGCTTTAAAAACAATTATTAGAACTCATTCAAGAGGGATCTACCCTTGTGGAAGCTTGAAATTCCCATCCAATCGGTCATAAACCAGATTAGACTTTCATTTTTCAAACAAATTCTAATTTGAAATTTTATTTAAAGTTGAAAGTATTTCCATACAGAGTAAAAACATAATTGAATAATTTCAGATCCAAAAACTTGGGTACCCTGGACCCTTTTTGGCTTTTTCCCTTTCCCCCACTTAGCATGAAATTTTGCCCTTTTTTATTTATTAAAAGACATAAGAATGGCTTGAAGAACTTTTAAATGGAGCTCACACCTGATCCACCACTTTTATGGAAAATATGTATTCCATTCAGTAACTACACACCACACTCTAATTTCAACACTTCTTTTATAAGCTAACCCACACATGGTGTAAATTTAAAATGTGTTGAAACTAAACAATTTTTATTTTTTTCTCAATTTGACTGAAGAATCCTAAATCCTTCTATAAATCTGAAATATAGTGCTCTAGTGTATCTTTATCTATGAGGTTACCCTAGGTTATTTTTTGAGTATAATACAAATATTACATAATATTATTAACTTCATTTTTCAAAAACAAAGCTAAAATCCAATTTCATTACTTCTTGTCTCAAAATTAATAGAGAATCCATTTGATGAAAGAATTTATCATGTAAAACATTATTTGTGGCCTTATTAGCATGCTTTACATACCTCACACCCTCACAGTAATAATTTCCCCTAGAATATTTTGATACAAACATTTTGTAGAATATTTTATAAACACATTTTTCCCAATCAGTCTGATTTCATTCTTATGATACAGGAGCTTATCTATTGCAATGTGCTAATATTCTCATTAATGATTTTATGAATCCATTTTAAAATAAATTTCTCCACTTCAAATCCTCTTCCCATGTAAATTTTTGAATAATTAATCCTAAGGTAAAATTCATTTATGTTGTTTTTCATTATAGGTAACACATTTCCTTTCTAATTTATAATTTTCTATCAGCTTATATGATATGGTGTGAAAGATGTGGCAAAACCCACTACCAAAAAATGTGGGATTCTGAGCCAAAATACAAAATACAAAAAAACACTTTTAGGTCATAAATACTTCACCGCTTCAGATAATCCCCCTATATTTTTAAGTTTAATTTCTATTAATTATATTTCTGGGCTTAACCATAACCTAACACTCCTTTCCTCTTGTCAACTAGCCCATTCAGCCACAAAAATAATCAATAAACTCCTAGGAGCAATCAACTATATCATTACAGTTCATTTTTTTACATAGTTCCTGTTTTTTGAAATTTGAAGAAACTCCTATTGCTCAAAGTAACAACCCAATTATACAAACAAAAGAAGTCAAAAAATAAGGAAAGATCTAGCATACCACATTATTATGGCCCCCTAACCAGGCTGAAATTTTGTGCAATAAATTGGCTGACCAAAAAATTAACCTTTGATGAATTTTTGGAAGAAGTGGCTCAATATTCATAAGGAGGAACCCTGAAAGTCAAAAATATGGATTTAAATATATGGGTATGGAGGAAAATAATAGATCCAATTCCCAATAGTATATAAGCTCCACTAGCATTTGTGACAGATGGCTTACATATCATAATAAACATAAAAAATATGAAACTTTCAATACCCTAATGGGATTGGTAATAACTGAAGATAATTTAAAAAAGTTTATTCATAATATGGCTAAAACGCTGGAGAGTATATGTCAATTCCTTTTTCAGAGATTGATTCATTATTTGGTCATAGAAAATATGTTTCTCCACTTGCTAGCTATGAGTAACAAGAGTTTAGGTAATTAAGCTCAAATTAAGGGTAGAAAGAGATTGAAAATAATGAGGTAAGTAGGTGTAAATTGGCTTAAAAATACTTTTTAAAATTTGCTTACATTTTTCAACCAGGATTTTATGGTCACTATGGAGTAAACTCTTACCCTCCCACAAAATACATATTAAAAGATGTAAATCAGAGTGTTAGATTTATTTAATGAATCATAATGCACTATGATGATTATAGTTGTTTCTTACTTAGGTACTACAAACAACAAACAGGGGTCTAGATATAGCCTGAATAAGGAAAATGGCTCAAAAAAGAATTTTAATTATTAGTATTTTCTGATATATCATCAGATCATGGGAAAAAATAAGTAATTCAGCTGTTTATGGATTTCTATTCTTCCATACTAACTAAATGCACATTAGGTCACTAGGAAGATGAATAGGCATGCTTACAGTGGGATCAACATAAGGGGACTGAATAGAAAAATTTTTTCCTCATGAAAGACTAAAAAGAAAGTTCTTTGCAAGCAATGAATATTGATTTTGAATTCAAGGAAACTATACATGATAGAAATCCTAAAAAAGTACAATGGCAAAAAGAATTGGAGACATTGAAATAACAACATAATATGGTTTTGACCATTAATGCATTAAATTCTCTGAAGCTGCTTCTGAAGGTAGAAAGAGTTATGACTTTGATGCAAAATAATTCATCTATTTCCTCCTGGAGGTCGTCACAGGTTAAGTGTATCATCTTATATTCTTTATCAATTACTTTTCTATATTTCATACGTATTTTGCCATGTATTTAGATTTTTTTGGAAATTAAATGATTGGCTCTGTTTTTTGAAGCATGAAATTTAGCACAAAGGTATTATCTATTTTCATTAATAAATCCCTTAATTTTCTATTGATTTGAGATAAATTTCTGGGTCTTTAAGTCCACCACTCTTACAATTTGTCAGTTGAAATAGTCAAAAGTTGATTAAAATGATAAATTTCTTCTTATGTGATTTGTGGTATAAGAGATTCTTGAAAAATTAAAAATACTGCGGTTTTTTAAGGGGAAATTGTAAATTTTAGTTTATTAAACAATTTCTAAATTTGGTTTTTTCGACAAGAAAAAACCTCACTCAAATTAAGTTTTCTCTAAATAAACTTAATTTTTTGATCTTTTTTCAGGCTTCAACTTTTGAAGAATATTTCTTTTTCCAGTCAACTAAGAGTTCTTTTTAAATCAGCTCAATTTGTTTTATTTTTCCAGGATTCAATTTTGAATATTTTTTTCAATAAACCAAATTTTTGTCAAATTTATTCAATAAAAAAACACTGAATATATTTAGGAAGTTTCCAGCTCAATTAAAAAAATCTTTTCCATTTTTCTTGGCTTTTTCTCAGGGGCTCTTGGGGATAGCAAGAATGGCCTGGCACTCAGTAATCAGGGATATAAGTTGGAGGACTCCAAAGAACTAAATAAAGAAGAAATAATAAATTTATTTTACAAGAATAATACCAGTAAAAGATGATATGAAAAATAAGAAAAAAATCCGATTCCAAAGTTCCAAAAAATTAAGTTCTCTATCACTGTTTCAACCTTACAGAGAGAAAAATGGAATTAGTAAGGGAGATGACCACCAATATCCACTGAAAGGCAAGAAAAGAGGTGCAAATGACTGACTTAATAATATCAGTATTCAATATCAAGATGGAAGGAGTGAAACACAAAAAGAAATCCTTATAGATTAATTAATTGGGGAAAAAACTCTCTAGGGATGAAAGAGAGGCTGGAATATATGAAAGGTTTAGAGCTTAAATCATTCAGGCTGAGAACTGGTCTCTAGTTAATCCTTGAATCTATATTGACTTCTTGAGGCAATGCACACCTGGCAAAATAGGAAAATAACTGGGTTTAATGACCTTCCCAGGGTCTGTGGCTGAAATAAAGGCCTCAATGGAAAGAACCTTCATTGAATAAGTGGGATCACCAAGGTAGATTTATGAAGAATTTAAACTTGAAAACTGATATGGAAATTCCTCTTGAATATCACTTGAAATCAAACCTGCAAGTATTCCCTTGGGGGAATACTGAATACTTCGAAATAACAAACAACTGATGAGTGAGGTCATTTATATTGAATAAAAACTCTGAGATTTAGTATTAATTAATCCTCCTGACAATATCATTCCATAAGTGCTGGAAAGGTATTTTCAAATTTGAATTATGGCCCCTTTATTTGGTGACCATTGGATTTCTGGTGAAAAAAGATGCATAATAGTGTATAACACCATTCATGGCACTTTTGGGTATGAAAGGGAAAAGGTGGCAAAACATCTACTGTATTATGGTCTTGGAAGGATTGTAAAATGTAATTTTTATGGCTTAAAAATCTTTTTGGGTGTTTTTGACATGATTGAAAATGAATTGCGGAAAACCATACAAAATTAGCAATTAAGTCCCAAATGGCCCAATATGGCCATTTGGAAATATTTGCCATATTTCATAGGAAAATGGTATATAATGGAATGATTCACAAAAATGTGAAAAATGCACAAACTTTGCAAAATTTATTTAAAGCTAAAAACACATAATACAGCCTTTTGGACTGTATTTCCTTTTTTGACTGGAAAATTCCCAAATGTGACAAAAGAAGAAAGGGGACCATAATTTCCTCATGTTGGTGAAAGGACCAAGTTGGCCCCAGATGATTAAATGACCACAAAGGGCCAATTTGGCCAAAAGTTCTGGATATATCCAAATTTTCATAAATTTCATATGACAGATATATTCCAGAAGTAATCCAAGAGGGTGATTATTCATGGTTGTGACAGGCTAAAACTTCCATAAAGTGATACTCTTTTTTTGATCAATTTTTTTCAAAATTTTCCAATAAAAGATAAATCCATTCAAAAAAGATTCAATTTTGATTCTATTCAAAACTCATATTTCATATACTCAAAAGGTTTTCAATATGGTATGGTTTTTTACCTCATAGCCTTAATTAATGTTTTTCTATTTCATTGATCTTTGGAATACTTGGCTTTATTAAATAAATCCAAGATATTCACAAAAATGAATTGAATCCTACTTTTCCTATCTTTTATAGCCCATTTCCATATTTTTCTCTTCCTTAATCCTCTATAAACCCCCAATTGACCCATAAGGCTTTTTATTGTAATTCATTTTGGAAAAAATATTACATTAATTTATAATTTCAATTGTGCACAATTTCATTATTAATATTTAATATAGCATTTCCTTGTCCTTTACCTAAGGATCACACTGATTGCATAAGATCTTTACTCCATATTGGATCTATTAGCAAGTTTTTTCATTTATTTCAATAAATTCTTCATTTTATATATTGATATATCGCATTTTTAAGACTTCTTCTTTCAAAAAAGACCTAAAATACTTTTTTATGTCAAAGTTTCTTATAAATATCATTCCAACCTTGTTTTTTGTCTCTTTATAGATTTTTAGGTGAGCATTATTCAAGTGGGTGTGTCAATTACTTGATCAATAATGTTTAACATTATAAAATTCCTTAAACCATTGTGGAGCTCCTTATAGTGTAGGATTGGATAAGGCAGTCCTTGAGGGGAATGTCACAGGAAAACGGTTTTTCAATTTCTTAAGGATACTTTTACCAAGGGTACTAAGGTGTATCAGCTTCCCCTCCAAATATAATAAAAAGTATACCTATAGAGCTCAAAAATAAATATTGAAGATTGTGGCTTCACAACTAGAGATGAATTTGAGAAGTCTCTATCAGACCTACTTAATAATCAGATGAATACTGTGTAAAGTTAACATATAAATAGAATATTTCTCAATACCACTTTATTATAACTGATGGATAAGAGCTTAATATAAATTCAAATATTTATAACATTTAATCATATTAGTTTATGATATTTGATAATTGTGACACTTGGAGGTATCTTGATATACCCAAAAAACTACAAATAATAAAAACAAGTTGAGATTAAAGAAATAACAAATTTTTTTTTGATATAAAAAACAAAACTAAATATAGATATAATATTTAAAAATTCAATTTATAATGAAAATTTAGAATTAAGTTTACATTGAAAATTTCAAAATGTGAAAATATATTTTTACATGAAGAAATTAAAGTAAAAATAAGTTTTCATCAAAAATATTAAAATTAAAAGGTTTTTGGAAGAAGTAATGAAGATTATTGAAGCTTCATTTTTCAATAAATAAACTGAAAAAAATTATTTCACCATTGGATTCACCATAAAAGATTAGGTGGGGTCACCTCTGAGTGAAAACGCTGTAACTCAACCTTAAATAAGCTTAAATTGAGTTTTTAGTATTTTATGTATTAAAATATAAAACTCCTCATAAGTTAAATTTAATTCACACCAAATGGGGTTCTAACCACCAATTTTTGTGTTAAAATTGAGGTGTGGTGTGTACTTTAGAAGTTATGAGGAATTGAAGTATTTTTAATTTAAATGTCAAAATGAGCACATTTATTAAATAAATGAACATAAATTTAAATATGAGGAATCAATAATTACAATTTTTTACTGTAATTTTTCAATTGAATTACATGTTTAAAGTTTAAGTATAGTACATGATTAGGAATTAAAGAAAAATAAATGGGAAAGATTGATTTTTTGGGGGAGAGAAATCTTGGCTCCAAGCATGCCACACTCCCCCAGATTCCTTGATGATAGGTGTGGGACATCAAAATTAATGAAAACATTCATCACTTTTGGCCTTTAATTGAATCACAGGGTGTGTGACTCAATTGATGATGAGGTTTTGATACCAACCAGGTCAGTTTTAACTGTTGCAAAGCAGGTAAAACTACCCTTCAGCTAAAACGAACTTATTAAAAGCAGCTTTAGCTGATTTGAAAGTCACTTACAAACATTTTGATGCGTTGTGAAGGCTTTAAACCAAGTATTACTATATCAATGGCTGGTTTAAGAGACTAAAATGGCTAAAACCAGCCTTTTTTGGTGAAAAACAGGCCTCAATGATGCCATAATTGGCTTTTCTGTTGTCAGTCTTTTTCTCACAACTGAGTAGAGTAAATTTTATCTTTGTAGTAGGAGAATTTGTAGCTATAAAAGAGTTTGTTCTTTTCCCCACTTTTCTCTTCATGTTGGAATCTTTTCCTTTTATAATTAGATTAAAAACTGTTGAACCAATCAATAAAGGATTCCAACCACCATTTTCAAATAATTTTAAACCTTTTAAACACTCTCAAAATCTGTATAATAATTTCTTGTAACTACTATAATAATCTTTACCTTTGAAACACCCCACAAAGCTAATTAAAGCATCTTTCATCACTGTTAGCTTTGTCACTTTGGTAACTTTTTGGTGTTTTTGTCACAGGGGCTCTTCTAAGTGAAGAGGGACTTGCACTCAGTGAAAATACTTACTTATTGAGGGCTCAAAGGAATACTCAGAAGATAAGATCAAACAGAAAAAATGTATAATTCCTAATGATAGAGTAATGAGCATTAAAAGACATTAAATAAAACAGAAGCAATAATAAAGAGCCAGCCACAAATAATCCTGAATCACTTTTTTGACCTGTTCAGAAAGGAAAAAAGGATTAATAAGGATATGACCACCAGGAATCTACTGAACAGGTGAGGGAAGTCTAAGACTGACTTAATAATTGATAAAATAATACCTCTTGAGTGAGAAATAAAATAATACTAATAATAAATCAAATGCTTTAATTAACTGGGGGAAAAATCCCCAGGTGGGTGAAAGGGGGCTGGTATATGTGAGAAAGTACCATCCTGGAGTTTGAGTGCTGACAAACCATGACTGTATGTTGGAGGAATCTGTATTTGAGATGTAAACCTGTATTGGTGTCTCCAATACAGGTGTTTGCACCCGTATTGAGGACATTCCTGTATTGAGGTTTGAAACTGTATTTGGTGGATCTTCCCTGAAACCACCTTGCTGATTGGGTGTTGGAAGATCTTCACTTAGTAATTATTGGTAATTCCCTTCCTGTCTCCATGGCTGTAACAGTTTTTTTCTCATTAACAATCCTTTTGGAGACCCTTTGCTCAAATTAATTTCCTGCAGTCCTTTGGGCCATTAATTCCAATTGAAATTGTTCTCAAAGAAATTTCTTTTTTAGCCATAAATATTTCTTGTAAAATAGTTTGGGATGAAATCTTATCTTTGGTGATAAAATAAATCTATATAATATTATTTTTCTATACTAACAAATTTAAAAACAATTTTTTGGCATGTTTTCTCCAAAGTGTTGCAAAAATTTACTATTTTTAATTAAATTTCACCTTATACAAATTTTGAGGACAGGAAAAGTACTTGATTTTTTTCAAAGTTTTGGATCCACACTTTTCAATAATATATGTGATGACTTATCTCTCTAAGGTATTAATATGGAGCTTGAGGTTATTGATTAATATAATATGTATAATACACTTGAGATAATACTATAATATTTTTCTTTTCTTAACAATATAAGGGTAATTTTTATGTTTACTAATTCACTTAGAAGGGTTTTTTTAAGAAACATAGCTAATTATATTTGTGAGCCTGTGAGGTATGTATGGAATACCCATAAGACCACAAATAACTTTAAAAACAGTTGTGTTAGTCTTGAACAGACTTACCAATTGGATTTAAAATAAAAAATAACAGAAAATAAGTATAAATTCTTTTGAATATACAAAGCTGTAATTATTATGTTATTTTTGGATTCTACTCCAAAAATAACCTAGGGTAGACCCATAGGGCGTTGTACCCAAAAATGAGTATTTCTTGAGTTATTAGAAGATTTAAGAATCTCACAGTACAATTGAAACTTTCCTAAAATTTTGTAAAAATTATTAAACTTAAGCTTAAATAAGCTTAAATTTAAAGTTGCATCAGTTTTATGCAAAATTACCAACATTTTAGCTAAAATTGAGGTGTTTTGTATGTTTACTTGATTGGCTAGGGATTTGCCATAAATAATGTACATCCTGCGTGAGCTCAATTCAAAATGGCTTAGGGCCATAGTATGGCTTTAAATAAATAAAAGGGCAAAAACCACACAGAAAATTGGGACAAAGGAAAAAGACCAAACAGAGCTGGGGTAACCAAATTTTTTGAATCTGAAAGCAGTCAATCAAGGTTTTCCACCTGTATAGGAGGATTTTCAACCTTATTTAAGCTTTAATATTAGACTTTGATCCAACCTTCAGGTATAAGCTGGTTTTATCCCAATTGGGACAGGAATTTCAAGCTGTCAAAGGGTAAATCCCAATGTGCAAGCTTGTGATAAAGGTTTTTGAGAGCTTCTCAAGCTTGATAAAGCTTAAAATCCTTATCAGAAGTTAAAGTTTGGCATTTATTTCTATTTTAGGTGGAAAAATAGCAATAACTTCAACAAATTCATCAAAAATCCTATTTTTAATGGATATTCTTTAAAATTTCACACACTTTACAAATTGATGTTACCTGTGTATACAGGAAATTTTAAGTATCTTTTATAAACAGCTCTTTTTGGGAATTATCCTGGAAATTTACTCTTTTAATTATACTTAAAGAAAATTAATATTTCTTTCAAAATTAATTAAAAATTGAGTTTAAGAGATTTTTTCTTGAAACTCTATTTTCAAGTTTTTCATGTGATTAAGTTTAATTTAAATAAACTCAATCTAAATTAAAACATAAAATAATCCATCCAAAAGAAGATTAAAGTTACTTGGAGTTTAGAATAACAATGGTAACTTTAAATTGGAATTAAAAATAAGTTA
Source organism: Austropuccinia psidii (assembly GCA_023105745.1). Lineage (NCBI taxonomy): Eukaryota > Fungi > Basidiomycota > Pucciniomycetes > Pucciniales > Sphaerophragmiaceae > Austropuccinia > Austropuccinia psidii. The sequence continues at coordinate 17,345,141 of JALGQZ010000009.1, read as the reverse complement.
CCCTACGGTAAGAACCTTATTTTTGAGAATGGTTTTTCAGTTTTGACCTGAGCATGCCCTCTATGAATCATGATAGCTTCTCTGTAGACCTAAAAGGAGTCTATTCATTACTGTTTTTGTCCATCACTCATCATCATTCCAATTATATTAGACATTTAAACAGTTAAAATTCTATTAAATATAAAATCTTATTATTTAAGTAATTATTCAGTTATTTCTTTCCTTATTAATTTTAAAATAAAAGAATCGAAGTAATAGGATTCAGATCATTGTTTTAATCACAAATAATACATTTTATTATAAAATTGTTGTCTTGAATATATTTTTGCATCCACAAATTCCTTATAAAAACTCTTTCATTGTATTTTTTTATCATAAAACGTTTTTTATCTTTTAAAATATTTATTTGCGGCATTTTTTAGCTTATGAGAATTAATTTATATAAGAACTGTTGATTTTTTTACATATTGTATCAAATGAATATTTTAAGTAAGTTTTCTCTAAAATTCTATATCTTTTTTATCTAGTTTTAGTCTTTTTTTATAGAACTTTTCTATCAGATTTATCTCTGCACAGTGTGTGTGATATTTTTTTTATAAATAATATCTGTATTATTTATAAGTGGTCAAATATTATTATCTTTGACATATAATTTTCTAGTTGAGAGATTTATACATTCTTATTATTATAGCTGTCACTGACTATAATAATAATAGAATAATTATAGTTTATTATAATTATTGACATTTTTTATTATGAAATTATTTACTAAAAATTAAATTCTGTTTTTATATAATTATTTTGAATAATTCTATGAATTTGTGGTTATAATATTTAATTGTATTATATTTTCTACTGAGGACAGTAATAGTACTCTTGATATTTGCTACTATTATCCAGAGTTTCATAGACAAACCTTACAATATCTATCCTTTAATTAATAAATTATTTGATAATGATAAGGATAAGATATCTATTGATACTAGTATTACTAATGACATCTCTTAGAGCTACTCTCTGACTAATACTAATATTTCCTCTTATAAGACTATTCATTAAATATTAAACTCTTTTGTTAATACTGTGTATATCTTTCTTTATCAATAATTTAAGACTACTAATATTTGATTCTAAGATTTTCTACTTATCTTATCAATTTATTTTACTAGTTATTCTACTATGATAGGGATGGATTTATCTTTTATATTGAGGATTATATTTCCATTTTATGGGGAAAAAGAGGCAGAGAGGCCCTCTATTTATATTCTTTGGGCCCTCCATGGAGGCACTCAAAAACAGGGGACTTAGAAAATCCTTATCTTAAGATATTTTAGCTGGTGAGTGCTTTTGAAATGGTGTCCTTTGATCAAAGTATTGCACCAGAGGTTTGGAATATTGCATTATTCTGAACTTTGTTGATTTTTATGCACAGCCTTGAGCTAATTTTGCTGGTGAGTAATTTTTAAATGATGTCATTTTATCAGGATATTGCACCATTTTTTGAAAATTAATTAATATTTTAATTAAACTTTGATATTATTAACCACATACTTGAGGCAATTTAGCTTGTAAAAAATATTTTAATTGTGGAATTGGATCAAGATATGGAACCAAATGTTTGGTAACTTGAATCATTTCTTGAGAAATTATGTAATCTGAGGTGGCTTTTTCTGGTGATTATTGTGTGAGACTGTGTAGTTTGACTTTATTATTGAAAATTTTTTATTCTTTCAATTATGTAACATTATCAAAATTTATTTTGTGTCAATTTTACTATGGGTTTATTCAGTAAAATTATTGCATCATTTGATTGTATTATGATTGGGAATTCTTAAAATTCTTTTGAGCCTCTATGGGACTCTATATGCATGAATTTGAATATTTTTTTTTGATTTAATTCCATTTTTAAACCATGTCTATGCATTTATACTTTTTTTAGCTCATCTTATTACATGAAATTTATTTTGGTGACTATAATTCTTAGTAATCTAAAGCTCTTGGTGGGTTTAGGTGGAATTTAATGCTAAATTGCTATCTTGTATATGCGATTTTGTATTTTCTATCTGTATCAAACTCTATTATTTGGTTTTTTAAAGCTTATATGTATGTTTTTTTGTATAAATCCATACAATTTGATCAATTTTTTGTTCATTTAATTATGAAATTCTTTTGGTTATTTCTAAATTCAATTCTAAAATCTTCCTTTATTTAATACTATTAATGTTATTATTTGACATATGTGATCTTGAAAATGTCTTTTGAGATGGGAGGTCCTAAATTAACCTGTGAAATATTGATATTTCGAAATTTCTTACCCTCAATGTACTTGAAGCTGGTCCAGAAAGGTATGGAATATCACACCATCACTTTATTTCAAAATGAAATACTTCCCAATCCCAATCCTCTAATAATTTGGATGCTGGCAATCAGTCACTTGATAATAGTGCTTTTTTCACCAGACATCTTATCCACTCTCTTCAAAATCAAATAATATAATGAATTTTGGGAACCAACCTGTTTATGATTTTGATTTCAAATATTGTCACCTTTGATTTTCTCAAACCAATAATCTATCTCATCCCAGGAAACAAAAAAGACCATTATATTGCACTAATTGAGCTTATTTGAATTTTGAACAACATCATAAGGATATGTCTATGGTTTGACTAGCCAAAAAAGAAAGATCCCAGTGAGACGTGGCTAAGACTCCTTCAAAGAAAATTATTCCATATCAATTAAAACCAAAATCCATATCTAACCATTATTATATATCAGTTAGATCCTTTCAATTGGCAAACCAAAACTTTCTTTTGATAAGAAAAACTTAGAATAACAGTGGAAAATTTGGCCAAAAATAGTCAAAACATCATTAAGAATGAGAATATTCTTTCAGTGATTATTAGAGGTATTGATATTTTTCAGTGCGCTGATTCTAGTAAGGAAGAAGGGTTTCTGGGAAATAAGGTATGACTGAAGATTATACCAATGACGATAATAAAGCATATGCTGAAATTAAACATCTTGATGCATTCTTCCATTCAATAATTAAGTTATTCTGCAATAAAACACTAAGAAATAATTAATATATCATGAAAGAAGGTCAATTACCAAGTTTTAGTAAAATGGAATGGAAATAAAACAGATCAAATTAAAACATAAAAAATTTATTATTGGATTAACCTGTTTGATATATTTCATAACAACCCTTGTATAGGTAAAAAAACACTTTTATTATTGTACTTATGGTGATTTTTCTTTCATTAATAAAAAGATTATCAGGAAATTCTATTAATTTTCAGCCTTGCTAGTCATGTTTTGTCTTTTCCTCAGATCAAATCCAATTTTGATTTTTTTAAAGGGAAGTTATCATCAAGATACCTCGAAAAACTCCTCAATTATTCATCATACCACCAAGCCATACCAAAAATTGATTCACCATTAAGAAACAACCCATTTTTGTTTTTGTTTTTAAAGAAAAAAGAAATGATTTTAAATTAGGAAAAATTTGAAGATTTGAAACTGAAAAAAATCGATTTCAAATTCTTTCCACAGAATTTAATAAATGAGAAATATCACATGAGAATTAAAAAGAAAAATTGAAGCGTTGAATAGTCAGGAAAAATTCAATTGGGATATTATTTGACATATTTTTAGAGAATATAAATATTATCTTAATAATCAGCTGGCTAAAATACTAATAAACATTTATACATTAAGACCACAGAAAAAAATGGCTTCAGGCCTATCACATTCTAAAGAATTCTCAATGAAAATTAAATTAATGGAGATAGCTATAATTAAATATGGTATTTATTTCGCACAATTAAGATATTCTGTATTTATCTGTAGGATCTATGGATACTACTATACATACATTTTTTCCATCATTAAGATGGCCTAAGATTGGAAGCTTGATTTTCTCATGAATTCTCAAGTGGAAATTCATATCATCCAAATACAAACAAATCTGTCATTCCGGGGGATTTTTTTCCTCATAAAACTCAATTCATTTGAACCTCACTTGATCCCAAATCTTATGTAAGATCACGCATTTCATAAACAATTGAGAAGCTTATTAAAACTTGCTTTAATTTAGCATTAAATCCCTAATTTCCCTCAAAAATCACCACTTTAATTTCAAAACCGCAATTACTTGAATCCATATTCTTTGTCTGTAAAAATATAAGTCAAAGTTTTGATTTTCTTCAGACTTGGAGGAAGAACCCTTGTATTCTTGTATAGTTCATTTTAAACTTTCATAGGCTGATCTGACCAGAAGTTTCTAATCTCTTGCATAAAAACCATTGAGGGTATTTGTCAGCCTGTGACTCAAAAGAAGAGAACCATCATGATACTGAAAATACCATCAAGTATGATACTAAATCAAAAGATTGGAAACCACATCTTTTTAACTTATCAGAAAAACTAAACAAGAAAAAATGCCTTATAAGTTTGAATTGGTACTTTAGGAATTAATACTGTTCATGTGTGAATATGGTGGCAGATTTTCTTCCCTTTCAGAAAAAATAATTCTTATGACTTATCAATAAAAATTGACCAAGTTATTAAGGTTTTAAGCACTTTCTGAACATAAAACTTAATCTTTAACCCTGATTCAGAGAATTTAATTTGGATTACAGACCCATAATTGGGGGTCTTTTATTAAGTATATGAGGGAGTGCTATCCAATGGTACAAGATTGAAGAATGTGGCAACATTCACCATGAAAAAGGCTATCCCTGCCAGCGGGGGTAGCAGGTAAAACCCAGGTCCAACGCAGCTTCCAATTAGCTTCATACTGAGCTCTAAATTGATATTATCACTTGGTCATCTTCCAAGAAAAACTTTTAAGCTTAAGACATACTTCACATAGAATCAATTGAATTATGTAGCTTCTTGAGTTCCTGAGAAATCCTTTCTTTCATCCAATTCTTGGAAACACAAACCAGAAACTTCAAAATCTGGAAGAAGCCAATAATAATGAGAGAATTCTTTTTATATTCATCAATATCAAAGTACCTTTTTGCCCATCTACTATGTTACAGTAAGCTGCATAGGTCTTTTCTCCTGCAATTCCCTTATGAGATTCTAATATTTCCAATCAAAATGAATTGAGATTGGAAGTTTTGTTTCAAAAACTACTCATCACACAAATCAAGAAATATCACCTGAGCTTTTAACACTTTGAAAGAAACTCTTAAAGCTCCTGGAGAAATTCAAATTCAAATGAAATCTCTCTTGAAAAGGAATGTGCTCATGATTTATTTGTCTTTCTCTTATACTTAAAATTCGATTTTCTCTTTGAATTAATGGAAAAAAATATTCCTTTAATTTTCCAAGCTTTAATATTTATTTGCTTTGATTCATTTATCCCATCATTGGGATAAGCTGAGTGCTCTGATTTTTCAAAAATGGTGTCTCTAAAAATTGTATAACACATAATACACCCAAAAGTCTCAATATAAATTAGTTGATACAAATATATTCTAAAATCAAATTTCTTCAATAATAAAGTTACTTTTTAAAAAGCCATAATTATGTCATAATATTGTGTTAAATACAGAATTCACTCATTTTATTAATATTTTCTTTTATTTTACAGGAAAAAATAGTTTTTTTTGAATTTAATCTTTCAACCAAAAGTGGGGAATTCTTTACAATTCCTTCATCAGGAGTGGAGTTTTTCAGACAAATTTTACTTTCATCTATTTCACTTATTTTTATACTTCATAATTATACTCTCTATTAAATTTTCTATTAAGATTCATATTATATCAAAAAGAAATAGTTAATTCTCAAGTTTTTTATTAGGAAAAAATTCAAAATTTGAGAAATCATAATCTTAATGAAAATTTAGCTTCATGGTATGAATATTGAGTTTTCACATATTGGTTTTTCAAAAGGAATATAAATTTCCAAAAATATCCCAATTAAATTGTAAAACCATTTTTTTATTTCTTTGTTTACTAATACTAGCTTGCTTATCACTGTGATATTTTAATATGGTGGATTAAAATCTTTGGTTTGTGAAGGGTATTTATTCATCTGATATATTACTTGGCCAGCATAATTGAAAGTTTATATGGATATTGGGCGCCAAACTCAAAAAAGAATTAGGACTCTCAAAAATATTAATTAACCGTTAAATCAATTTGGTCAGCTCTATAAATTTTGAGACCTTATCAAGACCATCATGATCCTATTTGGGAACAGATGTTTCTTTTCGATTCAACAATAGTACATTCAATTGAGAGACTTTCCCTCATCAATAAAAAATTGATAAAACATTGATCCTCTATTCTTTTTTTTTGAGGGAAAATCTTATGGTATCTTTCTAGCTATATAATGAGGTCAAATTCACAGGAAATCTTATCTTTTCCAAGAATCTCATTTATTTCATAGATTTGAGATATCTTTAACATGATCATTCTTTTTGTGAGAAATTCCAAATAATATTCTTCCAATAATTTACCTCCCCAATCCTTGGAAGTATTAATACCATAGGAATTTGGCTTATTAGTGGGCAATTGAAAAAATATGTGCTCCTTGGCATTTGAAAAACTAAGAAGATATTTCAAAAGGATTTTTAACAGTTTTTAAATGACGAAGTATTTTTCATGATCAATGAAGAATTTACTAATCAAACCTTTCAGTCACTAAAAAGGAAATTGGAAGAATATTTTTGATTTGGGTAGCTTTTATATATTTGTGAATGATTCATTAAAGATAGAAATGCAGTTGAATATTTCAAAACTGACTTTTTATCTGAATTTGCCTATGTTTTACCAGTGAAATTTTCCACTAAACTTAAATCCAAAGGTTTTTTAGACTATGAATTTGGTCCATATTTATACAAAAAATAAAAATTCAAAAATTCAGGATATTTTAATTTCTACATGGAAAACCTTTGCTAGAAATCTTTTCAGAAGTGTTATAGTTGAAGCTGAAGATATGTATTTTCAATTTCTATAATATCTTTATTCTCAATTATGTCTCAATAAATTCAAAATTCTGATTTTAAGTTTGGACAGATTTTGCATTTCAAAATTTTTGTTTTTAAAAACCCAAAAAAAGAGAAAATATTTCATGGTAAAAATATAGTTCCGTTTTTATTGCTTTTTGATTGAGCCAAAGAATCCTGAAAGTCTTGTATGTCAGTTTTTAAGCTCAAATTCTTCTCCTCAGGCTCACAAAGAAAAATTAAATACCCATTGTTGCACACCTTTTTTGGGAATCGTGAATACAGTTTTTTCAAAGAACCTTTAAGTGGCCGAATTGTGGAAGCTTTAGAATGATATATTCCCATCATTGTTTCTATATAAAAATTATTAATTCAATATTAATTGTTAAAATTGATGGAAATACTTAGTATAAAGTAGTTAGTTATCTCTGCCAATATGAATAAAGGTTTCCTACAGTAACTCATCAGTTTATTATCAATGCATCACAAATAGGTTCAGAACTTTCTTCTTTTTAAAAAAAAAAATATTCATCCAAAAGCAGTAATTTCTTAAAAAACCACTTTTATGGAATTTTTTGTGTGTTTTTTCAGTTTATTTTGGTCTTTGTATTAAGCTTATGTTCGACTTCTTCCAGATTCTTCTGAAAACTTTGCTCAACCTACCTAAAATAGCTGGGTTGGAATGTTGTTGGAGTAAAGTTGGGAGCAAGGTTGATTGGGAAACATCTACTAATTCATTATTCTTTTACACAGGTCAATTATTGAATTTTTGGAAGACACCTGGGGGACATAACTTCAAATTTCTTTCATTAAACATTGATTAAACCATTTGAAAGAAATATCCTCCATCACCCTATCAAAAATTGTAAAACTAGTAGTACATTTAGCCATTCAGTTTTGTGCAACATCTTCAAATGATGCTAAGAAATTACCATAACATGTTAAATAAATATCAAATCATTATCTTATGATCCACAAGGATGTATTATAATGAAATTTAGGGCTGTAAGGATATGTAAAAATTACTAATTCAACAATATTGAATATGTGGCTGTGGTATTTTTGTGTGGTTTAATTTTTATTTCATGTAATTTCTTTTTTTATCTTTTTTCTTTTCAACTACATTTTTCTGAAATCATTTCCATATTTTATGGATATGATTCATAAATAATATATATTTTTGAATTTTTGAATGTCTTGATTTTTTCTGGAATGTTGCTCTTTTTGCTTCATTTTTTCAAATTAATAACTTTTTTGGTTTTTAGAGCTGGTTTTTGTTTATGTTATTTTCTTGCATTTGTTCTTAATTTTTTCCCCTTTGGGGTTTTTTTTGTATTTTTTTATTCAAAAATCTAGTTTAATTTTTTTTGATTTTTTAGGGGGGCTTGGGTTATTTTGTTGTTCAATAAGTTCAAAAGGGAATTCATTTCTGTTATCTCATATTCAATTTTTTACTCATTTTATTCCCATTTTTTTTCAGGAAAGTTTGTTTTTTGAATTTTTATTTTTTGAATTATTCTCTTTTTTTGCTTTCTCTTCTTTTTTTGACCTGATGAACTTTTTTTGGTCTTTGGTTTTTTTTTGTTTTTAATTTTCTGTTTTTAATTTTTTTTTAATGTTTTTCTAATTTTTATGTAATTTTTTTTTAATTATTTTAATTATTTTTTCATTTTTTTATGGATGTGAATACTCCAAGTCAGTGCAAAAGCACTGATTTGGAGTATTCACACCCCAAAAGAAAAAAGAAAAAGAAATTAAAACACTTAAAATAAAAAAATAATATTTGAAAAACAAAAAATTAAAAAAATGAAAGTGAAAAAAAATCACAAAATTAAAATTAAAATTTATAATTGGATAAAGAGAAAAAATTTAGAAAAATATCTCACAACATAAAAAAACAATGCTTAAAAATTCAAAAATAAAAACTAAAAAATATAAAAAAACAGAGAAATAAAAAAAATGAAGAGAAAAAATTCCATTACTTAAACACAAAAATAACTGAAGATTGGAAAGAACCAAAAGTTTGAAAAATAAGTTTGACATTGAAAAAAATGGAAACAAATAATGTGATTTTTTCTCTTTATGAAAAACAAATTTGATGATTTTTTTAGTTTCATTTTTTGATTTTTTTCAATACTCACAAAATATTGAATATAAAAAAATTAAAATAGGAAATATATCTTGGGAAATAAATATCTCACCTTAAAGATGCAAAAGCTCAAACCAAGGTATACAAAATTCAAAACTAGAATTTTTTAGTTTTTTTCAACTTTAAATTTTGATAATTTTCCAATGGGCACAAACAATGTGTAAGATTTGGAATTTTTTTCTTCATGCAATCCAAAAATAAGAAAGAAATTTTTATGCAAGCTTTATAATGATAGAAAAAAAACTCAATATTCAAGGGAGTTTAAATAAAAAAACCGTTCATAATTAAATTTTTTCATCAGGTGGAGAGCATCTGATAATCTTGAAGAACTTATTTGAATTATAAGGAAATCTTTCTTTCTTGTTAATATTGTGAATAATAAAGACCATATTAGCTATATCTGAAGAAAAGAATACCAAATCACTATTTATATAAATTTTTAGCTCACTATTAACGTTTTAGAGAATTCAAAAAAAATCATTTAACAATTAATTTGATTTATAAGTGGGGAATAACACAAGTTTAGCATATGCATCAAGAAATGATTCAAACTGCTGCATTTCCTATTTTTTCAGTGTGTGAAGCTTTCAAAATAACTATAGAAAAAATGTGTGGTGAATAATTTGGCTTGAAAATATGTTAATTATATGTAAATGAATTTTATACATTGAGTCTTTGCATTCAAAGAAAACTATAGCTAAATGTTGTGCAATAATGGGGACATGCTACATGGGTAAATTATTATAAGTATGAAAAATATTATTAAAATTAAAATTACTTTCCATATTACTGTGAAGGAAGTTTACTTGACTGTGAAGAAGTATTTTAACTCAAAAATTGATTTTATTGGTGAATGTTTTATATTTGACTTATGAGTAAACAAACAGAGATAATGGTAAATCTATAGTCTTCTATTTTGATTTAGTAAAATTATAAATATAAAAAAATTAGGCTGAAAGTATCTGCAAAGATATTTCAAGGTTAGGACCAAGGTTGAAACCCAGGTTGGAAGCAGGTTGGACCTGGGTTGGACCTGCTACCCCCGCCAGCAGGGATAGCCTTTTGCTCCATGGTGATTGGATTAAAAAAAACAATAATAGAAAATTATACTATTTTTTAACCTCTGATATATCCTTTCCATTTTTTATTATAGGACCATAAATCAGAAGGTTTTTTTAGAAGGGCTGTGGTTGGGCCAAAAAAAAGATTACTATCATCTCTTTATCTCACACAGATCAAATGTTATTAAAGATTTTCTCAAAAAACAATAAAACTATATATTGCTTTAGTTTACTTCATAAAAAGTAGGTCAGAGGCTCAACTGTACTTTATAGCCCCCATATAGCTACAATTTGAGCCACTTTTGAACTCTTTCTTTCAAAAATTGACAAAGTTATTCAATATTTAAGGATAAAATACCACACTAAGTGGTGTTGTGCAAGACTATCCCAAAAAACTGAGTTATGAGGCTTCAAAGCAACCAAAATGCTGTTCATCAGTTTATTACCCATAATTTTCATAATATACTAACTCACCTGCCTATAAAAGGTGTTACTGTGGCATACTCTCCCATATAAGTGAATTATGAGGTATCAAAACTGTAAAAAAGATCATTAAGCTTTGTTTACTCACAGCTGGAGTAAGAAGACATCCCCAGGCATGTACTTTACAGCTTCTTACACATCAGGAACACCAGAAAATGTCTGGAAAGCCTGTAGAAGAGATTTTTCACCCTGTGTTGGGTAAAATTGAAACTTGTGGTCCCAAAACCACATTTCAGCTAAATTTAAGGCTGTATTAAGACTGTGGGACTGCAAGTGATAAACAGGGGTGATTTGTTTCACTCTGTGGCTATTTGAAAAGGTTGATAAACATTAATTACACTTAAGCAAGGTAAAAAAAGGTCTGTGCCTCACCAAAATTAGAAATTTTGAGCCTTGAAATATATTTCACATACCCAAATTGGTTGCAATTGATATAAAAGGAGCTTGCAGAATATACATAAGCCCCAAGTCATGTATATATCCAAAATTATTCATTTTTCATATAGAAAAATATTAATAGCTTTTTTGTGAGAAAGTAAATCCATAGAGTCTACACTGAAGCTCACCTAGGGTAACTCCAAAGGGTGAATAAGCTCAAATTAAATTTATGAGGTGGTAGTATGTAAAATTATCTAACACCTCAATATCAATACCGCATAAAAGAATTGTGATTTGTTTTTTCATTTTTATGCCAAAATGATGTGTTTTTTAGAAATACCATGTTACACATGCACTAAGAATAGTTTTATGCATTTTTATGGAAGTTAATATTACTAATTTATCATTACATATATCTTTGATACATTCACAGTGGATCTCAGTCTTAAATCCTGAATTACTATTTTTGACATGAAAATAGCTAAGGGGCTCAAAAGACATCAAAGAGATCCATGGTAACCATCTTCAGAGGCCTCTTAGGTGTGACCTGCTCCAAACTTTGTATCCCAATTAGTCTACTGAAACCTTTTGGGAACATTTTTACCAAGTTAATATCCTATTAAATCACAGTAAAATAGGAAATAAGATGCTATTTTAACATGAAAATAAGGTAATGAGAAACTATGAAGCCTGTAAAAATATCTATTATTGATCATTTTTCATTTCTAAACCCAAATATGGTAACTAAACCCCCTTTTTTGCTATTATCCTTGAGATTATCTCATGGCAACAGGCTGTCACTATGCTATTTGCTTATACCATGTAGAAAATGAGGTAAAACTTCAAAAATTTATTAAAAATACAATTCTTAATTAATCCCTTATAAGCATTCAGGACTGATAAATAAAGGTAATCTCCACACTAAAGGCAAAAAATAGTTACTTCATATTTCAAATTGAAATTTTTACTTAAAGTCCAATTTTGATGATTTCATGTGAAACACTGAATTGTCAAGAGTTCACAGAAAATACAACCTGAGATGAAATTCTCAATAAAATTGGTAAAATTGAGAGAAAAATGTTCATTTTAAAAGAAGAGGATATTTAAAATATTAACTCATTTATTTCTTAATCATAAATGGTTTTGTAGCCACATAATATGACTTAATTAAGTCATTATGATAATAATATGTGACTACAGGTGATTTAAGAAGTGAACCAATTAAGGTAACCCATTTTCTATTTTCTCCATGGTTCTTCTCTGTGAGCTGTTGTATCCTGAAAAGAACTCTAATTCTTCTGCCTTTTGTGGATATCATCTTATCATTCAGTTAATTCATTAGAGAAATAATACCATCAGTTAATATTAGCTATATAATTATCCTTTCAAATACACAAGAAAAATATAAAATCAAAATATATCAGTATTCCCATTATTATTTTAACTATAGCTTCTGTCTTACTTCCTTAAAGTAACTTTTGCTCATTTAAATTCCTAAGATAGCTCTACAAGATTTTTTCAAGGTATTTTTGTAGCTTTAGTTAGTGATTTATTGAATCCTTGAAGTTTTTCTTGAAGAATTTTTACTAATTATTCTGAAAAAAGAGAACTATTAAGTAAAATAATTTGATATTATTTTAATTAGCTTTAAAAATTATTCTAGTATACAATTACTTCTTACTTTTATATTCACTAATAGTGTATAACAAGTAAAATAAATAATTAAGAAATTATTTATTTATTATACTCAACAATAACAGTAATAGTACTCTTTATAAATAAAAATATTATCAAGATTTTCATATACAAATATCACAGAAAGTATCTTGTTTTTGTTTGTAATTCTTACATAGTAAATCTATCACAAACAGAAGTACTCTTAGAATCAACAATATAAAATTATAATTTTAATTATTTTCTTAATTTTTATGGTAACCAAACTGATAATTAGGGCACGCCAGTATTTTTATGAGCCTTGAGGTACACTTTGCATACCTAAATAGCCCCCAAATAACTCTGAAATGAATTTTAGACTATGCAAAACCCATAAGGCATGAATATATCCAGAATTTGTTTTGAACTAAGAAAGAGATGCATAACCATTTTGTGAGTAAGTAAATTAATTTATTATACACAGAAATTAATCTAGGGTAGCTTCATAGAATGAATAAGCTTAAATTTACTCTATGAGGTGGTAATATGGAAAATACTTCAACACATAATCTTTAATACTGCATAAAAGAGTGGTGAAAATGTCAGTTTTTTGTGTTTTCACAGTAAAATAATTCTATTCTGATAGATCACTTGTTAAATAGAAAACAGAAATACTGTTATGCATTTTTCTAACACTTAAAAATACTGTATTTTTACATAAGTTATTGCTTCACCCATAATGGATATCAGTCCTAAAGGCTGAATAACTATTTTTATGTGAAAAATAGTCAGAGGGGGAAACATGTCAAAGAGAGCCAGGGTACCCAGCTTCTGAAGTTTCTGAGGTGTAGAAACCTTCAAATCTTGGATAAATGTTTTATCCTTCCCCAATAATCTATCAAGGCCTTTTGGAAACTATTTTCCCTATGGTTAAGTCACATCCATCATGAGAAAATATCATATAAGCTTCTACTTTGACATTCCAAGATAGTAATGAACACCTTTGACTCCTTTAAGAAAGTCAATTATTCATGATTTACAATCACTAGAGCCAAAAAATAATAATTAAAGCCCTTTTTGTCTAATAAGTCTATTATTAATTCATATTTTGTTATTCAATACCACTTTTTTATCAGGCTGAATCTCATAGTACCCCAGAGAAGTAATAAATCTGATTAACAGGAATACTCACAGTCAATTTTTACGCCAAAATTTTATCTTTACATCAAGAAGTTTCAGTTTATTCACAAACCCATGGACAGGTACCCAAAATTCAGTGTATGTTCCAAAATAAATTATTCAATTTAATTATCAATGTTTAAAAATCAAGTTAAATATAGAAAACTAGTTACAAAAAGGAACTTACCACCCTGTAAACTATAAACCCCAGCCAGCTTTACACCCTTCTTATAGCCACTGGACTCATGCAGAAATAGAATGACACCTGCATGGATACAGCCACCTTAAATTCAGACACATGAGATTCAAATGGTTCAATGTTCAACATACTGGAGTTCCTTGGAGTCATCCCCATCACAGAAACATTAATAACCCATCTTATCTCCATAGTAGCTCCACTAGGAACTTCAAAATCAGCCCAAATTTGGTAGGACACATCCATCAAATTCTTTGCAAAGAAATGGATCACCTTATTTATCACATAATAAATAAAACTCAAACTTCTTTACACCACGCATCACCTGATGCAAGTCAAAGAAAACAAGATTCATGGGATACACACCCTTGTTTAAATTTTAACCACATGACTATGCACAGAATTCTTCAAAATAAAAAAATGACATCATCCCATGCACAAAAGTAAGCTTATCAGTGAAATAAACAATAAACTCACCTCACTTTAAGGTTTCAAAAGCAGAAACACAGCCATGCTACCTGCAGAAATTACACAGATACTTCTACCAAGCCTAAAAATGATATATTCAAGGAAAATAAAAAGTCATCATGTGGTACTACCCCCACCATAAGAATATTATGTGACAAAAAAAAGGATTTTCAAAAGAAAAATCCACACAAAAAAAACAAATAACCTCATGCATTCAAGGAAACTCCAAGAAGATCATATCATAACCGGCTCACCAAAAATAAAGACTCATGTAATAAATGGAGGCTGTGAAGAAGGAAAATTATCACTAAACCTTAAATCACCTGACAAATGCAAGAAAAGTACTTACCAAAAATAAATTCACCTGATTGAATCAAGAATAATTAAATTGAAAAAAGAAATCTCCCATGGAGTTCACCCTGGAATCCCAAATGGTATAAATAGAGGGGCTCTCTCCACCCAAATTTCAAAGTTTCCCCCATTCACATTATAACCACAGGAATATTTCATACCTCACCTGGGAGGAAGTCCAGTATATTATAGTGAATTCAATTTCCCAGTACTTACTCTAAGTGGAATTATAGTGTTGATGATTACCCAGTAGCTAAGCCCAGTGGAATTTTAGTATTGACATAAGATTATCCAGTACCCAATATTAGGGCTACTACTCTATTAAAGTACTTTATCCAGTAAAATTAACACAATTTCTCAAGATTTTAAAATCAGTTTACCCCTTTAAAAATTCAATATCAAATAATCTAAAATTTTAAATTGAAAAAAATACAATTTTACCTTATTATTAACTACTATTAAAAAATAACAAACCTTCAAAAAACAAATTTTACTCTATTATAAATTTAACTTAACAAAATTTCCATTATCAAAATTTATCTCATTTTACAGAAAATTTTAAATAATTCATTTTACCAATATCTCATTAACAAGAGGAAACCACTTCACAAAATTTAACTAAGGATAAAAATTAAATATATAAGTATTTAATTAAAAATCTCAAAAATTAACTATATTAATGAGATTAAATCCCTTATTATATATTTAATAGTTCTGATCTGAAACTTCTGAATTTTTTTCTTTTGCAGTTTCAAAGCCACTTACTAATTTTAGTTTGATTTTTGACCTCAAAGGAATATTTTTTTTTCAGTATTTTAGGATGGGAAGGCAATATGCCCTTTCCACATTTTTTATAGGTGTTATTTGAAATTCAAAAACTAGTTACCTGTCACTTCCCCCTCCAAATAATGCCTCATTTTAATTCCACACAACAGGAGTTCCCAAAATAGAAAACAGCTTTTGCCATGCTTTTTGAATTTACCACATATAAATAGAGGAAAAATTTAAAAATTCATTAAAATCAAATTCTTACTTTAATACTCTGAATATTTAAGGACTAATAGAGAAATTTAAAATAAACAGAAAATATGAAAACCATAATGGCTTAATAATTTCAATTCAAAGATCTACTTACAATCTAATTTTGATGATTGTACATGAAACACTAAATCTTAAAAATTCCATTGAAGTTACATTCTTTGATAGAATTTCCAATAAAATTAATATCTTTTAAAGAAAAAATTTTCTTTTAAAATAAATTAGGATTTAATTTGGTAAATTAATTATTTCTTAACCATAAATGAGTGGGTATTCATGGAAAATTACTTAATAAAGTAATTATGATAATTTTATATTAAAAACACATTAATTAACCATGAATTCTAATAGTTCAAATGTTTTCTTATTTATTTTTTTTAAGTTTACTCCTTTTTCAAACCCCTTTATTGAAAAATTCTTTGAACATTAAAAGATTTTAAATCACAAATATTATTTTAAATTTCAATAGTAGCTTAATAACTTCAAATTTTATACTTTATAAATTTTTAATTAAATTGTTGAAAATCCACAATTAACTTCCAAGATTACTCAAAAAAATCCTTAAACCCTTTAAATTATATATTTTTCTAAGATTTTAATGTTATATTTTGTGATTTTATTTCTGTTTATAATTTTTTCATTTTTTTTTTTTGAACTTATAGATTTTTTGTTTTGAATCTTATAAATAAGTAATTTTAAAACTCTTTTAATTTTTAATTTATTTTAAAATTTTATATCAAAAAAATAATATTTTATAATTTAATTCTTTTAGAATAATCTTTTCCAATATTTTTAATTTAATAAATTTATATTTTTATTTTGAAACTTTATTTTCATTAATATTTACTTTGGTATAGAAATATAACTATTATCTTAGATGTTATTGTTAAAAAAAAAAAAAACTTTTAAAATATAATTATTTTTTAATGGAAATTATTAAATAATCTTATTTGTTTTTTATTTTGATAATATTTATAGAATCAATTAATATTTACTTTGGTATAGAAATATAACTATTATCTTAGATGTTATTGTTAAAAAAAAAAAAAACTTTTAAAATATAATTATTTTTTAATGGAAATTATTAAATAATCATATTTGTTTTTTATTTTGATAATATTTATAGAATTAATTAATTAAGAATTTAAGTTTTTCTTTAAATTAATTCAAAACTAAAATTTGAGTTTATAATAAAATTTCTTTATTATATTAATTTTATAAGGAAATTCATAGTTAATTAGTGTTTTAGACTAATTTCTTCATAAATAAGCCTTAAAATTTCAGTAGACTCATTTCCACCATTGTAATATTGGGTCTCTTTGGTGACTTCTAGTTTATATGAAATTAATTAATAAACTGATTAGAGTGGAATACTATTATAATTAGATAATATGGATTTTACTGTAGTTATAATATATTATTATTAGTGGAGTAAGCTTTACTAATAATATCAAAGTTAATTTATAATTTCAAAAATATAAACTAATTATTAAGTTTGAGAGATCTTATGTTTCTTCAATTAATAAATTATTTAATTCAATCTATAAAAAATATATAAAATTGATCTCTGAGGAATTATTAAAAGGTAATATTTATCCTCTTAAATATTTTGAATAAAAAAAAATTGAAATTATTTCATATAAGGAGTCTATTAAATCCTTTAATAATAATAGAGATGATTTTTTTTCTACAAAATTAAATTATGTCATATAATAATTTTATGACATAATCAGGAATTAAATAATAAAAATTGTAATTTTAATTCAAAGTTTGAAACTGGTAATAAAAATTTAAGTTGGATATGGTCTATCAGGTAAGCTATTGAATGCATGCAGGCTCATAAATATATGATTGTGGTTAAGCTCTTTTAAGCTTATTTTAACTATTAACTTTGTTTTACACTCAAAGTTATAGCTTTTTACTTACTATATCATAGAGTCATCCTGACAGTATTAGAACTTTTCATATGATGATATGAATTTAAGTTGTGAAGTGAAATGAAATTCTTCTTCATGTCACACACTAATTCAATTAACATTGATCCCCTGAAATTTACTTGGAATCAATTTATAAAAAACAAGCCAGAAAAAATTTAATTACCTTTTATTACAGTCAAGATAGGCTTTTCCTTATTATTTTGGGTGTCCAAGACAATGGTCTTACACTTTCATTACTAAATCCAATACAACCAGGAAATTATTATTATTGAATAGCCTCAAAACTTCCCCTTTTATTTTTGAATATTTGACCAAGTGATACAATCCTTTATGATATGCTGGATATATAAAATTATCTCCCATGCCAAACTTCAAAAGAATTCCAAAATTTACCAATTATGAACCATTTTAGTTAAATTATATGTGGGATAATGACACTGAAATTTGTATTTCTGAATCTCTCATTTATTATCATGAGTAATTCTGAAATATTGCATCATCACGAATTATGAATAATAATTGTTGAAATGATTAGTGTACCAATTTTAGTTAGGTATATATATAAACCTTAGTATTAGTTTTCTAGGGCCTGAGATATATTTGAAAATTTATATGATTAAAATACTCTATGAAAATTTCAAAATAAGAATCAAAATCAGAGGAAATTTCATCTACATACTGAAATTAATTTATTTATTACATCAATGATATTCTGTATAGTTTTTTGGCCGTATTCAATTAATAATTTAGGTTAAAAATAATTTCTTGAAGGATTGGTTTGTGATTTTTACTAAATAGTAATTTTATGGAGCTTCTTGTTCAAAAAGGTTCACTTAGTTAGGTTCTGAAAGGAATCAATCAAGGATTTGGAAATATTTTTCTAGAATTTTAGGAGTTGAAACCTCAGTATTTTTTTTTTAAAAAAAAATGGGTTTTGAGTATTTAAAACATCACACATCTAGGGTGGAGGATTTCCAAAATCCCATAAATTGAATGTGGGATTTTGTGATTTTAAAAATTTAATATTTACAATTTGGAATTTCATATATTTGATACCTAATATAAATATTATTGTTATATTATATCAAAAATTCTACCTTTTGTTTAAAAAAAAAATAATAAAATAAAAAATCATTACAAAAAATGAAATAAAAACTTCAATTGTGATTTTCCAATAGAAAAAGTCAAACTTACAATTAAAAACATAAAAAAGATAAGAAATTTTCGGTTTAAAAAAAATAATGAAATTCCCTACAGGGAAAAAAAACCTAAAAAGGCCTTCCCCAAAAAAGAAAAAAAAAACTAAAAAAAAAGGACCCCAATAACAGTTTAGATACAAGACCAAAATATTTTTGATTTAGATTTTAGGAATATAACACCCCTTTCATTTCTTTTTTTTTTCAAATAGAATAGTTTGTTTAATTCAAATTAAGGTATCAAAAACTCATTTTAAGAACAAAATGAAACATTCTAAACATTTCATTCAATAGTTAAATTGGAAATTTGAATTAAACAGATTTATAAATTGAGTTTTAACTCTTGAATAATTTTTTTTTACAAATAATTGAATCTATAACTTAAATTTTCACTCTTCCAAAAAGAAAAGAAAAGAATTTTATTTTACCAATTACTCATTCTAATTCAAAATTTACTATTTTATTCAAGTTGTTATTTTCAACCCCATAAAAAAGGTCCTTTTTGATTCTCTTCATTTCCCACCAGCTTCCCCCTCACTTTTTTCTTTTTTCAATAAAATATTCTCCCAAATCCAATGACCTTTTTTTCCTTTAAAAGAAAAAAAAATTGAATTATAAAGAGAATTTCATTTCTCTTTTTTTTGAAAATTTTTAAAGTGGAAAAAAATAAAAAAAAAAACAAAGAAAAGAAAAGAAATGAGAAAAAATGAAAAAAAATGAAAAAAAAAAAATGAAAATGAAAGATTTATTGAATATTTAAAACATTTAATACTCTTAATAATAATAATAATAAAAGTGGATAATAAAATATTATCATCATTCATAATGATGATCACTTTTGAAATTTATTTGCAAAAAAAAAAAATTAACTTCCTAAAGTAATTTATCCTTCAAAAAAAAAAACAGATTTCAAATTTAATGTTATTTTGTTTAATTACAATACTTCTTCATTTTTCTTGTTCAAAAAATAAATAATACTCATTTAAGAATTATTATTCAAAAATTCCAAAAATCCTCAAAAATTATCATTATTATCATTATTATCATTATCATTCAAGTAAAAGATAAAAATAATTTTTTTTTTTTCAAAAGTAAAAATAAGTTCTTGACACCTTTCACAAAATAATATGGAGTCCACCTGGAGCAATTGTGAGAAAGATTCAGATGAATTATAAATAAGTCTCAAAAACCCTTTGGTATGCTTTGAGCTTTTCTGAATACATTTGATTGCCAACCAGAAAAAATGTAATACCGATTTATGGATCAGGCCAATGCTTCATTACTATAATATATTTTGTATTGAAGAGAACCAAAATATTACATCACAACATCAAGTAAAATTAATCCAACAAATACATATTTGTTTCGCAAGAGAAATGATATAATGTATTAAAGTACTTTAAAAAAAGCCTTTGAAGTGAATCTTTGCAATTACATATATAGGGAGAATGGGTGATTGGTTGAATGGAATAGATTTGAAGGCATGTAGCCATGAATTCCTTTCATTATTTTTTGATTAATTGTTTCCAAATTTTGAGTCGACTCCTTAGATTTTCTAAGTTTTCCGAATTAAAGATTTCATCATCTGATCTGAATTGCTTAGTATTTGAATGTTTGCCCGTTGATGAAGGTTTCATAATCAAACTATCGACCCAGCGTGTAAATGTCATAGCCAGGGCAAAGTCCGCTAGCATGTGCCGAGCTAGTTCAGCGATGGGTTCGGATAACACAGATGACAGATTAGATGGAATGTGCAGTTTGTCCTGAAAACAAAAGCCACCAAGTTAAATAACTTGATAACCAAAGTGTAAAATCGTTAGTAAAAAGGTTATAGTACTGTACCTCATTTGCTTGTGGGACTGGAGTTAATTCATTATTAGTTTTAGAGTATGTCGGCGACTTGCCATGAAGGAGAGGCAAATCTGAGTTTTGAACTGGAGGTATAGCTGTTGGCCTAGACGATTTCAAGTATAAACAACGATTAGCTTAAAAAAAAGGCGCATAAAATCCCTCACTCACCTTGGTTTTTCTATTCCAAAGTCGGCTGCCACAGCCGAAAGTCGGCGACTTTTCTTTTCTGAGGTTGATTGTTGGTCATTCTGAAGTTGACTGAAGGAACGATAACGCGTTGGTGAGAAATCTTCTTTTAATACCCGAGAGGCTTGTTCAAGACGAGCATCAGCAGAGTGTTGGTTAGGCCGATTTTCACCCAGCTTCTGAACACCAATTCGTAAAAGACGAACTTCATCTCTTAAAGCAGCAACTTCAGATCTAGCATCAGCAAGAGCAGTAACCAAGTTGGCTTTTTCAAGTTGGTCTGCACGAATGTGAAGGAGCTTAAGTAAATTGAATTAATTGATTAATTGACAAAATTAAGATGTGGTTTTATTTTGAAAAAAAAAAACTGGTTATAGGACTAACCAGTTGATTAACTCTTGCATCTAAAGCCTCAACTTGTTCAGTGGCGTCGGTATGAATAGTTCGATTTGGGTCTTGATTAAGTGATGGGGAAGGTAGAGGAAGCCGTTGAGGGAGAGGACGAACTAGATTAGGAAGAGAAAAGGTTTGATTTGATTTGACGGTAGCAGTGGATGGTTCGAGGCTAGTTGGACTAGAGTTTTGAATGGCAAGGCCAGTTCGTCGAGTCTGATGAATAAATAACCAAGAATAGGGGATTTTTGTCATTAAATTCATGTTATAATAAAACGAGGTTAAGAAGAAGGAAGTTCAAGAAGCGTTTTAGATGAGAGTTGATACTTGATCAATGAGTGATTGAGGTAAATCACTATTTTCAAGACTTTGAAAGATATTTGTGACTTGATCGATAGGTTGAGTAGGACAAGAAAGGGAAGGTTGTAAAGGTTGTAATAATTCTTCGACTACTTTAGATCTTTTAATTCCGAGTTTATTGGAAATACTATTACGATCTGTTCTAAAAGTCCAATGAGACTGGGGAGCACCTTCCATGACGGCAGCTGCCATACGATCTGCTGCGTTTGAAGATTTTGAAGTAGATTTAAGAGGAGGATCTGATGCGAAGCTTTGACGTTGAGAGAATGAAGGATGAGTAGGTAAAGGATTGATTGATTCTAAAGGATGTGATCTTAAGAGCGGACGATTTGAATTGAGACGATTTGTAAAATCTAATGATTGTAAGGTTGGTTGTGAAACTTGAGGAGGATGACGATGATTGAGTGGAGAGCTAAGTTGAGAAGATTGATCAATTAAATTTTCAAGAGGTATTTGATGATCCAGAGGGGTAGAAGAGATTGGAAAGTGAGAATTTTTCAAGTTTTTCTGAAAACAAACAAACAAAAGATTTGATTAAGATGAGCATGATTTGATTTTGTGATTGATTTGATGAAAGAATAAGATTGATTACTTGATGAGTTAAATCATTAGATTTAGGAGAAATTGAATTAAGATGATGATGATGATGAACTTGATGAATATTTGAGTTAGAATTTGATTGATTAGATTGAAATTGAGGATGATTTGAAATTAAATTAGAAGATTTAGCTGAATGAGAAGGTGATTGGATGAGGGTCTCATTATCTAAGAAGTCTATTAAGGCGCTAATGTTTGGTAAAGTTCTCTTGATTTGAGGGCTATCACTTGATAAACCGTTCGAAGGAGTTGATCTACGTGAGCTTAAAGCTGATAGAGGAGTACTACCACGTGGATGGCCGAAACCAGATATAGAAGAACGAGTTTTATCTTGAACATCAACGAAACCATCGGTGAAATCCTGTTTTAAAATTAAGCAATCAGATCAAAAAAATGGATTTTAAAACCCAATCCAACAAAGATAACCAATTACTTTATCACCGAAATCGAGACCAGTCAAAGATGATTTATCATTTTGATTTCTAAAAGAATGATGATGAGTAAACATGATCAAAATGTGTAAACGAATGAATTGAAAAGCTTGAAATTTCCCGATAATCACTGCAAGAAATCGATGATGGCGATGACGATGGCGATGACGATGGCAACGGTGCTGATGAGCAAGATGACCAAGGTGAAGACGAAGACGATGGCGATGATCAAGATGATCAAGATGATCAAGATGATCAAGATGAAGAATCAAATCGAAGAATCAAATCGAAGAATGAGGAGGAATAAAATCAAAGGAAGGAAAGAGGAATTAAAGCTTGTTGACCGAATTCAACTCTCGCTCTGATTTGGATTGGCGCGCGGCGCGCGGCGCGCCCTGAAGATTTCAAAATTAATCAGGCTAAAAAAGATTGCCATAAAATAAAATAAAAAAATTCAATAGGGCGTCTCAAATTTACCAAATCCCAAATGAAAAAAAGATGGTTTTTTCAATGCAAAAATCAATGTTTTTTAACTGAGTGCCCTGGTATTTCAGCAAAATCAGAGGTACATGAGTTTTACCCAAATCTAACCCAACTAGGAATTTGATTTTCCCAATTAAGGCCTTGCCCTCCTTCATTTTCATGAATAAATCCTAATTTATTTCAACCATATGTAGTAAATTTTTCCTCTAATTAGATCAGAATGCCCCAACCAAAAAGCTGTTCAAGAAAGATCATCCAGAAACCCAATGCTGCACATGCACATCAATCAAGCCATTTAGCTTGGCCAGACTATATCAACATAATTAATTGGCTCTCAATTGAATCAAAATTTGAGGCATGTTTTGGTGCAAGTGGTTTAACATCAATCATTCAACCACCATCATCCAAACAAAATGGATTTCAAATGATGGCTATGGAGGTTAATGAAAAGTACAGAAATTTCTAAACCTCTGTGCCACAAGTATTGAAGATAGATGTTGTACCTACAAAAAGAAATATAGCATGGCTAAGTGGTATGAGAATCAAACTGGAGCTGGAATTACTGAAGAGAATGAGAGAAAAGTTATTCACTCAGTGGAGGAAAAGCTTGAACTCATTTGTCAATGCTTTGTTGAAATGGATAGTATATTTGGTAGTAAGCCAAATATCACCCCCATTGCAATCTATTACTCTCAAGATGTTGGTAGTGGGGATAAGGAGAATGGAAATGGTACTTCAGCTTCTGTCATAGGTAATTATCATTAAGATATGAGTTTTTAATGAATATTAATCTTCTATATTCACCCAAGGTTCAATCCAATGGAAGTAGAAATTGGCCCACAAATAGAGAGGATGCTTGATGATGAATTGGAGCAATTTGAAAACATAGAAAATGAAGTGGTAAGTGAAACAAGCTCAAAATAAATGATAAATGATGTTTAAAATTAATCTCCTTATGACTTTGGTTACCACCATCTGAAAGACCATCCACTACCAAGCACAATCTTCCTTCAAGCCCAAATATGAATTATAGGAGTGGTGCTTGGAAGAATAATGTTGATCCATTTGTTTGCCCATATACCAGCTTCTTGAAGAGTCAGAAAAAGGTTTTGAGACTTTTATAAATCATTCACTTAAATTGTATTGATTTATTTGAGTGTGTTCCAGCACATGAAGTAAAAGGAAAGGAGCATTTGGAATGGGAGAAGGCTAAATTGCATGAAGAAAAGCAAAATGGCTTGGTGGCTTGCAAGTTTGAAGAGGTAAAACTGAAAGTAAAATTGGAAGATGAAGAAAAGAAGCACAAAAGGAAACTTGATTTCAAGAAAGTGGAGTGGAATAAAGAAATGGGCATGAAATAGAAAAAACAAGTTCTGGACATGTATGTTGCAGAACTGAATTCAAACAGAAAAATTTCAGGGTAAGAACACATTTGGAATTAATTAATCATAAATGATAGTTGTAATAATCTATTATGATCAAGGATTAATTGGTTTGTTCCAATTAAATGATTTAAAGGTACAAGGAAGTTTTGAAAGTTTATTATTTTTTACTATTACAAGCCAGAACAGATTGAAAGATTGAATAATAATTAAAGGGTGTTGGTAAAAGCACATAAGGGGCGTTTTTAAATTAAATATAGCTATTTATGGCATTTCTGATGCCATTAATTCCATTTATGGAACTGTTGAGGCCATTTAAGGAATTTTCAAGGCCATTTACGGCATTTTTAAGGCCATTAACACCATTTTTAAGGCCATTTATGAAATTAACAATGCTATGAATGGCATTGTTTGCAGCCATAAATGACATTTTTAAGGCCATTCATGCCATAAATGGAATTTTTAATGTAATTTAAGGCATTGTTGTAATTCCATTTATTCCAATTTTATGGCCATAAATGGCATCTATATGTCATTCTTGATGCCATTCATGGCACTTTTAATGCCACAAATAGAATTTTTAACTTCCACTAATGTCATAAATTACATTTTTAATCAAATTGATGTCATAAATGGAATTTTCAAGTTACTTACAAACATGAACAAAAAAACATAAAAAATGGACTTTTTGGGCCTACAATTGTCCTGGAAAAAAAAATCCCAGAATTTTGGGCTTCTGGTTTTTTATTCTCAAGGTTTTTCCCTTAATTTTTTTTTTAAACAAAATTGTAAATTCATAATTGGGAAAATTTTTAATGAGTTTTTTTTAAAAAAATAGGCCATTTTGCCAAAATAGAGAAATTGGGCAAAAAAAAATTTGGGGACCTTCAAATCCCATTTTGGAAAAAAATATGGCAAAAAGAAATCATGAAAATTCTCAAAATTGAGCCTGAGGCATTTTTTTTAAAAAAGATAAGTCACTTACATGTTTTGGCCATAAATTGGTAAGAACATGTAAGGGCTTACATGTGTTTACCAAAACCCTAATTAAAATGAATCAATTTCTACAAGCAGGTAATTCTTTTAACCAATGAATTTGCAATATTATGTAAGACTTTATTGGTGACATGTTTGAGCCCATCAATTCAAGTATTAGTATTTGGTTTTTTTTCCTTTTTTAGGCCCCCACCCCCTTCTAGGAAATTTGGTATGTTTTTTTTTATTTTTTAGGCCTCCACCCTCTCAATGCACCTTCAGTGAAATTGTAATTGTTTTCTTTTTTATTTATTTTTAAATTCATTTTTTTTACTTATTTTAATTTTTTAGGCCCCCAACCTATCCTTGCATCATTGGTGCATTTTTTTTTCTATTTTTTTATTTTTTATTTATTTAAAAATTAAATTTTTCTTGATTTTTTAGGCCCTCACCCTCTCCTTGCACCAACAGTGATTTTTTTTTTTCTTTTTTTTTTCTTTTTTTTTCTTTTTTTTTTCTTTTTTTTTCTTTTTTTTTTCTTTTTTTTTCTTTTTTTTTTCTTTTTTTTTCTTTTTTTTTTCTTTTTTTTTTCTTTTTTTTTTCTTTTTTTTTTCTTTTTTTTTTCTTTTTTTTTCTTTTTTTTTCTTTTTTTTTCTTTTTTTTTCTTTTTTTTTTCTTTTTTTTTTTCTTTTTTTTTCTTTTTTTTTTCTTTTTTTTTCTTTTTTTTTCTTTTTTTTTCTTTTTTTTCTTTTTTTTTCTTTTTTTTTCTTTTTTTTTCTTTTTTTTTCTTTTTTTTTCTTTTTTTTTCTTTTTTTTCTTTTTTTTCTTTTTTTTCTTTTTTTTCTTTTTTTTCTTTTTTTTCTTTTTTTTCTTTTTTTTCTTTTTTTTCTTTTTTTTCTTTTTTTTCTTTTTTTTCTTTTTTTTCTTTTTTTTCTTTTTTTTCTTTTTTTTCTTTTTTTTCTTTTTTTTCTTTTTTTTCTTTTTTTTCTTTTTTTTCTTTTTTTTTCTTTTTTTTCTTTTTTTTCTTTTTTTTCTTTTTTTTCTTTTTTTTCTTTTTTTTCTTTTTTTTCTTTTTTTTCTTTTTTTTCTTTTTTTTCTTTTTTTTCTTTTTTTTCTTTTTTTTCTTTTTTTTCTTTTTTTTCTTTTTTTTCTTTTTTTTCTTTTTTTTCTTTTTTTTCTTTTTTTTCTTTTTTTTCTTTTTTTTCTTTTTTTCTTTTTTTCTTTTTTTCTTTTTTTCTTTTTTTCTTTTTTTCTTTTTTTCTTTTTTTCTTTTTTTCTTTTTTTCTTTTTTTCTTTTTTTCTTTTTTTTCTTTTTTTCTTTTTTATTTATTTTTTCTAGAATTCTGTACAAACTTTGTGAAAACAACATAGTCTTTTTAATGAATTTTCAGAGAGCTAAAGCCTTTAAATCACCGAGGAAATATGTTAATAAAACCCCTTTATTACGTATTGAAGATTTGAATCTACCCTTTAACCTATATCTTGATTCTTCTGAGGATGGTTTTGGAGAAGCTCATCATCAAGTCCAAAGAATTAATAAAAAACCTTTTGAAAAACCTCTATTCTTCATATTGAGGGAGATAAAACCTGAAGATTCCAGATATGGAAAAACTAAAATTGAAGATATTTGCATAGTATGGGCACTGTAAAAACTTAATTATTCTATTGAGGGCTGTGTCTTTGAGTTTATCACAGATTTTAATTCTTTTAAATCCTTGCTGAATATTGATACTCCCAACAGATACATTATCAGGTGCCAGATATCCTTACAATAGTATAGAGTAAATATGATAAGAGTGCACAAAGATTAAAATACCCATAGAATCTCTGATGGATTAAAAAAATTGCCTTTACCAGATTACATTGATGACCCTTCATATTTATAAAATCAAAAATAACCACAAATACCTATTGAAGGGATAATTGCTACAGACCTCAGCACAACCCTCTTTGGAGAGCTCAGGAAAATCTATATAAAAGAAAAATACTTTCATCATAATTGGTCACTCACTCACCAAGGATAACAAGTACATTTAATTGAAGCATTCTCTTGATAAGATAAGGATAAATCCTTATTGTTAAAGAATATTTCATCTACTTTCTGGTATATTTTATCATGCGACATATCACACTTTTATACCAACAGTGGCTTCTAGGACTCCCTTCAATCTTTTTTCACAAGAATGTCATGAAATTCCATTTTATGAATACTTTTCTGAAGACAGGACCAAATAAAAATTCAACACATGCATATATTTTCCTATTTGTAAGAATTCTTTTTCAGGATACTTCAAGACATGTGACAGATTCCAAAAATCAAATAAGTCAACTGGAAAAATACTTGGCCATATGATTGAAATTCAAGAACCAATGAAACCATTTTAAATGATCCATTTTAATTTGGGGACTGGACTACCACCAGAAAAGGACAAAAGCTATAATTCCTGACTATTTATTTTACACATATTTATCAAAATGCCAATCTTCTTACCATCTCAAAAAATTATCACACCTATGAATACAGCTCTTCTAATATGGATCATAGTATTATCATGAACAGGTATATTCACCAATATTATCAGTGACAGTAATCCCAAATTTAATTTGGCTTTATTTAAAGACCTTCATAATCTCTTTGGTACCAAGTTCTCTTTCTCAACTGCTTTCCACCCTTAGACAGATAGCTTATCAGAAAGAAAGATACAATCCTTGGAAGATATGTCAAGAAGTTTTTGTGCACATAGATTTGAATTCAAGGATTTTGATGGGTTCATCAATTCCTCTTGTACTATTTTTCCTGAACTAGAATTGGCATATAAAAACTCAGTAGATTCCAGTACTAATCAAACCCCTTCTATTCTTAAAAAGGGTGGAATCCCAACCTACTGTATTTCTCTTTAAGGAAAGACTTGGTTGGGATAAATCTTTTAGCTGAAGTATTTAGCTTAATTATTGATAAATACGGGAAACATGATTCCAAATTTATGAACAATTCACTTGCTTATTCTATGTGTAGATGGGATAAATCACATACAGCTCCAGAATTTTAAGTGGGAGATTTGGTTCTTGTGACCACCACCACCTTCAACAAAATCAAAAGCTTCAGAGATCTCAAATACTCCTTCAAATGAAAATTGATATTATCAATTTCATTAATCATGACAATTCTGTTGAAGTGGAGCTTTCTGAAGATTTAAGCAAAAAGAACCCCACATTCCCTGTAAGTCTTATCAAACCTTACAGAAAATGTGATTCTGAGAATCTTCCTTAAAGAAAGAAAATCCTTCAGAATGCACCTCCAGTGGAACTTCTAGTCCAAGAAAAATGACCAAAGTTCTTAATGAAAGGAAATTAAGAACAAGGAAAATTAGGAAATTTCTAGTCAGATACCAATATCCTACTCAGGAAGATGAATTTCTAGTAGAGAAGTACTGTAAGATGTGTCTATGAAGCTGATGATAATATTACTATTAATCAACAGTAATATGACTGTTCTTATGAAATATAATAACAAAATGTTATTATAACCACAATTAAATAATGGGTGCTGGTAAAAACACGTAAGAGCTTATGTGTTTTTACTAAAAACTTATGTGTTTTGGCCATAATTTGGTAAAAACACGTAGAGGGTGCCCTGGGCCCATTTTTAATTAAAAATGAAACACCATTGGGCCTGTATTGGGCCAAAACATGCCCAAAAGAGGTTTTTTCCCCACAAAACCTCTCTAACTCCAAATTGTTTCAGATTTTTTTGCCCAGCCCCCCCCAAAAAAAACAAACGAGCCCAAACACCCCAATAATCCACATTATCCCCACCCCAAACCATTGTTTTTTTTGGAAAAACAGCATTACCAAAGCCATTTTGCAAAGCTTTTCACACATTTTTTTCTTTTTTTCCCCCAAAGACTGCATTTTCCACCACAACAACCTGCTTTCAAGCTTCTCAATTTTCAATTTTTTACCTTCCCTCATCTATTAATCCCACATTTAAACCACTTTCTTTCACTCTTAACCACTTCTGTTCATTTTTCACACCTTTTTTCACCTCTTTTTCACATTTCGAAAGGTTCTTACCCCATTCCAAATGCCCCAATTCCCCCTTTTTTTCACTTTTATACATAATTTTCATTAAAAAAATGCTTCAAACCCCCACTGAAGGTAAATTTTGGACCCTTGAGCTTTTTTGGCAACATGTGCATAATGTTGCCAGGGCTCAGGGGTATGCTGTGTCCACCTTGAGGTCCAAAATGACCCACAACCATATTGAAATATGTTGTGACAGGTCTGGCACCCCAAATCCCAACAAAAGCCCCTCCAAAACAGTCACCTCAAGAAAGCTTGACTGTCCTTTTAGACTTTATGCCAGGAAATATGCCAAGAGTACCACTTGGACTCTTAAAGTCAAAAATCCTGAGCATAGCCATGATGCCACTGAAAATATCATGGCACATCCTGCTTTCAGGAAATTCAATGAGCAAGAAACATCCCAAATTGCTCAAATGTCTGAATCACTGCTCATTCCAAGGCAAATTAAGGCCCAATTATGCAGCCAGAGGGAGTCTGACAGGCCTGCAATCCTTCAAGACATTTACAACCAAGTCAAGAAAATCAAGAAAGACAAACTGCAAGGCAGAAGGCCCATTGATGCTCTTATTGACACTCTCAAAGAAGAAAATTTTGTTTGGTCCTCTGCAAGGGATTCTGAGGGACACATTATCTCCTTGTTTTTTACTCACCCCCTGGCCATAAAACTTCCTCATGGCTTTCCTCATGTCATTCTTATGGATTGTACTTATAAAACCAATAAGTAAAAAATGCCCCTTTTTCATATTGTTGGATTCAGCTCAACAAAT
The DNA here is from genome assembly GCA_023105745.1 of Austropuccinia psidii. Taxonomy (NCBI): domain Eukaryota; kingdom Fungi; phylum Basidiomycota; class Pucciniomycetes; order Pucciniales; family Sphaerophragmiaceae; genus Austropuccinia; species Austropuccinia psidii. The sequence goes on along the minus strand of JALGQZ010000009.1, from coordinate 17,314,580 downwards.
AAGACCTTTTCTGGGGCTTTTTGTTTGATGAAGAATGAAAATGAAACTGCATGTACTTGGGCATTAAATAAATACATTGAAAAGGTCCTCAACAACACCAATCTTGTTCCCCCTCCAGCTATTGTTATTGACAGGGATCTGTCCTTGAAAAACTCTATTAAGAAGCTCTTCCCAGACTCCAAAGTCATTCTATGCATTCAGCACATCAACAAGGATGTATCTGCTCATTGCATGAAGAAAATTGGTCATGGAACTGATTTTGAAACTTTTATGGGCCTTTGGAATCAAGTAATATACTTCTTCACTTTATTTCATTTTATTTCACTTTTTTTCTTATTATTGTCTTTATTAATGACTTTGGGATTCTTTTATCAGCTTATGTATTCACCCACTGAAAAGTCTTTCAAAGAAAACTGGAAGAAGCTTCAAAAGCAAGTTAAAAATGCTGAGGTCTTGCAGTATTTGGAAAATACCTGGCTTCCTCTAAAGGAGTATTATGTGCCAGCCTGGACCAACCACCATTGCCACCTGGGTGTGGTCTCCACCTCCAGAGTTGAAGGTGCCCATGCCATGGTTAACCTTTGGCTCCAAAAGTCCACTGGTACTCTCCTGGAGGTAGTCAGGGCACTCCACATGGCATTCAGAAAACAATTTATTGAAATTATCAACAGAATCTCCAAAGAAATGATTGTCCATGTCAAGAATTTTCCTCCACACATCTGTGCCCTCAATGGCAAGGTGTCTCATTATGCTCTTCAGATTGCCTTTGAAAATTTCAAAACAAAATTTCCTCCAAATGAAAAATGCACCAACAAATGCAACAATTATAAAGGCATTCCTTGCAAGCATAAGACCCAAAAGGCATTTGCCAAGCGCCAAAGGCTTGAATTATCAGACTTCCATCCTCAAGGGCATTTGAATTTTCCTGTGAGGGTTTTTTAATTTCTTCTTATTATTTTATTTATTATTAGCTGATTTTATTTGTCATATTCTTCTCAGGCTGGTTTTCAAGGTGATGATCAAAGTGTTGAAAAAGAAAGAATGAATGAAGCCAAGAAAATATTTGAAGAAATTGGGGAAGACCTGTTTCAAAGACCAATGGCAGAAATCACTCCAATACTCCAACATTTTCAAGATGTTTTGACTGGAAAAGTCCCATTTGATCAAATCCCCAAGAATCAAGAGGATGATCAATATTATGAATACCCTCTAGAATGCAAGAATATCCGTGGAAGACCCCAAGGAGCCAAGAATAAAAACAAAAATCAAAACAAAATAGAACCCTCAAGATTTGAAATTATTGAAAGTCAATCCAAGAGAAGAGGAAGACCCCCATCAAAAGTGACCAGCACAACAACTTCAAGATCCCAGTCAAATGTCCCCTCTCCAATTATGGAAGTGAACTCATCTGAAGATTCTGAAGATTCTGAGGACTCATTATCTAAATCCATCAGTTCATCAGATTCACTACCCTCAGCAACTGAATTAAATAAATCAGAAGTAACCCTTGGAGGGTCCAGAAGATTGGAAATTGGAAGCAAAACCTCACAAACAAAGTCACACAAGCCTGCCACCAGTTTGAATATCTATGATGCAATTGAATTGACCTGTGAGCATTGTCAAAGCAATTATCACACAAGTGATGAATGCTCCAAACTGTTTGTGAGTTTCTGATTCTTTTTAATGTAATTTTATGTTTTTTATCTTAATATTTATTCATTTTTTGAACTTATTTTATCAGATAACTGGCTCAGAAGACTTTCCCAAGTTTATATTGAAATACACCTTCAAGGCCATCAATGTCCAGGGTGATGGAAACTGTGGCTACAGAACAGTATCCCACTTCATTTACAAGACTCAAGATCAATAAGCTGATGTCAGAGGTGACTTGGCTGCAGAAATTCACCAAAATCAAGACCTTTATGAAGCCATGAACACCTTAATTCCCTCAGTATCCTCTTATTTGGAAAGAATTGAATGGTATGAAGATGTTGGCCAGGCTCCAAAAAGCAAGTGGATGTCCATGCCTGACATGGGGGATCTAATTGCAAATAAGTATAAAAGACCAGTTTTCTTTTATTCCACAGCTCAATCTTTTTCTTTTTTCCCTTATTTCTGTCCTCCAAATGATAATCCCCCCTTTTCATCTGCTTCTTGAATAGTTGTGCTCATTTTGTTCCTTTGGACATCATCATTTCTAAGGTTTATCCAGTCCCCCCATTACTGTGAACTGGGAGATTCATGCCCAAAAACAAGCCCTGGGGTGGGCTGATAAATTTAAGAAACACAGAATGTTGTATTTTTCCAATCTTCCTCCCCCCTCTCAGAAAAAACCCACTATTTTGGAGGTTGATTCTGATTGAATGATTTTTGTATATACAATTTATGCCAATTATCTCCCTCCTCAGTCATATTTATTGCTTAAATCCCACCTCAGTCTCCTTTTTTATCAAACATGTGGTACTTTTGTACTTGAAAATAGTCATATTACACACAAGAAAAAAGCAGTGGAAAGAACACTCATTGCACCTTCACTTGTTGTCCCACCAAAAAAAATTTCCCAATTCATGAGCTTCTGGTTCTTTATTGTCCAGATTGAACCCTTTAATTTAAAAAAATGAGGGAAATTCATAAGTGGGAAGTTATTAAATTCACTCTTTAAAAATAGGCATATTACAATGATGGGAAAAAACATTTAAAAAAAACCCTTTTTGCGCCTTCACTTGCCCCACCCAACAAAATTCCCAAAATTATGGGATTCTGGTGCTTTATTCTTCACATTGAACCCCTCATTTTAAAAAAAATTAAGGAAATTCATAAGTGGGAAGATTTTAAATGAATTTTTGCAAAAAATATGCCATTTTGGCATATTGGCCAAATTGGTGAAATTTGGCAAAAAAAAAAATGAAAAAAGTTGTGCTTATTTACATGCCAAGTCAGGAAAAATATGGCAAAAAAAATTAAAAAAATCCTCAAAACTGAGCCTGAGGAATTTTTTTTGAAAATTGAGGTCACTTACGTGTTTTTACCAGAAACTTATGTGTTTTTACCATAAATTGGTAAAAACACATAAGGGCTTACATGTGTTTACCAACACCCTAAATAATTAAAGAATTATTTCTTTCACATGTTAAAAACTACTAGTGATTTTAACAGTGAGCAAGTAATTGTCTACAAGAATCAATTACAAGAAGATTTTAATAATAAAACTTCTTTTTATTAAAATAAAAAAATTATTTCAATATATAATTATCTTTTTCAAGAATAATTATAATAGTAATTCTTGAAGAAAACTAATTTTAGAGAAAAACTTTAAGAATTAAAGATAAAACACTCACCAATATTCCAAAGAACTTATTGAAAGACAAGATAGAGAGATTTGACATAGAATTGTGGATTTAAAGGATCAAAATGAATTTATAAGAGTATTACAACAGTTTATAGTTGGATTCTATGATTTAACGTCTTTCTGATTGATTCTGAAAGAATTAAAATACTTAAGAATAGCTTTAACTAATACTTACTTGTTGGTAACAATGATATAAATTATAATAAGATGATAATGTGGAAAAAACAGCAAGAGGAGGCCTCTTTTAAGTCAACAACAGCTCACAGAGGTGTTCCATGGAGCAAACTGAAAAACCAGTGAGTGAGAAAACAATAAACCCTTTTGGATTAATTATTGCATCATCTGTTGTCACGTAAGATTATCATAATTACTTAATTGATGCTTTTATGTGACTACCAACCCCAATATGGTTAAGAATAAAAGGAGTAACATCTGTAAATCTTCCTTTATTCTAAAACAATCATTGATTTCTCAAATTTATCAATTTTATTGTAAATTTCATCACAGTTTGTAATTACTGTGAATTTTTGAAGATTCAGTGTTTCACGTAGAATAGTCAAAAATGGACTGTAAGTAAAAATCTTAATTTTACTAGTAGAACTGTAATTCTTTTTGCTTGTACCATAGATAATACTGTTATTCATTGGTCCTTAAAGTTTCAGAAAGATTCATCAAGAATTGTATTTTTAATGAATTTTTGAGGTTTCTACCTCATTTCTACGTAGAATTGCAAATATCAGTGTTTAACTGGTTGCTATGAGGTAAATCAATGGATACAAGTCCAAAAAGGGTTTTAATTACTCTTTTGGGGTTTATCCATGGAAAGTCATTAAGAATAGACATGGTTACAGGAGTCTAAGTAGCTTTTTACCTCCTTGGCACGTCAAAATAGCAGGTTATTTGCTATTTTCTTAAGTTTTGCTGTAGTTGTAACATGGTAACCAAGTTCCAAAAGTGTTTTAGTTTACTAATTGGGCCAAGATCAGCCATGTATCCAAGCTTTGGAGCTGTCCATGCCTCTGAGGCCTCAGAAGTTGGGTACCCTGGCTCTCTCTGATGTCTTTTGTCCCTGTTGCTTATTTTTCACATCAAAAATAGAAATTTAAGCTTAAAGTGAGATATCCACTATGGGTGTACCAAAGGTCAATGTAAGAATACCATGATATTAAGTGCTCATAACATGCATAACACTATTCTTAGTGTATATGTAACATGGGATTTCTTACTTTCCCATTATTTTGGCATGAAATTAAGAAAAACAAAAAATTTTATGGATCTCTTATGTGGTATTGAAGTATTTTCTATATTGCCACCTCAAAGAGTTAATTTGAGCTTATTCACTCTATGGAGCTACCCTAGGTGAATTTTTGTGTAGAATCCAAATCCGGCCTTAAATCCATGGATTTGCTTACTCAATAAAAAGTTATTCATCTTTTCTGAAATCAAAAATGATGAATTTTGGATATATGCATGACTTATGAGTTATGCATAATTCAAAATTTATTTTTAAGATAATTGTGGCCTATTTGGGTATGTAAAATATACTTCAAGGCTCACAAGGACATACCTAAAGCTACCAAAATCCTAACAAGGTTCAGGTGCACTAGAAATGAAAATATTAGTAAATAATAATAATTTGTTAAGGGGGAGGGAATGTGATCCTTAGAAATAATTTCACTTACCAACAAGGTCATAAAATATAATATAAAAAAAGTTAAATCTTAATTTTTTTAAATTATTTTATAAAATAAAATTAAAATAAAATGAAAATAATTTTAAAATAAGATTTTGAAATAAATTTTCATTCAAATTTCAAAAAAGATTATTTTAGAATTTAAAAATATTAGTTTTGAAATCTTATTGATAAAAATTATGAAATTTTTAAGAAATAATAATAAAAAAATTGATAATTAAATCTTTTTTTCAAAATTATTTATAAAATTAAATATATATTTTTTTAATGAATTCAATAAATAATAAAAAAAATCATAATAATTAGATTCCTAATGGAAAATTACTTTTGGTTTGTCTTTCAATATAAACTTTGCAACTTTATTAATTTCAGCTTAAAAGTGAGAAAATAAAATTTCACTAAACAATTTTCAATTAATTTTAAATATTGCAAATACCACCAAATTTAGTGTTAAAAATTAATTTTTGTCTTTGAATTGAGGTTTGGTGTGTGGTTTAAGATCTATGAGGAATTGAAATATTTTCAATTCAAATGTTAAAATTTCCATTTTATTACATGAGTGAACTTAAATTTACATTTGAGTAATTGATAATTGAATCTCTGTACTTTATTTTTTCCATTAAATTAAATATTCAAATTTCTTAATTATAAAAAATTATCAGGAATTAAATAAAAAATAAATTGGATGGATTATATTTTGGGGGAAGTAATTTTGGCTTCAAGGGCTCAATATTATGCTGAATTCCTTTTGGAAATGTGTAGGAGTGCAAAATACAAAAAACAGCCCATCATTTTGGGCTTAGAGCGTAATCACAGAGTCTGTAACTTACTTGATGGTGAGGTTTTGATACCAACTATGACAGTTTTAGCTTTGTACAAGAGGTCAAAATCATTCTTAAGTCAGAAAACGCCTCATCAAAGAATTTTTAAATTATTTGAAGTGTTCTTGCACACATTCTGAAATTGTTTGAAAGCTCTTAAACAACTATTCCTCTAGTTCTCTCTGGTTTACAAGACTAAAAAGGCTGAAACCACCCTTTTCTTGGTCCAAAACAGGGGTCAATGATGGCATAATTGGCTTTTCTTCTTTCAATAGTTTTGTGATCCTGTGAGTTATGTATAACATACCCATAAGGCCACAAATAACTTTATACACAGTTAAAATTGTCTTCAACAGACTTTTTAATTGAATTTAAAATAAAAAATAACAAAAAATAAGTATAACTTTTTTCTGGATAAACAAAGTTTTAAATATTATGTCATTTTTGGATTCTACAGCAAAAATAACCTAGGGTACATCCATAAGGTGTTATACCCAAAAACACTTATTTCTTATGTTATTGGAAGATTTAAGAATCTCACAGTACTAATGTAACTTTTTTAACATTTTTTTAAAATTGTTGAATTTAAGCTTAAATAAGCTTAAATTTAAAGTTGCATAAAGTTTATGCAAGCTTACCAAAATTTTAGTTAAAATTGACGTGTTGTGTATATTTACTGAATTGGCTAAGGATTTGCCATACAGAATGTAAATCCTGCGTGAGCTCTATTTGAAAGGGTTTAAGGCCATGGTATGGCTTTAAATAAATAAAAGGGCCAAATCCACGCAGAAAGGTGGGACAACGGAAAAGACCAAATAGAGCTGCGGTACCCAACTTTTTGGATCTGCAAGGATTCAATTAAGGTTTTCCACCTGTATTGGAGGATTTTCGACCTTATTTAAGCTTTAAGCTTAGACTTTGATCCAACATTAAAGCTCAAACTGGTTTTATCCCAAATTAGACAGGAATTTCAAGCTGACAAAGGGTAAGTCCCAATATGCAGGCTGGAATTTAAGGTTTTAAGAACTTTGAAAGCTTAAAAAACTTAAATAAGCTTAAAACTTTAAGGTTATAAGCATGAAAACCTTATCAAAAGTTAAGGTTTGGTGTGTATTGCTATTTTACGTGGAAAAATAGCAATAACTTCAAAAACTCATTAAAAATACAATTCTTAATGGATTTGCTTGAAATTTCACACAGCTTACAATTTAATATTATCTACATATAAATCAAATTTCAGGTATCTTTTATAAATAAATTTCCTGGGTAATTAGCCTGGAAATTTACTCTTTTAATTAAAGCTCAGAGAAAATTATAATTTCTTTAAAAATTAATTAAAAATTGAGTTTAAGAGATCTCTTCTTGAAACTCTATTTTTAAGTTTTTCATGTGATTAACTTTAATATAAATAAGTTTATCTATATTAAAAACTTAAAATAATTAGTTTAAATGAGGATTAAAGCTACATGGAGTTAAGAATAGCACTGATACCTTTAAATTGGAATTAAAAATAAGTTACCTTCAGTTAAGAACTTTATTTTTAAGCATGGTTCTTCAGTTTTGACCTGAGCACGCCCTCTATATCCATTATTAATCATGAGAGCTGCTCTGAAGACATAAAAAGATTCTTTTCATCCCTGTTTTTGTCCATCATTCATTATCAATCCAATCATATTAGAGATTTAAACAGGTAAAGTTTCATTAAATATAAAATCTTATTATTAAAGTGTCTCTTAAGTTATTTTATTATTTATTAGTTAAAGTTAAAGAATTGAAATCATAGAATTTAGATTATTGTTGTAATCACCAATAATATATTTTATTATATAAAATTAATCATCTTAAATATCTTTTACAAATCCACAAATTCCTCTTAAAAACTCTTTAATCATAATTTTTATTAAAAAGGTTGTTTTATCTTTAAAAACATTGATTTTTGGCGTGTTTTTAACTTATAATTATTATTTAATATAATAACTGTTGTTGTTTGACTTGTTGTAATAAATAAATATTATAACTAAATTTTCCCTAAAGTTCGATATCTCTTTTATCTAGTATTAGTTTTTTTATATATAATTTTATTCTATAAGAATTATTTCTGCACAGTGTGTGTCTTAATTCCTTTATAAATGATATTTATATTATTTATAAGTGGTTAATATTCATATTTTCCATGTGTAATTGTCTCATTAAGAGCTTTACACTTCTTATTGTTATAACTGTCAGTGACTATAACAATAATAGAATAATTACAATTTATTATAATTATTAATGTTTTTTATTATTATATTTTTATAATAATAATTAAATTTATTTTTTTATATATAAGTATTTTTAATAATTATATTTAAATTTGTGGTTATAATATTTTGTTATATTATATATTTCTACTGAGGACAGTCATAGTACTCTTGATATTGCTACTATTATCAAGAGTTTCATAGACAAACCTTACATTTGGTGCCTGGCCGTGATTTTAACCAATTTTTGGGACATAAATCATATTCTAGACCTTATTTTACTGTTTTTTGACGTAAAATTGCCATATTTATCTTAATTTTGGCTTTTTTGGGACTTATCCCTTATAAATAATCTTTATAAGATTAATAAAGTTATTTTTTCTTAATAATATTGTTTGAAACAATATACTATTTAGTGACTTGGAATAAATTTCTTTTGTCTAACTAGTGCCTTTTTCATATCACAGACTTGAAATTCATTCTTTGAGTTATTCTAGTATAAAGTGAATAATAATACAATTTTGATTAATAACTTGTTTATTGCATTATTATCATTCCTTTAAAGAAGATAAAAAGTCAAATAAAAAATTAAAAAAAATTTAAAATCTTTACTAAAAATATTTTTTCCTTTATCTTAGACATGTTTCTTTATTTTTGACATAATTTTCCATAAATTACATTAAAACAACTTTATTCAATAAGTTGAGTTTATTTGATAAAATAAATTATACTTTTGTTTTTTCTCTAGTGTCATCAAATAGAGACAGCTCTTCAGACTTTGAAGCCTCATATTCTAGCATTGAAATTCAAACCATCCCAGCACCAAGGGGTTTGATAACCAAAGAACCCTCTAAAGGTCCAGCAGGTGAATTCAATCCATTCTTAGTCTATTTTTTCATAAAATTGACGTGAAATGACTCCTACTAAAAGTGGAAGTAATTACTCCATCCAATCAAATGGATCTGGACCAGGACATTCCAGTCACAAATCAAAAAGACAAGAATGTCAGCCCAGAGGGAAGGCACAAATGGAGGATGCCAGAGCTTCCACCAGTTCCCAAAGGTTAGCCAGCATCTTTGAACCTCTTATTGAGAGTCCAGAAGCTGAAATAACTGCTATTGCTGTTAGACCTGAGTGATTTCCAACAGGCAGCAGCAGAGATTTCCCAGTCTCAGTACAAGAACTTGTTTATGGCTGCCAAACAGCAAGAGTGGGAACTTCTCCCAAGTCTTTGGATATGCACAATGAACTCTTATCTTCAAGTGAAAAAGTTCATGGGGCCAGAAAAGACAGAAGAGCCTCTTAAGGGTTGGACACCAATGTCTTTCAAAGGACAAGTCTAACAGATAAAAGCTTGGTTGAAAACCCAAAGCATGTTATCAGAGGATCAGAAGAAGAAGTTGGCCCAAGGCAAGGAAAACAGCCAAGTGGAAGCTCCCCAAGCATCTGCCTCAACAAGTGCCAAGCAAGCCCAAGCAAGCCCCAAAGACCAATCAGAAGGGCAAGCAAAAGGCAAAGGGAAACGCAAAGCCCAAGTGGAACAAGCCTTACCCACAGAATTACAGAATCCCAAAGAAAGAAAAGACAGCCATGGACAATGTGCTCAATATGGCAAGAACTCTGATGGAATTCAAAAATAAGGAGGGGAAAGATTGAACCAATCTTTCCCAAAGAAATAGATCTTTTTAAGCTTTTAACTAAATTTGAATCTTTTAATACAGAAATTATGACAAAGTTTCAAAAATTTCAGTATATCCAACAAAAGTTGGGTAATGAGATATTACAAGTGAAAGACCAACAAAAAACCATTATTGGCGTTGAAAATGTTAATAAAGACAATATTGTGTCTTTGACACAAATTTGTGCAAGAATTGAGTCTAAAGTTACTTTTCTCAATCAACTAGATGACAATTCAATTTCTTTTATAGCTGGACAGTTAAGAGAATTGAAATTAAAAGTTCAAAACTTGGAAAATTCAACTGGTCACAATGCAGCTCTTTTTCAAGAACAATTGGAAAAAAGTGATAAAGCAAGACTTGAATTGAAAGAAGACATTCAATCAAGTATTAATAATATATCACTGAAAAATGAATTTCCAAGGCAATCCACACCAATTCTTGACAGAAATGTGCTTAATGACTTGCATCATACCATTTCAAGTAATGAGGTGGAAACTGCTTGCAATTTCAAAGACATTCCAAAATTAGAGGAATGGCCAACCTTCAATGGTGAAGGAGAATATAATCATATGGAATTTATGAAAACAATTTATATGTTCAAAGAAGACTTTAACATACCAGATGAATACATAAGTGCCAGATTACACTCATTATTTACCAGATCAGCAAAGAAATTGTATTACAAAATGAGACAAGACCATGGTAAAGATTTTTGGCCTTGGTGGAAAGAACAAATTATTTCCAAATGGGCTAATGATTCCTGGATATTTAGAATGGAAAGTTCTTTTGAAGAAGCCATTTGTAATATTGAGAGGGACAGGCCCATGTCTTGGTTTCTTAAACAGAAAGACAGATTAACTGCCCTTCATCCTGATATGTCTGAAACAATGGTACATAAAATGATACTAAGAAAGTGTGGTGGTGACCTTGAGCATGCTATAAGAAGCAGATTTATTGAGCCTTGCTCTACAGAAGATTATATCAATGCTATGGAGGACATCACTACTAGAACAAAAATTGGAAGAAATTGGTCCCAATCCCCAATAGACAATAAGACTGATGGGAAACCAATTTCAAAGCCAAATAAGCCACAAGACAGACTTCCTTTGAAATGTCACAAATGTGGAAGTACATTTCATTTAGCAAACACTTTCCCAAAAAAGACAAGAATCAATGAGATAAATGCCGAAAAAGTGGAATACATAAAAGAAACAACTGATATATCTTTACATGAAAGTGATTCTGAGCCTTCAGAAGAAGAAGAGGTTCCAGAGGAACTGAGTATAGAAAACATTAATGTTTCTTTTAAGTTCACTGAGGTACACACTCATTTACCACAATATAGTGATGAATGTATGGATCTCATACATGTGCAAGATGCTAAAATGCAGAAAACCAAACCTGCCAGAGGTAAAGGTTATACAGCTGGCTCATCTTGCATCACTAATATTGTGATAAACAACACAGAAGCCAAGATACACCTTGACTCAGGTGCTTTTTGCACTTATGTTGGAAAGGATTATCTTGACAAGGTTTATACCAATTTGCAAGACAAATTAATGCCAATTGAAGGTATAACATTCAGCAGTGCTAGCCAAAATATGCACCCCTTGGGAATATTTGAAGCAGAAATCATATTTCCTCATCCTGCAGGAAGTATAAGATTGAAAGTTGAAATTGTTGTCATGAATAATTGTACTTCATAGCATTTTATACTTGGGAATGATTATCTCAATATTTATGATTTTGATATTAATAATTATAAAGACAGGTATTTTACTATAGGGGAAAATAAAAGAAAAAAAATTGCTTTTCCTCTAGAAAAAAGAGAAATTACTGTCATTAAACAAGTAAAAAATGTTAATAAGGAAACATTTGTGTCAAGTCAATTGATTGAAGCACAAATTAGTACTGAATTAACACTGGAAATGAAGGAATAGCTTATTGAAATTTTATTTCAATACAGGGAAGCCTTTGCTTCAGATAATGAACCACTTGGAGCTATAAAAGGCCATGAAGTGGACATTGTGCTTAATGTGGAAAGGCCTTATCCGCCACTATTGAGAAGACCAGCTTACCCAGCTAGCCCTAGGGCTATAGAAGCATTAGAAAGTCATATTAATGAACTAATGAAACTGGGAGTTCTCAGAAAGGTTGGACACAATGAGGAAGTAGAAGTCACAACTCCAGTAATCATTACTTGGCATAATGATAAGTCAAGGATGGTTGGTGATTTTGGAGCACTGAATACCTATACTATTCCATACAGGTATCCAATCCCTAGAATTCATGAGACTTTGACTCAATTATCCAAAGCAAGATTAATTACTTCCATGGATGCTCTGAAAGGCTTTCATCAGAATGTTTTGACACCTCATGCTAGGAAATTATTGAGAATAATTTCTCATTGTGGGATTTATGAGTATTTGAGAATTCCTTTTGGTATTAAAAATGTACTCTCTTGTTATCAGAGAATGATGAATACCATCTTCCCACTTGAATTGTCAGAAGGATGGTTAATCATTTATATTGATGACATTATCATTTGTTCAGAAAACTGGAAATAACATTTAGAGAGACTTTGATTAGTACTTAGGAAAATTCTTCAAGTGAACATGAAAATATCTCTTAAAAAATGTAATTTTGGGTTTCATAAGTTAAAAGCTCTAGGACATGTAGTCTCAGGACTGTCCCTTGGTGTTGACAAAAACAAAGTGGCTGCAGTTTTACTGAAACAAATTCCCCAGAACAAAAAATAAATGATGTTCTTTTTGGGTTTTGCCAGTTATTACAGGAAACACCTTAAAGATTTTGCAATCCATGCCAGATCATTATACAGAATTTGTGATCAGCAAACTGTTTTTGAAATGACACAGGAGAGGATTCAAGCATATGATAAAATCAATTATGCCTTAACCAATGCACCATAATTATTGATTCCAGACTTTGAAACTTCCTTTCAAGCTGTATATTGATGCATGTGGTGAAGGCTTAGGAGCTGCTCTTCATCAAGTTCAAATTGTCAATTCAAAATGTTATGAAGGGCCAATTTGTTTTATTTCAAGACAAATTAAACCTACTGAGGCAAGATATGGAGCTAGCCAAATGGAGTGCTTTTGCCTTGTTTAAGCTTTGGAAAAAATTAATTACTATCTTGATGGTAGTGTGTTTGAAGTAATTACTGATTGTAATGCAGTAAAATCACTTCTTAGCATGAAAACTGCAAACAGAAACATGTTAAGATGGCAGATTTCTATACAGGAGTATAGAGGCAATATGACCATAGTACATAGAGCTGGAAATATTCATAAGAATTCTGATGGCTTAAGTAGATGGGCATTACCAAATACACCTGATAACCCTTCCTATGTTCCTACAAGTGCAGAACCTCAAATTCCAATTTAAGGAATTAATATAACGGATGTTGGAACAGAATTCTTTTAAGAAGTTAGAGAAAGATATAAGCAAGATAAGAATTGCTATATTCTTACTGCTCTACTTGACAGAGATTACAAAGATATAGCCTTGGCTAATTCTCTGGATGATATTTGGAAAACATCTTATGATAATGGAAGCTTCCATTTGTTTGATGGTATACTATATCATAGATCTAAACACACATGTGTCATGATCCTATGTAGTAGAATGTTAATCAACACCATACTACTAGGATGCCATGATAACATATATTGTGGACATTTCTCTGAAGACAGAACTATGGAAAGAATTCAGGCATGTGCCTGGTGGCCATCTTGGAGAAAAGATGTCATTGAGTACTGTCACAGTTGTGATAGATGCCAGAAAGCCAGTGAAGCTACTGGTAAAAGATTTGGCTTAATGATCCATATTCAAGAACCAAGTACCCCATGGGAAGAGGTTCACATGGATTGGGTAACTGCCTTACCACCTGGAGGTGATAAAAGTTACAATGCATGTCTTGTCATTGTGGACGGATATAGCAAAACACCAATCTTTCTACCATGTCACAAAGATGACACAGCCATGGATACAGCTCTTTTGATCTGGAATAGAGTAATATCCCATACTGGTCTCTTTAAAAACATTATTAGTGACAGAGACCCAAAATTTACATCAGCCTTATGGACTAATTTACATAAGCTTTTGGGTACAAGACTATCATTCTCAACAGCCTACCATCCACAAACAGATGGGCTAGCAGAAAGAATGATTCAAACCCTTGATGACATGATCAGAAGATTTTGTGCTTATGGCATGGAGTTTAAAGATTCTGATGGCTTTACCCATGATTGGTGTACTCTTATACCAGCATTGGAATTAGCCTACAAGACCTCCATCCATGCTTCAACAGGCAAAACTCCTGCAATGTTGTAAAAAGGATGGAACCCCAAACTTCCAATTGATCCTTTGAAAAAAGATCTGATTGATATTCATCCAACTGCTTTGAGCTCTAAGTAATTGCTTGATAAAGTGAGACATAATGCAAATCAAAGCATGAATGATGCCTTTGAATATGCTAAACAGAAATGGGATAAAAGTCATAAGACCCCAGAATTCAAAGTAGGGGACTTAATACTAGTTTCAACCTTGAACTTTAATAATATTAAAGGCCCAAAGAAATCAAAAGATTCCTTTGCAGGACCATTTATTATTAAAGCCCTTAATGGGACAAGTGCAGTACAAGTAGAACTGTCAGGAGAACTGGAAAACAAACATCCAACTTTCCCTGTCAGTCTAGTAAAGCATTACACTTCAAGTAATAAGGAATTATTCCCTTTGAGAAATGAAACACCCTTAGAAGTACCCCCACTAGATCAAAGTGAGGATAAAAAGGTACTAAAAGTCTTCAAAGAAAGAATACTTAGGGGAAAAAATGAAAGAGGATACTTAGTCAGGTATAAAAATTCACAACATGAAGATGAATGGATTGTAGAAAGCAAAATACCTGATTCCCAAACTTTTCTCAGAAGATTCAGACATGAGAGAAGACCAATTTCTCAATGAAAAGTTTGGATTGTGTGCTTTACATACTTAGAAAAGTATAAGTAGAGAGGTTGGACAGTGGATTATACCCCCCCAAACAGCTTGGGGGTATACTACAAAAGAAAAATTGTGGTACAATTTGTTTTTGGTGGTAGGGAATGTGAGCCTGTGAGGTATGTATAACATACCCATAAGGCCACAAATAACTTTATACACAGTTAAAATTGTCTTCAACAGACTTTTTAATTGAATTTAAAATAAAAAATAACAAAAAATAAGTATAACTTTTTTTTGGATAAACAAAGTTATAAATATTATGTCATTTTTGGATTCTACAGCAAAAATAACCTAGGCTACATCCATAAGGTGTTATACCCAAAAAACACCTATTTCTTATGTTATTGGAATATTTAAGAATCTCACAGTACTAATGTAACTTTTTTAACATTTTTTTAAAATTGTTGAATTTAAGCTTAAATAAGCTTAAATTTAAAGTTGCATAAGGTTAATGCAAACTTACCAAAATTTTAGTTAAAATTGATGTGTTGTGTATATTTACTGAATTGGCTAAGTATTTGCCATACAGAATGTAAATCCTGCGTGAGCTCAATTTGAAAGGGTTTAAGGCCATGTTATGGCTTTAAATAAATAAAAGGGCAAAATCCATGCAGAAAGGTGGGACAAAGGAAAAAGACCAAATAGAGCTGGGGTACCCAACTTTTTGGATCTGCAAGGATTCAATTAAGGTTGTCCAACTGTATTGGAGGATTTTAAACCTTATTTAAGCTTTAAGATTAGACTTTGATCCAACATTAAAGCTCAAACTGGTTTTATCCCAAATTAGACAGGAATTTCAAGCTGCCAAAGGGTAAATCCCAATATGCAGGCTGCAATTTAAGGTTTTAAGAATTTTGAAAGCTTAATTAAGCTTAAAAAACATCAATAAGCTTAAAACTTTAAGGTCACAAGCATTAAAACCTTATCAAAAGTTAAAGTTTGGTGTGTATTGCTATTTTATGTGGAAAAATAGCAATAACTTCAAAAACTCATTAAAAATCCAATTCTTAATGGATTTGCTTGAAAGTTTCACACAGCTTACAATTTAATATTATCTACATATAAATCAAATTTTAGGTATCTTTTATAAATAAATTTCCTGGGTAATCAGCCTGAAAATTTACTCTTTTAATTGAAGCTCAAAGAAAATTATAATTTCTTTAAAAATTAATTAAAAATTGAGTTTAAGAGATTTCTTCTTGAAACTCTATTTTTGAGCTTTTCATGTGATTAAATTTAATATAAATAAGTTTATTTATATTAAAAACTTGAAATAATTAGTTTAAATGAGGATTAAAGCTACATGGAGTTAAGAATAGCACTGATAACTTGAAATTGGAATTAAAAATAAGCTACCTTAAGTTAAGAACTTTATTTTTAAGCATGGTTTTTTAGTTTTGACCTGGGCATGCCCTCTATATCCATCATGAATCATGAGAGCTTCTCTGAAGACATAAAAAGAGTCTTTTCATCACTGTTTTTGTCCATCATTCATTATCAATCCAATCATATTAGAGATTTAAACAGGTAAAGTTTCATTAAATATAAAATCTTATTATTAAAGTAATTCTTAAGTTATTTTATTCTTTATTAATTAAAGTTAAAAAAATTGAAATCATAGAATTTAGATTATTTTTGTAATCACCAATAATATATTTTATTTTATAAAATTAATCATCTTAAATATCTTTTAAAAATACACAAATTCCTCTTAAAAACTTTTTAATCATAATTTTTATTATAAAAGTTCTTTTATCTTTAAAAACATTGATTTTTGGCGTGTTTTTAACTTATAATTATTATTTAATATAATAACTGTTGTTGTTTGACTTGTTGTATTAAATAAATATTATAAATAAGTTTTCTCTCAAGTTCTATATCTTTTTTATCTAGTATTAGTTTTTTTATATAGAATTTTATTCTATAATAATTATTTCTGCACAGTGTGTGTCTTAATTCTTTTATAAATAATATTTATATTATTTATAAGTGGTTAATATTCATATTTTCTACGTGTAATTGTCTCATTAAGAGCTTTACACTTCTTATTGTTATAGCTGTCAGTGACTATAACAATAATAGAATAATTATAATTTATTATAATTATTAATTTTTTATTATTATTATATTTTCATAATAATTATTAAATTTATTTTTCTATATATAATTATTTTCAATAATTATATTTAAATTTGTGGTTATAATATTTTGTTATATTATATATTTCTACTGAGGACAGTCATAGTACTCTTGATATTGCTACTATTATCAAGAGTTTCATAGACAAAACTTACAATTTTTCTGGAAAATTTTGAAAGTGAATTTCACTTTTGTAAGAAGAAAGATTATTTTTTAGAAAGAATTTCTTCTTTATCCCATCTTTTCTTTTAATGTCAGAATCTTTCCCTTTTATTAATAGTTTTAAAAACAATTAAACCATTCAAAAGATATTCCAAAAATCTATTTCAAACCATCATAATCCTTATGAAAATTTTAAAAAATTATTATCATCATATTTTGTAACTTTCATAATTATTTTAACCCTTATACTCTCCCAGAATTGAATGAAATCATTTTTCATCACTGGAAAATTTGTCAAGTTATTTCCAAATTCACTCTTGTCAATTTTGGGTTTGTTTTTCTTTTAGAATATCAAATTTTGGATTTTTTCTAGTTAACTAATTACTTGAAAGTTCTTTTATAAATTGTTTTGTAGCCTTAAATATCCCTTTTATAGTATTTCTGGGCAAATTTTCATTTTTTTAAAAACAATAAATCTTTATAATATTATTATGATTTTCAATCTCATAAATCATAAAAAAAATGATTTTAGGCTGTTTTTTTTCTTTATCCTCAATTTATTTACTAATTTTTCTTTTGAATATTTTGAACTTATAGAAATTTTTTAGGAAAGGAATAATTTATTTTGAATAAAATTTGTATATCTAAACCTTACAAATTCTAGTCAATTATATCATAAATATTAATTTTTTTGTTTTCATTTCAGTTTTACTCTTCTATCCATATATTCTCTTCTTGATATTTATATTCTTTATCTTGATTTCTTTTTAAATCAAAAATATTTTTCATCCCTTTCCTATTAAATGTGACTTCATTATTTAGCCTTATCTTGACTTTTTTGTATCATCATCATTAATGGACTCAAAACCACTTGAATTTTTTTGTTCAATATCTTTTTAAATTATTTGACTTTATATTCTCAAACATGAGCTTTGTTTTAAGAACTCCCACCATAGTATAGATGACTTTTGTGCTACTTCTTGGGAATTTGTGGGGCACAATTATTTTTTTAAATTAACTCTAATTTCTAAGAGTTCATTGTTTTCAATTTTATTTCTATCTTTTTATCCATAAAAATCCACATTTGAATTAATCTCCGCATCATTTTAACCACTTCATTTAGCCTGATGTCTTCATGCCTTCTGATGGCTTAAAAGCTTTGGAATTCCAGTCAATTCTCATTCACTAACTAATTCTTCATGTTTTCTTCTTTTAAGAAATTACAAACCTAACTAATTAAGCTTCAAATCATCTAGGTAAGATATCATAAAAATAAACCTCCTTTTTTCAATGGTCATTTGATTGTTTTCAAGTTTCACAAGCAGGCCACCTCAACCAGTGGAATCACGATAATCTTTTCTGATCTAAACATACTAAGAAGTTGGTAAATAATTGATTTTTAATAAGTAAAAAAACCTACTTTTAAAGCTGTCATTAACTCCTTACATTGTCTTACCAAAGTGTCAAAATTGGATATCCTCTTTTTGATTCCCATAGCTCTTTAATATCTG
Organism: Austropuccinia psidii; assembly: GCA_023105745.1. NCBI lineage: Eukaryota > Fungi > Basidiomycota > Pucciniomycetes > Pucciniales > Sphaerophragmiaceae > Austropuccinia > Austropuccinia psidii. Next base: position 17,295,967 of record JALGQZ010000009.1, on the reverse strand, counting down.
GACTATATTATGAATCTTTAATTGATGTCATGTTCATTAAGAATATCTATTATTTGATAAACTGGAATTCATATTAAATTCCTTTTTTCTTCTTCATTACATAAAAATCTTGTTTTTTTCTGTAATTCACTTTTTTTGTACTAGATAAGAGCTGTTTTATGAATATGGTTTTCTTTTTTGAAATAATTCAATGATTCATCTTCTTTTGTTTTTCCGTCCTCTTTTTTTCAAAAAAAAAAAAACCTGTTCATAATCTAAATATTGCCTCTCCTCATGTCCTAAATTTAGATTTTAGATTTGATAATTGATTTAGAATATCTTCAAAATTTTCCATAATCTCATTTGTCAGGGTGACTCTATGATATAGCTTCAAAATTATAATGAAAACTATAGCTCTGAGTTTGACACGAAAATCATGATGAGATGGTTAAAAGGGATATACTTAAAGAATTTAGTGATGGTGAATGCTATTGATAGCCCTGGGTGCAGTGTTTACCTGTTGGTTTACAATAATAAACCCTATAATAATTACAGTTAAAATTATACCTGTTTAGTTCTAAGGGTACCACATATGAAATATGAGAACAGGATGATTGATTGGCCTTCTGGTGAGGAAAGGCCTCCTTTTATCTTGTTCTGGGGTAGTGGGAGAGTGTTTACCTCTGCACATGACCACAGAGGGAAAGTTTTCACTACTGTGGGCTGGTTTGTGGTTCTACACACTCAATACAGACTGGTATTGGGTGGAAATGTGGTTTTAGAACCACAAGTTGTCATTTTTACCCTATACAGGGTGAAAATCTTCACCAATGGAGTTTATAGGTGTGTTCTGGTGCTTCTGATGTGTCAGAAGCTGTACAGAACCTGTATGGACCTCTTTATTTGACTGAACTATGAGGTATTGAAGTATAAACAAGCTTATTTGTCTATTTGACACCTCATAATCAAGCTTATGGGATATTATCTCACAGTAAAGCTGTATTTGTCTAAATGTGGGATTTTGACCTTAAAACTGTTATACCTTTGTGAGTACTTAAGATATTGATCTCAGATTTGGCTCATTTTGTAGCCCTGGATGAGATCTACACAATGGCACCTCATTTGGTATGGCTAAAATCAAATATGGCAAAGTTATGCCATGTTCAATTTTAGTTATCCAGATATATGATTATCTCAAAATCTGTATGAAACCTGTTTTCCCCATAGCTTTTGTTCTGATTGAGATATGGGGAAATGGATGGCACCATCAGATAGCCCTCATTGTGCTCTTTCCAAAGAGACCCCACTTTGAGTATCTCACACTAAAACTCTAGATTTTGGATGAGGGGTGAACATTTTATTAACCCTTATTTGACCTTATTTTGGCCATAGCTTCTATATTTTTAGTGCTAGCTCAATTTGGCTAGTACTATTGGATAGCCCTGATTGAGAGCTTTAATTTTAATACCTATTTGATGGGGTTCACCCTCTTTCTCTGGATTTTATATGAGAAGTGAAAATTAAGTTTTATGCTCAGCAACTGCTTTGAGATTGAATAACTTTGTTATTCTTTGTCCTATGATTATGGGAATTGCATATTTGGAAAGAGGTTGGTTTTTTCATTCTTTTGATACCTTTTGAGCCTATTTGGCTCAGATCCATGTTTTGGTGGTATTTTGCTCTACCATTTGCTTATGGTATTCTGGCAGTCATGCTTGTTCTTTGGTTTTGAGTCACAGGCTGACATACCCTCCCTCTAAAAAAGGCCCATCATTGATGAGACTTTCCTGTCTTCTTTGAGGTACTAGTATGGCTCATTTGACCTTGAGCTAACAACTTTCTTGTGGTCATACCCTCCTTGTCTGGTGGTTTATGTTTCAAACCATCCAGATTTTTGGTCATTGGTTTCCTTCTTTTTAAGTGGACTGAACCAGTTTCATTTGCTCAATGATTCTCAAATTCTACCAAATATTCCTCATTGGGGTTAGGTTCATAACCATTCCCCACACTATCAGAGTCAGATTCATTACCTTCTTGGTCCTTTCTTGTTTGTTTCTTTCTTTCAAATATCTCTTCCCTGTCTTTGGGAAAATTGTCTGAATAGTGATTGGGTGATTCACAGTTGTATGATCCTGTTGTGATTTCAGCTTCTGAATCATGAGTTTATTTTTCTTCCAGGGTTTGATTCTCCCTGTTATGACCAGTACTATGGGTATTGTATCTACCAATAGATGTTCTAATCCTTACTTCTTGCAAAGTAGTTGATATTTCATCCAATGTGGATTCTTTGAAACATCTGCTTTTTACTGCATGCTCTAAGTCTCCTGTTAGGTTGGTCAACAGTTTGTGATTTCTCATTTCTGTTGTTATGTGAGGTTCAAAGGCTATTAGCCTTTTTGAGTGTCTCAGACACCAATCATATGGATCTTTTCCCACTGTTTATCTATCATTTCCAAATTAAAGGGCTTTCTGCAATATCCATGTATTATTTCTGTACTTTTGGATTATTTTGCTCCTCCACCATGGCCAGTTTCTTCTTCCATGGATTTCTTTTATTTCTTTGTACCAAATACTAGCATGTCCTTTCAAAGCTGTATTTAATCTGGCAGTAATGCAGTAATATTTTATACTTGGTACATCAATGAAGAGTCCATGAATATAATCAATGAGTTCCATATGATCATATTCTCCTACACCAGGGAATTTTGGCCAGCTTGAGGCCTCTTGAAGCTGTTTCAGTGCTTCCTTCTCTGAATAAGTCATGTTATATCCATCTTGGTATTGTGATGGGTATCTTGGCTTATTCTTCAACAAGGCATCTGGTTTGATTTCTTCCTGATGGTATGGATTATCCAAAACATTGCCTTGTGTTGGGGGTTTTATGTTTTGGAAGACATTGAACAATTTGTCAATATCTTGATCCAGGTATTCCTTATCCCTTTTTTAGTGAATTTTCTCCTCTAAGACTTGATTTAGTCTTCTTTTGGTCTCTTCTGAGGCTTTACTCAATTTAGTATAGTCCTCTTGAAGAGTATGAATAGCTTTGGTTTGTAAGGTATTAACCTCTTGTAACCTTGAAATATTTTCATGAAGTCTTTCAAACTCTTTTTGAGTTTGTTCTACAAATTGGGAAAATTGTAACCATAGAGTATTAATACTCATGGTACTCTCAGGGATGACAAAATTGTGTTTAATCTCAGTGGAGGTATCATTCCTTATTCTAGGGCTGCTAACTTCATTAGAAATATTTACAACTGTTTAATGTTTTTTTATACTTCTTTTGACAGGTCCAACAAGTTATGGATAATGGGGCCTGACTCTTTCTGCCTCTTCTTGAGAGAAGTCTTGTTCTTTTCCTATGATTCTCTTGCTCTCCTTCATTCTACCTGGGATTTAAAAGTATGGTGACCCTCGTTCACTGATCTGCTGGTGCCTGAGTGGTGTGAAGGTACTAGGGAGTTTGGTTGGTTTACCACTCCTTATGAGCCTGAAGGAGTCAGAGTATGTTATCTCTGGTTCAATTTCTCTTTTCTGATAAGTTCTTTGAAGAATATCTCTTTGAGGGAAATCTTCTGAATACTTTCTACAGGCTCTTTGTAGTGGGACTCTAGCTTGAATTCCCTGTCTTCCATTTTCCATTGGAGAAGTTCTTTGAATATTTGATGGGTTGGAATAAACTGTTCTATGCAAGTCATTCCTGGAGGTTTTCTGTTGGAAACCAAGTTTGAAGGTGTAGGAAGGTCCATTTTGCTATTTCTAATGACTTTTAACAACTTCAACTTCTCTCCTTTCCAGGCCTCTATTCCTGCTTATGGTTGATTCTCTTTGTAAGGAATAATCCCTTGGAACACCAAAGTCTCTGAAATGAGGTGGTAGCATTTCTGATTTTTAAGGTGAGAATTTTATATAGTTGATTAAATCCCTGTTTTGTTAGGAATCAATTAGTCATTTTTGACAAATGATTATTGAAACTATCTATAATTATCAAATCAACTTTCCACACCAATTTGGATGGAAAAACTCAATTATAAGGGGTTCACTTGGAAATAAATCCAAACAATATATACTTTGTATGTATTAGAAAGAATCAAGAAGTAGAATAAATATTATTATATTTCTTTTCAATGAGTCTTATTATTGAAATTATCAATAATAATAACTATGATCAATTTTTCACAACAATCTGGGTGAAAAATAAAATGATTTCAAAGTTTTTTCTTGGAGAAAAATCCAAATAATATACGCTTTTTATAAATTATTAAAATAAGTTTTTAAAAAAAGGGAAATATGGTATTTATTTCTTTTTATATGGTTATTATTATTGAAATAATCAATAATAATGATAACAATCAAATTTTTTACACCAATTTGGGTAAAAAAATATAAAGTATAATGGTATTTCTCCAAGTAAAAACTCTAACAATATATAATTTTTAAATATTATTATAAAAAAATCAGTGAAAGTAAAAAGTAAGATTATATATTTTTTGTAGTATTATTATTGAAATTATCAATAAAAATGATAATAATCAATTTTTCATGTCAATTTGGGTGAAAAAATAAATTATAAAAGTTTTTCTTTAAGAAAAATTCAAAAAAATATATAATTTGTATATATTATAAAAATTAAAATCAATAATAAAATATGATTTGTATTTTATTATGAATTATTATTATGGAAATTATTAATAATAATTATAATAATCAATTTTTTATGGCAATTTGAGTGAAAAAAAAAAAATTATAAGAGTTTTTTCTTTAAGAAAAATGCAAATAATATATAAAAAGTATAATAATAAAATAAATATAATTATATTTTTTTTTTTAGAAAATAAAGTATTGTATAAATATAAATTATATATTTATAAATTTTCAAAATGATGAAAAACATTATTTTTTTAGAAAGAATATGTATAAAGTTTTATTTTATTTTTATTATTTTTATTATTTTTATTATGTTTTTTTTTTTTTTTTCAGTAAAAAAAATCAGAATAGAGAAAAACCATGAAATTAATTCCCTTTAGAGCTTCTTATGGCTTGAAAAAGGTGAAAATAAGAAAGAAAATAGGTATAATAACTCCAAAAGGCATGAAAATAAGCTCAAAATAGTGAAAACAAGCTAGAATTTCATCTAAAATAGGTAAAAAACCAGGCCAGGCTTCCAAAATGACAGGGTGACTCCAATATAGCTTCAAAATGATAATAAAAACCATAACTCTGAGTGTGACACAAAAATAATGATGATTAATTAATGATGAGATGGCTAAAAGGGCTATACTAAAAGAATTTAGTGATGTTGAATGCTATTGATAGCCCTGTGTGCAGTGTTTACCTGTTGGTTTACAATAATAAACCCTGCAATAATTACAATTATAGTTATACCTGTTTAATTCTAAGGGTACTACTTCTTTAAGAAGCTATACCATGTAAGAATATTGGGAACAGGATGATTGATTGGCCTTCTGGTGAGGAAAGGCCTCCTTTTATCTTTTTCTGGGGTATTGGGACGTTTTTTAACTCTGCACACAACCACAGAGTGAAAATTTTCACTACTGTGGGCTGGTTTTTGGTTCTACACACTCAATACAGACTGGTATTGGGTGGAAATGTGGTTTTAGAACCACAAGTTGTCATTTTTACCCTATACAGGGTGAAAATCTTCACCAATGGAGTTTACACTGGACCTCTTTATTGGACTTAGATATGAGGTATTGAGGTATAAACAAGCTTATTTGTCTATCTGACACCTCATAATCAAGCTTATGGGATATTATCTCACAGTAAAGCTGTATTGGTCTAAATGTAAGATTTTGACCTTAAAACTGCTATACCTTTGTGAGTTTTAAAGATATTGAGCTCAGAGTTGGCTTATTTTGTAGCCCTGGATGAGATCTACACAATGGTACCTCATTTGGTATTGCTAACATCAAATATGGCAAAGTTATGCCATGTTCAATTTTAGTTATCCAGATATATGATTATCTCAAAATCTGTATGAAACTTGTTTGCCCCATAGCTTTTGTTCTAAATGTGATATGGGGAAATATATGGCACCATCAGATAGCCCTGATTTTGATCTTTCCAAAGAGACCCCACTTTGAGTATCTCACACTAAAACTGTAGAAGTTAGAGTCAAGGTGAATATTTTATTCACCCTTATTTGACCTTATTTTGGCCATAACTCCTGTAGTTCTGGTGCTAGCTTAATTTGGCTAGTACCATTGGATAGCCCCAACCTAGAGATTCAATTTGAATACCCATTTTCTGGGGTTAAGCCTCTTCCTCTGGATTTCAGATGGGAGGTGAAAATTAAGGTTTATGCTCAGCAACAACTTTGTTATTCCTTGTCCTATGATTTTGGGACTTGTGTATTTTGAAAGTGGTGTTTTTACTCTTTATTTTGATACCTTTTGAGCTGATTTGGCTCAGCTCCATGTTTTGGTGGTATTTTGCTTTACCATTTGTTTATGGTATTCTGGTAGTCATGCTTATGCTCTGGTTTTGAGTCACAACTTGACATCATTACTGATTTCATTTTAATCATTGAGTTATATTTCTTCTTTAGTATCTAATCAATAAAAATATTCATAATTTAATAACTATGAGTCAATAGTTAGTTTTATCTACTATAATTGATTGAATGAGAAAAAAAAAAATCAAGGGTTTTAATTTCTTAATTTTTTTTTTTTTTTTTCAAAATAATCATAATAATAATAAAATAATTCAAAATTTAAGAAATGATATTAAATTTTAATATTGAAAAAAAAAAAAAAAAAGTTACAAAAATCTTTTTTTTTTTTTGATATTTCAAAATATATATATATATATATATATATATATATATATATATAATAAAAATAAAAATAATTTGAATTTTAATAAGTTTTTTTTAAAATTTAAAATCGTTTTAAACCAAATTTAATAAAATCCTGCTGAAAAACTTAACCATCAACAAAGCCTCAATTGATTAATTATCTTATTATCTTATTAATGTAGAATGATATATATATATATTACAATTTTTTTTCTCAAATGTCTTGTCTTTTTTTTAATAAAAAATATTATGTTATTTTATTTTATTTAATTTAATTATTGAATTGATTTATAAAACTTCTTTGTTTTTTGATAAGCTAAAAAGAATTATTTTATAAAGATAATAATAATATAATAATTTAACTTATTTATGACTGGTATTCTTTTACCCTTCAGTATGAATGGAAGTTTTGTTAAAGACTCAGCAAATGCTATTCTGATTGAACCAAGAAAAGTTCTGGAGCAAGTTTAGTGTTTTGTTGCACTCTTGCGTTTTCTTTTTGCAGAAAAAAAAATAAGTTGAATTTGCCTCAAAATAAAGTCTTGTTGTGCTGCTTAAATAGATCCTTGTCTGGTTTTCACAAGTAAAAAGATTGCCATCATTCAGCATTAACTCAAATTCACAAGGTCGACTCTTTATATTAACTGTAAAAAAATTATTTTTGCTTATTGTTTTTGCGAAAAGAATATTCATTTTAAATACATTAATAAGCTCTATATAAATTTATGACCACTGGTTCATGAATTTTGAATAACAATATAATGTGATGTATCGTCAGATTAAGTTGCAAGTTTTATATAATAATTGTTGGGTGGCTTTGCAAGAAAGACAGGGCATCAAGATGCAGTTTTGGGGTGTCTATTGGATCATTATTATTATTATTTTTTAGAACCCGACTTCTTTTTAAGGTTGAAACAGATTAGCTAGCAGCGGTTAGAACGACGCGATCGTTCTCGTTAGCTCGGATCCCACCAAACACTTTCACATTTAATGGTCTGCCAAGCTCATCAGTCAAAACCTGAACCCTTTGAGATTTTCGCGGGACCAATACTCTCCTTACTGGGTTTCCAATAAATTCCTTCTCCTGAACAACCGATAAAGAACGCACCAAGGCACTCAACCAGTTTATTTGTGGCCTATCATCTCCGGTGCATGCCATGGCTTCAAGCCATTTGTTAGCTGGCGGTAAAACACCATCAATATCGTAGGTATGCAACTTTTGGCCTGGTTTGTTTTGGTCTTCTTTGACCGTGTATCTAACTTTTGCCTCTGACAACATCACAGCCTTTTCTTCCTGACTTAAACTAGGTCGTTGGCACAAGTAATCCTCTGTGGGTACCAACGATTCATCACCTCCATACACATCATCCAACAACTTGTGGATCAAACCGGATTCAATTCCCCCAAGAATCTCCCCTGCTGACTCTTTAGTCGATTTGGAGTGTCGCACTGCCACTGGGCCTTGGAGAATTGCAACCCTTTGTGGATCTTGGTCAATTACTGCATCAATATCTTCTGATTGCCATAATGAATCCTTCTTGAACCCTGGAGAAACATGCATTAGGGTCAAAGACATCTTAATTGCAGCTTCTTGAATGAAAAACTCACATATGCCAAAGTTTGCATCAAGAACAGGAATAAACGGTACTGGTTTTTGCCCAGGCCTCTGGCATAGGGCTAGGAAGTAAGCAATATCTTCTGATGCTAATATTTGAGTTTCTGCCGCTGGGTATCTAGCAAAGAACCTTTGAAGCATGGGCACAGGTTCATTGAGTTCAGAATATGATTGGATTTCGGAAATTTTGGGTAGGCCATTGACGAGCGATAATCGTTCTTCAATTCGACGAAGCCCTGTAAGTATAAGTTAGAAAATGTTATTCCCATGAACACATAAGAAAAACAACATACAGTCGCCAACGAGGTTTCGCAAAGAAACATCCACCCAGCGAGCCTGATGAGAAACAAAGAGCAACTTGACAAGCCGATTGACTGTTTCCTGATAAGTCATGTCGCCCAATTCAGCTGGTTGACCGTCCTTCTCGGCAAACCAAGGTTTTTGAAAATCTGCATTGAGGCGCTTGATGACATAGTCTTTGTGTGAATTGAGCCAAGCTAAGCGCTTTTCACGAGGCAGCGCAAACACAGTTCTAAAAATTAAGAGAAACAGGAACATACATAGGTTCCCAGTAAGCATTTTGGCAATAAAGAAAATGGCAAAAAGCTTGAAATATGGGAAACAAAACGAACTGATCAAACTCTTTCCAAAGTTTAATACCTCGCGTAGCAATCTTGTGAATCGGTTCACCCAATTCGGAAGTAACAGTAATGATTCCACCAGTCTCACGCTCATAGGTTCCTTCCCAGTCCTCATCTGCCACGCCAGGAGCGTTGACGATCAGCCTTTTAACTGATTCACTAGTGGCAGCCTCTGTGGCAACCATCATTCGACTGCCAAAGAGAATTCCATCAAATGGCATTTTTTCGACCCCAAATCGATCGCGTGACCACTCTCCGGTCAAATATGGATAAACATCTTCAGCACTACCAAAGCCAGAGCCAGCGACCAGAATTAAATTTGATTGAGTGCGAAGTGATGCATAAGTTGAGAGGATTGGTTGATGGAAATCTTCGCAGCTATGATGACCTCCGGCACGACCACCAGTCCATTGACAAATTACGGGGAAATCTGGATTGGCAGCAGCAATGTTGATAACTTGACGGATACCTTCTACGGAGCCAGGTTTAAAGCTGACATGTTTAATTCCAGCTTCCTTAAGGCCATCAATGATTTCCTTTGCTTTTTCTGAACTAGGGATTCCGGCAGCAACGACAAATCCATCCAAGGGGAGACCTTCCTTACGCATTTGAAGCCACAGTGGAAATTGAAATGCCCATTGTTTTGGATTAATATATAAGGCGTTCAAGGTGAGCCCCAAGCCGGGTTTCTGCAGTTTAGCGCGAATAGCATCCACTTTTGATCGAAGTGCTTTAGCATTGTAATGTCCGCCACCAGCTAGTTCAATATGATAGCCAGCGTTCATGACGCTTGTAAAACAATTTTTATCCAAATTGTCAATTAAACTATTACCGACTAGTTCCAAAATTCTTCAAAAAAAAAAAAAGAATCCGGGCAAATTTGAGTACTTACGCCGCATTAAAGTCTGCAGGTACTGTACAAGGTGTCATACCAGCAACCATCAAAGGCGGCTTGGATAACAATCTAGAAAATGGGGTATCAATGTGTAATCGACCGTCTCTAAAAAAAACAAATTTGCTGATGAGGACCAGAAAGCATTGGAAGATTTGAAAGTATCACAAACCGAGTCTTGACCAAAGAGATTTTGTATTTGTCTGACCACTTTTCCTCCTTGACGAGATTGATAGAATCATAAACCTCGTTCATGATTTTGTGACCTTGACCAGAAGCAGGCAAACTGGCAAAAACTAAACGATAGCCTTTACCTTCAGTGTTTCGGGCCACAAGTTTTCCAATACCAGAGAGATTACCTAGGCCGAAGCTGAGAATGGAAGGAGGGATTGAAGGAATGTAAAGACTTGGTCAACAACTGAATTGTTAGATGTGAAAAAAATACAAGGTTTATTAAGGCTTACTCAATAACGTGAGTAGGATTCTTGGGGAAAGCGCAAGCTAATGTCCACTTGATAGGACTGGTAAAAATTTGATCGGCCAGACTCTCGAGAAGGCCTTTTGATTCAGATCGAAGATCTTCTCCAGTACCAGCATGATAAACAGGGCAGGCGAGCGTTTTCTTGTGAGTTTCCCACCAAGCTATCTCTTGACCAGCAAGGCCACCCAGTTCGGATGGACGCATTAAAAGTGATGTGCATCCCGCAAGATGGTGAGAGTGATAGGGAACTCCGATGGGTAAAAACCTCATAGTAAAGACGGGTAAACGCTTACTAAAAGGAATCTGAGGAGGATAAGACAAGATTGGTAAGTATGAGGGAGAAGAACCAACGAAGGATGAAATAAATACCTTGGATTGGTCTTGATCTGGATCTGCCTTGCACTTTCTAAGGAGAGATACCAATCCAACCAAGATTCTCGGATGACCTGTCACTACGAACGCTTCTGGGCCATTAAAGAGAGAAACTTGAGCATTGAAGGGGTGATGGGAGCTTTCCAAATGTGTAGAGAGTTGATTGATAGATTTCTGTAGGGCTTGGAGGCTTAGACCAGTGATAGCCAACATGGGAGTTGGAAGACCTTCATTTTGAGCTGTGATACTAGTAAGTTGAGGGGGTAGAGAAGTTTGAGGGAAGGCCACAGAGCCTCTAAGGCCAATATGAAAGAGCAGGGTTATGGCATGAAGAGTGGATTGATAGAATTGAGACCAAGTGTTTAAATCAGTAGGTAAGCGACCGGCGACAAGAGTAGCGACAACGACGCCTTGGGAATGACCAGTGACACCAGCTGATAGTTGAGAGGAGAGTTGATTGGGAGATAGGGCTTGAGTGAGACCAATGATGATATAATGAGCAATCTGAACTAGACCAATGAGAGGTAATGATATGGCGCAGGTAGCAAGATAGTGAGTAGGCGGTCTTGAGTCAGGTTGAGTTAGCCACTAGAGATTTTTAAAAAGTTAAACAGATTAATGAGCAATTTAATGAAAAGCGACTCAGATGATGACTGACTTTGATTATTTGAATGCCATAATGTTTGTACAAAGAACTAGCTTGAGCTTCATCTGAACGAGCCAAAGCGTTTAGATGAGGATCAAGACATTCAAGATACTCTTGAAGTAAGGTTGGATATAATGAGTATAAGTTCTGAATAAATGAGAGCAAAAGCAAGATCAACCAAGTGATTAGATGAAAATTTTGTTCGACAAGTTAAAATCAACATACCTCTAACTCTTGCCAATAAGTTTCATTGACGCCCTGACCACCAAAGACGCCGGCCAATTTTTTAATAAGATTTGGACCTAGATCATCTTTCCAAAGTTTACCAACTGGAGGAGATGGAATTGAATCAAGTTGATGGATTGAATGCCTTGCAAGGTAATAAGATTTGATGATCAATTTACGAGCTTCTTCTGAGCTAGTGAGATTAAAGCTAGCAGAATGAATATCTTGCAGATTATTTTTAGTTAGAAGATGATGAAAATGAAGGAAAGCGTCTATGGTGAATGATGAAAATTTTGAATGATTTGCGATAAATTCAAGATAATGAGCTAAAAGGATGAGATGAGCTTCATTTAAATCTTTTTTAATTTCACTTTGATCTTGATTTTCTTGAATGTTAATGGCTTGATCTTGATCGATTTGTGAATTTGAAGATTTTTTGAAATTGTTTATTGGTGAATCAATGGCATCATCTAACCAGATCAAGAAGTCATCCTTGGATAATTGAATCAAATTAAGATCATGATCCGATTTTTTTTTAACTTGAAATGAGAATCTAGCGTTGGTAGGTGGATGAAGGATGACCAGCTGATAATTTGAATAGTTCATGATCGATCGATCGATAGATAGATTGGATTGAATTGGATTGGAATGAGATTTTGTCAGAATGCTCGATGAGGATCGGTTGGTGATAAATTGATGGAGAATAAAGAGTGAATTTAATTTCTTAAATTTTTAATTCCTTGGGGCGAAAATCCAGCAGCAATCGACCCCAGCGCCACTGACCACGTTGACCAGTGATCGGTGACGCCATTGGAGGATTGAGATTTTAGGAGATTGTGAGTTTGTTTATCGATTAGCCTAAAAGCTGATTAGGTTTCAAGTGCTTGCTGGGCAGAGAGCAGAGAGCAGCGAGCAGCGGGCAGTCGAATGCCCCAACAGATCTTTTAGATTGAACCCCCCAGATTTATCCCCACTGAATCTGAGTTTGAATCTGAGTTTGAGGCTGAGTTTGAGTGAAAAGGAAAACTAAGCAGTAGAAATTTAAAATGACAAGGCTAGCTGACGCAAAGAGACGCATAGGAGTCAAAATTGGGACAAAAATTTAAATAAAATTCCTTAGCAATTAACTCATTCAAGACTAAAGATTGATCAGATCATTAGCACTGACTACTTAATTGAATAAAAAAATCAGAAAAGTTGGTATCCATATAGCGCTAAAGAATTTTGTTATCAAACTACTCTAGTTGAGTTAAACTGCCTGGTTCCATATTCCAAAATCTGGAATACTCACTCTGCCATAGAGGCACAGTCTGCTGTAATCTAGAATCTATCAAATCTTTCAAACAAAAACATACCCTCTCTATAAGTGTTGCTTGCCTTTTTAGTTATTTTTTTAAACAGAAAATCAAAATACTCAAAACTGTAAACATTTATTGAGTATCAGTCAAAATGAGATGAAATCATCCACTAAAAAGAGATTTGCTGTATCCTGAGATTATAAATTTTGAAATTACTTCCCTAGTAATTCATAATGAAGAAATTTCAATTTAATTTCTACTTCTTATCTTAATTAAAAATCAAATTACTTTTTGACCTCCATAAAATAAATTTTTAATTACCAAATCTCAATTTTTTAGCTTAAATGCCTTCTCTATTAATTAAGACTTGGAACTTTAACCTAATCATCTCTTTTTAAAAAATAATTGAATAAATCAACTCATAGATAATGTTCTTTTTATAAAAATCAATAATATTAGTTCATCATAGTCTTAAACTAATCAATCAATAGTTTAAAAAACTACAATTTAAATATCATCTGTCAAATTATTTTGTTTTCTGCCTAAATTAGAAAATCAACTTGGTTTTTTCGTCTTGAGTGAGAAATAAACAAAACTTAGAACAATCAATTAAAACAGGATAAGTTTAAAAGGAATAATATTAAATTTATATTTTCAAATTCAAAAAACAGCAATATTTATTTATTCATTTCTTAATTCTTTTCTTGTGAATTGAAAAATTTATAAAATAAAATCTTGATTTATTAATATATATATTGTTAATTATTACTAAAACTAAACCAACCTTTTATTTGATTTTTATTATATATATATATATATTATTTTTCTTCAAAAAATTTCATCAAAAGAAAAAAATTACATAAATATAATAAAAAAAACTAATTTATTTACCAATTGTTTTATACATAAAAAATATAAATTTTTGGTAAAAAGTAAAGAAATCAGAAAAACTGATGTTTTCTTTTTTTTTGAAAAAAAAAACAAATATTTCATAATGAACGAATTTTTTCTCATTTCAAGATTTCTTCTTATCCACTCTCTCTCTTTCCCCAATATATATATATAATTTTAAGTTTCACTTTGATAAACTACCTTAATTTTTTATAAAAAAAACCTCAAATTTTGATCATTTTATCATATAGTTTTATGGCTTTAGAGATGATTCAAAATGAAATTGTAAGGTTTGTCTATGAAACTCTTGATAATAGTAGCAAAATCAAGAGTACTATGACTGTCCTCAATAGAAATATATAATATAATAAAATATTATAACCACAAATTTAAATATAATTATTAAAAATAATTATATATAAAAATATAAATTTAATTAATATTATAAAAATATAATAATAAAAAAAAATATAATAATTATAATTATTCTATTATTGTTATAGTCACTGGCAGTTATAACAATAAGAATTGTGAAGCTCTTAATGAGACAATTACACGTGGAAATATGAATATAAACCACTTATAAATAATATAAATATTATTCATAAAAGAATTATAACACACACTTTGCAGAAATAATTCTTATAGAATAACATTCTATATAAAAAAAAATATAGAACTTTAGAGAAAACTTACTTATAATATTTATTTAATACAACAAGTTAAACAACAACAGTTATTATATTAAATAATGATTATAAGTTAAAAACATGCCTAAAATCAATAATTTTAAAGATAAAACAACTTTTTATGATAAAATTTAAGATTAAAGAGTTTTTAAGAGGAATTTGTGGATTTTAAAAGATATTTAAGATGATAATTTTATAATATAAAATATATTATTGATGATTACAACAATAATCTGAATTCTATGACTTCAATTATTTAATTTACAATTAATAAAGAATAAAATAACTTAATAATTACTTTAATAATAAGATTTTATAAATAATAAAACTTTACATGTTTAAATGTCTAATATGATTGGATTGATAATGAATGATGGACAAAAACAGTGATGAAAAGACTCTTTTTATGTCTTCAGAGCAGCTCTCATGATTCATAATGAATATAGAGGACGTGCTCAGGTCAAAACTGAAAAACCATACTTAAAAACATAGTTCTTAACTTAAGGCAACTTGTTTTTAATTCCAATTTAAAGTTACCAGTGTTATTCTTAACTCCATGTAACTTTAATCCTCATTTAAACTAATTATTTTAAGTTTTTAATATAAATAAACTTATTTATATTAAAGTTAATCACATGAACAACTTAAAAATAGAGTTTCAAGCAGAAATCCGTTAAACTCGATTTTTAATTAATTTTTAAAGAAATCATAATTTTCTTTGAGCTTAATTAAAAGAGTAAATTTCCAGGCTAATTACCCAGGAATTTTATTTATAAAAGATACTTAAAATTTAATTTATATATAGATAATATTAAATTTTAAGCTGTGTGAAATTTTCAAGCAAATACATTAAGATTTGGATTTTTAATGAATTTTTGAAGTTATTACTATTTTTCCACGTAAAATAGCAATACACACCAAACCTTAGCTTTTGATAAGGTTTTGATGCTTGTAACTTTAAAGTTTTAAGCTTATTTAAGGTTTTTAAGCTTAATTAAGCTTTGACAGCTCTTAAAACCTTGATTTCAAGTCTGCATATTGGGATTTACCCTTTGGTAGCTTGAAATTCCTGACCAAATTGGGATAAAACCCATTTAAACCTTAAGGTTGGATCAAAGTCTAATATTAAAGTTAAAATAAGGTTGAAAATCCTCCAATACAGGTGGACAACCTTAATTGAATCATTGCAGATCCAAAAAGTTGGGTACCCCAGCTCTATTTGGTCTTTTTCCTTTGTCCCACCTTTTTGCGTGAATTTTGCCCTTTTATTTATTTAAAGCCATACCATGGCTTTAAACCCTTTTAAATTGAGCTCACGCAGGATTTACATTCTGTATGGCAAATCCTTAGCCAATTCAGTCAATATACACCACACCTCAATTTTAACTAAAATTTTGGTAAGCTTGCATTAACCTTATGCAACTTTAAATTTAAACTTATTTAAGCTTAAATTTAACAATTTTAAAAAAATGTTAAAAAAGTTACATTAGTACTGTGAAATTCTTAAATCTTCTAATAACAAAAGAAATAAGTGTTTTTGGGTATAACACCTTATGGATGTATCCTAGGTTATTTTTGGTGTAGAATCCAAAAATGACATAATATTTATAACTTTGTTTATCCAAAATAAAGTTATACTTATTTTTTGTTATTTTTTATTTTAATTTCAACTAAAAAGTCTGTTTAAGACAAAATTAGCTGTTTATAAAATCATTTGTGGCCTTATGGGTATGTTATACATACCTCACAGGCTCACATTCCCTACCACCAAAAAAAAATTTTACCACAATTTTTCTTTTGTAGTTTACCCCCAAGCTATTTGGGGGGGGTATAATCCACTGTCCAACCTCTCTACTTCTACTTTTAAGTATGTAAAGCACACAATTCAAACTTTATTGAGCAATTGGTCTTCTCTCATGTCTGAATATTCTGAGAAACTTTTGGGAATCAGGTATTTTGCTTTCTACAATCCATTCATCTGCATGGTGTGGATCTTTATACCTGACTAAGTATTCTCTTGCATTTTTTCCCCTAAGTCTTCTTTCTTTCAAGACTTTTAGTATCTTTTTCTCCTCACTTTGATCTAGTGGTGGTACTTCTAAGGGTGTTTCATTTCTCAAAGGAAATGATTCCTTATCACTTGAAGTATAATGCTTTACCAGACTAACAGGAAAAGTTGGATGTTTTTTTTCCAATTCCCCTGAAAGTTCTACTTGTACTTCATTTGTCCAATGAAGGGATTTGATAATAAATGGTCCTGCAAAGGAATCTTTCAATTTCTTTGGACCTTTTATATTATTAAAGTTCAAGGTTGAAACTAGTATTAAGTCCCCTACTTTGAATTCTGGGGTTTTATGACTTTTATCCCATTTCTGCTTAGCATATTCAAAGGCATCATTCATGCTTTGATTTGCATGATGTCTCACTTTATCAAGCAATAGCTTAAAGCTTGAAGCAGTTGGATGAATGTTAACAAGATCTTTCTTCAAAGTATCAATTGGAAGTTTGGGGTTCCATCCTTTTTTCAACATTGCAGGGGTCTTGCCTGTTGAAGCATGGATGGAGGTCTTATAGGCTAATTCCAATGCTGGTATAAGAGTACACCAATCATGGGTAAAGCCATCAGAATCTTTAAACTCCAGGCCATAAGCACAAAATCTTCTGATCATGTCCTCAAGGGTTTGAATCATTCTTTCTGCTAACCCATCTGTTTGTGGATGGTATGCTGTTGAGAATGATAATTTTGTACCCAAAAGCTTATGTAAATTAGTCCATAAGGCTGATGTAAATTTTGGGTCTCTGTCACTAATGATATTTTTAAAGAGACCAGTATGGGATATTACTCTATTCCAGATAAAAAGAGCTGTATCCATAGCTGTGTCATCTTTGTGACATGGTAAAAATATTGGTGTTTTGCTATATCTGTCTACAATAACAAGACATGCATTGTAACTTTTATCACCTCCAGGTGGTAATGCGGTTACCCAATCCATGTGAACCACTTCCCATGGGGTACTTGGTTCTTGGATATGGATCATCAGACCAAATCTTTTACCAGTAGTTTTATTGGCTTTCTGGAATCTATCACAAATATGACAGTACTCAATGACATCTTTTCTCCAAGATGGCCACCAGGCACATGTCTTAATTCTTTCCATTGTTCTTTCTTCAGACAGATGTCCAGAATAAATGTTATCATGGCATTCTAGTAGTATTGTGTTAATCAACATTCTACTACATAGGACCATGACACATGTGTGTTTAGATCTATGATATAGTATACCATCAAACAAATGGAATCTTCCATTATCATAAGATGTTTTCCAAATATCATCCAGAGAATTAGCCAATGCTGCATCTTTGCAATCTTTGTCAAGTAGAGCAGTAAGTATATGGCAATTTTTATCTTGCTTATAGCTTTCTCTAACTTCCTCAAAGAATTCTGTTCCTACATCTGTGATGTTAATTCCTTCAATTGGGATTTGAGGTTCTGCACTTGTAGGAACATAGGCAGGATTTTCAGGTGTATTGGGTAATGCCCATCTACTTAAGCCATCAGAATTCCTGTGAATATTTCCAGCTTCATGTACTACGGTCATATTGCCTCTATACTCTTGTATAGCAATCTTCCATCTTAACATGTGTCTGTTTGGAGTTTTCATGTTAAGAAGTGACTTTACTGCATTACAATCAGTAATTACTTCAAACACACTGCCATCAAGATAGTAATGAAGTTTTTCCAGAGCCCAAACAAGGCAAAGGCACTCCATTTTGCTAGCTCCATATCTGGCCTCAGTAGGTTTAATTTGTCTTGAAATAAAACAAATTGGACCTTCATAAGGCTTGTCATTGACAATTTGAACTTGATGAAGAGCAGCTCCTAGACCTTCACCACATGCATCAATATACAGCTTGAAAGGAAGTTTCCAGTCTGGCATCAGTAATAATGGTGCATTGGTCAAGGCATACTTGATTTTATCATATGCTTGAATTCTTTCCTGAGTCATTTCAAAAACAGTTTGTTGATCACAAATTCTGTATAATGATCTGGCATGGATTGCAAAATCTTTAAGGTGTTGCCTGTAATAACTGGCAAAGCCTAAGAAAGACATCATTTATTTTTTGTTCTGGGGAATCTGTTTCAGTAAAACTGCAGCCACTTTGTTCTTATAAACACCAAGGCTTAGTCCTGAGACCACATGTCCTAGAGCTTTTAACTCATGAAACCCAAAATTACATTTTTTAAGAGAAATTTTCATGTTCACTTGTAGAATTTTCTTAAGTACTAATGAAGGTCTCTCTAAATGTAATTGCCAGGTTTCTGAACAAATGATAATGTCATCAATATAAATGATCAACCATCCCTCTGATAGTTCATGTGGGAAGATAGTATTCATCATTCTTTGGTAATGAGAGGGTGCATTTTTGATACCAAAAGGCATCCTAAAACATTCATAAATACCACAATGAGCAATTATTCTCAATAATTTCCTAGCATGAGGTGTCAAAACATTGTGGTGAAAGCCTTTTAGAGCATCCATAGAAGTGATGAATCTTGCTTTGGATAATTGAGTCAAAGTTTCATGAATTCCAGGGATTGGATACCTGTCTGGGATAGTGTAGGTATTCAGTTCTCTAAAATCACCACCCATTATTGATTTATCATCATGCCAAGTAATGATTACTGGGGCTGTGACTTCCACTTCCTCATTGTGTCCAGCTTTTCTAAGAAATCCCAGTTTCATCAGTTCATTAATATGATTTTCTAATGCTTCTCTAGCTCTAGGGCTAGCTGGGTAAGCTGGTCTTCTTAATAGTGGCGGATAAGGCCTTTCCACATTAAGCATAATGTCCACCTCATGGCCTTTTATAGCCCCAAGTGGTTCATTATCTGAAGCAAAGGCTTCCCTGTATTGAAATAAAATTTCAATAAGCTCTTCCTTCATTTCCAGTGTTAACTCAGGACCAATTTGTGCTTCAATTAATTGATTTAATACAAATTTTTCCTTATTAACATTTTTTACTTGTTTAATGACAGTAATTTCTCTTTTTTCTAGAGGAAAAGCAAATTTTTGTCTTTTATTTTCCCCTATAGTGAAATACCTGTCTTTATGATTATTAATATCAATGCCATAAATATTGAGATAATCATTCCCAAGTATAAAGTGTTGTGAAGTACAATTATTCATAACAACAATTTCAACTTTCAGTCTTATACTTCCTGCAGGATGAGGAGATATGATTGCTGTTTCAAATATACCTAATGGGTGCATATTTTGGCTAGCACTGCTGAATGTTATACCTTCAATTGGCATTAATTTGTCTTTCCAATTGGTATAAATTTTGTCAAGATAATCTTTTCCAACACAAGTGCAAAAAGCACCTGAGTCAAGATGTATCTTGGCTTCTATGTTATTTATCACAATATTAGTGATAAAAGATGACCCAGCTGTATAACCTTTACCTCTTGCAGGTTTGGTTTTTTGCATCCTGGCATCTTGCACATGTATGAGATCCATACATTCATCACTATACTGTGGTAAGTGAGTATGTACCTCAGTGACCTCAAAAGAGACATTAATGTTCTCTATACCCAGTTCTTCTGATATTTCTTCTTCTTCTGAAGGTTCGGAATCACTGTCATGTAAAGATAAATCAGTTTCTTTTGTGTTTTCCACTTTTTCAACATTTATCTCATTGACTCTTGTATTTTTTGGACAAGTGTTTGCCAAATGAGATGTACTTCCACATTTATGACATTTCAAAGGAGGTCTGTCATGTGGTTTGTTTGGTCTTGAAATTGGTTTCCCACTAGTCTTATTGTCTATTGGGGTTTTGGACCAATTTCTTCCAATTTTTGTTCTAGTAGTGATGTCCTCCATAGCATTGACATAATCTTCTGTAGAGCAAGGCTCAATACATCTGCTTCTTATAGCATGCTCAAGGTCACCACCACATTTTCTTAATATCCTTTTATGTACCATTGTTTCAGACATATCAGGATGAAGGGCAGTTAACCTGTCCTTCTGCTTAAGAAACCAAGTCATGGGCCTGTCCTTCTCAATATTAAAAATGGCTTCTTCAAAAGAATTTTCCATTCTAAATCTCCAGGAATAATTTTCCCATTTAGAAATAACTTGTTCTTTCCACCAAGGCCAAGAATGTTTGCCATGGTCTTGTCTCATTTTATAATACCATTTCTTTGCTGATTTGGTAAATAATGAGTGTAATCTGGCACTTATGTATTCATCTGGTATGTTAAAGTCTTCTTTGAACATATCAATTGTTTTCATAAATTCCATATGATTATATTCTCCTTCACCACTGAAGGTTGGCCATTCCTCTAATCATGGAATGTCCTTATAATTACAAGCAGTTTCCACATCATGACTTGAAATTGTATGGTGTAATTCATTATTCAAGTTAAGTACATTTCTGTCAAGAATTGGTGTGGATTGCCTTGGCAATTCATGTTTTAGTGATATATTGTTAATACTTGATTGAATATCTTCTTTCAATTCAAGTCTTGCTTTATCACTTTTTTCCAATTGTTCTTGTAAAAGAGCTGCATTGTGACCAGTTGAGTTTTCCAAGTTTTGCACTTGTATTCTCAATTCTTTTAACTGTCCAGTTATAAAAGAAATTGAATGTTCATCTGGTTGATTGAGTAAGGTAACTTTAAACTCAAGTCTTTCACAAATTTGCGTCAAAGACAAAATATTTGCCTTATTAACATTTTCAAGGCCAATTATGGTCTTTTGTTGGTCTTTTACTTGTAATATTTCATTACCCAACTTCTGTTGGGCATGATCAAATGCTTTAAATTTTTCCATAATTTCTTTATTACAAGATTCAAAGTAAGTTACAAGCTTTACAAGATCTACTTCTTTGGAAAGGATTGGTTCAATCTTTCCTCCTCCTTGTTTTTGAATTCCATCAAAGTTCTTGCCATATTGAACACATTGTCCATGGATGTTTTTTCCTTCTTTGGAATTCTGTAATTCTGCAGGTAAGGCTTGTTCCACTTGGGCTTTGCCTTTCCCTTTGCCTTCTGCTTGCCCTTCTGGTTGGTTTTTGGGGCTTGCTCGGGCTTGTTTGGCACTGGTTGAGGCATATTTTTGCTGGTGGATGCTTGAGGAGCTTCCACTGGGCTGTCGTCCTTGCCTTGAGCCAATTTCTTCTTCTGGTCCTCTGATAACATGCTTTGGGTTTTCAACCAAGCTTTTATCTGTTGGACTTGTCCTTTGACAGACATGGGTGTCCAACCCAACAGAAGATCTTCTGTCTTTTCTGGCCTCATGAACTTCTTCACTTGAAGATAAGAGTTCATGGTGCCTATCCAAAGACTTGGAAGGAGTTCCCACTCTTGTTGTTTTGACGCCAGGAACCAGTTTTTCCATTGGGATTGTTAAATTTCCACAGCTGCCTGTTGGAAATGGTTCAGGTCTAACAGCAATAGCAGTTATGTCAGCTTCTGGACTCTCAAGAAGAGGTTCAAAGGTGCTGGCTAACCTTTGGGAACTGGTGGAAGTTCTGGCATCCTCCATTTGTGCCTCTCCTCTGGGAGGACATTCTTGCCTTTTGGATTTGTGGCTGGAATGTCCTGGTCCAGATCCATTTGATTGGATGGAGTAGTTATGTGAGCCTTAGAGGTAATTTCATATACCCAAAAGACCACAAATATAAAAAATAACATATTAATATAAATAAAATAAATTTATTTATATTATTAAAATAAAAATAAAAAATATAAATATAAAATTATATTAAAAATAAAAAATTAATTATAAAAATAAAATTACTTTAAATTTTGTAAATATAAAATTACATTTATACTTGAAAAATTTAAGTAAAAATGAAATTTTAACAAAATTGTGAAAAAATAAATAAATTTGGAAAAAAGTTAAATAAAATTTATTATAACTTTTTATCCAATAAATAAACATATAAATTTTATTTCACCATTGGATTCCTCATAAAAAATCAGGTGGGGTCACCTCTGAGTGAAATTTTTGCAACTCAACTCTAAATAAGCTTAAATTAAGTTTTTAGTATTTTCAATACAAAAGTTGAAAATCCTCAAAACCTTAATTTAATTCACACCACATGTGGTGTTAACCATCAATTTTTGTGTTAAAATTGAGGTGTTGTGTTTAGTTTAGAAGTTATGAGGAATTAAAGTATTTTCAATTGAATTCAATTGAAATGTCAAAATGTGCGCGTGTATTACATAAGTGAACTTTGATTTACATATGAGGTGTCATTTATTACTGTATTTTACTGTACAATTGAATTGAATTACATGTGTAAATTATAAGTATAATACATGATGAGGAATTAAAGGAAAAATAAATTGGAAAGATTAAATTTGGGGGGGGAAAAGGAACTCCAGCTCTAAGGGGGAGCTAGACCCCCAAAATCCTTGCTGACAGGCATGGGATGTCAAAATTCACGCAAAAGTTCATCACTTTTGGTCTGGAATTGAGTTACAGGGTCTGTGGACTCAATTGATGATGAGGTTTTGATACCAACTGGGGTAGTTTTAGCTGTTGCCAAGAAGGTAAAACTACTCTTAAGATAAAACAATCATAATAAAAACAGTTTTAACTGGTTTCTACGCCTCTGACACACATTCTGACGTGTTTTGAAGGCTCTAGGCCTGGTATTGCTATAGTAATGGCTGATTTAAGGGTCTAAAATGGCTAAAAATGGCTAAAAATGGCTTAAACCAGCCCTTTTTGGTCTAAACCAGGGTTCAATGATGCCATAATTGGCTTTTCTGTTGTCAGACTGTTTTTCACGACTGACAAGAGTAAATTTTACTTTTGGAGTAAGAGAATTGATGGCTATAAAAGAATGTCTTCTTTGCCCCACTTTTCTCTTCATGTTAGAATCTTTTCCTTTTATTAATTAGTTTAAAACTGTTAAACCAATCAATCAAAGATTCCAACCACCACTTTTAAATCATTTTAATCCTTTTAACCACGTGAAAAAATCATTATAATCATTGTTTGTAACTCTTATAATCATTTTTACCCCTGAACCACCCCAAAAGTGAATTAAAGCATCTTTCATCACTGTAAACTTTGTCACTTTGTTTCCAAATTCACTCTGGTCACTTTTGGGCGTGTTTTCTCTTCAATACTCTTTTTAAAGACTTTTTTCTTTAATTAATTGCTTGCAGTTCTTTGCTCAATTAATTCCAATTGAAATTGCTCTTGAAGAAATTTCTTTTGTAGCCTTAAAATATCTCTTGTAGAGTATTTTTTGGATAAATTTTTATTGTTGGTAAAACAATAAATTTTTTATAATATTATTGTTTTATACTAATAAAGTTATAAACAATAAAATTGGCGTGTTTTCTCTTAAAAATAATATTTCATACTATTTTTAACTGAATTTTACCTTATACAAATTTTGAGGACAGGAAAAGTACTTGATTTTAATCAAAGTTTCATATCCACACCTTACATTTGGGGGCCCAGCCGTGATATTTTACCTGTGACATATTTTTTTTACTCTTTTTAAATCTTTTTTCTTATATTGAAAAATTTAAAAACATATAAAAAATACTTATAATCCAAAAAAAATCCTTAAAAAATAATTTTTTTCATATTATAAGTGAGGCTTATATTTTTATTTCTTTTTTGAAATAACCTTTTTTTTACTTAATTAATTGGCTTTTTCATTAATTTTAGTGTCTGACAACGTGGTAAGACAAGAAAACATTGAAACAGCCTCAACAGTAACCAGCATTATCCCTGCCAGTACTGTTAATTCTGATCATAATAGTACTGTTATTGTGACTCAAAATAATCAACCTGAACCAATATCTTCTGAATTAATTAACTTGGATATAAGTAATACACTTCAGAAAGCCAAAAATTTGGCCAATAGTAAGTTTTTGACGTAAAAATACTATTTTAAGCCTTTTTTAACCATAATTATGCCTTCAACCAGGTCAGGAGCCAGCTACAACCCCTCAAGCAGCTCCCAAAAAGGTAATAGACGTGATTATGGCAGAGGCCAACCAGGTACAGAAGGAAAAGGGTCAGTTGATGACTTCCAAACAGCTAAAATGGGTCATTCTGAAGCTGATAATACCATTTTACCTTCAAAAAGAGCTGACACCGCCACAACAAGCCTCTGTGGACATATACAAAGCCAGCCACAGTGCATACAACAATGCACTCCAATTCAAGGAGTACCAGATCCTTGCAGACCTGTGGAAGAATTGCATGAATTCTTACCTGACAGTAAGAAAATTCTTGGGCCATCCCAACACTTGCAAATTGCTCAATGGATGGCATCCATTGATGGAGAAGAAAAACATGATGCTTTTGACACTAGAATGGAGGAAAAACAACCCTCCACCAGCCAAACCAGTGCCAAAAACAGCCCCAGTGGCCAGCAGCAGCAATTCCAACGTGAAAAAGCAGCCAAAAACTCCAAACAAGGGCAAAGGGAAGGCACCAGCCCCAAAACCTTACAGCCAGGGCTACAGAATCCCAAAGATTCAGCAGGATGCCATGGAAAATGTATTTCAGATGGCCAGAACCATGATGGAATTACAGAAGAAGGAGGAAGCCAGATTAAGGTTCCAGAAATGATTTCTGACATATTTCATTCCATCCCAGAGTTGTATAATGCTATAAATGACGTGAAAAAACATCTTTCTGATAAAAATGACACCATTTGTAACAACATTAAAACAAACAACCTGAGTCTGTGCCAAATTAATGAAACACTTATGTGTTTTGAGAAAGTTTTGAGAACAATTAAAAATTCCAATAATGATAATTCTTCTAACAATAAAATAAATGAACAATCTGCCATTATTAAAGAATTAACAGATAAATATTCTAAATTCAATATTGATGACATAATTGAAACAAGAATTAAACAAGCCATAAATATTATCAAGACAGATAACAAGAAAGTCCTTGATGACATTTCAAATTCATTTACTGAAGTAAAGACATATACCATTGCCTTGAAAAAGTGTTTTGATGCTTCACAAGAAGAAGTATCAAAATTATCAATGAAATTGAATCAAGTCACTGCTGATAATACAAGACAGACAGAGTTATGGCAAGAACTT
The DNA here is from genome assembly GCA_023105745.1 of Austropuccinia psidii. Classification (NCBI taxonomy): domain Eukaryota; kingdom Fungi; phylum Basidiomycota; class Pucciniomycetes; order Pucciniales; family Sphaerophragmiaceae; genus Austropuccinia; species Austropuccinia psidii. The sequence continues at coordinate 17,270,323 of JALGQZ010000009.1, read as the reverse complement.
ACACATAAAGAAGACATGTATAAAATTGAAGTAATAAATTTAATACAAAGCTTCCAACATGAATACAGAAATTCCCAAAGGTGTAGCAACAGTAAAATGAATGACATTGAACAATTACTGAACACCTTACCAAGAATGTCTACACCTCTAAATCAAAATGAGGGCACAAGAATTTCAAATACACAAGTATTGGATCCTGATAATTCACAATTAAAAAATGAATTATCCACTTCTTTTCATAACTTGGAACCATCAATGGGCCAAGCACTCTTGAAAGAAGTTCCAAAACTTAAAGAATGGCCTCACTTCAGTGGTGAAGGAGAGTATGACCATATGGAATTCATTAGAGGTATTGACATGATCAAAGAGGATTTTGAATTACCAGACAGATTGGTAACAGCCAGGTTTAACACCTTGTTTACCAGATCAGCTCACAGATGGTACATCAAAATAAGACAAGCACATGGACACCAGAGTTGGACTTGGTGGAAAACCCAAATCATCAACAAATGGGCAAATGATGCTTGGAGGTTTAAAGTTGAAACAGCCTTTGAATCTGCCAAATTTAATGCTGATAAAGACAAAGCTTTACCATGGTTTTGCCAACAAAAGGACAGATTAACAGCATTATATCCTGACATGTCAGAATTTATGATCCATAGAAAAATTCTGAGACAATGTGGAGGTGACTTAGAGCATGCTGTCAAAAGCAGGACTACTGAACAATCTTCAGCAGAGGATATTATCAATATACTAGAAGAAGTAACCACCAGAACCAAAATTGGTTCTAGTAGGGTGAATCTTAAAACAAGGTTTAATACACCTTGGAAAGATTCTGTGGACAAAAACCCCAAAGAAAATTCTAGTAATATTAAATATAAATCTGCAGATACAGTCAGAAAATGCCATATTTGCCAAAGCACCACCCATTTAGCCAATACATGTCCAAAAAGGGGGAAAATCAATGAAATTGACATTGAAAAAGAACCAGATGTTGAAAAAGAAGACATAATTGAAGACAATTCAGATGATAAGTCATCCATATTCTCTGAATCTTCAAAAGATATAGAAAATATCAATGCCACTTTTGACATCATGGAATCTTATTCCCACTTACCACAATTGAGCAATGGTCAAGTTGATTTATCAAAAGTTCAAGATGCACAACTTATGAAGACAAAACCAAACAGAGGAAAAGGTTATACAGCTGGTAACTCCTGTATAACAGAAGTGGTGATTGACAACAAACCCACCAAACTTTTGCTTGACCAAGGAGCCTTTTGCTCTTGTGTTGGAAAATCTTTTCTTAAGACTTGTGTACCAAATTTTGAAGACCAATTGTTACCAATTGATGGTATAAAATTCAACAGTGCAAGTAACCCAATGAAAGCATTAGGAATCTTTGAGACCAATGTCATATTCCCACACATAAATGGGAATTTAAGGATCACAGTTGAATTTGTTGTTATGGAAAATTGCTCTAGTACCCATTTTATATTGGGAAATGACTATTTAATCATTTATGGGATAGATTTACATAATAACAAAGACAGATACTTTACAATTGGAGACAATAAGCGCCAGAAATTTGCCTTTTTACCCTTTAAAAGACAAATTACAGTAAACAAAGTATCACCAGTCAACTTAGAGTTAGAGAAATTCAAGTCTGAACAGTTAAATGAGGCTGAAATAAGCCTTCATCTGACTGATAAGCAAGAAAATGAACTTTCTTCCCTTTTGTATGACCACAGAGGAGCATTTGCTACAGACAAAGAACCCCTGGGAGCAATTATTGGTCATGAAGTTGACATCATTCTTAACATTGAGAGACCTTATCCACCACTCTTAAGAAGACCTGCTTATCCAGCAAGTCCAAAATCAAGAGAAGCTCTAGAAATTCATATCAAAGAACTTCTAGACCTTGGTGTAATAAGAAAAGTAGGCCACAATGAGGAAGTAGAAATAACTACACCAGTCATAGTGGCGTGGCATAATGGAAAATCCAGAATGGTTGGGGACTTTAGAGCTCTGAACACTTACACTGTTCCAGACAGATACCCAATACCAAAAATCCAAATTGCCCTTACTCAAATATCTCAAGCAGTGTATATAACCACTATGGATGCCCTTAAAGGATTCCATCAAAATGTAGTAACACCAAGAGCAAGAAAATACTTGAGAATTATTGTTCATTGTGGAGTGTATGAATACTTAAGGATGCCCTTTGGTATTAAAAATGCACCTTCACACTTCCAAAGAATGATGAATGAAATCTTCCCTGAAGAACTCTCAGAGGGATGGTTAATCATTTACATTGATGACATTATTATCTGTTCAAAGACTTGGGAGGAGCACATGTACAGATTATCAAGAGTTTTGACAAAAATCCAATCAGTAAACATGAAAATCTCCTTGAAGAAATGTCATTTTGGATTTAAAGAACTTAAGGCACTAGGACATGTTGTATCTGGTTTGTCCCTTGGAATTGATAAAAACAAAGTTGCAGCAGTATTGTTAAAACCCATGCCTCAGAATAAGAAGGAAATTCAGTCATTCTTAGGTTTTGCAGGATATTACAGGCAACACATTAAAGACTTTGCATCCATAGCAAGACCACTTTATAAGTTGTGTGACAAAGACACAGTATTTGAGATGACTGTTGACAGAGTCAAAGCTTTTGAGTCTCTAAGAGAAGCATTGACCACTGCTCCACTCTTACTGATGCCAGACTTTAAATTGCCTTTCAAACTGTATATTGATGCATCAGGGGATGGACTAGGTGCTGCACTTCACCAAGTTCAGATCATAAATGACAAACCTGTAGAAGGACCAATATGTTTCATATCCAGGCAAATCAAACCAACTGAAGCCAGATATGGAGCAAGTCAAATGGAATGTCTATGCCTTGTCTGGGCCTTAGAGAAATTGAACTATTTCTTAGAGGGATGTGTTTTTGAAGTAATAACAGATTGTACAGCTGTGAAATCACTTTTGAACATGAAAACACCTAACAGACACATGCTCAGATGGCAAATAGCCATACAAGAATACAGAGGCAATATGACTATTGTTCATAAGGATGGGAATATTCATAAGAATGCAGATGGACTAAGCAGATGGCCATTACCAAATAACATTGATAATCCTGCTCATGTTCCAGAAGAAGCTTCACCACAAATTCCAATAGAAGGAATAAGTGTTACAGACTTGAACACCACCTTCTTTGAAGAAGTCAGAAATAGTTACACTCAAGATAAGAATTGTAGCATCTTATGCCAATTACTTAACAAAGACTGTAAAGACAACTCTCTAATACATGCCTTGGATGAAGTATGGAGAAAATCTTATAATGAAGGAAGATTTCACCTACTGGATGGTATAATTTACCACAGAACCAAGCACACATGTGTCATGACAGTTGTAGACAGGTCATTAATCAATCTTGTACTGAAAGAATGCCATGATAGCCCCTTTTCAGGACATCTTTCTGAAGACAGAACAAGAGAGAAAGTGAAGACCTGCATATGGTGGCCAATGTGGCAAAAGGATGTTGCAGGGTATTTCTAAACCTGTGACAGATGCCAAAAGGCAAATAAATCCACTGGCAAAAGACTTGGAAATATGATGAAAATCCAAGAACCAAACAGACCTTGGGAAATTGTCCATATGGATTGGGTAACTGGCCTACCACCAGGAGGTGACAGGAGCTATAATGCTTGCCTAGTAATTGTGGACAGATTCAGTAAAACTCCAATCTTTTTACCATGTCACAAAGATGATACAGCCATGGATACAGCTCTTCTGATATGGAATAGAGTAGTGTCATGGACTGGGATATTTACAAATATCATCAGTGATAGAGATCCCAAATTCACTTCAGCTCTATGGACAAATCTTCACCAATTATTTGGCACAAAACTGTCTTTCTCTACAGCCTACCACCCACAAACTGATGGTCTGGCTGAAAGAATGATCCAAACCTTAGAGGACATGGTGAGAAGATTTTGTGCATATGGCCTTGAATTCAAAGATTGTGATGGATTTACCCATGATTGGTGTACTTTGTTACCAGCACTGGAATTAGCATATAAAACATCAATCCATTCCAGTACCAATCAGACTCCTGCTATTCTAGAAAAAGGATGGAACCCCAAGTTACCCCAAGATTCCTTGAGGAAAGACTTAATTGAAATACATCCCACAGCTGCTAGCTTCAAAGGAATGCTAGACAAAGCTAGAAAGCATGCAGTGAGATGCATGGAGGACTCTTTTGCATATGCTAAAGACAAATGGGATAAATCTCATGCAACTCCAGATTTCAAAGTGGGGGACCTAGTTCTTGTATCCACCACTAACTTCAATAACATCAAAGGATGTAAAAAGTTAAAAGACTCCTTTGCAGGACCTTTTGTGATTAAGGCCCTCCATGGAGAAAATGCTGTTGAAGTAGAGTTATCTGAAGAACTTAGCAATAAGCACCCTACATTTCCAGTAAGCTTGATAAAGCCATACAAATCTAGTGATGCTGAGAAATTTCCCTTGAGGAATAAGATTCCCCAAGTTATACCTCCTATTGAGACATCTGGTACTAAGAAAATAACCAAAGTTCTTAAAGAAAGGAAATTAAGAACCAAGAAAGTAAGGGAATACCTTGTTAGGTACAGTGACCCAGCTTGTGAAGATGAATGGTTAGAAGAGAAAGATATACCAGAAGCCACCAAACTCCTGAGGAGATTCAGACACACTAGAAACACCAATATTACAAAGTGATATTCTTTTTTAGGGGGAGGGAATGTGAGCCTTAGAGGTAATTTCATATACCCAAAAGACCACAAATATAAAAAATAACATATTAATATAAATAAAATAAATTTATTTATATCATTAAAATAAAAATAAAAAATATAAATATAAAATTATATTAAAAATAAAAGATTAATTATAAAAATAAAATTACTTTAAATTTTGTAAATATAAAATTACATTTATACTTGAAAAATTTAAGTAAAAATGAAATTTTAACAAAATTGTGAAAAAATAAATAAATTTGGAAAAAAGTTAAATAAAATTTATTATAACTTTTTATCCAATAAATAAACATATAAATTTTATTTCACCATTGGATTCCTCATAAAAAATCAGGTGGGGTCACCTCTGAGTGAAATTTTTGTAACTCAACTCTAAATAAGCTTAAATTAAGTTTTTAGTATTTTCAATACAAAAGTTGAAAATCCTCAAAACCTTAATTTAATTCACACCACATGTGGTGTTAACCATCAATTTTTGTGTTAAAATTGAGGTGTTGTGTTTAGTTTAGAAGTTATGAGGAATTAAAGTATTTTCAATTGAATTCAATTGAAATGTCAAAATGTGTGCGTGTATTACATAAGTGAACTTTGATTTACATATGAGGTGTCAATTATTACTGTATTGTACTGTACAATTGAATTGAATTACATGTGTAAATTATAAGTATAATACATGATGAGGAATTAAAGGAAAAATAAATTGGAAAGATTAAATTTGGGGGGGAAAAGGAACTCCAGCTCTAAGGGGGAGCTAGACCCCCAAAATCCTTGCTGACAGGCATGGGATGTCAAAATTCACGCAAAAGTTCATCACTTTTGGTCTGGAATTGAGTTACAGGGTCTGTGGACTCAATTGATGATGAGGTTTTGATACCAACTGGGGTAGTTTTAGCTGTTGCCAAGAAGGTAAAACTACTCTTAAGATAAAACAATCATAATAAAAACAGTTTTAACTGGTTTCTACGCCTCTGACACACATTCTGACGTGTTTTGAAGGCTCTAGGCCTGGTATTGCTATAGTAATGGCTGATTTAAGGGTCTAAAATGGCTAAAAATGGCTAAAAATGGCTTAAACCAGCCCTTTTTGGTCTAAACCAGGGTTCAATGATGCCATAATTGGCTTTTCTGTTGTCAGACTGTTTTTCACGACTGACAAGAGTAAATTTTACTTTTGGAGTAAGAGAATTGATGGCTATAAAAGAATGTCTTCTTTGCCCCACTTTTCTCTTCATGTTAGAATCTTTTCCTTTTATTAATTAGTTTAAAACTGTTAAACCAATCAATCAAAGATTCCAACCACCACTTTTAAATCATTTTAATCCTTTTAACCACGTGAAAAAATCATTATAATCATTGTTTGTAACTCTTATAATCATTTTTACCCCTGAACCACCCCAAAAGTGAATTAAAGCATCTTTCATCACTGTAAACTTTGTCACTTTGTTTCCAAATTCACTCTGGTCACTTTTGGGCGTGTTTTCTCTTTAATACTCTTTTTAAAGACTTTGTTCTTTAATTAATTGCTTGCAGTTCTTTGCTCAATTAATTCCAATTGAAATTGCTCTTGAAGAAATTTCTTTTGTAGCCTTAAAATATCTCTTGTAGAGTATTTTTTGGATAAATTTTTATTGTTGGTAAAACAATAAATTTTTTATAATATTATTGTTTTATACTAATAAAGTTATAAACAATAAAATTGGCGTGTTTTCTCTTAAAAATAATATTTCATACTATTTTTAACTGAATTTTACCTTATACAAATTTTGAGGACAGGAAAAGTACTTGATTTTAATCAAAGTTTCATATCCACACCTTACAAGTTACTTCCACTTCTAGTAGGAGTCATTTCACGTCAATTTTAATAAAAAATAGAGTAAAATTGAATTGAATTCACCTGCAGGACCTTTAAAGGGCTCTTTGGTTATCAAACCCTTGGTGCTAGACTGGTTTGAATTTCAATACTGGACTCTGAGGTTTCAGAGTCTGAAGAATTTTCTCTGATGGAAGACACTAGAGAAAATTAAAAATATAAGTTATTTTATCAAATAATGAAAATAACTTATAAACTCAACTTATTAAATAAAGTTGTTTTAATGTAATTTTATGGCAAATTACATCAAAAATAAAGAAAAATGTCTAAGATAAAAGAAAAAAATGTTTTTAGTAAAGATTTTTATTTTTAAAGATTTTTTATTTGATTTATTATTTTCTTTAAAGAAATAATAATTATGCAATTAACAAGTTAATTAATTCAAATTGTATTATTATTCACTTTATACTAGAATAACTCAAAGAATAAATTTCAAGTCTGTGATGTGAAAAAGCCACTAGTTAGACAAAAGAAATTTATTCCAAGTCACTCAATAGTATATTGTTTCAAAAAATATTCTTAAGAAGACAATAACTTTATTAATATTATAAAGATTATTTATAAGGGATAAGTCCCAAAAAAGCCAATATTAAGATAAATATGGCAATTTTACATCAAAAAACAGTAAAATAAGGTCTAGAATATGATTTATGTCCCAAAAATTGGTTTAAAATCATGGCCAGGCCCCCAAATGTAAGGTTTGTCTATGAAACTGTTGATAATAGTAGCAAAATCAAGAGTACTATGACTGTCCTCAATAGAAATATATAATATAATAAAGTATTATAACCACAAATTTAAATATAATTATTAAAAATAATTATATATAAAAATATAAATTTAATTACTATTATAAAATTATAATTATTCTATTATTGTTATAGTCACTGACAGTTATAACAATAAGAATTGTAAAGCTCTTAATGAGACAATTGCACGTGGAAATATAAATATTAACCACTTATAAATAATATAAATATCATTTATAAAGGAGCTATAACACACACTGTGCAGAAATAATTCTTATAGAATAAAATTCTATATAAAAAAATATAGAACTTTAGAGAAAACTTACTTATAATATTTATTTAATACAACAAGTTAAACAACAACACTTATTATATTAAATAACGATTATAAGTTAAAAACACGCCTAAAATTAATAATTTTAAAGATAAAACAACTTTTTATGATAAAATTTAAGATTAAAGAGTTTTTAAGAGGAATTTGTGGATTTTAAAAGATATTTAAGATGATAATTTTATAATATAAAATATATTATTGATGATTAAAACAATAATCTGAATTCTATGACTTCAATTCTTCAATTTACAATTAATAAAGAATAAAATAACTTAAGAATTACTTTAATAATAAGATTTTATAAATAATAAAACTTTACCTGTTTAAATGTCTAATATGATTGGATTGATAATGAATGATGGACAAAAACAGTGATGAAAAGACTCTTTTTATGTCTTCAGAGCAGCTCTCATGATTCATAATGAATATAGAGGGCGTGCTCAGGTCAAAACTGAAAAACCATACTTAAAAACAAAGCTCTTAGCTTAAGGCAACTTGTTTTTAATTCCAATTTAAAGTTACCAGTGTTATTCTTAACTCCATGTAGCTTTAATCCTCATTTAAACTAATTATTTTAAGTTTTTAATATAAATAAACTTATTTATGTTAAATTTAATCACATGAACAACCTAAAAATAGAGTTTCAAGCAGAAATCTCTTAAACTCAATTTTTAATTACTTTTTAAAGAAATCATAATTTTCTTTGAGCTTAATTAAAAGAGTAAATTTCCAGGCGAATTACCCAGGAATTTTATTTATAAAAGATACTTAAAATTTAATTTATATATAGATAATATTCAATTCTAAGCTGTGTGAAAATTTCAAGCAAATCCATTAAGATTTGGATTTTTAATGAATTTTTGAAGTTATTACTATTTTTCCACGTAAAATAGCAATACACACCAAACCTTAGCTTTTGATAAGGTTTTGATGCTTGTAACTTTAAAGTTTTAAGCTTATTTAAGGTTTTTAAGCCTGATTAAGCTTTGACAGTTCTTAAAACCGTGATTTCAAGCCTGCATATTGGGATTTACCCTTTGGCAGCTTGAAATTCCTGTCCAAATTGGGATAAAACCGCTTAAACCTTAAGGTTGGATCAAAGTCTAATCTTAAAGTTTAAATAAGGTTGAAAATCCTCCAATACAGGTAGACAACCTTAATTGAATCCTTGCAGATCCAAAAAGTTGGGTACCCCAGCTCTATTTGGTCTTTTTCCTTTGTCCCACCTTTTTGCGTGGATTTTACCTTTTTATTTATTTCAAGCCATACTATGGCCTTGAACCCTTTTAAATTGAGCTCACGCAGGATTTACATTCTGTATGGCAAATCCCTAGCCAATTCAGTAAATATACATCACACCTCAATTTTAACTAAAATTTTTGTAAGTTTGAATAAACCTTATGCAACTTTAAATTTAAGCTTATTTAAGCTTAAATTTAACAATTTTAAAAAAATGTTAAAAAAGTTACATTAGTACTGTGAGATTCTTAAATCTTCTAATAACACAAGAAATAAGTGTTTTTGGGTATAACACCTTATGGATGTACCCTAGGTTATTTTTGGTGTAGAATCCAAAAATGGCATAATATTTATAACTTTGTTTATCCAAAATAAAGTTATACTTATTTTTTGTTATTTTTTATTTTAATTTCAACTAAAAAGTCTGTTTAAGACAAAATTAGCTGTTTATAAAATCATTTGTGGCCTTATGGGTATTTTATACATACCTCACAGGCTCACAGAAATATTCAAGGGTTTTCTTTGGAGGTATTTAATTCCTTTTGGAGAATTTCAACTTGTTTTTTGGAAACACGATAATCTTTTTTTTATGTATTTAAAAATCAAAAGTGAATTGAATTATAATTTTATAGTTTTGAAATAAATGCAATTTTTAATTGAAATAGTATGTTTTTCTTTTTTGAAAAATAAAAAAATAATAGTATGCTATCATTTTTTTCAAAATAAAAATCATTTCTTTTCAAAATAAAAATCATTTCTTTTAATGAACTTAATTATTTTTTTTTAGTTTAATCATAAATATTAAATAATTTTAGCTATTAAGAAAAATTCCTAAAATGATATTCTCATTTAAATTAAATGATTTTTTTTTTCATATTTTAATCCAAAAAAAGGAATATTAATATCTTCATTTTTTTTTTCGATGAAGAGAATTCCAAAATAATAAAATGGATTTTATCAATATAAATGGAATATTCAAGAAAAAAAATTAGAGAAATATTAATTTCTTTTTGAAAAAGAAAAATCTTTTTTTTTTGAAAAATTGAGATTTTCAGAAACAAATTAATTCTCTTTTTTTTAAGGTTTGAGAAAAATATTTAGTCCAATATGATACATTTAAAGGTAAAAAATAGGTTGAAATCATTTCAATTTTTTCAACAGAAAAAAAAAAGAAGTTTGTTAAAAATTATTTTTTCTCTAAAATCAAAATTTCAAGAAAAAATCTCTTTTGAAAAAAATAATGAAAGATATTTGGAGGTTTTTTCTAGTTATTAAATAATTTAGAACTTTGTGTTATAGTTCTCTAAAAGCATGTATAAATTTTCAAGAATATCTTTCATTTTTTCCCCATGATAGAAACAGTGCAAGGAAGAAAATAAAAATGGTCTATAACACGGATGATAACAAAATAAAATACTATATACTGATGGGTATTTTAGGATCAACAAATACTTAATACAGATTGAAATTGGCCTAAAACACCTTGTTAAACATTATTCAAAAATGAATTATTTTTTTGGTACATCTTTCCTAATACTCATAGCCACAGTCATATAAAAATAAAGAAACTTTTTGTCTTTGTAGAAATTTTCTTCAATACTTTCGAGATGATATATTATTGAATTCAAATTGAATCGAGAATTTGAGCTTTTATTCTTCTAATTATTTCATGAAAAAAACCAAAGATATCCCCTCAAATTTTGTTGGAATAAGAAATTTGAATGAATATTTATTGATTATTTTTAATAAGAACTTTTTTTCAGTTTTCTTCAAAAAAATTGTTTTCAAAACAAAAAAAATTCCTTTGATATATAGTGATCCTTAATTTTTTAACTTGAATCCAATTTATTTATTTTTATGTAATGTTTATTTTACTAAATAATTTCAAAACTTCCCACTTATTCAAAAAGATTTAAAAAAAAAATTGAATCAAATGATCCTTCCTTGATTTTATTCTTCTTGAGGTTGATTTTAAAAAAATAAGATACACCAATATTTTTACAATAAATTTGGTAATAACATTCCCTTAATATACTTATTAGATTATGTATCAAGATTATCAAATTTCAATTGGAAAATTTTTCTTTCAGAATTTTTTTCATTATCTTATGCAAGATACTTATCAAATAGGTTCATCAAATGAATTAATAATGAATGAATTATTTAATGAATCTTTATTAGTATTTTTTCATTATTAATTTATTACTTAGATGAATGAAATTTGATTTTTTTGAAAGCCAAAAATATTTTATTACAGGAAAATTTCTTTGTTTGGACTAAGTATAAATCTTCTCTTAAATCCAATGAACTTTTAAAATATAGAAGTATTAAAATTTTCAAATATAATGATTTTATTCAAGGCTCTGGTAAAATAATATTAGATTTTAATAAAAACATACAAGAGGCCAATTTTTTTATATTTAAATTTTTGTAAGTTCTTTTAAATTTATTCAAAAAAACCCTCCAAGTTGATTTAATAAATTGAGAAGAAAAAATATTTATTTTTCACTTTTACAGAATATTTAATTTCCATTTTTAAAATAACTTCTATTATCTACACTATTCATTTATATTTGCTAATGTCACAGCCACTATCAGGGGTAAGGGTATTCAACCTTAAACCCACTCAAACTCACAAAAACAGAAAATCCAGTATATGTATCAAGAATCAGTTTCAGAAAATCTTCTGTCTAAAACATGCATACAGCTTGGTTCATCAAAACAGCCTGTCAACACTTATACAGGCTGGATATTCCAAATACAGTTTTGGATTCACAAGCCTGAAATTGTCTGATCACCCAACTCCACCACACCTCTTGTACAGAACCTGTACATCCATACAAGGGATATATTATTCAAATCAATTCAAATGAATATTCCTCTCAATAAAACTCACTCTTTGGATCAGGGCTTTGGGATTATCACATATAAAAGCCCCTCTATCTCCCCCTGGGGACTTTCCCCTTGTTAATTAATATATTTGATCTATTATTTAATAAAAAACCTTACTCTTATTTTGGAGTATTAAATTTATTTGTTGTAAGTTGGTTTTTGCGCTTCCTCACCTGTTCAGTAGAGTTGTGGTGGTCATATCCTTATTAACCATTCTCTTTCTTTCTGACAGGTTGAAAAAGTGGATTTGGACTTGTTTGTGGTTGGCTCTTTTATTATTTACTTTTATTATTTTGTTTCTTCTTCCTTACATTCATTTAATTAGAAGTTCTATTTTTATTACACTCTGAAGTGTATACAACCTTATTCCCTCATTGAGCCCTCCATAATTTAGTCCAGTTTACTGAGTGCCAGGCCCTTTTCACTTAGAAGAGCCCCTGTGACAGCTACTAAATTAGAGACCTTAGTTTAATAAATGGATTTAAATTATAGGAGAAATAAATATTCAATTTTTCCTTCATTATTTTTAAGATTTAAAATATATAAATCTCAATTCTTTAAAAAGCAAAACAAAAAAATATATATTTACAAAAAAAAGAATTTTTCATTTAAATAACTTAAAGTATCTTTATAGAAAAATGAGACTTAATAATAAATACTAATCACCATGGAGAAAAAGATATTCCTACTGGAAGTGGTAACAGGTCTGACACAGCTTTCATTTGTAATACCACTGGGTTCTAGCTTTCTATTATGATTCGGTCAACTTCTGAGCTAGATCTTCGAGATTCAATATTTTTTACATAGAGCTCAATTGATTTGTTTCATATTTAAGTCTATGTAGAAATAACTTCTTAAACCAAAATTTTTCAACACAAAAATAAAGAAAAAAAACTCCATTTTAAGGCTATTCTAAAAAAAAATATTACATCTGATATAACTATTCCTCAGTTTCCTCCTTGCCTCATGTAAGGTGTGACTATCAAAAAATAAGGAAAAAAATACTAATATTCTACTTATTAGATTTTGAATGTTCTGATAAATAATGAATAATAAGAATTGAAAAAATTACAATAATATGATATAATTGTATTTATGGTTTAAAATATATTATATTATATTTTATTAATGATTTGATACTTAATATATTATGGCTAATTACTTTTGTTATCAAAGAAAATAGTAATTGAGTACAAAAATGGTTATTTAATAAAAAATAACACCTTTTTGCTAGATAATTACCAATATTAAGGTTATAAATCCATATAAATACTATTTAAATTTATGAAAATGATTTTATATAGAAATTAAAAGAAAAAAAACCTAATTTTAGTTCTTAATATAATAATATTGAGTTACTTTAAGCCTGAAGAAGTAATTAAAAATGTTTTTAGACTGTAGTTACAACTATAAATAGTGAGAAATCCAATTTTTGCTATTTTTATGTGGATTTATAGATTTTAAGTGTATTTAACAATTTTTAATAAAATATTAGTATAATGACTAAGAAGAGAGTGATTTATACAATTTATGACCTGAGTCATATAAAATATAAGATTTGTATCTAAAAGAAAAATGTTTCTTAAATTTGAACTTAGTATTTTATTGAATTTAATATGTGAGCCTTGCAGATCTCTTAAATAATCAAATAAGCCACAATTAATCTTAAAAAAAATTTTGAATTATGAATAACTAATAAGTAATGAATATATCCAAAATTTATAATTTTTTATTCAAGAAAAAATGAATAACTTTTTTTTTTGAGGAAGTAGAGCCATGGATTTAAGGCCAAATTTGGATTCTACACAAAGAATTTACCTATGGTAGCTAAAAAGAGTAAATAAGCTTAAATTAATGAAAGGAGGTGGTAATATGGAAAATAATTCAATACCAAATCACCAATACTACATAAAATAATTGTGAAAATGTTTATTTTTCTCAATTTCATGCCAAAAACAATGGAAATTTGATAAATCTCATGTTAAATACACACTAAGAATATTTTTCTTAATTTTTTTTTGAAATTAATATAAAGTATTCTTAGATAAAGTTTTTTTACACCCATAGTTGAAATCAATCTTGAAGCCCGAACTACTATTTGTGACAGGAAAAGAGATAAAGAGGACAAAAGAAAACAAAGAGAGCCAGGGTACCCAACTTCTGAGGCCTCTGAGGCATAGATAGCTATAGCAATGTAATCCATTGCTGATAATTGCAGAATTAGTATATTAAAATTTTTTTGGGAACTTTGTTACAAAGTTAAATTCCCATGTAATCATAAGAAAATAGCAAATAAACTGCTATTTTGACTTGACAATGAGGTAATTAGCAGCTCTGACTCCTGTAAACATGTCAATTATTATTTATTTTCCATTTAAAAACCTCAAAAAAGTAATTAAAACCCTTTTTGGATTAGTATCAATGCATTTACCTCATGGTGACCAGCCATTACTATGCTATTTGCAATTCTACATAGAAATAAGGTAAAAACTTCAAAAATCCGTTAGAAATAAAACTCTTAATGAATCTTTCTGAAGCTTCAAGGACCAATTTAGAAAGGTATATTTCATATAAGAATCACAAATAGTTATTAATTAAAAATTCAAATTAAAATTTTTGAATACAATACATTTTTGATAATTCCACTTGAAAAACTGAATCTTCAAAAGTTCACAGAAAATACAATCTGTGATGAAATTTGCAATAACATTAATCTATTTGAGAAATCCATGATTATTTGGAAATAAAATAATATTGGCAGTTGTTAACCCTTTATTCCTGAACCATAAATGGGTTGGTAGTTATGTAAAATGACTTAATTAAGTAATTATGATAATCTTATGTGACAACAGGTGATGTAACCAATTATCAAAATGGTATTAATGGTTTCTAAATCCTTAATTTTTCAGTTTTTCTCAGGGAACCCCTCTGTAAGACTTTTTGACTTAAAATAGACCTCCTCTTGTTGTTTTTTTCCAAATCATCATATTATACAATCATACCATCAGTACCAACAAGTAAGTATTAGTTACTCCTTTTCTTAAGTGTTTTAATTATTTCAGAATCAATAAGAAAGATGTTAAATAATATAAATATAATATATAAAATAGTATTTAGCTTTTATATTGTTTTATTACTGTTATAATACAATTTGGATCCTTCAAATCCACAATTAATCTGTCAAATGACTCTACCAGTTCTTATAAAGGTATTATTTGAGTATTGGTGAGTTTTTTCACTTAATTATTTAATTTTTCTTTGGTAATAGTTTTCTTCAAGAATTATCTTCATAATTATTCTTGAAAAAGATAGTTATACATTAAAATAATTTTATATCATTTTAATAAGGAGTTTTATAGTTAATACTTCTTGTAATTGATTCTAGTGATGTCAGGCTGAGTCTATGATGAAGCAGTAATTAAGCTATTTACAACTTCAACTATGACTGTGACACAGTGATAAAGGTTCTTAATGATAACAAGGGTTTATAAATAAAATAAGAGGGCTTTACTATTGTGGAATAGTGGTGGTGAGTGCTGTTGAAAGCCCTGGGTGCAGCTTTACCTGTTGGATTACAATAATAAAGACTACAATACTTAAATTTAGAGTATACCTGATTATTTTCCAAGAGTATAACTGTTTTTTACAGTTGTACTACATAGGAATTCAAGAGAAGGATGAGGAAACCTTTTCTGGCTGTGAAAAGGCCCCTTTTTATCCTGAAATGGGGTGGAAAGGCTGCTAGACCTTTCCACGTAGAGGAAGTGAAGGTTTTTAACTCTCCAGGAAAGTCTTGTGGCTTGAAAAAAGGCCTTTACAGCCTGTATTGGGCTCAGATGTGGCTTTGAAACCACATCTGGGCAGTTTTCACCAATACAGGGTGAAAATCTTCATCTGGGGACCACACAGCCTGATGCTGACGTGTATGACATGTAAAATGCTGTACAGAACCTGTATGAGACCCCAGTATTGAATGAACTATGAGTTATTGAAGTAAAAACAAGCTTCTTTGTCTGTTTGACACCTCATAATCATGTTTATGGGATATTTTGACCTTAAAACAGCCATCACTTTGTCAGTTTTTGAGATATCAACCTCAAAATTGGTTCAGTGTGTATCCCTGTATGTTTTATACACAATAGTACCTCATTTGATATGGTTATCATTCAATATGGCATAGCTATCCCATGTACAACATCTTTGTACATATGTGTGGTTTTAGGAAAAAGCTGTATTGGGCTTGTTTGCCTTATACCTTTTGTTCTAGATGAGATATAGGGAAATGAATAGCACCATCAGATATCCCCTATTGCTCTCTTTCTAAAAAGACCCCACCTTAAGTATCTCACACTAAAACTGTAGAAGTTAGATGAGAGGTGAATATTTTATTCACCCTTATTTGGCCTGAATTTAGCCATAACTTCAGTAATACTGGTGCTACCTCAGTTTGGATAGTACCATTGGATAGCCCTGAATGAGACCTTTCTTTTGAATACCCATTTTATGGGGTTAAGCCTCTTACTCTGTATTTCAGATGAGAGGTGAAGTTTAAGGTTTATGCTCAGAAACAACTTTGAGCAGGAATAACTTTGTTATTCTTTGTCCTATGGTGATGGGACTTGCATATTTGGAAAGGGGTAAGTTTCCTCTTTATTTTGATACCTTTTGAGATGATTTGGCTCAGCTCCATTTTTTGGTGGTATCTTGCCTATACCGTTGATTTATGGTATCTGGCAGTCATGCTTGTGCTCTGGTTTTGAGTCACAGGCTGACAAGTGACAATTAATACTTAATGTTATAATCCCTAGTGGTGTATAACAAGTAAAAGAAATAATTAATTAATCAATTAATCAATTTTGGTTATAATAAATTTATTTATTATATCTCATAATAAAAGCTGTAGTACTCTGGGTTAATAGTAATATTAACAAGAGTTTCATAGATACATCTTAAATTTGGGAGCCTGGCCATGTTTATTTGAACCTTTAACCCCTAATTGATATATTCTTAAGCCTTAAAGTATATTCATTTGATATTCTTTTTCTTTTATTTTGAAGTTGAATTATTTTTATTTTTGAAATTTTCTTGAAAATATTTTTTATTGAGAAATTTGAATTAACTTTCAATTTTTTTACCCATGGCTTTTTCACAACCAAAAACTCATGAGATTCCTGTCTGAGTTACTCTTAATCAATTTTGATTCAGAATCTGAAAGTGATATTGAAGTGCAAATATCCAACAGAGGCACTTTATTTAAAGCAGAGTTATCCAAAAAACCACCAAAAGGTGTGTTTTATTTGTCTTTATTCTTTATTTTCTCTAAAATTGACGTGAAAATCATGAATAACAGAAAAGCAAAGAGACTATAAAGTCCAAATGAATCAATATGGACAAGGAAGAGTCAAGACAATGGCCAGAGATGAAAGGCCTTCCTCAAGAGAGGCACATCTGGAGGATGCCAGAGCTGCCCCCATTTCCCAAGGTGTGTACCAACAAACTTTTACATTAACTCTGAGACTAAACTGATTCAACTTAATGTTTTAAGGGTTGAAACACTTCCAAGTGGCCACCATAGAATTATATCAGTCCCAGTACAAAGGCTGGTACAGAGCAGCCAAGGAGAAGGAATGGGAGATTTTTCCAAGCCTTTGGCAGGGGGCCATGAAATGCTACTTACACATAACAGCATTTCTGGGTTAGGAGAAGACCATAGAAAAATTTGGGGAGATTAGAGCTCTTAATATCTACACAGTTCCAGATGGGTATCAAATTACTAGAATCAAAGAAACCTTGAACCAATTATCCAAAGTCAAGTACATAAACTCAATGGATGCACTGCAAGGATTAAATCAGAATTTCTTGATTCCTGAAGCCAAGAAACTACTTGTAATTATCACTAACTGTGGTATTGATTAATATCAAAAATTTCCATTGGGATTAAAACTGCTTCATCTCATTATCAAAGAATGATTAATGACATCTTGCCTACAGAATTTTCTGAAGGATGGCCCATTATTTATATTGATTACATAATTATATGTTCAGAATCATGGTTTCTGAACCTTGAAATAATTGAAAGAGAACTGGACAAATTTTCAGAAGTGAATATGAGAATTTCACTTAAGAAGTGCAATTTTGGCTTTGAAGAACTTATGGCACTTTGACATGTAGTCTCAGGATTAAGCTTGGGTATTGAAAGAAATAGAGTAGCAGAAGTGTTATTTAAGCCTATACCCCAGAAAAAAAGAAAAGATGTCTTTTCTTGGATTTTACAGTTACTATAGGCAGCATCTGAAGGATTTTGCAATTATAGCCATGTTACTCTACAAAATCTGTGATAAACAGACAGAATTTGTGACACAGAAGCACCTTTAAATATTATGACTTACCAGAATATACCTTTTAAATTGTAAATTGATGCATTTGGAGATGGATTAGGGGCAGCCCTACATCAAGTGCAAATTATCAATGACAAACAAACAGAAGGACCAGTTTGTTATATATCAAGACAAATCACACCAGCAGAAGCCAGACATGGTGCAAGCCAAATGGAATGCTTACATTTGGTATGGGAGCTTGAGAAACTAAAATATTATTTTTATGGAAGTGTCTTTGAAGTAATAACTGACTGTGATTCAGTAAAATTACTTCTGAACATGAAAAAACACAACAGACACATTTTGAGTTGGAAAATAGCCATTCAAGAATATAGAGGAAATATGAATATAGCTCACAACAAAGGAAATATAAATAATGATTCTGATGGAATCAGAAGGTGGGAATTAGAAAATACCCCTGATATCCCAGCTTATGGAGCTTTAAAAGCAGAACCACATATCACAACTGAAGGGATTAACATAACTGAAATTGGGACTGAATTCTTTGAAGAAGTCAGTGAGTCATATAAACAAGACAAGAGTTTCAATATTTTGACATCCTTTCTGGATAAAGACTGTAAAGACACAGCTTTGGTTACTTCACTGGATGAAATATGGAGAAAATGATATTCAGAAAGAATATTTCACTTTTTTGATGGCATACTATACCACAGAACTAAGAATTATTGTGTAATGACATTATGTAGTCAATTGCTTATCAATACCAATCTTCATAAATTACATGATAGCATATATTATAGAGATGTATAAGAAGACAGGAAAATTGACAAAGTCAAGAACTGTGTATGGTGGAAATCTTGGAGAAAAGAAACCATTGAGTATTTCCATACTTGCGACAGATTCCAAAATGCTAACAGGAGTGCAGGAAAGAAATATGGACTTCTGATCCACATCCAGGAACCAAAATACCCTTAGGAAGGTTTTCATATGGATTGGGTCACAGCACTTCCTCCAAGTGGTGACAAAAGCTATAATGATTTCTTAGTCCTTGTAGACAGATATAGAAAAGCTCCAATATTCTTACCATGTCATAAAGATGACACTGCTATGGATACAGATCTTCTTCTATGGAATGAAGTGATTTCTCATGAAGGGATATTTGAGATTAAAATAAGTGACAGAAACTCTAAGCTTACATATGAAATTTGGACCAATCTGCATTGAGTGTTTGGGACCACATTATAATTTTCTACAGCATACCACCCTCAGACTGATGGGCTGGCAGAGAGAATGATTCAACCTTAGATTACATGATCAGGAGATTATGTGCCAATGGTTTAAAATTCAAATACCTAGATGTTGTTAATAATTACTGGTGCACTTTGATACCTGTATTAAAACTTGAATATAAGAGATCTGTTCATTCTTCCACACCTCAGACTCCTGCTATGTTAGAAAAAGGATGGAATCCAAGAGTCCCAGCAGAAACACTGAGGAAAGACTTGATTGAAATTCATCCTAAAGCTTACAGCTTCAAGATTATGCTTTATAAAGTGAAAAATCATGCAAAATAGAGCATTAATGTCTCTTTTGGATATGCAAAATAGAAGTGGGACAAAAATCATAAATTATCAGACTTCAAAGTAGGGGACCCATTTCTGGTTTCAACATTGGACTTTGATAATATCAAAGACCCAAAGAAACTCAAACATTTTGTTATTGTTTCCTTACATGGAAGCAATGAAGTTAAAGTGAAATTGAGTGGTTAGTTGGAAAATAAAAACCCCACCTTCCCAGTCAGCTTTTTGAAATCTTATCAACCGGTTGATAAAGAATTTTTTCCATTAAGGAGCACAACTTCCTTAGCTACACCCCCAGTGGAACAGAATGAAGACAAAAAGATAAAGAAAGTCATCAAAGAAAGGAGAATTAGCAGTAAAAATAAAAGATAATATCTTGTCAGATATAGAAATCCAGTACATGAGGATTAATGGGTGGCAGAATCAGATATACCTGACTCAAATAAGCTTTTGAGAAGACTTAGGAATGAAATAAGGACACAATCCTGAATATGCCTATAAATGTGCTTTAAATACTTGACCTGAGTAATACAAAGAGGTTAGAAAGTGGAAATTAATCACCTTTGGGGCCTTTTTCTTTTTGTAATCATTTATAGAATTGTAGTACAATTCTATTTTGGTGGGAGGTAATGTGAGCCTTGAGGTATATTTTACATACCCAAATGGGCCAAATTTAATATTAAAACAGATTCTTTACTATTCATAGCTCATATGTCATGCACATATTCAAAAATGTAATTTTTTATTCAAGAAAATCTGAATAAATGTTTTGTGAGTAAGTCGATCCATGGACTCAAGGCCAGATTTGGATTCTGCACAAACCTTCACCTAAGGTAGCTCCATAGAGTGAAAAAGCTCAAATTAACTCTATGAGGTGGTAATATGGAAAATACTTCAACACCACATCATCAATAACACATAAAAGAATTTTGAAGATTTGTGTTTCTATCAATTCTTTACCAAAATAATGGGAATGTGAAAAATACCATGTTACATATACATTAAGAATAATGATATGCATGTTTTACGCACTTAATATCACAGGATTCTTAAATACAGCATACATACACCCATAGTGGATATCAGTTTTACACCCTGAATTGCTATTTTTGACATGAGAATACCTAATGGGGACAAAAGATATCAAAGAGAGCCAGGGTAGCCAACTTCTGAGGCCTCTGAGGCCTGGATAGATCTAAATCTTGAATCTATGCAATTTTGGTGTGACAAGGAGGTAATGAGCTACTCTGACTCCTTTGAACATGTCAATTAATATTTAATTTCCATTGATAAACCTTGAAAGAGAAATTAAAAACTCTCTGGACTTTTATCCATGCATTTACCTCATGGCAACCAGCATTACTGTGCTATTTGTAATTCTATGCAGAAATAAGGTAAACACTTCAAAAATTCATCAAAAATACAATTATTAATTAATCTTTCTGAAGAATTAAGAACCAATGGAGAAAGGGATAATAAATGTAGAAACAAAAATAAAAAGTACTTCATAATTAAACTTAAAAGTTTTACTCACAGTCCATTTTTGATAATTCCATGTGAAACACTGAATCTTCAAAGGTTCACACAAAATACACTCTGTAATTAAATTTCCGATAAAATTTATAAGTTTGGGAAATTAATTATTATTTTGAAACAAAATAAGATTGAAAGCTTTTACTCCTTTATTTCTAAACCATAAATGAATTGGTGGTCATTTAAAATGACTCCATTAAGAAATTATGATAATCTTATGTGACAACAGGTGATTGAAACAATTATCAAAAGAGGATTTAATGTTTCTGACTAACGTTTTCTTTGTTTTTATCCATAAAATCCCTTTTTTAGCTGTTGTTGACTTGAAAAAGGCCTCCTATTGCTTATTTTTCCAGATCATCATGTTAATCAATAATACCATTAGTACCAAAAAGTAAGTATTAGTTAATCCTTGCATCAAGTGTTTTAAGTATTTCAGAATAAATCAGAAAGACATGAAATAATAGAAATATACTGTTTGGAATAGTATGTAGCTGTCATATTGTCTTATTACTGTTACAATACAATTTTGATCTTTTAAATTAAAAATTAATCTTTCAAATCACTCTACCAATTTTTATCAAGGTATTATTGGAGTATTGGTGAGTGTTTTCACTTACTCCAAAAAGTGTTTCTCTAGTAATGCATTTCTTCAAGAACTATATTTAAAATTACTCTTCCAAAAGATAGTTATACATTCAAATAATTCTATATCATTTTAATAGGAAGCTTTAAAATAAATACTTGCAATTGTTTCTAGTAGACATTTACTAATTACTCTTACAATAACTAGTAGTGTATAAAAAGTAAAAGAAAGAATTAAGTAATTAATTATTTAATTGTGGTTAGAATAAAATTTATTTATTATATTTCATAAGAACAGTAATAGTAACCCTGGTTAATAGTAATATGAACAAGAGTTTCATAGACACATCTTCTATGATGCGTCTGAGTGAGAAACAGACCAAGAAGGAGTAATTATATAATATAAATAATTTATTCTGGTGAGAAGATACCTCATAGAGCCTGTGAAACGATGTTCTGTACTGGAATTGATCAGTATCTCAATGTTATTGATGATTGCATCATTAATAAACCTTCTAATATCATTATTATTCCATAATTTCAATTTATAAATATAAATAAAACTTTTTGACATCAAAAGTTTGGGGAATGATTTAATTTTGTGGATTAAGGTATTATTAATCATTGAATACCAATATCCACAATTTTTATATCTTATTTAACTGTGAATCTGAAATTAATATTAGAGTTAAAGATAAAAATGAACTGTTATATGCTTTGAATTTAATCATAAATAGGTTTTAGGCTTTCCATGAAGCTAAAATTCAGAGAGTAACTTCCACTATCTTGGAACATCATTACTTAGCCTCAAGGAGGATTTTATCGCACCATAAAAACTGTAAGGTTTGTCTATTAAGCTCTTGATAATAGTAACAATGTCAAGAGTACTATGACTGTCCTCAGTAGGAAAATATAATATAACAAAATTTTACAACCACAAATTAAATATAATTATTAAAATAATTTAATTATTATTATATAATATAATAATAAAAAAATATTAATAATCATAATAAATTATAATTATTCTATTATTGCTATAGTCACTGACAGTTATAACAGTAAGAAGTGTAAAGCTCTTAATGAGACAATTACACATGGAAAATATAAATATTCAACCACTTATAAGGAATATAAATATTCTTTATAAATAGAAAATATAACAAACACTGTGCAGATATAATTCTTATAAAAAATTTCTATATAAAAAAACTAATAATAGATATAAAATATAGAATTTTAGAGAAAAACTTATTTATAATATATATTTAATACAACAAGTAAAATACAACAGTTATTATATTAGATAACTATTATAAGTTAAAAACACGCCAAGAATCAATATTTTAAAAGATAAAACAACTTTTCATAATGAAAAATATGATTAAAGAGTTTTTAAGAGAAATTTGTGGATTTTAAAAGATATATATAGACAATAATTCTATAAAGTAAAATCTATTATTGGTGATTACAACAATAATCTAATCTCAATGATTTGAATTCTTTAATTCAATATTTATAAAGAATAAAATACTTAAGAAATATTCTAATAATAAGATTTCATATATAATAAGACTTTACATGTTTAAATGTCTAATATAGTTGCATTGGATTGAATTGATGGATAAAATCAGTGATTAATAGACTCTTATCATGTCTTCAGAGCAGCTATAATGATTCATAAGGGATCTAGAGGGTGTGCTCAGGTCAAAACTGCAAAACAATGCTTAAAAATAAGGTTCTTAACTTAAGGTAGCTTATTTTTAATTTTAATTTAAAGTTACTGGTGTTATTTGTAACTCCAAGTAACTCTAATCCTCATTTAAGTTAATTATTTTAAGTTTTAATATAAAATAAGATTATTTATATTAAATTTCATTACATGAAGAACTTAAAAATAAAGTTTCAAGTAATTTTTTTTAATTTATACACAGATAACATTGAATTGTAAGCTGTGTGAAATTTTAAAGCAAATCCATTAAGATTTGGATTTTTAATGAATTTTTGAAGTGATTGCTATTTTTCCTTGTAAAATAGCAATACACACTAAACCTTAGCTTTTGATAAGTTTTTGATACTTGTAACTTTAGAGTTTTAAGCTTAATTAAGCTTTGATAGCTCTCAAAACTTTAATTTCAAGCCTGCATATTGGGATTTACCCTTTGGCAGCTTGAAATTCCTATCCAACTTGGGATAGAACCAGTTTAAACTTTAAGGTTGTATCAAAGTCTAATCTTAAAGCTTAAATAAGGTTTAAAATCCTCTAATACAGGTGGAAAACCTTAATTGAATCATTGCAGATCCAAAAAGTTGGGTACCCCAGCTCTGTTTGGTCTTTTTCCTTTGTCCCACCTTTTTACGTGGATTTTTCCCTTTTATTTATTTAAATCCATACTATGGCCTTAAACACTCCTAAATTGAGCTCATGCAGGATTGACATTATGTATGGCAAATCCTTATCCAATTCAGTAAATATACACAACACCTCAATTTTAACTAACATTTTTGTAAGTTTGAATAAACCTTATGCAACTTTAAATTTAAGCTTATTGAAGATTAAATTCAAAAATCTTACAAAAATGTTAAAAGAGTTACATTAGTACGGTGAGATTCTTAAATCTTCCAATAACTTAAGAAATCAGGATTTTTTGGTATAACACCCTATGGGTGTACCCTAGGTTATTTTTGGTGTAGAATCCAAAATTGACATAATAATTATAACTTTGCTTATCAAAATAAAAGTTATACTTATTTTTTGTTATTTTTCATTTTAATTTCAACTGGAAAGTATGTTCAAGACTAAATAAGCTGTATATAAATTTATTTGTGGCCTTATGGGTATGTCATATATACCTCACAGGCTCACATTCCCTACCACAAAAAGAAAACTGTACCACAATTTTCTTTTAGTAGTATACCCCCAAGTTGATTGGGGGGGGGGGGTATCATCCACTGTACAACCTCTCTACTTATTACTTTAAGTATGTAAAGCACACAATTCAGATATTTTATTGAGGAATTGGTGTTCCCTCATGTCTGAATCTTCTGAGAAACATTTGGAAATCACGTATTTTCTCTGCTACAATCCATTCGTCTTCATGTTGTGGATTTAATTTTGCTTTCTACAATCCACTCATCTTCATGTTGTGGATTTTTATACCTGACTAAGTTTTCTCTTTCATCTTTTCCCCTAAGTCTTCTTTCTTTCAAGAATTTCAGTACTTTTTCTTTTCACTTTGATCAAGTGGAGGTACTTCTAAGGGTGTTTTATTTATTAAAGGAAATAATTCCTTATCACTTGAAGTCTAATGCTTTACTAGACTAACAGGAAAAGTTGGATGTTTGTTTTCCTATTCTCCTGAAAGCTCTACCTGTACTGAATCTGTCCCATGAAGGGTTTTAATAATAAATGGTCCTGCAAAGGAATCTTTCAATTTCTTTGGACCTTTAATATTATGAAAGCTCAAGGTTGAAACTAGTATTAAGTCCCCTACTTTGAACTCTGGGTTTTTATGACTCTTATCCCATTTCTGTTTAGCATATTCAAAGGCATTATTCATGCTTTTTTTTGCATGATGCCTTACTTTATCAAGCAATAAATTAAATCTTGAAGCAGTTGGATGAATATCAACTAAGTCTTTCTTTAAAGTATCAACTGGAAGTTTAGGGTTCCATCTTTTGTCCAACATTGCAGGAGTCTTTCCTGTTGAAGAATGGATATAAGTTTTGTAGGATAATTCCAATGATGGTATAAGAGTACACCAATCATAGGTAAAGCAATCAGAATATTCAAGCTCCAGGCCATAAGCACAAAATCTTCTGATATTGTCCTTAAGGGTTTGAATCATTATTCCTGCTAGCCCATCTGTTTGTGGATGGTATGCTGTTGAGAATGATAGTTTTGTACCCAAAAGCATATGTAAATTAGTCCATAAGGCTGATGTAAATTTTGGGTATCTATCACTAATGATATTTTTAAAGCAACCAGTATGGGATATAACTTTGTTACAAATCAAAAGAGCTGTATCCATAGCTGTGTCACCGTTATGACATGGTAAAAAGATTGGGGTTTTGCTATATCTGGCAACAATCACAAGACATGCATTGTAGCTTTTATCACCTCCAGGTGGTAAGGCAGCTACCCAGTCCATATGAACCACTTCCCCTGGGGTACTTGGTTCTTGGATATGAATCATTAATCTAAGTCTTTTACCAGTAGCTTCATTGGCTTTCTGGCATCTATCACAACTATGACAGTACTCAATGACATCTTTTCTCCAAGATGGCCACCAGGCACATGTTTTAATTCTTTCCAATTTTCTGTCTTCAGGAAGATGTCCAGAATGAATGTTATCATGAAATTCCAGTAGTACAGTGTTGATAAACATTCTACTACATAAGAGCATGACACATGTGCTTTTAGACCTATGATATACGATACCATAAAACAAATGGAATCTTCCATTTTCATAATATGTTTTCCAAATATCATCCAGAGAATCAGCCAAGGATGCATCTTTGCAATATTTGTCAAGTAGAGTAGTAAGAATATGAAGATTCTTATATTTCTTATAGCTTTCTCTAACTTCTTCAAAGAATTCTGTCCCCACATCTGTGATGTTAATTCCTTCAATTCAAATTTGAGGTTCTGCACTGGTAGGAACATAGGCAGGATTGTCAGGTGTATTGGGTAATTCCCATCTACTCAAGCCATCACCATTCTTGTGAATATTTCCAGCTTTATGTACTATGGTCATATTGCCTCTATACTCCTGAATACCAATCTGCCATCTTAACATGTGTCTGTTAGGAGTCTTCATGCTAAGAAGTGACTTTACAGCATTACAAACAATAATTACTTCAAACACACTACCATCAAGATAAGAATGAAGTTTTTCCAGAGCCCAAACAAGGCAAAGGAACTCCATTTGGCTATCTCCATATCTGGCCTCAGTAGGTTTGATTTGTCTTGAGATAAAACAAATTGGACCCTCATAAGGCTTGTCATTGACAATTTGAACTTGATGAAGAGCTGCACCTAGGCCTTCACCACATGCATCAATATACAGCTTTAAATGAAGTTTCCAATTTGGCATCAATAATAATGGTGCATTGGTCAATGCCTAATTGTTTTTTTCATATGCTTGAATTCTTCCCTGTGTCATCTCAAAGACAATTCGTTGATCAAAAATTCTGTACAATGATTTGGCATGGATTGCAAAATCTTTAAGGTGTTGTCTGTAATGACTGGAAAACCCTAAGAAAGACATCATTTCTTTTTTGTTCTGGGGCATTTGTTTCAGTAAAGCTGAAGAAAACTTGTTTTTATCAAGACCAAGGCTCAGTCCTGATACTACAAGTACTAGAGCTTTCAGCTCATGAAATACAAAATTACATTTTTAAGAGATATTTTCATTTTCACCTGAATAATTTCTCTAAGTACTAATGAAACTAGTTCTAAACTCAATTTACAGGTGTCTGAACAAATGATAATGTCATCAATATAAATGATTAGCCATCCCTCTGATGATTCATGTGGGAAAATTGTATTAATAATTCTTTTGGTAATGAGAGGGTGCATTTTTAATACCAAAAGGAATCCCAAAGTATTCATAAATACCACAATGAGAAATAATCCTCAATAATTTCCTAGCATTAGGTGTTAAAAAATTCTGATGGAAACCTTTAAGAGCATCCATAGAAGTGATACACGTTGCTTTGGATAATTGAGTCAAAGTCTCATAGATTCTAGGGATTGGATACCTGTCTGTAATAGTGTAGGAATTCAATGCTCTAAAATCACCAACCATCCTTGATTTATCATTATGCCAAGTAATGATTACAGGCATTGTAACTTCTACTTCTTCATTTTGCCCAGCTTTTCTAAGAGCTACCAGTTTCACTAGCTCATTAATATAACTTTCTAATATTTCTCTGGCTGTAGGGCTAGTTGGGAAAGCTGGTCTTCTTAAGAGTGGAGGGTAAGTTATTTCCACATTGAGCATAATGTCCACTTCATGGCCTTTGATAACCCCAAGTAGTTCATTATCAGAAGGAAAGGCTCCCCTTTATTGAAATAAAGTTTCAATAAGTTGTTCCTTCATTTCTAATGTTATTTCAGTACTAATTTGTGCTTCAATTAACCTATCTGACACACTTTCTTCTTTATTCAAATTCTTTGCTTGTCTAATGACAGCTATTTCTCTTTTTTCTGGAAGAAAAGAAAATTTTTGCCTTTTATTTTCCCCTATAGTGAAATATCTGTCTTTATGATTATTGATATCAATTCCATAAATATTGAGATAATCATTTCCAAGTATAAAGTGTTGTGAAGTACAATGATTCATAACAACAAATTCAACTTTTAATATGATACTTCCTGCAGGATGATGCAATATCATTGCTGCTTCAAAAATTACCAAGGGGTGCATATCTTGGCTAGCACTGCTGAATTTTATACCTTCAATTGGAATTAAGCTTTCTTTCCAATTGGTATAGATCCTGTAAAGGTAATATTTTCCAACAAAAGTACAAAATGCACCTGAGTCAAGATGTATCTTAGCTTCTCTGTTGTTTATCACAATATTAGTGATACAAGATGCTCCAGCTGTATAACCTTTACCTCTGTCAGGTTTGGGTCTCTGAATTTTAGCATCTTGCACATGTATGAGATCCATACATTCATCATTGTACTGTGGTAAGTGAGTATGGACTTCTGTGACTTCAAAGGAAACATTGATATCTTCTATACTAAGTTCATCTGGTACTTCTTCTTCTTCAGAAGGCTCAGAGTTACTGTCATGTAAAGATACATTATTTGTTTCTTTTGTGTCTTCAACTTTATCTATTTCTATCTAATTTATTCTTGTCTTTTTGGGACAAGTGTTTTCCAAATGAGATGTACTTCCACATTGATGACATTTAGAAGGAGCTTTGTCATGTAGTTTATTGGGTTTTGGAATTGGTTTCCCACTTGTCTTGTTATCCATTGCCGGTTTATACCAATTCCTTCCAATTTTTCTCCTAGTTGTGATGTCTTCCATGGAGTTGATATAATCTTCTGTAGAGCAAGGCTCAATACATCTGCTTCTTATAGCATTCTCAAGGTCACCACCTAATTTTCTAAATATCCTTTTATGAATCATTGTTTCATACATATCAGGATGAAGAGAAGTTAATCTGTCTTTCTGTTTAAGAAACCAAGACATGGGCCTGTCCCTTGCAATATTAAAAATTGCTTCTTTGTAAGAATTTTCCATTTTAAATCACCAGCAATCATTTTCCAATTTGGAAAGAATTTGTTCTTTCCACCAAGGCCAAGAATTTTTACCATGATCTTGCCTCAATTTGTAATACCATTTCTTTGCTGATTTCATAAACAGGGGGTGTAATCTGGCACTTATGTATTCATCTGGTATTTTAAAGTCTTCTTTAAACATATCAATTTTTTTCATAAATTCCATATGATTATATTCTCCTTCACCACTGAAGGTTGGCCATTCCTCTAATCTTGGAATGTCTTTAAAATTACAAGCAGTCTCCACTTCTGCATTGCTTGAAATCGTATGATGTAAGTCATTATTCAAGTTTAGCACATTTCTGTCAGGAATTGGTGTCAAATGTCTTGGAAAATCATTCTTTAGTGATATATTCTTAATACTTGATTGAATATCTTCTTTCAATTAAAGTCTTGCTTTATCAATACTTTCCAATTGTTCTGGGAAAAGAGCTGCATTGGGGCCAGTTGAGTTTTCCAGTTTCTGAACTTATATTCTTGATTGTAAGGTTTGACTATGAAACAATAAGTAAAAATTACTAATATCTTACTGATTGTAGTATGAATGTCCTTATAAATGAAATAAGTAAGATAAAGATAATTACAATAATAAAGAATTATTATAATTATGGCATAAAAATAATTATATTATTAAATAAATATCATAATATAAGATAATTAATATATTTAAAAGCACTTTATTATGGCTACCAACAAATAATAAAGGCGCAAAAAACTGTTTTTTATTAATAAAAAACAATTAATAACAGTAATATTACTAATATTGAAGTTATAAATTAATATAAATACTATTTATATTAATTATAGAATTATTAAAGTAATAATAGAGAAACATTATTCTAATAAGGAAAAAAACTTACTTTTAAGACTTAATATAATAATTTTGAATAATTTTACGCCAAAAAAATGTAACTACAACCTTTTTAAATTGTATTTACAATAAATTTTAAGAGAAATTACAATTTTTCTTGATTTTACGTGGAATAGAGGTTTTTAAGAGAAATTTAAACAAAACAATTAAATAATTGTAATAATCACGTAAAATATGATGATTATAATGAGATTATCTTTGGTCTTTAATAATATAAGAGTTTCAAATAGAAAGAATAAAGAAATTACCTTTTTATTTAATGATTTAATGTTTTTGTAAGCATCTGAGGGGAAAACAGAGTAAAAAGAGCTCTATTTACAGTAAATACCTCCCTCCTGGAGTCCAAAAGGCTTCTAGTAGCTGTGTACTGATGCTTTCTACTAGAATTGATCAATATCTGAAGGTTTGGTGATGATTACATCATGATCAAACCATCTTACCTCATAATTACGCCATTATTTACAGTTATAACTATAACTCTAAGTTTGATGACATCATAGGATTGGCAGAAGCCTGAACTTTGTGAATTTTATTAGTATTAATCATATTCTAGTAGTATTCACCAGTTTTATCACTTATGTGACTGTTAAACTTAAAATAAGATTACAGTGAGTGATCTTAAATGATCAAATTTAAGCTTAAACTTTGATCATTAATAACTTTTAAGTTATACACGCTACAGCTATTCTGGAAGTGGATTCTGATAGCTTGGAATGTCCTCATTACACTGCCAAGAGAATCTCATTATATCATCAAAACTCTATTTTTGATGATTTTTCTTGTAACTCATCTTTTGTGTTAAAATTTAATATTTTAAACTTAAACCCATGATTTCAAGGGGTTCTACCTTGAATATTATAATAAAAAAACGTCATTCTTCAGGAATAAACTAGTAGAATCTGACTGTACACCTTTTTTTTAAGTTTGGACCACTTTCACAACAAAGTGGTCAACAGCTCTATTGATTTTAATCAATAATCCATTACAGTTTTTAACCTTGTTTATAGCTTATGAAATAAACTTCATTTCTGTGTTCCTAAATTAATTACGTGGTGACTTTATCTTTGGTTTATCACTCTACCATGTATATTTCAAAAGATATTAGCTAAAATCCTTGAATATATGCATTGGCCAAAAAAGTGCATATATTCAGCTTAACTCCTTAAGTATTGACTTTGAAGATTAGCTTCTTAATTGTTTTATGTGTAGAATGGTATGGAGAATCCAATGGTACAATTTTTTTCCACATTTTGCTTCATTGGTATTTGAAATAATTAAGGATTCATGTTTTTTATAAGGTGTTATTACTTATAACTCATTAAATATTGACTTTAGAGATATGCCATAAAAACGGTATATGTGTATTTTACCATGGGGAACCCAATGGTGTAATTTATTTCACATGTTTATTCATTAGCTTTTAAGTTAAACCAAGTTTTATGCCTATTTTTGGCAGTTTTGTAGTTTTAAGGTATAATTCATTTAAATATTTCTTGTGACCTTTTTGGGTATGTGGTCATATCTCAAAGGTTCACATTGATTCTTTCAACTGTATAGTTGTAAAAGAAATAGAATTGTCATATGGTTGATTGAGTAAGGTAACATTAGACTCAATTCTTGCACAAATTTGTGTCAAAGACAAGATATTGTCTTTGTTCACACTTTCTAGCCCAATTATGGTCCTTTGTGACTCTTTTACTTGCAATATCTCTCTACCCACCTTCTTTTGAATATACTCAAAATTATTAAGCTTTGCTAAAATCTCTTTATTACAAGTTTCAAAATGAGCTACAAGCTTCACAAGGTCTACTTCTTTGGAAATGGTTTGTTCAATCTTTTCTCCTCCCTGATTTTCAATTCCATCAGAGTTCTTGCCATATTGAACAAGTTGTACATGGCTGTCTTCTCTCTTTGAAATTCTGTAACTCTGTGGGTAAGGCTTGTTCCACTTGTATTTTTCTTTTCCCTTTGCCTTTTGCTTGCCCCTCTGATTGCTCTTTGGGGTTTGCTTGTCCTTTTTTGGCACCTTTTGAGGCAGAGTTTTGCTTGTGGAGGCTTGGGGAGCTTCCACTGAGCTGTTGTCCTTTCCTTGGGCCAACTTCTTCTTCTGGTCCTCTGACAGCATGCTTTGGCTTTTCAACCAAGCTTTTATCTATTGGACTTGTCCCTTGAAAGACATGGGTGTCCAACCCCTCACAAGTTCTTCTGTCTTTTCTGGGCCCATGAACTTCTTCACTTAAAGATAAGAGTTCATTGTGCCTATCCAAAGACTTGGAAGAAGTTCACACTCATTCTGCTTTGCTGCCATAAACCATTTCTTGTACTGAGACTGGTATATCTCTATTGCTGCCTGTTGGAAATGATTCAGGTCTGACTACAGGAATAGCAATTAT
Organism: Austropuccinia psidii; assembly: GCA_023105745.1. Taxonomy (NCBI): domain Eukaryota; kingdom Fungi; phylum Basidiomycota; class Pucciniomycetes; order Pucciniales; family Sphaerophragmiaceae; genus Austropuccinia; species Austropuccinia psidii. Next base: position 17,237,834 of record JALGQZ010000009.1, on the reverse strand, counting down.
GTCAGCTTCTGGACTCTCAATAAGAGTGTGAAAGGTGCTGGCTAACCTTTGTGAACTGGTTCAAGTTCTAGCATCTTCCATTTCTGCCTCTCCTCTGGGCTGACATTCTTGTCTTTTGGAGTCATGACTTGAATGTCCTGGTCCAGATCCATTTGCTGGATGGAGTAATTGCTTCCACTTCTAGTAAGAGTACTTTCACGTCAGTTTTAAGAAAAAATGGATTAAGAAATGAATTGAATTCACCTGCTGGACCTTTAAAGGGTTCTTTGCTAATTAAACCCCTTGGTGCCGGGATGGTTTGAATTTCAATACTAGACTCTTATGCCTCACAGTCTGAAGAGCCTTCTCTTATGGATGACACTAGAGAAAAGTAAAAATATAAGTTATTCTATACAAAAATAAAAATAACTTATAAACTCAACTTATTGAATAAAGTTGTTTTAATGTAATTTATGGCAAATTACAGCAAAATTAAGAAACAATATCTAAAGATAAAAGAAAAAATGTTTTTAATAAAGATTTTTGAATTTTTTATTTGACTTTATATTTTCTTTAAAAAAATAATAATTATGCAATTAATAAGTTATTAATCAAAATTGTATTATTATTCACTTTATACTACAATAACTCAGAGAATAAATTTCAATTCTGTGATGTGAAAAAGCCACTTGTTAGACAAAAGAAACTTATTCCAAGTCACTCAATAGTATATTGTTTCAAAAAAAATCCTGAAGAAAAAATAACTTTATTAATATTATAAAGATTATTTATGAGGGATAAGTCCCAAAAAAAACGCAATATTAAGATAAATATGGCAATTTTACGTCAAAAAGGAGTAAAATAAGGTCTAGAATATGATTTATGTCCCAAAAATTGGTTAAAACACATGTCCAGGTCCCCAAATGTAAAGTTTGTCTATGAAACTCTTGATAATAGTAACAATATCAAGAGTACTATGACTTTCCTCAGTAGAAAAAAATATAATATAACAAAATATTATAACCACAAATTAAATATAATTATTAAACAAATCATATGAAGAAAAATAAATTTAATTGTTATTTTATAATATATTAATAAAAAAATATCAATAATCATAATAAATTCTAATTATTCTATTATTGTTATAGTCACTGACAGTTATAACAATGAGAAGTGTAAAGCTCTTAATGAGACAATTACACGTGGAAAATATAAATATTCAACCATTTATAAAAAATAAAATTATATTCATAAAAAGAAATTATAACACATACTGTGCAGATATAATTCATATAGAAAAATTCTATATAAGAAACTATAGAATTTTAGAGAAAATTTAATACAACAAGTCAAATACAACAGTTATTATATTAAATAATTATTATAAGTTGAAACCACGCCAAACATAAATATTTTAGAAGATAAAACAACTTTTTATAATAAAAAATATTATTAAAGAGTTTTTGAGAGGAATTTATGGATTTCAAAAGATATTTTAAGACAATAATTTTATAAAAGAAAATTTACTATTGGTGATTACAATAATAATCTAATTTCTATGATTAAAATTCTTTAATTCAACATCTATAAAGAATAAAAGACTCAAGAAATATTTTAATAATAAGATTTTATATATAATAAAGCTTTACCTGTTTGAAATGTCTAATACAATTGGATTGGATTGAATTGATGGATAAAAAAAGTGATTAATAGACTCTTCTTATGTCTTCAGAGAAGCTTTCATGATTCATAATGGATATAGAGGGTGTTCTCAGGTCAAAACTGAAAATCCTGCTTAAAAATAAGGTTCTTAACTTAAGGTAACCTATTTTTAATTCCAATTTAAAGTTACTGGTGTTATTTGTAACTCCAAGTCACTTTAATCTTCATTGAAGTTAATTATTCTAAGTTTTAATATGAAATGTGTTTATTTATATTACAGTTAATCACATTAACAGCCCCAAAATAAGGTTTTGGGTAAAAATATCTTAAAATAAATTTTTAATTAATTTTTAAAGAAATCTTGAATTTTTCTAAGTATAATCAAAAGAGTAATTTTCCAGGCTAATTACCAATAAAACATGTTTATAGAAGATACTTGAAATTTGATCTATACACAGATAAAATTGAATTTTAAGCCATGTCAACTTTCAAGCAAATCCATTAAGATTTGGATTTTTAATGAATTTATGAAGTTATTGCTATTTTTCCATGTAAAATAGCAATACACACTAAACCTTAACTTTTGATAAGGTTTTTATACTTGCAACTTCAAATTTTTAAGCTTCCTCAAGCTTTGATAGCTCTCAAAACTTTAATTTCAAGCTTTCATATTGGGATTTACCCTCTGGCAGCTTGAAATTCCTGTCGAAATTGGGATAAAGCCAGTTTAAACTGTAAGTTTGGATTAAAGTCTAATCTTAAAGTTTCAATAAGGTTTAAAATCCTTCAATAAAGGTGAAAAACCTTAATTTAATCCTTTCAGATCCAAAAAGCTGGGTACCCCAGCTCTGTTTGGTCTTTTTCCTTTGTCCCACCTTTTTGCATGGATTTTGCCCTTTTATTTATTTAAAGCCATACCATGGCCTTAAACACTTTTAAATTGAGCTCATGCAGGATTTAAATTCTGTATGGCAAATTCTTAGCCAATTCAGTAAATATACAAAACACCTCAATTTTAACTAAAATTTTGGTAAGTTTGCACAAACCTTATGCAACTTTAAATTTAAGCTTATTTAAGCTTAAATTTAACAATTTCAAAAAAATGTTAAAAAATTTACATTAGTACTGTGAGATTCTTAAATCTTCCAGTAACCTAAGAAATAAGCATTTTTGGGTATAACACCCTATGGGTGTACCCTAGGTTATTTATGTTGTAGAATCCAAAAATAACATAATAGTTATAGCTTTGTTTATCCAAACAAAAGTTATACTTATTTTTTTTTCATTTCAATTTCAACGGAAAAGTCTGTTCAAGAATAAATCAGCTGTATATAAATTTATTTGTGGCTTTATGGGTATGTCATATATACCACACAGGCTCACAAAAACTCCAATCTTGATGATTTATATTGTCAGTAATCTTTTCAAATGAAATATACTACTTACAAACTTAGAAAAATTGTTTCACAGGGTTATAGCTTGAATATTGTAATATAAATTTTCAAACATTTACACATTTACTAGTAAAATCTTAATATATACTTTATTTCAACTTTAGACCACTTTTTGGTTTCCAGTGGTCAATTGTTATGACTATTTTTGGTCCATTTCTCTTTATCATACATACCTCTAACTATAAACTGTAAAATAAATCTTATCACTGAATCTAAAAAGGTATTGAGCTGTAACTAAAATTTTGGAGCATACCTTTATCTTGTGTATTTCACAATATATGAGCTGAAAACCATCAATATATGAAGTGATAATAAAAGTTTATATATTCAGGTATGAGTAGGTATTTGCTTTACAAATATGAAATTCAAAGAGTCATACACACATGGTTATTAATTGGTCTCTTAGATAATCAAGAATTTATGCCTTTTAATGGAATTTCCACTTATTATAATGGATTCTACGTAACTGAGCTCTAATTCCTATTATTAAAATGAGGTTTACAATTTTTCCCATAGCTTTTGAGCTTATGGGCATATCTGAAAGGATCACATTTCCTACCACCAAGAGATACTGTACTACAATCTGATTTAGTTGTTAGGAACCTCATCCACTGCCCTACCTCTTCAATAGACCTTTTTAGTCTTGAAGCTCAATAATTCTTAAATTGCTTCATTATTTTAGTCTTCTTTAATTACTTAGACTTCTTATCAGTTTTTCAGCATCAGTTATATCCCTCTAAAATAGCCATTAATCTTCTTGAGCTGATTTTGTATACCTCACAAGGTATTCTATTTCTTGTTTGTTTACTTTCCTTCTTTCTTTGAAGCCTTTTAATATTTTCTTTTTTTCTCCTTTTTATGGAGGGAGAATTTCTAGTGGGGGTATATTTCTTAGGGGAAGTAATTCCTTATCACTTGAGCTGTAGGGTTTCATAAAACTGACAGGTAATGTTGGGTGTTTATTAATTAGATCACCTGTTAACTCTAGTTGCACAGAATTAGGGCCATGTAGATATTTGATAATAAAAGGTCCTGCAAAGGATTCATTTGATTTCTTTGACCCTTTAATGTTATTAAAATTAAAATTTGATACTAGGACTAGCTCTCCTATTTTAAAATCTTGTGGTATGTGACTTTTTTCCCACCCTTATTTTGAATATGCAAAAGAATCTTGCATAAATTTGTCTTCATGATGTCTTTCTTCATTAAAGGTTTTTTCAAAGCTGCTTTATGTTGGGTGAATATCAGCTAAGTCCTTTTTTCAGAGTGTCATAAGGTAATCTTGGGTTCCAACCCTTTTCTAGCATTTCAGGAGTTTTCCCAGTTGATGAGTGAATTGATTTCTTATATGAAAGCTCAAGAGCTGTTATTAGAGTACACATAGGTCATGCAGATTTTTCCATAAAGATGAATTGAATTCAGGGTCTCTATCACCTATGATATTTTTCAAATAAGTCAGTATACATAATTAATTTTATATATCATTATGGCTGTATCCATATCTATGTCCTCTTTATAACAGGGTAAGAAAATAGGGGTTTTACTATATTGGTCTACTAATACTAGGCAATAATTGAAGCTCATGTATCCTCCTGGGGGTAAGGATGTTACCCAATCTATATGGACTATTTTCCATGGGGTTTTTGGCTCCTTGATTTGGATAATCATTCCAAATTCCTTACCAGTAGCTCTACTTGTGTCAGGCTGAATCTATGAAGGAGCTATAAGAATATTATATACAGCTCAAACTATGACAGTGACATATTAAAATAAGTCTAAAAAGAGTTCATAAAAGATTTTCAGGGCTTTACTTAGAATAAATAGTGGTGGTGAGCACTATTGAAAGCCCTGGAGGCAGGTCTATCAATTGGTTTATTATATTGAAAGACTAAAATTATTAAATGATAACTATACCTGGTTATTTTTGGAAAGTATAGCTTTTTTTGACAGTCTTACTATGTGGAAGCTTAAGAGAAGGATGTGAATTTCTTTTTTGGGAAGAGAAAGGTCCCTTTTTATTCTGAAAATGGGTGAAAAGGTCATCTAGACCAGGTAATGTGAAGGAATTGCAGAGTTTTTACTTCAAAGGACTGTCTTGTGAATTTCAAAAATTCTGCATAGCCTGTATTGGGCTCAGATGTGGCTTTGAAACCACATCTTGGCAGTTTTCACCAATACAGGGTGAAAATATTCATCTGATGACCACACAGCAATCTTCTGATGTGTATGATGCATAGAATTCTGTAAAGAACCTGAATGGGAGCCATTCATTAAAAAATGTATTAGGTATTGAATGATAAAAAGACTCCTTTTTCTAATTGAAACATCATATTCAAGTATATAAGAAAGTATCCCACAGTAAAGGTTTATTGGCCCAACTCTGGGATTTTAACCTTGGAGCTGCCACAACTTTGTCAGTTTTAAAGGTATTGAGCTCAGAGTTTTTGTAAGGTGTGGATATGAAACTTTGATTAAAAATCAAGTACTTTTCCTGTCCTCAAAATTTGTATAAGGTAAAAAAATCAATTAAAAATAGTATGAAATATTATTTTTAAGAGAAAACACGCCAATTTTATTGTTTATAACTTTATTAGTATAAAACAATAATATTTTAAAGATTTATTGTTTTACCAACAATAAAAATTTATCCAAAAAATACTCTACAAGAGATATTTTAAGGCTACAAAAGAAATTTCTTCAAGAGCAATTTGAATTGGAATTAATTGAGCAAAGAACTGCAAGCAACTAATTAAAGAACAAAGTCTTTAAAAAGAATATTAAAGAGAAAACACGCCCAAAAGTGACCAGAGTGAATTTGGAAACAAAGTGACAAAGTTAACAGTGATGAAAGATGCTTTAATTCACTTTTGGGGTGGTTCAGGGGTAAAAATGATTATAAGACTTACAAACAATGATTATAATAATTTTTTCGCGTGGTTAAAAGGTTCAAAATGATTTAATAAAGGTGGTTAGAATCTTCTATTGATTGGTTTAACAGTGTTTAAACTAATTAATAAAAGGAAAAGATTCTAACATGAAGAGAAAAGTGGGGCAAGGAAGACATTCTTTTATAGCCATCAATTTTCTAACTCCAAAAGTAAAATTTACTCTTGTCAGTCGTGAAAAACAGTCTGACAACAGAAAAGCCAATTATGACATCATTGTACCCTGGTTTAGACCAAAAAAGGGCTGGTTTAAGCCATTTTTAGCTATTTGTAGCCATTTTAGACCCTTAAATCAGCCATTACTATAGCAATACCAGGCCTAGAGCCTTCAAAACACGTCAGAATGTGTTTCAGAGGCGTAGAAACCAGTTAAAACTGTTTTCACTATGATTGTTTTATCTTAAGGGTAGTTTTACCCTCTTGGCAACAGCTAAAACTACCCCAGTTGGTATCAAAACCTCATCATCAATTGAGTCCACAGACCCTGTAACTCAATTCCAGGCCAAAAGTGATGAACTTTTGCGTGAATTTTGACATCCCACGCCTGTCAGCAAGGATTTTGGGGGTCTAGCTCCCCCTTAGAGCTGGAGTTCCTTTTCCCCCCCAAATTTAATCTTTCCAATTTATTTTTCCTTTAATTCCTCATCATGTATTATACTTATAATTTACATATGTAATTCAATTGAATTGTACAGTACAATACAGTAATAATTGACACCTCATATGTAAATCAAAGTTCACTTATGTAATACACGCGCACATTTTGACATTTCAATTGAATTCAATTGAAAATACTTCAATTCCTCATAACTTCTAAACTAAACACAACACCTCAATTTTAACACAAAAATTGATGGTTAACACCACATGTGGTGTGAATTAAATTAAGGTTTTGAGGATTTTCAACTTTTGTATTGAAAATACTAAATACTTAATTTAAGCTTATTTAGAGTTGAGTTACAAGAATTTCACTCAGAGGTGACCCCACCTAATTTTTTATGAGGAATCCAATGGTGAAATAATTTTTATATGTTTATTGAATGGATAAAAAGTTATAATAATTTTTATTTAACTTTTTTCCAAATTTGTTTATTTTTTCACAATTTTGTTAAAATTTCATTTTTACTTAATTTTTTCAAGCGTAAATGTAATTTTATACTTACAAAATTTAATGTATTTTTGTTTTTAAATTGTAATTAATTTTTTATTTTTAATATAATTTTATATTTATATTTTGATTTTTATTTTAATAATATAAATTTTATTTATATTAATATGTTATTTTTGTATTTGTGGTCTTTTGGGTATATGAAATTACCTCTAAGGCTCACAGTTTTTTCATTTTGTATCCCTGCATGGGGTGTACAAAATGGTCTCTCATTCTGCATGGGTAGAATTGAATATAGCACAGCTATACCATGTTTAATTGCCATTATCCAAATATGGAATTTTCTCATATCCTGTATGGAACTTGTTTTCTCCAAAACTTTGGTTCTAGATTAGTTATGGGGAAATAGATGGCACAATTGGATAGCCCTTATTTTTTTCTTCCTTGAATGACCCCACTTTAGGTATCTAACACTAAAGCTTTAGAAGCTAGATTAGAGGTGAATGTTGTATTCACCCTTATTTGCCTTTAATTTGGCCATAACCTCTATAGTTTTGATGCTAGCTCAGTTTGGCTAGTACCATTAGATAGACCTTACCAAGGGCTTCAATTTGAAAACCAATTTGGTAGAATTAAGCCTCTTTCTATGAGCTATAGATGAGTGGTGAAAAATAAGGTTTATTCTCAGTAACTGCTCCAAGCCTGAATAACTTTATTATTCTTTGTCTTATGATTATGGGATTTGTATATTTAGAAAGAACGGATTTTCCTCTTGATTTTGATACCTTTTGTGCTTCTTTGGCTCGGCTCCATGTTTTGTTGGTATCTTACTCTACCATTGGTTCATGGTATTATGACTGTCATGGTTGTGCTCTGGTTTTGAGTCACAGGCTGACATACCCTCCCTTCAAAAAGGCCCATCATTAATGAAACTCTTCATCCCTAATAGAGGCACTGTATCTTCTCAGGTTAAGGTCACCCTCTTCTATGGTATCTTCTGCCAACAATTTATCTTTATCAGCTGTTCGGTTCTTAAATCTGACCAAATATTGTCTATGGTCTTTTCGATTGAGGCTCATCTTCCTGGCATTCATGATCTTTTTCACTGGGTCAGGGGAGTCCTCTACTTCCACTATGTCCTGTGGAGTGTGGCTCTTGTTTCTGAAGAGGAACTGATCCTCTCCTGTTTGGTGGTAAGGTTTGACTAAACTCACTGCTCTCACTGGGTATTTCACAGAGAATTCTTCTGTGAGTCTGACATCCACAGCATTTTCCCTATAAATCTATTAATAGTGAATGGTTCCAAAAATTAGTCTCTATTTTTCTTTGGGCACTGAGGTTTTTGAAATTTAAAGTAGACACTAACACTTGGTCCCCTTCTCTGAAGTCTTGTTCCTTGTGGATCTTGTAATACCTCTGTTTGTTGTATTCTTTTGCCTCAGCTATGCATCTTTAAGCTGTATCACATGCCCTTTTCCACATATCATGGAATTATTTGGCTGTGGGGTGGAGAGTCAAAGTTTTTCATTCAAGTGATCCACAGACAATGAGAGATTACCCCCTTTCTCTACCAGTGAGGGTAATTTTCCTGTGTTAGAGTGCTGACTCATATTATAAAGAAGTTGGATTGCTGGTAGAAGTGTAACCCAGTAATGGGTACACCCTTCATGTTCCTTTTATTCCAGGCCATATGCACACACAAGGGAAAATCCTGCATCAATTGTTGGCAATTGACTTCATTTTGCACTGCTGTCAGTATAAAATCTTGCTGAATTCACATTAGTGTCACATTATAGTGACCAGATTTTGTGGGTTGCATCACGTCTGCATCAATACAACATCAATTTTCAAATCTGTCACATTAGTATGTCACCCAAAGCAAAAACCCTTATAAACACCATTTGCAATATTTGGGAAATTGCACCTCAGGGTGCAAGCCAACAGTTAGCCATTCTCATGTTCATGAACCTCTGGATGATAATCTCCTCCTTTACCATGCCTACTCTCACCCAACAATTGGCTTCTGCACCACCTGCTAATCATTTTCGCAGCTGACCATGATTACGCTTATGCAAAGATTGGCTTCCACACCACAGCCTGATCATCTCTGCAATTTACCATCCTTACACTTACCCACCCCTTTCTCATGAGCTGCTCAAGTGAGCATAGTTATGCTCCTGCGTTGCCTTCTTATGTTTCCAATTTACCATACTTGTGTTCATGCATGAATTGGATCCCACACCACCCATGCATAATCTCTGCAGCTCATCATGCTTACACTTATGCAAAGATTGGCTTCCATACCACCTGCTTGGCATTTCTGCTATATACCATCCTTAGGCTTCCTCACCCTTGCCTCATCATCTCCGCATCTTACAATACTTATGCTCCTGCACCACCTTCTTATGTTCCCAATTAACCATCCTTACGCTTGGGACATGATTGACTGTTTATTTAACCAGCTTACCATCTTTCTTCTTGCACAAAAATTGGCTTCCACATCTCTTCTTTATACCATCCTTATGCATCTGCACCCTGGCCTCATGATCTCTGCAACTTACAATTCTTACACTCCTTCACTTCACTCTTATTTTCTCAATTTATCACCCTTATTCTCACTCAATTATGGCTGTTTACTTCCCCAAATTACCATATTTCTTCTCATGCAAACATTGGCTTCCACATCTCTGATTTATACCATCATCACACATATGCACCCCCACCTCATGACCTCCACAACTTACAATGATTATGCTCCTGCACTTCCCTCTCATGTCCTCAAGTTATCATCCTTATTCTCACCCAATGATGGGTTTCTTCACTGATTCCTAATCATTTTCCCAATTGACCATCCTTACATTCATGGAGAAATTTTTTCATGCATCATTTGTATTGAAAATTGATATCTAACTCTTTGATGCTAATTTACAGAGTCAAAATCTTTCCACACAAGGCTTTCATTTCAGGATCCTCCTGTCTCACCAAATCATTCCCAATTGCCAATGCCCAATTTCCCCCTCAACTTTGGGAAGGGGAGAAAGGGGGATATGAGTGACATTTCATCCAATTAAGTGTTTAGAGCCATAGGGTATGGTGGCTTGTTGACATGCATGATGAATCCAATTGGAGAAATATTCTGAGTGGCCTTCTCAGCCAACATCTTCTGGGGCCAAATTGGTGGAGATATTCACAATATTGTGGTTAGGGCTTAAATCATGATTGTCTCCAATTAAAGCCTAATGAGTGGCCTATTTAAAACCAGAATTGTGTCTTTTTGTTTGTCCAAAAAAACCATTTTATTTCATATCTTTCAAATGGAAGACTTTGCTTACTCCTTAGCTCATGGGGGTTGGGAAGTTCAAAAATTGACTTGAGTAGTTTTCTCAGTAGCCGATTTGATTCAATTTCTCACAGGGAAGTGATTTAAATTGAATAAGATAAAATAATTTGAAAGACATCACCTCCTTTAATTTCTTGCCAAATCAAATTTTGAAAATGCATTACAAGTTTAAAAGATATTTATGGAAGGTTCCAAGGCTGTGGATGGGAAGGTTTGCTTTGGGGATGTTGTGTTTCTAAAATGTTCTTTTCTAGAAAACTCACTTAATATTGAACTGATTTTCATTGATATCTAACTTCTTTCAACATTTCCAAAATTCTCCAATAGTGATATTACTCAAGAAAGAATCAATAATTAATATATTAAATTGAATGTACTTCCACCACTATCAGAATCACCCTTTTTTTCTTCAATTTTGATCCTTTCATTACATGATTATCAATAAAGCTATCAATCAAATCTTTAATGTGTGGATATGAAACTTTGATAAAATATCAAGTACTTTTCCTGTCCTCAAAATTTGTATCAGGTAAAATTATTTAAAAATAGTAAGAAATAGTATCTTTAAAGATTAAACAGGCCAATTTTATTGCTTTTAACTTTTTAAGTATAAAACAATAATGTAATAAAAATTTATTGTTTTACCAACAATAAAGATTTATCCAAAAATACTCTACAAGAGATATTTAAGGCTACAAAAGAAATTTCAATTGGAATTAATTGAGAAAAGAACTGCAAGCAATTAATTAAAGAACAAAGTCTTTAAAAATTTATTTGAAGAGAAAACACGCCCAAAAGTGACCAGAGTGAATTTGGAAACAAAGTGACAAAGTTAACAGTGATGAAAGATGCTTTAGTTCACTTTTGGGATGGCTCAAGGGGTAAAAATGATTATAAGAGTTACAAAAAGTGATTATAATGATTTTTTCACGTGGTTAAAAGGTTTAAAATGATTTAAAAAGGGTGGTTGGAATCTCTTATTGATTGGTTTAACAGTGTTTAAACTAATTATAAAAGGAAAAGATTCTAACATGAAGAGAAAAGTGGGGAAAACAAGAAATTCTTTTATAGAAGTCAATTTTCTTACTCAAAAAGTAAAATTTACTCTTGTAAGTCGTGGCAAACACTCTGAAAACAGAAAAGCCAATTATGGCATGATTGCACCCTGGTTTTAGCCTTTTAGACCCTTAAATCATCCATTACTATAGTAATACCTGGCCTAGAGCCTTCAAAGCAAGTCAGAATGAGTGTAAGAGACGTACAAACCAGTTAATACTGTTTTTAGTAAGATTTCTTTATCTTAAGGGTAGTTTTACCCTCTTGGCAACAGTTAAAACTGCCCTGGTTGGTATCAAACCCTCATCATTGATTGAGTCACAGTCCCTGTGACTCAATTCCAGGCCAAAAGTGGTGAAATTTTGCGTGGATTTTGACATCTCACACCTGCCAGCAAGGAATTTGGGGGTCTGGCTCCCCCTTAGAGCTAGAGTTCTTTTCCCCCCCAATTTATTCTTTCCAATTTATTTTTTCCTTTAATTCCTCATCATGTGGTATACTTACAATTTACATATGTAATTTAATTGAGTTTTACAGTACACTACTGTAATAATTGACACTTCATATGTAAATCAAAGTTCACTTATGTAATACACATGCTCATTTTGACAATTCAATTGAATTCAATTGAAAATACTTCAATTCCTCATAACTTGTAAGCTATGCACAACACCTCAATTTTAACAAAAAAATTGATGATTAACACAAAATGTGATGTGAATTAAATTAAGGTTTTGAGGGTTCTCAATTTTTATACAGAAAATACAAAAAACTTGATGTAAGCTTATTTAGAGTTGAGTTACAAACATTTCACTCAGAGGTGACACCACCTAATTTTTTATAAGGAATTCAATGGTGAAATCAATTTAATATGTTTATTTGTTAGAAAAAAACTTATGATAAATTTTATTTAACTTTTTTCCAAAAATTATTTTATTTTGGGTAATTTTGTTGAAAATTTCTTTTTACTTAATTTTTTCAAGTAAAAATGTGTTTTTACAATTTTCAAATTAAAGGTATCTTTATTTTTATATTATAATTAAATTTTTGATTTTGTATATAAATTCATATTCATATTCATATTTTAATTTTTTATTTTAATAGTGTAAATAAATTTATTTTATTTATGTTTGTGGTCTTTTGGGTATATGAAAATACCTCTAAGCCTCACAAAGTCCTAACCATATATTTACTCAAAGAAAGACCTCCACTATTCAACAACCAATTCCCCAAACCAGAGCAATTTCAACATAGTTAAATCAACTACAAACTTCTGCCCCAGAGAGTGGAAGTGAATTCTCTGATATGGTCAGTAGCAATGAATTAGGCATTGAAGTAGAGAGCCTGGCACATGAAACAAATCAATATCCACTAGTTCTTCCAGAATGTGAGCATAAATTCATATTGAATATTTTTAATCTCTCAAAACGTGATTTTTTTCATAGCCTTTTTTGAAGCTCAGCCTCCAAGATCTCAAAAATGAAATTTGAAAATCTATCAGAAGGAAAAGACTGTTGAACCTTGTGCAACAACAGAAGATGCTGGACAAGATGAGGTAGTTTTTCATGGCAAGGTTGAAATTATATCCAAGGAGCAATTTGTTCTAAAAATCACACAAAAAATCGCCAGGCTTTACAAAATGATAGTAAAATTCTTGATTTTGTATTTCAAAATATTGGTGAAGAAATTAGCCTCCTCAAAATGGATTTGAACTGTAAGTCCATTACTAATTGGATGCCAAATTGATAAGCACTGCTGCTTAAAATATATGAATAGGTGTGGAGGTGGGAGAATCTCTACCTGAAGGATCTCAAGTGAGGATTAGAGTTCCAGGAAAAGTTTAGGAAAAAGGCAAAATCTAAATGCCACCAAAAAAACAACAAAGAATGCTGTACCACTGAAGCCAAGAAATATTCTCTTGATCCAGGTGAGAACAGTATCAATCTTGAGGTTTAACATAATAATAATAAAGGAACTAAATGAAAAAATAAATCATGAAACCCCTCCCACCTCTCCTCAGAATATTCAAGCATACCAAGAAAGTGAGAAGCTTGAACATGATACAATGGGTTGACCTATGAGTGGTATAATTCCTGAGCTTGTGACCTAAGTGTAAAGCTCTACTAATAAGAAAGGAATGTTTTATCCTTCATTGAAGAGTTTGGAGAAATTTGAATTATAATTCCAATATTACCCAAGAACTATGGAAAAGAGGGCTTGATAATTTCAAGAGTATTTACAAAAATTGGTGGGACAATTTAATAACAAATGATGCTTATACAATCCTGCCTGGTGGTATTAAGGTGACCAGTAACCAAGAGCTTAAAATTTCAGACTGGCTTGAGGAGCTTGACAATGCAGTTGAGTTTTATATTTGTGAATAATACATGGTGATTTGGTTGTTTACTCAGGTAAGATACATTGCAATATATAAGATTGCAGTTTTTTGAGGGAAGAGAAACCAAAGAATTTTTAAGAAACAAAATTTGAAATCTCAAATTTATGAATGAATCAGAAAAAAATCCAGATAATCTCCCAAAATCTGAACACACCTTCTTCAAAATGGCTCAGAGCCTTCTTTACCCCTCCAATCCAATTAAACATTTTTGGGAAAATGTTATGTTTGAATCCATTAGTTTTGTCTAATAAAATGTGATTGCTCCCAAACCATATTTGGAAACAACAACCCCCACCAATCCTCTGGGAGTGGAACAGGGAGCAGTTGAATACCTTGACTCCTGCTTGCCTAAATTGAAGCAGCATCCAACACAAACTAGCATTTAAGGTGCCAGGGCTGAAAATTAAATATTCAAAAAGCCACACAAGAACTTGGAGGAACTAATGGATAGAGTTATCCACATGATGATTGCATACAAAATGGTACATGCACATATGAAGCTCAAAGTTTATGGCACAAATGGCAAACTTACAAGTTAGAAAAAAAGAGCCCATCAAAAATCTTCTTGCATTTCACAAGAATCTTGGAATAAATTGAATTTGCTATGGTATATTAGCTGCATTATGTGCAGGAATGTTGATTCGGTACATGTTCCACTTTCCCTTTCTAGGAATATTTGAGATGGTTGGATTTGAAACTAATTTAATGGGAGCATAAATCTATCAAATTGAATGATGCAGTATCCATTTCAGTGGATTTATTTCAGGTACTTGAGATCACCAATTCCCAAAAGTAAAATGTAATAATTTATTTTTAGTGGGAAAATAAACCATCAACAACCAATAACAAACTTAGGTGAAAATAATAATCCACAAACAGGTCACTAATCCATTGGTTTAATTTAATTTTCCTGCGCAAGCATGCAATTCACACAAAAAGGAAGGAGTGTGGAAAAATGCTGGGTGGAGGAAGGAAAGTGTGAGTTTCTCAGTTATTTTCAAGGTATAAATATATATATCCATGGGCCCAAATTCATGTGGCGCCCTCATTGGGCCCCATGAAGGAACATTGGCTTTAGCTGGTTTAGATCAAGCCAATTACATGTGGGCTCCAACAGGGAAGTCATGGATGTGTTCTGCATAAAGCTCATTGGGAATTGTGCACTGTTTGTTAACTGGTTCTATTTGGGATCTAAAAGGGCTTTCTTCAAATGGTAGTCAGAAGTATCTGATATCTGGTCTGCTTCAACACCAAGTGATCCATTAACCACTTGTGAATAGTGGCACATCCCAATATTTAAATGAGGCCAAAAACACCCACAAGAATGAGTTTTTTTCCTCCAGTCAACCAACAGCACAAATATCAATTCCAGTGTCAGAAAATATAACTGGGAGTTAATTTCAAAGGATTGTGACTTTGACTCAATTCAAACACATTCACTTTGGCCACATGGCTATTTTCTCTTTGACTAGATTACTCATTTACCTTGTTTAGTTCAGACTATTTGAAACAATTAGGGAGTTTGATGTAAATAAATGGGATGGATTATTGCAATTCTTATTTTTCAAAAGGGATTTAACAGACCCAATATCAACAAATGAAGAATTAATAAAGGAAGTTATGTTTGCTATTGGGTGGAGCAAATGCAGCACAAAGAACAAACAATCTGTTATTTACTGGAGTATTGGGAAAATTGAAGATTAAAAAGAAGAATGGCCAAACTTAGGTGAAAATATGAGCTTGGTGGGTTTCATTCTAGGTCAATCCTTAAAATATTTTGGCGATAAATTATCTCAAAAGATTAAAGCATACTACAAGTAATTAGGGCTCCCCTTCATTGATCAAATTAACTATCAATCAAATATTCCTGAAAGTCAGGGGGAGTTTGAGTTTGCTTATGTGCTCACTTTCACCATGAACAGATTGAAACCTTCACCTTATACTGATAAGGATGAATCATTGTATGCTTTGGGATGGTGGATTCAAGCGTATAAGAAGAACAGCTTAATTCAAATGGATGTGTCAAAGTGCTGTATTGGAGGAAGATTGATTTTCCAAAATTATCATTTTTGGATTGATCTATTAAATTGTCATGGGCTCATTCAGTTAGTATGGGCAAGTAGTTCATTCTTTTATTATATTCAGTCAGAGATGGACAATTAAAGAATGACCCTAGTGGGGATGTCTGCTCAATTTCCAAGGAAGTTAGCCAAAACCATGTGGAAGTAAAGCCAAGGGAGTGGGCTATCAGATCAGGGATGGTACCAAAATATCATCCTAATTAGAAAGGTGAAGAGATCTGGATGTGTGTTGGAATTAGAGGGTGATTGGACAACAATGGTGTAGTACTGCAGAGTACAGAATAAACCACGATTGGATGATTTGGAGTTGGGGATATAGGTTGGCTCAAATGAAAAGGGGTGGAAATGGCTCATGTACAGTGGCATGCCACTGTACATTGATTGGTAATATACTGAGTTTTAAACGCAATTCTGAATTGTTTCCAATAATGGGCCCAGCTGGTCATCCCAAAAAAGGGGAGTTCCTTCCCATTATGTTTGTATGCCTCATTTTCACACAATGGGGGTTGGGGGTGATACACATGTATTTTATGCCTGAACTTCACATAAAAAACCATATGCATGTCCAAGAACTCTGCTGTTCACACACAAATTGGGGTGCCTGTCCAATATACCTGCCCATGACACACAAATTCTCCTGCATATCCAGTATAAATGTGTGTCGCACACAACTCCTGGTGTGGGATGAAATAAGGCAGTACCTTGAGGGGGAAATTATTAGTAAGTCTGTTTTCAATTTCAGAATGATCCAATAACCATGGGCTGTAAGGTTTATTGGCTGAACCTCTAAATAATACTGAATAGTAAGCCTACAGAGTATAACAAACTAAAATAGGATTTGTGGCTTTAACGCATAGAGAAGAATTATCAGTCGTCTCTAGATCAGACCTTTCAATAACACTAAAACCAAAACTCTGATTTAAAACTAGAATTTTTGATAAAGTGAAGACTAATAATATTCTTCATGTTGATTGTGATGATTTTTTTGGTACTAATTTGAACCTTTGAGATATGACCACATACCCAAAAAGGTCACAAGAAATATTTAAAATAATTATACATTAAAAATAATTACCTTAAAGCTACAAAAATGCCATAAATAGGCATAAGACTTGGTTTAACTCAAAAATCAATGAATAATCATGTGAAATAAATTATAAAACTTGCTTCCCCATGGTAAAATACACATATACCTTTTTTATGGCATATCTGTAAAGTCAATATTTAATGAGTTATAAGTAATAATACCTTATAAAAAACATAAATCCTGAATTATTTCAAATACCAATGAAGCAAAATGTAGAATGAATGGTACCGTTGAATTCAAAATAAAAATCCACACATAAAACAATTAAGAAGCTAAGCTCCAAAGTCAATACTTAAAGAGTTAAGCTGAATATATGCACTTTTTTGGTCAACGCATATATTCAAGGATTTTTGCTAATATCTTTTGAAATATACATGATAGAGTGATGAACCAAAAATTAATTCACCACATAATTACTGTAAGAATACTGAAATCGACTTTATTTCACAAATTATAAACAAGGTTAAAGCCTGTAATGGATTATTGATGAAAATCAATAGAGCTGTTGACCACTTTGTTGTGAAAGTGGCCAAACTTAAAAATAGTAGAAAGTTGGATTCTAATAGTTTATTTCAGAAGAATGATGTCTTTTTACTATAATATTCAAGGTATAGCCCCTTGAAATCATGGTTTGAAGTTTAAAATATTAAATTTTGACAGAAAGGATGAGTTACAAGAAAAATCATCAAAAATAGAGTTTTGATGATGTAATGAAATTCTCTTGAAAGTATAATAAGAACAATCCAAGCTATCATAATCCACTCTCTGAATGTCTGTAGCGTGTATAACTTGAAAGTTATTAATGATCAAAGCTTAAGCTTAAATTTGAGCATTTAAGATCACTCACTGTAATCTTATTTTAAGTTTAACAGTCATATAGGTGATACAATTGGTGAATACTATTAGAATATGCTTAAAACTAATAAAATCCACTAAGTTTAGGCTTCTGACAAGCCTATGATGTCATCAAACTTAGAGTTATAGTGATAACTCTAAATAATGGCATAATTATGAGGTAAGATGGTTTGATCGTGATGTAATCATCACCAAACCTTAAACTATTGATCAATTACATTAGAAACATCAGTACACGTCTACTAGAAGCCTTTTGGACTCTAGGAGGGAGGTATTTACTATAAATAGAGCTCTTTTTACTCTGTTTTCCCCTCAGACGCTTACAAAACATTAAATCATTAAATAAAAAGGTAATTTCTTTATTCTTTATATATAAAACTTTTATATTATTAAAGACAAAAGATAATATTATGATATTCTTCATCCCTGACGTGATTATTGAAATTATTTAATTGTTTTGTTTAAATATCTCTTAAAAACCTCAATTCCACGTAAAATCAAGAAAAATAGTAATTTCTCTTAAATTTTATAGTAACTACAGTTTAAATAAGTTGTATTTACATTTCTAGGCGTAAAAATATTCAAAATTATTATACTGAGCAGTAAAAGTAGGTTATTTCTCTTATTATAATAATTTTTTTCTATTATTAATTTAATAATTCTATAATTGATATAGATAGCATTTATATTAATTTATAGCTTTAATATTAGTAATATTATTGTTATTAATTGTTTTTTATTAATAAAAAACAATTTTTTACACCTTTATTATTTGTTGGTAACAATAATAAAATGCTTTGAAATATATTAATTATCTTATATTAATATATTTATTTTATTATATTATTTTTTTATAATATAAATTATATTATTATATTTATTTAGTAATATAATTATTTTACGCCAGAATTTTAATAATTATTTATTATTATAATTCTTTTTATCTTATTTATTTCATTTATAAGGACATTCATAGTACAATAAGTAAAATATTAGTAATTTTTTCTTATTGTTTCATAGTCAAACCTTATATTTGGAGGCCTGGCCGTGATATTTACTCTAAAAAACCCTTAAAAAGATTCTTATTGGGTTTATCAAATAATAAATTATAATTATAATCATAAAACTATATAATAATTTTATATTTATTGATTTTAAATACTATTGAGGCATTTGGAAAGCAATTGTACTGTCTTACACGTGGTTTTTCACATTGTTAGACTTGCAAGAACTTTCTTTGAGTGACTCTAGTAATTAAAAAAGATATTTTATAAGTTAAAAATAATTTTATACTATAAATTAATTTTATAAAAGAATCATACTGATTTTTTTACTTTATTCTTTAAAAATAAAAATATAAAAAACAAAAAAATTATAAATAAAAAAACCAATAAAAAAAGTTATTTTTTATTCATTTTAATTTCATTTCTTTATTTATTTTCATTTTTAAGATATAAAAGCAATTTTTACGTGGAAAATTGCCATATCTTACCAAAAATAACAATTTTTATATAAAAGACTTATAGTTATTTGTCTTTTTTAGTGTTTGAAGACAATCCAAGAGAGGACAACCAAGCCACTGTTGAAAGATTGGTGGAAGAAACTTGTCAAATCTCTCCAACACCAATAATAACTAAGAAAAAGAAAGCTAAGAAATTAGATTTTCCAGGACCCACTATTCAGGACTCTGAAGGTGAGTACCTCATTTATAAACCGCATAAGAAGAATTCCTGTTCTGAAATCCTCTTATTTCTTATTTCTTAAAATATGACTACCAGAAGAGGCTCCCAATACTCCATCCAATCACATGGAGCTGGACTCAGAGGTAGAATTGATTCCTCAAAAGGGAAAAGGAAGGGCAATATCCCCAGTGAAACAGAATCCACACAAGGAAGTGCCTTATCCCAAAGGCAAGTCCCAGAAATGCCCATGATATCTGAACCAGAGTTGGAACTAAGTATTAGTGACTCAAACAGGTACAAATCACATTCAGAGGGCTCAAATAGACATCTACATGAGCCAGTACAAACAGTACTACACAGTGTACAAAGACAAGGACTGGGAAATGTTTCCCCAAATACACCAAGGAGTGATGAACTCCTGGCACATCCTGAAAAAGTTCCTCAAGGAGGAGGAAATAGTGAGATACTCCAATGGATGGAATCCACTATCATGCAAACCTCAAATCAAAAAGATTGAGGAGTACCAGGCCAAAAAGAAGGAGGCAACCAAGAAAGAAGCCCCAGTAGCTTCTACCAGCAAGCCCCAAGCCAACTCACTTCCCCAAGAAGGGAAGAAGAACAAGCAAAAGAATTGGAGAAAACCATATTCCCCAAGCTACAGGATTCCAAAAATCCAAAAGGATGCCATGGACAATGTATTTATCATGGCCAGAACCTTGATGGAATTCAAGGACAAGGAAGAACAAAGAATGAGACAACCTCATTTCCTAAAGAAATAACCTTGTCCAAAAATGTTGTAAGTACTCTAACAGAAATTAAAAATAGCATACTACCTCTCAAAGAAATTAAAAACAGTTTATTATCATTACAAGAAATAAACAACAGCTTATCCTCTTTAACAAAAATTGTTGTACAAAATAAAAAAATAAATTGACAACATTAATTTTTTATTATTGAAAATAATGCACCAAAGATTTTGATTGACAACACTCAAAAATAAATACAAGGACAACGAGAATTGTATAAATACATAAAATCTATCAAAGATAAAACTTTGACAATCAATTATGATGTGAGTATTGACAATCTTACAGAAAAAGTAAACAAACTAAGTATTTCTGTAGAAATATTTGA
Organism: Austropuccinia psidii; assembly: GCA_023105745.1. NCBI lineage: Eukaryota > Fungi > Basidiomycota > Pucciniomycetes > Pucciniales > Sphaerophragmiaceae > Austropuccinia > Austropuccinia psidii. Next base: position 17,217,050 of record JALGQZ010000009.1, on the reverse strand, counting down.
AGAAAAGACTTCATCACACCAAAAATTACTTTGGAACCATGTGGAAAAGAGTGATGAAGCAAGAATTTATCTGAAAGATGACATTCAGAGTGAAATAAGGCTTATCACTGAAGAAAATGGATAAAATTAATGAGGCTAAGTCAAATATGCCAGAGTTATCAACCCCATTTTCTCACACAAGAAGCCCTGTTAAACCAAAAGAGGAATTAACAAATCCATTCATAACAGACTTAAGTCACCAAGACAATAACCAAGTCTTCATGAAGGAAGCACCTCAATTGAAAGAATGGCCAACATTCACAGGAGAAGGTGAATATGACCACATGTCATTTATCAAGACAATTGACATGCTACAAGAAGATTATGCCATACCAGATGAATTAATTACTGCAAGATTACCTTCATTGTTTGAAAAATCTGGCCAAAGATGGTATTATGGCATAAGACAAACAAATGGCAAAAATACCTGGTCTTGGTGGAAACAAGAAATAATCACCAAGTGGGCTAATGATGCCTGGAGGTACAAGATAGAAAATGCATATGAAAATTCTTTCTTTGACCCAGACAAAGAAAAACCTTTAACTTGGTTCTTAAAACAAGTGGAAAGACTCAATGCATTATACCCAGAAATGTCACAAAAGATGATGCACATGAAAATACTTAAGAAATGTGGAGGAGAGCTAGAACATGCCCTAAGAAGCAGGTGTATAGAACCATGCTCCAGAGAAGAGTATATCAATGCACTAGAGGACATAGTGACAAGAACAAAAATTGGACATTAAAAGTACAAATAAGCCATTTATCAAAAGAGTTAAATCAAAAGAAGCTTTCAAGCCCAATACATCCAACAATAATGAGCAAAGAAAATGCCATAAATGTGGAGGTATTGGACACTTAGTCAATAACTGCCTCAAAAAGGCAAAGATTAATGAAATTGTGGAAACAGAAAACCACAATGAAAAAGAGGAGGTATCAGAATGTAAGGTGTGGATATGAAACTTTGATTAAAAATCAAGTACTTTTCCTGTCCTCAAAATTTGTATAAGGTAAAAATCAATTAAAAATAGTAAGAAATATTATTTTTAAGAGAAAACACGCCAATTTTATTGTTTATAACTTTATTAGTATAAAAAAATAATATTATAAAGATTTGTTGTTTTACCAACAATAAAGATTTATCCAAAAAATACTCTACAAGAGATATTTTAAGGCTACAAAAGAAATTTCTTCAAGAGCAATTTCAATTGGAATTAATTGAGCAAAAAACTGCAGGCAATTAATCAAGGAACAAAGTCTTTAAAAAGAATATTAAAGAGAACACATGCTCAAAAGTGACCAGAGTGAATTTGGAAACAAAGTGACAAAGCTAACAGTGATGAAAGATGCTTTAATTCACTTTTGGGGTGGTTCAGGGGTAAAAATGATTATAAGAGTTACAAAAAATGATTATAATGATTTTTTCACGTGGTTAAAAGGTTTAAAATGATATAAGAAAGGCGGTTGGAATCTTTTATTGATTGGCTTAACAATGTTTAAGCTAATTATAAAAGGAAAAGATTCTAAAATGAAGAGAAAAGTGGGGCAAAGAAGAAATTCTTTTATAGCCATCAATTTTCTTACTCCAAAGGTAAAATTTAATCTTTTCAGTCGTGAAAAACAGTCTGAAAACAAAAAAGCCAATTATAGCATTGTTGAACCCTGGTTTAAACCAAAAAAGGGCTGGTTTAAGCCATTTTTAGCCATTTTAGACCTTTAAATCAGCCATTACTATAGTAATATCTGGTCTAGAGGATTCAAAACACGTTGGAATGTGTGTAAGAGACGTAGAAACCAATTAAAACTGTTTTTACTATGATTGTTTTATCTTAAGGGTAGTTTTAACCTCTCGGCAACAGCTAAAACTACCACAGTTGGTATCAAAACCTCATCATCAATTGAGTCCACAGACCCTGTAACTCAATTCCAGGCCAAAAGTGATGAACATTTGCGTGAATTTTGACACCAAATGCCTGCCAGAAAGGATTTTGGGGGTCTAGCTCCCCCTTAGAGCTGGAGTTCCTTCCCCCCCCCAAATTTAATCTTTCCAATTTATTTTTCCTTTAGTTCCTCATCATGTATTATACTTCTAATTTACATATGTAATTCAATTGAGTTGTACATTTCAATACAGTAATAATTGATACCTCATATGTAAATCAAAGTTCACTTATGTAATACATGCGCACATTTTGACATTTCAATTGAATTCAATTGAAAATACTTTAATTCCTCATAACTTCTAAAATATACACAACACCTCAATTTTAACACAAATTATGGTGATTAACACTACATGTGATTTAAATTAAACTAAAGTTTTGAGGATTTTTAATTTTCATACAGAAAATGCTAAAAACTTAATTTAAGCTTATTTGGAGTTGAGTTACAAAATTTTCACTCAGAGGTGACCCCACCTGATTTTTTGTGAGGAATCCAACGGTGAAATAATTTTTATATGTTTATTTATTAGATAAAAAGTTATAATAATTTTTATTTAACTTTTTTCCAAATTTATTCATTTTTTTACAATTTTGTTAAAAATTCATTTTTACTTAATTTTTTCAAGTATAAATGTAATTTTACAATTTCAAAATTTGATGTAATTTTATTTTTAAATTATAATTAAGTTTTTAATTGTGAATATAATCTTATATTTATATTTTGATTTTCATTTTAATAATATAAATAAATTTATTTTATTTATATTTATATGTTGATTTTGTATTTGTGGTCTTTTGGGTATATGAAATTACCTCTAAGGCTCACACTGACTCTGAAAAAGAAACAGAAGAGTCAGAAAGCTTTGAAAGTGATGAAATTAATATAAATTAATGCACAAATTAATAATATTGATATAATTTATGAATTACTAGATATTAACTCAAACTTACCACAAGTTGGAAAATATGACACAAACCTGACAAATATACAAGATGCCAAAATGTACAGAACCAAACCTGCAAAAGGAATGGGATATACAGCTGGAAAATCATGTATAAATATTGTTATGGTTGATAACCAAGAAGGAAAAGTGAACTTGGATACAGGAGCATATTGCACCTGTGTTGGTAAAAGGTATTTAAAAACCATTGTCCCAGACTGGCAAGAAAACTTATTCCAATACAAGGTGTCAAATTTAGTAGTACAAGTGAGAGCATGAAGCCCCTTGGAATAATTGATTTAACACTAATTTTTCCTCACCCCTCACAATGTGTCAGAATTAAAGTAGAGTTTGTAGTAATGGACAACTGTACTAGTAATCACTTCATACTTGGAAATGACTACTTATCAATTTATGGTATAGATATCTCTAACCAAAAAGATAGATATTTTACCATAGGAGACAGCAAAATACAAATGTTTGGCTTCTTAAATAACAAAAAACCAAATCGCAGTTATTAAGAATGAAAAGAAAATTCCAGGAAAGGAACTTTTTATATCTGAAAAACTCATAGAGGCAGAAATCAATCAAGAACTAATAGAAAAAATGAAAGAAAAAATGATTGACCTCTTATTTAAGTACCAAAAATGCCTTTGCAACTGACAAAGAGCCACTATTTTCCATAATTGGGCATGAGGTGAATATAATTCTTAATGTGGAAAAGCCTTACCCACCTTTACTGAGGAAACCTTCTTACCCAGCTAGTCCAAGAGCTAGAGAGGCCTTGGAGGTACACATTAAAGAATTAATGGACCTTGGAGTATTAATAAAAGTAGGACATAATGAACAGGTAGAGGTCACTACACCTTTCATTATAACTTGGAATAAGGGAAAATCAAGAATGGTAGGAGACCTCAGAGCCCTGAACACCTATACCATTCCAGACAGATATCCAATACCCAGAATCCATGAGACATTGACACAATTGTCACAAGCTAAGTTCATAACAGCCATAGATGCTTTAAAGGGTTTTCATCAAAATTTCTTAACAGACACTGCCAAGAAACTACTGAGGATAATAGTTCACTGTGGGATTTTTGAATACTTTAGAATGCCATTTGGCATACAGAATGCACCTTTCCATTATCAGAGGATGATGAATACCATATTTCCTGAAGAATTATCAGAAGGATGGTTAATTATCTATATTGATGATATCATAGTTTTCTCAGAAACTTGGGAAAGTCACCTTATAAGACTAGAAAGGGTACTAAAAAAAATAGTGCAAGTGAATATGAAAATTTCCTTGAAAAAGTGTCATTTTGCATATAGTGAGCTAAACACACTAGGACATGTTGTATCTGGACTTAGTCTAGGCATAGACAAGAATAAAGTAGCAGCAGTACTACTTGAGCCAATGCCTCAAACCAAAAAAGAAATGCAATCACTTCTAGGATTTGCTGGTTACTATAGACAGCATACAAAGGACTTTGGAAAAATTGCAAATTCCTTGTATAAGCCATGTGATCAACAAACAGTCTATGAAATGACAGAAGAAAGAGTCAAGGCATATGAAGAATTGAAAAATTCCTTAACAAATGCCCCATTTCCTCTAATGCCAGATTGGAAACTACCCTTCAACCTTTACATTGATTCTTGTGGAGAAGGACTAGGTGCTGCACTACACCAGACACAAATTATCAATGATAAACCAGTGGAAGGACCAATTTGTTTTATTTAAAGACAGACAGAGCCAACAGAAGCAGGATATGGAGCAAGCCAAATGCAATGCCTCTGCTTAGTGTGGGATTTAGAAAAACTACATTATTACTTGGATGGAACAGTATTTGATGTGATTACAGACTGTAATGTTGTAAAATAACTATTAAATATGAAAACTCCAAATAGACATATGCTGAGATGGCAAATTTCTCTCCAAGAATATAGAGGAAATATGACTATTGTTTATAAATCTGGTAATATCCATAAAAATGCAGATGGTCTTAGCAGATGGGCTCTAGCAAATACTCCTGAAAATCCAGCATGGGTACCACAGGAAGAGCACCATATAGAAGAAAAAAGGGGCACAGAAATTGGCACAGAATTCTTTAACAAAGTTAAAGAAAGCTATAAGATAGAAAAAAATTGCCATATCTTAAGCCAACTTCTAATGAAAGACTGCAAAGATCCATCACTATCATCAAAATTAGATGAAACATGGAAAAAGGCATATGATGAGGGAAGGGTCCACCTCCTTGATGGAATCCTTTATCATAGAACAAAACACACATGTGTTATGGCCTTAACAAATAGAACCCTGATAAACAATATTTTACATGAGTGTCATGATAGTGTTGCATCTGGACATCTTTCAGAAGACAGAACACTAGAAAGGGTGAAAACCTGCTCTTGGTGACCAAATTGGAAGGAAGATGTTGCAGAATACTGCCAAACCTGTGCCAGATGTCAAAACGCCAACAGAGACACAGGAAAGAAATTTGGAATGATGATCCAAATCCAAGAACCCAAATTACCTTGGGAAATAGTCCATATGAATTGGGTAACAGCATTACCTCTAGGAGGAGACAGAAGCTATAATTCATGCCTAGTATTAGCTGACAGGTTTAGCAAAACCCCCATGTTCCTACCATGTCACAAAGATGACTCAGCTATGGACACAGCCATAACAATATGGAATAAAGTCATTAGCCATACAGGGTTATTCCAGAATATTATAAGTGACAGAGACCCAAAATCCACTTCAGCATTATGGACAAATCTCCATAACTTGTTTGGGACAAAGTTATCATTCTCAACAGCTTACCATCCTCAAGCTGATGGTTTAGCAGAAAGAATGATACAAACCTTGGAGGACATGATAAACAGATTCTGTGCTTATGGACTAGAACTCAAAGATTGTGATGGTTTTACCCATGATTGGTGTACACAGATACCAGCCCTTGAACTGGCATATAAAACATCAATCCATTCTTCCACTGGCAAAACACCAGCAATGCTAGAAAAAGGTTGCAATCCAAGTATTCCTTATGATACCCTCAAAAAGGACTTAGTGGATATACATCCAACAGCAAGCAGTTTTAAGATAATGCTTGACAAAGCAAGACAGCATGCAAACAGATGTATGCAAGATTCTTTCAAATATGCAAAAGAAAGATGGGACGAAAGTCATCAACCACCTGACTTCAAAATAGGAGACTTGGTCCTAGTATCAACCCTTAATTTCAATAACATGAAAGGTCCAAAGAAATTGAAATATTCCTTTTTCCGGACCATTTATGATAAAAGCACTTCATGGACTCAATGCTGTGAAATTGGAACTCACAGGTGAATTAATGAACAAACACCCAACGTTCCCTGTAAGTCTGATAAAACTTTACAGCTCAAGTGACAAGGAGTTATTTCCACTCAGAAATAAACCCCCACTTGACATTCCTCCCTTGGAAGAAGGAGAAGAAAAGAAAATTGTAAAAGTCCTGAAAGAAAGAAGGACAAGAAACAAAAAAGAAAGAGAATACCTTGTAAGGTATAGAAATTCAACTGAAGAAGATGAATGGCTACTTTAGAAAGGTATAACAAATGCTGATAAACTACTAAAAAGGTTCAGACCTGAAAGAAAACCAAAAGAATAGATAAGTTAAGCATTATTGAGCTTCAAGACTAACAAAGTCTATTGAAGAGGTAGGACAGTGGATGATACCTTAATTACACATATCAGATTGTGGTACAATCTTTTTTGGTGGTAGGGAATGTGAACCTTTGAGATATGACCACATACCCAAAAAGGTCACAAGAAATATTTAAAATAATTACCTTAAAGCTACAAAAATGCCATAAATAGGCATAAGACTTGGTTCAACTTGAAAACCAATGAATAAACATGTGAAATAAATTATACCATTGGATTCCCCATGGTAAAATACACATATACCATTTTTATGGCATATCTGCAAAGTCAATATTTAATGAGTTATAAGTAATAATACCTTATAAAAAATATAAATCCTTAATTATTTCAAATACCAAAAAAACAACATTTGAAATGAATGGTACCATTGGATTCACCATAAGAATTCACACATAAAACAATTAAGAAGCTAAGCTCCAAAGTCAATACTTAAGGAGTTAAGCTGAATATATGCACTTTTTTGGTCAACACATATATTCAAGGATTTTTGCTAATATCTTTTGAAATATACATGATAGAGTGATGAACCAAAAAAAAGTCACTAGTAATTTCTTTAAGAATACAGAAATGAACGTTATTTCACAAGTTATAAACAAGGTTAAAACCTGTAAGGGATTATTGATTAAACTCAATAGAGCTGTTGACCACTTTGATGTGAAGGTGATCAAAACTTAAAAAAAAGTAGACAGTTAGATTCTACTAGTTCATTTGTGAAGAATGATGTATTTTTATTATAATATTCAATGTAAAACCCCTTGAAATCATGGTTTGAAGTTTAAAATATTAAATTTGGACAGAAAAGATGAGTTACAAGAAAAATCATCATAAATAGAGTTTTGATGATGTAATGGAATGCTCTTGGAAGTCTAATAAGGAAAGTCCAAGCTATCAGAATACACTCTCTGAATAGCTGTAGCGTATTTTACTTACACGTTATGAATGATCAAAGTTCAAGCTTAAATTTGATCATTTAAGATCACTCACTGTAATCTTATTTTAAGTTTGTAAGTCATATAAGTTATAAAACTGGTGAATAATATTAAAATATGATTAAAACTAATAGAATCCACTAAGTTTAGGCTTCTGCCAAGCCTATGATGTCATCAAACTTAGCTATAGTGATAACTCTAAATAATGGCGTAATTATGAGGTAAGATGGTTTGATCATGATGTGATCATCACCAAACCTTAAAATATTGATCAATTCTCGTAGAAAGAATTAGTACACGTCTACTAGAAGTCTGTTGGACTCTAGGAGGGAGGTATTTACTATAAATAGAGCTCTTTTTACTCTGTTTTCCCCTCAGACACTTACAAAACATTAAATCATTAAATAAAAAGGAAATTTATTTATTCTTTATATATAAAGCCTTTATATTTTTAAAGACCAAAGATAATCTTATAATAATCTTCATCTATGACATGATTATTGCAATTATTTAATTGTTTTTTTAAATATCTCTTAAAAACCTCAATTCCACATAAAATCAAGAAAAATTGTAATTTCTCTTAAATCTTATAGTAACTACAATTTAAATAAGTTGTATTTACATTTCTAGGCATAAAATTCCTGAAAATTATTCTATTAAGTATTGAAAGTAGGTTATTTCTCTTATTATAATAATTTTTTCTCTATTATTACTTTAATAATTCTAGAATTGATACAAATAGTATTTATATTAACTTATAGCTTTAATATTAGTAATATTATTGTTATTAATTGTTTTTTATTAATAATAAACAATTTCTTACACCTTTATTATTTGTTGGTAACAATAATAAAGTGCTTTTAAATATATTAATTATCTTATATTAATATATTTATTTTATTATATTATTTTTTTATAATATAAATTTTATTAGTATATTTATTTAATAATATCATTATTTTATGCCATAACTTTAATAATTCTTCATTATTATAATTATTTGTATCTCATTTATTTCATTTATAAGGACATTCATAGTACAATAAGTAAAATATTAGTAATTTTTACTTATTGTTTCATAGTCAAACCTTACAACTAATAATAAGTGTCAGCCTGTGACTCAAAAAAGAGCACTAGCATGACATCCAACATACCATAAACAATTTTATGACAAGTATTGAACAAATATAGTCAATACAGGTAATAAATAAGAGTAAAAACTCCTCTTAAATTAAACACCAACCTTAACCAAACAGAATAAGGAAACCTAGAGGAGAATAAAAAAGTCAAAACCCTTATTTTCACCTCCCATCTAACTTATGCATATTTAAGTTATTCTATACCAAAATGGTATTTTTCTGAAAGCCCACATAGAGAGCTACACAATGGTATCATCCATGTTGCTGTAACACCACTACAACTGGAGATACCATATGACCTTTATTTTAAAACCAAGACCCCCCTGAAAATCAAAGAGGGATTGTACAAAACTTTACAAAAGTATAACCAAATTAAATATCTAAACAAGAGATTTAATTTGAGACACCTTAGACCTCTGTATCTCTTAAATTGACTGAGGGATCTTGGTTCAAAGGTTTAACAACCAAAATACAGATATTCTGAAAACAACAAGGTAAACAAACCCCTGTATCTTTGGCATACACTCATACAACTGTAAAGTGTAATATACCAAACTGTAGAGCTAATCAAGCCCTACAATACTTTATCATCAGAATACAGATATCTTCTAAATTGAAGAAGATATCTGGTATGGAAGTTTTTGAAGCCTCATACTGATGTACAAGAATACATCCAAAAACTTAAAACCCCTATAGCTTTTGCTATTTTAAAGAAGGTTAAACATAGAGCATACCAAATTAAAGAGCTCATTAAGCTTTTCAATTCTGTGCTCTTGGTTTCTTGATATCTTAAGAACTGGCTGAGATATCTTGATTGGAAGGCTTTTCTAGCAATACATGACTGTATCAAACTTGTATCAAACAGTATTGCTCCCACACTTAAAATAATATACTTATGAAGATATAACCTCTCTCAAATCATCATTATTGATCATATAGACACCAGAACAACGTCACACAAGTGCTGACGTGGCAGGTGAAAAGTTTTTTCACCCTGTATTGATCCAGAATGATCACTTGTGGTTCCAAAACCACAATTCTGCCTCTATTGACGTCAGAATTGATGATCCAGAACAACAGGATGATCATTGGAGTGAAAAATTTCACTCCTCTGACGTGTGAAGAGTTAATAACTCTTGAAGGTCTTGAAAGATATAAAAGGAAGGGTTTTTTCCTTGAAAACCCATCATCTTATCTTATTATCCATATTCTTACGTGACAAAACTTTTATCAATCAGTAGTGTCCTTGGAATTATTATTAAAGATATAATTAGAATATTATTATTGTAGTACTTCTTTACAGTCAAAGATGTTAGAGTATTGCAACCCAGGTCCTCAATAGACTCATCACCACTGTTACCACGTAGCAGTAGGACCTGAAGATTTAATTTTATTTGTTTTTGACGTGTCACAGTCATGATATTAGCTTGTAACTACATTTTATAGCTACTATATAGACTCACCCTGACACTTTGGGGGCCTGGCCGTGGTTTTTCAACCTTATTGGACGTGTTTTGAACTGAATTAGGCATAAAAATCCAGTTATTTAAAAGGTATTTTACTAACAGTGATTAAAATTTCTAATTTATCTTATTTTCTATTATTATCATTTTTTATATATAATATAGAATCATATATTATATACATAATTTATTTTCTCCAAAAATATATATTACAAATATTTTTGTTGAGAGTAAGAGCACATATCCTCTTTATTTCATTATATTGCAATAATTTTCACGAAATTTGATAATAATACAACAGTATTATTTAAATTTCAATATAAATAATAATATACAAACAGTATATTACTTATTTTTACTATTATTTTTAACCAAAGTGCGTGAAAATTAATAAAGACACATTTATTAATAAATAGTTAATAAATATTAAATAATAAAATAATTTTTTATTATTTATAAGGAATATTTTAATTAAATATTTCCTTTAAAACAAGACATCACTCAAATTGACGTGAAGACTTGTAATTGATTGATATTTTAATCAAAAATCAAGTGTTAAAATAAATATTATTTATAATATTTATAATAACAAATCAAATTTATTATAATTTAATAAATTTGACGTGTTTATACAAAAACACAATAATATCCAAGTGAATCATTCACAAAACACTTGGATATTACAGTTTTCACTTATAAAACATAAGTGAAAAACTCAAAAACTGTTATTTTTAAATAAAACATATAAAAAATTAAAAAAGGACAACATATTATAATAAGAATACCTAAACATTTCCAAAAATAACAGTAGAATTGAATAAAATCATTTTGTTTTATCATAAAATACTGATGTACAATTTGAAATATCTTTTCTGAATAGTGGAAAAAGACTATATTCCATTAAAAACCCAGTCACAAGGAAATCCATCTGTGACAGCCTCAGAAGACAGAGAGGTGCTGCCAAAAACCAAGGGCCAGCAGAAAAGACACAGTGAAGTGACAATAAACTCAAAAGATTGGGCAGCAATAGCCGTGCCAAGGGCCAAGAAACCCAGAAAAGCTCCAACAAAACCAGTTGGATCACCAAAACAAATTGAAAAACAGAAAATCACTGTTATCAACCCAGTTGTAAACTCTAAAGGAAAATTGCCAAAGAGTATAGATCATAAATTTGTACAAGGGCCTGCTAAAGGTAAATAAACCTTGAAACATACAACATTTTTCATTGTCTGTCATTTTTTAACATTGTTAACATGACACCTCCACTTCTTAGAGATCTTGGATTCCCAAGAAATCAACCAGAAAACTGGCCAAGAAGACACAGAGGAAGAAGACAGCCAGCTACTGGATCAAATAACCAGCAAAGGACTTACCATCAGGGAACTCCTACCCATGGTCTTATTCCAAATAAAATTCAACCCAGAAGTCCAACCAGGAGATTGGACAGATGCAGAACAGGTCCTTCAAATACACAAACTCCTGAAAGACCTCTTCACATGGAGCATGGACAACAAAATGTTCACTATGGCAGCATCATGGGCAGAAGTGGGGATAACAACTCAGAAGATCTGTCTCAAGCAAATGGCTTGGGTGGAACTTATGACAGAAATTCAAGGTTGGAATCCCAACAAGAATTTCAAACTCTTAGAAGAAAGAGCAATCAGAATCAAAGAGAACCAGGCAGCCATACAAGCCATAGAGAGATCTTGGCACAAGGAAGAGCCCAGTCAGATTCAGGTACCCCCAGAAATGGAAGGAGAAGTCCCATCTTCCCCACAACAATCCAGCAGCTCCAGGCCTTACAAGCCAAAGGAAACTTCATCCAAGGCTCCCCAACCATTCCAGGTAGTTTCCAACAGGAGAAAAGGAGCCCAAGGGAGAAACAAAACTTCTTTCATCCAGAGGAAGAAGGAAGCAGACCCATTGATGAAAAAGCTGATGGACTTAGTCCAAGAAGTACAAAAAAGCAAAAAATAGTTGTACCTACAAATAGTTTTGATAGTTCTGACTCAATTGATCCAGAATTAATAACTGAGACTACAATCAACACTCATGAGTTTGAAAACAAATTCACATGGACCAAATTGGCCCAATTCATGGATTGGACACATGAAACCTCAGAAAGAATGAGGACAGAAGTGGAAACATTGAAAGAAGAAAATGCTTTCCAAGCAACAGTCATAAAAGACTTGAATACAAATGTGGCCAAAATTTGGACAGAATTTGAGAAAACTAACAGACAGTTGAATTCAATTCTAGAAGAACAACAAACTGTGAGGAGAGATCTGAGGAGTATCCAGTAGCAACAGGATAGCTTTGATAAAGAAATTGATTACCTCTATGACAGAGAAGACAATCAATACCCTCCAACACAAGGTCAACCCACTACCTCTACAAAATTGAAAGAAGAGGATAAAGACTATGACCAGGAACCTGAATATCAGATTCCAAAGTCAAGATCAGAGTCAATGTACCAAGATGGGGAAAATCTCAGCTATTCAGAGAAACAGGCACTAAAACAGTTACCAGAAGTAGCAAACTGGCCAAAGTTCTCAGGAATTGGGGAATATGACCATATGGAAATCATTGACTATATTGATGGACTCTTTGTTGATGTCCCAAAGATACCAGACTACTGGATCACAACAAGACTTAACACAGCATTCAGAGGCCATGCTAACATATGGTATACTGAGATGAAAGAAATACATGGCAGGAAAAGCTGGCCATGGTGGAGAAACCAGATTATACAAAAGTATAGCAATGGTAGTTGGATCTGGCAAAAGACCATGTCCTTTGAAAGTGATAGATACTCCACAGAAAAAGACCCATATGAATGGTGTCTCAAACAGACAAAAAGGCTAAAAGATATTGATCCCAATATGACAATAGAAATGAGAAACCATAAACTCCTAACAAAATTGCCAGGAGATCTAGAAAATGCAGTCAAATGCAGATGCAACAACATCAGCGGCATTGATGACATAGCAAATGTCATACAAGATGTGAGGAAAAAACCTCCATAGGAAGGTACACATCCTATAAACCAAACTTCAAAGACAAGAAGTCTTAAGTTAAAGAAACAAACAAAGAGAAAGGGAAAGAAACCCCAAAAAAGAAAAATGTGTGCCACAACTGTGGATCACCAGACCACTATGCCAACAATTGCACAAAACCAAAAAAGAAAATATATGCAATTGATGAAGAATCAGAAGAAGAACAAACAGGTGAAAAATCTGATTCTTACAGTATGGGAAATGGTATGAGAGCAGAATCACAAAGTGAACCTGATACCATAAAAGAATACATAGTGGAATGCAATGAAGAAAGTTCACTTGACATACAAGACATTGAATTAGATTCAGGAATACCACAAACAACAACAGACAAAGAGCTCTGTAAGCACACACAGAATGCACAAACATTCCTGGTAACCCCAAATAGAGGGATGGGATTCATTCATGGAACACCTAAAAAATTGACAGTTTACATTGAGAACTGTAAACATCCGATGATCATTGACACAGGAGCAAGTTGCTCCATAGTGGCAAAAGAATACCTAAAACAACACTTCCCCAAATGGGAAGAGGAGATAATCCCAACAAAAGCTAGAAACTTTAAAAGTTCATCAGGCAAAATGCACTCACTGGGGACAATAATCAAAGAGATAATTGTCCCACACTGAAAAGGAAATATCAGACTAGAACCTGAATTTGTAGTTCTAGAGAATGCACATGTACAAGGATTCTTACTAGGTACAGAGTACCAAAGAATGTATGGCATGGACATTTGCAATAGTAAAAATAGATATCTTACCATAGGTACAAACAAAGACAAAAAATTTTCCTTTGACATAAATCATATAACAAATGATAACACCCTGAAAGAAATAGTGGAAGAATTCAAAGAAGCCCAATATGGCACTCAACTCACCAGTAAAATTAAACTCAGCTTACTGAAAGTATTGAGGAAGCATAGAGGAGATTTTGCAATAGGAGATGAACCACTAGGAAAAATCAAAGGACATGATATAGAATTATATCTGGATGTAGAAAGACCATATCCACCTATGCTTAGGAGACCACCATACCCAGACAGCATGGAAACTAGGAAAGAAATTGAGAAACATATCAATGAACTCCTAGAAATGGGGGTCATAAGGAAAATAGGACACAATGAGATAGTAGAAGTCACTACACCAGTCCTTATAGCTTGGCATGATGGTAAATCCAGACTATGTGGGGACTTCAGGGCTTTGAATAATTACACCAAAGCAGATAGGTACCCCATCCCAAGGATACTGCATGCACTAGATAAGCTAGCAAAAGCCAAGTTTATTACAAAAATTGATTTCATGAAAGGCTTCCACCAGAATGGGGTGAAACCAGATTCCATCAAATTACTAAGAATTATATGCCATATGGGCATATATGAATATACTAGAATGCCATTTGGCATTAAGAATGCACCATCCCATTTTCAGAGGATGATGGATACCATATTTCAAGATGAAATAATGGAAGGGTGGATGGTGGTGTACATTGATGATATCATGATATACTCAGAAACATGGGAAGACCATGTGAGGAAAATTGATAAAATATTGGGAAAATGTACACCAATCAACATGAAAATATCTCTTAAAAAATGTAGCTTTGGACAGCAAGAACTGCTAGCCCTAGGACACAAAGTTTCAGGTTTAAGTCTAGCCATAGACCAAAATAAAGTTTCTGCAGTACTGAAGAAACCAGTTCCAGAAAACATTAAAGAAATGCAATCTTTTTTGGGCTTTGCTAGTTACTACAGGAGCCATATAAAAAACTTCGCACACATCACAAGTAGCCTATACAAACTGTGCTCAAAAGATGTAGTCTTTGAAATTACCAAAGAAAGAAGAGATTCATTTGAGAAGATCAAATATGAACTGACCAATGCCCCTGTTCTAATGATGCCTGATTTTGAACTACCATTCAAACTATATCTATATGCAGCATGTAGCGAAGGAGTAGGAGCAGCACTACACCAGAGGCAACTAGTGGATGGAATACCCAAAGAAGGAGTAATTTGCTATATATCAAGACAACTGAAAGACTCAGAAGCCAGATATGGAGCTACTCAGACAGAATGTCTCTGTTTGGTATGGGCATTAGAAAAACTCCATTACTACTTAGAAGTAGCAGTTTTTGAAGTTTTTACTGATTGCACAGCCCTCAAATCACTGTTGAACATGAAGACAACAAACAGACACATGCTCAGGTGGCAAATAGCCATACAAGAATACAGAGGGAATACGACTATTATCTATAAAGAAAGGAAAAGTCATACTAATGAAGATGGTCTCAGCAGGTGGCCACTGAAGAATGACCAAGAGAATCCAGCATATGACCCAGAAAATGGGGCCAAAATACCCATACCATGCATGGAGATAGATAGGAGAAAAAACTTCAAACTATCAAATTGGGCATTAGGGAATGACCCATCAAACCCAGCACAGAGCTATGGGGAGAGCAAAGAGATACCCATATTGGGAATCAGCTCCTCTAATCTAACTACAGAGTTCTTTAGTATAGTACAATAATCATAAAATAAACACAAACAGTGTAGTATATTGATACAACTATTAAAACAAAAGTACAGGAGTCCAGAACTGGAGAGCCAATTGGAAGAGCCATGGCTCAAAAACTTCAAAGAGAATAGATTTTTTCTGATAGATGATCTACTATACCATAGGGAAAAACACACAAGTGCCATGGTAATAATAAATAGAGAACATATTTCCCTGATACTACAGGAATGCCATGACTGCCCATACATGGGACATATGAGTGAAGAAAGAACTAAAGAAAGAGTCTTTAGCACAGCTTGGTGGCCAAAGTGGGAACAAGACTTGAGTGAATAAATCAACACTTGTACCAGATGCCAAAAAGCCAACAAAGGTCATGGCAAAAGATATGGATTACTTCAGAGTATAGAGGAGCCCAAACACCCCTGGGAAATAATAAAAATGGATTGGGTGACAGGCCTGGTCCCTGGAGGGAAAGACAGCTTTAATGCATTCCTAATAGTAGTAGACAGGTACAGCAAGAGTGTCAGATGTCTCCCCTGTCACAAAGAGGACACAGCAATGGACACAGCCATATTGTTCTGGAACAATGTGATAGCAAACTGTGGAGTTCCAAGAATTATAATTAGTGACAGAGACCCTAAATTCACATCAAAATTTTGGACTAATCTATATGAGATGCTGGGAACCAAACTAGCATTCTCCACAGCTTACCATCCACAAACAGATGGTCTAGCAGAAAGAATGATTCGAAAATTAGAAGACATCATTAGAAGATTTTGTGTATATGGCATGGAATATAAAGACAATGAGGGATATACCCATGACTGGGTAACCCTCCTACCAGCTGTACAATTGGCATACAACACAAGTATACACTCAGTGACAGGAAAAACCCCTGCCACATTAGAGAAAGGATGGAACCCACTACTTCCAGTAGACTACTTGAAGAAGAACCTCCTCTCAGTACACCCCACAGCTAAAGACTTCCACACAATGTGGAAAACTGCCTGTGAAAAAGCAGAACAATGTGTGGCTGAAGCTAGATTATACAACAAACAGAGATATGATAAAAGTCACCAAGAACCTGATTTCAAAGAAGGAGACCAAGTTATAATCTCAACTTTTAACTTCAACAATCTGAGAGGGCCCAAGAAGATGAGAGACTCATTCATAGTACCATTCACCATTATTAAATTAATAGGAAAGAATGCAGTAGAAGTCAACCTGACCAAAGGGTTTTCTAGGAAACACCCAGTTTTCCCTGTGAGCCTGGTCAAACCTTATCACCAAACAGATGAGGAGAAATTCCCTGACAGAAAGAAGACAGTCACCCATGAAATATTGGTAGAGAAAGATGACTCACCTGTACCAGTGAAAAAGATCATTAAAGCCAGGAAAATAAGAATTAATGGGAAAGACAACAGGCAATATCTGGTTAGATTTAAGAATCAACCCGCAGATAAAGATAAATGGTTAGCTGAGAAAGAGATCCCAGATGGACAAATACACCTCAGAAGATTCAGAGCCTCCAGAAGGGCTGATGAGTCTCATCAATGATGAGCCTTCTTTTGAGGGAGGGTATGTCAGCCTGTGACTCAAAACAGAGCACTAGCATGACATCCAACATACCATAAGTAATGGTATGACAAGTATTGAACAAATATAGTCAATACAGGTAATAAATAAGAGGAAAAACTCCTCTTAAATTAAACACCAACCTTAACCAAACAGAATAAGGAAACCTAGAGGAGAATAAACAAGTCAAAACCATTATTTTCACCTCTCATCTAACTTATGCATATTTAAGTTATTCTATACCAAAATGGTATTTTTCTGAAAGCCCACATAGAGAGCTACACAATGGTATCATCCATGTTGCTGTAACACCACTACAACTGGAGATACCATATGACCTTTATTTTAAAACCAAGACCCCCCTGAAATTCAAAGAGGGATTGTACAAAACTGTACAAAGGTATAACCAAATTAAATATCTAAACAAGAGCTTTAATTTGAGACACCTTAGACCTCTCTATCTCTTAAATTGACTGAGGGATCTTGGTTCAAAGGTTTAACAACCAAAATACAGATATTCTGAAAACAACAAGGTAAACAAACCCCTGTATCTTTGGCATACACTCATACACCTGTACAGTGTAATATACCAAACTGTAGAGCTAATCACGCCCTACAAGAATGTATCATCAGAATACAGATATCTTCCAAATTGAAGAATATATCTGGTATGGAAGTTTTTGAAGCCTCATACTGATGTACAGGGATACATCCAAAAACTTAAAACCCTTATAACTTTTGCTATTTTAAAAGAAGGGTAAACATGGAGCATACCAAATTAAAGAGCTCATTGAGCCCTTCAATTCTGTGCTCTTGGTTTCTTGATATCTTAAGAACTGGCTTAGATATCTTGATTGGAAGGTTTTTCTAGCAATACATGACTGTATCAAACTTGTATCAAACAGTATTGCTCCCACACTTAAAATAATATACTTATGAAGATATAAACTCTCTAAAATCATCATTATTGATCATACAGACACCAGAAAAACGTCATCCAAGTGTTGACGTGGCAGGTGAAAATTTTTTTCACCCTGTATTGATCCAGAATGATCACTTGTGGTTCCAAAACCACAATTCTGCCTCTATTGACGTCAGAATTGATGATCCAGAACTACAGGCTGATCATTGGAGTGAAAATTTTCACTCCTCTGACGTGTGAAGAGTTAATAACTCTTGAAAGTCTTGAAAGATATAAAAGGAAGGGTTTTTTCCTTGAAAACCCATCATCTTATCTTATTATCCATATTCTTACGTGACAAAACTGTTATCAATCAGTAGTGTCCTTAGAATTATTATTAAAGATATAATTAGAATATTATTATTGTAGTACTTCTTTACAGTAAAAGATATTAGAGTATTGCAACCCAGGTCCTCAATAGACTCATCACCACTGTTACCACATAGCAGTAGGACCTGAAAATTCAATTTAATTTGTTTTTGACGTTTCACAGTCGTAATACTAGCTTGTAACTACATTTTATAGCTACTATATAGACTCACCCTGACAATAAGACTATCAGATTGAATACTTAGAATAACTCTTCAATAAACTTTGATAGTATGTTTTTATCACTAATACATTTTTTTTAAATAACACTAAGCTACTGAACAAGGCAACTGAGATTTTCACTATGGCTATACTACTATTCTTCACTAATACTAAGCTAAAGAGATTTTGACTATGGTTATACTACTATTCTTCACTAATACTCAACTACTGAGCTTTTCAGCATGGTTAGACTACTATTCCTCACTAACACTAAGCTACTAAGAAACACTAATGAGATTTTCACTACAGTTATACTACTATTCTTCAAAAATACTAAGCTACGGAGCCTTTCATGACTAAAACACTACTACTAATCTAGATATCCTGCTAGTTCAGGAATGATTTTGATCCTCAATAATGGGAGCATTTTCCATTTCTTTGGAAAATGAGGGAGAAAATACCTCTATTTATACCTTTTGGGCCTCCATAGAGCTTCTCAAAACAGGGGACTTGGTAAAATCATAGTCGAGATGTTTGAGCTGGTGGGATGTGTAGTTTTGGTGTAGCAATGTGGCTTCTGAGATAATTTTGCTGGTGGTTTTTTTTCTTATCAAAATCATGTGATGAAATTGAGATAATTTGGCTGGTGAGGTTTTCCTTTTGCCAAGAAAGTGGAGAAAGTACAGATTCTGAACACTCGAATTTCCTCTAGTCATATGATATCTTTGAGAGAATATTTTTGGTGAAATTTTTCTTTTTGGTGACTTTGTTATGTGTTCACTGAGAAAATTTGGCCATTAGTGCTTTTCCTATCAAAATACTTTGATGTCATTGAGATAATTTGGCTGGTGAGATTTTCTTTCTGCAAAGAAAATGGAGAAAATAAAGCTTCTAACAATTGAAATTCCTTCCAGTCATGATATCTTTGAGAGAGTTTAGCTGGTGACATTTTGCTTGGATTTGGAGAAAGTGAGTAAAATACAGAATTTGTTATTGAGTGTGCTGCTATGAGATCTTAACAGAGGTGGGGAAAGATTTTATTTCAAATCTCCTGTATTTTCATTTATTTCTAATTTCCACTTTGATATGAAATCTTGTTATTTGGCCATTTCTATCAAATTTGACATGTATTATCATTACTAAGCAAACATTTTCTCGTGGTAAATCTGTTGGAATTTCCTGAATAGCCTTGAGTTATCTCTTTGGATTATAGTGAAGTGGAGAAAATACAGTCCTGATGCTGTGCTAAAATGAATGTAGATGAATGTATTGAGTTTATCTCCATTGAATCGTGTAATTTTGCTATGTATGATGAAATGAGGTGGGAAAGCTGTTGATTTTCATTTTAATTCTCCTTTTTGGAACTTTTGTCTTCTAGATTTGGAAAATTCTTCATCATGCCCTAGGACTTCTTCACAGTTGGATATACCTAGTTCCTGAGTTCTGAAATTTGATTTCCTTCTGCATACTTATTTGGCAATTGTATTTTTATTTCCGTAGTTAATCCATCATCCTATTTCCATATCTGAAATTATTCCACAGTTTGATTTTATATGTCAGGCTGAGTCTATGATAAAGGTGTATATGAGTATTTACAAGCTTTAACTATGACTGTGACACGGTAAAAATGGTTTCAAAAGACGATAAGATTGATAATAAATAATTTAATTCAAGATTTAAAGGGCTTTACTATAGAGATATAGTGGTGGTGAGCGCTGTTGAAAGCCCTGGGTGCAGCTTTACCTGTTGGATTACAATAATAAAGACTACAATACTTTAAATTAAGAGTATACCTGATTATTTAACAAAGAGTAAAGCTGTTTTTGACAGTTTACTACGTAGGTTATTCAAGAGCAGGATGAGGAAAGGTTTTTGGCTGTGAAAAGCCCTCCTTTTATCCTGAAATTGAGGTGGAAAGGCTGCTAGACCTTTCCATGTAGAGGAAGTGAAGATTTTTCACTCTACAGGACAGGCTTGTGGTTTGCAAACAGCCTGTATACCCTGTATTGGGCTCAGATGTGGTTTTGAAACCACATCTGGGCAGTTTTCACCAATACAGGGTGAAAATTTTCATCTGGGGACCTCACAGCCTGATTCTGACGTGTATGACGCGTAGAATGCTGTACAGAAACTGTATGGGACCCCAGTATTGACTGAAATATGAGGTATTGAAGTAAAAACATGCTTCTTTGTCTATTTGACACCTCATATTCATGGTTATGGGCTATTATCCTATGGTAAGGCTGTATCTGACAGCAGGTGGGATTTTGACCTTAAAATGGCCATACCTCTGTCAGTTTTTGAAATATCAAGCTCAAAGTTGGTTCATTGAATAGCCCTGTATGAGTTCTACACAATGGTACCCAACTTGACATGGTTATCATTAAATATGACAAAGTTATCCTATGTACAAGTATTTTTGTACATTGGCGTGGTCTGGTCAAAAGCTGTATTAAGCTTGTTTGGCCAATAACTTCTGTTGTAGTTGAGTTATGAGGAAATGGATGGAACCATCAGATAGCCCTGATTGTGCTCTTTCCAAAAAGACCCCACTTTAGGTATCTCACACTAAAACTGTAAAAGTTAGATGAGAGGTGAATGTTCTGTTCACCCTTATTTGGTCTGAATTTGACCATAACTCAAGTAATACTGGTGCTAGCTCAGTTTGGCTGGTACCATTGGATAGCCCTGGCTTAGAGCTTCATTTTGAATACCCATTTGATGGGGTTAAGCTTCTCCTTCTAGATTTTAGATGAGAGGTGAAAATTAAGGTTTATGCTCAGCAATAACTTTGAGCAGGAATAACTTTGTTGTTTCTTGTCCTATGGTGATGGGACTTATATTTTCAGAAAGAGGTAAGTTTCCTCTTTCTTCTGATACCTTTTGAGCTAATTTGGCTCAGCTCCATGTTTTGGTGGTATTTTGGCTATACCATTGGTTTATGGTATTTTGGCTGTCATGCTTGTGCTCTGGTTTTGAGTCACAGGCTGACATACCCTCCCTCTAAAAAAGGCTCATCAATGATGAGACTGCTCAGTCCTCCTAGAGGCTCTGAATCTCCTTAAATGGAGGTTCCCATCTGGTATGGCATCCTCTGCCAACCATTTGTCTTTGTCAGCTGTCTGGTTCTTGAATCTGACTAGATATTGTCTCTGATCCTTCCCATTGAGTCTGATTTTCCTGGCCCTGATGATTTTACTCACAGGTCCAGGAGAGTCTTCTACTACCACTATTTCTGGTGGAGTGATGTTTTTCTTCCTGGAGGGGAATTTATCCTCTTCTGTTTGGAAGTATGGTTTGACCAGGCTTACTGGAAAGACTGGGTGTTTCCTAGAAAACTCCTCAGTGAGCTTGACCTCTACTGCATTCTTCCCTATCAACTTAATGATAGTGAAGGGCCCTACAAATGAGTCTCTCATTTTCTTGGGTCCTCTGAGATTGTTAAAGTTTAGTGTAGACACTAACACCTGGTCCCCTTCCTTGAAGTCAGGTTCCATATGTGATTTATCCCACCTCTGCTTATTATACTATTTGGCCTCAGCTATGCATTTGGCAGCAGTATCACAGGCTTTCTTCCACATATCATGGAAGTCTTTGGCTGTGGGGTGGATGGTCAGAAGATTTTTCTTCAAGTGATCCACAGGTAAAAGGGGATTCCACCCTTTCTCTACCAGTGCAGGTGTTTTTCCTGTGGTAGAGTGCTGGCTTGTCTTATAAGCCAGTTGGACTGCTGGTAAGAGGGTGACCCAATCATGGGTATATCCCTCATGGTCCTTGTATTCCATGCCATAGGCACAGAACCTCCTGAGGATGTCCTCCATTGTTTGGATCATCCTCTCAGCTAGGCCATCTGTTTGTGGATGGTAAGCTGTGGAAAAAGCAAGCTTGGTGCCTAGCATGTCATATAAATTTGTCCAAAATTCAGATGTGAATTTTGGGTCCCTGTCACTAATTATGATCTTAGGGACTCCACAGGTGGATATGATGTTATTCCAAAATAACAGAGCAGTGTCCATGGCTGTGTCCTCTTTATGGCATGGTAGACATCTCATGCTCTTGCTGAACCTATCTACTATGATTAGGCAGGCATTGTAGTTTTCTTTGCCTCCTGGGACAAGTCCTGTGACCCAGTCCATGTTGATGGTTTCCCATGGGTGTTTGGGTTCTTCTATGTGTTGAAGCAACCCATATTTTTTCCCATGTTTTCTATTTGCCTTTTGGCATCTTTCACAAGTGTTGATGTATTCACTCAACTCTTGCTCCCACTTGGGCCACCAAGCTGTGCTTGATACCCTCTCTTTAGTCCTGTCCTCACTCATGTGTCCCATGTAGGGGCAGTCATGGCATTCCTGCAGGATTAAGGAGATGTGGTCTCTGTCTATCACTGTGAGTGCACTGGTGTGCTTTTCTCTGTGATAAATCAGGCCATCTATAAGGAAGAATTTATTGTCCTTATAGGCCCTCAACCAGGGTTCCTCCAGCTGGGTTTCCAGTTCTGGGCTCCTGTATTTTTGCTGAAGGAGTTGGAGTAGTATGCTACACTGTTTGTGTTTAGCATAGGATTTCAGTACTGCATTGAAAAATTCATTATGCAATTCTGAGGAACTTATTCCCAGTATGGGGGTTTCTGTCCCTTCTGAATCAGTGTTTCCACTGTCAAGGGTACCACTCCCTGGTGCCCATTCAGAGAATCTGAAGTTCTTTTTCCTATTTATTTCCATAAAATGGATAGTAATTTTTGCAGCAACTTCAGGGTCATAAGCTGGATTGCTTTTGACATTGTCCAGTGGCCATCTGCTAAGGCCATCTGCATTGGTATGGCTTTTACCTTCCTTGTATATGATGGTCATGTTCCCTCTATACTCCTGGATGGCTATTTGCCATCTCAGCATGTGTCTATTAGTAGTCTTCATGTTTAGTAAAGACTTCAAGGCTGTGCAGTCTGTGTAGACTTCAAAGACTGCACCCTCCAAATAATAATGGAGTTTTTCTAGAGCCCAGACTAGACATAGACATTCTGTCTGGGTGGCCCCATACCTGGCTTCTGAATCTTTCAGCTGCCTAGAGATGTAAAATATTACACCTTCTCTTGGTTCACCATCCACAATTTGTCTTTGGTGAAGGGCTGCTCCCAAGCCTTGGCTGCATGCTGCATCTATATATACACCGGGGCGAATCTCGTGTCAATCGTCGGCGATTGACTTCACGTCAAGCAGGATAAAAGTCGAGCTCACGTCAAGTGAAAATCAAGCGAACGTCGAGCACACGTCACACTCTGATCTTACACCAAATCCTGTGACATCCAATAATGTTGGTTCCCCTGTGCCTTCAACTCAGATTCCTCACCACCTGATCATCCCACAACCGTCCGATGATTGGTAAAAATTACACCAGACCCGCCTGTTTGCACACACACACATCAAAGATGTCCTTCAGCCAGTCTTGATGTAGGCGGGGGGTTTGACTTCACCAGGTCATCCATGAAGTGTGCGTGTGCATGCGTGGGGGCGGGTGCGTTTGCGTGTGCATTGGCGTGTGCGGGTGGGTTTGCGTGTGCATTGGCGTGTGCGGGTGCACATGCGGGTGTGGGTACGCAAAAGCCGATTCCGCTTCCAACATGATGATGGCGCAGTTAGAAATTTTGGATGCTGTGAAGGGTGAGTGTGTGGGTCATTTGATCATTGGACTTGGCTTATTCACACTGTACCCAATGTCAAAATAGTAAGTTCTTTGTGGCAATGTGAAATAATGGGCTTTGCTTGTTACAATGGCATGTCTCTGTCACTAAATTTTGAGGCAGTTATTTCACTCGCAAAATTGCTAATGAATCTGAGAGATTTGCATTTCTGTAAACTAAATTTCATGAAATAACGGCTTTATCATTACAAGCAGTCCACATGACAGAACTTTGTTATCATACAATCCACAGTTACCTTCTATTTCTTCTTCTGATATAATCAAGTGTCCATCATCAAAACCAACAGCTTTATAAATATTGAGATACGGTCAATCTGGTAGGAAATTCACATCAATCTTCAAAGGTTTTAAAATCAGAAAGTTATTGTTCAGTATGCTAGATGGCTCAGAGACTTTGAAAATGCTATAAATAATACCAAATTGCCATGAGTTGCCCCTCAGAAAACATATCACACTGTTGCTGATATTTTTGGATTCAGTTTAAAATATATTGTTCCCAATATTAATGTTTGAAACTGGAAAATACCAAGGTGAGACAATCCTTGAAGTGGGAGGACTTGTGGATTGCACGGTAGTGTCTAAGCTGATCCAATCAACTATTTCCCTTGTTGCATGAAAAGTCTGTAAGTACTCAACCAGGCAATCATAATTTTGTTGGTCATGGCGGGATGGCTTGTTATATTTATGGTGATTGAACACGGCAGGTGGCTGTGATTCAAAAAGCTGTTTTATTTCACATGGCACAGATGGGGATTTCAGGAGAACGGAAAGGTTGGAACATCGACAGATATGTTGAAGTAAGGTTTTATCTATATCATCTATTCAGAGTTGCAAAAAGTTAGTCTTATTCAGTTCAGGTGTTTAATCAATGTGAATATATTGATCTTATTAATTGACTTACATATCTTGTCATTTGTTGGCATCTTTGCAAATACTCCAATCAAGCGCTCATAACCCCATGTGGCTGAGGCTTGTGCTGGGCCCCAACGTTGGAAGAGTTCGGGAATATGATCAGCAAAATGCTGATTTGGTTTACTTTTCTGTTTTGGGAACAGGTGTTGATTGGAAAGGCGGAATTTTTTCCAATGTTCAGCAAATGCAGTCGCATCATCTATTGAAACAGTCCAGCTTGTGGCAATGTTGATAGCACTAATCAAATGGAATGTATTCTTGGCTAGTTCATTTGCAAGTTCTTCTGACTGACCCATTTTTCTTTGAGTGTTGGCAGATTGGTGTGCATCTAATGACATCTGTTGACTGAGCATTAGAAATGGAATATAGACCTTATATAAGAGAGCCCATTCAGCGGCTTTTAAGCTACCATGAGAGGGGGAACCCATTTTGCGGGGAACTCTTGTCCATGATGAGGGAATTATGGTCTCAGATATGATTTGTCGGAGATGCTCAAGAGCCTCACCCTTGATCTGGTGATCACTCAGTGCAGTGATATCCAATTCAGAGGGGATTTCAGAAGTGGGGATGTAATCGGCATCAAATGAAGGAATCTCCGCAGAACCACTAGATGGATGTTCTGTGTTAGGGGTGGGCATTGGGAAGTAGTTTTTTCGGGTGGAAGTAGTGGGGAGTGGCTCATTTATTATTTTTGCTGCGTCTCTTCTCAGGGAGCGGGCCTCTCTCAATGTGATTTTATCAAGAGAGCTGTTGGAGGTCTTGGAATCTGAGTCTGAACTGTTGGTGTCATTGGATTTCCTGCGGGACCTGAAGTAAATTTTTGATTTCGCCTCTGGAATGCACAATTTAAAAGTTGCATGATCCTTCAAAATTCCAAGTATTAAATTATGCATTATGTCAAGATTAACCATTCTGGTTGCATCCCAATACGGAAGGTCTTCCAAAATTGAATATCGCACTCCATATTCAGAGAAAATTGCTTGTCTTTGTTGTGGGGTTTCCCGAAGCCATTTGGCAATGGTTGATTTATGACTTTGGTATGAGCGCGTGTAGTGAAATTGAGGACCAATTTCTTCAATTTGAGCTTTGTGAATGGTGCAAAAATTACAGAAGTGGTTTCCTGAATGGGAAATAAATCCAGTAAGCTTGCGCATGGCAACCACATCCGCAATGGCTGTGAGGATGGCAACACGGATAAAGGATCCTGATGGACCTGTTGAGGTGGGTGCAAAATGGTAACCTTGCCATAGCTCTTTGAGCTCGTTGATGAGTGGAATTAATAGATAATTCAATTGAAGCGCAGTTGGCTCCTTCGGACCAGGGATGATTCCTGCAACATAGAAATTCTCTGGCTTCAATCTTTCACTTGGGGGGAGATTAAGACAAATAAGCATGATAGGTCCAATGCTAGCCAACCGGGTTGACTTTCCATGTGCATTAAACCAGTCCACATATATGGAGAAGGCCAATGCACCAGGAATGGACATGAATGGGGGGTCATGGATATTTCTAGTGCCAGTGAAGCGTCTCCAGACCAATCCATCCCAGATGTCACGTTTTGGGGAATCTTCGGGAGTTTGGGATTGTTGATGTTGATGCAGAATGTCCATAATTCCAGCCCGCTGGAGAAATCTGGCAAGCCAATTTTTGAATGGTTGATAAATGAAATGTTTTGTTGGTATAAATTTTTGCTTCATGTTGGTTGTGTTTTGGGTGTGGGGTTCAGATGAATAGATGAATTTGCCTAATGATTGTGTGCAAGGGGGATCATGATCATTTGGGTCATTATGGCGTTGACAGTGGGGTTGGTCAGTTGTGACTGATTCAGTAAGGCCATTAAGAGAGAAACATTGAGGACAACATATATAGTTTTGAATCACTGGCTCCAATTGGAGATGTTCAAATATGGTACTCAGATCTTGAGGTATATGGAATGCAGGAGTGGGGGGACCAGCTGAGCTTGAGATACTGGACTTGATCAGCAGGTTCAGGGCGGGGTTGAGTATGCGTGAAGCCCTGCGGGGTAAATTATACCTTAATGATAGAATGGCAGATATTATCATTCCTAGGTCTTGTGGGGGAAGGGTTTGACTGCCACTATATGGTTTCTGTGCAGTTGAATTGAGACCCGCTGGAGTTGGGAAAGTGCTTTGGGTCAAACGTGAATAATCAGCTGGGAAGATTTGATCCAATAGAATTTGTGGGCACCCAGATCCTGATGCAGAAGTAGGGATGTTTGGAAGAGATTTGGGTGCAATGGTTGATTTGAGCTTTTTAATGTGCTGTTTATATTGGAAAGGTGTGAAGGCAACTCCTTGCCTATCACCCTCAGGGGAAGAGTGTGTTTGAGTTGAGCAGTGTTGACACATGCATATACGCATTGAGGAATATGGCCGGGTTGTCATTGTTGCAGGAATTGGGAGTACGGTTGGTTTGTGTATAAATATCTATGGTTGATGTGAAAGTGTTTAGGAGTGTTATTAATTGGAAATAAAATTCAGTGATTATTTATGAAGGGGGAGATGATTTGAGCCAGCTGAGGAATTTATCCCATTTGTAATGGAGCATGAGGTGCAGTGGATAAAGTTTAACATGTCTCATCTGGATGGCGGAATCGGTTAGGCGTTTAATTGGGTAAAATGCCATGCTGCTCAATGCTCATACATATTCTAGTTTATTTACACATTGTGATAGTGCGGGTTTGACCATTGAGGGGGTTCCATTAGTGAAGTGTTACCATTGAATTGAGGGGATTAACATTTAATCCATGTACGCTGGCACGCCATCGTACATGGTTTAAACCTTATTACAGACATAACTATATAACTCTATTACATAAGGGGGTGGAGTGCAGCTAAAGTCTTGGTATTTGGTTTGAGTGCTGCGGGCTTTGAATCAGTTGGAATGTGATTTGGATTGTCTTGCCTTTCGTGAAAAGGTGATGTCTCTTTTGTGGGTAAATCCTTCATGAATATACCCCTTTACAGATGTACAATGTTGTGGAATTTCAATGCATATATTGGCAGTTTGGATAATTCACAAAATGTGACAATGGGGAGGCGGAAATGTTACCAAATATGATTACCTATGGATGATGGGTCCCCTTTCAGATCAAGGAAATATCACATTATATGCTGGTAGGCCGTGCAGGGTGGTTTCCGACAAAAGCGGAGGAGCTCAAGAGGAGGCAGGGAGGATTCTCCTCAAAAGAGTCTTATCCGACTTCCACACAACACTTAGTTCCAACTATTCATAGAATTTCTCTATTCTAAATTTGAAAAGATTTCATCTCATATCACTCTATTTTATCATAATACTGAGGTGTTTTATCTAGTTAAAAATATTAGTGTACTTTTTCGGCCCTTATGTCATCTTTCAAGTCACATAAATCCCGTTCAGGTTCTGTTCATGACTCAAATAGTGAATCTAGCATAGAATATGTTCAAACACAGTCACCATTGAGTCCCAACATTCCTCTCACAACCCCTATCGCATCCTCAATGAATGTATCAGGTCTTAACATTGATGTGGGCAATCCAAAGGCTCCAACTTCAAGCACTTGGTCGATCCCAAATATTTCCGTCACTCCAATTCCCCCGAATCCCACTAATACACAAATTCATGTGTCTCAGGGGCCAGAAGGCACACCTCAAATCTCCTCACACGCTAATCCCCAATCAAACTTTCCACGTGAGTTCCTCCTTAATCCCGGTTGGAATCCAGTCGCATCCCAGGATCCCTTTGGCCAAAGTAAACAGCCAACCCTCAATATTCCATCAGGATCTCAGGTTCATGTGGGTGATGAAAGGCGCGTGGATGGGGGGCGACGAAAAAGACCTTTGGAAAATGTATCTTGGAGCGGTCTGTCGGAGGGAAATCCAGTATTGACGCTTCATCAAAGTAAGTCATTTGAATTTTGGAGTAGAAACTTATTCACAATTTGATATGTTTGTTTCATGGGTTAGATATGGCACCTAAAGGCAAGTCAGTCCGATCTCAGGAGCCAATTGAAGATCGTGAGGATGACCAGTCTTCATTAATGTTTTGATGTGTTAACTGATGATTTGCATGGCAGGGGATGAACTTTATGCGTCTTCACCTCTGGTCCATAAAGAGAAAGTCACTGGACGTCATCATCCATATGCCTCCAAACCAAGAACGGGTCATGCCAGTACATCAAGAGAAACAATGGTGGATGATGAGGATGAGAACATGTCTCCGACTCAAAGTGAAAGAAATAATGAACCAAGGAGGGACAATTTCACAGCGCATGAGCAAGGCACTCAATCAAATAGTGAGTTCACCCATCCTCAGCTGGGCCTCCCCCAGAGTATGCTTGAACAATCCGAGGTCAGACAGCAAAGGAACCAGGCCCGCAAAGCTCACAATGTGGCGAAACGTGCAAGCCAGAAGGAGCAACAAAAATGGCTGAAGGCAGAACTTCCAGAGAATGTCCATGGAATGAGATCAGCAGTACACGCAAATTGCCTGGTCCTACTCAAAGTTAGGGATAAGGATTTTTCCTCACTACCAGCACCACCCAGCACAGAAGAGCGTGAAATTGCAATTCAAGTGGCTGGTCATCTCGGATATGTCCCCGAGGATGTTTTCAATGAGCCATCAACACAGGTTCAGTCTCAGGGTTTCCAAAGCTACTGCGAAAATGAGCTCCACAAGCTAGGACTAAAGCGATTCACTTGGGACTGGGAGAGCTCATGGCAACATCCTTTCAACGAGCTGATGTCTATGGTGTTTTACCGTACATTCCGTCTTGCACTTGTCAGCACTGAGTATCATCACTACTGTTGGAACAAGGATCATAACAACTATGGGGTCGTGGCGGCTTTAATGGAGCGATATTTCACTTATTTGAAAAGAGAATGGAAGTCTATTCAAAAGGATGCCGAGTATTTGGTAAAAAAGAAAGAGAATCAAAAGCTCGCAAAGATTCGTCAAAGAGTTAGTTACTGTATCTCTTCTTCATTGTGGACCAAGTCTGATGATGATCTACTTGATTATGTGCAGACCTGTGAGCGCCGTCGTGAATGGTGTGATACGGCTAAATTTCCAATCCTAGCATCACAATTCAATGACCCTCGAGTATGCTCAGATACTGAGGAGGTACTGGAAAATGGCCGTCAAGTTTACCACAAAGTGGGATTACGCTGGCGCTCCCAGTTATTTAATGATTTGGTATTGAAAATGGATAGAGACATAGAGTTTTGTAATCGGATTAAAAAAAAGGGTAAAAAAACTATTGATAGATTGCCAGAATTACGATCGACAGATGATGGTGATATTCCGGAAGGCCTATCATTTCAGGTATTTGATCAAGATTGGCTCAAAGGCTGTAGTAAGATGCAGACTAGCGCCCTCAAGATACTTGACATGCCAGTTATTAGGCCTAATGGTGATGCTCTGCAATAACTTAGTAATTTGTCACGGTATAGCACTGTGACAAATTAAAATTTTGTGAATTATTTGTGCAGGTGTAATAAAATCTGATTATTATCTCTTAAGGATGCAACAACTTGCTAAATATGTTAGAATATAGACAATATGAATTGAAATGTATCACCGTCTCCCTTGCAATAATACTCTATTGCTCATTTTCATTGAGGAAATATTGAAGAAGTTCGATCCAGCTCATGGTGTTCATAATTGTGGACCTGTGCCAGAGTCAACAGGAGTTATCAACTTTGTCAATCACAAATTATATAATATCAGTAAGGCTCACGCAGTTAATGATTTTTTCTTTTCTTGGACCTATTGGTGATTGGAATATGGCATTCCCATAAGGAAGGATTTCAGAATAGTAATACAATCAAGTGAAAGATGAGCTTGAAAGGTACCTTCCGCATGTTGACCTCAACTGAATGAGGAGTGATATAGTGGATGACCTGTACAGGTCGTTGTTGGCCAATACAATGTAGACGATCAACAGCCTGAGCCTCAATGGCTGGGTTCCAATTGGGCTCCTGGAAATGTGGATGTCAGGGTCCGAAAATCAGGGGAGAATTTTGGGGGGCCCCTCACCATTAAATAGACTATATTAGCACAAGTTATATTGAGGCCAGTTCCAGCCGCGGCAATGGATGCAATGAGTACTTCACATTCAGGATTATTGAAGAAATTCTCAAGCGCCTTGTCCTGCGCTCGTGGTGTAATTGTTCCATCAATTCGTGCTGAAAGGATAGAGTGATGGGCAAGAGCAATACCAATTCTACAATATAAAAAAGTCAGATGGAGTCAATTGGTAATGGATGCATATAAGAATTAACGCACAAATCTAGAAATTGGGTCCATTGGGTATAAACCACCGATTTCGTTGGACCACACCTTGTTTGTTTGTTCTTCATTAAGCTTTGTAGGAGGTGTGCAATTTTACTACTCATCATGCATGTTTCCACATCCACAATAGTTCGTGTGATTCTTGGGGAGTTATCCTGAGTGCTCCTGCCCTCGGGGTCTTCCAACTCCGCCTCCGCAATTGTGTTAAGCATGATGTGATGGTTACAACATATTCGCAGCTTATTAATATTTCTGAAAAACTCTCCTGGTCCTTTTCTTTTGGATGATAGGAATTCTTCATATAATGTGGAATATTCTTGCTGCATGGTCGGGTTGAGTGGGAGCAGCTCATAATGATGGCTAATAGTGGGGAGGGATTTGAGATGTGTGGTTTTGGTGCGGCGCAAACTTAAATTCCGCAATGCCAAATGCAAAATATCATTGCAACCTATTTGAAAGACTACTCAGGATGAATGGTGACCAGTTATCTTGATCGGCGCTCTGGGGTTGAGTGATGAATGATATTATGCCCAAAAGGTCATAAATGGTGTTGTGAATAGGTGTGCCCGTTAAACATATTCGACGGGATGAAAGGAGGCTATTAATGGCACGGTGAGTGGCAGTGTATTGAGAGCGAATATAGCTATAAGAGGGGGCAAGGGTTATTGGATATAAAAGGTAATTTGAATCGTTTAAGCTCAGACACTCACTGTGCTTCATCCAAAATTATACAATGCCAATTGATTTGAAAAATGAATGATGTAGAGGGATTTGTTTGCTTAAATTCTTGGGTGATAGTATTGTAAGAAGTGATGATGATATCATATTTTAAAATGTCGGCTTGGGATAATGAGTGACGAGTGGGACCATGGTAGATTTTGGCATGCAGTGCTCCAGCCTGAGCATGCTTGGATATTTCTGATTGCCAGTTGGTAATTAAGCGAGGGGGGCAGATGATCATGGTGGGCGTGGAGCGATGGGGGTTTGCAATCATCCGCTCCTTGGAGGTACCAATTAGAGCAATGGCCTGAATGGTTTTACCTAATCCCATATCATCCGCAAGCAGTCCTCCAAGAGGGGTATTGGTCGAAAGGGATTCAAATGAGCTAACGACCTTGTTTGTAATGATGTGCCTGGCATTAAAAGTGGATCCTGGGGGTGAGGTTGCCCAAAGGTTACGGGCTGATTGGCCATTGGGGATTTCTCGATCCCAGAGAAAAGCTAGTCTGGTCTTTTGATGAGGGAGGAGGGGGGTTTGAATAATGGAATGGGGCGGGGTCATCATGGGGAGGTCTGATCCACTGGGTAATTGTATCAGTTTTTGCTTGGAAATCAATGTTGAAACAGCAGGATATGAAGCAGGCGTCGAGTTTGAAGCAGGAAAGGTCGGAGTAAAGAGTTGACATTGACAATGAGTAGTACAGTCATATTCTTTGGGCATTTTAAGCTTGCAATCTTGTGTTCAAAAGCTTTCCATTATGAATAGAATGTTTGGATACCATGTGAAGAACATCAATGCTAGATTGGGTTTCTGAGATGAGGAGGGATCATTGGCATCAGTCATAAATACTCCCTCAACGAATAATATTTGAGTAGGATTGGATTGGCAATTTTCAATCCATGCCCCACCAGGACCACAGTGCATGAACGCTTTTGGTGCCCCAAGGAATGGTATCAACGTTTGGGAAAGGGTTCCCGGGAGAGAGCCAATAGCATGCTGGTGATTGGGGAGATATACAAATATGTTGTGTTGATTGTGCCATAGGATAATCCAAGAACCTAAGTGGGAATTCTCAGGATTTAAGGTTAGATCACTATTTATTTGAATACGAATATTAATCATCCCAATGCAAAGTGGCTGTGAAGGGGTTGACATGATAGCTATTTTAAATTATTTGGGGATAGTCGGAAATTATATGATTGGGAAGGGTTAGCTAAACGGAATGAAGACTGATAAGCGCAGGTGGGGAGCTTATATGAGAGGCAGCAATGGGGTCAAGGGGGGATGGCCTGTGGTTACGTGCATGGTCTTGATGGGGGTGGGCGTCTTGGTCTGATAATTTTCATATCCGATTTGAGGCATATATCAAGGCAAGGTGGCCAAATTGTGCGTGCACCATTATGACTGCTGGATCTGCAGCGAGTTACGAAACCTTTGGTGGAACAAGGTTGACATTAGCATATCCAAAATTGGGTGGGTTGGAGCAACTTATTGTGGAGGGCATATTAGAGGCATGCAGTCATGTTCGCTGGTGTGACAGCGAACGTGGATGCATATCTTCCCCAGGTTAATTGTCGCACAGGGACCTACTGGGCAATGTTGGCCGTTTCAAAGGGCAATCTCACTGTGGGGATGTTTGTGTGTGGGCGGGTGAGATATGTTCGGTGGCATGCCACCGAACATGACTTTGGTTTTGCCTGAAGTTTTTTGCTGACTGATGCCTACTGGGCTTCCAGGGTGGAATGTGTGGGATGATCAAAGGGGGCGCCAGCCGTGAGCCGTGATCCACATATACATTCACCCCTATGGCGTTTGAGGCGAGTACTAATCCACCGAGATTGGCATCCGGGTCTTTGCCTCACGCGCATACAGAACTCCGGAGGAAAGAGGCCACACGCCCAAGGGATTTTTTGGCTGCAAGCCACGTGCCACAACTTGCATGGGGCGTGTGAGAACGTGAAGAAAATGACCCGCGGTGGGAGATACCCACGCAAACATGACCAGCCTCAGCAATCATAGGCTGGGATTCTTATTCTAATGTGGATGAGGCTGAAGCAAATCCACACTGATTGGCCTCAGGTTTCCACGCGCAAGCGGGTGAGCGTCTGAAGTCAAGCTGACAACCCGACCAAGAAAATAGGCAGCTGGAAGACTGGCAGTAAAATGTCTTCCAGGCGTGTGAAAGCTGCCTGCGTATGACCCATTGGGGGTGCGTATGAAAGCGTGTGGCTGCCCGACAATGAACAAGCGGGCCAGTCATTGTTTGCCCCAACAATGGCACCGGAGTGAATCAACTCTTTGTGTATGACCCAAATAATAAGTCATCCCATTATGACCCACTTACATTAACTTGCATTACATGCGCATCTGTGCCGTAGCTAGGCAGAGCTGTCCAGCAAGGTGCATCAAAGGGATGCAGTTGAGATATATGACTCGATGGCTTGACGTGATTGCACGTTACATTGTTGAACAGCTTTTGCTCTGCCCTGCAGCAAACTTTTACAAAGGTGTACTGCGTACTACAGTGTTGACTGTACTGTACCAATCAGGAAGGTGTAATACTACTTGAGCCTGCATGCATATAGCAAATGTGCATGCACCTTCCGATCGTTTGCATTTACATAGCTCATGTGCCACATGCTCAGCATTGCGTTTCACCCGATTTGCACACGCAAGCTGACCATGTCATGGTCAAAAGCACCGTGTGAAAGTGCTCAGTAAAGCCATGGAATGAACTAATTCTGCAATAGCTCACTGGAAGGCTCAGCTTGGAGCACTTCACCAAAGCGTGTGAAATGCTGCACCTGGCTGAAATGTCATCTGATGCTGTGCCAAATGCTCAGAGTGCGCGCATACAAAAACGACTGAGCAATGGCTCAGCATGGTGCATTTGATATTGTTATATCTATAGTTCAATCACTGTGCAATTCCAATATTCAGCCACTGAGAATTTCAATTATGACCCGAAAGCAAACCTGAGCAATGGGTTGAGGCAAGCTCACGCTGTATTCACTTGTCTTACAGCCCCCCCCTTTGTTCACATACTATTACCAGGCCATATGGCCGGTAATCTCGCCGCGGTCACTTGTGACCAAATGCACCGGGTGCTTTTCTGCATGGGTCACTTGTGCATTGCAACCACAATGCACATTCAACATGGGCCTCACGACCACCCTCCTGGGTGATCGGGTGGCTATTTAAGGAAACAAAAGGGATTTGACTCAGCTTGACAATTCAATAAATTGTAATACTCAGCGGTGCATTTGATATTGTTATATCAATTGTTCAATTACTGTGCAATTAAAATGTTCAGCCACTGAGCATTTCAATTATGACCCGAAAGCAAACCTGAGCAATGGGTTGAGGCAAGCTCACGCTGTATTCACTTGTCTTACAGCCCCCCCTTTGTTCACATACTATTACCAGGCCATATGGCCGGTAATCTCGCCGCGGTCACTTTTGACCAAATGCACGGGGTGCTTTTCTGCATGGGTCACTTGTGCATTGCACCCACAATGCACATTCAACATGGGCCTCACGAACACCCTCCTGGGTGATCGGGTGGCTTTATAAGCAAACAAAGGGGATTTGACTCAGCTTGACAATTCAATAAATTGCAATACTCAGCCAGACCCCCATTGTTCTTCTGCCTCACGCGAGCATTTCACTTCCCAGTTGCAGCATTCGCTGAGACTCAGCTTCAATTTTGCCCACACGCCTTGAAGCTGAGACTTTTGCGGGTGCTGAAACTGCTGAGATCGTCTCAGCTTCACCATGGTATAAAAGACCATCTTCACACGACACGCACTTCACTTTCTCTCTCTCCCGCTCCACTTCGTTCAACCTCACCCGCGTTTGTCCTTCTTGTGCGTATTCCCCCTTGTCTTCCTGCCTTTCCAGTCTTTTCTTTCGCACTCGACTAACCCCACTCCCCTTCCTGCTCGCTTTTTGTTTTTCCTGCTAATACTTTCAGAACCCCACTTCTATCTACTTTGTACGTTTTCTCCAATTAAACTTTCGTCAACATTATGATCCAATATTAATAATTCCCTTTCTTCACGACTCTCTTCTAGACTTTTAAAAACCTCCTACTAGCGCTTTTTTAATTTGAATTCCGTTTTAAAATTATAAATCATCGTATGTCTTCCTTTTCTTTCTTGATTGCTTACTTTCTATTCAGTTACTAACCTCTTTTGTTTTGTATTTAGATGTCGTGCACATTATGCACCAAGCGGGGTATCCCCTGCATTCGTTCCTCGACGACGACCGACGCTTGTGATGCTTGCCGACAAGCACACAAGAAATGTTCATTTGTCGTCCGCCCCTTCTGACCCCGCCGCCAGAGGAGTTCCCGCCCAAGACGCCCTCGCCAGGACTCCTTTGTGGCCGATGATGATGAAACAATTTCCAAGCGTGAGTGGACCCCGGGACCCCAAACAGGCCAGCAGGAACGATTCAGGACGATTAGCCCAGTCCCCTCAAGCATCGATTTGTCCACCCCCCCTCCTAGGCCACCATCCGATGGTCACTTCACTCCTTGACCTGAGCGAAGTGATTATCTGGCCGATGAAGGATGGCGATGGAAAGAGGACATTCGAGCTTGGGCTGATCGTCACCATGTCTTGTCACCGATGGGATTCAAACGCCAAAGTAAGTTTTCTTTCTCCTCCTTATCTCATTTATCTTCACGCAATAATACTCACTTTTTTCCATTACTCATAGAACCAAACCCCCCGAATCCCCCCCGACAAGACTCTCCCGTTCCTACTTTGCCTTGCGAGCAAACCCCGCGGCAACCCACTCCAGGCCCGAGTGGCACCCGATGGTCTGAGGACTTATTCCGCGGTAAGCAGCCAACTTTCTCTTTTCTCATTTTCACTTTCGCATCAAGTTAACTGACTCTTCCTCATTTTGTAGAAGCCTCCCAGCACGATGAGCCACCTATTCCTGGCCCAAGTCCATCCTCCGAACCACCTGAGGACATTGCGACTCGTGAGCCTCAACCTGAGGTGGCTCCTACGCAATCAACGGAGGAACCTTTTGGTAAGTCCCTATTTCCCTTTTTTAACTCAACTCAACTTTTCCTCACCCCTCCTTCGACCATCTCCAGCTCGTCCCGCAACTCCCCGCTCCATTATCATCATCAACGATACGCCAGTCGGATCCCCCCCTCCCCCTCCCCTTCCACCTTCTTCTTCACCCACTCCCCCATCTTCCCCTCCTGTTCCCCCTCCCACCACTCCTACCCCGGTTCCTTCCCCGGATATCCCTCCCATTGACGCCAAGAACCCATCCGCCTCCTCCCCCCCGGTGCCAAGCTCCTCTCATTCCTACAATGACGCTCGCCAGGAATTCACCGACCTGCGCCCGATACTAATGATTCCTCGAGCGATCGTCCATGAATCGATCAACCGAATCTTGTTGGAGCATCGTCGGTTGCTCCACATGATTCCTTTCGTGGATGCAGCTCATCAAAATGAGATGCACCGGGAATTCCGGGAGGAACTAAACTCCCTCCTTGGCGAGGCGATGGAGGCTTATCCAATGGAGGACATCACCGGGATAGTCTCCAAATTCTTAGAAAAATAAAATCCACAAAAAAAATCGTATTCTTTCCTCTATTTACCTTTTGTAATACACTCCTTTAGATAAATTATTTGTATTCAATGAAAGATATTTTCAATTTCTCTTGCGTTCTTTGTTCACGTGAATTTATTATAATTCCTCAATGATTCATATTTACTATTGGGTGAGAATAATTTTCGTAAGTGCCCCACCAAAAGTTTGAGTTAGTATTTGTATGTGAGAAAATCTTTTGCCAAAAATGCGCCAATAGTCACCATTCCTGCCTCCTATATTTTCTTCCTCCATTGTTTAGAGCCATATCAAATCTTAACTGTAAAAAAGCGGGAGGTTCCGGCATGTGAGCAATCCACTCCAGATTCATGAGAAATTGCCGTTCCCATGGTCACACGCTATTAATCTTAGTCATGTATTGAATTGTTTAAATTGTCGGGAACCTTCACAAGCGTAACAATTGGCGTGTGAGCTGTCGGGAGCCTGAAAAGGCGTAAGGATTGGCGTGTGAGCTGTCGGGAGCCTGTACAGGTGAAAGGATTGGCGTGTGAATTGTCGGGAGCCTGCAAAGGCGTAAGAAATTGTCAGCATTGCTGGCATCCTTCACAAGCCTAAGGATTCGCGTGTGAGCTGTCGGGAGGCGGCACAGGCGTAAGGATTGGCGTGTGAATTTTCGGGAGCCTGCACAGGCGTAACAAACTGTCAGAATTGTTGGCAACCTTCACAAGCCTAAGGATTGGCGTGTGAGCTGTCGGGAGCCTGCACAGGTGTAAGGATTGGCGTGTGAGCTTTTGGGAACCTGCACAGGCGTAAGGATTGGCGTGTGAGTTGTCGGGAACCTGCACAGGCGTAAGGATTGGCGTGTGAAGCGTCGGCACCCCGCATAGGCGTAAGGAACTTTTAGCATTGTCGGAACCTGCACAAGCATAAGGATTCGCGTGTGAAGCGTTGGGATCCTGGACAAGAGCAACAAACCTGGCATATGTATGATGGCATGCCTCCGTACATAATCCACTTCACCCCTTTTTCATGTGAGACACCCCATCTCCCGCACTCGAAACCATCCAATCCTGGTGTATATTGTCCTCTGCCTTACCCCACCATTATCTACCAATCACGCTACTATTCCAACTGCCTCACTCTTTGAATTGGGCTGAGATTGTATTACCATCCCTGATTTGATAGGCCGCTCCCTCGCCAATCTCATAATAGCCGTGGCTTTTTCGGCACATTGTTTTTGCCAACCTCCTTGAGCATTGTGCGGACATACCCACTAGTGTCGTGCTTTCGTTGTCCTGTGCTGGATCAGTATAATGAAGAAATGCACTGCTGGCCCACACTACCTGAATGAGCCCATGACAATCGGATAGATCAATCCAAAAATGCTCATTTGGGAAAATCAATTTCCCCCCTGTACACCGCTTTGATGCATCTCTTTGAATTTGGCCGGTCTCCTTATCAGCTTGAAACCACCATCCCAAAGCATACAGCGATGCATCCTTATCAACATGAGGTGCGTTTTTGAATCCATTCATGGTGAAAGTGAGTGCCGAAGCAAACTCACATGCACCCTGATTTGCGGGATTATTGCCTTCATACTTGACTTGATCAAAAGACGGAACCCCCAATGAGTTGTAGCAATTTTGAATCTTCTGAAATAAATTATCCCCAACATATCGTAAGGATTGACCTAGAATGCGACCCACCGAGCTAAGATTGGCCCCTCGGTCCCGCCATTCATCTTTTGCATTTTCAATTTTTCCAGCACTACCATACAGACCAAATTGTTCATTCTTCGTGGTGCATTTGCGCCACCCAATCGCGAACATAAATCCCTCCAGTAATGCTCCATTTGTTGCAATAGGGTCAGTGAACCTCTTTTCGCGAAATAAGAATTGTGATAATTCATCCCATTGATTGACCTCGACTTCACTCATTGTTGTGAATGGTCGGAATTCAACAAGGGCAATGAGTAATCCGGTTGAAGAGAAAATTGCCACACGGCCAAAGTGAATGCGTTTGATCTGATTGACATCCACCACCCTCGGAATTTCACTTGGGGTGATATTTGCTGATACTGGCATTGATATTTGTGCTGTTGGGCGAGAGGAGGAAAAAAACCTATTCATTTGGGTGGTTTTGCGCTCATTTGTCTTTTGGGATCTGCTACTATTACCGAGTGGTTGCGGGATCACTATGTGTTGAAGCACACAAGATATCAGATACTGCCAAGGAGCTTTCTTCGGCACACATCCTTTGACTTCCCTGTTGGAGCCCACAGGACATTGGCACAATCTGAACGGACTAAAGCCAATGTTCTTCCGTGGGGCCCAATGAGGGTGCCACATAAATGTGGAAGCATATATATATATCTATATATATACACTGAGATTAAGCGAGAAACTCACACTTTCCTTCCTCAGCCCAACGCTTTCTCGCGAGTTCCCTTCTACGCTCTTTTCCTTTTTTTGTGAATGGCATGCTTGCAGCAGAAAATGAAATGAAACCAAATGATTACTGATTTATTAATACCACCTAAATTTACTTGCGGATGATGAATCTTTTTTAATTGCGGCTAAAAAGAAATATCACACCTGACCTTCGCGAATTCGCGATCTCAAATACCTGAACCTAAAAATTGCAGTGGATAGTGCATTATTCAATTTTACATATTGATGTTCCCATGCAATCACTTTCCAATCCAACCATTTGGAATATTGCAAGCACACGCAAATGCAATATGCATCCTGCTGCGGATCCCTAGTTATCCCAGTCCTCTTGAAAGACACAGTAACATTTTGCCTATTATGGGCTGGCGGGAAGTGATAAACGCGACTTCCCGCAATGCCCCCGAGTGTGCTACTCGCGGGCACAAAGCCTGACTCAGCTTGCGTCTTGGCGGAGTCTTTGCAATGATGTACGGAGGCATGCCGCCGTACAATTACTATTGGTACTCAGACTGTGGCATCCGGCAGTAGTAGGATAGGAAGTCATGATTATTAAATTCATAAATTACTTTGCAAAATTAAATTACAATCTATCTAGTACAAAGCTAATCTAAAACGGGTCCATCCTGGTTGTGAGTTTAGCTGACCTGGGTACCGTCAAGGTGACCTCATCACTTGAACCAAGACAGCATTTCGCCACCCAGGCATCACCAAAGTCTAATACTAAGCATCGTGCAAATTCAAATCTAAGAGGTACAGTGGGGTTAAAAGACTCTGATGAGAAGAAACTTTTATTCAGTAAATTACATATATACTTATTAGTACGTAGCCACACTGGCTCCACTAGATTTTTACCCTCTGAAAGTTTTGCGGAAATGTCAATTAGTGATAAAGCCCCTTTAACTGAGCTTGTTCTCCAGTCATCTGAGCATACCATCAAACCACGAACCCCCTCCGCACAGAATGCTGCTAATATACCATAGCAAATTCGATTTATTCCGAGATTCTTGTGACACGCCAAAAGATCTTTGATGGCCTCATTTTTTTGAGTTCGTGAGTTTGCCTTTGATGCCATTAACTTCGACCTTTGTATGTGCACGTACCATGTTGTACGCAATCATCAAATGGATAACTGTATCCATTAGATCCTCCAGGTTCTTGTGCGGCTTTGTGGATATCTCATTGTCAGCGCCGCCACCTTCAATACTGAGTTGGGTTGCACGTTGCTTCGATTTACTCAAGCAGGAGGCAAGGTATTCAACTGCTCCCTGTTCGAGTCCAAGAGGATCGGTCGAATTTGATGTTGGTGCAACATACGGTTTTGGTGCAATCACATCGTATGAGACTAAACTAATGGATTCAAACATAACATTTGCCCAAAAATTTTTAACTGGATTGGCGGGGTAAAGAAGGCTCTGAACCATTTTGAAGAAGGAGTGTTCAGATTTGGGGAGATTATCTGGAGGTTTAGCTGATTCCTTCATCAATTTGAGATTCCAAATGTTGTAATCAAAAAACGCTTCTGTTTCGGTTGGCTTAAAAAAATCTAACCCTGTATATTGCAATTTATATCACCAGTCAACAGCCAATAATCAAGTATCATGCACAAAGATAAAAAGAACTCACCTGCCATCTCAAGGTCCTGCAGCCAAGCCGACGTTTTAAGATCTCGGTTACTGATCACCTTAATACCAACGGGCAGGAATGTATGAGCATCCTTGGTTGGTAAATTGTCCCATCTATTTTTGTAAATCCTATTGATATTATCAAGCCCCCTTTTCCATGATTGTTGAGAAATATTGGAATGATAATTCAAAATGCCTGCAAACTCTTCCATGCGGGATAAAAATATTCCTTGAAAATTCGCAGCGGATGACACTTCGGGCTCAGCGTCGGGAATTATATCAGTCATATCTCGTCCCATTGTATCATGTTTAATTGTTTCCATTTCTTGAGGGGCTTGAATATTCTGAGGAGAGGCGGGAGGGGTTTCATCATGCATTGTTTCATTGGGTATCGGGGGGCTTTCAGTATGTGGAGCTTCATCATGGATTGTTTCATTGAGTATGGGGGGGGTTCAGTATGCGGAGGTTCATTATCAATATGGTCCACTTCAACATTGATCATTTCATCACCTTGATCCCGGGAATCCTTTGCGGCTTCAAAGGTACGGTGTTTTTTGTTGGTTTTTTTGGTCGCATGTATATTTGGTCTTTTTCCTAATCCTTTGCCTGGAAATCCAATTACGACTCGAGATCCTTCAGGTAGAGATTCTCCCACCTCCACACCTGCCCATATATTGTAAGAAGCTATTTTTATCAATTTTGTTTTGAATTAGTAATGGACTTACGGTTCAAATCCATTTTGAGGAGGCTCATGGCTTCAGCAATCTTTTGACGCACATAATCAGGAATTTTACTATCATTTTGAATTTTTTCGAGCCTTGGGATTGTTTGAGCAATGTTGGAGACAAATTGTTCCTTGGATATAATTTCCACCTCCCCACTGAAAATTACATCATCTTGCCCATCATCTTCTGTCGGTGCACAAGGTTCAACAGTCTTTTCCTTCTCATAACTTTTAAAATTCGGTTTCTGAGAGCTTGGCGGTTGACCTGAAATAAAGGCTATGACACAATATCAGGTTTTGAGAGATTAGAAATACTCAAGATGGATGTATACTTACATTCTGGAAGAGCTGGTGGATCTTGATTATCTTCATGTGACTGGCTCTCTGCTTCAATGCCTAATTCACAACTACTGGCCATATCAGAGATTTCACTTCCACTCTCTGGGGCTGAAGTTGGTCGTTCATTAAATTCCGTTGAATTTCCCGGGGTTTGGGCCATCGCGGAGGTAGTTTAGTAAGCAAATAGATGGTGACGAGTTGATTGATAACTTGTTTGAAAATTTTGAATAAAAAGATCCAAATTGA
Organism: Austropuccinia psidii; assembly: GCA_023105745.1. NCBI lineage: Eukaryota > Fungi > Basidiomycota > Pucciniomycetes > Pucciniales > Sphaerophragmiaceae > Austropuccinia > Austropuccinia psidii. Next base: position 17,173,681 of record JALGQZ010000009.1, on the reverse strand, counting down.
AGAAAATAGGTGGAAGTAAAATAATCGCATTTGCAAAATGCGATTTGGCGGGAAATTGAAGGAGGCGATGTTTTGCAAATTATTTCATATCATGCAAATGAAATCACTTCCCTGTGAGACATTGAATAAAGTTGACTAGTGAGAAACCTACTAAAGTCAGCTTTTGAACTATTCAACGCTCATGAGGTAAGGACTAAGCAAAGTGTTCCATTTGAATGATATGAAATAAAATGGTTTTGTCGGCGAAAAAGGAGACACAATTCTTGTCTTAAATAGTCCACTTATTAGGTTTTAATTTGCGAGTCTCATGATTTAAACCCTAACCACAACATTGTGAATATACTGACCAATTTCCCCTGAGGTCCTGTTGGCAGAGAAGGCCACTCAGCATATTTCGGCAATGGCGTCCATTGTGTACGCCAACAAGCCACCGTACACACTATGGATGTAGTACGGAAGCTTAAGGATGGTAAGCGGCGTCGGGGCATGTCGGGAGGGTACCTACTAGGCGAGCTTAAGGATCGTAAGCAGTGTCGGGAGCATGTCAGGAGGGCACTTCATGAGTGTAAGGATGGTGAGCAGTGTCGGGAGCATGGCGGGAGGGCACTCCGTGAGCGTAAGGATTGTAAGCAGTGTCGGGAGCATGTCAGGAGGGCACTGCGCAAGCGTAAGGATCGGGAGCATGTCGGGAGGGCACTGCGCGAGCGTAAGGATTGTAACCAGTGTCGGGAGCATGTCGGGAGGGCACTACACAAGCGTAAGGATGGTAAGGGTGGGGGGGTGAAAGCGTAAGGAGTGGTGAGGACGGAGATGGGGGGCAGGCAGTGTCAGAGTCTCATCTGGAGGGTGATGCGGGCGCGTAAGCATGCTAAGCGTTGGGGAGGCGGAAGCTATTAGGTGAAATTACCCAAACGTTGCGAATAGTGTTGAAACGGGTTTGGGCTTTGAGTGACATTCTCATGTGACACATGTGACGATTGACGTTGTCTTGACGCTGACGTGACGTGACCCACTAAATCCAGTGACTATAAAGTGACACTAACGAGACTGAAGCCAGATTTTATACTGACCGCGGTGGAACGTGAAGTCAATCGCCGACGATTGACGCAAGATTCGCCCTGGTGATAACTTTAATGGTAGTTCAAAGTCAGGCAAGATGAGCACAGGTGCATTTGTGAGTTCATATTTGATCCTCTCATATGCATCCCTCCTTTCCTGGGTTATTTCAAAAACTACATCCTTTGATCATAACTTGTATAAGCTACTAGTTATGTGAGCAAAGTTTTTGATGTGGTTTCTATAGTAGCTAGCAAATCCAAGGAAAGATTGCATCTCTTTGATGTTCTTTGGTACTGGCTTTTGCAGTACTGCTGCTACTTTGTTCTGGTCAATTTCCAGACTAAGGCCTGAGACTTTGTGTCCTAGAGCTAGTAGCTCTTGTTGGCCAAAATTACACTTTTTAAGTGAAATTTTCAGATTGATGGGTGTACATTTACTTAGCACTCTGTCTATGTATTGTACATGGTCTTCCCATGCCTCTGAGTATATAATGATATCATCAATATACACTACCATCCAGCCTTCCATTATTTCTTCTTGAAATATGGTGTCCATCATCCTTTGGAAGTGGGCTGGTGCATTCTTGATGCCAAATGGCATCCTGGTGTACTCATATATGCCCATATGGCATATAATTCTGAGTAATTTCATGGAATTTGGTTTAACTCCATTTTGGTGGAAGCCTTTCATACAATCCATCTTGGTTATGTATTTGGCTTTGCCTAGCTTATCCAAGGCATGAGGTATCCTTGGTATAGGGTACCTGTCTGCTTTTGTGTAGTTATTCAGGGCTCTGAAATCTCCATACAATCTAGACTTGCCATCATGCCAGGTGATTAGGACAGGAGTGGTGATTTCCACTATTTCATTATGTCCAATCTTCCTAATGACATCCATGTCCAGGAGTTCATTGATATGTTTCTCAATCTCTTTCCTGGTCTCCAGACTTGCTGGGTAAGGAGGTCTCCCTAACATGGGTGGATAAGGCCTTTCCACATCCAGATATAGTTCTATATCATGGCCTTTGATCTTGCCTAATGGTTCTTCGCCAATGGCAAATTCTGGTCTATTCTTCCTCAGCATCTTCAGTAAACTTAACTTTTGTTTACTGGTGAGGGTAGTGCTAAACTGTCCCTCTCTGAATTCTTTCAGAAGTTCTTCCAGTGGGTCCTGAGAAGATATCTGGTATATATAAAGAGAAAATTTCTTTTCCTTGTTAGTACCAATGGTAATATGCCTATTTTTACTATTGTAAATATCTATGCCATACATCCTCTGGTAATCTGTTCCCAGTAAAAACCCTTGGATGTGGGCATCTTCAAGCACTACAAACTCTGGGTTGAGTCTGATATTACCTTTTCTGTGGGGTATAATTATCTCTTTGATAATTGTCCCAATAGAGGTCATCTTTCCAGATGCACTCTTAAAGTTCTTTGCCCTGGTGGGCAAGAGTTCTTTTTCCCAGTTTGGGAAGTGGTTATCCAGATAATTTCTGGCCACTATGGAGCAGTGTGCTCCACTGTCAATGATCAGTGGATGCTGAGCATTGTCAATACATACAGTCATTTTTGTGGCTGTTCCATGTATGTATGCCATTCCTTTGGTTGGTGTAACCAGGAATGTTTGTGCATCTTGTGTATGTTTACACAAGTTCTTGTTGGCAGTGTCTTGTGGCATGCCTGCTTCCAACTGTATATCCTGGATTTCTAGTGGGGTTTCCTCTTGGTATTCCACTAGAAATTCCTCTCTTGGGTCTTGATCCTCATCAGATGGTTCTCTAATGGCATCACCCATAGAGTCTGATTCAGAATCCTCTGTTGGAGGTTCTTCTTCAGGGACTTTTTCTATTGCATAGACTTTGTTCTTTGCTTTTGGACAGTTGTTGGCATAGTGGTCTGTTGAACCACAATTGTGACAAGAATTCTTCTTCTTTGCCACTTCTGCCACTCTTTCTCTGGGTTTGTCTTTAAACTCCACCCTGAAAGGTTGTTTCTCTTTGGAACTACTGCTTCTATATGGGGTGAATTTCCCTATATTAGTCCTTTTCCTTATGTCTTGTAAGGTATTGGCTATATCATCTAGAGTGCAATTTTGGTTGCATCTGCACTTTACTGCATGCTCTAGTTCTCCTGGCAGTTGTGTCAGAAGTTTATGACTCCTCATTTGAATGTTCATTTGGGGATCAATCGCTTTAAGTCTTTTAGACTGTCTAAGAAACCACTCATATGGATTTTTGTCCACAGCGTATTTGTCATTTTCAAATGACATGGTCTTTTTCCATATCCAAGTTCCATTACTGTACTTTTGGATTATTTGACTATTCCAACATGGCCAATTTCTTCTGCCATGGATTTCTTTCATTTCAGTGTACCATATACTTGCATGACCTTTAAATGCAGTATTCAGTCTAGCAGTAATCCAGTAATCTGGTATGCTTGGTACATCAATGAAGAGTCCATCAATATAATCTATGAGTTCCATATGATCATATTCTCCTGATCCAGAGAATTTGGGCCAGTTTGAGGCCTCAGGAAGCTGTTTCAAGGCTTCCTTCTCTGAATAAGACATGCCATCTCCATCCTGGTATTGTGATGGAGATCTTGCCTTATTCAACAACATGGCATCTGGTTTGATGTCATCTGGCTGATATGGATTCTCCATAGCTTGGCCTTGTGGTTGGGGCTTTAAGCTATGGTAGGCATCAAACAATTTGTTGATGTCTTGGTTCAGACACTCCCTGTCCCTGCTACTATGGTGTTGTTCTTCAGAGACTTGATTCAGTCTCTTGTTGGTTTCTTCAGAGGCTTTGCTCAGTCGAGCATATCCTTCCTGAAGGTTTTTAACTATCTGCTCCAATGAGGCTTGAGTCTTTCTCATCCTCTCTTGGGCAGCTGCAAATTCTGTAGCCTGCTTTGCAGATTGCTCAGCATATTGGGACATTTGTAACCACAGTGTGTCACTGTTGATGTTACTCTCAGATGTGATAATGTTATTTTCAGTCTGAGTGGGGGTAATGTTTCTATTAATAGGACTACTGATTCTAGAGTGGTTTACAACTACTTCTGGTTCTTGTGTACTTCTTTTACCAAATCTAACAGCTTCTGGATCATGGGGTCTGACTCTTTCCTCCTCTGGTTGAAGGAGGCTTTGTTCTTGCCCTTGTTGCCTTGTCTTCTCCTGGAAACTTCCTGGAATTGTGAAGAATGGTGACTCTTGGCCACTGATCTGCTGGTTTTTTGAATGGTGTGAAGCCACTGGAGAGCTGATTTGGCATGCTCCTTGTGAACCTGAAGGAATCTGAGTAGGCCCTGTCTGGGTTAACTGTTCTTCTATAGCTTGGATAGTGGCTTGATTCTCCCTTATCCTCTGTGCCCTTGCCTCCAGGAGTCTGTGCTGCCTGGTAGGATTCCAACCCTTGGTGATTACCATAAGGTCTTTGAAGTCTATCTCTTTGAGACAGATCTTCTGGCAACTTGATCCAAGTTCTGCCCAGTGAGTTGCTAGGTTGAACCTCTTGTTGTCCATGCTCCATTGAAACAAATCTTTGAGGAGTTGGTGGATTTGAAGAACTTGATCCATATCCTCCCAGTCCTCTGGTTTGAGGTTTCTGTTGAATTGGAGTGTGAATGGCAAGGTTGATATTATCTCCCTCATTGTTTTGCCATCCACCACTGTGTTCAATGTGTCTTCTTTCAGGTCTTCTGGTTCTAGAAATTCCTGCTCTATCCTCTGGCTGGTTCCTTTGGAAGCCAAGGTCTCTGAGGTATGCAAGGGACATATCAGTGTTTGCAAGCAGTCAAAAACTTTATGTTCTTAGGGTATTTACCTTTGACTGTGCCTTGTACAAATTTGGTATCTGCTGATTTGGGCAGTTTGCCTTTGGAGGTTACAACTGGGTTCATAATTGTAATCTTCCCTGTACAAGTGGTTAAGGTTGGTTTACCTTGTATTGAAGCAGAGTTTTGTGGTTTTCTACTCCTCTGAGTGGCTATTGGTGTCCACTTCTTGTCTGTAATGAGGCCTTCACTAAGCCTTTTTCCTTTACCCTTGCTGCCCTCTGGTTCTGAGGGTGTCACTGGTGTGTTGGCCTGTGACTGGGTTTCAAGTGGGATGTAGTTTTCTTCCACTGAATCAAGACAGGAAAAAGAGGGCTTATGTCAGTTAAGCCTTCTTACAAGGCTGGTTTTGCACGTTTAAGAATGGCCTCTGGGCTTGTATATTATTACAGTATGCCCCTGTATAATGACAGTGTGGTTGAATCAACAATTCCACGTCAGAATTACAGCTTTCGGTACCCTGTCACACTGTTTGTGTGCCAGTATCCCACAGATACACTTGTGGTTTTCAAGTGTATTCTGTACAAGTGGTTTTGTATAAGTGTTATTGAGTCAACAATACACTTAATCCACGCCTCAACTGATGGTTTTTCAGTCAGAGGTGTCCTTATTCAGTCAAGAATACAGGACTTATTGATGGCTTATGTGTTTTTATATACAAAACACGCCAAAAATAATTATTTTCAGTGGGTATTAGCCACGTGAAAAATACTCTTTTATAATATGAGTATATGAAAAAGATAAAAATATATAAAATATATATATTTAAATGGAAATTACGCCTAAAAAAAGATAAAACAATGTGTTAATAAGTCATAAAAAAGAGAAAAGACTTACTTGTAAGGTCCAAAAAGTTAAAAAAAAACACGGCCAGGCCCCCAAAATGTCAGGCTGAGTCTATGATAAAGGTATATATGAGTATTTAAAAGCTTTAACTATGACTGTGACATGGTAAAAATGGTTTTAAAAGATGATAAGATTGATAATAAAAAATTTAATTTAAGATTTAAAGGGCTTTACTATAGAGATATAGTGGTGGTGAGCGCTGTTGAAAGCCCTGGGTGCAGGTTTACCTGTTGGATTACAATAATAAAGACTACAATACTTTAAATTAAGAGTATACCTGATTATTTAACCAAGAGTAAAACTTTTTTTGACAGTTTACTACGTAGGTTATTCAAGAGCAGGATGAGGAAAGGTTTTTGGCTGTGAAAAGCCCTCCTTTTATCCTGAAATTGAGGTGGAAAGGCTGCTAGACCTTTCCACGTAGAGGAAGTGCAGATTTTTCACTCTCCAGGACAGGCTTGTGGTTTGCAAACAGCCTGTATACCCTGTATTGGGCTCAGATGTGGTTTTGAAACCACATCTGGGCAGTTTTCACCAATACAGGGTGAAAATTTTCATCTGGGGACCTCACAGCCTGATTCTGACGTGTATGACGTGTAGAATGCTGTACAGAAACTGTATGGGACCCCAGTATTGACTGACATATGAGGTATTGAAGTAAAAACATGCTTCTTTGTCTATTTGACACCTCATATTCATGGTTATGGGATATTATCCCATCGTAAGGCTGTATCTGACAGCAGGTGGGATTTTGACCTTAAAATGGCCATACCTCTGTCAGTTTTTGAGATATCAAGCTCAAAGTTGGTTCATTGAATAGCCCTGTATGAGCTCTACACAATGGTACCCAACTTGACATGGCTATCATTAAATATGACAAAGTTATCCCATGTACAAGTATTTTTGTACATTGGCATGGTCTGGTCAAAAGCTGTATTAAGCTTGTTTGGCCAATAACTTCTGTTGTAGTTGAGTTATGAGGAAATGAATGGCACCATCAGATAGCCCTGATTGTGATCTTTCCAAAAAGACCCCACTTTAGGTATCTCACACTAAAACTGTAAAAGTTAGATGAGAGGTGAATGTTTTGTTCACCCTTATTTGGTCTGAATTTGACCATAACTCAAGTAATACTGGTGCTAGCTCAGTTTGGCTGGTACCATTGGATAGCCCTGGCTTAGAGCTTCATTTTGAATACCCATTTGATGGGGTTAAGTCTCTCCTTCTAGAATTTAGATGAGAGGTGAAAATTAAGGTTTATGCTCAGCAATAACTTTGAGCAGGAATAACTTTGTTGTTTCTTGTCCTATGGTGATGGGACTTATATTTTCAGAAAGAGGTAAGTTTCCTCTTTCTTCTGATACCTTTTGAGCTAATTTGGCTCAGCTCCATGTTTTGGTGGTATTTTGGCTATACCATTGGTTTATGGTATTTTGGCTGTCATGCTTGTGCTCTGGTTTTGAGTCACAGGCTGACATTATATCTCAGAGTTATTAAAGAATTTTTTTATAATTCTTCAATCTTCTTTCCATCAAGTTATTCTGCAATTTGCAAAATACCTAATTTCTTTGTGAAATTGCACAATTTTTTATTCCCATTTCTTCTCCAAAAATTCTGTATCTTTATTGAATATCCAGAATTCTGAAGCTTTCTTTCCATAATTCTGTCTCTGGAGTTATTCTGTAAGGTTTGACTATGAACCAATAAGTAAAAATAACTAATATTTTACTTGTTGTACTATGAAAGTCCTTATAAACAAAATAAATAAGATAAAAAATAATCACAATAATAAGGAATTATTATAGTCATGGTGTGAGAATAATTATATTATTAAATAAATATAATAATATGATAAGTAAATATATTAATATAAGATAATTAGTATATTTAAAAGCACTTTATCATTGATACCAACAAATAATAAAGGCATAAAAAACTGTGTTTATTAATATAAATCAATTAATAACAATAATATTACTAATATTAAAGTTATAAATTGATATAAATACTATTTATATTAATTGAAGAATTATTAAAGTAATAATAGAGAGAAAATTATTATAATAAGAAGAAATAACCTACTTTTAATACTTAATATAATAATTTTCAATGATTGTAAGCCAAAAAATATAAATACAACTTATTTAAATTGTATTTACAGTAAAAATTAAGAGAAATTACAATTTTTCTTGATTTTACGTGGATTTGAGGTTTTTAAGAGAAATTCAAACAAAACAGTTAAATAATTGAAGTAATCACTTCAAGAATGATGATTTCAATAAGGATGATCTTTGGTCTTTAATAATATAAGAGTTTTATATATAAAGAATAAAGAAATTACCTTCATGTTTCAATTATTTAGTGTTTTGTAAGCATCTGACGGGAAAATAGAGTAAAAAGAGCTCTATTTATAGTAAATACCTCCCTTCTAGAGTCCAGTAGGCTTCTAATAGACGTTTTCTGATGATGCCTACTAGAATTGATCAATAGTTTAAGGTTTAGTGATGATTACATCATGATCAAACCATCTTACCTCATTATTACGCCATTATTTAGAGTTATCACTGTAACTCTAAGTTTGATGATGTCATAGGCTTGGGAGAACCCTAAAAATTGTGTATTTTATTAGTATTAATCATAATCTAACAGTATTCATCAGTTTTATCCCTTATATGACTATTAAACTTAAAATAAGATTACAGTGAGTGATCATAAATGATCAAATTCAAGCTTAAACTTTGACGTTATACATGCTACAGCTATTCTGGGAGTGGATTCTGATAGCTTTGAACGTCCTTATTAAACTTCCAGGAGCATTTTATTACATCATTAAAACTCTATTTTTAATTATTTTTCTTGTAACTCATCTTTTCTGTCAAAACTTAATATTTTAAACTTAAAACCATGATTTCAAGGGGTTATACCTTGAATATTGTAATAGAAATTACATAATTCTTCACAAATAAACTAGTAGAGTCTAGCTTCCTACTTATTTTTGAGTTTGGACCACTTTTACAACAAAGTGGTCAACAGCTCTATTGATTTTATTCAATAATCTATTACAGGCTTTAACCTTGTTTATAGCTTGTGAAATCAAGTTCATATCTGTATTATTACAGTAGTTAAATGGTGAATTTATTTTTGGTCTATCTCTCTATCTTGTATATTTCAAGAGATATCAGCTAAAAACCATGAATATATGTGTTGACCAAAAAAGTGCATATATTCAGCTTAATTCCTTAAGTATTGACTTTAGAGATTAGCTCTATAATTCTTTTATGTGTAGGAATTTATGGAGAATCCAATGGTAGAATTCATTTCACATGTCGTTTAATTGGATTCTGAGATAAATGAGGTTTTGTACCTTTTTTAAGGTATTATTACTTATATTTCAGTAATTATTGACTTTTCAGATATGCGATAAAAATTACATATGTGTATTTTACCATGAGAAATCTAATGGTGTAATTTATTCCAAATTTTTATTCATTATATTCTGCTTTAATTTAGATTTTGTACTTATTTATGGTATTTTACTAATTTTTGCAATAATTATCATAAGTATAATCATTACAGAAATTTTTCTGTGACCTTCTTGGATATGTGGTCATATCTCAAAGGCTCACATTCCCTACCACCAAAGAAGATTTTACCACAATCTGATACAGTTAATTAGGGTATCATCCACTGTCCTAACTCTTTAATAGACTTTGTTAGTCTTGAAGCTCAATAATGCTTGTTCTTTCTATTCTTTATGTTTTCTTTCATGTCTGAACCTTCTTAGTAGTTTATAAGAATTTGTTATATATTTCTCAAGTAGCCATTCATCTTCTTGAGTTGTATTTCTATACCTTACAAGGTAATCTCCCTTTTTTTTAATTTCTTGTCCTTCTTTCTTTAAGGACTTTCACAATTTTCTTTTCCTCTCCTCCTTCCAAAGGGGGGATTTCAAGTGGGGGTTTATTTCTTAGTGGAAATAATTCTTTGTCACTTGAGCTGTAGGGCTTTATCAGATTTACAGGGAAAGCTGGATGCTTATTCATTAGTTCACCTGTGAGTTCCAATTTCACAGCATTAGGTCCATGTAGTCCCTTTATCATGAATGGTCCTGCAAAGGAATCTTTCAATTTCTTTGGTCCTCTTATATTATTTAAATTAAGACTTGGCACTAGGACCAAGTCTCCTATGTTTAAGTCAGGTGGTTTATGACTTTTATCCCATCTTTCTTTTGCATATTTGAAAGAATATTGCATACATCTTTTTGCATGGTTTCTTGCTTTGTCAAGCATTATCTTAAACCTGCTTGCTGTTGGATGTATATCCACTAAGTCCTTTTTGAGAGTATCATAAGGAAGTCTTGGATTCCAACCTTTTCTATCATTGCTGGTGTTTTGCCAGTAGAAGAATGGCTTGATGTTTTATATGCCAGTTCAAGAGCTGGTATTAATTTACGTCAATCATGGGTAAAACCATCAGCATCTTTAAATTCTAGTCCATAAGCACAGAATCTGCTGATCATGTCCTCGAAGGTTTGTATCATTCTTTCTGCTAAGCCATCAATTTGAGGATGGTAAGTTTTTGAGAATGACAATTTTGTCCCAAACAAGTTATGGAGTTTTGTCCATATGGTTGAAGTGAACTTTGGGTCTCTGTCACTTATGATATTTTGGAATAAGCCTGTGTGGCTAATGACTTTATTCCATATCATTATGGCTGTGTCCATAGCTGTGTCATCTTTGTGACATGGTAGGAACATAGGGGCTTTGCTATACCTGTCAACTAACACTAGGCATGCATTATAACTTCTGTCTCCTCCTGGAGGTAGTGCTGTTACCCAATCCATATGAACTATTTCCCAAGGGCATTTTGGTTCTTGGATTTGGATAATCATTCCAAATTTATTTCCTGTGGCTCTGTTGGCTTTTTGACATCTGTCACAGGTTTGGCAGTATTCTGCAACATCTTTCTTCCAATTTGACCACCAAGAGCAGGTTTTCACCCTTTCTAGTGTTCTATCTTCTGAGAGATTTCCATCTTCAAACTATCATGAAACTCATGTAAAATAGTGTTTATTAGAGCTTTATCTGTTAAGGCCATAACACATGTGTGTTTTGTTCTATGATAGAAGATTCCATCAAGGAGGTGGAATCTTCCTTCATCATATGCCTTTTTGCATATTGCATCTAATTTTTATGAAAGTGATGGGTCTTTACAGTATTTCATTAGAAGTTGGCTTAAGATATGGCAATTCTTATCTATCTTATAGCTTTCTTTAGCTTGGTTAAAGAGTTCTGTGCCAATGTCTGTGACACATATTCCTTCTATATGGTGTTCTTCTTGTGGTACCCATGCTGGATTTTCAGGAGTATTTGCTAGAGCCCATCTGCTAAGACCATCTGAATTTTTATGAATATTACCAGATTTTTGAACAATAGTCACATTTCCTCTATATTCTTGGATAGCAATTTTCCATCTCAGCATATGTCTATTTGGAGTTTTCATATTTAATAGATATTTCACAGCATTACAGTCTGTAATCACATCAAATAATGTTCCATCCAAGTAGTAGTGTAATTTTTCTAAAGCCCACACTATGAAGAGGAATTCCATTTGGCTTGCTCCATATCTTGCCTCTGTTAGCTTTATCTGTCTTGAAACAAAACAAATTGGTCCTTCCACTGGTTTATCATTGATGATTTGTGTCTGGTGTAGTGCAGCACCTCGTCCTTCTCCACAAGCATCAATGTAAAGCTTAAAGGGTAGTTTCCAATCTGGCATTAGAAGAAATGGGGAATTTGTTAAGGAATTTTTCAATTCTTCATATGCTTTGACTCTTTCTTCAGTCATTTCATAGACTGTTTGTTGGTCACAGAGCTTATACAATGACTTAGCAATTCTTGCAAAATCTCTTATATGTTGTCTGTAATAACCAGAAAATCCTAGAAATGATTGCCTTTCTTTCTTTGTTTGGGGAATTGGTTTCAATAGTACTTTTGCTACATTGTTTTTGCCTATTCCCAAACTTAGTCCAGATACCACATGTCCTAGTGCTTTCAGTTCACTGTATGCAAAATGACACTTTCTCAGAGAGAGTTTCATGTTTGTTTGGACTATTTTTTGCAAGACTCTTTTTAGTCTTCATAGGCGATTGTCCCAAGTCTCTGAGCAAACTATGATATCATCAATATAACTAATTAGCCATCCTTCTGATAATTCTTCAGGAAATATGGTATTCATCATCCTCTGGTAATGGGATGGTGCATCTTTTATACCACATAGCATCCTGAGATATTCAAAGATTCAACAGTGGACTATTATTCTTAGTAGTTCCTTGGCATTTTCTGTTAAGACATTTTGATGAAAACCCTTGAGAGCATCCATGGCTGTTATGAACTTAGCCTGAGATAATTGTGTTAATGTCTCATGGATTCTGGGTATTGGATATCTGTCAGGGATAGTATAGGTGTTCAGAGCTCTAAAGCCTCCTACCATCCTTTATGTTCCATTATGCCAGGTTATAGTGACAGGTGTAGTTACCTCTGCCTGTTCATTATGTCCTAATTTCCTTAGTACTCCAAAGTCCATTAGTTCTTTAATGTGCACCTCTAAAGCTTCTCTAGCTCTTGGGCTGGCTGGATAAGCTGGTCTTCTCAATAGAGGTGGATAAGGTTTTTCTACATTAAGAGTTATGCCTACCTCTTCTCCAATTATGGCACCTAGTGGTTCTTTGTCAGTTTCAAAGGCATTTTAATATTTAAATAAGAGTTCAATCAAGTTTTCTTTCATTTTTGCTGTTAATACGTGATTAAATTTTTCCTCTTTTAGTTGTTCAGTTATGAAAAAATCCATTTCTGGGCTTTTTTCTTCATTATTGACAACTGTTTTTTGTCTTTTATTGTCAATAAAGCAAAATATTTGTCTTTAACTGTCACCTATGGTAAAATATCTTTCCTTTTGGTTAGAGATATCTATGCCATAAATGGACAAGTAGTCATTTCCAAGTATAAAATGATCACTAGTACAGTTTTCCATTACCACAACGTCTACTTTAATTCTGACACATTGTGAAGGGTGAGGAAAAATGAGTGTTAAGTCAATTATTCCAAGGGGCTTCATGCTCTCACTTGCACTACTAAATTTGACACCTTGTCTTGGTATAAGTTTTTCTTGCCAATCTGGAACAATTGTTTTTAAATAACTTTTACCCACACAGGTGCAATATGCTCCCGTATCCAAGTTCACTTTTGCCTCTTGCTTATTAACCATGACAATACTTATACTTGACTTTCCAGCTTTATATCCCGTTCCTTTTGCAGGTTTGGATCTATACAGTTTGGCATCTTGCAAATTTTTCAGGTTTGTGTCAGATGTTCCAGCTTGTGGTAAGTTTGAGTTAACATCTAGTACTTCATAAATTATATCAATATTATTAATTTGTGCATTGATTATATGAATTTCATCACTTTCAGAAGTTTCTGACTCTTCTGTGTCTTTTTTCAGAGTCAGCTTCCTCTTCTTTGTCATTTTGGTTTTCTGTTTCCACAATTTCATTGATTTTTGCCTTCTTGAGGCAGTTATTGGCCAAGTGTCCAATACCTCTACATTTATGGCATTTTCTTTGCTCATTATTGTTGGATTCATTGGGCTTGAAAGCTTCTTTAGATTTATCTTTTTGATAAATGGCTTATTTGGACTTTTGATGTCCAATTTTTTCCAATTTCTGCCAATTTTTGTCCTTGTCACTATATCTTCTAGTGCATTGATATACTCTTCTGTGGAGCATGGTTCTATACACCTGCTTCCCAGGGCATGTTCCAATTCACCTCCACATTTTTTAAGTATTGTCATGTGTACCATTTTTTGTGACATTTCTGGGTACATTGCATTTAATCTTTCAACTTGTTTTAAGAACCAAGTCAAAGGTTTATCTTTGTCTGGGTCAAAGAAGGAGTTTTCAAATCAATTTTATATTTTGTACCTCCAGGTATCATTAGCCCACTTGTTGATTATTTCTTGTTTCCACTAAGACCAGGTATTATTGCCATTTGTTTGTCTTATGCCAAAATACCATCTTTTTGCAGATTTCTCAAACAGTTAGTGTAATGTTGTAGTGATCAATTCATCTGGTATGGCATAATTGTCTTGTAACATATCAATCATTTTAATAAATGACATATGGTCATATTCACCTTCTCCTGTGAATGTTGGACATTATTTTAATTGAGGTGCTTCCTTCATTAAGACTTGGTTATTGCCTTGGTGACTTAAGTCTGTTATGAATGGATTTGTTAATTCCTCTTTTGGCTTAACAGGGCTTCTTATGTGAGAAAATGCGGTTGATAACTTTGGCATATTTGACTTATCCTCATTAATTTTATCCATTCTTTCAGTGATAAGCCTTATTTCACTTTTAATGTCATCTTTCAGATGCATTCTTGCTTCATCACTTTTTTCCACATGGTCTATAAGTAATTTCTGGTGTGATGAGGTCTTTTCTTCAATTCTTTCTACAGAAATACTTAATTTGTTCAATTTTTCTATAAGATTGTCAATACTCACATCATAATTGATTGTCAAAGCTTTATCTTTGATATGTTTTATGTATTTATACAATTGTTGTTGTCCTTGTATTAATTTTTGAGTATTGTCAATTAACACATTTGGTTTATTATTTTCAACCATAAATTTAATGTTATCAATTTTTTTTTTATTTTGTACAACAATTTTTGTCACAAATGATAAGCTAGTATTTATTTCTTGTAAAGCTAATAAACTATTTTAAATGTCTTTAACAGGTAAAGTACTGCCTTTAAGCTCTGTTAAAGTATTTACAACATTAGGAGATAAGGTTATTTCTTTGGGAAATGGGGTTGTTCCATTCTTTGCTCCTCCTTGTCTTTGAATTCCATCAAAGTTCTGGCCATGTTGAAGACATTGTCCATGGCATCTTTTTGGATTTTTGGAATCCTGTAGCTTGGGGAATATGGTTTCCTCCAATGCTTTTTATTGTTCTTATTCCCCTCTTGGGGAGGTTTGTTGGCTTGAGGCTTGCTGGTAGAAGCTACTGGGGCTTCTTCCTTGATGGCCTCCTTCTTTTTGGAGTGGTACTCCTTGATATTTTTGATTTGAGGCTTGCATGACAATGGATTCCATCCATTGGAGTATACCACTATCTCCTCTTCTGTGAGGAGCGTTTTGAGGATGTTCCAGGAGTTCATCACTCCTTGGTGTATTTGAGGCAACATTTCCCAGTCCTTGTCTTTGTACACTGTGTAGTACTGCTTGTACTGGCTCATGTAAATGTCTATCTGAGCCCTCTAAATGTGATCTGTACCTGTTTGAGTTATTAATACTTAGTTCTAACTCTGGTTCAGACATCATGGACATTTATGCGACTTGCCTTTGGGATAAGGCACTTCCTTGTGTGGATTCTGTTCCACTGGGGATATTTGCGTTTCTTTTCCCTTTTGAGGAATCAATTCTACCTCTGAGTCCAGCTCCATCTGATTGGATGGAGTATTGGGAGCCTCTTCTGGTAGTCATTATGTAAGAAATAAGAAATAAGAGGATTTCAGGACAAGAATTCTTCTTATGGCAATTTATAAATGAGGTACTCACCTTCAGAGTCCTGAATAGTGGGTCCTGGAAAGTCTAATTTCTTAGCTTTCTTTTTCTTGATGACAATTGGTGTTGGAGAACTTGGACAAGTTTCTTCCACCAATCTTTCAACAGTGGCTTGGTTGCTTTCTGTTGGATTGTCTTCAAGCACTAAAAAAGACAAATAAATACAAGTCTTTTATATAAGAGGTGTTTTTTTTGGGTAAGGTAATGCAATTTTCCACTTAAAAATTGCTTTTATATCTTTGAAAAAATGAAATGAATAAAGAAATAAATAAAAATGAATAAAAATAACTTTTTTTATTGGCTTTTGATATTTTTTATTATTTTTTGTGTTTTTATTTTTAAAGAATAAAATAAAAAATGAATATAATTCTTTTATAAAATTAATTTATAATATAAAACTCTTTTGAATTTATAAATATCTTTTTTGATCACTAGAGTCACTCAAAGAAAGTTCTTGCAAGTCTTAGGATGTGAAAAAACACGTGTAAGACAGTAAAATTGCTTTCCAAATGCCTCAATAGCTTTTAAAATTATTCTATAATTTTATGATTATAATTATAATTTATTATTGGATAAACCCAATTAGAATCTTTTCAAAGGTCTTTTAGAGCAAATATCACGGCCAGGCCCCCAAATGTAAGGTTTGACTATGAAACAATAAGTAAATATTACTAATATTTTACTTATTGTACTATGAATGTCCTTATAAATGAAATAAATAAAATAAAAAATAATTATAATAAGAATAATAAAGAATGATTATAATTATGGAGTAAAAATAATTATATTGTTAAGTAAATATAATAATATAGTTTATATTATAAAGAAATAATATAATAAATAAGTACATTAATATAAGCTACTTAACATATTTAAAAGCACTTTATTATTGTTACCAACAAATAATAAAGGCATAAAAAATTGTTTTGAATAATAAAAATCAATTAATAACAATAATATTACTAACATAAAAGTTATAAAGTAATATAAATACTATTTATATTAATTGAAGAATTATCAAAGTAATAATAGAGAGAAAATTATTATAATAAGAAGAAATAACCTACTTTTGATACTTAATATAATAATTTTGAATGATTTTACGCCAAAAATATATAAAAATACAACTTATTTAAATTGTATTTACAATCAAAATTAAGAGAAATTACAATTTATCTTGATTTTATGTGGATTTGAGGTTTTTAAGAGAAATTTAAACAAAACAGTTAAATAATTGAAGTAATCACATCAAGAATGATGATTATAATAAGGATGATCTTTTGGTATTTAATAATATAAGAGTTTTATATATAAAGAATAAAGAAATTACCTTTCTGTTTTAATTATTTAGTGTTTTGTAAGTGTCTGATTGGAAAATAGAGTAAAAAGAGCTCTATTTATAGTAAATACCTCCCTTCTAGAGTCCAGTAGGCTTCTAGTAGACGTTTTCTGATGATTCCTACTAGAATTGATCAATTTTTTAAGGTTTAGTGATGATTACATCATGATCAAACCATCTTACCTCATTATTACGCCATTATTTAGAGTTATCACTGTAACTCTAAGTTTGATGATGTCATAGGCTTGGAAGAAGCCTAAAATTTGTGGATTTTATTATTATTAATCATAATCTAATAGTATTCATCAGTTTCATCACTTATATGACTCTTAAACATAAAATAAGATTACAGTGAGTGATCATAAATGATCAAATTTAAGCTTAAACTTTGATCATTAATAACTTTGAAGTTATACACGCTACAGCTATTCTGAGAGTAAATTTTGATAGCTTGGCATGTCCTTATTAAGATTTCAGGAGAATTTAATCAAATCATTAAAACCTTATTTTTGATGATTTTCCTTGTAGCTCATCATTTCTGTTGAAATTGAAGATTTTAAACTTCAAGCCATGATTTCAAGGGGTTATACTTTGAATATTGTAATAAAAATTACATAATTCTTCACGAATAAACCAGTAGAATGTAGATGTCTACTTATTTTTAAGTTTGGACCACTTTTACAACAAAGTGGTCAACAGCTCTGTTGATTTTATTGAATAATCCATTACAAGTTTTAACCTTGTTTATAACTTGTGAAATAAAGTTCATACCTGTATTCTTAAAGTACTTAAATGGTGACTTTACCTTTGGTTCATCCCTCTATCTTGTATATTTCAAGATATATTAGCTAAAAACCATGAATATATGTGTTGACCAAAAAAGTGCATATATTCAGCTTAATTCCTTAAGTATTGACTTTAGAGATTAGCTTTATAATTGTTTTATGTGTAGGAATTTATGGATAATCTAATGGTACAATTCATTTCACATGTCTTTTAATTGGCGTCTGAGATAAATGAGGTTTTGTACCTTTTTTAAGGTATTATTACTTATACTTCAGTAGTTATTGACTTTTCAGATATGCCATAAAAATGATATATGTGTATTTTACCATGAGAAAGCTGATGGTTTATTTTATTTCACATGTTTATTTTTTAGATTCTGATTTAGTTTAGATTTTGTACTTATTTATGGTATTTTATTAATTTTTGAGATAATTATCATAAGTATAATTATTACAGAAATTTTTCTGTGACCTTTCTGGACAGGCGCTCATATCTCAAAGGCTCACATATTCCCTAATATCTTCCATAATTTCTATATCTTTTCATGTTTGAAGTTATTCTGAAATTTTATTCCTGTTCCTTCTCTAAAATTCCACAATTTTATTTCCTTCTGCAGAGATTTTCTGGGATTTTTCCATAATTCCACAAATTATTTTTCTTTTGAAAAAAAGTTATTTGGCAAGCTTGAGACTGGTATAATTGGAATGGAATACCACATCCCCCTCTTGATTTAATGCTTTACCCCACATTCCAGTTGAAAGCTTGCTATTTTTTAATCATAATCTGTATGGTTTTAAATTCCTTCTTCCTCTAATATTGAATGATTTTAATTGAATTTTTTATTGAGATCCTTGCTTATACTTAGGTATAGGTTTTAGCTTTAAGTTTTTTCAAGTACCATGAGGACAAAGATGATTAATAGTGATGCTTTAACATCGAAAAACACTCTTCCATCATTCAATTTCTTTCAATTTGAAGTCTTCATTGTTCTACTATTCAATTTTCTTGTTGTTCTTGATATCTTCAATTTTGAAACTTTCATTATTCCTTGATTTCAAGGATGAATTTTAGCTTTCAGATTACTACCATGTAGTTTATAGTTATAAAAGGACTAATCTTTGGCCTTCATGTTGCTACCCTGTAGCTTAAATTCATACAAGGACTAATTTTATCCTTCAGCTTGCTGCCCTGAAGTTTAAAGTCATACAATTACTAATCTTTAGCCTTCAGGTTGCTACCCTGCAGCTTAAAGACATACAAGGACTAATCTTGGCTGTCTTGGAACCACCATGTAGTTTAAATTCATACAAGGACTAACTTTAGCCTTCAGGTTGCTACCCTGTAGGTTAAAGACCTACAAGGACTAATTTTAGCCTTCAGTTTTCTACCCTGTAGTTTACAGTCATACAAGGATTAATCATGGCTGTCTGGGAGCCACCCTGTAGTTTGAAGTCATACAAGGACTAATTTTGGCCATCAGGGAACCACCCTGTAGTTTAAAGTCATACAAGGACTAATTTTAGCCTCCAGGTTGCTACCCTGTAGTTTGCAGTT
Organism: Austropuccinia psidii; assembly: GCA_023105745.1. Taxonomy (NCBI): domain Eukaryota; kingdom Fungi; phylum Basidiomycota; class Pucciniomycetes; order Pucciniales; family Sphaerophragmiaceae; genus Austropuccinia; species Austropuccinia psidii. The sequence goes on along the minus strand of JALGQZ010000009.1, from coordinate 17,154,637 downwards.
ATACAAGGAGTAATATTAGCCTTCAGGTTGCTACCCTGTAGTTTATAGTCATACAAGGACTAATATTTAGCCTTTAGGCTTCTACCCTGTATTTTAAAGTCATATAAGGACTAATATTGGCTGTCTGGGAGCCACCCTGTTTTTTGAAGTCATAAAAGGACTACTTTTGGCCTTCAGGGAACAACCCTGTAGCTTAAAGTCATACAAGGACCAATCTTTTTCATTTTGTTTTCAAGTGTTCTGTTTTATTTTGAAAACAAGCCCCCCTTCTTTTTTCAGGGAAAATGTTGAGATTTGTTGATAGAGGTGTTTGTGTAAGGAGTGATGGAATCAGTTGAAGTGGGTGGTGGTTAGTGAATAAATTTTTCTTTTCAGTGCCAACTTTGAAATGGGTTCAATTCCCCCCTCTGGAAGTAATTCTGCTACCAGACCTGTCAGTTTTGGGAATTGGGTAACCATTCTGGGTAGAATACATTGAGCCTTGAGAAAGATTGGTGATTCAACTTGATATTGTTGTGCTCTTTAATTCTGGAAAACCTAATTGATGTTTTGAACCCTGTTTTTATTGAGGATTCTCAACCTTTATCATGATTTGAGAAGTAAAAACTCAATTTTTGGATGGATGCTTGCCTGTGAAAGACTCGCTAAACCCAGCTTGTTGGGTCTGTAAGCTGTTATCCAGTATATGGTTGTTCTTTTACTTGTTGTTTCTGCTTATTGTATTTATTGAACTTTACTAGTGAGTTTCTCCTATGTATTTCCACTTGATAAGAATATTTTATTGATTTTTCCCTTTTTTTGGTATTAGCTCTTCTGACAAGAATATACATTTTTTTATTTTGATATTTTTTTAAAGAAATAAAATTAATTAAGGTGTCAGGCTGAGTCTATGATAAAGGTGTATATGAGTATTTACAAGCTTTAACTATGACTGTGACACGGTAAAAATTGTTTTAAAAGATGATAAGATTGATAATAAATGATTTAATTTAAGATTTAAAGGGCTTTACTATAAAGATATAGTGGTGGTGAGCGCTGTTGAAAGCCCTGGGTGCAGCTTTACCTGTTGGATTACAATAATAAAGACTACAATACTTTAAATTAAGAGTATACCTGATTATTTAACCAAGAGTAAAACTGTTTTTGACAGTTTACTACGTAGGTTATTCAAGAGCAGGATGAGGAAAGGTTTTTGGCTGTGAAAAGCCCTCCTTTTATCCTGAAATTGAGGTGGAAAGGCTGCTAGACCTTTCCACGTAGAGGAAGTGAAGATTTTTCACTCTCCAGGACAGGCTTGTGGTTTGCAAACAACCTTTATACCCTGTATTGGGCTCAGATGTGGTTTTGAAACCACATCTGGGCAGTTTTCACCAATACAGGGTGAAAATTTTCATCTGGGGACCTCACAGCCTGATTCTGACGTGTATGACGTGTAGAATGCTGTACAGAAACTGTATGGGACCCCAGTATTGAATGACATATGAGGTATTGAAGTAAAAACATGCTTCTTCGTCTATTTGACACCTCATATTCATGGTTATGGGATATTATCCCATGGTAAGGCTGTATCTGACAGCAGGTGGGATTTTGACCTTAAAATGGTCATAACTCTGTCAGTTTTTGAGATATCAAGCTCAAAGTTGGTTCATTGAATAGCCCTGTATGAGCTCTACACAATGGTACCCAACTTGACATGGTTATCATTAAATATGACAAAGTTATCCTATGTACAAGTATTTTTGTACATTGGCGTGGTCTGGTCAAAAGCTGTATTAAGCTTGTTTGGCCAATAACTTCTGTTGTAGTTGAGTTATGAGGAAATGGATGGCACCATCAGATAGCCCTGATTGTGCTCTTTCCAAAAAGACCCCACTTTAGGTATCTCACACTAAAACTGTAAAAGTTAGATGAGAGGTGAATGTTTTGTTCACCCTTATTTGGTCTGAATTTGACCATAACTCAAGTAATACTGGTGCTAGCTCAGTTTGGCTGGTACCATTGGATAGCCCTGGCTTAGAGCTTCATTTTGAATACCCATTTGATGGGGTTAAGCCTCTCCTTCTAGATTTCAGATGAGAGGTGAAAATTAAGGTTTATGCTCAGCAATAACTTTGAGCAGGAATAACTTTGTTGTTTCTTTTCCTATGGTGATGGGACTTATATTTTCAGGAAGAGGTGAGTTTCCTCTTTCTTTTGATACCTTTTGAGCTAATTTGGCTCAGCTCCATGTTTTGGTGGTATTTTGGCTATACCATTGGTTTATGGTATTTTGGCTGTCATGCTTGTGCTCTGGTTTTGAGTCACAGGCTGACATACCCTCCCTCTAAAAAAGGCTCATCAATGATGAGACTTTTCAGTCCTCCTAGAGGCTCTGAATCTCCTTAAATGGAGGTTCCCATCTGGTATGGCATCCTCTGCCAACCATTTGTCTTTGTCAGCTGTCTGGTTCTTGAATCTGACTAGATATTGTCTCTGATCCTTCCCATTGAGTCTGATTTTTCTGGCCCTGATGATTTTACTTACAGGTCCAGGAGAGTCTTCTACTTCCACTATTTCTGGTGTAGTGATGTTTTTCTTCCTGGAGGGGAATTTATCCTCTTCTGTCTGGAAGTATGGTTTGACCAGGCTTACTGGAAAGACTGGGTGTTTCCTAGAAAACTCCTCAGTGAGCTTGACCTCTACTGCATTCTTCCCTATAAACTTAATGATAGTGAAGGGCCCTACAAATGAGTCCCTCATTTTCTTGGGTCCTTTGAGATTGTTAAAGTTTAGTGTAGACACTAACACCTGGTCCCCTTCCCTGAAGTCAGGTTCCATATGTGATTTGTCCCACCTCTGCTTATTATACTCTTTGGCCTCAGCTATGCATTTGGCAGCAGTATCACAGGCTTTCTTCCACATATCATGGAAATCTTTGGCTGTGGGGTGGATGGTCAGAAGATTTTTCTTCAAGTGATCCACAGGTAAAAGGGGATTCCACCCTTTCTCTACCAGTGCAGGTGTTTTCCCTGTGGTAGAGTGCTGGCTTGTATTATAAGCCAGTTGGACTGCTGGTAAGAGGGTGACCCAGTCATGGGTATATCCCTCATGGTCCTTGTATTCCATGCCATAGGCACAGAACCTCCTGAAGATGTCCTCCATTGTTTGGATCATCCTCTCAGCTAGGCCATCTGTTTGTGGATGGTAAGCTGTGGAAAAAGCAAGCTTGGTGCCTAGCATGTCATATAAATTGGTCCAAAATTCAGATGTGAATTTTGGGTCCCTGTCACTAATTATGATCTTAGGGACTCCACAGGTGGATATGATGTTATTCCAAAATAACAGAGCAGTGTCCATGGCTGTGTCCTCTTTATGGAATGGTAGACATCTCATGCTCTTGCTGAACCTATCTACTATGATTAGGCAGGCATTGTAGTTTTCCTTGCCTCCTGGGACAAGTCCTGTGACCCAGTCCATGTTGATGGTTTCCCATGGGTGTTTGGGTTCTTCTATGTGTTGAAGCAACCCATATTTCTTCCCATGCTTTCTATTTGCCTTTTGGCATCTTTCACAAGTGTTGATGTATTCACTCAACTCTTGCTCCCACTTGGGCCACCAAGCTGTGCTTGCTACCCTCTCTTTAGTCCTGTCTTCACTCATGTGTCCCATGTAGGGGCAGTCATGGCATTCCTGCAGGATTAAAGAGATGTGGTCTCTGTCTATCACTGTGAGTGCACTGGTGTGCTTATCTCTGTGATAAATCAGGCCATCTATAAGGAAGAATTTATTGTCCTTATAGGCCCTCAACCAGGGTTCCTCCAGCTGGGTTTCCAGTTCTGGGCTCCTGTATTTTTGTTGAAGGAGTTGGAGTAGTATGCTACACTGTTTGTGTTTAGCATAAGATTTCAGTACTGCATTGAAAAATTCATTATGCAATTCTGAGGAACTTATTCCCAGTATGGGGGTTTCTGTCCCTTCTGAATCAGTGTTTCCACTGTCAAGGGTACCACTCCCTGGTGCCCATTCAGAGAATCTGAAGTTCTTTTTCCTATTTATTTCCATAAAATGGATAGGAATTTTTGCAGCAACTTCAGGGTCATAAGCTGGATTGCTTTTGACATTGCCCAGTGGGCATCTACTAAGGCCATCTGCATTGGTATGGCTTTTACCTTCCTTGTATATGATGGTCATGTTCCCTCTATACTCCTGGATGGCTATTTGCCATCTCAGCATGTGTCTATTAGTAGTCTTCTTGTTTAGTAAAGACTTCAAGGCTGTGCAGTCTGTGTAGACTTCAAAGACTGCACCCTCCAAATAATAATGGAGTTTTTCTAGAGCCCAGACTAGACATAGACATTCTGTCTGGGTGGCCCCATACCTGGCTTCTGAATCTTTCAGCTGCCTAGAGATGTAACATATTACACCTTCTCTTGGTTCACCATCCACAATTTGTCTTTGGTGAAGGGCTGCTCCCAAGCCTTGGCTGCATGCTGCATCTATATATAACTTGAATGGTAGTTCAAAGTCAGGCAAGATGAGCACAGGTGCATTTGTGAGTTCATATTTGATCCTCTCATATGCATCCCTCCTTTCCTTGGTTATTTCAAAAACTACATCTTTTGAGCATAACTTGTATAAACTACTAGTTATGTGAACAAAGTTTTTGATGTGGTTTCTATAGTAGCTAGCAAATCCAAGGAAAGATTGCATCTCTTTAATGTTCTTTGGTACTGGCTTTTGCAGTACTGCTGCTACTTTGTTCTGGTCAATTGCCAGACTAAGGCCTGAGACTTTGTTTCCTAGAGCTAGTAGCTCTTGTTGGCCAAAATTACACTTTTTAAGTGAAATTTTCAGATTGATGGGTGTACATTTACTTAGCACTCTGTCTATGTATTGTACATGGTCTTCCCATGTCTCTGAGTATATAATGATATCATCAATATACACTACCATCCAGCCTTCCATTATTTCTTCTTGAAATATGGTGTCCATCATCCTTTGGAAGTGGGCTGGTGCATTCTTGATGCCAAATGGCATCCTGGTGTACTCATATATGCCCATATGGCATATAATTCTGAGTAATTTCATGGAGTTTGGTTTAACTCCATTTTGGTGGAAGCCTTTCATACAATCCATCTTGGTTATGTATTTGGCTTTGGCTAGTTTATCCAAGGCATGAGGTATCCTTGGTATAGGGTACCTGTCTGCTTTTGTGTAGTTATTCAGGGCTCTGAAATCTCCACACCATCTAGACTTGCCATCATGCCAGGTGATTAGGACAGGAGTGGTGATTTCCACTATTTCATCATGTCCAATCTTCCTAATGACATCCATGTCCAGGAGTTCATTGATAAGTTTCTCAATACCCTTCCTGGTCTCCAGACTTGCTGGGTAAGGAGGTCTCCTTAACATGGGTGGATAAGGCCTTTCCACATCCAGATATAGTTCTATATCATGGCCTTTGATCTTGCCTAATGGTTCTTCACCAATGGCAAATGCTGGTCTATTCTTCCTCAGCATCTTCAGTAAACTTAACTTTTGTTTAATGGTGAGGGTAGTGCTAAACTGTCCCTCTCTGAATTCTTTCAGAAGTTCTTCCAGTGGGTCCTGAGAAGATATCTGGTATATATCAAGAGAAAATTTCTTTTCCTTGTTAGTACCAATGGTAATATGCCTATTTTTACTATTGTAAATATCTATGCCATACATCCTCTGGTAATCTGTTCCCAGTAAAAACCCTTGGATGTGGGCATCTTCAAGCACTACAAACTCTGGGTTGAGTCTGATATTACCTTTTCTATGGGGTATAATTATCTCTTTGATAATTGTCCCAATAGAGGTCATCTTTCCAGATGCACTCTTAAAGTTCTTTGCCCTGGTGGGCAAGAGTTCTTTTTCCCAGTTTGGGAAGTGGTTATCCAGATAATTTCTGGCCACTATGGATCAGTGTGCTCCACTGTCAATGATCAGTGGATGCTGAGCATTGTCAATACATACAGTCATTTTTGTGGCTGTTCCAGGTATGTATTCCATTCCTTTGGTTGGTGTAACCAGGAATGTTTGTGCATCTTGTGTATGTTTACACAAATTCTTTTTGGCAGTGTCTTGTGGCATGCCTGCTTCCAACTGTATATCCTGGATTTCCAATGGGGTTTCCTCTTGGTATTCCACTAGAAGTTCCTCTCTTGGGTCTTGATCATCATCAGATAGTTCTCTGATGGCATCACCCATAGAGTCTGATTCAGAATCTTCTGTTGGAGGTTCTTCTTCAGGGACTTTTTCTATAGAATAGACTTTCTTCTTTGCTTTTGGACAGTTGTTGGCATAGTGGTCTGTTGAACCACAGTTGTGACAAGAATTCTTCTTCTTTGCCACTTCTGCCACTCTTTCTCTGGTTTTGTCTTTAAACTCCACCCTGAAAGGTTGTTTCTCTTTGAAACCACTGCTTCTATATGGGGTGAATTTCCCTATATTAGTCCTTTTCCTTATGTCTTGTAAGGTATTGGCTATATCATCTAGAGTGCAATTTTGGTTGCATCTGCACTTTACTGCATGCTCTAGTTCTCCTGGCAGTTGTGTCAGATGTTTATGATTCCTCATTTGAATGTTCATTTGAGGATCAATGGCTTTAAGTCTTTTAGACTGTCTAAGACACCACTCATATGGATCTTTGTCCACAGAGTATTTGTCATTTTCAAATGACATGGTCTTTTGCCATATCCAAGTTCCATTACTGTACTTTTGGATTATTTGACTCTTCCACCATGGCCAATTTCTTCTGCCATGGATTTCTTTCATTTCAGTGTACCATATACTTGCATGACCTTTAAATGCAGTATTCAGTCTAGCAGTAATCCAGTAATCTGGTATGCTTGGTACATCAATGAAGAGTCCATCAATATAATCTATGAGTTCCATATGATCATATTCTCCTGATCCAGAGAATTTGGGCCAGTTTGAGGCCTCAGGAAGCTGTTTCAAGGCTTCCTTCTCTGAATAAGACATGCCATCTCCATCCTGGTATTGTGATGGAGATCTTGCCTTATTCAACAACATGGCATCTGGTTTGATGTCATCTGGTTGATATGGATTCTCCATGGCTTGGCCTTGTGGTTGGGGCTTTAAGCTATGGTAGGCATCAAACAATTTGTTGATGTCTTGGTTCAGACACTCCCTGTCCCTGCTACTATGGTGTTGTTCTTCAGAGACTTGATTCAGTCTCTTGTTGGTTTCTTCAGAGGCTTTGCTCAGTTGAGCATATCCTTCCTGAAGGTTTTTAACTATCTGCTCCAATGAGGCTTGAGTTTTTCTCATCCTCTCTTGGGCAGCTGCAAATTCTGTAGCCTGCTTTGCAGATTGCTCAGCATATTGGGACATTTGTAACCACAGTGTGTCACTGTTGATGTTACTCTCAGATGTGATAATATTATTTTCAGTCTGAGTGGGGGTAATCTTTCTATTACTAGGACTACTGATTCTAGAGTGGTTTACAACTACTTCTGGTTCTTGTGTACTTCTTTTACCAAATCTAACAGCTTCTGGATCATGGGGTCTGACTCTTTCCTCCTCTGGTTGAAGGAGGCTTTGTTCTTGCCCTTGTTGCCTTGTCTTCTCCTGGAAACTTCCTGGAATTGTGAAGAATGGTGACTGTTGGCCACTGATCTGCTGGTTTCTGAATGGTGTGAAGCCACTGGAGAGCTGATTTGGCATGCTCCTTGTGAACCTGAAGGAATCTGAGTAGGCCCTGTCTGGGTTAACTGTTCTTCTATAGCTTGGATAGTGGCTTGATTTTCCCTTATCCTCTGTGCCCTTGCCTCCAGGAGTCTGTGTTGCCTGGTAGGATTCCAACCCTTGGTGATTACCATAAGGTCTTTGAAGTCTATCTCTTTGAGACAGATCTTCTGGCAACTTGATCCCAGTTCTGCCCAGTGAGTTGCTAGGTTGAACCTCTTGTTGTCCATGCTCCATTGAAACAAATCTTTGAGGAGTTGGTGGATTTGAAGAACTTGATCCATATCCTTCCAGTCCTCTGGTTTGAGGTTTCTGTTGAATTGGAGTGTGAATGGCAAGGTTGATATTATCTCCCTCATTGTTTTGCCATCCACCACTGTGTCCAATGTGTCTTCTTTCAGGTCTTCTGGTTCTAGACATTCCTGCCATATCCTCTGGCTGGTTCCTTTGGAAGCCAAGGTCTCTGAGGTATGCAGGGGACATATCAGTGTTTGCAAGCAGTCAAAAACTTTATGTTCTTAGGGTATTTACCTTTGACTGTGCCTTGTACAAATTTGTTATCTGCTTATTTGGGCAGTTTGCCTTTGGAGGTTACAACTGGGTTAATAATTGTAATCTTCCCTGTACAAGTGGTTAAGGTTGGTTTACCTTGTATTGAAGCAGAGTTTCGTGGTTTTCTACTCCTCTGAGTGGCTATTGGTGTCCACTTCTTGGCTGTAATGAGGTCTTCACTAAGCCTTTTTCCTTTACCCTTGCTGCCCTCTGGTTCTGAGGGTGTCACTGGTGTGTTGGCCTGTGACTGGGTTTCAAGTGGGATGTAGTTTTCTTCCACTGAATCAAGACAGTAAAAAGAGGACTTATGTCAGTTAAGACTTCTTATAAGGCTGGTTTTGCACGTGTAAGAATGGCCTCTGGGCTTGTATATTATTACAATATGCCCTTGTATAATGACAGTGTAATTGAATTAACAATTTCACGTCAAAAATACAGCTTATGGTGCCCTGTCACACTGTTTGTGTGCCAGTATCCCACAGATACACTTGTGGTTTTCAAGTGTATTCTGTACAAGTGGTTTTGTATAAGTGTTATTGAGTCAACAATACACTTAATCCACGCCTCAACTGATGGTTTTTCAGTCAGAGGTGTCCTTATTCAGTCAAGAATACAGGACTTATTGATGGCTGATGTGTTTTTATATACAAAACACGCCAAAAATAATTATTTTCAGTGGGTATTAGCCACGTGAAAATACTCTTTTATAATATGAGTATATGAAAAAAGATAAAAATATATAAAATATATATATTTAAATGGAAATTACGCCTAAAAAAAGATAAAACAATGTGTTAATAAGTCATAAAAAGAGAAAAGACTTACTTGTAAGGTCCAAAAAGTTAAAAAAAAACACGGCCAGGCCCCCAAAATGTCAGGCTGAGTCTATGATAAAGGTGTATATGAGTATTTACAAGCTTTAACTATGACTGTGACACGGTAAAAATGGTTTCAAAAGATGATAAGATTGATCATAAATGATTTAATTTAAGATTTAAAGGGCTTTACTATAAAGATATAGTGGTGGTGAGCGCTGTTGAAAGCCCTGGGTGCAGCTTTACCTGTTGGATTACAATAATAAAGACTACAATACTTTAAATTAAGAGTATACCTGATTATTTAACCAAGAGTAAAACTGTTTTTGACAGTTTACTACGTAGGTTATTCAAGAGCAGGATGAGGAAAGGTTTTTGGCTGTGAAAAGCCCTCCTTTTATCCTGAAATTGAGGTGGAAAGGCTGCTAGACCTTTCCACGTAGAGGAAGTGAAGATTTTTCACTCTCCAGGACAGGCTTGTGGTTTGCAAACAACCTGTATACCCTGTATTGGGCTCAGATGTGGTTTTGAAACCACATCTGGGCAGTTTTCACCAATACAGGGTGAAAATTTTCATCTGGGGACCTCACAGCCTGATTCTGACGTGTATGACGTGTAGAATGCTGTACAGAAACTGTATGGGACCCCAGTATTGAATGACATATGAGGTATTGAAGTAAAAACATGCTTCTTCGTCTATTTGAAACCTCATATTCATGGTTATGGGATATTATCCCATGGTAAGGCTGTATCTGACAGCAGGTGGGATTTTGACCTTAAAATGGTCATAACTCTGTCAGTTTTTGAGATATCAAGCTCAAAGTTGGTTCATTGAATAGCCCTGTATGAGCTCTACACAATGGTACCCAACTTGACATGGTTATCATTAAATATGACAAAGTTATCCTATGTACAAGTATTTTTGTACATTGGCGTGGTCTGGTCAAAAGCTGTATTAAGCTTGTTTGGCCAATAACTTCTGTTGTAGTTGAGTTATGAGGAAATGGATGGCACCATCAGATAGCCCTGATTGTGCTCTTTCCAAAAAGACCCCACTTTAGGTATCTCACACTAAAACTGTAAAAGTTAGATGAGAGGTGAATGTTTTGTTCACCCTTATTTGGTCTGAATTTGACCATAACTCAAGTAATACTGGTGCTAGCTCAGTTTGGCTGGTACCATTGGATAGCCCTGGCTTAGAGCTTCATTTTGAATACCCATTTGATGGGGTTAAGCCTCTCCTTCTAGATTTTAGATGAGAGGTGAAAATTAAGGTTTATGCTCAGCAATAACTTTGAGCAGGAATAACTTTGTTGTTTCTTGTCCTATGGTGATGGGACTTATATTTTCAGGAAGAGGTGAGTTTCCTCTTCATTTTGATACCTTTTGAGCTAATTTGGCTCAGTTCCATGTTTTGGTGGTATTTTGGCTATACCATTGGTTTATGGTATTTTGGCTGTCATGCTTGTGCTCTGGTTTTGAGTCACAGGCTGACATAAGGTCAATAGGCCCACACTTCCCCAAACCTTTTCCATTCTTTTCAATTTGAGGCGGCATAAGAATAGATAACCACCCCTGTTTTCTATAATTTTTTTTCAGAAAGCAAATCATAATACTTGTACATTTTGAAAAATCTTGAGAATTTTGAGCTTAAATCCTTGTCATTAATACTGATACATAGCTTAATGCTTTAATTGCTTTTTCTGATTATTTTGAATTTGAACTTTCAAATTTATAACATGAGCGGAATTTTGTTTTTAATTTATAGTAATATTTTTCTGAGCTTCTTCTTGAGGCTTGATATGAATATTCTTTTTTATTCTTTTATTCTTTTGGCAAATAAGTCTTCCCAAATCAACCTTCAATCTTCCTGATTGACATTATAATTTTGAGCCCTGAGACTGATAAGTCCAGGTACAAGCACCTTTTCCCATAAAACATCCCAATCGGCATCTTGTATTTTATAATTTCCATGCTTCCACAAAATATTTCCTTCTGGTATTTCCAATTGGGCCAAAAAAATACCCTTGAAACTTCCAGATTCCCAAAAATAGATTTCTCTTCTACATTCTCAATCTTTTAATGTATCCTCTTCCCACTGGATGTTTCCTGGATTTTCTTTGATACCCTCATGTGTAAGTAACTCTAAAAATTCCAATCTTGAGAGAGAAATTTGCAGAAGGCCTTCCAATTTAGATTTTTTTTGTAAAATTGAAAGACTCTTCAAGTTAAAGGTATGTAATTCATATTTGAAACGGATCTTTTCCTTCTTAAACAATTGGTTTTCCCTAGTCATTGACTTCATCTTCAATTTATGCTTTTTGGCAGTTTACATCTGTCCATCTTTCTTCCTTCCAACCAAGATTTCATTCCCATCAATTTTAAGATGAAATTTTGGCCTCCATGGGTTCATAAGACTTTTTTTGAGCTCTGGTGACATTATTTAGTTTCAAGATAAGATAATGATCCCAATTTAAGACTTCACTGCCACTGAAAGGTGAGGATATTTCAGATGAAAGTCTTTTTTAATGAATTAATTTAAATAGATTAAAATTCCTCTTTAATATGTTTGGAGGTCACTGCCCTTGCATTATAAGAGTTTTGAAAAAAAAGTTTTAATAAATTGATATTCCTCTTTGATAAGGCAGGAGGTTACTGCCTTTGAGACTAATATAGATGAGAAAAACAATTCTTAAATTAAATTTATTATTTTACTATTTTTTTGTGTTTTTTTTATTTTGATTTATTATTGAAGATGGATCGCTTCATTTATTATGGAGAACTACACAATCTTCTGCTGTGAATTACTGAAAGACATGTCTTTCAATATCTCTCCAAATAGCTTGTCACATTTTTCTCTCTGTGTATTGCCTTTCCATTCTGAAACAAAATCTTTGACATCATGGATAAACATATATTTAAAATCACACCAATAAATAGTTCCACCTAAGATTTCCCAACCATACAGATTCAAATCCTCTTCAGCCCATAATAACTCATAATTAAGTCCTTCTATTGTCATTTGATAATATCCATAAGGCTTCTTCCAGTAAGTATTTCTTGAATTTACTTTGATTCCAGTAGTGGTTAGTAATTCAAAGAAGTCAAAATTTGTAATATTTGATCCAGGTAGTTCTGAAATATGTTGGCTTTGAATTTGTGATGAATCTATCTCATAATCATACAGCTCTTGAAATATTATCATTGGAAGTATTACACAATCTTCCTCTTCCTTGTCCCCCAGTATATTTGGTAGCATGTTATTTTGGTTCTGGGTGTCATTGGTTAATCTGAATGTCATTTATTAATTTTGATCCAACACATTGGTTGTGTTTATAAGTGAGGTTATGGAAAAACAGAATAATTTCTCATAGGTATCACAAAGCGTTTCTATAATTTCATTTTGAACATTGTATTCTAGAATTGAAATTCCAGGTAGTATTTGTGTATTTTCTGATAACTCTCCTTTCTCTAGGTCTTAAAATATGCTTCCTGGCTAAAATTTATCTTTCCAATTTCCATTCTTTTGTTGATATAAGATCAAGTAATCTTCTAATTCTACCAATTTTCCTTCTAGAACTGTTTACATTCTTTGTCTAAGCATCCTCTTAATATCTCTATCCCCAACTTGATCCATTTTGTCTTCAAAAATCATGGCACTTTCATTCTCAAATGATTTAACTTTTCTTTTTTCTAATGGCTTTATTTTGTCATATTTTGGTTCTTCATTTAGTGAATCTTTTTCAATAACACTAACTCACTCAGTTTTCTTTCTGAAATAAATTGAAATAATCTTCTGCAATCCCTGAGGAATTTGCTTCAGGTGGCTTCAGATCCACTTTCAATTTCTTCTGTGTGCTTTCTCCTTCATCTTCTTTACTCATACCACTTAGCTTGAGCTCTAACCCTTTCTCTGGGTCTTCTATGGCCATGTCCAAGTTTCTTCTTGTCTTCCTCAGTTCCTCTTTGATTTTTGCTATTTATTCACTATCTTCTATCTCCAGTTCATCTTCTGTCTCCATTCCTTCATATTTTCTATCAGGTGCAGGGGAATACTCTCTTTAGATGAAGATAATATGCTAGACCTTTCTTCAACTATTATCTGATTGAAATTTTTGAATACTACAAAGTACATGTACATTTTTTCCTCATTGCCAAAATTAAATTCAAGATTTTTAATTTGACCAATTGCATTCAAAGAGTTATCTGTTTATTTTTATGTTTAAAGGCTGATGTTTAATTCTTCTTTTTAGGCTATTTCCTGATTTATAAAATTCAATTAATTTTCTTGATCAAAGATACTTGGTAAGGGTATCTTGTTTGTTCCAAGAAATATTTCTTTCACTATTGTTGAAGATCTACTTTCTCTTTCTTCTATTTCTTTTATTTTGGATGATTATTCTTGATGTATTGACCATTTACCAATCTCTGAATATGTGCAAACCTCCATACCTCTTGGTGGAGAGATTTTCCAACTTATATCTTGAGGGTTACATATTGGTAAACATGATTTTTGTCCATCTTCCTCTGGATAACTAAATATTTCCCCTTGCTTGTGTGAAAATTCAAATTTAACATTATTATATGCTAAAAATGGCCTTCCAAGTATGGTGTGTACAGCTCCTTTTACTATGAATAAATGAATTTCTTTTTCTTCTCCTATAATCATAGTAATTGTTATAAATTTTGAGAGTCCAACCAATGATGTTTCATGTCCGCCAATTTCTCTGCGGTTGATATCAGGTTTTCTACTGGTAAGTGAGGCTTTAATTGCAATTTCCTGTGGTATTATATTAATTTCTGATCCAGTTTCAACCAATTCCATGGTAGGGTATCATTTTCTTCCAATGAATACTTCCATAGATCCAAGTGGGCATGCATAATGTGATATTGGGGTATCATAGTCCCATAGCTTTAATGAAATTAGTCTTTTTTGAATATTTAAGCATTAACTGATATTATCACATCTTTTTCTTGGGTAGCTAAAGTTTTCAATTTTTCAACAAAGGTTGGTGACATTGATAATATTTGTTCAATAGTGATATTTATCTTTTGTTCAAGTACTTTCTTAATCACATTTTCTGTCAGCCTGTGACTCAAAACCAGAGCACAAGCATGACAGCCACATACCATAAACCAATGGTAAAGCTAAGATACCACCAAAACATGGAGGCTAGCCAAATCAGCTCACAATGTATCAAAAGGAATAGGAAACCAACCTATTTCCAATATACAAGTCTCATAATAATAGGACAAAGAAAAACAAATTTATTCATACTCAAAGTTGTTGCTGAGCATAAACCTTAATTTTCATCTCTCATCTGATATCCAGAGGAAGAGGCTTAAACCCAGAAAATTGGTATTCAAATTGAAGCTCTAAGTCAGGGCTATTAAATGGTACTAGCAAAATTGAGCTAAAACCAAAACTACAGAAGTTATGGCCAAAATATGGCCAAATAAGGGTGAATAAAATATTGACCTCTCATCTAGCTTCTAACATTTTAGTGTGAGATACTTAAAGTGGGATATTTTTGGAAATAAAACAATTGGGAATATCTAATGGTGCCTTTTATTTCCCCATATCTCATCTAGAACAAAGGTTATGGAGCAAACAAGCTTCATACAGATATTGAGAAACCCATATATCTGAATAACAAAATGTTTACATGGCATAACTTTGCCATATTTATTTTTACCCATATCAAATGAGGTACAATTGTGTAGATCCAACCCAGGGCTACACAATGAACCAATGTTGAGATCAATATCCCAAAAACTGACAAAGCTATAGCAGTTTCAAGGTTAAAATCCCACAATTGGGCCAATACACCTTTTCTGTGGGATAATATCCCATAACCATGATTAGGAGGTTTCAAACAGACAAAGAAGCATTTTTATACTTCAATATCTGATGTATAATTCTATACTGGGGTCCCATACAGGTTCTTTACAGCATTCTATGCACCATACACACCAGAAGAGGGCTGTGTGGTCCCCAGATGAAAATTTTCACCCTGTATTGGTGTAAACTGCCCAGATGTGGTTCCAAAAACCACATCTGAGCCCAATAAAGTGTATACAGGCTTTGTGGAATCTACAAGCCAGTATTCTGAAGTCAAAAACTCTTCACTTCCTCTACGTGGATAGTCTAGAGGGCCATTCCACCTCATTTTAGGATAAAAGGTGGCCTTTTCTCATCCTGATCTTGAATTCCCATGTAGTATAACTTTAAAAAAATCTATACTCTTGTAAATAACCACGTATAATTATGAACTCAATTATTTTAGTCTTTTGTTATAATAATCCAATTGATAAAGCTGCACCCAGGGCTTTCAACAGCGCTCACCACCACTAAGATTCTTTTAGTAAAGCCCTTCTGTTTTAATCAAAACCTTTTTTTATCATCATTATCCATGTCAAAGTCATAGTATAGGTTGTAAATACTATTATTATCACCTATTCATAGACCCAGCCTGACATTTTCAATTATTGGATTTTGGTTATTGACTGTAAATTTTACTTTTCCCTTCAATTACATCTTTTGTGAATGCCATTTTGGTATGTTTGTTTCCAATATAATCATTATCTCTTTACTTTCTTTATTGAGTTTTCTTGGATTTTGTTGCACTTAAAACTCTTATTTCCTATTCTGCCTCATATTCCTCATGGTAGGCAACTGGTATCTTATTGTTAAGGGACTTTTGTGTTTCATTCTCATCTCTGGGGCTGGCTTTGATATTCCTGTGTTGCAGCTCTCTTTCATTTCTTTCTAAGTCAAAAATTTCTTTGTAGATTCTCATTTGATGGTGACATTTGAGGAGGTTTCCAGTTTCCTCATTCTGTTTGTGCTATAGCAGCTGCCTCATAATCTTTTTGATCCCCAATTATTATTGGTTCTTTATGCCTTGGGGTGGATTTTATTTTTCTATCATCTTTTTAGTGAATTCCTCCTGCTCTTTGCGAAACTTTGTAACCATTTCTTTTACAGACATAGGACCTTCTGTGGGTACTCTCTGAAAATTTGGAAAAAGATATGTTGTTACATGCTTCAATACAATTATTTTCTCCAAGTCTTTGAGATTATTACATCTTATTATGAAATTTCCTTCTTCTAGGCAGTAATAACACTCTAGAAGCTGTCTTGGAGCCATTTGAGTTGGGACATATGGCTGATAACTTAAATATATGGGTGGTAAAGCATATCTTAGCCTGAATGTTGATGAGTTTTGCACAATCTTCTAATCTTGATTATTGCTTGCTTGCATGTTATTTGGAGATTGAAATACTTATGAAAGATTTCTGCGCTTAATCAATTCTTCCTTAACAGATTACTTCCTGGTATCTTTTGATTGATGTTCTTATGGTGGAGAATTTTTTAATTTTTGGGGTAAGATCTTTCATTTTCTTTAATACTTATTACCACCTTTCTTCCTCAAAATAGCTTCCTTTTACTGTAAGTTTGCTTTTAAAAATTCCTTCTGTTGAATTAAAACTTTGGCTTCTAAATCTTGTTCAATATATAGCTTTAAGATTTTGGAATGATATAATCAGTATCAGAAGCTTTCACCATGGCCTTATCTTTTATCATTTCTTTATAAATAGATTCTTGAACCCTTGAGAAAGACCAGCCAAAAGTTGTGGAGTGTGATTAATCATAAGGCTTTTTGCTGAAAATCTTGATAATAGTAACCAATATCAAGAGTACTATGACTGCACTCAGTAGAAAATTTAATATAATAAAATATTATAGCCCCAAATTAATATAATTATATAAAAAAGGAATTTAATTATTATTAGAAAATTTGATAATACAAAAATCTTAATAATTATTCTATCATTGTTATTGTCACTGACAGTTATAATAATACGAATGTAGAAAGCTCTTAATGAGACAATTATATGTGGAAATCAATGAAAATTAACCACTTTCAAAGGATATAAATATTATTTATAAAAAAAGTATCAGTCCCACTGTTCACAGCTGAATTTTATAGAAAACTTCTATATCAAAGAAGATATAGAATTTTGGAGAAAATTTACTTGTGATATTTATTTAATACAAAAAGTCAAACAACAGCAGTTAATATAATAAGTAATTTTTATAAGCTTAAAACACTTCAAAAATCCTCATTTTAAAAGATGAAACAGCTTTTCATTATAAAAAAATAAGATTTAGGGGTTTTTAAGAGGAATCTGTGGATTTTGAAGGATATTCAAGACAATAAGTTTATATAATAAAATGTATTATTAGTGATTAAAGCAATAATATAATTTCTATTATTTAAATAATTGAATTATAAATTAATAAAGAATAAAATACTTAAGAAATACTTTAATAATAATATTGTCTACTTAATGAAACTTTTCCTGCTCAAATGTCTAATATTATTGGGATGATAATTTATTATTGGCAAAGATAGTGATATGACGGCTCTTTTTCTGCCTTCAGAGAAGCTCTCATGATTTATAATGGATATAGAGGGCGTTCTAAGTTCAAAAATAAAAAGCCATCCTTAAAAATAAGGTATTAACTTAAGGTAACTTATTTTTAATTGCAATTTAAAGTTACCAGTGTTATTATTAACTCCAAGTAACTTTAACCCTCTTTTCAATTAGTTATTTTAAGCTTAATTATTAATTGATTTTATTTATATTAAAGATCATCACATAAAAAACTTCAAAATAAAATTTCAAGAAAAAATCTCTGAAACTAAATTTTTAATTAATTTTTAAAGAAATCTTAATTTTCTTTAAAAATAAAAAAGGTCAATTTCAAAGCTAATTATACATTAAACCTTCTGGGGAAAAATACTTAAAATCGGATTTATACACAGATAAAATCAATTTGTAAGCTGTGTGAAGCTTCAAAGCAAATCCATCAAGAATTGGATTTTTAATGAATTTTTGAAGTTATTGCTATTTTTCATGTGAAATAGAAATACACACCAAACCTTAATTTTTGATAGGGTTTTGAAACCTATAGCATGAAACCTTTAATCTTATTTACGCTTTTACAGTTCTTAAAACCTTGATTAAAATATTGAATATTGGGATTTACCCTTTGGAAGCTTGGAATTCCTGTCCAAATTGGAATAAAACCAGTTTAAACTTTATGGTTGGATCAAAGTCTAATCCTAAAGCTTAAACAAGTTTTAAAATCTTCCAATACAGGTTGAAAACCTTAATTTATTCCTTGCATATCCCAAATTCTGGGTGCCCCAGATCTATTTGCTCCTTTTCCTTTGTCCCACCTTTCTGATTGGATTTTTCCTTTTTATTTCTTTGAAGCCACACTATGGCCTTAAACCCTTTTAAATTAAGCTCCTTCAGTATTTGAATTCTGTATGGAAAATCCTTAGCCAATTCAGTAAACATACAAAACACCTCAATTTTAACTGAAATTTTGGTAATTTTGCATAAACCTAATGCAGCTTTAAATTTGAGCTTATTTAAGATTAAATTTAACAATTTTAAGAAATGTTAGAAAAGATTCAATTTTACTGTGAGATTCTTGAATCTTCTAATAACATAAGAAATAGCCATTTCTGGGTATAAAACCTTATGGGTCTACCCTAGGTTATTTTTGGTGTAAGATACAATAATTACAAAATAATTAGAGGTTTGTTTATCCAAAAGAAAGTTATTTTGTCTTTTGTTTTGAATTCAATTGAAAAGTATGTTTAAGAATAAATAAACTGTATAAAAATTTCTTTGTGGCCTTATGTGTATGTCATACATATGTCACAGGCTCACATTAATATCTCCTTGTATATATTGAACCTTTGAGATAATTAATGATGGATTCATATTCCCCAATGAACTTTCTATATTAAATAATATTTCTAATTCCTCATTCTTGTTTAATCTTTGTAAATAATTGAGTTATTGAGGAAAGCTTGTACCTTCTTTCAGGTGATACTGTCACCCATCTTCTCTTAATATCTAATTTTAATTTCTCCCAATGACCAGTTTTTAATCCAGGCATTCCTTCAATATGTTAGCTAATTTCTTGATTTTAAGTCCAAAAGGATATTGGTCTTGCTATATCCCTTCAGTTTCTGTGATATTTTACACTCTTTTAATGAATCTTTCTACCTCCTTTGCATCAAACCATAAGCTATACCCTTCGGCCTAATCTTGAAAATGGGTGTACTATCTCTAGGAATTTATTTTTGTAATTGTCACTTGGTGGAATGTGATCTACAACTTGCCAGTATTAATCGGTCTTTCAACCATTTTAATAGCCTTTTCAGCATAAGCACCCTTTGTTGAGGTCTGAAGACAGTATTGTGAGAATAAACTGGTTACCAACATTATGGGTCTTATTCCAGTTTCAGACAAGAGAAGTTCTCAATCAAAAAACCAGAAATTTCTGGGTTTTCCGCTTCATTGGTGTATAAGGGTTTGGCCCCTTGGGGGTTCCTTGTAGGATCCTGTTGTGACTAATGTAGCTCCATAAGGGTGACATGGGTAATAAAATCAATTTCATGCACTTCGGGATGCAGTTTTCTAAGTCTGGGGGTACTGTCACATGGTGAAATTTGATCTACAGCATGCCAGTATTAATCAGTCTTTTAACTGGTTTAATATCCTTTTTGGCAAGAGTTCCCTTTGTTGAGGTCTGAAAGACAGCATTGTGACAGTAATGGGCTTGATTCCTGTGCATAAATATTAATCCTTTCTCATAGATCATTTGGTCTTTGTGAAGTGGATGGAGCTGATTAGGCCATGGGCCTTGAAGAGTGAGATGGTGATCCTTGTTTTATGAACATTCTTGGTATGGTTTTACTGTCTTCCATTGGGCTGTTTTATGCGCCAAAACTTGACTCTTTTCCCTTTCCTTCTTTCTTAGGGAGTTCAATTAATTATTGTTGTATTTCCAACATTTATTGATGAAGTCTTTTGGCATTAGACATATCTTCTTGTCCTTGCATGGTCTCTTAATTGATAATTTATTCTTTGAATTAATTGTGATTATGTGGTATCATTGATGATGATGCAGAATCAATATTTATATATTCTTTGTTTTTTTGGCTGTTAACTTTTATTTTTAGTTTCAAATATTTCCTTGAGTAATTTTTGAAAATAATCTGGAACTATCTTCTGATCTTTCTTCTTGGTTCTAGGTGTATTAGCTTACATAGAATGTCTTAATTTAAAATTTAATGATATTATGTTTCTTTTTGAATGAATACATGATGGATTTTTTCAATTTTTTTTGAGAAATATAATGATTGATAAAAAAAACCATAATATCAATATGGGTGTTAATTATGATGAGTGAGTTTCCTTCTTTCAAATGATGATAATAAAAGTGCATATTATTGTTATATTTACTTGAAGATAGTAATATCTATTTGATACTCAATTTGAATTTGATATAGTATTTAGAATTGATTTTGGTATACTTCCTTTTTTTAAAGAAAATTAAAATCAATGGGCCCACACTTCCCCAGACTCAAGCCATTTCTTAATATGAGAGGGAATAAGAACAGATACCCACCCCTGTTTTCCTTTTTTGAATTGAATTGAGATACTTTTATATTGAAAAAACCTCTCAAGAATTATAAATTTAAAATATTGTCTTGAATACTGATACATAGCCTTAATTTTTTATCCTATTTCATCTATTCTTTTTTTTGGGATCTTTGAAATTAATAACTATTCAAGCCTTTTTTTATAGTTTGTGAATAATCTTCTCCTGAATCCTTTTTACAAGATATTTCTTGAGTCTTGATATGAATCTGATTTTTTCTTCTTTGATTTTTTTTACAAATAATTTATCCCAAACAAATTCCAATCATCCTTATTGATATTATAATTATTTTCCTTGAGACAGATAATTCCAGGCTCAAACACCTCTTCCCATAAAACATCCCAATTGTCCTTTTCAATTACATAATTTCCATTCTTCCATAGGATTCTTCCTTCTGGTATGTACAATAAGTTTAAAAAAAGTCCTCTTGAGGATTCCAAATCCCCAAAAGAGATTTTCCTTCTCCATCATGCATTTGTTGATGTATCCTCTTCCCAATATATGTTTCCTAAATTTCCTTTGATACCATCATATGTAAGTAATTCCAGAAAATCCAGTCTTGAAAGAGCGAATCCTGGGATCTCTTTGCATTCTTTAGACTCTTTAATTTGCTTAATTATTTCTGGAGAATTTCAAAATTCCTTAAATTCTAATTATGGAATCTATATCTGAAATAAATCCCCTCATTATTAAACAAATGGTTTTCCCCAGTAATTGACTTCTTCTATAATGTCTACAATTTTGCAACTTAAATCTTTCCATCCTTCTTCATTCCAACCAAGATTCCATTTCAATTTATTTTTGTGTGTAAGTTTGCCCTCCATGACCTTCTAGGTCCTTTTTGAGTTTTGGTGAGATTATTGAGTTTTAAGATAAAAGAATAATTCCTCTTTGATAAGGCAGGAAGTCACTGTCACTGAAAGATGAAATTGTTCTAGATAAAGTTCTTTTTATAAATTCACTTTAATAAATTTATATTTTTCTTTAATTAGGCAGGAGGTAACTTCCCTGAATCATGAGAGTGTTGAAACAAGATTTTTTGATTTGTTTGAATGATTTGAAATTCCTCTTTGATAAGGCAGGGGGCCACATCCCTGATACTGATACAGATAATAAAAGACCTTTTGAAGGTAATTTTTTTATCATTTTACTATTTTTTATGGTTTTTTTTCTTTTTGTTGATTGGTGATTGAAGCTATATTAATTCAGTTATTATTGAAAACTCTTCATCCTTCTGTTGTGAATTACTGAGAGACATATGTTTTGTAATATATCTCCAAATATCTTGTTGTGTTGTTATCTTTGTATATTTTCTTTCCATTCCAAAACAAAACCTTTTATTTCATGAATAAGCATATATCCAAGATCAGACCAGGCAAGATTTCCTCCCAATATTTCCAAACCATCTAGATTCAAGTCTTCTTGAGACCATAAAATGTTATGATAAAGTCCTTAAATTGTAATTTGAAAAAATCCATAAGGCTTCTTCTGGTAAGGATTCCGTAAATTTCCTTTGATTCCAATAGTGGTTAGTAATTCCAAAAAATCAAAATTTGAAATATTGGATACAGGTAGTTCTGAAAAAGAGTTGGTTTGAACTATTGGTTAATCTAGCTCATAATAATACAGTTCCTCAAATTATATCATTAGAAGTATTACATAATCCTCCTCTCCTTCATATTCAGGTATATCTTCCTGCATGCCATTTAGATGCTGGGAGTCATTTGTTAATTGGGATGTAATTTCTTGATTTTGATAAAATGAATCAGTTGTTCTTGAAACACAGAATATTTTTTCATAGGAGTGATGAGATTATTGTTGATTGGGTTCTATAATGGTAAGTCCAGCTAGCCTTTGTGTATTTTCTGATAGCTCTCATTCTTCTAGGTCTTCAAATCTTCTTCCTTGTTTATATTTATCTTCCTGATTTCCATTTTTTTATTGACATAAATTCAAGTCATCTTCTGATTATATTGATTTTCCTTCCTCTGTGTAAGGTTTGTCTATGAAACTCTTGATAATAGTAACAATATCAAGAGTACTATGACTGTCCTCAGTAGAAAAATATAATATAATAAAATATTATAACCACAAATTTAAATATAATTATTAAAAATGATTATAGTAAAAAAATAAGTTTAATTACTATTATATAAAATAATAATAAAAACATTTAATAATTATAATAAATTATAATTATTCTAT
This sequence comes from Austropuccinia psidii, assembly GCA_023105745.1. Lineage (NCBI taxonomy): Eukaryota > Fungi > Basidiomycota > Pucciniomycetes > Pucciniales > Sphaerophragmiaceae > Austropuccinia > Austropuccinia psidii. The sequence goes on along the minus strand of JALGQZ010000009.1, from coordinate 17,131,819 downwards.
TATTGTTATAGTCACTGACAAGTATAACAATAAGAAGTGTAAAGATCTTAATGAGACAATTACACATGGAAAATATAAATATTTAACCACATATAAATAATATATAAATATTTTTTATAAAAGAATTATAACAACCACTGCGCAGAAATAATTCTTATAAAAAAACTAATAATAGATTAAAAAGATGTAGAATTTTAGAGAAAACTTACTTATAATATAGGTTTAATACAACAAGTCAAATACAACAGTTATTATATTAAATAGTAATTATAAGTTAAAAACAGGCCAAATCTCAATATTTTAAATGATAAAACAACTTTGTATGATAAAAGATATGATTAAAGATTTTTTGAGAGGAATTTGTGGATTTTAAAAGATATTTTAAAGACAATAATTTTATAAAATAAAAGATATTATAGGTGATTACAACAATAATCTAATTTCTATTATTTCAATTCTTTAATTTAGGATTTATAAGGAGTGAAATACTTAAGAGATATTTTAATAATAAGAGTTTCTATATAATAAAACTTTACCTGTTTAAATGTCTAATATTTTTGGATTGATAATTGATGATGGAAAAAAACAGTGATGAAAAGACTCTTTTTATGTCTACAGAGCAGCTCTCATGATTCATAATGGATATAGAGGGCGTGCTCAGGTCAAAACTGAAAGACCATGCTTAAAAATAAGGTTCTTAACTTAATATAATTTACTTCTAATTCCAATTTAAAGTTACCAGTGTTATTCTTAACTCCAAGTAACTTTAATCCTCATTTAAGTGAATTATTTTAAGTTTTAATATAGAATAATTTTCTTTATATTAAAGTTCATCACATGAGAAATTTAAAAATAGAGTTTCAAGCATAAATCTCTTAAGCTCAATTTTAAATTAATTTTTAAAGAAATCTTAATTTTCTCCAAGTATAATTAAAAGAGCAAATTTCCAGGCTAATTACCCAGGAAATCATTTTATAAAAGGTGCTTAAAATGTAATCTATATATAGATAATATCAAATTGTAAGCTGTGTGAAATGTTCAAGGAAATCCATTAAGAATTGGAATGTTATTAAATTTTTGAAGTTATTACTATTTTTCCACATAAAATAGCAATACACACTAAACCTTAACTCTTGATAAACTTTAATGCTCTTAACCTTAAGTTTTTAAGCTTATTTAAGCTTTTACAGGTCTCAGAAACTTAATTTCAAGCCTGCATATTGGGATTTACCCTTTCTCAGCTTGAAATTCCTGTCCAAATTGGGATAAAACCAGTTTGAACTTTGAGGTTGGATCAAAGTCTAATCTTAAAGTTTAAATAAGGTTGAACATCCTCCAATACAGGTGGAAAACCTTAATTGAATCCATGAAGAGCCAAAAAGCTGGGTACCCCAGCTCTGTTTGGTCTTTTTCCTTTGTCCCACCTTTTTGCATGGATTCTGCCCTTTTCTTTATTTAAAGCCATACTATGGCCTTAAACACTTTTAAATTGAGCTCATGCAGGATTAACATTCTGTATTGCAAATCCTTATCCAATTCAGTAAATATACACAACACCTCAATTTTAACTAAAATTTTGGTACGTTTGCATAAACCTTATGCAACTTTAATTTTAAGCTTATTTAAGCTTAAATTCAACAATTTTAAAAAGATGTTAAAAAAGTCACATTAGTACTGTGAGATTCTTAAATCTTCCAATAACATATTAAATAAGCATTTTTTGGCATAAAACCCTGTGAGTGTACCCTAAGTTATTTTTGGTGTAGAATCCAAATATGGCATAATATTTATAACTTTGTTTATCCAAAGAAAGTTAAACTTATTTTTTCTCATTTTTTATTTTAAATTCAATTGAAAAGTCTGTTGAAGACTAAATCAGCTGTATATAAAATTATTTGTGGCCTTATGGGTATGTTATACATACCTCACAGGCTCACATTCCCTACCACCAAAAGAAATTGTACTACAATTTTTCTTTTAGTAGTATACCATCAAGTTAATTGGGGGGTATCATCCACTTTCCAACCTCCCTACTTATACTTTCAAGTATGTAAAGCACACAATTCAGATGTTTTGTTGAGGAATTGGCCTTCTCTCATGTCTGAATATTCTGAGAAACTTCTGGGAATCAGGTATTTTGTTTTCTGAAAGCCACTAATCTTGATGTTGTGGGCTTCTGTGCCTGACTAATCATTCTCTTTCATCTTTTCCCCTAAGTATTCTTCCTTTCAAGACTTTATGTACCTTTTTATCTTCACTTTGATCAAGTGGTGGTACTTCTAAGGGTGTTTCATTTCTTAAAGGAAATAATTCCTTATCACTTGAAGTGTAATGCTTTACTAGGCTAACAGGGGAAGTTGGATGTTTATTTTCCAATTCTCCTGATAGTTCTACTTGTACTGCATTTGTCCCATGAAGGGCTTTAAAAATAAATGGTCCTGCAAAGGAATATGTCAATTTCTTTTGGCCTTTAATATTACTGAAATTCAAGGTTGAAACTAGTATTAAATCCCCTACTTTGACATCTGGGGTTCTATGACTTTATTCCCATTTCTGTTTAGAATATTCAAAGGCATCATTTATGCTTTGATTTGAATGATGCCTTACTTTATCAAGCAATAAGTTAAAGCTTGAAGCATTTGTATGAATATCATTTAAATCTTTCTTAAAAGTGTCAACTGGAAGTTTAGGGTTCCATCATTTTTCCAACATTGCAGGAGTTTTGCCTGTTGAAGCATGGATGGAGGTCTTTTAGGCTAATTTAAATGCTTGTATAGGAGTACACCAATCATGGGTAAAGCCATCATAATCTTTAAACTCCAGGCCATAAGCACAAAATCTTCTGATCATGTCCTCAAGGGTTTGTATCATTCTCTCTGCCAACCCATCTTTTTGTGGATGGTATGCTGTTGAGAATGATAGTTTTGTACCCAAACGCTTATGTAAATTGGTCCATAAGGCTGTTGTAAATTTTGGTTCTCTATCACTAATTATATTTTTAAAGAAACCAGTATGAGATATAACTCTGTTCCAAATCAAAAGAGCTGTATCCATAGCTGTGTCATCTTTATTACATGGTAAAAAGATTGGTGTTTTGCTATATCTGTCTAAAATGACAAGACCTGCATTGTAGCTTTCATCACCTTGAGGGGGTAAGGCAGTTACTCAATACATATGAACCACTTCCCATGGGGTGCTTGGTTCTTGGATATGAATCACCAAACCAAATATTTTACCAGTAGCTTTATTGGCTTTTTGGCATCTATCACAGCTATTATGGTACTCAATGACATTTTTTATCCAAGATGGCCACCAGGCACATGTCTTAATGCTTTCCATTTTTCTGTCTTCAGAAAGGTTTCCAGAATAAATGCTATCATGGCATTCTAGAGGTATTGTGTTAATCAACATTCTACTACACAGGACCATGACAAATGTGTGTTTAGATCTGTGATATAAGATACCATCAAACAAATGGAATCTCCCATTGTCCTAAGATGTTTTCCAAATCTCATGCAGAGAATTAGCCAAAGCTGCATCTTTGCAATCTTTGTCAAGTAGAGAATTAAGAATATGACAATTCTTATCTTGCTTGTAGCTTACTCTAACTTCCTCAAAGAATTCTGTTCCAACATCTGTGATGTTACTTCCTTTAATTGGAATTTGAGTTTCTGCCCCTGTGGGAACATAGGCAGGATTGTCAGGTGTATTGGGTAATGCCCATCTACTTAAGCCATCAGCATTCTTGTGAATATTTCCAGCTTTGTGTACTATGGTCATATTACCTCTATACTCCTGAATAGCAATTTGCCATCTTAACATGTGTCTGTTAGTAGTCTTCATGTTAAGAAGTGATTTTACTGAATTACAATCAGTAATTACTTCAAACACACTACCATCAAGATAGTAATGAAGTTTTTCCAGAGCCCAAACAAGGCAAAGGCACTCCATTTGGCTAGCTCTATATCTGGCCTCAGTAGGTTTTATTTGTCTTTAAATAAAACAAATTGGACCTTCATAAGGTTTGTCATTGACAATTTGAACTTTATGAAGAGCTGCACCTAGGCCCTCACGAAATGCATCAATATACAGCTTGAAAGGAAGTTTCCAATCTGTCATCAATAATAATTGTTCATTGGTCAAGGAACATCTGACCTTTGCATATGCTTGAGTTCTTTCCTGTGTCATTTCAAAGACACTTTGTAGATCACAAATTCTCTACAATGATCTGACATTGATTGCAAAATCCTTAAGGTGTTTCCTGTAATAACTGGTAAACCCTAAGAAAGACATCATTTCTTTCTTGTTCTGATGCATTTGTTTCAGTAACAATGCAGCCATTTTGTTTTTATCAACACCAAGGCTTAGTCCTGAAGCTACATGACCTAGAGCTTTCATCTCATGGATTCCAAAATTGCAGTTTTTTAAGAGATATTTTCATTTTCACTTGAAGAATCTTCTTAAGTATTAATGAAAGTCTCCCTAAATGCAATTTCAAGGTTTCTGAACAAATGATAATGTAATGAATATAAATGATTAACCATCCCTCTGATAATTCATGTGGGGAAATGGTATTCATCATTCTTTGGTAATGAGAGGGTGCATTTTTAATACCAAAAGGCATCCTCAAGTATTCATAAATACCACAATGAGCAATAATCCTCAATAATTTCCTAGAATGAGGTGTTAAAAAATTCTGATGGAAGCCTTTAAGAGAATCCATAGAGGTAATTAATCTTTCTTTGTATAATTGGGTCAAAGTCTCATGGATTGCAGGGATTGGATACCTGTCTGGAATAGTGTAGGTATTCAGTGCTCTAAAATTGCCAACCATCCTTGATTTATCATTATGCCAATTAATGATTAAAGTAGTTGTGACTTCTACTTCTTTATTGTGTCCAAACTTTCTAAGACCTCCCAGTTTCATTAGTTCCTTAATATGAATTTCTAATGCTTCTCTGGCTGTTGGGCTAGCTGGGAAAGCTGGTCTTCTTAAGAGTGGAGGGTAAGGTCTTTCCACATTAATGATAATTTCCACTTCATGGCCTTTGATAGCCCCAAGTGGTTCATTAGCAGAAGCAAAGGCTCCCCTTTATTGAAATAAAATTTCAATAAGTTCTTTCTTCATTTCTAATGTTAGTTCAGTAGTAATTTATGGTTCAATTAACTTATCTGACACAAATTTTTCTTTATTAACATTCTTTACTTGTCTAATGACAGTTATTTCTCTTTTTTCTGGAGAAAAAGCAAATTTTTTCCTTTTATTTCTCCCTATAGTGAAATACCTTTCTTTATGATTATTAATATCAATACCATAGATATTGAGATAATCATTTCCATGTATAAAGTGTTTTGAAGTAAAATTATTCATAACAACAAACTCAACTTTTAATCTGATACTTCCTGAAGGATGGGGGATTATCATTTCTGCTTCAACTATACCCAAGGGGTGCATATTTTGGCTAGCACGGCTGAATTTTATACCTTCAATTGGAGTTAAATTGTCTTGCCAATTGGTATAAATCTTGTCAAGATAATCTTTTCCAACAAAGGTACAAAAAGCACCTGAGTCAAGATGTATCTTGGCTTCTTTGTTGTTTTTCACAATATTAGTGATACAAGATGATCCAGCTGTATAACCTTTACCTCTGGCTGGCTTGGCTGTCTGAATTTTAGCATCTTGCACATTTTTGAGATCCATATGTTCATAACTTTACTGTGGTAAGTGAGTATGAGCTTCTGTGACTTCAAAGCAAACACTAATATTTTCTATAACAAGTTCATCTGGTAATTCCTCCTCTCCAGAAGGCTAAGAATCACTTTCATTTACAGGGACATCCTTTGTTTCTTTTGTGTCATCTTTTTCAATTTCTATCTCATTGATTCTTGTCTTTCTGGGACAAGTATTAGCCAAATGAGATGTACTTCCACACTTATTACATTTCAAAGGAGCTTTGTCATGTGGTTTATTGGTTTTTGGAGGTTGTTTCTCACTGTTCTTGTTGTCCATTGGGGGTTTATACCAATTCCTACCAATTTTTGTTCTAGTAGTGATGTCCTCCATAGCATTGATGCAATCATCTGTAGAGCAAGGCTCAATACATCTGCTTCTTATAGCATGCCAAGGTCACCACCACACTTTCTTAATATCCTTGTATTTACCATTGCTTTAGACATATCAGGATGAAGGGCAGTTAAATTGTCCTTTTGTTTAAGACACCAAGCCATGGGCCTGTCCCTCTCAATATTAAAAATGGCTTCTTCAAAATGATTCTCCATTTTAAATCTCCATGAATCATTTTCCCATTTGTAAGTAATTTGTTCTTTCTACCAAGGCCAAGAATGTTTACCATGGTGTTGTCTCATTTTGTAATACCATTTCTTGGCTTATTTGGTAAACAATGAGTGTAATCTGGCACTTATTTATTCATCTGGTATGTTAAAGTCTTCTTGAAACATATCAATTGTTTTCATAAATTCCATATGATTATATTCCCCCTCATGACTGAAGGCTGGTGATTCCTCTAATCTTGGAATTTCTTTAAAATTGCAAGCACTTTCCACTTTTGCATTACTTGAAATTGTATGATTTAAGTCATTATTCAAGTTTAGCACATTTCTGTCAAGAATTGGTGTAGACTGTCTTGGAAAATCATTTCTTGGTGATATATTATTAATACCTGATTTAATATCTTCTTTCAATTCAAGTCTTGCTTCATCACTTTTTTCCAATTGGTCTTTGAAAAGAGCTTCATTGAGCCCAATTTATTTTACCAAGTTTTGAGCTTGTATTCTTAATTCTTTTAACTGTCTAGTTATAAATGAAATAGAATTGTCATCTGGTTGATTGAGTAAGGTAATCGTAGACTCAATTCTTGCACAAATTTGTGCCAAAGACAAAACGTTGTCTTTATTAACATTTTCAAGGCCAATAATGGTCTTTTGTGACTCTTTCAATTGTAGTATTGCTGTCAGCCTGTGACTCAAAACCAGAGCACAAGCATGACAGCTAAAATACCATAAACCAATGGTATAGCCAAAATACCACCAAAACATGGAGCTGAGCCAAATTGGCTCAAAATGTATCAAAAGAAAGAGGAAACTCACCCCTTTCTGAAAATATAAGTCCCATCACCATAGGACAAGAAATAACAAAGTTATTCCTGCTCAAAGTTATTGCTGAGCATAAACCTTAATTTTCACCTCTCATCTAAAATCTAGAAGGATAGGCTTAACCCCATCAAAGGGGTATTCAAAATGAAGCTCTAAGCCAGGGCTATCTAATGGTGCTAGCCAAACTGAGCTAGAACCAGTATTACTTGAGTTATGGTCAAATTCAGACCAAATAAGGGTGAACAAAACATTCACCTCTCATCTAACCTTTACAGTTTTAATGTGAGATACCTAAAGTGGGGTCTTTTTGGAAAGAGCACAATCAGGGCTATCTGATGGTGCCATCCATTTCCTCATAGCTCAACTACAACAGAAGTTATTGGCCAAACAAGCTTAATACAGCTTTTTCCCAGACCACGCCAATGTACAAAAATACTTGTACATGGGATATCTTTGTCATATTTAATGATAACCATGTCAAGTTGGGTACCATTGTGTAGAGCCTATACAGGGCTATTCAATGAACCAACTTTGAGCTTGATATCTCAAAAACTGACAGAGTTATGACCATTTTAAGGTAAGAATCCCACCTGCTGTCAGATACAGCATAACCATGGGATAATATCCCATAACCATGAATATGAGGTGTCAAATAGACAAAGAAGCATGTTTTTACTTCAATACCTCATATGTCAGTCAATACTGGGGTCCCATACAGCTTCTGTACAGCATTCTACGCATCATACACGTCAGAATCAGGCTGTGAGGTCCCCAGATGAAAATTTTCACCCTGTATTGGTGAAATCCGCCCAGATGTGGTTTCAAAACCACATCTGAGCCCAATACAGAGTATACAGGCTGTTTGCAAACCACAAGCCTGTCATAGAGAGTGAAAAATCTTCACTTCCTCTACGTGGAAAGGTCTAGCAGCCTTTCCACCTCAATTTCAGGATAAAAGGAGTGCTTTTCACAGCCAAAAACCTTTCCTCATCCTGCTCTTGAATAACCTACGTAGTAAACTGTCAAAAACAGTTTTACTCTTGGTTAATAATCAGGTATACTCTTAAATTAAAAAGTATTGTAGTCTTTATTATTGTAACCCAACAGGTAAAGCTGCACCCAGGGCTTTCAACAGTGCTCACCACCACTATATCTCTATAGTAAAGCCCTTAATATTTTAATTTAATCCTTTATCATCCACTTTATTATATTTTAAAGCATTTTTACCGTGTCACAAACATAGTTTGAGTTGTAAATAGCCTACATTACCACTCTTTCATAGTTTCATCCTGACAATTGCATTACCCAACTTCTGTTGGATATACTCAAATGTTTTAAGCTTTGTTATAATGTCTTTATTACATGTTTCAATTTTATTTACAAGCTTCTCAAGGTCTACTTCTTTGGAAAATATTGGTTCAATATTTACTCTTCTTTGTTTTTGAATTCCATAAGAGTTCTTGCCATATTGAGCACATTGTCCATGGATTTCTTCTCTTTCATGGGAATCCTGTAATTATGTGGGTAAGGATTGTTCCACTTGGGCTTTGCCTTTTTCTTGCCCTTCTGGTTGGTCTTTGGGGCTTGCTTGGGCTTGTTTGGCACTTTTTGAGGCGGAATTTTGCTTGTGGAGGCTTGGGAAACTTTCCTTCCCTTGGGCCAACTTCTTCTTCTAGTCCTCTGATAACATGCTTTGGGCTTTCAACCAAGCTTTTATCTGTTGGAATTTTCCTTTGCAAGACATGGTTTTCCAACCCTTCAGAAGCTCCTCTGTCTTTTCTTGCCCCATGAGCTTCTTCACTTGAGCATATGAGTTCATGGTTCCTATCCAAAGACTTGGGAGAAGTCCCCACTCTTGCTGTTTTGCTTCCATAAACCAGCTCTTGTACTGAGACTGGTATATCTCTATTGTTGCCTGTTGAAAGTGATTCAGCTCTAACAACAGCCATAGCAGTTATGTCAGCCTCTGGACTCTCAATAAGAGTGTCAAAGGTGCTTGATAACCTTGGGGAAATGGTGGAAGTTCTGGAATCCTCCATTTGTGCTTCTCCTCTGGGCTGAAATTCTTGTCTCTTGGATTTATGACTTGAATATCGTGGTCCAGATCTATTTGATTGGATGGAGTAGTTACTTCCATTTCTAGTAGGAGTCATTTCATGTCAATATCAAGAAATTAAGACTAAGAAATGGATTTAATTCACCTGCAGGACATTTAAAGGGTTCTTTGGAAATTAAACCCCTTGGTGCTGGGCTAATAACTTATAAACTCAACTTATTGGATAAAGTTTTTTTAATGTAATTTATGGCAAATTACATTAAAAATAAAGAAAAATGTCTAAGATTAAAGAAAAAAAATTTTAGTAAAGATTTTGAATTTTGAAATTTTTGAGTTGATTTTATATTTTCTTTAAAGAGATAATAATTCTGCAATTAATAAGTTATTAATCAAAATTGTATTATTATTCACTTTATACTAGAATAACTCAAAGAATAAATTTCAAGTCTGTGATGTGAAAAAGCCACTAGTTAGAAAAAAGAAATTTATTGCAAGGCACTCAATAGTATATTTTTTCAAACAATATTCTTAAGAAAAAAATGACTCTATTCATATTATAAAGATTATTTATAAGGAATAAGTCCCAAAAAGGCCAATATTAAAGTAAATATGGCAATTTTTCATCAAAAAACAGTAAAATAAGGTCTAGAGTATGATTTATGTCCCAACAATTGGTCAAAAGCATTACCAGGCCCCTAAATGTAAGGTTTGTCTATGAAACATTTGATAACAGTAACAATATCAAGAGTACTATGACTGTCCTCAGTAGAAAAATATAATATAATAAAATATTATAACCACAAATGTAAATAGAATTATTAAAAACTATTATATAAAAAAAGAAATTAATTATTAATATATAAAATAATAATAAAAAATATAATAATTATAATAAATTATAATTGTTCTATTATTGTTATAGTCACTGACAATTATAATGATAAAGTTTAAAGCTGTGAATGAAACAATTACACGTGGAAAATATAAATATTTAACCACTTATAAATAATATATAGATATTATTCATAAAAGAATATATAACACATACTGTGCAGATATGATTATATATAAAAAAACTAATAATAGATAAAAAAGATATAGAATTTTAGAGAAAACTCACTTATAATATAAATCTAATACAACCAGTCAAATACAAAAGTTATTATATTGAAGAATTATTATAAGTTAAAAACACTCCAAAAATCAATATTACAAATGATAAAACAACTTTTTATGATAAAAAATATGATTAAAGCATTTTTGAGAGGAATTTGTGGAGTTTACAAGATATTTTGAAGACAATAATTTCTTAAAATAAAGAATATTTTAGGTGATTACAACAATAATATAGTCTCTATGATTTCAATTATTTAATTTAACATTTATAAGGAATAAAATACTTAAGAGATATTTTAATAATAAGATTTTATATGTAATAAGACTTTACCTACTTAAATGTCTAATATTATTGGATTAATAATTGATGATGGACAAAAACAATGATGAAAAGACTCCTTTTATGTCTACGGAGCAGCTCCCATGATTTACAATGGATATAGAGGGCGTGCTCAGGTCAAAACTGAAAAACCATGCTTAAAAATAAGGTTATTAGCTTAAGGTAACTTATTTTTAATTCCAATTCAAAGTTACCAGTGTTGTTCTTAGCTCCAAGTAGCTTTCATCCTCATTTAAGTCAATTATTTTAAGTCTTGATATAAAATAAGTTCATTTATATCAAATTTCATCACATGAACAACTTGAAAATAGAGTTTCAAGCAGAAATCTCCTAAGCTCAATTTTCAATTAATTTTTAAAGAAATCTTAACTTTCTTTAAGTATAATGAAAAGAGTAAATCTTCAGGATAATTACCCAGGTAATCTGTTTATAAGAAATAATTGAGATTTAATTTATATATAGATAATATTAAATTGTATGCTGTGTGAAGGCTTCAAGAAAAACCCTTAAGAAGTGGATTCTTAATGAATTTTTGAAGTTATTACTATTTTTCCATGTAAAATAGCAATACACACTAAACCTTAACTTTTGATAAGGTTTCAATGCTTTTAACCTTAAAGTTTTAAGCTTATTAAAGCTTTAAAACATCTCAAAACTTCAATTTCAAGCCTGCATATTGGGATTTACCCTTTCTAAGCTTGAAATTCCTGTCCAAATGGGGATAAAACCAGTTTGAACTTTAAGGTTGGATCAAAGTCTAAATAAGGTTGAAAATCCTCCAATACAGGTGGACAACCTTAATTGAATCCTTGCAGATCCAAAAAGCTTGGTACTGCAGCTCTGTTTGGCCTTTTTCCTTTGTCCCACCTTTTTGCATGGATTTTGCACTCCTATCTATTTAAAGCCATACTATGGCCATAAACACCTTTAAATTGAGGTCATGCAGGATTTCCATTTTGTATGGCAAATTCTTAGCCAATTCAGTAAATATACACAACACCTCAATTTTAACTAAAATTTTGGTAAGTTTGCATAAACCTGATGCAACTTTAAATTTAAGCTTCTTTAAGCTTAAATTTAACAATTTTAAAAAAATGTTAAAAAGCTACATTAGTACTGTGAGATTCTTAAATCTTCCAATAATGTAAGAAATAAGCATTTTTTGGTATAACACCCTGTGAGTGTACCCTAGGTTATTTTTGGTTTAGAATCCAAAAATAACATAGTATTCATAACTTTGTTTATCCAAAAAAAGTTATACTTATTTTTTGTTATTTTTTATTTTAAATTCAATTGAAAAGTCTGTTGAAGACTAAATCAGCTGTATATAAAATCATTTGTGGCCTTATGGGTATGTTATACATACCTCACAGGTTCACACTCTGGATCTTCTCAAATTCTTTTTTTAATCCTCTTGTTCATATTTCTATCCTCAAATTTGTTTATTCCAACTTGAATGATCTTGGAATTCTCATTTTTCAACTCTTTAACTGTTCTTTTTGCCAATGGTCTTATTGTATCATCTTTTGTTTCTTTATTTCTTACATCTTTCTCAATATTACCAATGAGCCCATCTTCCTCTTGAAATTAATTGAAATAATCTTCTGCAATTTCTGAGGAATCTGATCCAGGTGGCTTGAGATCCATTTTATACTTCTTCTGTGGGCTTTCTCCTTAATTTTTTCATTCATTTCACTTAGCTCAAGTGCCAGCCAGTTCTCTAGGTCTTCTATGGTCATGTCCAAAGCTCTTCCCATCTTCTTCAGTCCCTCTTTTATTTTTTCCATTGATTCACCATCTCATACCTTCAATTTATCTTTTTCTGGATCCTTCCCTTTAAATTTTCTATCAGTTTCAGATGTAATACTTTTTTTATGACAATGATATTGTAAGGTTTGTCTACGAAACTCTTGATAATAGTAGCAAAATCAAGAGTACTGTGACTGTCCTCAATAGAAATATATAATATAATAAAATATTATAACCACAAATTTAAATATAATTATTAAAAATAATCACATATAAAAAAATAAATTTAATTATTATTATAATGATATAATAAGAAAAAAAATAATAATTATAATAAATTATAATTATTCTATTATTGTTATAGTCACTGACAGTTATAACAATAGGAAGTGTAAAGCTCTTAATGAGACAATTACACGTGGAAAATATGAATATTAACCACTGATAAATAATATAAATATTATTTATAAAAAGAATTAAACACACACTGTGCAGAAATAATTCTTTTAGAATAAAAATTCTATATAAAAAAACTAATATTTAGATAAAAAAAATATAGAACTTTAAAGAAAACTTACTTATAAGATTTATTTAATACAACAAGTCTAATACAACAGTTATTATACTAAATAAAGGTTATAAGTTAAGAAAACACGTCAAAAATTAATAAATTTAAATATAAAACAACTTTTTATAATATAAATTATGATTAAAGAGTTTTTGAGAGGAATTTGTGGATTCTAAAAGATATTTAAAATGATAATTTTATATAATAAAATATATTATTGGTGATTACAACAATAATCTAAATTCTATGACTTCAATTCTTTAATTTTAATAAAGAAAGAATAAAAATAACTTAAGAATTACTTTTAATAATAAGATTTTATATTTAATAAAACTTTACCTGTTTAAATTTCTAATATGATTGGATTAATAATGAATGATCGACAAAAACAGTGATGAAAAGACTCTTTTTATGTCTTCAGAGCAGCTCTCATGATTCATAATGAATATAGAGGGCGTGCTCAGGGCAAAACTGAAAAACCATGCTTAAAAATAAAGTTCTTAACTTAAGGCAACTTATTTTTACTTCCAATTTAAGGTTACCAGTGTTATTCTTAACTCCAAGTAACTTTAATCCTCATTCAGTTTAACTATTTTAAGTTTTAAAATGAAAGAAGGTTATTTATACTAAAGTTCATAACATGAACAACTTAAAATTAGAGTTTCAAGCAAAAATCTCTTAAACTCAATTTTTAATTAGTTTTTAAAGAAATCATAATTTTCTTTGAGTTTAATTAAAAGAGTAAATTTCCAGGCTAATTACCCAGGAAATTTATTTATTAAAGATACTTAAAATTTGATTTATATATAGATAATATTAAATTCTAAGTTTTGTGAAATTTTCAAGCAAATCCATTAAGAATTGGATTTTTAATGAACTTTTGAAGTTATGGCTATTTTTCCACGTAAAATAGCAATACACACCAAACCTTAAGTTTTGATAAGGTTTTAATGCTTGAAGCTTTAAAGTTTTAAGCTTATTTAAGCTTTGACAGTTCTTAAAACCTTGGTTTCAAGCCTGCATATTGGGATTTACCCTTTGGCAGCTTGAAATTCCTGTCCAAATTGGGATAAAACCAGTTTAAACCTTAAGGTTGGATCAAAGTCTAATCTTAAAGTTTAAATAAGGTTGAAAATCCTCCAATACAGGTGGAAAACCTTAATTGAATCATTGCAGATCCAAAAAGCTGGGTACCCCAGCTCTATTTGGTCTTTTTCCTTTGTCCCACCTTTTTGCATGGATTTTGCCCTTTTATTTATTTAAAGCCATACCATGGCTTTAAACCCTTTTAAATTGAGATCACGCAGGATTTACATTCTGTATGGCAAATTCTTAGCCAATTCAGTAAATATACACCACACCTCAATTTTAACTAAAATTTTGGTAAGTTTGCATTAACCTTATGCAACTTTAAATTTAAGCTTATTTAAGCTTAAATTTAACAATTTTAAAAAATGTTAAAAAAGTTACATTAGTACTGTGAGATTCTTAAATCTTCCAATAACACAAGAAATAAGTGTTTTTGTGTATAACACCCAATGGGTGTACCCTAGGTTATTTTTGGTGTAGAATCCAAAAATGACATAATAATTATAACTTTGTTTATCCAAAAAAAGTTATACTTATTTTTTGTTATTTTTTATTTTAAATTCAATTAAAAAGTCTGTTTAAGACCAAATTAACTGTCTATAAAATCATTTGTGGCCTTATGGGTATGTTGTACATACCTCACAGGCTCACATTCCCTACCACCAAAAAAAATTGTACCACAATTTTTCTTCTTGTAGTATACCCCCAAGTTATTTGGGGGGTATAATCCACTGTCCAACCTCTCTACTCATACTTATCAAGTATGTAAAGCACACAATTCAAACTTTTTACTGAGGAATTGGTCTTCTCTCATGTCTGAATCTTCTGAGAAACTTTTGGGAATCAGGTATTTTACTTTCTCCAATCCACTCATCTTCATGTTGTGGATTTCTGTACCTGACTAAGTATTCTCTTTCATTTTTACCCCTAAGTCTTCTTTCTTTTAAGACTTTCAGTACCTTCTTTTCCTCACTTGGTTCAAGTGGGGGTACCTCTAAGGGTGTTTCATTTCTTAAAGGAAATAATTCCTTATCACTTGAAGTGTAATGCTTTCCAAGACTGACAGGAAAAGTTGGATGTTTGTTTCCTAACTCTCCTGACAGTTCCACTTGTACTGCATTTGTCCCATGAAGGGCTTTGATAATAAATGGTCCTGCAAAGGAATCTTTCAATTTCTTTGGGCCTTTAATATTATTAAAGTTCAAGGTTGAAACTAGTATCATGTCCCCTACTTTGAATTCTGGGGTTTTATGACTTTTATCCCATTTCTGTTTAGCATATTCAAAGGCATCATTCATGCTTTGATTTGCATGGTGCCTCACTTTATCAAGCAACAATTTAAAGCTTGAGGCAGTTGGATGAATATTAACCAGATCTTTCTTCAAAGTATCAACTGGAAGTTTGGGGTTCCATCCTTTTTCTAACATTGCAGGAGTCTTGCCTGTGGAAGCATGGATGGAGGTCTTATAGGCTAACTCCAATGCTGGTATAAGAGTACACCAATCATGGGTAAAGCCGTCAGAATCTTTAAACTCCAGGCCATAAGCACAAAATCTTCTGATCATGTCCTCAAGGGTTTGAATCATTCTTTCTGCTAAGCCATCTGTTTGTGGATGGTATGCTGTTGAGAATGATAGTTTTGTACCCAAAAGCTTATATAAATTATTCCATAAGGCTGATGTAAGCTTTGGGTCTCTGTCACTAATGATATTTTTAAAGAGACCAGTATGGGATATTACTCTATTCCAGATGAAAAGAGCTGTATCCATAGCTGTGTCATCCTTATGACATGGTAAAAGGATTGGTGTTTTGCTATATCTGTCTACAATAACAAGACATGCATTGTAACCTTTATCACCTCCAGGTGGTAAGGCAGTTACCCAATCCATGTGAACCACTTCCCATGGGGTACTTGGTTCTTGAATATGGATCATTAAACCAAATCTTTTACCAGTGGCTTTATTGGCTTTCTGGCATCTATCACAACTATGACAGTACTCAATGACATCTTTTCTCCAAGATTGCCACCAGGCAAATGTCTTAATTCTTTCCATTGTGCTGTCTTCAGACAGATGTCCAGAATAAATGTTATCATGGCATTCTAGTAGTATTGTGTTAATCAACATTCTACTACATAGGACCATGACACATGTGTGTTTAGACCTATGATATAATATACCATCAAATAAATGGAATCTTCCATTGTCATAAGATGTTTTCCAATTATCATCCAGAGAATTAGCCAATGCTGCATCTTTGCAATCTTTGTCAAGTAGAGCAGTAAGTATATGGCAATTTTTATCTTGCTTATAGCTTTCTCTAACTTCATCAAAGAATTCCGTTCCAACATCTGTGATATTAATCCCTTCAATTGGAATTTGAGGTTCTGCACTTGTGGGAACATAGGCAGGATTGTCAGGTGTATTGGGTAATGCCCATCTACTCAAGCCATCAGCATTCTTGTGAATATTTCCAGCTTTATGTACTATGGTCATATTACCTCTATACTCCTGTATAGCAATCTGCCATCTTAACATGTGTCTGTTTGGAGTTTTCATGTTAAGAAGTGATTTTACTGCATTACAATCAGTAATTACTTCAAACATACTACCATCAAGATAGTAATGAAGTTTTTCCAGAGCCCAAACAAGGCAAAGGCACTCCATTTGGCTAGCTCCATATCTGGCCTCAGTAGGTTTAATTTGTCTTGAGATAAAACAAATTGGACCTTCATAAGGCTTGTCATTGACAATTTGAACTTGATGAAGAGCAGCTCCTAGACCTTCACCAAATGCCTCAATATACAGCTTGAAAGGAAGTTTCCAGTCTGGCATCAGTAATAATGGTGCATTGGTTAAGGCATATTTGATTCTATCATATGCTTGAATTCTCTCCTGAGTCATTTCAAAAACAGTTTGTTGATCACAAATTCTGTATAATGATCTGGCATGTATTTCAAAATCTTTAAGGTGTTTCCTGTAATAACTCGCAAACCCTAAGAAAGACATCATTTCTTTTTTGTTCTGGGGCATCTGTTTCAGTAAAACTGCAGCCACTTTGTTCTTATCAACACCAAGGCTTAGTCCTGAGACTACATGTCCTAGAGCTTTTAACTCATGAAACCCAAAATTACACTTTTTAAGAGAAATTTTCATGTTCACTTGTAAAATTTTCTTAAGTACTAATGAAAGTCTCTCTAAATGTAATTCCCAGGTTTCTGAACAAATTATAATGTCATCAATATAAATGATTAACCATCCCTCTGATAGTTCATGTGGGAAGATAGTATTCATCATTCTTTGGTAATGAGAGGGTGCATTTTTAATACCAAAAGGCATCCTCAAATATTCATTAATACCACAATGAGCAATAATCCTCAATAATTTCCTAGAATGAGGTGTCAAAACATTCTGGTGAAAGCCTTTTAGAGCATCCATAGAAGTGATGAATCTTGCTTTGGATAATTGAGTCAAAGTCTCATGAATTCTAGGGATTGGATACCTGTCTGGAATAGTATAGGTATTCAGTGCTCTAAAATCACCAACCATTCTTGACTTATCATTATGCCAAGTAATGATCACTGGAGTTATAACTTCCACTTCCTCATTGTGTCCAACGTTTCTAAGAACTCCCAGTTTCATCAGTTCATTAATATTACTTTCTAATGCTTCTCTAGCCCTAGGGCTAGCTGGGTAAGCTGGTCTTCTTAATAGTGGCGGATAAGGCCTTTCCACATTAAGCATGATATCCACTCCATGGCCTTTTATAGCCCCAAGTGGTTCATTATCAGAAGCAAAAGTTTCTCTATATTGAAATAAAATTTCAATAAGTTCTTCCTTCATTTCTGATGTTAATTCAGGACTAATTTGTGCTTCCTTTAACTGATCTGACACAAATTTGTCTTTGTCAACATTTGTTACTTGTTTAATGACAGTGATTTCTCTTCTTTCTGGAGAAAAAGCAAATTTTTGCCTTTTATTTTCCCCTATAGTGAAATATCTGTCTTTATGATTATTAATATCAATACCATAGATATTGAGATAATCATTTCCAAGTATAAAGTGTTGTGAAGTACAATTATTCATAACAACAAATTCAGCTTTCAATATTACACTTCCTGCAGGATGAGGAAATATTATTGCTGCTTCAAATATACCCAAAGGGTGCATGTTTTGGCTAGCACTGCTGAATTTTATACCTTCAATTGGCATCACCTTGTCTTGCCAATTGGTATAGATCTTGTCAAGATAATCTTTTCCAACACAAGTGCAAAAAGCACCTGAGTCAAGATGTATCTTGGCTTCTATGTTATTTATCACGATATTAGTGATACAAGATGACCCAGCTGTATAACCTTTACCTCTGGCAGGTTTGGTTTTTTGCATCTTGGCATCTTGCACATGTATTAGATCCATGCATTCATCACTATACTGTGGTAAGTGAGTATGTACCTCAGTGACCTCAAAAGAGACATTAATGTTCTCTATACCAAGTTCTTCTGATACTTCTTCTTCTTCTGAAGGCTCAGAATCACTTTCATGTAAAGATACATCAGTTTCTTTTGTATCTTCTACTTTTTCAACATTTATCTCATTAACTCTTGTCTTTTTTGGACAAGTGTTTGCCAAATGAGATGTGCTTCCACATTTATGACATTTCAAAGGAGGTCTGTCATGTGGTTTATTGGGTTTTGAAATTGGTTTCCCACTAGTCTTATTGTCTATTGGGGTTTTGGACCAATTTCTTCCAATTTTTGTTCTAGTAGTGATGTCCTCCATAGCATTTATATAATCTTCTGTAAAGCAAGGCTCAATACATCTGCTTCTTATAGCATGCTCAAGGTCACCACCACATTTTCTTAATATCCTTTTATGTACCATTGTTTCAGACATATCAGGATGGAGGGCAGTTAACCTGTCCTTTTGTTTAAGAAACCAAGTCATGGGCCTGTCCCTCTCAATATTAAAAATGGCTTCTTCAAAAGAATTTTCCATTCTAAATCTCCAGGAATCATTAGCCCATTTGGAAATAACTTGTTCTTTCCACCAAGGCCAAGAATGTTTACCATGGTCTTGTCTCATTTTATAATACCATTTCTTTGCTGATTTGGTAAATAATGAGTGTAATCTGGCACTTATGTATTCATCTGGTATGTTAAAGTCTTCTTTAAACATATCAATTGTTTTCATAAATTCCATATGATTATATTCTCCTTCACCACTGAAGGTTGGCCATTCCTCTAGTCTTGGAATGTCCTTATAATTGCAAGCAGTTTCCACGTCATGACTTGAAATTTTATGATGTAATTCATTATTCAAGTTAAGCACATTTCTGTCAAGAATTGGTGTGGATTGCCTTGGCAATTCATGCTTCAGTGATATATTGTTAATACTTGATTGAATATCTTCTTTCAATTCAAGTCTTGCTTTATCACTTTTTTCCAATTGTTCTTGAAAAAGAGCTGCATTGTGACCAGTTGAGTTCTCCAAGTTTTGCACTTGTATTTTCAATTCTTTTAACTGTCCAGTTATAAAAGAAATTGAATGTTCATCTGGTTGATTGAGTAAGGTAACTTTAAACTCAAGTCTTTCACAAATTTGCATCAAGGACAAAATATTTGCCGTACTAACATTTTCAAGGCCAATTATGGTCTTTTGTTGGTCTTTTACTTGTAGTATCTCATTACCCAACTTTTGTTGGACATGATCAAATGCTTTAAATTTTGCCATAATTTCTTTATTACAAGATTCAAAGTAAGTTACAAGTTTTACAAGATCTACTTCTTTGGAAAGGATTGGTTCAATCTTTCCTCCTCCTTGTTTTTGAATTCCATCAAAGTTCTTGCCATATTGAACACATTGTCTATGGCTGTCTTTTCCTCCTTTGGGATTCTGTAATTCTGAGGGTAAGGTTTGTTCCACTTGGGCTTTGCCTTTTCCTTTGCCTTTTGCTTGCCCTTCTGGTTGGTCTTTGGGGCTTGCTTGGGCTTGTTTGGCACTTGTTGAGGCGTATTTTTGCTGGTGGATGCTTGAGGAGCTTCCACTGGGCTGTTGTCCTTGCCTTGAGCCAATTTCTTCTTCTGATCCTCTGACAACATGCTTTGGTTTTTCAACCAAGCTTTGATCTGTTGGACTTGTCCTTTGACAGACATTGGTGTCCAACCCAGCAGAAGATCTTCTGTCTTTTCTGGCCCCATGAACTTCTTCACTTGAAGATAAGAGTTCATGGTGCTTATCCAAAGACTTGGAAGGAGTTCCCACTCTTGTTGTTTTGACGCCAGGAACCAGTTTTTCCATTGGGATTGATAAATTTCCACAGCTGCCTGTTGGAAATGGTTCAGGTCTAACAGCAATAGCAGTTATGTCAGCTTCTGGACTCTCAATAAGAGGTTCAAAGGTGCTGGCTAACCTTTGCAAACTGGTGGAAGTTCTGGCATCCTCCATTTGTGCCTCTCCTCTGGGAGGACATTCTTGCCTTTTGGATTTGTGGCTGGAATGTCCTGGTCCAGATCCATTTGATTGGATGGATTAGTTACTTCCACTTCTAGTAGGAGTCATTTCACGTCAATTTTAATAAAAATTAGAGTAAAATTGAATTGAATTCACCTTCAGGACCTTTAAAGGGCTCTTTGGTTATTAAACCCCTTGGTGCTGGGCTGGTTTGAATTTCAAAACTGGACTCTGAGGCTTCAGAGTCTAGAGAACTTTCTCTTATTGAAGACACTAGATAAAATTAAAAATATACGTTGTTTTATTAAATAATAAAAATAACTTATAAACTCAACTTATTAAATAAAGTTGTTTTTATGTAATTTATGGTAAATTACGTCAAAAAATAAAGAAAAATGTCTAAGATAAAAAAGAAAAAATATTTTTAGTAAAGATTTTTATTTTTAATGATTTTTTATTTGATTTCTTATTTTCTTTAAAGAAATAATAATTATGCAATTAACAAATTAATTAATCAAAATTGTATTATTATTCACTTTATACTAGAATAACTCAAAGAATAAATTTCAAGTCTGTGATGTGAAAAATCCACTAGTTAGACAAAAGAAATTTATTCCAAATCACTCAATAGTATATTGTTTCAAACAATATTCTTAAGAAGAAATTAACTTTATTAATATTATAAAGAGTATTTATAAGGGATAAGTCCCAAAAAAGCCGATATTAAAACAAATATGGCAATTTTACGTCAAAAAACAGTAAAATAAGGTCTAGAATATGATTTATGTCCCAAAAATTGGTTTCAGATCACGGCCAGGACCCCAAATGTAAGGTTTGTCTATGAAACGCTTGATAATAGTAGCAAAATCAAGAGTACTGTGACTGTCCTCAATAGAAATATATAATATAATAAAATATTATAACCACAAATTTAAATATAATTATTAAAAATAATTATATATAAAAAAAATAAATTTAATTATTATTATAATAATATAATAATAAAAAAATAATAATAATTATAATAAATTATAATTATTCTATTATTGCTATAGTCACTGACAGTTATAACAATAAGAAGTGTAAAGCTCTTAATGAGACAATTACACGTGGAAAATATGAATATTAACCACTTATAAATAATATAAATATTATTTATAAAAAGAATTAAACACACACTGTGCAGAAATAATTCTTTTAGAATAAAAATTCTATATAAAAAAACTAATATTTAGATAAAAAAATATAGAACTTTAAAGAAAACTTACTTATAAGATTTATTTAATACAACAAGTCTAATACAACAGTTATTATACTAAATAAAGGTTATAAGTTAAGAAAACACATCAAAAATCAATAAATTTAAATATAAAAAAACTTTTTATAATATAAATTATGATTAAAGAGTTTTTGAGAGGAATTTGTGGATTTTAAAAGATATTTAAAATGATAATTTTATATAATAAAATATATCATTGGTGATTACAACAATAATCTAAATTCTATGACTTCAATTCTTTCATTTTAATAAATAAAGAATAAAAATAACTTAAGAATTACTTTTAATAATAAGACTTTATATTTAATAAAACTTTACCTGTTTAAATTTCTAATATGATTGGATTAATAATGAATGATGGACAAAAACAGTGATGAAAAGACTCTTTTTATGTCTTCAGAGCAGCTCTCATGATTCATAATGAGTATAGAGGGTGTGCTCAGGTCAAAACTGAAAAGCCATGCGTAAAAATAAAGTTCTTAACTTAAGGCAACTTATTTTTACTTCCAATTTAAAGCTACCAGTGTTATTCTTAACTCCAAGTAACTTTAATCCTCATTTAGTTTAACTATTTTAAGTTTTAATAAAAAATAAGGTTATTTATATTAAAGTTCATCACATGAACAACTTAAAATTAGAGTTTCAAGCAAAAATCTCTTAAACTCAATTTTTAATTAGTTTTTAAAGAAATCATAATTTTCTTTGAGTTTAATTAAAAGAGTAAATTTCCAGGCTAATTACCCAGGAAATTTATTTATTAAAGATACTTAAAATTTAATTTATATATAGATAATATTGAATTCTAAGCTTTGTGCAATTTTCAAGCAAATCCATTAAGAATTGGATTTTTAATGAATTTTTGAAGTTATGGCTATTTTTCCACGTAAAATGGCAATACACACCAAACCTTAAGTTTTGATAAGGTTTTAATGCTTGAAGCTTTAAAGTTTTAAGCTTATTTAAGCTTTGACAGTTCTTAAAACCTTGGTTTCAAGCCTGCATATTGGGATTTACCCTTTGGCAGCTTGAAATTCCTGTCCAAATTGGGATAAAACCAGTTTAAACCTTAAGGTTGGATCAAAGTCTAATCTTAAAGTTTAAATAAGGTTGAAAATCCTCCAATACAGGTGGACAACCTTAATTGAATCATTTCAGATCCAAAAAGTTGGGTACCCCAGCTCTATTTGGTCTTTTTCCTTTGTCCCACCTTTTTGCATGGATTTTGCCCTTTTATTTATTTAAAGCCATACCATGGCTTTAAACCCTTTTCAATTGAGCTCACGCAGGATTTACATTCTGTATGGCAAATCCTTAGCCAATTCAGTAAATATACACCACACCTCAATTTTAACTAAAATTTTGGTAAGTTTGCATTAACCTTATGCAACTTTAAATTTAAGCTTATTTAAGCTTAAATTTAACAATTTTAAAAAATGTTAAAAAAGTTACATTAGTACTGTGAGATTCTTAAATCTTCCAATAACACAAGAAATAAGTGTTTTTGGGTATAACACCCTATGGTTGTACCCTAGGTTATTTTTGGTGTAGAATCCAAAAATGACATAATAATTATAACTTTGTTTATCCAAAAAAAAGTTATACTTATTTTTTGTTATTTTTTATTTTAAATTCAATTAAAAAGTCTGTTTAAGACCAAATTAACTGTCTATAAAATCATTTGTGGCCTTATGGGTATGTTATACATACCTCACAGGCATACAGATATTTTAGGATTTTCTTCAACTATTATTTGACTAAAGCTTTCAGATACTAAGACATTCATGTTCATTTTTTCTTCATTACCAAAAGTGACTTTGAGATTTTCAATTTTGCCAATTGGATTAAAAGAGCTATCTGTTGATTTTGCTTTATAAGGGCTGACTTGAAATTCTTCTTCCATGGCTATTTCCTTAGTTATAATATTCAAATGATCTCTTAAATCTAAAATAGCTGAGAAGGGTATTTTTTGGCCCAAGAAATATTGTTTTCAGTTTTGGTGAGGATTTACTTTCTTCTTCCTCTGTTTCTTTTGTTTGGGATGATTCTGTTTGATCCATTTACTATTTTCCAATTCCTGAAGAGGCACAAAGCTCCATTCCTCTTGGTGGAGATATTTTCCAACCCCTAGCTTGAGGGTTACATATTAGTAAACATAATGTTCTTCCATCTTCCTCTGGATAACTCAATATTCTACCTTGCTTGTGTGAAAGTTGCAATTTAACATTATTATCTGCTAAAAATTGTCTTCCAAGTATGGTGTGTACAGCTCCTTTTTCTATTAATAAATGAATTTCTTTTGTTCTCCTGTTATCATAGTGATTGGTGTGAATTCTGAGAGTTCAACCAAGGATGTTGTATGTCCACTTATTCCTCTGAGGTTGATAATAGGTTTTCTACTTGTAAGTGAGGCTTTAATTGAAATTTCCTCTTTTATTATGTTAATTTCTGATCCAGTAACAACCAATGCCATTGTAGGGTATTCTTTTCTTCCAATTAAAACTTAAATAAATCCAAGTGGGCATGCATAATGCAATCTTGGGGTATGATAGTCCCTTAGCTTCAATGAAAGTAGTCTTTCTTGGATATTTGATGCATTAACTGATCTTATCACGTCTTTTTCTTAGGTAGTCACATTTTTGAATTTGTCAATAAAGGTTGGTGACATTGATAATATCTGTTCAAGAGTAAGATTCATCTATTGTTCAAGTATTCTCTTTTTAACATGTTTAATTATTGGCTTTGAGTTATTGACCGTGCTTTTACGTTTCTCTTGAATTTCATCTTTTGTGAATGCTGTTTTTGTAAGGTGTGGATATAAAACTTTGATTGAAAATCAAGTACTTTTCCTGTCCTCAAAATTTGTTTAAGGTAAAAATTGATTAAAAATAGTATGAAATAAGATTCTTAAGAGAAAACACACCAATTTCATCTTTTGAACTCTATTAGTATAAAAAAATAATATTTTAAAGATTTTTTGTTTTACCATTATTAAAATTTATCCAAAAATACTCTACAAGAGATATTTAAGGCTACAAAAGAAATTTCTTCAAGAGCAATTTCAATTGGAATTAATTTAGCAAAGAACTGCAATAAATTAATATAAGAAAAGAGTCTTTAGAAATATTATTAAAGAGAAAGCATGCCCAAAAGTGACCAGAGTGAATTTGGAAACAAAGTGACAAAGCTGACAGTTGTGAAAGATGCTTTAATTCACTTCCGGGGGTTCAAGGGGTAAAAATGATTATAAAAGTTACAAACAATAATTTTAATTATTTTTAACATGGCTAAAAGGTTTAAAATGATTTAAAAAGGCTGTTTGGAATCTTTTATTGATTGGCTTAACAGTTTTTAAACTAATTATAAAAGGAAAAGATTCTAACATGAAGAGAAAAGTGGTGCAAGGAAGGCATTCTTTTATAGCCATAAATCCTCTTACTCCAACAGTAACATTTGCTCTTTTCAGTTGTGCAAAACACTCTGACAACAGAGAAGCTAATTATGGCATCATTGAACCCTGTTTTACACAAAAAAAGGGCTGGTTTTAGTTTTTTTGACCCTTAAACCAGCCAATGCTATAGTAATACGTGGTTTTAAACCTGAAAAACATGTCATAGTGTGTGTAAGAGACCTACTAATCAGTTAAAACTGTTGTTAAAATTATTGTTTTGTGTTAAGGGTAGTTTTAACCTCTTGGCAATAGTTAAAGCTTCCCTGGTTGGTATCAACACCTCATCATCAATTGAGACACAGACCCTGTGACTCAATTCCAGGCCAAAAGTGATGAACTCTTGTGTGAATTTTGACATCTCATGCCTGTCAGCAAAGAATTTGGGGGTCTGGCTCCCCCTTGGAGCCAAGATTCCTTTTCCCCCCAGAATCAATCTTTCCAATTTATTTTTTCTTTAATTCCTCATCATGTATTATACTTATAATCTACATATGTAATACAATTGAGTTTTTACCGTACACATCTGTCATAATTGACACCTCATATGTAAATTAAAGCTCACTTATTTCATACATGCACACATTTCAACATTTCAATTCAAAATACTTCAATTCTTGACAACACCTCAATTTTAACACATAATTTGATGGTTAACACCACATGTGATTTGAATTGAATTAAGGTTTTGAGGATTTTCAACTTTTGTACATCAAATACTAAAAACTTAATTTAAGCTTATTTAGAGTTGAGTTACAGAAATTTACCCAGAGGTGACCCCACCTTATTTTTTATGAGGAGTCCACTGGTGAAATCACTTTCATCTGTTCATTTGTAGGATAAAAAGTTATAATAATTTCTATTTAACTTTTTTTAAAAAACATTTCAATTTTGGTATTTTTGTTGAAAACTTATTTTTACTTAATTTTTTCAAGTAAAAATGTGTTTTCACACCTTCAAATTTCCATGTAATTTGATTTTTAAATTATAATTAAATTTTAATTTTTTGTGTATAAATTTATATTTATATTTTAATTTTTTTTTGATAATATAAATAAATTTATTTTATTTATAATTGTATTCTGTTTTCTTATTTGTGGTCTTTTGGGTATCTGAAAATACCTCTAAGGCTCACAATTTTGGTATCTTCTTATTCCAGTCCTTGAAAATTATTTCAATATCATCATTATCTCTTTCCTTTCCTTCTTTGGTATTCTTGGATTTTGTTTCAATTAAAACTCTTATTTCCTTCTCTGCCTCATCTTCCTCATGGTAGGCACCTGGTATCTTCTTTTTAAGTGATTTTTGTGTTTCATTCTCATCTTCTTTCTGAGGTTGGCTTTGACATTCCTGTGCTTCAGCTCTCTTTTGTTTCTTTCTAAGTCCAACATTTCTTCAAAGATTCTCACTTTATGGTGATATTTGAGGAGGTTTCCCAATTCCTCATTTTTCTATTTGTGCTATAGCAGCTGCCTTCTCATCTTTTTGATCCTCAATTATTATTATTTCTTTCTTTTTGGGGGGTGGATTTGATTTTTCTATCATATTTTTGATTATTTCCTCCTGTTCTTTGGAAAACTTTCTAACCAATTCTTTCACAGACATGGGGCCTTCTGTGGGTACTCTCTGAAAATTTGGAAAAAGATATGTTCCTAGATGCTTCAATAAAATATTTTCTCCAAGTATTCTTTGAGATTATTCCATCTTATTATTTAATTTCCTTCTTCTAAGCAGTAATAACACTTTGGAAGCTGTCTTGGAGCCATTTTAGCTGGGACATATGGCTGATAAACTCAAGATATGGATGGTAAAGCATATCTTGGCCTGAATGGCTGTGAGTTTTAAATAATTTTCTAATCTTTATTATTTCTTTCTTGGGTGTTCTCTGGAGATTAAACTACCTCTGAAAGGTGTTTTATCTTATTGAATACTTCCTTAACTGATTCCTTCCTGGTATCCTTCAATAGATGTTGTTGTAGCTGGGGATTTTGAATGTTTTGGGTAGGATTGTTCATTTGCTTCAAAACTTCTTTCCAGATTTCCTCCTAAAAACTAGATTAATTTTCTTGTGAATTCTCTTGTTAAAATTCCTTCTTTTGAATAAAGGCTTTGGCTTCTAAATCTTGTTCAATATATAACTTTCAGATCTCCAATCTTGGGATTATATAGCCACCATCCAAAGCTTGCACCATGGCCTTATGTTTTATCATCTCTTTATAAATAGATTCTTGAACACTTGAGGAAATATTAGCCAAAATTTCTTTATTGTGATCAATATCTCCTTGTATATACTTATACCCCTTGAAATAATTGATAATGTATCTATATTCCCCAATGAGATTTTTATATTGTGTCATATTTCAAATTCATCCTTCTTGCTGAATCATTCTAAATAATTGAGTAATTGAGGATAGCTTGTATCTTCTTTCAGGTGACACTGTTCCCCATCTTCTATTTATACTTAATTTGAATTTCTTCCACTTCCCAGTTTCATATCCAGGAGTTTCTTCTATATGGTAGCTAATATCCTGATCTTTAGCCCAAAAGGATATTTGTCTTGCTATATCCCTTCCACTTTCTCCTTCGATTCCCACTATATTTTCCACTCTTTCAATACATATTTCTATTTCCTTTCCATTGAACCATAAACCATAATCATTGGGTGTATTTTTTCTTGGTATTTCCTTTTGTAATGATATTGAGGCCTGTGCATGTATATTTACCCTCTTTGGTAGCTTATTTGGTCTTTTTGAATTGAATGGTATTGATGAGACCATAGGCCTTGAAAATGGTGATGGTGATCGTTTTTGTCTGATCATTCTTGGTATGGTTGTATTTTCTTCCATCAAGCTGTATTCTGCAGTAAAACTTGATTCTTTTCTTTTTACTTTGTTCTGAAGGAGTTCAATTAATTATTTTTGCATTTAAAAACTTTTTTTTCATGAAATCTTTCACTGTATGACATATCTTATTTTCCCTGCATGGTTTCTTCATTCATATTTTTTTTGTTGGATTCCTCAGGATTATGTAGTATCCTTGATGATGATTCTGACTCCATATTGAGATCTTCTTTTTTGTTCCTCTGTTTTTCACTTTCCTTTTTAATTTCATATAGTTCCTTGAGTAATTTTGAAAATAATCTGTAACAATCTTTTGTTCTTTCTTCTTTCTTCTGGGTGTACCAACCGGTATACTATAATCTATGGATGATTCTTCTCCAGGTGGTGTCCCTTCTGTTTTTGGATAATAATAATGAAATGCTTCTATTGAAGAGCTTGATGGTGATAATAATTTATAAGTTTGTGGCTTTTCTGATTCCAGATTGGAATGATAGGAGTTTGTGATTTTTTATTCATAAAAGGCTTTTTTATGGATTGAATTCAAATGATTTTTTCAATTGACAAATTATTGACTTTTTAAGATTTTGGCTACTGTTGGGACACCAAATGTGGGATGAAACAAGGAAGTACCTTGAGGGGGATATTACTGGTAATTCTGTCTTTAATTTAAGAATTTTCCAATAATCATGGGTGCTAAGGTGTATAAAAATCCCCTATAAATAATACTTAATAGTCAGCCTATGGAGAATAAAAACATAAAATATGATCATTGGCTTTAACACATGGAGAAGACTTATCAGCAGTTTCCAAATCAGACCTATCAATAACACTAAATTCAAAAAACTGATTTAAAATGAAAAATATTGATAAAATGAAGACAGAGGTTTTCTATTATTTTAATAAGACTGATAAATATATATATATATTATGGTTTCATGTTGATTATAATGATTTTTTTGAATATCAAGACTAAAAATAAAGCTACTAAATTTGATTCCTTAAATATTTCTTTAATACTTTTTCAATACTGACTTTATATTACTACTTCTTTTCTTCTAATAATACTCAGCTTCTGAGCAATGCTACTAATCTTTCACTATGGTTATACTACTATTCTTCAGCAATACTCAGCTATTTTGAAAGGCTACTGAGCTTCTTACTATGGTTATACTACTATTTCTCAATGATACTAAGATAATGAGAAAGGCTACTTCTCTTTTACAATTGCTATACTACTATTCCTCAACAATATTAAGCTATTGAGAAAGGCTACTGAGCTTTTTGTCACTAACAACACTACTTCTACTCTAGATATCCTGCTAGTTCAGGGATGGTTGTGATCCTTGATAGTAGGAGCTTGTTGCATGATATTTGGAAAAATAAGGGAGAGTGGACCTCTATTTACACCCTTTGGGCTTTCATAGAGATTCTCAAAACAGGGTTCTTAGAAAAACCATATTTGAGAGTTTTTAGCTGGTGAGATGTGTAGTTTTGGTGTAGCAATTTTTTTTCTGAAAGAATTACTCTGGTGGTGTTTTTCTTATCAAAATCATGTGATGTTATTGAAATCATTTGGCTGGTGAGATGTTTTTTCCAATAAAGTGGAGAAAATACAGATCCTTAAAATTGATCTTTCTTCTAGTCATATTACATCTTTGAGAAAATTTGGCTGGTGGTTCCATTTCATCATTCTGTCATTTCTATTGAGTTTGACATTTGTTAATATTACTAAGAAAAAATTTCCTCTTGGTAAATCCATTGCAATTGCTTGCATAGCCTCAAATTTCTTCTTTCATCTGAGTTTAGGTGGGTAAAATTTATTTCTAATGGTGTTCTCCATAATATAGCTGTATTGATATTGATACAATTGAATTGCATAATTTTATTGATGATGCAATAAGGTGGAGAAATTTTGTGATTGAAATTCTTTTGCAAAAAACTCCATTCTTGAGTTTTTTGATTTATTTGTTGGGCTAAAGATGTCCTAGTGTGGAGAGACCATGTTATTTTTTACTGTCTCCAAAATATCCTTCTGTACCAAAGCGGTGTTCAGGGTGCATGATATTATTGTGTACCTTTACTTTTCTTGAGGCTTTTGATTTTATATCCATGTAAAATTTGCAGTTGTAACATGTACACATGTTTCACATAACTTTTTTTCTGGGTCAACCATTGAGATTTTCTTTTTTTGAATCACTTTTCCTCTTTTCTTCTCAAAAATCTATAATTAATCTAAAATATTCCACAATTTTCTGCATTCTTCCTGGACTTTCCAAAAATTGAATTCAATACTTTATGGAAAATTACAAAATATTCCTAGATATTCCCATTTATTCTATAAGAATACCTGTTACAAAGCCTGCTTGGGTTTTTCTCCAATGTGGCTTGAGCCAGCTACATGACCAATCCAGAAATTAACAGATCCTCCTTTTCAACTGAGACAGAAATGTTTTTCTTTTGATTCCAGAATTTGGACTTTGTCTTTAGCACTGCCTTCTTTTTCAGTTCCCTAAGAATATTCAAAACTATTTTTTTTGTTGAGTTGCTTCAAAGTTTCACCTTTGTCATTTATTATTTTTTCTTTCTTTTATATATATACTTTATTTATTATTATTATTATTTATTTGTAAGCTTGCAACTGATTCTAATTGTATGGAATACCACAATGGTGTGAGTAAGCCAATTCCAATGCTCATATTACACACACTCACATATCACAGGATCTAAAATTTCACAACTCCACTATCCTCACATTACAAGAGCAATAGGCCCATGAACTGAGTGGGACTCAAAATCACATTTTTTCAATGAGATTTTGGATTTTTGTAAGTTACATGGGGCTGTTCACATTCCCATAGTGAGTTCTGTGCACATTAAACCCACACATTCTTATGCCTTTGGGTGCATGTATCACAAATATTCACCTGCCCCCAAAGAATTGTGCAGCTGGCTCCACCTGTCTCACATGCAGATTGTCAATCCCTCTCATGCCAAGCTGATTCATAGCTAAACAAAATTACGCCTGCACATTATTTTTTTTGTGCATGTCACACTTACCCACCTGTACCCCAAGCATTTTGCGGCTGGCTCCACCTGTGTCACACACAGCTTGGCAATCCAGCTCATTCTGAGTTTTTTTATCAATGACCTGGGGAACTAACACGCCCCTCCTCTAAATCAATACTGGTGAAATGACCTCTTTGATGTATGGGTATTGTGTTATTTTTAGAAACTTTGGGCTGGTTGTGGGAGGTTCAGGGGGTGAGGAATCTCAGTTGAAGGCACATAAGAACCAATATTGGTGGATTTCACAGGATTCAGTTTAAGAAGAGACTGTGATTTATGCTCAATGTGAGTTTGGCATGAATTTAATTGCCAGTGATTGATGCAACATTTGTTTTGGTGAATACATAAAAGACTCTCTGGGAAATCAATATCAAGCTATAACAGCCCAGTATTTTGTGTGGAAAAATCAAATTGAAAACTTAAAATACTTCATGATCTTCAAGAGCTCAATAAACTTACAATGAAGGTTGCAGTATTATCACCAAATATTGATGAGTTTGTGGGATCATTTTCAGGATTAACATGTTATGGATTAGGAGATATTGTCAGAGTATGTGATAAACAAGAACTGTATATTACTAAAAGATCCCTCCAAACCTTTGAAAAACCACTTGGAAGACTTCATCTTACCAGACTACCTCAAGGAGCCACAAAATCTGTGGCAGTTTATCAAGAACAGACTACTTGAATACCTCAGAATGAAATACCAGAGTGCCTTGGAATATTTATAGATGATAAATGGACTAAAGGACCCAGATTAACCTACTAGCACTAAAAATTGAAGGAGAATCAACTCATAAGAAGATTTATTTGGGAATGAGAATTAGCATCAGAAAGGATACTTTTCAGGATAAAAGAGGAAGGACTCACAATTTTAGTGTTGAAATTAGCATGTTGTGTTCCAGCACTTGATATTGTAGGGAATGCTGTATCTTTGAGAGGAAGAAATATTTCAAAACAGAAGATAGACAAGATACAAAAATCTCCTAGACCCACAACAAAGAAAGAAGTTAGAGAATTTCTAGTACTATGTGAATATGTCAGAATGATCATCAAGGAATTTTAACAAGTTGAAGAACCATTTAGAAGATTGAAGAGGAGGATTTATTGTGGAAATGGGATGAAAATGTGAAGAAAATTCTATAAAACTCAGGAAGATGGTAGGAGAGGAAATTCCTTTTGAGACATTGAATTATGAAAAATGGTAAGGGAAGATAAAATTAGAAATAGATTCAAGTTATATTTCAGCTGGTGCAGTTCTGATACAAGAGGATGAGGATGGAAAGGATAGACCGGTACTATATTAATCAGTAACCTTTTCTTGACCATAATCTAAATACTCTCAGCCTAAATTAAAATTGTGTGGTGTTTCAAGAATACTCAAAAACCTTCAAAAAATATTCTGGGGGAACATTTTGAGCTTCAAGTAGATGCTAAAGCTTTGATAGAAATGATCAACACACCATGTTTACCAAAAAGCACCAATGACAAGATGGGTAGCATTTATTCAGCTTTTCTTTAATTCGGTACACAAACCAGGGAAGACATTTGCTATTCCAGATGGATTATTAAGAATATATAAGGGGGGAAATAAAGATGAAAGTGAAATGTATTATTTTGATTAAGAGGAAGAATGGATAAAGCCTAATTGAGGATTTGGCCTAAAAGAATTAAATACAAGCAAAGTTGGAAAACTACCAAGAAAGAAAAAAACCAATATTTAAATTCCAATAAAAAAGGAAGTATTTGGAAAACATATGCAGAAATATTTGACTAGTTTTCAAAACGCAAAAAGTATTTTGGAAGAATACTTCAAGAGTATTGAAATAAGATCAATAAATTTCTATCTAGGTGGAGGGAAGCTGAAAAGGATAAATCAAGAGAATCCACAAATACTTTTGTTCAATGAAAAAGCTCAGAAACAGATTATAAAGAAAATACACAAATAATTGAGTCATCAAGGGGAAATTGAAACAGACAGAATAATAAAGAAACAATATTGGTGGGAATCAATGGAAAAAATAGTCAATAAATGGGTTAAATAATGTAAATAATTTCAGAAAAGGGGTCATTTGAAACAAAAAGAAGAAGAAAATATATCTGTAAAATCCAACCTATTTCAAAGAGTAAGTATGGGTGTAATCCATGTTAAGGCAGGAAGATGGAAATATTGAGTGGTGGCAAGATATGACTTTTCAGAATGGCCAAAAGCTGTGGCATTAACCAGGATAACCGCAAAATAAGTCTCAGAATGGTTCAATTCAAAATGGATCTGTGGATATGGAGCACCCAAAGAAGTGACAGAATATTTGACTAGTTTTCAAAAGCCACAAAGTATTGTGGAAAAATACTTCAAGAGGATTCAAAGAAGATCAATAAATTTCTATCTAGGTGGAGGGAAGCTGAAAAGGAGAAATCAAGAGAATCCACAAATACTTTTGCTCAATGTAAAAGCTCAGAAACATATTATAAGGAAAATACACAAAGAATTGAGTCATCAAGGGGAAATTGAAACATACAGAAGAATAAAGAAACAATATTGGTGGTAATCAATAGAAAAAATAGTCAAGAAATGGGTTAAATCATGTAAATAGTTTCAGAAAAGGGGTCATTTGAAACAAAAAGAAGAAGAAAATATATCTGTAACATCCAACCTATTTCAAAGAGTAACTATGGGTGTAGTCCATGTTAAGGCAGGAAGATGGAAATATTGAGTGGTGGCAAAATATGACTTTTCAGGATGGCCAGAAGCTGTGGCATTAACCAGGATAACTGCAAAATAAGTCTCAGAATGGTTCAATTCAAAATGGATTTGGGGATATGGAGGACCCAAAGAAGTAACAGTAGATGGAGGGGAAGAATTTAAAAAAAACTACAAGAAAAAGTCAAAAGAGCAGGATTGAGGATCAAAATAACTATATCTTACTATCCATAATCACAATGAATGGTTGAAAGAGACCATAAGCAATTAAAGGATGCACTTGTAAATAAGTGTGGTTAAAATGGATCAAAATGGAAAGAATAATTACCAATTGTGACCTTGGCAGATAGAATTTCTGAAAAAGAAACAAAAGCATACTCACTATTTAAAATTCAATTTCATAAGCAGGATTTCTTACCAATTGCCATTAGAACAAACACATAAATAGCCATATAATGGAATAAAATATCAATAGAAGAAGAGCTATACAGATTTCAGAAGAAGAAGAAACATGACTAAAAGAAGCACATAAACTGAGAGATTCAGAAAACAAATAAGTTCAATAATTGGACAAAAGGATAGCACACAAACTTAGAGATCCACTTCAACCAGGGGATTTGGTATTAGTTTGCAATAAAACACTTGAATCAAAGTGGGTTTAATGCGTGAAAACCATTGAAATGGACAATTTAGAGCCATAAGTCAAGTTAATAATGGACCTTATGAGCCTGAAGAATCAGATGGAACTAAACCAAAAAGTAAATTTGCAGCAACCCACATCAAGAGATTTTATCAGAGGGGGAAGATAGTTCACTTTAATTTGTAATCAGGAAATGAAAGTAGTGACAAAAGTAAAGTTTAAGGTTTAATCTTAAAAGAAAAATAAATCAAAAACCATACAGATCATGATTAGCAAAGGCAAGCCTTCAACTGGAATTCTTGGGACAGCATGAAATGGAGAGGTATATGTGATATTCCATACCAATTATACCAGTCTCAAGC
This sequence comes from Austropuccinia psidii, assembly GCA_023105745.1. Taxonomy (NCBI): domain Eukaryota; kingdom Fungi; phylum Basidiomycota; class Pucciniomycetes; order Pucciniales; family Sphaerophragmiaceae; genus Austropuccinia; species Austropuccinia psidii. Next base: position 17,097,006 of record JALGQZ010000009.1, on the reverse strand, counting down.
TCATCAAATAACTTGAAAAAATTCTGCAAAAATAAACCCATCAATTTCCCAATTTTCCTCTTTCAAATCTATCCCATATTCATTCTTCTATCACAACCTTTATCAAAATATCATCAAAACCCAATTTCATTTAAATATTCAACTGCTTCTTTATAGATAAACTGAGTATTCAAATATTACAGAGAGACATGCAAAATTATTCCCAATAATAATTTATGAGATATGATTAAACTGTTCAATTTGATGCTTTACTGACAAGTTATTTTTTTCCTTGCACCTAATTTCCATTCACAAATCTTATATAATGATCAAGCTGATTATAAAAGTAAACATTTCAAAAATTTCAAAAAGACCAATTTCAGAGGGTAAGGAAGATTTTAGTTTATTTATTTTTCTCATTGAAATATTAGTATACCAATCTAATCCTCCTTCACTTTATTCCATTAAAAACTGACCTTTCAGCTCCAGAAATACTTACCAACCCAAAGCAATATCTCTTCCTCCATAAAATCAAAACTCTTAAAATGCATCTGTCCATTTTATGCTTGGTTAATATCAAAATAAAAAATAAAAAAATAAAAATTCACAATTATGACAAAGTCTATCAAGACATGCTAGAAACTTGGAGAACTCATCTGGAAATAGAGTACTGGCCAGATAAATTTTGGATTAGGTTAGGGCTATGTTTGGAATTGAACCTCCCTCCTTCTTACTTCCACCTCCACTCACTGAAGAGGATATTGAAAGCTTCAAGAACCACTTTTTAACTTTTAAACAAAAATACATAGTCCATCTGAAAGGCTCTTTGGATTCAGCTTAAACGGAATATCAAAATCTCATCAAAAATGAAAAGTACTTTATTGAAAATATTCATTGAAAGAAATGGACAAAATACTTTCTCTTAGTCAATACTCAGTTGGAAGCTCTTCAGCACCAGCAATCAATCCACGCATTCAATAATGGTGCTCTTATGAGAATTCTCTTTTGAAAAAGTGGGGACTCCCCTAATGTACATTTTCTTGAAACTATCTCCCTCATCACCCTGAAATACATCCACCACAGATATTCTTCTTCATTATTGGGAGTTGTATTATTGGAATAGTGGTAAAAGGAAATACCAAATTGAATAGGGACAGAATAGCCATTCCAACCAGATTGAAATTTTCAGTAGATGGCTCCTTGGAGGAAAATCTATTTGAAAGAAGCAAAACCGACCTGAATTAATGGAATCCACCCCAATAAGGAAAACTGGTGGCTTGAGAAATTCCAAGAAAACGTCACTCAAATATTTTCTCAGAAGATTCCATCAAGTGTAGTATGATTCTAAATTAACTTCCTATATCCAAAATCATGGAGAAACAAAAAGAAGATTCGCCAATAATCAGAATCAGAACTCATCCTCAATGATCTACCCAGAGAAGCTGCAGTATTTTTGTCCAATGTAGAGTCATGATCTCATGGCCAGCCACTTTCCTCAACTTCTTGGAGATCAAATCAAATAGGTGATCATTTTTAACTTCTTTATGAGGGCTACAATAATCTTTCCAACAATCAAAAACTTGTAAGGAATGGCAATAAACATTAGAAAAGGTTACACCAGCCCCTCATCTCCCTAAAGCCCAAGGATTGGGAAATATACCCAATGATATTCCATAAAATTAGGTAGCACCTGAAGCTTTGGCATCAGTAATAGTGGTGTAATTAAGCTAAAAAAGCTGCAAGAACCTATTGAACTCTCCCTTTCCATTTATGAACTGAGATCTATGACCATATTTTCAACCTTTTGCCAGTCTTCATATGTGCAAACCTAAAAAAATATTCAATTTCCAGCCTTGTAAGTTTTTTCAAAGATAAATATTGACTATTTTTTGTAATTTCTTCCTCATAAAAACAGTCTTCTTTTTTCCAAAGTTTTCTTTTAGTTTTTTTCCACATTTAAGAATGAAGACATAATTTATGTATTTTTGAATTTTATATCTGTGCAAAAATCCTATTCAAAAGGAAGTTTTTAATCACCAAAATCTAAACAAAACTCCCAATTGAATCCCAAAGACATTCTTCAGGAAATTTAAGGAATTTGATATTTATCTAAATTTTTGAGTGGAATTATTCAAACAAAATACTAATAAGTATTCAAATTTAAATGTAACTATCCATACCTCTTGTATATTAATAGATACTATTAATTACCTTAAATAAGAAGATAAATAACCAAAAGCCTTGTTGAAATTAACTAATAATACTTTAGCATAAATTTGCTCTGTTAATTGCAGTAATATCAATAGAACTGATGAAAGATGTCATACATTCTAGTGATAGTCTAAATTCTATATGAATGGGATTTTTTGAAAGTTATTTGCCCTTTGATAAAATACCCCATAAAATATATCTAAATAAGGTCAAAGTAGCTCTAATAACTAGCTTGAGCCAAATATTACAGATAATATAATTTAATATATATCACTTTCAAAAAATCCAAAGTTTCAAATTTCAATTGAAACTATATGACTTACAATTATCACCATTCAAATCAAATAATAATAACAAATTCCATAGATATATGATAAAAGTGTTGGAAATATTCATGTTTTCAAGTTCACTACTTGCATCCTAAAATTTTGGCAAATTGGGGGTAATACAGACCAAGTGTGAGCCTTAGAGGTATTCTATATACTCAAAAGACCATAAATGATAAATTAAAATACAAATATAAATAAAACAAATTTATTTATATTATAAAAATAAAAGTTGAGATATAAAATACAGATTTATATTTAAAAATCAAAACTCAATTATAATTTGAAAAAAAATTACAATAAAAATTAAAATTATGAAAATTCATTTTTACTTGTGAAAATTATGTAAAAATGAATTTTTAATAAAAATTATGAAATTAAAATATTTTTGGTAAAAATTTATATAAAATATATTATAACTTTTTATCCAATAAATAAACATATAAAAATTATTTCACCATTTTATTCCTCATAAAAAATTAGGTGGGGTCACCTCTGAGTGAAATTTTTGTGACTCAACTCTAAATAAGCTTAAATTAAGTTTTTAGTATTTTCAATACAAAAGTTTAAAATCCTCAAAACTTTAATTTAGATCACACCACATGTGGTGTCAACCATAAATTTTGGTGTCAAAATTGAGGTGTTGTGTTTAGCTTAGAAGTTATGAGGAATTGAACTATTTTCAATTGAATTCAATTGAAATGTCAAAATGTGCACGTGTATTACATAAGTGAACTTTGATTTACATATGAGGTATCACTTATTACTGTATTGTACTGTACAATTCAATTGAATTACATATGTAAGCTATAAGTATAATACATGATGAGGAATTAAAAGAAAAAAATTGGAAAGATTAAAATTCAGGAGGAAAGGAACTCTAGCTCTAAGGGGGAGCCAGACCCCCAAAGTCCTTGCTGACAGGTGTGAGATGTCAAAATTCACGCAAAAGTTCATCACTTTTGGCCTGGAATTGAGTCACAGGGTCTGTGACTCAATTGATGATGAGGTTTTGATACCAACCAGGGTGGTTTTAACTGCTTCCAAGAGGGTAAAACTACCCTTAAGTTGAAACAATGTTATTAAAAATGGTTTTAACTGGTTTCTACGCCTCTTACACACATTCTGACGTGTTTTGAAGGCTCTATACCAGGTATTGCTATAGTAATGGCTGATTTAAGGGTCTAAAATGGCTAAAAATGGCTTAAACCAGCCCTTTTTTGGTCTAAACCAGGGTTCAATGATGCCATAATTGGCTTTTCTGTTGTCAGACTGTTTTTCACGACTGACAAGAGTAAATTGTACCTTTGGAGTAAGAAAATTGATGGCTATAAAAGAATGTCTTCTTTGCCCCACTTTTCTCTTCATGTTAGAATCTTTTCCTTTTATAATTAGTTTAAACACTGTTAAACCAATCAATAAAAGATATCAACCACAATTTTAAATCATTTTAATCCTCTTAACCACGTTAAAAAATCATTATAAGCATTTCTTGTAACTCTTATAATCATTTTAACCCCTGAACCACCCCAAAAGTGAATTAAAGCATCTTTCATCACTGTAAACTTTGTCACTTTGTTTCCAAATTCACTCTGGTCACTTTTGGGCGTGTTTTCTCTTTAATATTCTTTTTAAAGACTTTGTTCAATCAATTGCTTGCAGTTCTTTGCTCAATTAATTCCAATTGAAATTGTTCTTGAAGAAATTTCTTTTGTAGCCTTAAATATCTCTTGTAGAGTATTTTTGGATAAATGTTTATAGTTTGTAAAACAATAAATCTTTATAATATTATTGTTTTATACTAATAAAGTTATAAACAACAAAATTGGGGTGTTTTCTCTTAAAAATAATATTTCTTACTATTTTTAATTTATTTTTTACCTTAAACAAATTTTGAGGACAGGAAAATTACTTGATTTTTAATCAAAGTTTCATATCCACACCTTACATTTGGGGGCCCAGCCGTGATATTTTACCTGTGACATATTTTTTTTACTCTTTTTAAACCTTTTTCTTACTTGAAAAAATTTAAAAACATATAAAAAATACTTATAATCCAAAAAAATCCATAAAAAGTAATTTTTTTCATATTATAAGTGAGGCTTATATTTTTATTTATTTTTTTAAATAACCTTTATTTTACCTAATTAATGGGCTTTTTCATTAGCTTTAGTGTCTAACAACATGGTAACACAAGAAAACATTGAAACAGCCTCAACAGTCACCAGCATTCTCCCTGTCAGTACTGTTATTGTGACTCAAAATAACCAACCTTAGCCAATATCTTCTGAATTGATTAACTTGGATATAAGTAATACCCTTCAGAAAGCTAAGAATTTGGCCAATAGTAAGTTTTTTGACATAAAAATACTATTTTAAGCCTTTTCAATCATAAAATATGCCTTCAATTAGATCAGGAGCCAGCTATAACCCCTCAAGCAGCTCCCAGAAAGGTAATAGACGTGAGTATGGCAGAAGCCAACCAGGTACAGAAGGAAAAGGGTCAGTTGATGACTTCCAAACAACTAAAATAGGTCATTCTTATGCTGATAATACCATTTTACCTTTGCAAAGAGCTGACACCTCCACAAGAAGCCTCAGTGGACATATACAAAGCCAGCCACAAAGCATACAACAATGCACTGCAGTACAAAGAGTACCAGATCCTGGCAGATCTGTGGAAAAACTGAATGAATTTTTACCTGACTGTGAGAAAGTTCCTGGGCCACCCCAATACTTGCAAATTGCTCAATGGATGGCATCCATTGATGGAAAGCAAAAACAGGATGCTCTTGACATTAGAATGGAGGAAAAACAACCCTCCACCACCCAAAAAAGTGTCAAAAACAGCCCCTGTGGTCAGCACCAGAAATTCCAACATGAAAAAGCAGCCACAAGCTCCAAACAAGGGCAAAGGAAAGGCACCAGCCCCAAAGCCCTACAGCCAAGGATACAGGACTCCAAAGATTCAGCAGGATTCCATGGAAAATGTATTTCAGATGGCCAGAACCATGATGGAATTACAGAAGAAGGAGGAAGCCAGATTAAAATATCAGAAATGATTTCTGATATTTTTGATTCTATTCCAGAGTTGTATCAAGCTATAACTGACGTAAAAAGTCATCTTTCTGATAAAAATACATCAATTTGTGACAATCTTGAAACACATAACTTGAGTCTGAGCCAAATCAATGAAACACTTGAGTGTTTTGAAAAAGTTTTAAGAACAATTAAAACTTTCAATAGTGATAATTCTTTTGGCAATAAGATAAATGAACAATCCGTCATTATTAAGGAATTGACAGACAAATATTCTAAGTTCAATTTTGATGACCTGATTGAAACAAGAATAAAACAAGCCATAAATAATATCAAAGAGGATAATAAGAAAGCTCTTGATGGTATTTCAAAATCATTTACTGAAGTAAAGACACATATAATTGCCTTGAAAAAGTGTTTTGATACCTCAAAAGAGGAAATATCAAAATTAACAATAAAGCTAAATGAGGTTATATCTGATGATACTAAACAAACAGAATTATGGCATGAGCTGACATATAAAGAGGATGATCATAAAAAGAATGTAATAACCTCTATACAAAGCTTACAACATGAATTAAGAAATTCACAAAGGTGTAACAATAGTAAAATGAATGATATTGAACAACTACTAAACACCTTACCAAGAATGTCTACACCTCTGAATCAAAATGAGGGTACAGGGATTCCCAATCCACAGGTATTGGATATTGAAAATTCTCAATTAAAAAATGAATTTTCTACTTCTTTTCATAATTTGGAACCAACAATGGGCCAAGCACTCTTGAAAGAAGTTCCAAAACTTAAGGAATGGCCTCACTTCAGTGGTGAAGGAGAGTACGACCTTATGGAATTCATCAGAGGTATTGAAATGATCAAAGAAGACTTTGAATTTCCAGAAAGATTGGTAACAGCCAGGTTTAACACCTTATTTACCAAATCAGCTCACAGATGGTATATCAAATTGAGACAAGCACATGGACACCAAAGTTGGACTTGGTGGAAAACCCAAAATTATTAACAAATAGGCCAATGATGCTTGGAGGTTCAAAGTGGAAACAGCCTTTGAATCTTCCAAATTTAATACTGATAAAGACAAATCTTTACCATGGCTTTTCCAACAAAAAAAAATATTAACAGCATTGTATCCTGACATGTCAGAATTTATGATCCATAGAAAGATTCTGAGACAATGTGGAGGTTACTTAGAGCATGTTGTCAAAAGCAGGACTACTGAACAATCTTCAGCAGAGGATATTATCAATATTTTGAAAGAAGTAACCACCAGAACCAAAAGTGGCTCTAGTAGAGTGAATCTCAAAACATGGTTTAATACACCTTGGAAAGATTCTGTGGACAAAACCCCAAAGAAAATTCTAATAATGTTAAGTATAAATCTGCAGATACAGTCAGAAAGTGCCATATTTGCCAAAGCACCACCCATTTGGTCAATACATGTCCAAAAAGGGGGGAAATCAATGAAATTGACATTGAAAAGGAACCTGATGTTGAAAAAGAAGACATAATTGAAGACAATTCAGATGATAAGTCATCCATATTTTCTGAATCTTCAAAAGAAATAGAAAATTTCAATTCCACTTTTGATATCATGGAATTATATTCCCACTTGCCACAATTGAGCAATGGTCAACTTGATTTATCAAAAATTCAAGATGCACAACCTATGAAAACCAAACCAAACAGAGGGAAAGGTTATACAGGTGGTAACTCCTGTATAACAAAAGTGGTGATTGACAACAAGCCCACCAAACTTTTTGTTGACCCAGGAGCCTTCTGTTCTTGTGTTGGAAAATCTTTTCTTAATACTTGTGTACCAAATTTTGAAGACCAATTGTTACCAAGTGATGGTATAAAATTCAATAGTGCAAGTAATCCAATGAAAGCATTAGGAATTTTTGAGACCAATGTCATATTCCCACACATTGATGGGAACTTAAGAATCACAGTTGAATTTGTTGTTATGGAAAATTGCTCTAGTACCCATTTTATATTGGGAAATGACTATTTAATCATGTATGGGATAGATTTACATAACAACAAAGACAGATACTTTACTATTGGAGACAATAAGCGCCAAAAATTTGCCTTTTTACCATTTAAAAGACAAATTACAGTGAATAAAGTATCACCAGTCAACTTAGAGTTAGAGAAATTCAAGTCTGAACAGTTAAATGAGGCTGAAATAAGCCTTCATTTGACTGATAAACAAGAAAATGAACTTTCTTCCCTTTTGTATGACCACTGAGGAGCATTTGCTTCAGACAAAGAACCTCTAGGAGCAATTATTGGTCATGAAGTTGACATCATTCTTAACATTGAGAGACCTTATCCACCACTCTTGAGAAGACTTGCATACCCAGCAAGTCCCAAGTCAAGAGAAGCTCTGGAAACTCATATCAAAGAACTTCTAGACCTTATTGTAATAAGAAAAGTAGGCCACAATGAAGAAGTAGAAATAACTACACCAGTCATAGTGGCATGGCATAATGGAAAATCTAGAATGGTTTGGGACTTTAGAGCTCTGAACACTTACACTGTTCCAGACAGATACCCAATACCAAAAATCCAAATTGCCCTCACTCAAATATCTCAAGCAGTGTATATAACCACTAAGGATGCCCTTAAAGGATTCCATCAAAATGTGGTGGCACCAAGAGCAAGAAAATATTTGAGAATTATTGTTCATTGTGGTGTGTATGAATATTTAAGAATGCCCTTTGATATCAAAAATGCACCCTCACACTTCCAAAGAATGATGAATGAAATCTTTCCTGAAGAACTTTCAGAGGGATGGTTAATCATTTACATTGATGAAATTATTGTCTGTTCCAAGACTTGGGAAGAGCACATATACAGATTAACCAGAGGTCTGACAACAATGCATAGCTATTCGAAACATTCGATTTTCACTATTCGAAAAATTTGTCTTCAAATTCGAATTTTTGGCTCACCAAATGAAAACCCAAAAATTCTAATAAAAAATTATGAAAAAAGGATCCATTCGAATTTTTCAACCTCCAAACTGAAATTCGAAACGAAAATCTCGAATTTTGGATGAAAAAATGATTTATGAATATAATTCATTAATTAAAAGAAGTGAAATATTTATGGCATCAGCCACAAAATAACCATGCCATAAATGGTATTCAGCAAATATTTATGGCATCAACAATGGCACTTATCCTATTGCTGGCATAAATCATTCCATTTATGCAATTTATGGAACCAACAATGCCATAAATTGGGATTTTACCAACTGTTGTATTCTTTAGCTATACTTCAACTAGAAGACAAACCTTATTTTTGTTACTAAATAATTGCATAATTTTGGCAATTTATGGCAAATCCACATAAGGGATTAAATGTTTTTGCCAAATTACTTACATGGGTTGACCAATAACCCAGATTAATATGAGTATTTAAAAATGATTTCAATTAATTCAAATGAATTTCAATAAATTGAAGGTAATTGAAATGAATTGAAGACAATAAAACTGAATAACCAGGCTTGAAATAATGGTTATTATGTGAAATCAAATGCATAATGTGAAAGAGGTACAATTATTTGTACAGTGGGTGGTAACCTGTGTTATATTGCATAATCTATTAGCACAAGTGGGTGACCAATGGAGTGATTTATATGAGGATAATGACCCCCCCCAGCTCCAAAATATCACACAACAAGATGATGAAAATGGCCATTTGAATATGCATGAAATAGTCAAGCCCTACACTTTAGATTGGTTCAGGAATAAATGATTTATTTTCAAAGAGAATTATCTGAAGACTAATATTTGTAATACATTTTCAATTATCAAATGTGTCAATATATATAATCTAAAATATTTACAATTTCTAATTTTTACGTAATCTTTTGTTATCCTGTTCATTCCGCATGATTTGACCGTTGACTTTTGTTTCAATTTCTTCAGAGCTGAGTTGTTTGAATTTTTGTCCTGTGAGAAATAATTTCTTGTTTATTTGAAAAGAACAACCAAAGTGTGTGATGGATTGGTGTTCAAGCAATTCTTTTGCTGGCTTGGTTGTTTGATGAAGAAGTTCAGATGTTTTCCACAGTATTTCAACAATGCCTTCTTTTTTTGAAAAATCAAAAATGAATTTGTGGTTGGGAAATGATAATCCATGCCCAGAGGGTGTGAAATCTGTAGGAATTGGAATGAAATCGTTTTTATTGATAAAAGAGAATATACCATATGTCCATGAATTGATGTCCTTATTATCAGTATGTGGTTTATTGTGGAAGCCATTGAAAGTAACTATAACATTTGAATAAGTTTTGAAATTCGGTGATTTGTTGGAATGCCATTCAAGTTGGCTGAAGTTTGGCAAATTGGCTGCATTCATGATTTCTTGATTGTCTTTAAGTGCATTATGTGAAAAACCTTGAATTTGGGAGTGAATGAATTCATCAAATTCTTGAAGTGTTGACCATTGCTCATTATCTTCATCAATTGTTTTTTTAGTCAAGCCTGCTTTCCTTGCATAAACCCCAGCAGATTTACCAGAATCAGAACCCTGACGAAATCCTATTCCTTTCATAATGCCATCAAGCATATCAGAGTTAGTGGTGATATTTTGACGGTTCTTTGCAAGCTTATTTAATGTTATGATCAATTTTTGAAGTTTATGGAAGACTGGTGTTGGACTGCTGAATGGGTGAATTTGATACATGAAAATGGGTAAATAAGGCTTGCTATGTCTATTGATAAGTACATAGGGTCTGGGCAGAAGTTTGTGTGGAGGAAGCTTTAACCAGGAGGCATTCTTATTGTTCTTCTTGTCTAGTGTAATTATGGAGAAGTTGGGATTGTAAAGGCCAAGCTGGCCTGCTGTTTGGTTCATATAAGAAAGCATTCTTCTTTGTTGTCTGGTATTTGAGTGATTATGATTAAGAGAATTCTCTTCTGTTTTATTATTCTGATTGTGAGGTTGAGTCCCAACATGCTTCACATCATGAGTAACTAAAGAGAAATTGGGCACATTGAGCTTATTAACAATCATCTGGTCATTTGGTTGAGTCCCAACAGTCAAATGATCAGATGATTGATAAGAAATGGCTAAAGAAAGGGGGAGTTGGTTGTTTGAAGGTGATGTCATTATTGCAGATATAATGTATTACAAAATTATAATTCCTCCCCTAAATTGCAAAAAAAAAAGAATTAGTCATATATGTTGTTGCAGCGGTGGAGGAGGTGGTGTGGCCTCACTAATAACAGTTGGGGGTGGAGGTGGCCGGTAGGTGGTAGAGGTAGTGGCCGGTTGGCCGTGGTGGTGATGGTGGATGGGTGGAGGGGGAGGCAGTAGTGGTAGTGGTGGTGGTTGTAGTGGCCGGTCGACGGTGGTGGTGGTTGTAGTGGCCGGTCAATGGTGGTGGTGGTAGTCGGCCGGCGTTGGTGGTGGTGGTGGTAGTGGCCGGTTGACGGTGGTGGTAGTGGCCGTTCGACGGTGGTGATGGTTGTAGTTGGCCGGCGGTGGTGGTGGTAGTGGCCGGTCAACGGTGTTGGTGGTTGTAGTCGGCCGGCGGTCGTGGTAGTGGCCGGTCGACGGTGGTGATGGTTGTAGTTGGCCGGCGGTGGTGGTGGTAGTGGCCGGTCGACGGTGTTGGTGGTTGTAGTCGGCCGGCGGTGCTGTCAACGGTGGTGGTGGTGGTAGTGGTAGTCGGCCGGCGCTGGTGGTAGTGGCCAGTCGACGGTGTTGGTGGTTGTAGTCGGCCGGTGGTGGTGGTGGTAGTGGTAGTTGCCGGTCGACGGTGTTGGTGGCTGTAGTCGGCCGGCGGTGCTGTCAACGGTGGTGGTGGTGGTAGTGGTAGTCGGCCGGCGGTGGTGGTAGTGGCCGGTCGACGGTGAGAATGTTTGGGTAAGACTTTAGTTGAATTTGAAGGAAGGGATTCAAGTACGATGAGATCTAATGAGGCAAAAGATAAGATTAGTTTTTTGTTGAATTTGAAAGAATTTGAGTTGAAAGATGATGATCAATGAGATTAATTGGAACCTTTTGGACCAATTATAGAAGAAGGATTAGAGGTGGATTTTTTTTTTAAATTTAAATCGCACAACGATTCCAAGGATTAAATATTTGATGTTTTGATAAGTTGATTGATTTGAATGATTTTAATGAATGAGTTTGGATTTTTTCTGATTTTTTTTGATTTTCTTGGTCAAAGTTTATTGTGATCGATGTCGTAAAAGTTTTATCTTGATTTTTTATTTGAAAATTACCAATCGATGAGTAGAATTTGAATTTTGCAATTTACGATGAGAAATTTAATTAATTTTTAATTAAAATTAATTATAATTAATTAAAACGAATATTAAAATTAATTATCATTAATTATTAATTAATTTTTAATTAAAATTAATTATAATTAATTATTAATTAATTTTAATTAAAATTAATTATAATTAATTAAAACGAATATTAATTATTATTAATTATAATTAATCAAAATTAATAAATTATTACAATTAAATTTAAAATATAATTAATAATAATCAATTAAAATTAATTATAATTAATGATAATTAATTATAAGGAATAAATTAATTAAAATTATAATTAATGATAATTAATTATAATTATCATTAATTAAAATTAATTATAATTAATAATAATTAATTAAAATTAATTATTATTAATGATAATTAATGATAATTAATTAAGATTAATTAAAATTAATTATTATTAATGATAATTAATGATAATTAATTATGATTAATAAATTAATTAAGATTAATTATAATTAATAATAATTAATTAAAATTAATTAAAATTAATTATAATTAATAATAATTAATTATAATTAATGATAATTAATTAAAATTAATTATAATTAATAATAATTAATTAAAATGAATTATAATTAATAATAATTAATTATAATTAATGATAATTAATTAAAATTAATTATAATTAATAATAATTAAATAAAATTAATTATTATTAATTATATAATTAATGAAAATTAAACAAAATTAATTATAAAATGAAAATTAATGATAATTAATGAAAATATAATTCATTTGAATTAATTATCATTAAATGGCAGTAGTTATAATTAATTTTAATTCATTATCAGTAGTTTTAATTAATTTTCATTCATTTTCATTAAGTATATTATAATTAATTCTCATTTTATAACTAATTTTATTTGATTTTTATTAATTATATTTTAATTATAATTAATTTTAATTAATTATTATTATCTTATCATTAAATCAATTTTAATTAATTATCATTAATTGCCATTATGTATAGTTAATTTTAATTAATTTTCATTATTTTTCATTAATTATAAATAATAATTGAAATATAATTAATGAGAATTAATGAAAATTAATTATAATTAATGATCATTAATGATAATGAATTGAAATTAATTATAATGAATGACAATTAATGACTGTCATTAATTCATGAAAATTATTTATAATTAATTAAAATTAATTATATAATTAATTAAAGTAAATTATAATTAGAATTAATTATAATTAAAAGTAATTTTAATTAAATATAAATAATTAAAATTAACTATAATTTTTTATTAATTAATTATTAATTGTAATTAATTGAAACTAATTATAATTATTTATAATTAATTTTGAATAATTTTCATTAATTATAATTAATATTAAATGTAGAAAATTAATTATAATTAATTAAAATTAATTATAATCAAAATTAAAATTAATTTAAAAGAAATTATAATTATAATTAATTATAATTAGGTTTAATTAATTATAATTAATTATTAATTAATTATTAATTAAAATTAATTATAATTAATTAAAACTAATAATAATTATTATTAATTATAATTAATTATAATGAATTTTAATTAATTTTATTTAATTATCATTAAATGTCATTGATTAATCAATTTAATGAAAATTAATTATAACTAAGTTTAATTAATTATCATTAATTTATAATGAAAATTAATTCAAATTAATTATAATTCATGAGATTTAATGATAATTAATTAAAATTAATTATAATTAATTTAATGATAATTAATTAAAATTAATTATAATTAATGATAATTAATTAAGATTAATTAAAATTAATTAAAATCAATTATAATCAATGATAATTAATTAAAATTAATTATAATTAATAATAATTAATTAAAATTAATTATAATTAATGATAATCAATTAAGATTAATTAAAATTAATTATAATTAATAATAATTAAATAAAATTAATTATTATTAATTATATAATTAATGAAAATTAAACAAAATTAATTATAAAATGCAAATTAATGATAATTAATGAAAATATAATTCATTTTAATTAATTATCATTAAATGTCATTAGTTATAATTAATTTTAATTCAATATCAGTAATTTTAATTAATTTTCATTAATTTTCATTAAGTATATTATAATTAATTCTCATTTTATAATTAATTTTATTTGATTTTTATTAATTATATTTTAATTAAAATTAATTTTAATTAACTATTATTAATTATAATTAATTTTAATTAATTTTAATTAATTATTATTATCTTATCATTAAATCAATTTTAATTAATTATCATTAATTGCCATTATTTATAGTTAATATTAATTAATTTTCATTGTTTTTCATTAATTATAAATAATAATTAAAATATAATTAATGAGAATTAATGACCATTAGTGATAATGACTTGAAATTAATTATAATGAATGACAATTAATGACATTCATTATTTTTATGATCTTTTATTTGATTTTTATTCATTTGTTTTGTATTTTTGCTTTATTTATATAAATTAATAAGTAATCAAACAATAAATAATAAAAAATGAGTCAATGATTATGAAATTAATCAAGTCTGATAGTGATTTGTTAAATTTCATGCAAATTTATGCATAATGAATATGTTTCCCCATTAAATACATCCTAACCGTAATTATTTTATATGGCTTGGGCATGTTGAATCCGTTTTTGATCCACTCTCTTCAAATTAACATTCATTTGACCTAATACATCTTTATCTAATTCTTAATATGAGTCAAATAAGCTCTCTAATAAATCCCAATGAATCAGCCAGTCAAATTTCACGGTCTTGCACAAAAAATCCCTCTTCAAACTCCAAAGTAAACCAAAGTCAAATCGCACAATGTTATTTTTGCCAAGCAAAGAATGGATACCAGTTATGCCTAGTCGATGGATGCTCAAAGAAAATTAAGCGACATGAAGGAACCAAGCAAAACCTGGTATCTCATTTGAAAGCATTTCATAAGGAACTATGGGCTGAAGCAATTGCCGAAAAGAACACTGATGGACAAAGTCACTTATCAAACTCACATGGAAGCAGCATAATAAAAAGTATGAATGTCCACTTACAGAATAATTTCACTGATAATCTTGTCAGCTTCATAATTCAAGATCAACAATCATATGCATTAGTTAAATCAAAATCATTTCAAAAGCTTATTCACACCCTCAACAAGGACATTAACTTAATTTCTGAAACTACAATTTCCAAACGGATCAAGCAAAAGTTTCTGAATGATAAAGAACATATATTTGCCTTTATCAATTCACAAGCACCACGGTTCTCATTTTCTACTGACATTTGGTCTGGTCCAGGTGGAATGTCGTATATTACTCTCACAGCTCATTACATATCATCTGATTGGAAACCGATCACTGCAACCGTTGGATTTTCCAAGTTCACAGAAGCTCATACTGGTAAAAACATATACACAAAAATCGTGGATATGCTTAATGATTTCTTTATTGAACACTCTCAAAAGCCAAGGGGATCAAAGCGTGATGCAATTGAAATAGATACCTCAAGTGATTCATCTTCAGAAACTGAAAGCAATTTGTCCAATTTGTTAAATGATTTTTATAGTTTGGATATCTCATCCATTGGTAATCGAATCATGGCCATAACATTGGATAATGCTTCCTCAAATACAACATTTATGGACCTTGCTGTTCAAAATAATTTGCTGAAAGGTTTTGACTCACACATTCGATGTTTTGCACATATTCTTAATTTAGCTGCAAAGGATTCTTTAAAGGAGCTTGATGGATCAATTGATAAGGTTAAGAAGGTGGTTCACTTAATACGTCGATCAAACACCTCATGGGAACACTTCAAAAGCATTTGTGAAAAAAATAAAGAGCCACCAAACCGGCCAATGGCTGACAATTCCACCAGATGGAACTCAACATATTCAATGCTTTGTTCAGCATTAAAGCAGAAGAGCTCTTTTGATGATTTTATTTATGAGTACAATAAGTCTCAAACATCAAAGCGAAAAACAAATCACTTTAAAAGTTCAAGCCAAAAAACATTTAGCAGCAAGAAACAGAAAACAATTTCCCAGGCAATAGAAAAAGCAGACATTCATAATGATATACGCCTTGTACGTCTGCCTAGTTGATTATTTTTCTGCATAATAAATCTCACTTCATTCCTTTCTAACTATTCAGGATGTAATTTTGGAAGAGGACTGGACATTTTTTCAACAAATATCAGAATTTCTAAAGGTCTTTGCCACTGCAACCGATGAAGTTCAAGGTGATTCTTATCCCTCACTTGGGTTAGTAATGCCTTGGTACCAACTACTCCTTGAAACATGTCAAAAAACAAAAAATGAAGTCTCAAGGGAATCCCAACTTTACGATGCAGCTGATCAAGCATATTCGAAGCTTGAAAGTTATTACAATATTAGATCAAATTCCTGTGCTATGTGCTTGATTCTTGACCCACGATTCAAGCTTACATGGTTTACTCAGCATGATTTGTTGCAAGAAGATGAAAGAAACAGTGATTCCAATCCAATAAGATATAAGGACGAAGCACTCAAACATCTCAAAGAAGTATATGCTGAATATTCTTCTGAATACACAATCAACTTTCCACAAGAACCTCAGGTTTCTGAAACAGTTCCGACTAATCTGAAGCAATTGCATCCTTTTGAAGAACGAATGTCCCAACAAAAAAATAAAAGTAATGAAATTCTTGAATATTTACAAACTGATTCACCACATCATTCAATATGTATTCTTGAATGGTGGAAGAGCCATGAAAATAGGTTTCCGGTATTATCCAAAATTGCAAGAGACTACCTTGGAATACCTGCAACCTCAGCACCTAGTGAGCGTGTATTTTCAGAAGCTGGAAACTTGATTACTAACAAACGCACATCACTTTCCTGTGATTCTGTGGAGGCAAATATGTGTTTACGTTCTTGGTTAAATAATGGAATTTATGAAAGTATGTATGCTTGGTATGATAATCTTCAATAATTCCATTTATTATTTTTACTAGTTAAATGAATTTCTCTTGAAGTCAAAAAATTTAATAAATCCCAGAATTATGCAAATTAAAATATTTTTTCTTATTATTATAGTGATTTTAGATTCAATCTATTAATCAGAACATTATTATTTAGCAATTTCTCTAATTAAAATTCAAGTGATATAAGTGTTTTCTGACCAAAAAACACAATTCTATTTTTAAAATAAATAATACTTCCTGTTTGAATTCTATTTTTGAAATAAAAAATCCTTTCTGTTTGAATTGTATTTTTGAAATAAATGATCCTTTCTGTTCGAATTCTATTTTTGAAATAAATAATCATCATTATTTTTAAAAAATCCATTCAATCTTAAGAATCAAAAACAAGAAGCCTATATTTTTTTGAAACTTCTTGGGTTGAATGATTGTTAAAATGCGATAAATCACATGAATTTCATGAAAATGCCATAAAAATGGTATGAATAGCATCAGCAATTCCATAAGTAACATGAATAGCCTCAACAATTTCATAAGTAATATTAATGGTATCATCAATAATATAAATGAAATTAATGGAATAAAAAATGCATACATAAAATTAATGGCTTGAAGGGAATTAAAAATACCATAAATTGTGTTATGGAATAAGAATTCCATTTATTTCATAAACAAGGAGCCCATAGTGTTTTGTGTATTTAATAATTTGTGGCAAGAAAACTTAAGGGCCAATGGGTTTTTATGGTTTTACCAAAGGCCCAAGAGGGTTAATTATATATAAATGAAGGTATCCATGAAAATTCAAAATTCACTTCCGAATATTCGAATATTCGAACATTCGATTTTGAATATTTGAAGGTAGGTGAAATTCGATTCTGAATATTCGGTCATGACAGAAATTCGATATTGAATATTCGATGACCCTTAAAATTCGGCGAATTTTTGAAAAGCTATGCATTGTCTGACAAAAATTCACTCAGTGAACATGAAAATCTCTTTGAAGAAATGCCATTTTGGATTTAAAGAACTTAAGGTACTAGGACATGTTGTATCTGGTTTGTCCCTTGGAATTGACAAAAACAAAGTTGCAGAAGTATTGCTAAAACCCATGTCTCAGAACAAGAAAGAAATTCAGTCATTCTTAGTTTTTGCAGGATATTACAGGCAACACATCAAAGATTTTGCATCCATAGCAAGACCACTTTATAAATTGTGTGACAAAGACACAGTATTTGAATTGACTGTTGACAGAGTCAAAGCTTTTGAGTCTCTAAGAGAAGCCTTGACCACTGCTCCACTCTTACTGATGCCAGACTTTAAATTGCCTTTGAAATTGTATATTGATGCATCAGGGGATGGTCTGGGTGCTGCACTTCACCAAGTTCAGATCATAAATGATAAACCTGTAGAAGTACACATATGTTTCATATCCAGGCAAATCAAACCAACTGAAGCCAGATATGGAGCAAGTCAAATGGAATTTCTATGTCTTGTCTGGGCCTTGGAAAAATTAAACTACTTCTTGGAGGGATGTGTTTTTGAGGTGATAACAGATTGTACAGCTGTCAAATCACTTTTAAACATGAAACCACCCAACAGACATATGCTCAGATGGCAAATAGCCATACAGGAATACAGAGGCAATATGACTATTGTTCATAAGGATGAGAATATTCATAAGAATTCAGATGGACTAATCAGATGGCCATTACCAAATAATATTGATAATCCTGCTTATGTGCCAGAAGAAGCTTCACCACAAATCCCAATAGAAGTAATAAGTGTTACAGACTTTAACACCACCTTCTTTGAAGAAGTCGGAAATAGTTACACTCAAGATACAAATTGTAGCATCTTATGCCAATTACTTAAAAAAGATTGTAAAGACAACTCTCTAATACATGCCTTGGATGAAGTATGGAAAAAGTCTTATGATGAAGGAAGATTTCACCTACTGGGGGGTATAATTTACCACAGGACCAAGCACAAATGTGTCATGACAGTTGTGGACAGGTCATTAATCAATCTTGTACTAAAAGAATGCCATGATAGCCCCTTTTCAGGACATCTGTCTGAAGACAGAACAAGAGAGAAAGTAAAGACCTGCATATGGTGGCGAATGTGGCAGAAAGATGTTGCAGAGTATTTCAAAACCTGTGACAGATGCCAAAAGTCAAATAAATCCATTGGCAAGAGACTTGGAAATATGATAAAAATGCAAGAACCAAGCAGACCTTAGGAAATTGTCCATATGGATTGGGTAACTGGACTACCTCCAGGAGGTCACAGAAGTTATAATGCTTGCCTAATAATTGTGGACAGATTCAGTAAAACTCCAATCTTTTTACCATGTCACAGGGATGATACAGCCATGGATACAGCTCTTCTGATATTGAATAGAGTAGTTTCATGGACTGGAATATTTACAAATATCATTAGTGATAGGGAGCCCAAATTCACTTCAGCACTATGGACAAATCTTCACCAATTATTTGGCACTAAGCTGTTTTTCTCTACAGCCTACCACCCACAAACTGATGGACTGGCTGAAAGGATGATCCAAACCTTAGAGGACATGGTAAGAAGATTTTGTGCATATGGCCTTGAACTCAAAGATTGTGATGGATTTACCCATCATTGGTTTACTCTGTTTCCAGCACTGGAATTAGCATATAAAACATCAATCCATGCCAGTACCAATCAAACTCCTGCTATTCTAGAAAAAGGATGGAACCACAAATTACCCCAAGATTCCTTGAGGAAAGATTTGATTTAAATACATCCCACAGCTGCTAGATTAAAGGGAATGCTAGACAAAGCTAGAAAGCATGCAGTAAGGTGCATGGAGGACTCTTTTGCATATGCCAAGGACAAATGGGATAAATCACATGCAACACCAGATTTCAAAGTGGGGGACTTAGTTCGTGTATCCACCACTAACTTCAATAACATCAAAGGATGTAAAAAGCTGAAAGACTCCTTTGCAGAACCTTTTGTTATTAAGGCCCTCCATGGAGAAAATGCTGTTGAAGTAGAGTTATCTGAAGAACTTAGCAATAAGCATCCTAAATTTCCAGTGAGCTTGATAAAGCCATATAAATCTAGTGATGCTGAAAAATTTCCCTTGAGGAATAAAATTCCCCAAGCTATACCTCCTGTTGAGCTATCTGGTAGTAAAAAAATTACCAAAGTTCTCAAAGAAAGAAAGTTGAGAACCAACAAAGTAAAGGAATACCTTGTTAGGTATAGTGACCCAACTTGTGAAGATGAATGGTTGCCATAAAAGGACATACCTGAAGCCAATAAACTTCTCAGAAGGTTCAGGCACACTAGAAATAACAATATTACAAAGTAATATTCTTTTTTAGGGGGAGGGGATGTGAGCCTTAGAGGTATTTTTATATACCCAAAATACCACAAATGATAAATTAAAATACAAATATAAATAAAATAAATTTATTTATATTATAAAAATAAAAATTGAAATATAAAATACAAATTTATATTTAAAAATCAAAACTCAATTATAATTTGAAAATAAAATTACAACAAAAATTAAAATTATAAAAATTCATTTTTACTTGTAAAAATTATGTAAAAATGAATTTTTAATAAAAATTATAAAATTAAAATATTCTTGGTAAAAAGTTATCTAAGATATATTATAGCTTTTTATCCAATAAATAAACATGTAAAAATTATTTCACCATTTGATTCCTCATAAAATATTAGGTGGGGTCACCTCTGAGTGAAATTTTTGTAACTCAACTCTAAATAAGCTTAAATTAAGTTTTTAGTATTTTCAATACAAAAGTTGAAAATCCTCAAAACTTTAATTCAATTCACACCACATGTGGTGTTAACCATCAATTTTTGTGTTAAAATTGAGGTGTTGTGTTTAGTTTAGAAGTTATGAGGAATTGAAGTATTTCCAATTGAATTCAATTGAAATGTCAAAATGTGCATGTGTATTACATAAGTGAACTTTGATTTACATATGAGGTATCAATTATTACTGTATTTTACTGTACAATTAAATTGAATTACATATGTAAATTATAAGTATAATACATGATGAGGAATTAAAGGAAAAATAAATTGGAAAGATTAAATTTGGGGGGGGAAAGAACTCCAGCTCTAAGGGGGAGCTAGACCCCCAAAATCCTTGCTGACAGGCGTGAGATGTCAGAATTCAAGCAAACGTTCATCACTTTTGGCCTGGAATTGAGTCACAGGGTCTGTGACTCAATTGATGATGAGGTTTTGATACCAACCAGGGTGGTTTTAACTGCTGCCAAGAGGGTAAAACTACCCTTAAGTTAAAACAATGTTAGTAAAAAATTTTTTAAGTGGTTTCTACGTCTCTTACACACATTCTGACGTGTTTTGAAGGCTCTATACCAGGTATTGCTATAGTAATGGCTGATTTAAGGGTCTAAAATGGCTAAAAATGGCTTAAACCAGCCCTTTTTTGGTCTAAACCAGGGTTCAATGATGCCATAATTGGCTTTTCTGTTGTCAGACTGTTTTTTACTACTGACAAGAGTAAATTTTACTTTTGGAGTAAAAAAATTGATGGCTATAAAAGAATGTCTTCTTTGCCCCACTTTTCTCTTCATGTTAGAATCTTTTCCTTTTATAATTAGTTTAAACACTGTTAAACCAATCAATAAAAGATTCCAACCACCATTTATAAATCATTTTAATCCTTTTAACCACGTGAAAAAATCATTATAATCATTTTTTGTAACTCTTATAATCATTTTTACCCCTGAACCACCCCAAAAGTAAATTAAAGCATCTTTCATCACTGTAAACTTTGTCACTTTGTTTCCAAATTCACTCTGGTCACTTTTGGGCATGCTTTCTCTTTAATATTCTTTTTAAAGACTTTGTTCTTTAATTAATTGCTTGCAGCTCTTTGCTCAATTAATTCCAATTGAAATTGCTCTTGAAGAAATTTCTTTTGTAGCCTTGAATATCTCTTGTAGAGTATTTTTGGATAAATCTTGATTGTTGGTAAAACAATAAATCTTTATAATATTATTGTTTTATACTTATAAAGTTATAAGCAATAAAATTGGCGTGTTTTCTCTTAAAAATAATATTTCTTACTATTTTTAATTGATTTTTTACCTTATACAAATCTTGAGGACAGGAAAAGTACTTGATTTTTAATCAAAGTTTCATATCCACACCTTAAACCAAGGATTGGGAATATCCAAAAGGGAAAATTCAAATCATCAGGATTCCTTATCTGAAAGCCTCCAGGTTATTTTACATAATATCAGAATCAAAAAAAAATAATCAGTATTCAAATGATTTCCCTGTTCAAATATTTCATATTTTATAATTAGAAAGTTCATCATCTATCCCAGAGGAATGTACTTCTGTCTCAGGAAAACAACTCACAACATAGTATTATTTATGTTTATTGTAGCTGCTTCACCAGTGAATTATTTAAATTATATTTTTAATTAATGTATTTCTCATTTACTAATCAATTCATCACAGATATTCATAATTCTCTCTTCATATGAGAATCACCCTCACCTTTCTATTAATTCATTGGAAATTCCAAGCCTATCCCCCAACATTAAGAACATTTATTATTCAACTAGCATTCTACTTCCCTCCTTACTGTATCAACATCCAACAGTACTTTTATTTACTACTCAAATTGTGAATTAAAACATTCAAAAAATCATTAGTGACTATAATTTTGAGAAAATTATCAAATTTGAAAAAAAGAAGATTGAAACAAGGGTCAAAACTCAACAAAAACCATCTTTCAGCTTTAAAATTCCCAAAATTCTGAAAACTCTCAAAAAACAATTTCACCTTTTGAGTGAATTCAAAACCCACATGTGTTGCCAAAAATTGTTTTTTCCTCTATTCAGATTTAGAGAAAAAGTATGTTTTTGGAAAAAGATTTGAAGAAGATTTGAAAATACCTCAATTTATACAGCCTATTTATGTAAAATAAATACAACAACAATAAAACAGCTTCTGATATCATGAGAATATAGATAACCAAAATCTAAACCCCACAACACAGTTCCACTTTCAACCTTTTAAAAAATGTATCTCAAACAAGCATATGATTACTACCTTTAAAAATGCCCTGGACTCACCCCAGAAATAAACTTATGTAAAATAATAAATTTTCTCTGAAATATCAGGTTTCAATGTTTTCAAAAAAATTCAGATAATGAAAGCTTGAAGCTCACTGATAATCCTGGAAACTTGGTTTTTGGCTTTTATATTGATTGTGCTAATCCCCATGGATCTAAAATTGGCTCAAGGAGTATTTCAATAGGTGTTATATTTTTAATTTTCTTCAATATTCCTCCTGAAAACCAATATCAATACAAAAATCTTTGTTTCTATGGTTTCACTCCAACCCCCAAAGAGCCCACCTCAGATCAATTCAACAACTTATTAAAGCCTCTTGTTTCTGGAATCCAGGAGCTGTGGATAGGTGTCCACTTTACTCCAACAGCCAGCTTCCCCAATGGACATCTAATTGAAACTTCCCTTCTCTTATTGATTTGGGATATTCCAGACCTCTGAAAAATTGGAAGCTTGGCATCTCACTCAGAAATTTTATTTTTTGTACATTGTAATGTACCCATTAAAGATATTCAAAATTTTCACAAAATCACTTGGCCCCAAATGATCAAGTTCAGCAGAAATCAGGAATCACTCAATTCCTTCAAGAAACCACAATTAACCAAAAGAAGAAATTTTTAGCAGGACATGGATCGCATTACACTTTCTTTGGAGACCTTTCTTACTGGAACCATTCCCAAATGGCAACTATTTATGTTATTGATACTTCTTTATTTGGTCTTCTGAGGCATTTTAGCCTAAGCAATCTCAAAATTCAGAAATTTGAAGAAAAATTATCATTAAAGGAAAGAACCATAGAAAAAAACAATAATTGATCATTCAGAACCTTGACATCAAACTCATCAAAACTCAAAAGGAAGGAGACTGAAAAAATAAAAAACCCCAGTACTTCCAAAAAATACAAGTTAACACTCAGGTAAAACTCAAATAATTCAGAATTTGAATCATTCTACAGTTCCACTGGAAAAATTATAGAATGTAAAGTGTCAGGATGATACTATGATAAAGGTATAACTAGGCTAATTACAACTTTAACTGTGTATGTGACACGGCAGAAAATGATTAAAAAGATTTATAAAGGTTTTATAATAAGATAAAAGGGTTCTACTATTGAAAAATAGTGGTGGTGAGCGCTATTGAGAACCCTGGGTGCAGGCTTTATCTGTTGGATTACAATAATAAAGTCTACAATAATTAAAGATTATAATTATACCTGATTATTTAACCAAGAGTAAAACTGTTTTTGACAGTTTACTACATAGGTTATTCAAGAGCAGGATGAGGAAAGGATTTTGGCTGTGAAAAGCCCTCCTTTTATCCTGAAATTGGGGTGGAAAGGCTGCTAGACCTTTCCACGTAGAGGAAGTAAAGATTTTTCACTCCCTATGACAGGCTTGTGGTTTTCAAACAGCCTGTATACCCTGTATTGGGCTCAGATGTGGTTTTGAAACCACATCTGGGCAGTTTTCACCAATACAGGGTGAAAATTTTCATCTGGGGACCTCACAGCCTGATTCTGACGTGTATGACGCGTAGACTGCTGTACAGAAACTGTATGGGACCCCAGTATTGACTGACATATGAGGTATTGAAGTAAAAACATGCTTCTTCGTCTATTTGACACCTCATATTCATGGTTATGGGATATTATCCCATGGTAAGGCTGTATCTGACAGCAGGTGGGATTTTGACCTTAAAATGGTCATAACTCTGTCAGTTTTTGAGATATCAAGCTCAAAGTTGGTTCATTGAATAGCTCTGTATGAGCTCTACACAATGGTACCCAACTTGACATGGTTATCATTAAATATGACAAAGTTATCCCATGTACAAGTATTTTTGTACATTGGCGTGGTCTGGTCAAAAGCTGTATTAAGCTTGTTTGGCCAATAACTTCTGTTGTAGTTGAGTTATGAGGAAATGGATGGCACCATCAGATATCCCTGATTGTGCTCTTTCCAAAAAGACCCCACTTCAGGTATCTCACACTAAAACTGTAAAAGTTAGATGAGAGGTGAATGTTTTGTTCACCCTTATTTGGTCTGAATTTGACCATAACTCAAGTAATACTGGTGCTAGCTCAGTTTGGCTGGTACCATTGGATAGCCCTGGCTTAGAGCTTCATTTTTAGTACCCATTTGATGGGTTTAAGCCTCTCCTTCTATATTTTAGATGAGAGGTGAAAATTAAGGTTTATGCTCAGCAATAACTTTGAGCAGGAATAACTTTGTTATTTCTTGTCCTATGGTGATGGGACTTATATTTTCAGAAAGAGGTGAGTTTCCTCTTTCTTCTGATACCTTTTGAGCTAATTTGGCTCAGCTCCATGTTTTGGTGGTATTTTGGCTATACCATTGGTTTATGGTATTTTGGCTGTCATGCTTGTGCTCTGGTTTTGAGTCACAGGCTGACATACCCTCCCTCTAAAAAAGGCTCATCATTGATGAGACTGTTCAGTCCTCCTAGAGGCTCTGAATCTCCTTAGATGAAGGTTCCCATCTGGTATGGCATCCTCTGCCAACCATTTGTCTTTGTCAGCTGTCTGGTTCTTGAATCTGACTAGATATTGTCTCTGATCCTTCCCATTAAGTCTGATTTTTCTGGCCCTGATGATTTTACTCACAGGTCCAGGAGAGTCTTCTACTTCCACTATTTCTGGTAGAGTGGTGTTCTTCTTCCTGGAGGGGAATTTATCCTCCTCTGTTTGGAAGTAGGGTTTGACCAGGCTCACTGGAAAGACTGAGTGTTTCCTAGAAAACTCCTCAGTGAGCTTGAACTCTACTGCATTCTTCCCTATCAACTTAATGATAGTGAAGGGCCCTACAAATGAGTCTCTCATTTTCTTGGGTCCTTTGAGATTGTTAAAGTTCAGTGTAGACACTAACACCTGGTCCCCTTCCTTGAAGTCAGGTTCCATATGTGATTTGTCCCACCTCTGCTTATTATACTCTTTGGCCTCAGCTATGCATTTGGCAGCAGTATCACAGGCTTCCTTCCACATATCATGGAAGTCTTTGGCTGTGGGGTGGATGGTCAGAAGATTTTTCTTCAAGTGATCCACAGGTAACAGGGGATTCCACCCTTTCTCTACCAGTGCAGGTGTTTTTCCTGTGGTAGAGTGCTGGCTTGTATTATAAGCCAGTTGGACTTCTGGTAAGAGGGTGAACCAATCATGGGTGTATCCCTCATGGTCCTTGTATTCCATGCCATAGGCACAGAACCTCCTGAGGATGTCCTCCATTGTCTGGATCATCCTCTCAGCTAGGCCATCTGTTTGTGGATGGTAAGCTGTGGAAAAAGCAAGCTTGGTGCCTAGCATGTCATATAAATTGGTCCAAAATTCAGATGTGAATTTTGGGTCCCTGTCACTAATTATGATCTTAGGGACTCCACAGGTGGATATGATGTTATTCCAAAATAACAGAGCAGTGTCCATGGCTGTGTCCTCTTTATGGAATGGTAGACATCTCATGCTCTTGCTGAACCTATCTACTATGATTAGGCAGGCATTGTAGTTTTCCTTGCCTCCTGGGACAAGTCCTGTGACCCAGTCCATGTTGATGGTTTCCCATGGGTGTTTGGGTTCTTCTATGTGTTGAAGCAACCCATATTTCTTCCCATGCTTTCTATTTGCCTTTTGGCATCTTTCACAAGTGTTGATGTATTCACTCAACTCTTGTTCCCACTTGGGCCACCAAGCTGTGCTTGCTACCCTCTCTTTAGTCCTGTCCTCACTCATGTGTCCCATGTAGGGGCAGTCATGGCATTCCTGCAGGATTAAAGAGATGTGGTCTCTGTCTATCACTGTGAGTGCACTGGTGTGCTTTTCTCTGTGATAAATTAGGCCATCTATAAGGAAGAATTTATTGTCCTTATAGGCCCTCAACCAAGGTTCCTCCAGCTGGGTTTCCAGTTCTGGGCTCCTGTATTTTTGTTGAAGGAGTTGGAGTAGTATGCTACACAGTTTGTGTTTAGCATAAGATTTCAGTACTTCATTGAAAAATTCATTGTGCAATTCTGAGGAACTTATTCCCAGTATGGGGGTTTCTGTCCCTTCTGAATCAGTGTTTCCACTGTCAAGGGTACCACTACCTGGTGCCCATTCAGAGAATCTGAAGTTTTTCTTCCTATTTATTTCCATAAAATGGATAGGAATTTTTGCAGCAACTTCAGGGTCATAAGCTGGATTGCTTTTGACATTGTCCAGTGGCCATCTGCATTGGTATGGCTTTTACCTTCCTTGTATATGATGGTCATGTTCCCTCTATACTCCTGGATGGCTATTTGCCATCTCAGCATGTGTCTATTAGTAGTCTTCATGTTTAGTAAAGACTTCAAGGCTGTGCAGTCTGTGTAGACTTCAAAGACTGCACCCTCCAAATAATAATGGAGTTTTTCTAGAGCACAGACTAGACATAGAAATTCTGTCTGGGTGGCCCCATACCTGGCTTCTGAATCTTTCAGCTGCCTGGAGATGTAACATATTACACCTTCTCTTGGTTCACCATCCACAATTTGTCTTTGGTGAAGGGCTGCTCCCAAGCCTTGGCTGCATGCTGCATCTATATATAACTTGAATGGTAGTTCAAAGTCAGGCAAGATGAGCACAGGTGCATTTGTGAGTTCATATTTGATCCTCTCATATGCATCCCTCCTTTCCTTGGTTATTTCAAAAACTACATCCTTTGAGCATAACTTGTATAAACTACTAGTTATGTGAGCAAAGTTTTTGATGTGGTTTCTGTAGTAGCTAGCAAATCCAAGGAAAGATTGCATCTCTTTGATGTTCTTTGGTACTGGCTTTTGCAGTACTGCTGCTACTTTGTTCTGGTCAATTGCCAGACTAAGGCCTGAGACTTTGTGTCCTAGAGCTAGTAGCTCTTGTTGGCCAAAATTACACTTTTTAAGTGAAATTTTCAGATTGATGGGTGTACATTTACTTAGCACTCTGTCTATGTATTGTACATGGTCTTCCCATGTCTCTGAGTATATAATGATATCATCAATATACACTACCATCCAGCCTTCCATTATTTCTTCTTGAAATATGGTGTCCATCATCCTTTGGAAGTGGGCTGGTGCATTCTTGATGCCAAATGGCATCCTGGTGTACTCATATATGCCCATATGGCATATTATTCTGAGTAATTTCATGGAGTTTGGTTTAACTCCATTTTGGTGGAAGCCCTTCATACAATCCATCTTGGTTATGTATTTGGCTTTGGCCAATTTGTCCAAGGCATGAGGTATCCTTGGTATAGGATACCTGTCTGCTTTTGTGTAGTTGTTCATGGCTCTGAAGTCTCCACACATTCTAGACTTGCCATCATGCCAGGTGATTAGGACAGGAGTGGTGATTTCCACTATTTCATTATGTCCAATCTTCCTAATGACATCCACGTCCAGGAGTTCATTGATATGTTTCTCAATCTCTTTCCTGGTCTCCAGACTTGCTGGGTAAGGAGGTCTCCTTAACATGGGTGGATAAGGCCTTTCTACATCCAGATACAGTTCTATATCATGGCCTTTGATCTTGCCTAATGGTTCTTCACCAATGGCAAATGCTGGTCTATTCTTCCTCAGCATCTTCAGTAAACTTAGCTTTTGTTTACTGGTGAGGGTAGTGCTAAACTGTCCCTCTCTGAATTCTTTCAGAATTTCTTCCAGTGGGTCCTGAGAAGATATCTGGTATATATCAAGAGAAAATTTCTTTTCCTTGTTAGTACCAATGGTAATATGCCTATTTTTACTGTTGTAAATATCTATGCCATACATCCTCTGGTAATCTGTTCCCAGTAAAAACCCTTGGATGTGGGCATCTTCAAGCACTACAAACTCTGGGTTGAGTCTGATATTACCTTTTCTGTGGGGTATAATTATCTCTTTGATAATTGTCCCAATAGAGGTCATCTTTCCAGATGCACTCTTAAAGTTCTTTGCCCTGGTGGGCAAGAGTTCTTTTTCCCAGTTTGGGAAGTGGTTATCCAGATAATTTCTGGCCACTATGGAGCAGTGTGCTCCACTGTCAATGATCAGTGGGTGCTGAGCATTGTCAATACATACAGTCATTTTTGTGGCTGTTCCATGTATATATGCCATTCCTTTGGTTGGTGTAACCAGGAATGTTTGTGCATCTTGTGTATGTTTACACAAGTTCTTGTTGGCAGTGTCTTGTGGCATGCCTGCTTCCAGCTGTATATCCTGGATTTCTAGTGGGGTTTCCTCTTGGTATTCCACTAGAAATTCCTATCTTGGGTCTTGATCCTCATCAGATGGTTCTCTAATGGCATCACCCATAGAGTCTGATTCAGAATCCTCTGTTGGAGGTTCTTCTTCAGGGACTTTTTCTATAGCATAGACTTTCTTCTTTGCTTTTGGACATTTGTTGGCATAGTGGTCTGTTGAACCACAATTGTGACAAGAATTCTTCTTCTTTGCCACTTCTGCCACTCTTTCTCTGGGTTTGTCTTTAAACTCTACCCTGAAAGGTTGTTTCTCTTTGAAACTATTGCTTCTATATGGGGTGAAGTTCCCTATATTAGTCCTTTTCCTTATTTCTTGTAAGGTATTGGCTATATCATCTAGAGTGCAATTTTGGTTGCATCTGCACTTTACTGCATGCTCTAGTTCTCCTGGCAGTTGTGTCAGAAGTTTATGATTCCTCATTTGAATGTTCATTTGAGGATCAATGGCTTTAAGTCTTTTAGACTGTCCAAGACACCACTCATATGGATCTTTGTCCACAGAGTATTTGTCATTTTCAAATGACATGGTCTTTTGCCATATCCAAGTTCCATTACTGTACTTTTGGATTATTTGACTCTTCCACCATGGCCAATTTCTTCTGCCATGGATTTCTTTCATTTCAGTGTACCATATACTTGCATGACCTTTAAATGCAGTATTCAGTCTAGCAGTAATCCAGTAATCTGGTATGCTTGGTACATCAATGAAGAGTCCATCAATATAATCTATGAGCTCCATATGATCATATTCTCCTGATCCAGAGAATTTGGGCCAGTTTGAGGCCTCAGGAAGCTGTTTCAAGGCTTCCTTCTCTGAATAAGACATGCCATCTCCATCCTGGTATTGTGATGGAGATCTTGCCTTATTCAACAACATGGCATCTGGTTTGATGTCATCTGGTTGATATGGATTCTCCATAGCTTGGCCTTGTGGTTGGGGCTTTAAGCTATGGTAGGCATCAAACAATTTGTTGATGTCTTGGTTCAGACACTCCCTGTCCCTGCTGCTATGGTGTTGTTCTTCAGAGACTTTATTCAGTCTCTTGTTGGTTTCTTCAGAGGCTTTGCTCAGTCAAGCATATCCTTCCTGAAGGTTTTTAACTATCTGCTGCAATGAGACTTGAGTTTTTCTCATCCTCTCTTGGGCAGCTGCAAATTCTGCAGCCTGCTTTGCAGATTGCTCAGCATATTGGGACATTTGCAACCACAGTGTGTCACTGTTGATGTTGCTCTCAGATGTGATAATGTTATTTTCAGTCTGAGTGGGGGTAATGTTTCTATTACTAGGACTACTGATTCTAGAGTGGTTTACAACTACTTCTGGTTCTTGTGTACTTCTTTTACCAAATCTAACAGCTTCTGGATCATGGGGTCTGACTCTTTCCTCCTCTGGTTAAAGGAGGCTTTGTTCTTGCCCTTGTTGCCTTGTCTTCTCCTAGAAACTTCCTGGAATTGTGAAGAATGGTGACTCTTGGCCACTGATCTGCTGGTTTCTGAATGGTGTGAAGCCACTGGAGAGCTGATTTGGCTTGCTCCTTGTGAACCTGAAGGAATCTGAGTAGGCCCTGTCTGGGTTAACTGTTCTTCTATAGCTTGGATAGTGGCTTGATTCTCCCTTATCCTCTGTGCCCTTGCCTCCAGGAGTCTGTGCTGCCTGGTAGGGTTCCAACCTTTGGTGATTACCATAAGGTCCTTGAAGTCTATCTCTTTGAGACAGATCTTCTGGCAACTTGATCCCAGTTCTGCCCAGTGAGTTGCTAGGTTGAACCTCTTGTTGTCCATGCTCCATTGAAACAAATCTTTGAGTAGTTGGTGGATTTGAAGAACTTGATCCATATCCTTCCAGTCCTCTGGTTTGAGGTTTCTGTTGAATTGGAGTGTGAATGGCAAGGTTGATATTATCTCCCTCATTGTTTTGCCATCCACCACTGTGTCCAATGTGTCTTCTTTCAGGTCTTCTGGTTCTAGACATTCCTGCTCTATCCTCTGGCTGGTTCCTTTGGAAGCCAAGGTCTCTGAGGTATGCAGGGGACATATCAGTGTTTGCAAGCAGTCAAAAACTTTATGTTCTTAGGGTATTTACCTTTGACTGTGCCTTGTACAAATTTGTTATCTTCTGATTTGGGCAGTTTGCCTTTGGAGGTTACAACTGGGTTAATAATTGTAATCTTCCCTGTACAAGTGGTTAAGGTTGGTTTACCTTGTATTGAAGCAGGGTTTTGTGGTTTTCTACTCCTCTGAATGGCTATTGGTGTCCACTTCTTGGCTGTAATGAGGCCTTCACTAAGCCTTTTTCCTTTACCCTTGCTGCCCTCTGGTTCTGAGGGTGTCACTGGTGTGTTGGCCTGTGACTGGGTTTCAAGTGGGATGTAGTTGTCTTCCACTGAATCAAAACAGGAAAAAGAGGGCTTATGTCAGTTAAGACTTCTTAAAAGGCTGGTTTTGCACGTCTAAGAATGGCCTCTGGGCTTGTATATCATTACAGTATGCCCTTGTATAATGACAGTGTAATTGAATTAGCAATTTCACGTCAAAAATACAGCTTATGGTGTCCTGTCACACTGTTTGTGTGTCAGTATCCCTCAGATACACTTGTGGTTTGCAAGTGTATTCTGTAAAAAGTGGTTTGTATACAAGTGTTATTGAATTAACAATACACTTGACCACGCCTCAACTGATGGTTTTTCAGTCAGAGGTGTCCTTATTCAGTCAAGAATACAGGACTTTATTAGTGGCTTATGTGTTTTTATATGCAAAACACGCCAAAAATAATAAATTACTGTGGGTGTTAACCACATAAAAAATACTCTTATAATATGAGTATATAAAAAAAAGGTAAAAATATATAAAATATATATTTTTAAATAGAAATTATGCCTAAAAAGGATAAAACAATGGTTAATAAGTCATAAAACAGAGAAAAGACTTACTTGTAAGGTCCAAAAAAAGCCAAAAACATGGCCAGGCCCCCAAAATGTCAGGATGATACTATGATAAAGGTATAACTAGGCTAATTACAACTTTAACTGTGTATGTGACACGGCAGAAAATGATTAAAAAGATTTATAAAGGTTTTATAATAAGATAAAAGGGTTCTACTATTGAAAAATAGTGGTGGTGAGCGCTATTGAGAACCCTGGGTGCAGGCTTTATCTGTTGGATTACAATAATAAAGTCTACAATAATTAAAGATTATAATTATACCTGATTATTTAACCAAGAGTAAAACTGTTTTTGACAGTTTACTACGTAGGTTATTCAAGAGCAGGATGAGGAAAGGATTTTGGCTGTGAAAAGCCCTCCTTTTATCCTGAAATTGGGGTGGAAAGGCTGCTAGACCTTTCCACGTAGAGGAAGTGAAGATTTTTCACTCTCTATGACAGGCTTGTGGTTTGTAAACAGCCTTTATACCCTGTATTGGGCTCAGATGTGGTTTTGAAACCACATCTGGGCAGTTTTCACCAATACAGGGTGAAAATTTTCATATGGGGACCTCGCAGCCTGATTCTGACGTGTATGACGCGTAGAATGCTGTACAGAAGCTGTATGGGACCCCAGTATTGACTGACATATGAGGTATTGAAGTAAAAACATGCTTCTTCGTCTATTTGACACCTCATATTCATGGTTATGGGATATTATCCCATGGTAAGGCTGTATCTGACAGCAGGTGGGATTTTGACCTTAAAATGGTCATAACTCTGTCAGTTTTTGAGATATCAAGCTCAAAGTTGGTTCATTGAATCGCTCTGTATGAGCTCTACACAATGGTACCCAACTTTACATGGTTATCATTAAATATGACAAAGTTATCCCATGTACAAGTATTTTTGTACATTGGCGTGGTCTGGTCAAAAGCTGTATTAAGCTTGTTTGGCCAATAACTTCTGTTGTAGTTGAGTTATGAGGAAATGGATGGCACCATCAGATAGCCCTGATTGTGCTCTTTCCAAAAAGACCCCACTTCAGGTATCTCACACTAAAACTGTAAAAGTTAGATGAGAGGTGAATGTTTTGTTCACCCTTATTTGGTCTGAATTTGACCATAACTCAAGTAATACTGGTGCTAGCTCAGTTTGGCTGGTACCATTGGATAGCCCTGGCTTAGAGCTTCATTTTTAGTACCCATTTGATGGGTTTAAGCCTCTCCTTCTATATTTTAGATGAGAGGTGAAAATTAAGGTTTATGCTCAGTAATAACTTTGAGCAGGAATAACTTTGTTATTTCTTGTCCTATGGTGATGGGACTTATATTTTCAGAAAGAGGTGAGTTTCCTCTTTCTTCTGATACCTTTTGAGCTAATTTGGCTCAGCTCCATGTTTTGGTGGTATTTTGGCTATACCATTGGTTTATGGTATTTTGGCTATACCATTGGTTTATGGTATTTTGGCTGTCATGCTTGTGCTCTGGTTTTGAGTCACAGGCTGACATAAAGAGAGTCAAATTCAGATATCAGGTCCAACGCTCAAATATCTAGTGGTACACAATCCAAGCTCCCAGTCTTTTCAAAGAAACCCCACAGGCTCAAACCTTCTATCAAGACCTAACCCTCCATCGATCTCTCAACTGAGAAGATCATCACAAATTTCATCACAAGGTTCTCCTGAAGAAATACTGAAAAAATCATGTGTTAAAGGAAAGGAAAGGAAATTTTTCCCAAGTTCCACTTCATTAATATCCCAAGAAATTTTTAATCAATAACCTGGCATATTTTCAAAGGAATCAGGTAGAATGAATAATTCTACCTCTTTCCACAGAAATTTTCATTTATCTCACAGAAAAAGCACATTTCTTCTTTGTCACCACTCCTGGGTTAATCCAAGACAAAACTGAATATAACCATTGAGGAGCTTAAATTTCTACATGAAGATAACCATAAGATTATCCTTTCATCATTTAAAACCCATATACCCAGAAATATGGGATTTCCTTCATGTGAAACCCAAAAGGCTTCTGATTGGCTTATCTTATATACAGTGCATATATTCTTATTACTCATTGCAAAATTAAATAATGAAAAGTATTTAAATCCCTCCAGAGAAATACTTATTTAAACCACTTCCACTTTAGTCTCTTTAGTTAACATTGCAATGACCCACTCGATTTTTAAAGTTTCAAATCTTTATTTGATAAGCTCTTAGTTAACTATTGCCGGAGCTTATTAGAGAATTGAGACCCAAAATTAGATCTAAAACCCACTTTACACATATCTAAACATTTATATGAAGTTATTTTCAACTATGGACTACCCTCAGTTGTTTCATTCTAAGTAGGAGAAAGAATAAATTACCTTGTGACTCAGGAAAATATAATTAAAAACACAGTTGAGAGTTTTTTTTGACTTTATTTTAATTATAATTAATAAATATAAATCTTCATAAAAAAATTCAAAAACATATTTACAAGTCAGTATTCCAAAAATTACTACAAAAGATAATATTAAGAGACGTTGTGAATGGAGTAGGTAAAAAAGCTCCCCAAATAAAACTAATTCAAATCATCATCAGAATTTCCAGATTTGATTTTAATAATGTATGGAAAAGTTAAAAAAGTATAACCAAAATCAGATTCAGTTCAGTTAAAAACACTCGATCTTTTTAAAGGCTTCCTCAAAAAATTTTCCAGAAAATCTTTTCCTGAAGTTTATTATTCTAATTGGACCTTGTGTAAATCTATGAAGTTTAAGGGAATGAAATTTCCCCTGAATAATCACACCTTGGGATCTCTCAGATCACATTTATGGAAAAGGGTGGTAGCCCCTAATTACAATTTGCAATTTTCTGAGAAAATAATTTTGGAGGAATATTAAAAAAATATATTTCTTATTTTTTAAGAATACTTACTCTACTAATCAATTTAAAGAAACATTAAGATCATTTCAAAATATTTAATTACTTGAATTTAAAAGTATCATTAAAAAAAATCTGAAAGTTTTATTATAATAACTCAAAAAAAATATTCAAGGAAATTTTTAAAGCTACCAGAGCTCATCAAAAAGGTTGGATTCTGATGATTAAGTACTTTTTGCTATTGTAATAAATCAAGTTATAAGTATTAAATTATTAGTTATATTACTGGATATTGATTACTAATAGATATCTTCCTTCCAAAAACAGAAAAATATTTATTTTTAAGCTTCATTTATTTTTATTTCCAAACTCTCAAAAAACACTAACCTTTTAAAATTAATTTGAATTATTATGTCAAAATTTATTTTTATTTTTTTTAAAACAATTTATTCTCTAATATATTTTAATAAAATTTTATTTAAATGATAAATATTTTTAAATGAAACAAAAAAAAAATTTTCTCATAAAGAATTTTTTTATTATATAACATAATTTTTTTTTTTCTTGAATTATGATTATTTTACCATTTTTTAAATTATATATTACTTAATAATTAATTTTCAAAAACCACCAATTAATTAAAACTGAAAAATATAATATTAAAAATTTAATATTAATATTAATTTTTAAATTTATATGAAATAATTTTCATTAATTAACTTTTTGAAACTTTTTAAAAATTATTTTAAATATCTTTGGCTAATATTTAATTGAAATTTTAAATTATACTTGTGATATAATTCAAACTATTATGAATAAAAATCTTTAATTTATAAGAGATAATTATCAAAATAGGAGAATTTGTGTAGAAATACTCATTTTGAATTAATAATAGATACTTCCTATAAATTTTTTACTATTTATTAATGTAAAATATGAATATAAAATAGTATATTGAAAACTCAAAGATATTTTATTTTGATATTACACAAAGAATCTTTTCAATCTAGCACAATTTGAAGAAAAAAAATTCAATAAATTCAATTAAATCAGAGTTTCTTACACAATTTAAGGATTCAAACTTTAAATTATTTAATTAAAATTTCTTAGATACTTTAAATTTAATTTTCATTATCATTCTTAAAACTTCTCAATTAATTTCTTAAGTATTATTTATAAAAATTTTAGAATAAATTCATTTGAATTATTATGTGGGAATTAAAATTTATAATTGAAAAATATATATCTTGTATTGGTATAATCTGAAAATAATTTATTTTGATAGCTCATTATTATGAAGGATTAATTTTGATAAGATAAGGATTATAAATTGGGTACAGTTTTACATGGCCTATGTAAGGAGTAATTTAATGATAGAAATATTGAGATATCATGCCAATAATCTCATTGGTATATTATTAGGGGATCCAATAAATTATTATTCAATGTTATTTTTTTTAATCTTCCAAATACCATTATTCTATATTCACAAATAGAGATGAATATCTTTTACAACCTAATTTTTGAAAATAGTTATTAAGGAAATATATATTAATTTATTAAAATTTATTAATTTAAATTTATCAATTTTAAATTAAAATATCTCATTTTGTAAAAGCATTTAGCTTTTAAAAATACTTTTACTATAGATTATCAGAGACTTTTGTGTTTCAATATATTCAATCTGTTTTACTTTAAATAATCTCAAAAAAACAACATTGTTAAATTTAATTTCTATTCAAAATAAAAAAATATAACTCTTCACTTTCCTGAAAGATATTCCTACATTTTGAGAAGGATAATACAAAACCTCCAGGATCTCATGGAGAATTTAGGGTTAATACTCAAGATAGTGGAGTTTTGGAGTAATCTTATCTTATTATGAACTGTAAGTATAGTTTATTTAACTGATACTGTGGTCTCATCCTATGAAATAATAATAAAAAAGTGAATATTATTCTTGATTTTAAGCTTTTTATAGTAACATATATTATCATTTTGAAATATTGAGTTTAGATATAGAAATAGCCATCTGAGGTCGAAAGTTATGGTTTTTTTTTTGTGAATGAGTCTTTCTGATATTTTGAGCTATAATTCATGTCCAAACAACAATAAGGGGTTTTAACTATAATTTTTAGGATTGTAGATGTGGCTTGTATTTCTTCCAAATATTCAATTTTAACGTTTCAATTCCAATTCAGTTTTAAACCTATTTCCAACTTATCTACTAATTGATTTTCCAAATGCAACACCTTCTGTAAGGTGAAGCCACTTTGCTCATGGTGATTGATTTATAGAAGCTTTTATAGTTAGGAAAATTAAAAAATTCACTAAAAATATATTCCTAAAACTAAAAAAAAATCTAAAAAAGTTAAAATCAACTCAATATATTACTTTCTTTACCACAAAATTCTTGATTTTTTTTTAGTTTCATATATTGTAAAATTGATAAATAGAAAATATTTTACCTAATTAGTAATAATTATTTCCAATTAACCCCCAAGTTGTTTTAACAAGATTTTGTCTTGAGTCAGAATCAATTTCTGAAGAATGAAATTTATTTTTTTTGTGGTATTCTATTTAATATTATAAAATAAATAAATCTCATTGAGATAATTTGATTTCTTAATAAATTATTTCTGTAAATTATTCAATAATAATAAAGAAATCAAGAGTTTTTTTTTGTATATTAAGACTAAATAGAATTAGTTCAATTGGATTATAATATATAAAAAATCTTTTGATATCAAAATGAATTCAATATTTATCTTTAATTTTTGCATCATTTAAAACCTTAATTATATATGGCTCATATAATTAGTTTTTATTAATTAAGTTAGAACTTTTTAAAGAAAGAGTTTAATTATATTTTAGTATTCAATTAATAAAACATAATAATAGAGTTGAATTTCATTTCTTCATTTAATTTTAATACAATAAAATTGTGAGCCTGTGAGGTATGTATAACATACCCATAAGGCCACAAATGATTTTACAGACAGTCAATTTTGTCTTAAACAGACTTTTTAGTTGAATTTAAAATAAAAAATAACAAAAAATAAGTATAACTTTATTTTGGATAAACAAAGTTATAATTATTATGTCATTTTTGGATTCTACACCAAAAATAACCTAGGGTACACCCATAGGGTGTTATACCCAAAAACACTTATTTCTTGTGTTATTGGAAGATTTAAGAATCTCACAGTACTAATGTAGCTTTTTTAACATTTTTTAAAATTGTTAAATTTAAGCTTATTTAAGCTTAAATTTAAAGTTACATAAGGTTTATGCAACTTTACCAAAATTTTAGTTAAAATTGAGGTGTTGTGTATATTTACTGAATTGGCTAAGGATTTTCCATACAGAATGTAAATCCTGCGTGAGCTCAATTTAAAAGGGTTTAAAGCCATGGTATGGCTTTAAATAAATAAAAGGGCAAAATCCACACAAAAAGGTGGGACAAAGGAAAAAGACCAAATAGAGCTGGGGTACCCAACTTTTTGGATCTGCAAGGACTCAATTAAGGTTGTCCACCTGTATTGAAGGATTTTCAACCTTATTTAAACTTTAAGATTAGACTTTGATCCAACCTTAAGGTTTAAACTGGTTTTATCCCAATTTGGACAGGAATTTCAAGCTGCCAAAGGGTAAATCCCAATATGCAGGCTTGAAATCAAGGTTTTAAGAACTGTCAGAGCTTAATTAAGCTTAAAAACCTTAAATAAGCTTAAAACTTTAAAGTTTCAAGCATTAAAACCTTATCAAAACTTAAGGTTTGGTGTGTATTGCTATTTTACGTGGAAGAATAGCAATAACTTCAAAAATTCATTAAAAATCCAATTCTTAATGGATTTGCTTGAAAATTTCACACAACTTAGAATTTAATATTATCAATATATAAATTAAATTTTAAGTATCTTTTATAAATAAATTTCCTGGGTAATTAGCCTGGAAATTTACTCTTTTAATTAAGCTTAAAGAAAATTATGATTTCTTTAAAAATTAATTAAAAACTGGGTTTAGAAGATTTCTGCTTGAAACTCTAATTTTAAGTTGTTCATGTGATGAACTTTAATATAAATAAACTTATTTTATATTAAAACTTAAAATAATTAAACTAAATGAGGATTAAAGTTACTTGGAGTTAAGAATAACACTGGTAACTTTAAATTGGAAGTAAAAATAAGTTGCCTTAAGTTAAGAACTCTATTTTTAAGCATGGTTTTTCAGTTTTGACCTGAGCACGCCCTCTACATTCATTATGAATCATGAGAGCTGCCCTGAAGACATAAAAAGAGTCTTTTCATCACTGTTTTGTCCATCATTCATTATCAATCCAATCATATTAGAAATTTAAACAGGTAAAAGTTTTATTAAATATAAAATCTTATTATTAAAAGTAATTCTTAAGTTATTTTTATTCTTTATTTATTGAAATTAAAGAATTGAAGTCATAGAATTTAGATTATTGTTGTAATCACCAATAATATATTTTATTATTTAAAATTATCATTTTAAATATCTTTTAAAATCCACAAATTCCTCTCAAAAGCTCTTGAATCATAATTTATATTATTAAAAGTTGTTTTATCTTTAAATTTATTGATTTTTGACGTGTTTTTAACTTATAATTATTATTTAATATTATAACTGTTGTATTTTGACTTATTGTATTAAATAAATCTTATAAGTAAGTCTTCTCTAGAATTCTATATTTTTTTATCTAGTATTAGTTTTTTTTATATAGAATTTTTATTCTAAAAGAATTATTTCTGCACAGTGTGTGTTTAATTCTTTTTATAAATAATATTTATATTATTTATAAGTGGTTAATATTCATATTTTCCACGTGTAATTGTCTCATTAAGAGCTTTACACTTCTTATTGTTATAACTGTCAGTGACTATAACAATAATAGAATAATTATAATTTATTATAATTATTATTTTTTTTTATTATTATATTATTATAATAATAATTAAATTTATTTTTTTTATATATAATTATTTTTAATAATTATATTTAAATTTGTGGTTATAATATTTTATTATATTATATTTTTCTACTGAGGACAGTCATAGTACTCTTGATATTGCTACTATTATCAAGAGTTTCATAGACAAACCTTACAAAAATAATCTGAATCCTTACATTAAGAGGTAATTTATTAATCAAAATCTTTTCAAAATGATATCTTTTTGGATTTCAAATATATGGGATCTTAATGATTCTTTATATAAATAGAATTAGATTGAATTCTATGAGAAATATATAAATATAATAATACAATGATTTATATTTATCAATAATGAATAATAATGAAACAAAAATTCTGATGATTTTCTTTTCTTTATTTTTTTTTAAAAAAATAATATTAACAGAATATCAAGTTTTATTTAAATTTATGAAATAATATTATTTTTCTTTCTTATTAATTGGAAGTAATACAAGAAAAAATCTTATAGATAAGAAATTTTATCTCTTCAAATCATCATATTTATTTCTCTTTATATAGTGAATATATTTCTCATAAGATATTTTACAATAAATATATTCTATAAGATCTTCAATAGGGTTACT
Organism: Austropuccinia psidii; assembly: GCA_023105745.1. NCBI lineage: Eukaryota > Fungi > Basidiomycota > Pucciniomycetes > Pucciniales > Sphaerophragmiaceae > Austropuccinia > Austropuccinia psidii. Next base: position 17,056,412 of record JALGQZ010000009.1, on the reverse strand, counting down.
TAAAAGAAACAAGTATTAGGTGCTTAACAATTATCAATAAAGAAATTGGATAATTTTAATAAGAATGTTGAATAACTTATTTAAATCAGATATAGAGTCAAGAAAATACTTTATAAATGGAGTTTAGTTATCCTCATAAAATTATAAAATCAAAACAAAGTAAATTTTAATTTAAAAATCTCAACAGAAAATTAAATCATAAATGAATTGTATATATTTAGCATTAGTAATTTTCATATTTACCAGAGATGTCTCATTTGGTATGATAAAACATATGGATATTTGAATGAGTTTTTGAAATTATTCATCAATCAGAAGGATTTTAGTCCTCATAGAAATCTGTTTTTAGATTTGAATAGTAAAAAATGATCCTATTATAAGAGAAATAAAATAAAAGCAAAAAGTTAAAGCTTAATTCATTTATTGATGAAGTAGGTTGAAACGATGTGATAGTTGAAAAATTATTATTTTGTATATTTGAAGGGGATCACTTTAATATAGAACTATGTTTACTAAATCATGATATCAACTATATCATTTATCATCATCTTATTCTATAGTATCACTTAGTGATTAATCTAAGTGAATATTTCATATACTTGAATAACCTGAACTGAAATGATGGAATATAGAATCAGATATATCTGAGATTATAATAAGAATATATTTCATAAAATGAGAGAGTTAATTCCATAAATTGTGATTATTTTGTCTCAAGTGTCATATTTAAGGCTTAAATCAAAATACATTTGACATAAATCTATATAATTTATTGAAATAAACTCATAACTTGAAGCTGTTCTTTATTGTTTTATTTTTTGAACCATGCTTCAGATGAGTATTATTTGTAAAATTTTCCAAGAAAAATTTAAAAACTTCAAAAGGATTGATAAATAAGAATATTGATTTTATAAAGAAAAGAAGTCTCTGGATGAGAAATTAAATAAAACTCAGCTAAGATTCAAAATTTTGAAATAAATGATCTTAGATAAAAAAACATAAGGTTTTCATCCTGAAATAGGAAAACTAATGGGGCTTTAGCACTTAGAAATTGAAGATCTTAAATCTGTGATTTTAGGGATAAGAATTTACCACAGCCACCAATGAAGGCTAACCTGATAAAGATCCAACCTCACTGCCTCAGACTCACCTATTCTCCCTGCGGAAAATATGAAGAATATTCTTCTATGAAATCATACCAACTGCACCAGCCTTTGCCAATGAGGACAAACAATATCTTTGCCTGTGAGGTCAACTTTAACTTAAAGGAAAGATGTCTCAAATCACATATGGAAGTATAATTTTTCTGCTTTATCAACTTAGCCCAGCTTTTTTCCATCCCACTAAATCTTCATTGTCCAGGTTCTCATTTATACTGATCCCACCTTCAAGCTGGGTTTTGCTGTTCTCACAGTCAGCTAATCATCTAATAAACTGATGGTTTTGATTGATGCCTCACTGCATCATCAATAGCTAAGATGAAACAGTAATTAAGCCCTTTCCACTTGTGTTTGGCACTCTTCCCTTTTCCTTGATTGATAATTCAGCTTGTTACTGACTCTTGCTTAAAAAGTTGATCATTTTATTTCCATTCTTAAAAAACCTTCATTTTTTGAGCCCCTCCAGAGTGAATGCTTTTCCACCTTCCCTTCCTTTCCAAAAACAACCCTTGAGATAAAAATTCAAGAGTTGTTTTGAGATTTTGTAAGCCTGATCAGCCCATATTAGTATCTATTGACTTGATATATCATCATGAAAGTTTGCTAACTCTCAACATTTGTTGCTTAAATTTGAATCAAGTAAAATTTAAAACTCAAGTTGAACAAATTTTGAGAAGATTATTTTACTAAATTTGAATTTCATCCCTCCATCCTTGATGAAAGAATCCATCTCATTCAGATAAATTTCATACATTGTCTAGGATCACTTCAATTTGAATTAAGCCAAGTTAACTTTAACTTAACTTGGAGCTAACTTTAACCTAACCTCAGGTTAACCTTGCCAGGCTTCAACCTTTTCAGGGCTAAAAATTTAAAATTTGGTCGAAATTCAATCTCAACTTTTTAAAATCTACCACTTTACCATGACAGCTCCTCCTTCTTCCAGTCCATCCATCAAGGAATCCAATCAAAATCAACAAAATCAACAAAATCAACAAAATCAACAGAATCAACAAAATCAACAGAATCAGAATCAAGATATTAATCTACATTCAAGAAATCAATCTCATCCGATCTCATCATCAAATTTATCCAATCAGTTGTTCAATAATCTCTCTTCATCTTTGTCTTCCCATCATCACCAGAATCTCAATCAATCTAATCTAAATAGCTCACAAACGGGATCAAGCTCAAATTTACAATTGCAGCAATCTAGCTCTTATCATCATTCATTTGAACCTTCCTCTTTTTCAACTCATCATCATGATTCAAACTTGGACGAACTCACAGATGAGCAAAAAGCTCAAATCATTCGTCGCCATTTAATGAATAAAGAAGAACAACAAGCCGCTAGAAGAATCTTAAATCAATCAAAAACTGATACTAGTCCATCTGGTAATGGTTCATCGTCGCAATCAATCAAAAATCTAGCACAAGATCATTTAGTTTCAACTACAGTTAATCAATCCAATTCAAAAGATCATGAGAGTTATCCTACTCCTTTTCATTTACCTGGTGGTGATATTCATCATGCTGTTTATAAATGGGCAAACAAACAATCTAACGTAAATTCACCAAACGCTCATCTCATCACCGATCCAAAACCAAATCAACTCGGTTTATTTAGAACTAGATCAATCTCAGTATCAGGAACTAGCTTTAGAGATAGTGAAATTGGTATTAGAGATACTGAATTGGGTACCAGCCCTAATAATCTAAACAATTCACATCAAAATACCGGTCAACCAATTCCTACCTTGGCTTACAAAGATATAATGCAACCTGGCGGATTCCGTCGTGCATTTCTTTATCAAAAAAGAGCTGCAATAGGAAAACCAATTCAAGAATCAGATGATAAAAGATTCACTAAAAAGTATCTTTTCTTTTTCATCTTTAATATTCTTTCTCCAACTTTTTCTAATCTTAAATCATTTCCTTTTCATCAAGTTTTATAGATTTTTTATCTTTGTATGGTCATTTTGGTGGTGAAGATTTAGAGGAGATTGATGAAGTCGAAGAAGCAGCTTTTAGTGCCTTGCATCAAATTGATCCCATTGAAGATGGAATCTCAGATGATGATCTTCATTCAAATTCTAGAAGGGATAACGAAAGAACAGCTCTTTTAGCTCATCGTAGATCTCGTCCAGAACTTCGATCCAGACAAACTAATGAAAACAAACGCAATCGATCCTTGTCATTCTCAAGAAAATATCCCGGTTTTCATGATGGCAGTAACGGCGATGCAACCGTCACTCAGGCTATTTTGATGTTACTAAAATCACTCGTTGGAACTGGGGTCTTGTTTCTTGCTAAAGCTTTCTCCAACGGTGGAATGCTCTTTTCCATTGTTATGCTCTCCATCATCTCCATCATCTCACTTTATTCTTTCATTCTCCTGGTCGAAACCAGATTAGAAATTCCAGGTGGATTTGGCGGTCAGTCTTTTGGCCGTTTTCCATCAATTTTGAAATGCCTCATCTGATTGGATTTCACATTCTCATCTTTAGAAATCGGCGGTCTGCTCTATGGGCCCTGGTGCAGACGTGCTATACTCTTTTCACTTGTAGTCTCCCAACTCGGTTTTGTAGCTGCTTATACTATCTTTATTGCTCAAAACATGCAAGCGTTCGTCTTGGCAGTCACCGACTGTAAAACGTTGATTCCGGTCTACGTCTTGATCTTCGGGCAACTAATTGCTTATTTGCGTTGGTCTCTTTCTGATAAGAAGATATATTCAGTTCGAGCACATCATCTCATTTCCATTTTTTTCCTACTTTTTTTTTTCAGCTCTGGCAATGATTAGGAATATTCAGAAACTTTCAGGCACAGCTCTCGTCGCCGACGTGTTTATTTTGACTGGACTGCTATATGTATTTGGCTACGAACTCAACATTATTTCAAAAATGGGCGTGGCTCCAATCGTAATGTTCAATCCACAAAGTTTTCCTTTGATGGTTGGTACTGCAGTGTTTGCCTTCGAGGGGGTTGGCTTGGTTAGTGCTATTGTTTAAAATCCCATTTTAGACTAAATAAACAGTCTTCTGATTCAATAATCTTTTGTTTTTTTTTCAGGTAATCCCAATTACCGAGAGCATGAAAGAACCTCACAAGTTTCCTGCTGTTTTAAGTGGCGTGATGGCTGGACTCTTAGTCTTGTTTGCCGGCGCAGGTGCATTAGGATATGCTGCATTTGGATCTGATGTTGAAACAGTTGTTCTTGTCAATTTATCTCAGGAGGATAAGCAAGTTCTGAACCTTCACATTGTATGATCATGCTATCTTTTTGACTGATTGAATTGATCTGTCTAGGTTTGTGAATGCTGCTCAGTTTTTGTATAGCATGGCAATCATGTTATCAACTCCACTTCAACTATTTCCAGCTGTTGTAAGTAAAAGTGTTAAGTTTCCATTTTTTTGTTTACCGTCTTAATGATGATTTGCCATTCTAATGGTCGAGAGTAGAGGATTATGGAAAATGGACTATTTAGTAGAAGTGGAAAATATAGTAATCAAGTGAAATGGCAAAAGAATATGTTTAGGACTTTGACGGTTGTGTTTTGCGCCTTTGTTGCATGGGCCGGAGCTGGTGATCTTGACAAGTTTGTTTCATTAATGGGAAGTCTGGCATGTGTTCCCTTATGTTTTTGTTATCGTAAGCGCAATCTGTTTAGTCCAACAAATTTCCATTTAGGGCCTAATCCAATGACTAACATTTTTATTTTCAGCTCCTTTATTACACTACCGAGCTATAGCCAAAACTCTGCGCCAAAAAACAATTGACATCATCATATTTTTGTTTGGTGTAATAGCTGCGATTTATACTACTTATCAAACTGTAAGTCATGCTTCTGTAAAAAATCGAGCGAAGATATCATATCAAATTAAATCATTTATTTTATCTTTTATGTGGTTATATCTAGATGGGCATGATTCTTCATGATAAAAGTGATGATAACCCTAATTTGGGTAAATGCCCGCTACCTTCATTCTAATCTAATGGACAAGGCTCTTTTTCGAAAACATGTATATTCCATTACATTTTATAATATATCCAAAGAGTTGTCATGACCAGCATTTTTCATCACTTTTTCACTTAGCATTCGCCAACTCAATCGATTCCCTCTCGTTTTTGATGATGCTCTTGAAGATTGTACTCTAACTGGATATTTCCAGTTTTTTGGATGACTTTTTTTTTATACTTTTTACGATGGGTACAATATCCCATTTTTTTAGAAATGCATGATAGTAAGTCGGAATGTGTTTGTAAATAATTGTAAGGCGACTGTAGTTCTTTCGGAATTAGTAAAATAGGTGTATTATGTTTTGATCGAGAAAACGTCAGTGCAGCAAGGACGGTCAGGTCGCGTAAATGATAGCGCTATAATAATTGGTTCCGACCCAGTCCATAGCTGTGTTCGATTGTTAAGCTGCATGTGTCGCCCGAACCCGGCTAAACGAGGAAACCCCGCCTCCGCGCCCGTTAAGGCAGGGAGGCGGGGAGCTTATTTTTTACTAAAACATTCAAGTCCCCGGAGGGGACGGGTACTCTTGGGCCCCCTGAAGGGGACCGAACATAACTTAGGCGTTACTTCCAGCAACAAAGCCCAAAAAACTAACTAGAGCTGTAGACTACATGGTTAGATTTGCAAAACTATGTGTGAGGACACAAAGGGCCAAAGGACTGTGCCCAATATTTGATGCATGCAAGTTGTTCAACATACATTGCTGTCAGAGTGCTTTGTTGGTAAGTTAAGATCTTTTGCCCCGCTGAGAAGACATGCTCAGAGGGAGCACTGGTTGTTGGGATAGAAAAATACTTCTGTGCCATTAGATTAAGAGTAGGCAAAACCAAACTTCAGAACTTCCAAAAAAACTGAATATTGGTTGTTTTGGGCTCAGGTGGTTCTGCATAGAAGCATTTAAGCTTCTTCCCTAATGTTGTATCTTCCTGCAACCATGATGGATACATCTCATCAAATAAGGCCATAGCTATGTTTTATGGGATTGGTGATGGGGTTGTTTGGGGGTTTGTTACAGAGAAGTGCTTTTTTGCTTCATCTTCAAATATACAGGTAGGTTTTGCTACTGAACAGTCAAAGTGAGCCAAGGTTGAGTCATCATGGGTAAAGAAAAACTTGAGCTTGAATTTAGGGTCCAAAAGTGACACAAATTTCTGGCATCTTCATAAGTAGGCACTGGAGGTACTTGAACAGCTTTAATGTTATATTATTGATTACTGGATGTATTGAACTGAAATTGTATTGGTTTCTAGCCAAATAAAGAAATGAGAAATTTAGTCAGGAACTTAAAATAATAAATAGGTAAAGAAATTTAAAATTGTTAATAATTTTAATTAGAAGAAGTTAAAGAGGTAGTTCATGATTGATAGTGATGTATTTGGAGCCAAAAAATGATTTTAGTGGATTCATAGAAGGAAGTGAAGAAAATTGATCATCACTTTTATATTGTCCCATTTAAATGGTGAGAGAGGTATTAAAATTCAAGATTTGAAGTGATTAAAAATAAATAATTAATAAGCCCCTTTGAGGTCCTATGCTCATTTTAGAAAGTTGTCATGGGATAAATAATAGGTAGTACCTTGAGAGGAAAATATTTATTTGTGAGTTTGTTTTGAATTTCAAAATTAGTCAATAATCATGTGTATTAAATGCCCCTTTAAATATACTTAAAAAGATAAAATATTGATAAGATCAAAAAAATAATTTTATTTTTTTTTAGCTTTTAAATCATAAAAATTTATTCAAATATATATATATATAAGTCTTTAATTAAAAGATTAATATAATAATAATAAGGTTTGCTTAATTTTTTTTTTATTGATGATATAATTTTTTTTTAATTTTTTTTTTATTAGAATTCATCCTTTAAATACTTTAGATATTTGAAGAAGAATTTTTTTATTTTTTTAAGATTATTATTAATATTAATTATAATCTTGATAGATAATTTAAAATTTTAAAGGTGATTTAATAATAATATTAATATTAATATAAGAATTTCAAGGTAAAATAATTTTTTTTAAGGGTAATTATGGTTATTATAAGTTAAAGATATAGGTAATATAATAATATTAGGATTAAAATAAATATAATCCAATTTATCTATAAGAGTTATGATATAAGGTATAAGGGTAAGATGATATATACTTTTTTATAAATAAAAGTTATTGATAAATTTGATAAGATAACTAATTATCATATCTTCAAACACTAATTCAATACTACTACTACTATAATGGTAAGAATATTAACTAATATTAAACTCTTTCATTTATTAATCATAAATAATATTATAAGATACTAAGACTTTCTACTAATCTTTTCAATATAATATTAAATTATCCTAATAAAGAAAGGATGGATTGATCATAAAGATTATTTTTTGAATCAAAAGCATGGGGGAAGGGGGAAATATCATAGGGAAGACCTCTATTTATACCTTTTGAGGCCTCAATAGAGCCTTCCAAAAACAAGGGACTTGAAATTTTTCCAAATTTGAGGCATTTTAGTGTGGTGTTTTCTGACAAATAAAATTGATCTATCATATAAAGTAATTTTTCTGACAAATCAGATTGATCTATCCTATTAATTGATAATTCTGAGTATGAACTTTGAATTATTTCTAATTCTTACCAATAAATTGATTAGTTGGTGGCTTTTGGCTGATTTGTGGTTCTGAAAAGTGATTTAAAAAAAATTTGAATATGAACTATGGTTAAGTTATTTAATTATGTAATGAATTTTGGTCTTTTGTATAAAGGTACTACTTTTCATATTCATAATTTTAAGTGTGTATATGTCCAGAATTCTTTCAGATATATAGTACTTATGAAAATATGAATTAGGTAAAGTATTACTGTAAACTTATTCTGTAAATTGTCTTTTATGTTGAATAAATATACAACTCTAGTATGAATATCCTAAGCATATTCCTATGGTGAGTTTAGTGAATATACCTCTGACTATATCCATGTTTTTTTTTACTAAATCCATGATATCTTTCTCAATTTTGGTCCCATTGCTTTGAGCCAATATATATCCCTAGTTGAAATTTCATCTAGAGTCCAATGCTCAATTCTTTTAGCTTATTATCTGCCTTCTTTTACATTTCACCTTTCCCAGCTAATTGGGTAGATCTTTCTTCCAATAAATCTTCTTTTGAGGATATTTTGTGCCATTCTACTTCTAAATATGTTTTAGCTTCTATATATATTTAGTGAACTGCCTTTTGACCAAATTTAATTTCAAATTTTGAATACCCTCTTGTACTTTCTTTTGAGATTATGTCAGCCAATGTAACCAGAGGTAGATATTATTTCCATTTTGAAATATTTTCTTCACACATTTTTACCAAGACATCCTTTCACTGCTTGTTCTCTCCTTCTACCATTCCTTGACATTCAGGATAATAAGGAATTTTTACCCTTATCTTTTATCCTGCCTTCCTTACTGAATCTTGTAACCCCTTTCAAAGGTCAGGTCTTCCATCTACTGTGACCTCCTTTGGTGCTCCATATATGCAAATAAATTCTGTTGTAAACCATTATGAGACTGACTTTTCTGTCAGTTTAACCAGAGAAACTGTTTCTGGCCAACCTGAAAAATCATCTCTGGCTACTACAAAATATTTTCATCTTCCTTCTTTGACATTCATTTCATCCATGCTTACTCTCTCAAATAATGTTGAGGTGGGTGATATTTTCCCTTCTTTTTATTTGTAATGGCTTCTTTTTTGACAAGATTTACATGATTTTACCCATTCTTTAACCATTTTCTTCATTCCTTCCTACCAAAATCTTTTTCTCATTTTTCTGCAAGATTTATTTTCACCCTTGTGTCCCATTTCTTCATTTAATTATTTAAGGACTTTCCTTTGTGTTTTCTGGATTTAGAAAATTACTTTGGGGTTTGACTTATGTCCCCTTTTAAGATGGCTTTCCTCCAAAAAGAAATTAGGTGAATTTATTTTTTATTTTTTTAGAATTATCATCTTTCCTATCAACAGGCCTTTATGAAGTCCTTCAATATTCCTGCATTTTTTTCCAGAAGCCTTTTTTATTTTTTTTTTGTAATTTTACTCCTGAAAATTTTAAAATGTTTATGTGTTTAACTCAAAGCTAAGCCTTGGATGTGGCTTTATCCATTCTTTTTCCTCATCAAATTTTGATGAATTTTTTTCTTTATCATATTCTACTTGAGTTTTTCTTGATAGTTAATCTGTAATTGTGAAAAATTTTCCTGGTTTATGTACTAGTTCAAAGGAGAATAATTGTATACAATAAACTCATCTTGTCATTGGGGCATTTGGTAAAAAAGGTTAATTCATCATTTCAATCAAAGCAAAGCTTTTGAATTAACTTTTAACTCAAAGTATTTTCCCCATAATATGGTCTGAAGCTTTTTTAATATATTTTCCATTCCACATAGCTCTAGCTTTGGCTTTGAATATTTTGATTCTGATATTGAAAATTCAATTGAATCATAAAGCACTTGTCTATCTATCCTCTCTTTACCTTCTTGAATGAGGATTTCACCAGCAGCTACGTTTCTTGAGTCTACTCCTAATTTTCTCTTTCCTGATTCTTTTGAATAATCTAAATATTTTAATTTTCTTTCTTCTCCTACATTTTTTTTTTTAGTTTGAGAAATGCCTAATCACATTTTTCATCCCACTCCCATTAAAAATCTTCCCTGGTGAGCCTTCTTAGTGGTGAAGCAATTTGAGAAAATCTTCAAATAAACATTCTTACACAAGAAAAAAAGACCCATAAATCCTCTGAATAACTTCTTATTTATGATCTTTGGGCAATACTGTATCTTATTAATTTTTTTCTGTGAAATTTTCATTTCATTTGGAGACACTACATGTCATACTATATATAATTCTGGGACACAGCATGAAACGTTTTCCCTTGAGATAGTAAATCCTGCCCCTTTAATTGTGAATAATATTATTTCTAATTTAAATTCATATTCCTAAATAAATCTTCTTATTAAGTCTAATTTTTATAAATTTATCTTGGGCCTTTAATTCCTACATTTTCTAGTATTCCCTCTGGAAGTATCCAAGTCATCTTTGCTTAATACACTGCAAAAGAGTTTGTTTCTCCTTGAGGTAATCTTTTAAGCTGAAATCTTCCCAGTGGCAATTCAAAATATGTTAGGGGTCTTGTTGAGATATCCATTTCCCTTTCATCATATAATCCCATTATATCTCCAAGTCCATAGCATGCTTTTCCAGAGAAGGAATCTACAAATTCTTCAATATGAGGTGGAAATCCTGCATGTTTGATTTTAAACTTATTAAGTTCTTGTAATTCATCAATAATTCTAAGATTTCCATTTGAATTTCCTACACAAAAAGCTGGACTTGTGTAGATTGTGGTAGAATGTTCATAAAGGCCTGTTCTTATCTTTTCTCTTATCAACTTTATGAATTGGGTTAAGATTGATTTTGGTATTGTTATTGGCTTCTTTTTTAAAGGTAAGTGTAGTATTACTGGTATCTTGTAAGTTTTTACATATGAATGTTTCAGTATGCTCCTTTCTTATTCACTGAATGCAATGGAATTTCATCTTAGAACTATAAAACTCATTAGAAATCTCTTTTCTTCTTCTGAAAGCCATCCAGGTGATCCAAAATTAATGACTTCAAATACTTCCTGAGTTATTTTTTCTGTGAACATAAATATGGGTGGCTTTGGTGATAATGGTGTAACATATGGATCTCTTGATAATGGTAGGCTTTTCAAGGGAGGATTTATTTCCTGTAAAATAGGATAATCAACTGGTTTAACCTTCTTAAAATACTGATTTATATTTTGCTACACTATTTTGGTAATTTATTTTTCAATGAAACTGATCTTATTTTTTTGTAGTTAAATTAAACTCAATATTGTAACACTTTTTTTTCTTTTCTTCTTTTCTTCATTTTTTTCCAAATAATTTATCAAATTAAGAAAATATTCAACTATTTGGCATTCTTCTTTTAATAAAATTGATTTTGTAGTTTTAGGTCAGACAGGACCCTACAATTAAGGTGTGAAGCCCCTGTATATTAGGTATACAAAATACTGCCTTTTAATGTCATAAAAAGACAATGAGACCCCTTGTCCATTTCTTCACAAGAGATCAGTTTTCTGTAATTCTGAGGACCTCCTGGTCTTCAATTTGACTTGATTCAAGGGCAGGTTTTATTTTTTTTGTTTTTTTTTGAGGTTGAAAAATTTCTTCTATTAATATTGACTTGATCTATCTTGTGGTTTGACAATTAATGAAATGTTTGCATTGATATATATTTATTTCATCTTTTCTAATAATTACCAATTATTTTTTCATATTTCAATTCTAGATCTTTGTCCTTCCTAAATCATTCATGCTTTGGCCAATTTATCAAATATTTGAGAATTTTTATTCAAACCATTTCAAATCTAACCTCTTCTTTCTTCAATTTCTTTATTTACTACCACTCCTGCTTCAATGGACTAAAAAAAGAAATATACTTTCAGCCCTCAGGTGTGCCAACACTGTAGTTTCAAGTCATACAAGGACTCAATATTCTACTGCTCCTTTCATGGATTCATTAAATTGTCAATTTTCTAAATTGAAAGAAATTCTCATAAGCTTAAATTTGAATATGCCTTCAGAGTTTTATTTCTTTTTGATAATAAAATTCAAAAGACCATTATATATTTATTTTACTTCAATAATTTTTCTAAAAATTCATCAAATCATAGTTGAGCCTCCAAGGTATGATTAGAATATCTTATCCATTTATGTTTCTTCTTCATATTTAAAATATTAATTTTCAAGCTTGGGCTAATATACACCTCTTCATTTAAAGCTATGTCTTTGGTTTATCTTCTTTGCTCTCTATTCTAAATTTATGTTGCTTTATATATATATTGTTTTATTAATTTCAAAAATCTTATGTTATTATTATTATTATTATTTTAAGTCTTATTAGAACTAAGAAAAAGGGGTTGATTGGTGTGGTGGCCTGAAACTATATAGTAGCAGTCTACAAGGCTCTAGATCTAATCAACTAAGAGCTATTTCCCATCATAAGACTAGGTATGAACTTTGCTTCTCAGTGTATATTTATTTTTTAAGTACATTAAGACCAGTTGTCCAAGTGCCACCTAGAGCAGGAAGACCATAAAATGATTTCTTTTCTGCACAATATTTTTCTTGAATATAATAAGAAAAAGCTTGAAATTTCTAAGCCTGAAGTGATTAATATCTTTATTTTACATTTGTATTTATTTACTTAATTTCTCATTCCTATCCTGAAGTGGTAATGATACCAGTATATGTTGAGGTTTTTGAATTAATGTTAGAATATCTTAATTATATGTTCATAATGAACCATTAATTTGATTTAAAACTGATAATTTCAATAGAAAGAATATTTATTACTATAGTTGCAGATACTACAGTCATAAATATATCATAACAATAATGAAAATAATTTACATTTCTAGGTCATAGAGAACCAATAAATCCAAATTAGCATAAATATTTCCATAAAAACATCAAAACAATATCCAAAAAGGGCCTTATGGTCTTTCTGGGGACCTTAAAAATAAGTCATAAAAAAAATTTATGGTCTTTCTGAGGACCTTATGAGCTTTATAATGCTCATTTGATATGACTTTTTTTGATTACAGAGTATTTATTCTGGTTTCACTATCCTTTATGATTCATAAGCTCCCATTATCCGTCTAACTCCACTACCCTAACTCAAGCTTAACTACAGATTAACTCAACCTTGACTCAACCTTGACTCCAACCAATCATATCTCAGAATTTGGAATTCAAAATCTGACCAATCAGAATCTAGAAACATTTGAGCTCTGACCAATAATATCATTTCTCCTTTTTTCTGGTCAAGTTGTGGTTTGATGGAAAACATAAAAGGAAGCCTTCTTCCAAAGGCCCAATTTTCTTTCTCAAGTTGTTGATATTATTTTATACATATGGGTCTATACCTATATTACAAAACTATGTGAAGAAAATAGTATTTAAAGTATATTTTTATGGGATCAATTTGGCCAGTTATTACATTAACTACAGTTTGATATTATAATACTTCTACCATGTTACTATTTTATTGTTTTACTATCCCACCATAATATTATAATATTACTCTACTATTCTATTATAATATTATTTTATTAGGATATTATAGTATTATACTATTTTATTATCATAATATTGTAACTTTATTATCTTATTTTATTATAATACTTTAATATTGTGTTACCATAATATAATGGTATCATAGTATTATGATCTGTTTCTTCAATTTTGTTATGGTATATTACTTGATTATCTTAATATTATCTTTTCTTGTTTATCATATTGTTTTATTATAACCTTTATTTTTTTTATTATCTTCCTTTTTAAAGAAAGGGGAGGTGGCCAGTTTCTTTCATGTTTTTCTTTTAAAAAAATAAATAAATTAAAAGCCGGTTATCCCTCCTTGTGAGTTTAATTCTATGTATGTGCTATGTGTGTGTGCATGCTGTGTGTCTGTATGTACCCTGTATGTGTATTGTGTATTTAATTGTGATTATATTCCATTTGGATTCCTGATTTCTTCATCTCTAGAATATTAAGATAAGTTCCTTCATAAATTCTTTCGAGGATTGATGCTAAACATAACTGATGGAATCTTTCTTTCTTATTTGAAAAATGATAGGTCTTCTTGTAGTGAGAAAAATGTCTGAAGGGGTTTTTAATTAAAATTTTTTATTTCTTGAGGTTTTTGAAGAATAAAGAACTACTGTTTTTCAAATTTGAGAGTTCTGATAATGATATAAACTTTACTTTTGTATTGGTAAGTTAATAAGAAATATTCTATATGCTCAATTATAACATAATAATGATTCCATATTCTTTTTCAGATTACCCTGTTAGGCTTTATTTTGAAATAATGCTTGAAATTGAGACTTGTATTTTTCAACAATCAAAAATTATTTTTTTGAAGAAGTGTAAATAAAATATTTGAACTATTTTTTTACACAGGAAAATATTCAGTAAGACAGATATGTTCAAGAATTTCTAAGAGAAATTTTGCTTGATTACTTTGGATTTATCGTTTATTCATTTGAAGTGTTTTTGAAAAAAAAAATTTATGATTTTTTTATACTTGCATCAATCCCTAAGATATTCCTATAAATGTACAATAAATCCCTTCATTCATGAATAAACCCAAAAAATTCTAAAAGTAAAAGTTCTATTTTCCCAGTTTCATACTTATGAACAAGCAGAATTCACCTTAAATTTTTATTTCACAAATATATCATGAGTATTTTTCATAAGAAACAATGAGAAAGTGGAAATTTTTTTAATAAAAATATTTTCTATTTAATTTTCTTTTGAGAATATGTATCATGATGGAAATTTCGCTGTATGGATTTTTTTTTTCAAAATGAGCAGAAGGCCTTCCTTTATGTGCTATGAAATATCCAAAAGTTTCTTCAAATTAAAATTATATAGAAGAAAAAAGTGTTGGTTAATGTAAAAAATCACATTTTGACTTCAGTCATACCAAATTAAAGAAAACCATGATTATTCCCTCAGAATAAACTCATTTTTAATTTTCAAAAAAGTCCCTTACAAGTATTTACCATGAGTCTTCCAATTTTTAATTGACAGTTTCACTTGAATAAAAACCCAAGAAATGGAACTGTTCCTCATGAAGATATATTTTCTGAAAGATATCAATTCAATTCTCAGAGAATTTTATAAATCAATCTAAATCTCTTGAAATATTCATTCTAGCTTATCATCATTAAAGGTGCATACAGATCCCATTACTTACTAAATGATATATTTCAAAGCATAACATATGAGGCCAATGGGTAAAACATTGTACTTGTCATTTTAATAATATTTTCACCATACATTATGATGAATATAATATTTTAGAAAACCCTTCATTATCCTCACAAAGCAGAAAATTTCTTTTTGGAAGTCATACAAGCAAGGGCCATCAAGTTAGACTATTTGCCTAATCATATTTTTTGATTATAATCTGAATAATATTCATATTAGAAATTTGAATCAAAGAAATCCTCCAATATCTGACTTGAAAAAGGAGTGTATTTCAATTGAAAATTGTTTTAACACCATTATCTATGACAATGTTTGCCAAATTAAAAAACATTACATTTCTTCCTGAAGAAAATGGTATCTTCTTTATTTGATCACTTCCAAAAAATATATAATGAAATATTCAGAGGTTCTATAATTAGACTCTTATATTTTATGTGAAAATAATTCATAAAGAAGCAAACAAATACCCAGCTTTTCACCCCTCTTTGGAATGCTTAAGGGATGTTTCACCTACCTAAATTTGCGCTTTTAAAATGAATAAGTAAGTAAAGATTACTAATATTTTACCTATTTCACTCTGAATTTCCTAATTTGAATGAATACTAAGATTGAAAGTAATTATAAAAATAAAGTATTATTATAATTATGGTGTAAAAATATGTATATTATTTAAAAAGAATAAAAGAATATAATGAAAAATATGTATTAATAATCAATAACTGATATATTTATGGAAATTTGTTATTGTTACAAATAAATATTAAATTCATGAAAAATTGTTATTTAATTAGAGAATCAATTCATAATAATATTAATAATATCAAGGCCATATATTAATACAAATACTAATTATATCAATCAACAAATTATCAAGATTAATGATAGGGAGAAAATAATCTACTTTTAAGACTTAATATAAGAATTTTGATTAAATTTACACCTGAGAATGTAACGACAACTTATTTAAACTGTATTGACAATAAAAATCAGAGAGAACTGCAAATTTTACTATTTTTGAGAGAATTAAACAAAAAAATAAAATATTTAATCAATAATGTAAAAAGTAGCAATTATTAATATATGGATATTTGGTTTTTAATAATATAAGGGTTATGTATTCAAAGAATAAAGGAATTAACTTTTTACTTAATTTTTTATTGTATTTGATGAATCCAAGGGGTAAACAGAGGAAGAAGTCCTATTATAGTAGATATTATCCCTTCTAGTGAGAGGATACCTTATAGTAGATGTGTACTGATGTTTTCCAACCAAATCAATAAATATTTCAAGGTTTGGTGATGATTACATCATTATTATGCTATTCTTTAAACTTATCACTATAACTCTAACTTGATGACATCATAATATTGAGAATTGTTTCATTTTTGAGGATTATATTACTTTGAATCATAAAATACTATATCCACCAATTCCATCTCTCATTCAACTGTCAAGCTTAAAATAAGATTAGAGTTATTGATCAGAAATGATCATTTTTAAGGCTTTACTTTAATCCTTAAAAACTTTTAAGTTTTTTGTGCTACAGAAATTCAGGGAGTTAGTTCATAGAAAATTGTACTTTATTGCTATTCTTACAAGAAGATTTGATTACAGCATCAAAACTCTACTTTTAATGATTTTTCTTGTAACTCCACTCTTCTGTCAAGATTTACTATTTTGGACTTCAAACCATGATTTCATGGGGTTGTACCTTGAATATAATGATAAAAATTAGATCATTCTTCATTTATGAGATATTAGAATCTGAATATCTACTTATATGAAAGTTTGGACCACTTTCAAGATTGAGGTGTCAACAGCTGTTGCTATTTTTCACAATATTCCATTATAAACTTTAATCTTGTTTATAACTTGCCAAAAAAGCTTATATTTTTATTCTTATGGTCCTTTAGCTGTGAAATTATTTTAGAATAAACTATTTATCATGTATAATTGAAAATATGTAAGTTAAAAACCATGAATATATGCACTGACCATAAAAGTGCATATATCAGGGTTATCTCAGTAAGTATTTGGTTTACAGGTAGGACATGAAAGAGTCATATATGTAGTTTACTATAGGAAGTCCAATTGTGTAACTTATTTCACATTTTTATTCATTGAGCTCTGAGATAATCAAGAATTTAGGATTTTGTATGGCATTTTTGCTGATTTAGGATTATAATTTCAAATCTTATTTTTACAAAAAGTTTGTAAAGTTGTTTATGATCTTTTTGGATATGTTTTCATATCCAAAAGGCTCACATTCCCTACCATCAAAAAATATTGTACCATAATCTGATATAGTTAATGAGGGTATCATCCACTGTCCTACCTCTTCAATAGAATTTTGTAGTCTTGAAGCTTAATAATGCTTAATTTTCTTATTATTTAGGTCTTCTTTCATCTCCGGACCTTCTAAAATATTTACAAGCATTAGTTATATCTCTCCCAAGTAGACATTAATCTTCTTGAGTTGAGTTTCTGTACCTCACAAGGTGTTCTCTTCCTTTCTTGTTTCTTGTCCTCCCTTCTTTCAGGACTTTTGCAATTTTCTTTTCCTCTCCTTCTTTTAGAGTGGCGATTTCAAGTGGTGTTTTGTATACTGTGAAGTACTTCTTGAGCCCTCTGAATGTTATTTGTCTCTGTTTGAATGACTTGTAATTATTTCTAATTCAGGTTCAGTGATAATAGGAATTTCAGGGACTTGCCTTTGGTATATGGCACTTCATTGTGTGTAGTCTGTTGAACTGGGGATTTTGCCTTTTCTGGAATCATTTCTACTTATGAATATTCCTCCATCTGATTGGATGCAGTATTGTGAACCTCTTCTAATAGTCATGTTGAAAAATGAAGAGATGAAAATAAGTTAGAAAAATATTCTGTTTATGCCAATTTGAGAGGGGTTCTCACCTTCAGAGTCCTCAATTGTGGGTCCTCAAAAAACCAATTTCTTAGCTCTTCTTTTCTTAATAATAACTGGTGTTGTAGAGCTTTCATGAGTTTCTTCCACCAATCTCTCAACAGTGGTTTTATTTCCCTCCATTGCATTATCTACTAACACTAAAAAAGACAAATGAATATAAGTATTTTTATAAAAGTGTTTTTTAAAAAGAGATGGCAATTTCCATGTAAAAATTGCTCTGATATCTTATCTAAAAAATGTGTAAGAAGAGGAAAAATGTTTTTAATTTGTTTTTTATTGTTTTTTATTGTTTTTGATTGTTTTTGATTGTTTTTTATTGTTTTTTATTGTTTTTTATTGTTTTTTATTGTTTTTTATTGTTTTTTATTGTTTTTTATTGTTTTTTATTGTTTTTTATTGTTTTTTATTGTTTTTTATTGTTTTTTATTGTTTTTTATTGTTTTTTATTGTTTTTTATTGTTTTTTATTGTTTTTTATTGTTTTTTATTGTTTTTTATTGTTTTTTATTGTTTTTTATTGTTTTTTATTGTTTTTTATTGTTTTTTATTGTTTTTTATTGTTTTTTATTGTTTTTTTATTGTTTTTTATTGTTTTTTATTGTTTTTTATTGTTTTTTATTGTTTTTTATTGTTTTTTTATTGTTTTTTATTGTTTTTTATTGTTTTTTATTGTTTTTTATTGTTTTTTATTGTTTTTTTATTGTTTTTTATTGTTTTTTATTGTTTTTTATTGTTTTTTATTGTTTTTTATTGTTTTTTATTGTTTTTTATTGTTTTTTATTGTTTTTTATTGTTTTTTATTGTTTTTTATTGTTTTTTATTGTTTTTTATTGTTTTTTTATTGTTTTTTATTGTTTTTTATTGTTTTTTATTGTTTTTTATTGTTTTTTATTGTTTTTTATTGTTTTTTATTGTTTTTTATTGTTTTTTATTGTTTTTTATTGTTTTTTATTGTTTTTTATTGTTTTTTATTGTTTTTTATTGTTTTTTATTGTTTTTTATTGTTTTTTATTGTTTTTTATTGTTTTTTATTGTTTTTTATTGTTTTTTATTGTTTTTTATTGTTTTTTATTGTTTTTTATTGTTTTTTATTGTTTTTTATTGTTTTTTATTGTTTTTTATTGTTTTTTATTGTTTTTTATTGTTTTTTATTGTTTTTTATTGTTTTTTATTGTTTTTTATTGTTTTTTATTGTTTTTTATTGTTTTTTATTGTTTTTTATTGTTTTTTATTGTTTTTTATTGTTTTTTATTGTTTTTTATTGTTTTTTATTGTTTTTTATTGTTTTTTATTGTTTTTTATTGTTTTTTATTGTTTTTTATTGTTTTTTATTGTTTTTTATTGTTTTTTATTGTTTTTTATTGTTTTTTATTGTTTTTTATTGTTTTTTATTGTTTTTTATTGTTTTTTATTGTTTTTTATTGTTTTTTATTGTTTTTTATTGTTTTTTATTGTTTTTTATTGTTTTTTATTGTTTTTTATTGTTTTTTATTGTTTTTTATTGTTTTTTATTGTTTTTTATTGTTTTTTATTGTTTTTTATTGTTTTTTATTGTTTTTTATTGTTTTTTATTGTTTTTTATTGTTTTTTATTGTTTTTTATTGTTTTTTATTGTTTTTTATTGTTTTTTATTGTTTTTTATTGTTTTTTATTGTTTTTTATTGTTTTTTATTGTTTTTTATTGTTTTTTATTGTTTTTTATTGTTTTTTATTGTTTTTTATTGTTTTTTATTGTTTTTTATTGTTTTTATTGTTTTTTATTGTTTTTTATTGTTTTTTATTGTTTTTTATTGTTTTTTATTGTTTTTTATTGTTTTTTATTGTTTTTTATTGTTTTTTATTGTTTTTTATTGTTTTTTATTGTTTTTTATTGTTTTTTATTGTTTTTTATTGTTTTTTATTGTTTTTTATTGTTTTTTATTGTTTTTTATTGTTTTTTATTGTTTTTTATTGTTTTTTATTGTTTTTTATTGTTTTTTATTGTTTTTTATTGTTTTTTATTGTTTTTTATTGTTTTTTATTGTTTTTTATTGTTTTTTATTGTTTTTTATTGTTTTTTATTGTTTTTTATTGTTTTTTATTGTTTTTTATTGTTTTTTATTGTTTTTTATTGTTTTTTATTGTTTTTTATTGTTTTTTATTGTTTTTTATTGTTTTTTATTGTTTTTTATTGTTTTTTATTGTTTTTTATTGTTTTTTATTGTTTTTTATTGTTTTTTATTGTTTTTTATTGTTTTTTATTGTTTTTTATTGTTTTTTATTGTTTTTTATTGTTTTTTATTGTTTTTTATTGTTTTTTATTGTTTTTTATTGTTTTTTATTGTTTTTATTGTTTTTTTATTGTTTTTATTTTTTTTATTTTTTTTATTTTTTTTATTTTTTTTATTTTTTTTATTTTTTTTATTTTTTTTATTTTTTTTATTTTTTTTATTTTTTTTATTTTTTTTATTTTTTTTATTTTTTTTATTTTTTTTATTTTTTTTATTTTTTTTATTTTTTTTATTTTTTTTATTTTTTTTATTTTTTTTATTTTTTTTATTTTTTTTATTTTTTTTATTTTTTTTATTTTTTTTATTTTTTTTATTTTTTTTATTTTTTTTATTTTTTTTATTTTTTTTATTTTTTTTATTTTTTTTATTTTTTTTATTTTTTTTATTTTTTTTATTTTTTTTATTTTTTTTATTTTTTTTATTTTTTTTATTTTTTTTATTTTTTTTATTTTTTTTATTTTTTTTATTTTTTTTATTTTTTATTTTTCATTTTTTATTTTTGAATTAGATTATCATATAAATTTATATTTTTAATTTAAAAGTACCTTTTTTAAGTACTAGAGTCACTCAAAGAATGGTCTTGCAAGTATAAGAATGTTAAAAAAAATGTGTAAGACAATGTCATTACCTTAAAAATGCCTCAATTGTTTTTGTACTTGATAAATTTAAATTTATTAAATAATATATTACCTGATAAACCCAATTTGAATGTTTCTATAAGGTCTTTTGAGTAGATATCATGGCCAGGCCCCTGAATGTGAGATTTGCATATGAAAAAATAAGTAAATATTACTAATATTTTGTTCATCATATTCTTAATGTCCTAATTGAAATTTCTAACAAGATTAAAAATGATTATAATTATGGAATAAAAATATTCGTATTATTTAAAAATAATAAGATAATATAATGGAATAAATATATTAATATCTAATACTTGAGGTTTCTATGGAAATTTGTTATCTTTTCAAAAAAAGAATAAATGCCTTAAATATTGTTATTCAATGATAAAAAACAACTTATAACAATAATATTACTAATACCAAAGCTATATATTAATATACATACTGTTGATGTTGATAAGTGAATTAGTAACAATAATAATAGAGAGAAAATATTATAATTACATGAAATAACCTACTTTTAACACTTGACATAATAATGTTTCTTGATTTTATTCCTAAGAATGTATATAAAACTGATTTAAACTGTATTGAAAATAAAAAATATAGATGATTACAAATTCTATTATTTTTATGTGGATTTAGAGATTTTTGAGAGAATTTAACCAAAGCAATAAGATATTGTATTAATCATATATAAAAAATTAATCATTGCAAGATGGATATTTCTTATTTAATAATATAAGAGTTTTATATATATTTAAATAATCAAGATATTACCTTTTTTATTTAATGTTTTATTGTAGTTGATGCATCCAAGGGGGAGATGGAGGGAGAAGAGGCCCCTTTATAGTAATCATACCCTCTAGTAGATGTGTACTGATCCTATCCACTGTAATTGATAAATATTTTGGGGTTTGGAAATGATCAAATCCTTATTAAACCTTATTTATCTCACTATCATGACATTTTTTGAGTTTTCACTATAGCTCCAATTTGATGACATCATAAGCTTCTCAAATGATTTATTTTAGTGTATTGTATTGTTGAGTCATAAGATACTATATAAACCTGTTTTATCTCTTATTTGAATTTTAAACTTCAAATAAGATTGGATTTATTGATCAGAAATTACCATTTTTAAGCCTTAACTTTGATCCTTAATAACTTTCAAGGAATTCATACTAGAAATATTCATAAAGCTACTTATGATAGCTTGTAATTTATTCACTAAGCTTCAAAGCAGATTTCATTACATCCTTAAAACTCTCTTTCCATTGAATTTTGTCGCAACTCCACTTTTCTGTCAAATCTTACTATTTTGGACTTCAAACCATGATTTCATGGGGTTGTACCTTGAATATCATGATAAAAACTACATAATTCTTCATTTATGAACTATTAGAATTTGAATATCTACTTATTTAAAATTTTGGACTACTTTTAAGCTTAAGAGGACAACAGAAATTGCTATTTTGCCCAATATCTCATTATAACCTTTGGCCTGGTTTATAGCTTGCCAAAAAAGTATATATCTTTATTCTTACTGTTATTTAGCTGTAAACACATTTTTAAATGAACTATTTATCATGTATAATTCAAAAATATGAGATGAAAACCATGAATATAGGAACTTATCATAAAAGTTTATTTATCCAGGTTGTCTCAGTAAGTATTAGGTTTACAGGTATGAAATCAAAGAGTAATGTATGTAGTCTTTGGTAGGAAATCCAATTGTATAGTTTATCTCAAATGTGTATCCATTGGGTTCTGAGACAATAAATAATTTATGCTTTTTTATGGAATTTTTGCTTATTTTAAGATTTCAATTTTAATTATTATTAAGATAAGTTTGTAAAGTTGTTTGTTACCTTTTTGGATATGTGCTCATATCTCAAAGGATCATCTTAATAGGGCAAAAGCTTAGCTTAAATTTTGTTTTTTTGAATATGAGCCCACAATTAATAATCTTTATCATGAGTCTTTATTTCCTTTTTCCTGTAAAAGGATGATTGATTGATTTTGGAAGAATTATTTATATTTTCAAGGACATATATTTATTAGAAATTGAATTTTTTGAAGGTTCTATATATATACTTATCTCATATGAAATTGATTTATTAAGTCTCCTTAATGATTAAATTATTCAATTTGATATTATAAAATGATCTTATTAAACCATGGCTGAGATATTTTCAATAAGCTCCAAGGTATTCATATGAACTGAGAAAAATCTTTTTGGAGATATTGAATGGATCTTCAAGTGTCAAAAACATATGAGCAATAATGAAACAGCAAAAAAGGGCAATAAGCTGTTTTAACCATTTGAGAAATATCTCTCATAAACTGTGTTTTTGGCATTGAATATTTGTCACAACCATGCCAATTCACCTCCTTGGATCTCCGTATGGCATATAAAGCCACAGTCCTTTTATGGCCAATTGGCCATATCCATCACCAGTGGCCAATATGGCCACACCATCATCTTATGGACCATTTATGGCCATTTCAATTGGCCATATCCATCACCAGTGGCCAATATGGCCACACCATCATCTTATGGACCATTTATGGCCATTTGTCTTTTGGGGCCTTCATGGCCCTTAACCTCAATCCAGAAGCCATAGCGGCAATTTATGCCCAGTTGGGTATTTCTGGTCATTTTCCTCAAAACCAGGGGAAATTGCCCGAATGGCTGTTTGGGCCATTTGGGCTCATAATGCGCATTTGTGCACTTTGACGCAAAGTGTCCAAAAGACACTTTCCCTCCCTTTGGGCCAGTTTTGGATCAAACCCAAAAGTAGCCAAAAACACCTTTCCAAGCTCTGAAGCCATCGCATCAATCTTTTTCCCCTCTGTCTTTCCATCCCAAGACCTTTGGACGTAATCTCCTTTCCAATGAACCAATATGCCATAAATGATGTTATATATAATTATGAATCATTTTTCAACAGCAATTCAATGGTGGCAATATCAAATGGTCATTTCAATATTACAACATATCATCACTTCATCAAGGAACCCAATCATTCAGAGGACTCATCAAGGCTCAAGAGCAAGTGTTTCAGTGTCAAAGACAAATCACGCCATCAAGACGTCATTGGATAATTTCATTTACAGTCTTCCTCCAAGGCAATACTGTTCAACCATTCTCAAGGGATTCAAGAGGCAGTTCATTCATTCATTAATTCATTCATTTGTCAAGTGTAAAAGCTCCACTCAATCCATCTTGGCAACCACCTTCATTTCAATACAGTCTGGATCCATCAAGAACTGTATTTCATTTTCAGGTATGGGAAATTCATTCAACCCATTTCAATTTCAATATTAGCCAGCTGTATCAATTCCAAAATCAATCAATACAGCCTCAAGGATCAATACAGATCAGTTTTCAGCCTGAAGAACTCAAGCTCCCAACTTTTCACATATACCGGCTACCCTTTGACCCTGGGGGGTTTTACCCCAGTTAATTAATATATTTTGATTTTATTTTATCTTTACTTATCTTATCATTTTTGTTAAGTGAATACTGATATTATCAAGTCAGTCATTTAGCCCCTTTTCTCTTATTCTTTCTTTGCCTGTCAATGGATACTTGGTGGTCATATCTTTACTGATTCCATTGTTCATTTTGGAAGGTTGAAACAGTGATTATGGACTTGGTTGGCTCTTTGGCCATTTGGCTTCTATTTCCTCTTATTGCATCTCATCTTGTACCTGCATATTTCTTAGAGGAATTCAATTCTTTATTTTATTTTCTTTATTCTTTTGGAGTATTCCAAGTGAGTTACCTGATTACTGAGTGCAGGCCACTCTTGTTTTTCTGTCCAAGAGCCCCTGTGATGTTATATTAATTAACTCATAATTTCCTTTCATTCTTTTCATTCTTTCTTTATAATTTCATTCACTCATTTCATTGAAATTATGACTCTTTAATGCTCATGAACCTTATGATTAATTGTCACCTCCCAATTTTCTCTCATTCATTATTCATTCTGAAAATTGAAAATTGACCCCAATTTTGTTTTTTGTTTCTCTTTTTTGAAATCTTATCTCAAATCATCATTTTCAATTCATTCATAATTCAGGCTTAATCTCAATTTTAATTTGATTTTCAAATGTTTCATCAAGTTATTCAGACACATTCTTCACATCAAGATTCATATTTGATTCATTCTTCAAGGATTTTGATTTTTAAAGAAGAACTCACTTGATTTTGATTTTATAGATTGAGTTGACATGAAGTGATATTGACCTCAAGAAAATTGATTGACCTGAAGATTTCATTGATTTTGCTGATTTTTCATATCAAGAATTTTGACAAAAATTGATTTTTCTTCAAAAATTGATTTTGATTGATTGATTTTATGTAAGATGTTGATTTTGATTGATTTGAAATTTGATTTATTTACTTCAAGTTTTAATTTGATATTTAATTAATTGATTTACCTGAAGATCTCATTTGATTTCTTGATTTTCCTCAACATATTGATTTTGACTTTGACTTCAAGCATTATTTCAAATTGACTCAAGTTTTCATCTTCAAATCTTGATTCTTGTTCTTTTATTTCATTTTTTATCCTGAAATCATGCCACTCCAACACTCACCTCCTGCAAGGCAGACAAGATCTCAGGCCAGACCTTAAGCTGTTCTCACTCCAACTCCCAGGGCTCCTCTTGATGGCACCCCAGCAGTTTCTCAACTGAGGGCCAAATTAGACAGAGGACCCATTTTGGAAGGAGCAGAACCATCCAGGAAGGAAGGAAGAGGGCCCAGAAGATTGAGCGCATTCTCAGTAGTAGTTGGCTGATTTCCAGGCACTTCAAGGACCATTTTCAAGGGTCCAGGTGAAGATGGTGAAGAGGAGGAGGAAGGGTCTAATGGTACTGAATGTGTCCCTGCTCCTGTGGAGGCATCCCAAGGTACTGGAGGGCCAACTCTAGCCCAGTCTAATCAGCCTATCTCTCATCAGTCTGAACCATCTTTATTGGCCATTATGCAGCAAATGACTCAAATTATGGCCAATCTTCAAGCAGCTTCATCCTCTGAAGTATCAAGACCACCAGCCTTCAAGACTCCATCTATGAAGGCACCAGAATGCTTTGATGGGACTCAGCCCTTCAAAGTTAGAAGATTTATTCAGTCTTGTCAACTGATTTCTCATAATGATCCGGCAAACTTCACTCAAGACAGAAAGAAGGTCCTTTATGCCACTTCATTTCTCATTGGCAGGGCTGCAAAATGGCATTAGCCTTATCTTTCCAATCTCACCAATCAAGATCCAAATTACCTTCTCAATTCATGGAAATTATTTGAATCTCAACTCTTCACCTTATTTGGGGACACAAATGAAGTCAGAAAAGCTGAAGCAGAATTGGATTCTTTAAGAATGAGAGAAGGTGGGAATGTATCTTTATAAATTGCTGACTTAAGAAGTCTTGTCTCAAGAATTGGAGATTGGGGTGAAAGGGCTCTTATCCATCATTTCAGGAAGGGATTGCCATCCAGGATTTTGGATCAATCGGCCTCCCATCACCAGGGGGATTTCATTTGGACCTGCATGCAGGTCCCTTACAATGATTTTGGCTAAAGTCTTCAAATTAACTCACAGTTAACTCAGAGGATATCTACATGTGTATCTCAAAGTTAACTCATCCTTAACTTCACTCATATCTTCACATGTATCTTCAAATGAATCCATTCCTCACTTTGTTCATATCTCTGTAGAGTTCTTACATATTATCAATAGGGTGATGAGGGTGTGTTTTTCCTACAGCTCTAAAGTAATACTGTCAGGTATTTTCAATTTAGCTTCAAGCTGAGGAAATTGGATCTTTATATTAACTAATACATTGTCTTAAGCCTTGATTTCATTTTATCTCAGCTGGTATCTCCATGTCAACTCAATACTGATCAAAGCTATCTCATTCCACTATATGAATGGTTTTACATCTATGTGTGGTATTCAAGAGCTTATAATATCCTATCAATAATTTGAATCTACATAATAATATCAAAGGGAATTTAGTAGATTTACTTTTATGCAAAAAAAGCATCTGACTATATAAAAGTGTCTATTATTCTTATAGTATTAATTAGTCATAAGATTGAGTAAATATCTAACTATTATCAGAAGTCTTTTTTCTAGATTGAGACCATATCAAAAGATCACAAATATTCCCCTTTTTTTAATTTTTGTAACTTGAATTTTTGGAAATTAGGTTTTATAATCAAAAAAGATGAACCCTTCCAAAATATTCTATACAAAGTAATTATGTCTAAATATTTTTTTTAAATAAGTAATAGCCAATTTTTTATCTCACAAACCAAGCTAAATCTCATTCAATAGTTCCTTTTAGTATGATTTAATTCTCAATATTATTTCTTTTTTTGAGCTCAGGAGAACCTCTGTAACCTTCAAGTGTCCACTTCCTTGTTACTGCTTGGAAATCCTTATTATATATAGTATATATCCTTCAATAGTCAATTAAATGGGCTTAAATAAGTTCAATGAGTTTTTCAAGCTATTATGAGCCAATACATTGATGGTTCACAATAAATCAACTTCACTTCTACTGTAAAAGATCCTTTGCTAGATTTTTACTAATTGAAGGAAATGTGGAAATGAAATTTCATGCTTGTGGTGAAGAATTTTTACCAATAAAGTTCATAATACAGAAATGAAATGTAAGCTTTGGATTGATACATATATAAATTAATCTAAGACAAGGTCCTTTGAAGTTGATCTTTTCTCAATTAGAATTGTATTTTGATATATAATTTTCATATATATCTTTTTATTTAAGTTCTTTTAATTTGAGTTTCCAATTATTCCATTTGGGATAATTTTATCTATTTCAATTATCAAAACAGTTATTTAAAGCATTGAGGAATATATTATTGTTTGATTTAATCAAATTTGAAATATAATTTGTTTCTTAAATGAAGTAATGAATAAAATTAAATTGAGATATTCCTTTGTTTAATGTTTTATCCCTTCAATTTCTATAATATTTCTTTTTTTAATTCTTTGGAATGGTTTTTTGAATATGATCTTTTTCAATTGAATTGAACTGTGGAAATAAAAAAAACTATATAAAACTATTGAACTTTACTGTTTATTTGTTTATTTATTCTAATAATATTTTGTTCTTGTATTTTTTTAGGAAAACTATATATAAATATGCAATAACTAGGAGATAAATACTAATAATTGGAATCTTTTATTCAAATGTTATGCATTCATCATTTCATTTAATTTAATTGAGACATATGCAAATTATGCAAAAAACATTTGTATTACCTTACAGGAGTCCTTCCTCATATCTTCATTTTAACTTATCAGTAGCTTCAGAACTATCTCCATGTGAATCCCAAAATTATCTTAGAGGAAAAAAGTTACAAATACCTCAGTATGAATCCCCAAATCAGCTTAGTATCAACTGAGCTTTGATGAGATAGACTATATGTAACAAGAGTAATAAATTCAACTTTGAAATTATGAATAAGAATGTTGGGTACCTTTCTTTTCAATCAAATTTTTTGTTTCCCTAAGTTACTTTGTTTTACCTATTGTTATGCAAGTTTCATTAGAAAACTCAATACATGCTGGTACTCTTTCTGGTTCAATAAGATGAGAGTATTTAAACTTCTGATGACAATTGGAAATACTATAATTTTTTGGAAATACATAGAGTTCTACAATGATACTACTAGTATGAAAAAAGCTGTTGTGTTACTTCATCCTTTTTTGAAAAGGATAAAATACATTTGGGAATGATAGCAATACAAATATTGAAAACAAGAGTCAAATAATATGATGTATAGTTGGATAAGAAAAGAGAATACTCAGCTTTAAAGCCAACAAGATAAATAGAAGAAAGAAGTATCCCAATTGATTTCACATAGGGATTTACATAGCATAAAACATTATCACAAACATATAGGACAAAAATATACCAAGACATAATAGAAATAAAAACAGTGAAGTTAATGAAAGAATACCCAGTAAGATCACTCTGAGAATAACTATGAGATTTATACCAAAGTGGAATATATGTATTACAGAAAAGGTTGTTTGATAGTTCAACCCTTACCCTCAGCTTTGAATTTTGACTCAAATAGACCAAATGTTTGTGAATAAATCATATTTTTAATTATGGAAATTAAAATTCATTCACTTGAAAAAAAGATAAGGATCATGGAAATCACATATTCCAATCACTATTAATTATTGATTTAACCAGTAACCAGATACTTAAAAAATGAAAAATCATTAAAAACTAAAGAAAGATTCTTCACATTTGAATAACATGGTGAATCAAAAAAGTGAAACCATATAATTATAGTTTTTTCTCCTGATTAGGAAATGATGTGAAACCTCAAAGGTTTGGTTGGAATAAGGAGAGAAGGTCATACTTTCTCACAAAGACAAAGTGCTGAACTACTAAAATGGATCAGTAGCTGAATCTTTCAAAGAGATTTTATTTTGAAGGTCTCAATGGGGTCTAAAAAGATATTAATAGAGGTCCCTTGTCCCTCATTCCCCACAATAATTACAACTCAGAATTTTATATTAAATAGAAATCCATCCCTTCTATACTAAAGCATTCTAGGATCATACAAAAACACATCAATAGCCAGGCTCGTTATTCTCAAAGCCATTATTTATTATCACTTGATTAAACTATATTCAAAATATCACCAAAAAAATTCAATGTCAATAAATAACCTGATTATTGAAATACCATTGCTTTTGAAGATATTATTCTTATGAATCTTATTAAAGGCCTTATATGCTAAAATTCTTGATGAATAATAAAAAGTTCCTTTTGAAATTTGAATTATTATTAGTATCAATAATAATTTGGAAAACTTAATCTTTATATCATTTCTTTGTAAAATGAAAAATGATTTTTTTGTAAAAAAAATCAATCCAAAATTAAAAAACAAGGCTTGGTAGTTTTGTTGCATTATATTATTTAATACCATTACATTATCAATTTGGATCAATTTTTTCTTATCCTTTTTTTTGGAAAAAACTTATAAAAAATTTGTAATCAAACTTAATTAGTTTAATAATTAAATGAAAATCAAAAATTCAAATATGTTAATTTCAATTTTATATTAAAAGAATATATTTCTTAATATATTCTTATTTATAAATGAAAGATAAGCTAATATACAGTTTATAATAAATGTTGATTGAGAAGATTTGGAAATTTGAATTATTATTCATTTAATAACATAAACAGTATGAAAGTTTCAATGATTTGAATTCAATATGAACAATTAGATGCCAGTTGATCATCCTGCAGTGTTGATTTGGAATCATTTTGATGAGAAATACAAATCCGTTGTGAATCAGAGGATTGAGAGTGGGGTTGAGTAAAGAAAGCGCTAATTGCAAAAAGTAAATCCAATCAAAGAATAACGCTGGGTGAAGTAAGTTCAAGTATGCCATTTGAGTTCGCTGCCAATTGATTGCAGCTGAGAATTAGCTGATCACCATCATGTTCTGCCACCGGAATCATCTCTTGAGACTTGATAGTTTTCCATGTGCGCATGTTGATGGTCTGAAACGCTTCAAAACAAATTTATGATGCCATGGACCAATAAGATTGAAATTTCTAATTCACATGAATGCTTTTGAGTGAGAATTTGCCTATGCTATCGCTTCAATCGTTGTGTCAAACAAATCCACAGTAACATTTGCTACTGTAAACGCAAGCCCCATAGCAGTCCACAAAGAAACAACTTCTCCATCAGCCGTCTTAGCCACAGGAGCAATTCCAGGAGTTGAATCCGCAGTAGCACAGCTTGAAAAGCAGTTTCAGTTGTCGGCGGTGCGACTTCAGTAGCTTGAGCACTAGTCGATGAATTAGTAAAGTTGGAAATTATCCAATCAAAAAGTTCCAGCTGATTATTCAAGAACGTGACATTAGCTAGGTTTACATGTCAAACGAAACATATGAGAACTCTTTACAATTGTGGGTCGTGTTACAGATATGTTGATGGTAGACAAATCTACATCAACAATCTAAAAGTTTGCTGAGAAATATTAGTCACAATTTGCTTGCAAATCTGTTTATTACAAGCTCACTTTGCTTATTCCTTCGTATGCCAACATAAACTCGGGATAATTAGCTTGCACTTGAGTGAATTTAAATTTTACCAAATCGTTTTTGTCATCAGAAGAACCCTCAAGGATTTCGGACGAGACCAAATTCTTGAAAGCAGGGTGTGTAGTGTTGCATCTTTGTATTAAGCCATCAGAGATATACATTGAAGACAACGTGATTTCAACGGACATGTCAAAATCCCGCAAAGTTAAACAAAAAAAAATCCTTTCAAGACTGAATCAACCAGCTTTTGATCTTCCCCAGTCTCTTTGTCAGTCTTGAAAATCGAAAGAATAAGCTTTCCCACAGTGAATTGAAGCTGAAAGTTATTATGTCTAAAATTGAGAGACTATAGCAAAGAAATAGAAATCATATTTCAAAAACAATATCACGATTCATCTTTGACAAATTCCGCACCTGCTCCTCCTGTAAAAGCTCGGGAACCTCAAAATATTCATCTTCTTGGGCAGCGTTTGTTGTTTGTTGAATACTTTCATTTCCTTGCGCATCCTCACCCAAATCAAACGAGAAGCTAGAATCATCTAAAAATAATGATGACATTCCAAAGCCTGCTTTTTTGCTCTGGGTTGATTTAAGAGGGGCGTGGTTTGGGTCTGCTGGAAAGTTTTCGAGTTTATTCAAAGATTCATAACCAGTGCTACCTTGACTAGATGTAAACCGGGGGAGTGCAACCTCAATCATAGACATTAAAATTCGATACTTGTTATCCGAAAAGTTGACGCGCAATTGAGGCAAATCCCCCTGGACCTTGAAGCGAGTGAGGCTGGGTGTATTGTCAACAATACAATTGAATACGTTAAAACTCAGGGATATTTGTTCAATAAGATGGATTTCTGCATATCCTTTCGGTTCATCCAGTGCAGACAGACACTGCTCCAAGGACTTTCCCAACAGAAGCTAACATTTTTGAATCAGCAGACCCATCCACACCATTTAATCATTTTATTTACTAAAAATTTGTTCACCTGAGTGTCCTTCAATTCTACACGGAACTTGTCCTACATCATAGATTCTAGCTGCATAAAATCTACATCTGAATAACGTCTATTTTGCTTGAACGTAATGCTTTTGAGGTGCTCTGGCGGTACTAAGTTGCTAAAAACGGAAATATGTCCAGCGTCAAGAATTATATGCTAGCAATCGTGAAGCGTAAAATCTTGAGGAATAATGACTATTGGACTAAAAATTTTGATAATCAAATGCCATTTCAAAGGTATTGCCGAGATGCAAAGAAAATGCGACCAAGATCCAAATAGAAAAGGGCGTTCAGTGGGCAATCACTCTCTTCAAATTATTAAATGAGTGGTTTTCTTACGCATTAATGTCCACCTTAATATCTACTGTTTTGTGCGTTTGAAGAGCAAACACGAAACCTGCTCGCATATCTTGGCGGATACCTTCAAGAGTCTCACTCGCCACATTAATCAACGCCCCGACCGATTCCAGCTGACTGGCAGGGGGTTGAAAGAAATTGACAACATCCTCAACGTAGCGTGGATGGTAAATGATTTTGCCTCGTTTGGTTGATTTGTTTAAATCGACCTAAAAGTGACAAACCAGATTGCTCAAAGTTAGTCAAATTTAACAAAACTCTGGCTTAGGTTGCTTAGTAAAAGCCATTTAACGTCAATGGAGAGAGTACGATTTAGTGATTCAATAGCTCGTTCAACCGGATCTTCTGCTCGACTTCCAATAAATGGCTTAGAAATAGGCGACCACGAATCGTGACTAGAGCGATGACCAATTTGGAACGCATCAGAAGATGAATTTGATAGATAACGAGTCTGGTTGGCTTTGTAAAAGACAAGTTGGAGTTCTGATTGACAGTTAGGGGACCATTGACCTCATTGCGTGAGGGTATCTGATGTGAACGCTCAGAACCAACCGGGTCAGGAGATGAACTAGATTGATTTTGTTCGAAAAAGGGAGAGATTGCTGGATGAGGTTGGTGGTGCGACCAAGATCCAAATAAAAAAGGGCGTTCAGTGGGCAATCACTCTCTTCAAATTATTAAATGAGTGGTTTTCTTACGCATTAATGTCCACCTTAATATCTACTGTTTTGTGCGTTTGAAGAGCAAACACGAAACCTGCTCGCATATCTTGGCGGATACCTTCAAGAGTCTCACTCGCCACATTAATCAACGCCCCGACCGATTCCAGCTGACTGGCAGGGGGTTGAAAGAAATTGACAACATCCTCAACGTAGCGTGGATGGTAAATGATTTTGCCTCGTTTGGTTGATTTGTTTAAATCGACCTAAAAGTGACAAACCAGATTGCTCAAAGTTAGTCAAATTTAACAAAACTCTGGCTTAGGTTGCTTAGTAAAAGCCATTTAACGTCAATGGAGAGAGTACGATTTAGTGATTCAATAGCTCGTTCAACCGGATCTTCTGCTCGACTTCCAATAAATGGCTTAGAAATAGGCAACCACGAATCGTGACTAGAGCGATGACCAATTTGGAACGCATCAGAAGATGAATTTGATAGATAACGAGTCTGGTTGGCTTTGTAAAAGACAAGTTGGAGTTCTGATTGACAGTTAGGGGACCATTGACCTCATTGCGTGAGGGTATCTGATGTGAACGCTCAGAACCAACCGGGTCAGGAGATGAACTAGATTGATTTTGTTCGAAAAAGGGAGAGATTGCTGGATGAGGTTGGTGGTGTGTTTGGAAAGTTTTTTTTAATTCTTCGATTGCTTTCATGACTCTTACTCTGTGACCAAAATCTGATAGATCAGTTTCTTTAAGAGAATTAACATCAAGTTCTAATAGTACATCACCTGTGATTTCATGTTCAACAAATTTTTCTGGTGTGAAATCATCTAGACCTCTCGATTTACCCCACTCAATCACTTTGGTAAACGTCCATTGATTGGGTTGAGTGGAAGATTTGATGTCAAAACAAGCTGATTTGGCTAAACGACCTTGAGAGGAAGATAGAGAGTTATGACCTGTTTTGTTTCCAGAATGAGGTGGGAAGTTGCTTGTGGTAGGACTGATTAATAATTCTTTGTTGGACAAATGAGTAAAGCAAGATTGGGAACGTTTTTTGGAGGAAGAATCAGTAGTTGAGCTGGAGGTCATGGGTGCAGGAAGTGGTAAAACAAGGGATTGAGGAGGATTTATTGGAGATGTGAGCTGTTGACAAAGAAAGACTCCAGTTTCGACAGAGATGTGATTTCATCTTCATCTTTGGAAGGTTGAAATTGGTTTGAGTTGGAAGGTGAACACGAAGAGGAGTTTGAGTTGGTTGGATGAGAAGAATGCGAAGGAAATGAATTGGTGGTTGGAGAAGGAATATTAAGCTTATTGATAGCATTTTGGACTTGAGAGAGAGTCTCATTCATGATAAGCTGAGAGGGAGAAGAGGTGACGGAAGAATTGGGTTGACTCTGCAAGCTGGGCAAGACAGACATGGTATATGCTTCAGGGAAAAGTCCAAAATCTCCTTTGAGGTTGCGACCCTGAATGCAAGGGATCAATGTTACCACAAAGCATTGGAGATTGCGGCCAGTTTAAAATCAGTCGACGTACCTGCCACCAACCATCACTGTATTGATCATCCTTGTTGGTTACTTGGATGGCTCCACTGGCCGAGAAAGACAGTTTGTCTGGATTTTCGGCTTGACTGGCAAAGCAGAGGAAGAAAACGATCAGGCTCAAAAAGACCAAGCAACCACTCCTGGATCACTCACAAATTGTGAATGGCATAGACCATGAATAGTGCAGTATCTTGATGGATTGAGTGATTCATGACAAAAGATGAGGTAATGGAATATTAGAATAAATGAAGAGAGGTTGATGGAGGGAGGCCAGGCAATGGTGAGCATTGAGGATTAAAATTATTTAATGTTGGTAAGGATGCTGATGGTGTAATGAGTTCTGATGATGAGGTTGTTGTTGCTGTTGAATTGATATTGATAGAGCTTGTTGTTGATGTTGTAGATTATGACTAAGTTGAATGGGAGTTTTTGGTGAAGGATTAGATGGATGAAGATGAGAAGGGTGAAATTGAGAAATGACCGAGGTGTTGGATTGATGAGGTTGATTAGGGACATGAGGGTGAAACACATTAAAAATTTAGTATATTATTGAAAATTAAATTGGTTATAGAAAAAAAGTAACATATAATAAAAAGTACTATTTAGAGGCAGAAGCAAGTCGGTTGATAATGGAAGCATGATTATCAACAGTAAATTTTTTAATCTTTCCTTCATTTAAATTTTTAAAAATATTATAAGCTTTTTGTGAGATTTGCAAGGACATAGATAATCGAGTAAAGGAATTACTGCTACCACCTTCAGGATATAAAGTGAAATGTCTTGTATTTTTAGCTTTCCAAACCATTTGTACTATGCCTTGTTCTTTACCAGTTAAATTAATATTTGTAGAGTAGTCAGGAAAAACAAAAAACTCATTAAAAAAATCAAAATGAGAAAAAATCAAACTACCGTCTAATTTGGAAATAGGTATAGATAAAAAATAAGCATAATCAGAACAATCAGTTTTATCAACATGAGGAAAATTGGAAAAATTATCAAAAGTAAAAGTTAATTGATTGGCGAATGAAGTGGAATTGAAATCAGCAAAATCTAATGCATCAAAGCTAGGAATTTTAAATTCTTGCATTTTATTACAATTATTTTGAAAAAGTGTTGAGGAAAACTTTTGAAACAAATTTTTGAGTATAGTCTGAATTTTAGAAAGTTGCAATGTTAATGTATTATAAGTTTCCAAGTTTTTAGAAATAGTAGTGGAATTAATATATTTTCCAATAGTGAAATCTCCAAGCCTAGGAGGTCTCCATCCAATAGCATACATAAGGCCTGAAATTTTGTTTCCTGATTCTTGGAGTTTGTTTAAAAAAAATTTATATTGAAACAAAAAGGTAGATAAAAAATTGATTTCATTCTTTTCAAATTGATTGAGCTTTGTGAAAGGTATAAATTGTACTATTGCAAAAGTTTTGAAAGGAGAATCTGAAAGATGATTATCATTCAAAATTGTAAAACCAAAATCTAAAGAAAAATAGTTTTCTTGAATATATTTTCTATAAAGAGGAGTTTTAGTTAAAAAGATAGGTCTTAGCATTTTTCTACTGTTATCATTGAGAGGAATGGGATTGAAGTAATCATCATGTAAAAATTTGCATTTTCTAAGGTAAGGGATTTGTAAATCAATGCCTAATTTTTGTGTTTCTTTTCGGTGGGAGTGTTGATGATATCTTTGAGAGTCAGAAACAATAGCCTTTCTATTTTGCATTCTAGAGGATTTTTGTTTTAACTTTCTAGTCATGATAGTAGAAAGTAAAAAGTAAGAAGTTGAAAAAAACTAAAAAGAATAATTAAAAGAAATGATTTTTTTTAAAAAAAACTGAATAACGTTAGCCCCATTTTACAATGAGTTTAGCCACTCTTCGACGTACTCCCATACATTCAGTTTTTTTTAAAAAAAAATCATTTAAGTTTATTATTTCATAAAAGAGTAAAAGATGAAATCATTAGATAGTTAGAAAAAATTAATTAAGAGTAGAGAATTAAAAAGAGCTATGATTCCGGTTAGTATGAGATTTGATAGATGAGTTTGAGAATTAAAATAGAAAGTTCATTTCCAAAAGAATTAAAAAACATCAAAGTAATTGAGCTAATTTCAAATGAAATCAAAAAGAAGCTTAGGTGAGAAAGTATGAATTATTGAATTTGAAATAATTAGTTTGACAGATTAATTTAATTAAGTAAAATTCAATTAATTAATTTACTTGATTTGAAATTGAATTAATTAATTTAATGAATTTGAAATGGAATTGAATCAATTAATTTAATTAATTAGTTAAAATTCAAATTGAATTAATTAATTAATTAATTGAAAAGAATCATTTAATTAAATTAATTAGTTAAAATTCAAATTGAATTAATTCATTAATTAATTGATATGAATCATTTAATTAAATTAATTAATTTCAATGAATCAATTTATTAATTTATTTCATTAATTACTTTCAATGAAGCAATTTGATTAATTAATTAATCTCTATGAAACAATGAATTAATTAAATTGAAATGGAATTGAATTAAATAATTTAATTAATTAGTTAAATTTCAAATTGAATTATTTAATTAATTAATTTTATTGAATAAATTAATTGATGAATTATTTTCAATTAATTAATTTTAATGAATGAATTAATTAACTTAATAAATTAATTAATTTCAATGAGTCAATGAAATTAATTAATTCATTGATTTCAATGAATCAATCAATTAATTTAATTGATTAGTTAATTTCATTGAATCAATTAATTAATTTCAAAGAATCAATTAAATAATTAAATTTATTCATTGAGAATCAAATTTATTTAATTGGTAATGAAATGTAACTATTGAAAATGAAATGTAATTAATTGAAAACAAATGATTTGGGTATGTGAAAAGGAAATTTTATAAATTGATGTAGTTGATAAGTGAAATTGAAATTCAATCACAATGGATTCATTTGAATTATTGAAAGTGAAGTAATTAAATTTATTAATTGAAAAAATACATGAGTTGATTATGTGAAAGGCAAAATTGATAAATTTGAGTTTATATGAACTGAAAGTAATCATGTTAAGGGTTTAATTAAAGTTTTTTAAACGAAATTGAAAATTATTTAGACATAATAAATTAATGGTGTAATTAAAATAAAACAATACTAAACTGTTTGAAAATGAGAAAAGACTAATTATTTATTGAAAATAAATGTTAGACAAAACCAAATTACATAGGTATTGGGGTGGAAAAAAATGGTTAAGGAATTGATTTTATAAAAAATAAAGTGTCTGAATTACCTAATCCATCAAAAACAAAGATTCATTTGGAATGAAAAAAAGGAAGATATAATAAAAACAAAAGAAGATATAAGCAATAAAATAAAACAAATAAAAATAAATGGGTGGAAAAAATTGGGTCAGAGTTGAGTTGGGGTTGGCAAATGTGGATTAAGAAATTTAAAAGAGGGTCAATATTTAATAGCAAGCAATATTAGATGGGAGTATAATTTTTCTTACAAAGTAAATAAATGTAAGGATGAAATAACTTAACTTATTGGCAATAATGCGAGTCAAGTCAGCATGGTATGGTCATAAGAAAAGACGAGGTTTTTTGATTGCTTTTGAAAATGAAAAGGGTGTGTGAAAATAAAGGTATTCTAAAATTAAAAGCATGGACAATATAAAACAAAAAAAGATTTAACTGGTTCTTGTAATAGGAAATTAATTACAATGGTTCGATTATCATGTGTAAGTAAATTAGAAACAGGAGGTAAAGCATCAGATTTGTGAGGGTGGAAGGAGTGATGTCACAGTGGCTTGTGCTTCCCATTGGTTTAAAAAATCACTTGTAAGATATTGAGCCAATTGATGTCGTGAAGGTGGGTGAACAAGTTGGACATCAGTGAATGGTTTCATGCCCTTAGAAAAAAAAGATTTAAGATGAAAAGATAGATTTTTCCAAACTGGATCTTCGGGTGGAGGTGGCTTAACATGTTGGTGAATAAGATGAAAGGAGCATAGTATGAGCATGGCATTGGAAATTGAAAAATTCCGATGATCCTTTTGTGCAGTGAATAATCCCTTGACACCTAATATCAAATAGTAAACAAAAGGAAGGAAATTATGACGGCTACGGTATTCAACCAACTTCTTCTTGGCAGTTTCAACTTGGAGATCATTGTCAGTATTAGAGGTTACCACTTGAGGAGCTGAGTGAATTATTACGGAAGAGATTTGGTTATTAGAACGGAGGGCCTTTCTTCTTTTGACACGTTTAGATTGTTCAGTGTGGTTAGGGGAAACATCGTCAAGGGAGGCTTGTGCTTTGAATATCACATACGAAATCATGACATCTAAAATGAGGTCTTGAAAAATCTTTAACTGTTGATCGGAGTCGGAGGAAATATTGTATGATTCTTGAGCATTGTTTGAGCCACCTGGACTTTGATGTGCCATGGAAATCAGTTCCATCGGTGAAATTGCGGGTCTTTTGAGGCCTTCGAAGTATGAAATCATGTCCAGATAAATGTTGACCTCATCAATTTGTGCTTGAGGGGTTACAGGAGGTTTTGGTATGCAAAATTCATCCATGGTTGCTGAGACTGAAGCTGCTATGACTTTTGCCCAAGCAGTGATGGTGAATGATCTGGGCTGCGACATATAGATTAGATGACGCACAAAATGAGTTTCAGGGTGCTTTTCATTACGAATGCTGGGGTCAGGTGAAAATGGTAGTGAAATCTGAATTTCAGGCGCAGTGACTTGGTCAAAAATCGGCATCTTAAAGATTGAGGATGTAACATAAAATTCTTCTTTAGTGGCATTGAGAAATGGGGCACCTGGACAAATTTATTATAAGCATTAGTTCATGGGAGTAGTATAATTTTAAACTGACTATTATCACAGAGTTCATCAATCCATTTGCTATATGAGGAAGAGCACTGTTTAAAATTGAAATTCCCCTTTGCAGGCTGTTCGGAGCCCAAATTTTGGTGGCGCCAGGAAACGAGTGAGTCAATTGCTTCAAATGTGGTTTGGTATTTGGCCTGGGTGGGGCGTCCATGGGTGAATGTTTTGAAAATCTCATAAAATTTTGATCGAAATTCATCAGTGAAAATAGAGAATTGATCATTGGGGGAGTCAAGAGGCTGTGGTTCTGCAGGCATGAGTGACGAAGGAGGATTTTGGTGAGGTTCATGCAAAACGGGTGGAGATGGGCCCACATGACAGAGATGATTAGATGGGTCCCTAATTCCAGGAGTTGGAGCATGAGATGGTGTAGATGGATTTGATTGAGAGGTTGGATGATTGTTTTCTGGATTTTCAAGATGAGGAGCAGATAGTGTATGGGAGCTTTTTACATGGTTAATTTGGATTGGTGACGATACAACATGGGGTGTCATGGCATTAATTGGAGTGGGTGTATTTGAAGGCATTTGGGAAGGAACATTTGGACTACTATTATTTTCTGCTATTGAAACATGTAATTCTTCTTGAATAATTTCATTTGTTGGAGTCGGTGGATGAACCTGAGCTGGAGAATCGGGGATGTTATTGGCTGGTACTTCCAAAGAGTGGTCATTGTTGAAATGAGGAGATCTGCTGGGGGTGACATTTGGTGGATGTTCGGGAATTTGTTCCTCAGTAATAACTGGGGGGGTGGTGGGAGTCTCAAGTGGGATGGTTGAGGGAACAGGGGGTTCGACAATGGTAGATGGTAAAGAATAGGGGGGGTCATTTGATTGGGCGTTCAATAACAATTGGGGGTTGATCGTTTCAGGGGGGGTAGAATTGGTACGAAGGTTTGATGTAGTAGAAGACATATTCATGGAAACTACGTCTTGAGTATTATTAAAGCTAACAGTTTGCTGCATAAACCTACGAATATTTGGTGGTGGTTTGTTTTGAATTTTCCGTTTTTTCTTGTGATTTCCATCAGAAACAACCTCCTCCAAAGAGGATGATTGGGATGAGCGTATGGAAGGAACTTCTCTCTCAATAACTTCAACATTGCCATCTATGAGACCAATTGCTTGCGATGAAGACAATTCTACAAGAAGGGAGATGAAATTAATACAGAATTGAGGACAGACATGAAGAATAATAATTACCATGTTCTTTTTGAGAAATCAATGTAAGGCCCTTTTTCAAATAATCCTTAATCTCAATTGAGACAGGATTCTTTTCAGCTTCGGAAAGGGCATTATTGAGAATTTTCTTGATACGGTGGTGATTGAGAGAAAATTCTTCACGGGAGAGGCGAGTTATCTCAGAAGAAAGAATTGGTGAGATAGAGTGTACTTGAGCTGGTGGGTTATTCATGTCGAATTCTATGAATGAGGGGGGTGGAAGGGTTTGTGGAGTATTTGGGGGTGGGTTACATAAACTCATGTTTGGTGTGTTTATGATATCTAAGAAATTTTTGCAAAAATATATTATTAATAAAGGTTGGGGATGAGATTACGTGGGGAGGAAAAAATTTACCAAGTTGAAAGGGGCTTCTATTTATGTTGTTTGGTGGGGGGCAGGGCAAGATGTGAGGATGACTAATGGGAGCTGGTGGGACTATATTGGGAGAATTGAGGTAGTGAAAAAGATCGTAACATTCCTGGGGTTCAGCACTTTGGTTTGGAGTGGACAATGAATTGATGGATGAATGAGATGGTGCCTCATTTTGAGAAGATAAAGATGAATTCAAATCTGTGTTATTTGAAAAAAACCTATGAAACATTTCATCAAATGAGACATTGGAATCAGGTGGTTGGGGTGGATTCATAGTATTGGGTATTATATTGGGAGGAGAGGGATTTAAATGGCCAACAGAAGTTAAAAACAGAGGAACTTAGGGAAAACACAGGAAAAACAGCTCTATTTATATTGCAGGTCCCAATGAAATGAAGTGGGGGTGTAGCCCATCGAAATAGAGCAGAAATGAGTTTGGTGGTTTCAAAGGAAAGAAAGCTGCAGATCCTCTAGACATAAAACACAATTACACATTTAGCAAAGAATTGTGTGTCAGGATATGTGTATCTTTAGAATACTCCTTCAAATACATGGGTGATTAGGTTAGATGGTACTGTCACACCTGTAGGTGGGTGAGAGATTTAGCCCACCAGTAATAATTTATTCAAAATGTAAATCAATTATGACTGCAATAAATTTGTGTCCACAGAATGTCATCAGAGTGAGATTATGAGTTCTAGTCATAATCCGTACCACTAGGCTCCTTGAAATTCAATCAGACCCATTGAGATACAGCAAGAACCGTATCTGAATGGAGTCCAGCCACAACGCATGTTTGGCTGTAATCATGCAAAGGTGGTCAAATTATGACCGCCGGTCATAATTTGTACCATTTGCAAACCAATTACAGCTCTAATTGGTTTGTCTGTTTGCAATTTTGTCAGACCCACTCAGATACAGAAAAAACTGTATCTGAATGAGGTCCACTGAAAATACAGCTTGGGCTGTAAGTGTACACAGGTGGTCAAATTATGACCGCCGGTCATAATTTGTACCACTTGCAAACCAATTACGGCTGTAATTGGTTTGTCTCTTTGAAATTTTGTCAGACCCACTCAGATACAGAAAAAACTGTATCTGAATGAGGGCCATTGACAATACAGCTTGGGCTGTAAGTGTACACAGGTGGTCAAATTATGACCGCCGGTCATAATT
Organism: Austropuccinia psidii; assembly: GCA_023105745.1. NCBI lineage: Eukaryota > Fungi > Basidiomycota > Pucciniomycetes > Pucciniales > Sphaerophragmiaceae > Austropuccinia > Austropuccinia psidii. The sequence goes on along the minus strand of JALGQZ010000009.1, from coordinate 17,014,217 downwards.
TGTACCACTTGCAAACCAATTACGGCCGTAATTGGTTTTTCTCTTTGAAATTTTGTCAGACCCACTCAGATACAGAAAAAACTGTATCTGAATGAGGGCCATTGACAATACAGCTTGGGCTGTAAGTGTACACAGGTGGTCAAATTATGACCGCCGGTCATAATTTGTACCATTTGCAAACCAATTACAGCTGTAATTGGTTTGTCTGTTTGCAATTTTGTCAGACCCACTCAGATACAGAAAAAAATGTATCTGAATGAGGGCCATTGACAATACAGCTTGGGCTGTAAGTGTACACAGGTGGTCAAATTATGACCGCCGGTCATAATTTGTACCATATGCAAACCAATTACGGCCGTAATTGGTTTGTCTCTTTGCAATTTTGTCAGACCCACTCAGATACAGAAAAAACTGTATCTGAATGAGGGCCATTGACAATACAGCTTGGGCTGTAAGTGTACACAGGTGGTCAAATTATGACCGCCGGTCATAATTTGTACCATATGCAAACCAATTACGGCCGTAATTGGTTTGTCTCTTTGCAATTTTGTCAGACCCACTCAGATACAGAAAAAACTGTATCTGAATGAGGGCCATTGACAATACAGCTTGGGCTGCAAGTGTACACAGGTGGTCAAATTATGACCGCCGGTCATAATTTGTACCATATGCAAACCAATTACGGCCGTAATTGGTTTGTCTCTTTGCAATTTTGTCAGACCCACTCAGATACAGAAAAAACTGTATCTGAATGAGGGCCATTGACAATACAGCTTGGGCTGTAAGTGTACACAGGTGGTCAAATTATGACCGCCGGTCATAATTTGTACCATATGCAAACCAATTACGGCCGTAATTGGTTTGTCTCTTTGCAATTTTGTCAGACCCACTCAGATACAGAAAAAACTGTATCTGAATGAGGTCCAGCCACAATGAATCTTTGGCTGTAATCATACAAAGGTGGTCAAATTATGACCGCCGGTCATAATTTGTACCATATGCAAACCAATTACGGCCGTAATTGGTTTGTCTCTTTGCAATTTTGTCAGACCCACTCAGATACAGAAAAAACTGTATCTGAATGAGGGCCATTGACAATACAGCTTGGGCTGTAAGTGTACACAGGTGGTCAAATTATGACTGCCGGTCATAATTTGTACCACTCGCAAACCAATTACGGCCGTAATTGGTTTTTCTCTTTGAAATTTTGTCAGACCCACTCAGATACAGAAAAAACTGTATCTGAATGAGGTCCACTGACAATACAGCTTGGGCTGTAATTAGACCCACTAAGATACAGAAAAAACTGTATCTGAATGAGGTCCAGCCACAATGAATCTTTGGCTGTAATCATACAAAGGTGGTCAAATTATGACCGCCGGTCATAATTTGTACCATATGCAAACCAATTACGGCCGTAATTGGTTTGTCTCTTTGCAATTTTGTCAGAACCACTCAGATACAGAAAAAACTGTATCTGAATGAGGGCCATTGACAATACAGCTTGGGCTGTAAGTGTACACAGGTGGTCAAATTATGACCGCCGGTCATAATTTGTACCATATGCAAACCAATTACGGCCGTAATTGGTTTGTCTCTCTGCAATTTTGTCAGACCCACTCAGATACAGAAAAAACTGTATCTGAATGAGGTCCAGCCACAATGAATCTTTGGCTGTAATCATACAAAGGTGGTCAAATTATGACCGCCGGTCATAATTTGTACCATATGCAAACCAATTACGGCCGTAATTGGTTTGTCTCTTTGCAATTTTGTCAGACCCACTCAGATACAGAAAAAACTGTATCTGAATGAGGGCCATTGACAATACAGCTTGGGCTGTAAGTGTACACAGGTGGTCAAATTATGACCGCCGGTCATAATTTGTACCACTTGGAAACCAATTACAGCCGTAATTGGTTTGTCTCTTGGGAATTTTGTCAGACCCACTCAGATACAGAAAAAACTGTATCTGAATGAGGTCTATAGGGGTGTAATTGGCTTTTATGTTTGCAAAATCAAAGATGCTCAAATATAAATAAAGCTATGCTTGTGTCCACTTGGAAGCTCTTTTGAGTTCACTTTGCCCCCCACAACATTCCTCATAACCGCCCTACCCCATATCAATTTCTGGGCCCTTTTTGCTCATTCCCCACAAATTTTCATGGTGCAAAAAATGGGTCGCCCCAAAAAAATTTGTACTTGTCATGAGCTTGGCTGTTGCAATCAATATTATGAAGATTTGAACAATATTGTTCAGCATGGAAAACCTATGTCTGACCCAGCTTGGAAGACACATCAATTGGAACTAGCAAAACTCAGGAGACCCCAGCCTTTGGTTGATCAGATGTTTTTAGCCCAAAATAGCAAAAATGTAAGGACTCTTTCCCTCACCCATTTCAATTATTCATCATTACTTACATCTAATTTTCCACAATCCTTCGGTGCAGCCAACACAGAAAACCCCTGGATGCTCTCAAATTGAACAGATATGTCATCAGAATAATGAAAGAAATTTACTTTTTGATACCAAAAAATATGAAAACAAGACCTTCAAATTCATTGACTCTCATGCTCTTAAAGTTTTGGTTCAAGCTTCCAGCCTATACCTCAAAAATGGAATGTCCAGAGATAGTATCAAACAATTTCTTCTATCAGAAAGGGAAAAGATAACCAGCCTTGGAGACAAATTCAATTTTGATGGATTATCCATTTCTAAAGAAATTCCACTTTCAATTGAAACTATTTTTGTTCAGCTGGGCATATCCATGGACTTTGAAAAAAAGATTTGATGTCCAGAATGCTTCAGCTTGTATGATCTGACTGAAACCGGGCACATCAACAAACAGTGTACATCCAAATTTATTCAACCTTTTCCTTCCTCCATTGTCAAATTAGGATCTCTTGCAAGAAAAGAATGTGGCTCTCTTTTATTTAAAACTGATGACAAGAATGATACTTCACTTCAAAAACCAATCTGTACCTTTACATACCAATCCTTGAAAAAATGGTTGGCCTCCCATATGTGGATTCCTGGCTTTGAAAAGCTATTAAATGCTCACCATACCCATAATTCTCAAGCAGACCCTAAAGTTATTTCTGATATTTGGCATAGCAAAATTTGGCACACATTCAAATCTTCCCCACGTAGTAAACAAGCTTTCACCAATAGAACAGGTAATTTGATATTTAGCTTATACGTAGATTGGTTCAATCCATTCAGTAAGAAAGGGGCTGCAAAATCCATCTCAATTGGGTCAATTATTCTCACTTGTTTGAATCTGCCTCCAAGTGAACGTCACAAAGAGGAGAACATGTTTTTATATGCAATAATTCCTGGTCCCAAAGAGCCATCTCTTGATCAAATGAATTCAATCTTGGAGCCTCTTGTTATTGAGCTTCAAATGCTATGGAATGGTATTTGGTTTTCCAATACCCACGACTTTCCACAGGGTAGACTTATTAGAGTGGCTTTATTACCTTTAATAGCAGATCTTCCTGCTCTACGTAAAGTGGCTGGATTTGCCTCTCATTCAGCCAATCGATTTTGCTCCTTTTGTAATATTACAAGGGTGGACATCAATGAAATAGATTTTTTAAAATTTGAAACAAGGACACATGAAAATCATATTTTGAAGGCAAATGAATGGCTCCAACTTCAAACCAAAAAGGAACAAGATGAATTTGTAAAATCCCACGGTGTCCGGTGGAGTATTCTAAATAAACTAGATTACTGGAGACCCATTGAATTTTGTGGCATAGATATTATGCATTGTTTAATTTTAGGGGATATCAAAGACTATTGCATATCATTCCTCAAGGTGGGGTTGGCTGGTCACGAGTTAGAGGTTCAAAGGAAAAAGCAAAGTTTTTTGGCACACTCAAATACATCCAAATATCCTTTTTGTTTATTGGGGCGTCCAAGAAAAAGGAAAAATGAAGATGACAATGATTCTGACCAAATAAGTAGACCCAAGAAACAAAACCTTACAAGAGCTAACCTTGCCCGCATTCGACCTCGTACATCCCAAAGGCACAAAGGCTCTAGTGAAGCCTCCAGGACCAAAAGTGATCAAACTGCAAAAAGCAACAGAACTTCAAACTCCAGGTATTCCCTTAGATCCCAGACAACCACATCTACAGTACTCAACTTATTACCATTTACACATGGTAGTGATTCATTGGTTCCCTCTGATTTATCTTCTGATGATAATCAGTATTTAAATCCAATGGGGGATGAAACTCCAAGATTAAAAAAAGATGAATTAGAGGTACTTCAAAAAGTCATCAATCAAACAAGAGTCCCGTCATGGCTTTCTCGTCTACCCAGAAAATTTGGTTTCAAAAACTTTCAGACACTCAAAGCAGCGGAGTGGCAAATCTTGATGACATTGTATTTACCTTTGGCACTTGTACCACTATGGAGTTCACAAATACCTCACAGGGAGGAAAGGGTCAAATGCCCAGGGAACTATCTCCATAAGGATCTTCTACTCAAATCGCTAATTTCATTAGTTACATTAACAAACATGTTACTCAGAAAAAGCATTCATGAAGAAGACCTAGATAAGATTGAAAGTACTACAAAGATCTATCGTCAAACACTTCGTTTGGGTTGGTCCATGATAAACTCCAAACCTAATCTACACCTAACACAACATTTACCAAAGGTTATAAAGGAGCTAGGGCCACCAAGAAGCTTAGCTGTGTGGGCATATGAAAGAATGAACCGTACATTTGGGGACATACCACGGAATAATAAGCCATGTTGAGTTTGAATTATATATTTTTATGTCAAAAAATCACCCTCACAATACTTACCCACATCTAACCAATTGTAGCTGAGATCTCCCAAACAATACTGAAAAGATGGATATCTAAAGTACAATATCAATGGATTTCAAATTTGCCTAATCTTCAACAAAGAGTTGGTAGGAACAATCCCCTCATTTCTCTGCATCAATCAAAAAATATCAGTCCCAGTCATACAATTCAATTGCATGATGATATTTTTCAACAGTGGAAACTACTAGTTTCAAGAGATTTAAGGGATGTTGCAAACCTCTTTGAATGCAAAAAGTCAATAATTTTAGAAAAAAAAAGGTATTGTAATGTAAAATCACATGTTGAAGACAGTATCATAGAGTATAGCATCAATAATGCGAAATCTTTGGGCCATATTGATAATATTGTCACATTAGTTGGAGGTGATCCTGACATATGGTGGCTAATAATCAAACCTTTCAAGAAGCTTGAAAATAATGAAATAGAAAAAGACCCTTTCCATCCTTTTCCAGATCTCAATTGTTCTATTCTATTGGACCAGACAGAGGATGCCATAATCATCAACTCCCAATCAGTTTTGGGTCATGCTGCAAGCCTCAAGAATCCTCCTGGAAGCTTTGGAATTGATCAGGCTACACTCTGCTTGGTATCTCTACATTCATCAGTAAGTGATTCAGTGGACTGCCACTCATTATCTCATATATTTTAACAGTTTCTTACCATTTCCTTTCAAACCTTGCCAGCAATGGATAGGTGATTGAAGCACGGCACCCCTTTCAGCCTTAGGCTTCTTTATCAATGCTCACTAAAGATTCCTTGGGAGCAAAAACAATACTTTTTCCTTTGTTGATATTGTTATATGCTATTAAATGAAGTTTTTTTTTAGAAAAATTCACTCCAATCCCTTTTAAAAGAGATTTAAATTGTCAATCTACCATATTTACGCCTCCCAAACATCTTTCATGACATAATTTGGCTTTTTGGTGCTGGATAGAACAGGTTTGAACAAATGTGTATATAAACTATCTCTTCTCCACCAAAATGTCTGTATTTCCACTTCACCAAACTGCTTTAAGCTTTCCTGAGCTTTCTCATCCACCACGTTCATTCTCATATGTTGAATTCTTACTCCAACTCTGTTTAACATACTCAAATTTCAATTAATATAATTACCTCATTTTCCTCAATTTAACTCCACTTGTTTAAATTGATATTACAATGTCTTCCCATGCACTGGGTGGTTCCCCCTCCGCATTCCACAGAGAAAATTCTGGATCCTCATCACAAAACCCACCAACAGAGGGTGACTCAATAATTCACTCAGATGAAGAAAACCACGAAAGCATCCATACTGACTCTACTGGACAGAAATCTATCTTTCTGCAAGATTTGGAAAGACTTGGAATAGAGGATGCTGTTTCACAGAATGCCAGTCAGGAGGGACAAGACGAAATAACATCCGGTGGTGAGTATCTTTCCCAAAGCTGATTGAAAATTACTAACTGATTTGGTTTTCAGTTGTTGGAGTTGAATTCAGGATTCAACAAGAAGAGGACCAACAGAGGGCTAGAAATAATAAGAAAATATTGCAACAGAGAAATAACCGCATTACAAGATTGGTAACAAAGAACAATCTTCCAAGTCAGGCATCCACTGAATCAGTCCACCTGCGAGAATTTATCTACTTCTTAATGGGTATGCCACCTTCTGTAGATCACTTCCCACCCAATCCTACCAATGATGAAGAGGAATTTCACATTCATTGGGTCAAAAACCGAGCTAAACACATCAAGACCCATTTGGAAACCTTTGAATATGGACTGAGAGATCATCCAATTAGTGAGCGCCAAATTCTGGTCAAACAAGAAATCACTTCTATCTCTCAACGATTGCAGCCACCTGAATTTAAACCAAGTCGTGATGTTCTCAATAACAAGATCAAGGTCTCCATAGTTGAAAAGCGTGCTTGTGAAAAGGAATGCCAGCTAGTAGGCCTCAAGAGAATTACCTTCCAATGGGGGACCGCATTCAATAACTCCACTTGGAATGCAGCCATAGCCGACATTATCTCCAAACATTTTTTCAATTGGAGCCAGACTCAACCCAGCTTAAATATCAACAATCCTGATCAACTAAACCTATTAATTGAACGTTGGGTCAATGGAAGGGGTAAAGAAATGAAAAAGCTTTCAAAACTTGGCCAGGCTGCAGAGGAGGTTAAATTTCAAAAAGCTAAGAAATCCAAAAACACTAGAGGGAGGCAGAATGTACGTGCTTATTCTTTTGTTAGACATACACCAAACTCTAATATTACTTTTATATTTAGGTGACAGCTGCCCGTTTCAAAATAGCACGTCAATTATTCCCTCAAAACAACAATTTCTCTGCAATATATACTGATATAAAAGCAACTTCCGATGTAGAGGATAATTCTGACTTTGGAAAAGCACCCAAAAGACTTGTTGGAGTTTGGCGTAGTGAAGCTTTGACCTTGTGTACAAGGCAATTGGATCTAGCAATGACCCTTGGTGCCAAAACCCAGCTTGAAAAGAATAGAGTTCAACGTATGCTTCATAGGGATGGAGAGAAATTAGACTATAATTCTGATTTAACTAATGTCCCACATTGCTTACCTTTAGATTGTTATTCCACAATATACTTAAACACAATTTCAGAAGTTGAAAGAAACCACTTACTGGTAAAAGAACCAATTGGACTCCAAAATATTTTATTAGAGATTGAGGCCAAGACAAAAAGGGGACGTCACATCATACAGAGGCCAGGAAGATCTTCTCTCAGTGGAATTGAAGCTGGTTCAAGTAGTCATAATCGTATGAATCCTGAATAATGTTTATCTCCTAGTCCTTTTTTTTATCCAAGCTTAGAGTTTTGTAATAGATGTATTTGGAAATATAATTAGAGATAACTTATGTTAACAATTCACAAATTGAGTGAATTAATAACCAAGTCAAAAGATGCCTTTCAAAATCATGACTAGCAGTCATAAAATTAGTATTTTTGTAGTGTATTTGAGAGCTGAAGTGTCCTATATGTTTTCCAAGCTTAGAGTTTAGTAATAAATGTACTTCAAAAGAAAACATAATTTAAAATATTTTAAAAAGTCACCCATTGTAAGAATTTATAGTTTAGCCACAATGTGGGATTTCACAATTATGACCATCAGTCATAAATTTGTTATTTATTTAATGTTTTCAAAGCTGAACTGTGCTATAGCTTCTCAAAATTATTTAATATATAAGCCTCTTATTTATGCCTGCTTTGGTTTTCATTTGTCCCCAAGCTATTATATATTGAGCAATGCTCAAACAAAACTATAGACATTTAATAAAAGTCATCATGATATATGCCATCCCAAATTCCTACATTCCATAATAGTCCAATCTGTCTTGAACACTTTAAAGAACCCCCACCTTCTATTTTTTTCAATTTCATTTCAAAAATAAATTCATAAACTTATTTATAATAATTAAACCTCAGTCAATTCCAGATAATCACTGCTTCAAAATGGATCCATTACTTGAAATAGAGCCAAAGCAAGTTGAAAAATCAGAATTCATCTCCAAAATATCCAAATTTCTTCCTTCTCTCAAGCTTGCAACCTGCAATTCTCACTTTCCTGAATATGCAAGAAAAAAAATACAAGAGGTCTCCAAAATACTTGAAGATGATCTGTATCGTATGTTTTTCCAGCTTTTGCCCATATGGAGCCATTTTTAATTGGAATTCAAATCATAATTTAGGTGTACAGCTAGGTGGATCATTACCCCCTGAAGCCAAGGTTGTTATTTCAGCATCCTCCCAAACATCAATAAAGAGGTATTTCATATCTTCTTCTAGTATGAGTAATAAAAAGGCCAAAATTTATCAAAGTATAAAGGAAAAGAATCAAGAAGTATATCTCAATATTTTCTTTAGGCTTTAATCAAAGATTAAACTGTATTCCCTGAATCTTTTCTTTCTTAGAAATTGGAATGCAATTATGATACTGAGAAATCACACCCACAAAATCAGTCAGATTCTCAAAATCTAGAACCAGGACTATTTCAACCTCAAAATGATTTTGAAAAAGCCCTATCCACGTCAAACTCCAGCCTTGAAGTCAATAACATTTCTCAAAATGATCAATCAAATATACAAAGTTTTCCAGCTTCAACCATGACAAAAAAAGAAAAATCCAAAATTGAGGAGCCCTTGATACAACCTACATCTACCAAACACTCAAAAGAAAAACCTAACTCCAATTTCATACTTGTAGATAACAACCCATCAACTTCAAAAGTAATCCAAACCAGTAATTCAGAGCCTTCAAAATCCCACAAGAAGAAAAAGCTTCCTCAATCCGGATTATTCAATCCCATTCACTCAGATCACTTTGAAGAGAAAATCAGCCATTATCAGCCACTTTCTGTATCCTCATGGAAGAAATGCCAGGTTAATGTTGAAAATCTAGTAAGAGAACGATTCCAGGAAATTCCCCAAAGGCCATTTTCTACCAAACTACCAAAAGGAATACACTTTCAAAGTATTGGATCTCTTAGCATTAGCAAATGGCTAGTGGATTTGGATAAATCTGGTAAATACAAAAGACATTCATTCATGTTTCATCCAGAACATTGATATTTACTTGCTTTTTTCAGGATTAGATATATTTTCACCAAAGAAATATGATCCTTTCAATGATCCTGACGCCTGGAATGTCCCTATCTTTACTTTGGATTCTACAATCTCAATGCAAAACATTCCCAAATCACATCAACCACTCTTTCAATTGGCACAATCCCTCTTTGTCCCTAATCTTCAAAAGAAACAGTTCTGGGCCAATCTAATACTGGAGTCAATATCAGTTTCTGCACAAGATCTCATACAACCTGAAAAGTTTGAAATCACGAAATCAACAGAAGATGATCCCTTGTTAGTTCAAAGACTCAGCCTGGAATTTTTAGTGTCCTGCCTCAGCACAAGACCATCCCATTCATCTCAAATTGAAAATACCCTTGATGAAAAGGAGGAAAACCAGCCAATTCATTATGGAATGAATAGCTTAATATCTTTCAATGATTCCATTTTACATCTTATGATCTCATATGTCCTGATACTAGCACATTCAAAAGTTCTTCCAGTCAATATTCCTGATGGATTTGTGCTCACTCATAAAAGGTCCAAAGAACACCTTAAGACCTTATCAGAGCTACAATCAAAAATAGGCTTAGTTAAGCCCTGCTATCATATTTTAGCTTCATTTCTTGCTTCTGGGGTAAGAGGCTTAATGGTTTGCTCAAGAGATTGGAGAAAAAGCTCTGCTAAAGGAGCATTGCAGATGATTGAAATTACTGATAGTGTTATTGCTGAGGAAAGGCCTTATGAGCCTATTTGGAAGAGAACAAATGCATATATTTTGGATATTTTTAACAAGGCATTTTTCTCAAAAACCCATGAATTTGTTCCCACTGCTCCAAAAAAATTGGAAGTGGCCAAATGTTTAGTATTAGACTTCAGTGAGGCATGGCTTGAAAAAAATACCATAGATGGACAGCCTGTACTAGATCTCCCTGATAAAGCCAATATAAACACCTTGTTAACTTGATCAGTGTTTTCTGTAATTTAATTTTATTCTTTCAAAACAGGGTTATTTCTATTCAAATAATCTTTGAGTGTGCTAAGATTACTTTGCTTCACCCAATACCTCATTGCTTACTTTCCCAAATAAGCTCCTTTTACACAATATAGCTTCTTCCAGGCTCATTCAAACTTTAAGAAATAAATACAGGGCTCCAGAATCCTCTCATTTATGATAAATAGGAGCCTTTCTCTTGATTCTTCCACCTATACCCCGAAATCTGACTTTAATTAACCTGTTTTACTATGCCTAAAGCTTCACATTACTTTTTTGAGACCTCTATACCCCAATCAAACAGGACTATCAACAAGATATTACATCCCATCATCCCACTACCTACCAGTGCAATATCAAGATCCATACATCAATTATGCTGGTTGATCATGGAAATCAACTATTTCCAATCTCCATCTGCTATAAATAGTTGGAAATCTCTTCCATCAGAAGAAAGTCTCAAAATTGTTGAGAACTTACCCTTTTCTTGCACTGATAATCCAATTACAAATCCCCATAATCACAGCTCAGGAGAGGATAGACTGTCTATAAACCCAAGAATATTAATTTCACCAATGTACAAAACTATGTTTCTAGAGGATCTCTTCAAATCAGGCTTCCCAATGTCAACCTTTGCTTGGAATCAATGTTGGGAATCAAAATGGAATCAAATATTTGCAAAATTTGTTCTCAAGCACTGGAACTATCTACACCAACAAGGAGAATTGAAAATATTCTTGATAAATCCAAAGGATAATACACATAATAATAAGTCTTTAATACTAATGCGCTGGTTCAGAGGGAAGCAAGAGGATCTTAAGAATGATAAATTGGTTCCTGAAGCACTTTCAAAAAAAGCCAGTCAGAAGCAGAAATCAAGGTGGCGTAAAAAAGTATGTTTTTATTTTATTTATGATTGATTTTTACACCAATTGATGTTATTTAATATTCAGTTATCGTCAAATCGCTCAGAGACATTGCTATCATTGAACATTAATCAAGATGAAGCTTCCATATTTGATGAGCCACGATGCTGCTCTGATACTGAAGATGAAAATGGATCATTAATAAAATTAAAGTCCCCTTGGAGGTCAGCTTTATTCTCAAAGTTAGCAAGTCAATTGGATTCTCTATTAATTCAAAAGCAAATACAAAAAAGTAAATTCAATAGAATTCCAAATGTCTTGGAAAGTAGAAGAGTACAAAGTGGTATTTTTGAGAAAGATGCCAAAGTTCCAATTGGACTTCCAGAAAATCTTTATTCAGATGATTATATTTCCAAGCTTACTAATGATGAGAAGCTAATGTTACAATCAAAGCCATGTATAGATATTCATAATTTACTTCAACTATCTGAAACCTAAAAAAATAATTCATGATTTTTCTATTGTTTCCACAATCAATTTTTCCAATTCATGATCCACAGTACCTAAATGTCTAATGCTCAACCTGAAATGAAATAAAAAAAATTTAGCTACTAAAAAAGATAAATATTGGTTGAGTATAAAACATCTTACATCTGAAGCTGCTGTTTCTTCCTTCTAACTTGCTGAATATTCACCTCAATACTACCAACAGTTATATAATGAAATACATGAACTTCTTTCTTTTGCCCTAGCCGATAAAGCCTATCAACTGCTTGATCATCAGTTGAAGGGTTCCAACCTGGTTCCTAATTTAAGTAATTGGAATAATATTAGATTAAGCTTCAAGTGTATCTAAATACTGTCTTACCATTATGTAGACATTTTGAGCACATCTCAGATCAATACCAACACCACCTGTGCCTTTTGTTGTAAGAAGAACTTGAGATTTTGGATTTTTTCTGAATTCTTCAAGGATTTGGATCCTTTGATCATTTTTGAGCATTCCATGCATCATCAAATTGGATATTCCACTTTCATCCAGTGCAATTTCAATGCTTTTTACAATATTTGATCAATAAAATCATTCAAATGACAGGTAGTAGAAGGATTTGAGCTCACATATCAAGAAACCTTTTGTATTCTGAAAAAACAACTGCTTTGGGATATCTTAAGCCTGGCTCCTTCTGAAAAAACTCCTTGAGATGGCTAACAAGATGCACCACTTTGGATCCTTCTTTCCAGGTATATCTCCTTCCCCCTTCTTCCTTTTCTATTAGTGCTGGATGGTTGCAAAGCTGCCTCAAATCTGATAATCTGGAGAAAAATTCTGATGAATCCCATTGAACTGCTTTGGACCTCTGTTTTCCATACAATGCACTAAACTCTTCATGCTTTTTGAAATAAACTGTTTTCCATGGCTCATAGATTTCAATTCCAACTCCATGTTGCACTTTCTTGGGAAGATCCAGTAGGTTGGCTTTCAATCTTCTCAAGGTGAGTGTTTGCATTATAAGCTGTAATGATTGGATTGCCATTTGATTCCCAGATGATATTTGTTTGATTATGCAATTTTCCCATAAAGGCTTGAGATTCCATGGTTCTACTTGTAAAAACCTCAACAGACTATGTAGATCCCAAAGATTGTTTTGTAATGGTGTTCCTGTAAGGCATAACTTTCTTTCAGATTTTAAATTCAATATTGTGAATGCTCTATGAGTAGATTGTTCCTTTATGTAGCTAATTGATGTAAAAATTTCAGTACTTTTTTATTTAAGAATCACAAAGAGAAGCTTACTGTGCTTCATCCAACACTATTCTGAACCAATTCACCAAAAGTGGATTTATTCTCATCCCATGAACATCATCAACATTATAACCAGCAATAACATCATATGTGGTGATGATAATTGCATTCTGCTTCAAATTTTGGAATGAAATGAAATTACGGTTGGAACCATGGAATATTGAATATGGTAAACTACCAGCATGAAAATGTAGTCTTATTTCATTCTCCCAGTTATGCAAAGTAGAAAGTGGTACAATGATCAAAGTAGCTGGGACATGGTCCTTAGATATTGCTGAGTACTTTAATGCTTCATTTTGTGTTTTTTTAATCAAGCATAAAGTTGTCAACGATTTGCCAAGTCCCATATCATCAGCCAATATTCCACCCCTACTTTTGCACCCAATATCTTGTGGTATCAGCCCATTTTCAACCGCATTAGAAAACACTTTTTTAATCCACAAATTATCTGGATGTTTCCATAGATTTTCACAAATTTTTTCCATATTATTTTCAATATTTAAAAGAAAGGAAATACCCTGGATTTGGTGCAATGAAAGATTGGTTTGACAATTAGGTATTGAAGTAACAGAACTAGTTAAACTTGTATTGTTGGAAGCTTGATAAAGATCACAATCTTGAGGAATATCAATAAATAAAGGTGAGCTATAGTTTCCAATATGTCTCAGAGCCATGTTTGCATTCTTGAAAGCCTCTCTTGTTTGGAAAATATTCCCTTTATCCACAAAAACGCATCCATGTAATAGAATATTTTTATCTTTATTCTTGAAATTTATGAAAGAATTTATAAAAAGCACTTTATTATTGTTTTTGTATTTTTTATATGTTTCAGGATTCAAGCCTTCAGCCACTCCTCCAAAAATATCAAGCAGTGGACCCAGATGGAAACTCTGGAAAGAATTAAGGCTCCCAATATGACTTAAGTCAGATTCTAATAGTATATGAATAGAATTAAATACTCTTCTGAATATTACTGAGCTCAGAGAGGTTGGAAAGGATTGTTCAATATTGATTTTTTTTTCAATTTGAATAATAAAAAACCCAAGACAAAATATTGAAATCATACTGTAAGTTTTTAGAATGAAAATTTAATATATCAGTGTGATATGAATTTATAGGACAAATGGAAACTAAATGATAGGATTGCATGGGTTATATAGTGCAAAGACCCTGGGGAGTTTGTAAGTGATTTCTGATTAGCTAAAGATTTAGCCCCTGAGTTGTTCTTGATAGTGTAAAAAATGAATTATATTTTGAAACTTAGTTTATTAATGGACATAAATATATTCCAAATCTGCAGATCAATTAAATTTCTCATTACTGTTGTCCCAAATTCTTGGATTTTGATATTAAAAGAAATTATCTATGAGGAGACAAGTTCCTTCCCAAATGTGGAATTCCCTCCAAGATATATCCATAACTGGACAAAATTTCTCACTTGTGGCCCATGCAACACCTTTCCAACTCTTGTTTAATTCATCAAATTATTCCTATACTTTGTTTATTTTTCCCTTGCAGAAATTCTCAAGAATCTAATTTCAAAGGTATTCATTAAATCATGTTGAAGGCCATTGGCTCACTATTTGAAGAGCTTCAAGTTTATTATTTATCCATATTTTATTTTCAAAGATTATTCTAATAAATTAATATTAATTTGTATGGAAACATCTTTTCCAATAATTTTCACCAATTTCTATGATGATAATCATCACTCAAGGAGAGGTATTTTACTTATTATAAAATTATTAGATCTTATTTTTCCAAAATATTCATAATTTTAAGGAGGAATACCCATTTGTAATTTAAGTTTGGACAGGATTCCCTCAAAATAATTACCATTATAATTTTCAAATTCATCATTACTTATTATTATCATTGTGTGAAATCAATTCAAGCTTAATTTTTGATTCATCTGAAAACAAGAATTCTGGTAAATAGAATTTCTTAATTCTTAAGTTATCCTCATTCTTTAAGCCAACATGAAAGATAAATTAAACTCAAATAAATTCAAGAATCAAGGCAGTGGAATGACAATAAGATCAAAGAAGCAATTAATGCTACAAGTATCAAAGAATTCCTTTTCAAGGCTCCCCATATAACTGGATGAACTTTCAAAATCCACAAGCATTCATGAAGTGACTTGTAAGGAGCTCAATTGATGAGAGGATTTGAAGATTATTCTACTAACTATAAGCATCATGAGGGAATTTCAATGTTCTCACAATCCAAAAATTGAATAATATTCACTACCTATGTTTGTTTCCAGTGTATATATTGGGTTGAGAAAATAGTAATAAAAATTAAAGGGGGAGTAAAAATCTCAGAATACAATGAATGTGAGTTAAACTAGGGATACTTCCAGAGATACACTCAGACATAAGCTGAAGATACTGTAAAGGACCTGTATGCAAGTCCCCAGTCTTTTTCTGTGGTGCATCCTTCAAGAATTGACTCTCTTCAAGACTTGATGGATATTACCCTTGAGCTTGATACCAGGTACCATGAGAGGCAAAATGAAAGGAGTGATCATCAAGAGAAGAAGCCAGAAGCCTCAAAGTCAAATTCTTCTCATCCTCAAAGTTCTTCAAGCTCAATTCAAAAGAAGAAGAAGAATTTTAAGAAGAGGGACCAGCCCCATTCTTCTTTATTGAATAAAGATTTCAAGTTGATGAATTCTGAAAAAGAAAGAAGAATCAAAGAGGGTCTATGTACCTATTATGGTGGGAAGCATAGTCTTGAGTCCTGTTTCCAAAGGCCTATAAACAAGCTTACCCAACCATCAGGAAAATTTCCCAGCCAGGGAAAAGCCTGAGTGAGTATCATGTTGTGTTCAATGGTCTTCACTGTTTTCCATCCAGAGCACAATTGTGCATTCTGAATACTGGTGTCAAAAATTCTCTTAAATTTTTTGTTTTTTCTTCTCTCTCTGATATGTTTTACAGTATTCTCATTGATTCTGGTGCTACCAACTCATTCATTGCAAAGAAGTTTGTTCACAAGTATTCTTTGACCACGTCAGAACTCCCAGAGAAGATTCCCCTTATTATTCTTGACTCCTCAGACTCTCCTTCTCTATTTGTGACTCACCATACTAAATATATGGTTGAGCTCCCTTCCTTCATAAGCTTTGAATGGGACTTTCTAGTCGTTGATACTCCCAAGGGAGAAGACCTCATATTGGGCGTTGACTTTCTCAATCATTTTAATCAAGCCATTGATTGGAGTCAAGGGCTGATCACCTTTAATTCTAATCATAAGGACTATTATGATCCTTCAAAATCTCTCAGTAATGACTTTTCTTCTGCCAAATCATGTGCAGCTCTGGTTGGTGATTCTAGAACACCATCATTTCCATCTTCTTTCCATATTCCTTCCCTTAATTACCATCAGTCATCACTATCATCTAGAGATGAAGTCTTCAAAGAGATTCAAGATGTCGGAGAAGATAATTCTGTATCTTCACTTCATCTCTTCTTTGGGAATATGGACCTTCCTCCTTCATCTTATCATGACTCCCTGGTGGAGTTGTGGGATGAAGAAGAAGATCCAGAAGAAATAGAAACCGTGATGAAGGTTGTTCCTCCTGTCTATCACCAGTACTTGGATATATTCTCCAAGGTGAAAGCAGAGAAACTTCCTCCTCACGTGCGTGTGATCATCATATTGAGCAGGAGGGGTCTCTACCTCCGGTTGGGGTGATCTACTCTTTATCAAGCCAAGAGTCAGATACACTCAGGGCCTACATTTCAGAGAATGTAGAGAAAGGTTTCATCTAGCCAAGCTCCTCTTCAACAGGAGCACCTGTCCTCTTTGTCAAAAAGAAAGATGGTGGCCTCCGTTTGTGTGTTGATTACCGCAAACTCAATGCTGTTACTAGGAAGAACAAGTATCCTGTTCCTCCTATGAATCAGCTTCTTGCTGTTTTGAGTGGTTCTTCTATCTTCTTGAAGATTTATTTGCGTGGTGCGTATAACCTGCTCAGAATCAAGGAAGGTGAGGAACACTTGACATGTTTTAGGACTAAATATGGCAGTTATGAGTATTTGGTTATGCCATTTGGGCTCACCAATGCTCCTGCCTCTTTTAAGAACCTTTTCAATGATATTTTTTATGATCTTCTTGATATTTATGTTGTGGTTTATTTGGATGACATTATGGTCTTTTCCAAATCTGAAGAAGAACATGTCACTCATGTGTCCACTGTCCTTTCCAGACTCAGGGACAATACCCTCTTTGCTAAGGCCTCCAAGTGCCTGTTTCATGTTACTAGTGTAGAGTATTTGGGTTATGTTGATTCTTCTGAAGGCTTCAAGATAGACCAAGCAAAAGTACAGCAAATTCTCAATTGGCCACCTTTAAGAAACCTCAAGGCTCTTGAATCATGCCTTGACTTTGCCAATTTTTACTGCCATTTCATCAAGAATTATTCAAAGAAGATTAGTTCACTCACAAGTTTCTTCAAGAAAGATTCCCGTTTTCCCTTCAATGAGGAAGCTCTTAGACAGCTTCATAAACTCAAAGAGGCATTCACCATTGCTCCAATCCTTTCTCACTTTGATCCTTCTCTACCCACCATTGTAGAGACTGCTGCATCAGATTATGCCTTGGGTTCTGTACTGAGTCAGATTTCTGACTCAGGAAAACATCCCATTGGATTTGATAGCTGCAAGCCTCTCCCATCTGAGCTCAATTATGAGATTTGTGACAAGGAACTCCTTGGCATAGTCTGGGATTTCAAGCACTGGAGAGCTTTTCTCCTTTCACTTTCTTCCTCTTTTGAAGTTCTCACCAATCATTCCTCACTTCAATATTTCATGTCATCAAAGATTCTTACTTGCCGTCAAGCCCGCTGGGCTGAATTTCTCTCTGAATTCCATTTTTTAATCACTTACCGCCCTGGCCGCCTGGCCACCCTTCCAGATGCATTGTCAGGTCGGGACGACATATTCCCAGAGAGGGGGGAAGATTTCATCAGCAAGAATCCAATGAATTATCAAAAAATAATCAAGCAAGATGAAACTCAAGCCTCAAAATTCTTTGCAGTCAAGGTGGAAGCATTCTAAAAATGAAAGAATAAATGCAGAAGGCATTATGGCAATATTCTCAATATAGAAGTATCCTTCAAAATTTGGGTAAAGGTAAATCTGTCCAAGATTATTCTCTTGATTCCTCCTCCCAACTTCTTCTGTTCAAAAATTGGGTGGTGGTCCCAAATGACCCCACAATTCAACTCAGCATACTTCAAAAAAGGCATGACTCTCCTCTAGCTGGACACCCTGGCCAAGAGAAGACTCTCAAACTTGTCAAGTGGGATTTCCACTGGTCCAGCATGACTAAATTCATCAAGGATTATGTCTCATCCTGTCAACAGTGTTCAAGAAAAAAAAATATTCATCACAAGAAGTTTGGATTCCTCAAGCCTCTTCCAACTCCAAGTGGTCCTTGGATTTGTCTTTCAATGGATTTCATCACTCAATTGCCACTGTCCAATTCATTTGACTCAATCCTTGTCATAGTGGACAGATTCTCAAAAATGCCAGTTTTCATTCCAACAATGTCTTCAATAACTTCATTAGATTTGGCCCATTAATTCATTAAGAAGATTTTCTCAAAGCATGGCCTTCCTTCAAGCATTGTCAGTGATAGAGGTCCTCTTAAAAGAGGATCCATATTTTACTTCCAAAAAGGGATTTCCCTGCATGTCTGCACTTACTATGAAGTTTTATTTGTCTTAAAAATTAAAGAAATTACAAGGATCTTTAAGGAATTCATCTTGTCAAAATATAGCTTTTTTTGAGATTATTATTTCAATGGAGGTATACCATTATGAAAGATAATGATAAAAGCCACATATTAAATGGTATATCATTCAGTTTTATAGTAATAGAGCTAATCTCTTTGAATAAATTGCTTTAGAGTTCATCTTAATATTTATAGAAATCTCTTGAGAAATATGTTACCATGGTCCTGAATTGGAAATCCCCAATAGAGTGAATACAACTACTCTGAATCTTTCCCAAAATCTTTGAATTCTGAAGCTACTCACATATTTTTTATTCTCTTGGATTTCTTCCTAGTGTGTCAAATTTAGATTCTTTCAGATTGAAAAAAATAAAGTCAATAAGATTCATGTTATCTCTTCCAGTTTCTATCTTCATATAATATTGATCTTTTTTGAAATATGCCCTTTGAAAAAAAATTATTTGATCTACCTTTTCAAAGGTTTAATCCTCAACTAAATAATCAGAAACATTCAGACTTCATTATCTTAACACCCTTTCCAGCTCAAAACAATCACTTCACATTTTCAAGCTGTGAACAGTACAAAAAGGGTATGACCATTGTCCGCTTTGAAGATTTATTTCAGATTATATGCATCCAGAACTACATAAAAAGAAGAAGATAAAAATGAATTCTTATTTTTAGCCATTTTATGGAAAACTCAACTATACATTGGCTTAGTGGATCTAAACTTTGGAAGCCTTACAAAGCTAGAAATCTTGATTAATTACTTCAGAATGCTCATACCTAAGAGCTATATTTATTTCTAAAAGATATTTCATACTTTATGATTATTGCATTTACCAGTATCTAAAAGAATTTCCAGAATGAAGAAAGAATTTTTTCATTGAAGCTGATAGCATTTTTTTATAATTTTCAGATAGAGGGAATATTTCTACAATGCACAGCTAATGATCCTTTGAAAGGAATTTCTGGAATGGCAGCAGATGGTGGAACTTTGATGTTAAAGTTTGATTTTATTCTATTTTTTTGAAATATATGAGCTACAAACCTAGAAACTAATTTAAGTGAATCAATATATGATGAACAATTGGCTAATTAATGACACTCATATCCATATTAATGATTTTAAAGTTGAAATAAGCTTGATCTTAAATCCATTAAATGGAAAGGATTTCTTCCAATTTAAGTATTCTTTCATTGGAATAACAAATTAATTCATAACAAGAATTAATGTTTTACTAATTCATTGTCAACCTTCAAGATCTAAAAAGATGTACTTATACATCCAATTCTGAAGAATAGTTAATAATTTTGGGGATAACATGATGATTAATAGCCCCATGATATTTATTCTATTTATAAAATTGTGAATAAATTGTAAGAAATGGATCCTTCAAGATTGTATTTGAAAAAATTAATGGAAAATGGATTTTTAACATCTTACTCTTGTTTGACCCTGAAAGTTGCTTCTAATTTTACTTGGAGGCGAAAACTATATTTATATATCAACAAGGAGCTGTTTTTGTCTCATTCTTTGACTCCTCCATCTTGATAAAAATGGGATATTTTTTCAAATTAAAGCCATAATATCTCAGCTCAAAATCAGCAAATTAAACTTAAAATATCAAGTCAGAGCTTAAGGAAAACATGCACAAATCCATCTGGGCCTACTAGTATAAGGAGAAGATTCTTGATACCTCCATCATACTCTCCTCAGAGGAAGGATTCATCTTGAAAAAAATAAATTTTACACAGGAGATTAATTCAAAACTATAATTCTAGGCAGAAAACTGTCACAACCATGGTAATTCACCTCCTTGGATCTCCATAAGGCATATCAAGCCACAGTCCTTTTATGGCAAATTGGCCATATCCATCACCAGTGGCCAATATGGCCATGTCATCATCTTATAAACCATTTATGGCCTTCATGGCCCTTCACCTCAATCCAGAAGCCATAGTGGCAATTTATGCCCAATTGGGTATTTCTGGTCATTTCCCTCAAAGCCAGGAGAAATGGCCCAAATGGCTGTTTTTGGCCATTTGGGCTCATAATGCCCATTTGCGCGGGTTTTGCGCACTTTCACGCAAAGTGTCCAAAAGACACTTTCCTGCCCTTTGGGCCAGTTTTTGGCCCAGAAGCCAAAAGTGGCCAAAAGCCCCAAAGGACCCAGAGACACCTTTCCAAGATCTGAAGCCATCACATCTTTTCCCCTCTGTCTTTCCATCTCAAGACCTTTGGACATAATCTTCTTTCAAATGAACCAATATGCCACAAATGATGTTATACATCATTATGCATCATTTTTCAACAGCAATTCAATGGTCGCAATATCAAATGGTCATTTCAATATTCCAAAATATCATCACGTCATCAAGGCACCCAATCATTCAGAGGACTCATCAAGGGTCAAGAGAAAGTGTTTCAGCGTCAAAGACCAATCAGACAATCAAGATGTCATTGGATAATTTCATTCACAGTATTCCTCCAAGGCAATACTGTTCAACCATTCTCAAGGGATTCAAGAGGCAGTTCATTCATTCATTCAATTGTCAAGTGTCAAAGCTCCACTCAATCCATCTTGGCAACCACCTTCATTTCAATACAGTCTGGATCCATCAAGAACTGTATTTCATTTTCAAGCATGGGAAATTCATTCAACCCATTTCAATTTAAATATTAGACAGCTGTATCAATTCCCAAAACAGTCAATACAGCCTCAAGGATCAATACAGATCAGTTTTCAGCCTGAAGAACTCAAGCTCCCAGATTTTCCCATATACCGGCTACCCTTTCCACCCTGGGGGGTTTTCCCCCAGTAAATTAATATACTTTGATTTTATTTTATCTTTATTTATCTTATCATTTTTGTTAAGTGAATACTGATATTATCAAGTCAGTCATTTAGCACCTTCTCTTTCTTTCTTTGCCTGTCAATGGATATTTGGTGGTCATATCCTTACTAATTCCATTGTTCCTTTTGGAAGGTTGAAACAGTGATTAAGTACTTACTTGGTTGGCTCTTTGGCCATTTGGCTTCTCTTTCCTCTTATTGCATCTCATCTTGTACCTGCATATTTCTTAGAGGAATTCAATTCTTTGTTTTTATTTTCTTTATTCTTTGGAGTCTTCCAAGTGAGTTCCCTGATTTCTGAGTGCCAGGCGACTCTTGTTTTCTGTCCAACAGCCCCTGTGACATTATATTAATTAACTCATAATTTCTTTTCATTCTGTTCATTCTTTCTTTATAATTTCATTCACTCATTTCATTGACATTATGACTCTTTAATGCTTATGAACCTTATGATTCATTGTCACCTCTCAATTTTCTCTCATTCATTCTTCATTGTGAAAATTGAAAGCTGACCCCAATTTTATTTTTTGTTTCTCTTTTTTAAATCTTATCTCAAATTATAATTTTTGAATTCATTCATAATCAGGCATCATCTTAATTTTCATTTGATTTCAAATTTTTCATCAAGCTATTCAGAAACATTCTTCACATAAAGATTCATATTTGATTCATTCTTAAAGAATTTTGATTTTTAAGAAGAACTAACTTGATTTTGATTTGAGTGATTGATTTGACATAAATTGATATTGACCTCAAGAAAATTGATTGACCCAAAGATCTCATTGATTTTTCTGATTTTTCACATCAAGAAATTTGACATAAATTGATTATTCTTCAAGAATTAATTTTGATTGATTGATTTTCTGCAAGATTTTGATTTTGATTGATTTGACATTTGATTTATTGACTTCAATTTTTCAGTTGATATTTAATTGATTGATTTACCTGAAGATCTCATTTGATTTATTGAGTTTTATTGATTTTCCTCAAGATATTGATTTTGACTTTGACTTCATGAATTATTTCAAATTGACTCAAGTTTTCATCTTCAAATCTTGATTCTTGTTCATTTTATCCTGAAATCATGCCCATCCAACACTCACCTCCTGAAAGGAAGACTAGATCTCAGGCCAGAACTCAAGCTGTTCTTACTCCAACTTCAAAGGCTCCTCTTGATGGCACCCCAGAAGTTTCTCAACTGAGGGCCAAATTGGACAGAGGACCCATTTTGGAAGGAGCAGCATCATCCAGGAAGGAAGGAAGAGGGCCAAGAAGATCAAGCTCATTCTCAGGAGTAGTTGGCAGATTCCCAGGAACTTCAAGGACCATTTTCAGAGATCCAGGTGAAGATGGTCAAGAGGAGGAGGAAGGGCCTGATGGTACTGAAGGTGTCCCTGCTCCTGTGGGGGCATCCCAAGGTACTGGAGGGCCAGCTCTAGCCCAGTCTAATCAGCCTGTCTCTCATCATTCTGAACCATCTTTATTGGCCATTATGCAGCAAATGACTCAAATTATGGCCAATCTTCAAGCAGCTTCATCCTCTGAAGCATCAAGGCTCCACCTATGAAGGCACCAGAATGCTTTGATGGCACTCAACCCTTCAAAGTTAGAAGCTTTATTCAGTCTTGTCAACTGATTTTTCTTAATGATCTGGCAAACTTTGCTCAAGACAGAAAGAAGGTCCTTTATGCCACTTCATTTCTCATTGGCAGGGCTGCAAAATGGATTGAGCCTTATCCTTCCAATCTTACCAGTCAAGACTGCAATTACCCTCTCAATTCGCGGCCTTTATTTGAATCTCAACTCTTCACTCTATTTGGCGACCTGAATGAAGTCAGAAAAGCTGAAGTAGAATTGGATTCACTAAGAATGAAGGAAGTTGGCCATGTTTCACTATACATAGCCGATTTCAGGAGTTTGGTTTCAATAATTGGAGATTGGGGTGAAATTGCTCTCATTCATCATTTCAGGGGGATTGCCATCCAGGATATTGGATCAATTGGCCTCCCAGCCATCAAGAATTGATTCTCTTCAAGACTTAATGGACGTTACCCTGGAACTTGATACCAGGTACCATGAGAGGCAAAATGAAAAGAGTAATCATCAAGAGAAGAAGCCAGAAGCCTCAAAGCTCTTCAAGCTCAAGTCAAAAGAAGAAGAATTTTCAGAAGAGGGACAAGCCCCATTCTTCTTTATAGAATAAAGATTTCAAGCTGATGAATTCTGAAAAAGAAAGAAGAATCAAGGAGGGTCTTTGTACCTATTGTGGTGGGAAGCATAGTCTTGAGTGCTGTTTCAAAAGGACTCAAAATGCGCTTACCCAACCGTCAGGCAAATTTCCCAGCCAGGGAAAAGCCTGAGTGAAAATCATGTTATGTTCAATGGGATTCACTGTTTTCCATCCAGAGCACAATTGTGCATTCTGAATACTGTTGTAAAAAATTCTCTTAATTTTTTTGTCTTTTCTTCTCTTTCTGATGTTTTTTACAGTATTCTCATTGATTCTGGTACTACACAATCATTTATTGCAAAGCAGTTTGTTCACAAGTACTCATTGACTACATCAGAACTTCCAGAGAAGATTTCTCTTATCATTTTGGACTCCTCTGAGTCCCCTTCCTTATTTGTGACTCACCATACTAAATATATGGTTGAGCTCCCTTCCTTCCCAAGCTTTGAATGGGACTTTTTAGTCATTGATACTCCCAAGGGAGAAGACCTCATATTGGGCTTTGACTTTCTTATTCATTTTAATCCATATATTGATTGGAGGCAAGGGCTGATCACCTTTAATTCTGATCATAAGAACTATTATGATCCCCCAAAATCTTTCAGTAATGCCTTTTCTTCTGCAAAATCATGTGCAGCTCTGGTTGGGGATTCTAGAACACCATCATTTCCATCTTCTGTCCATATTACTTCCCTTAATTCCCATCAGTCAATACTATCATCTAGAGATGAACTCTTCAAAGAGATTCAAGATGTCGGAGAAGATAATTCTGTAACTTCACTTCATCTCTTCTTTGGGAATATGGACCTTCGTCCTTCATCTTATCATGACTCCCTGCAGGAGTTGTGGGATGAATAGTAAGAGCCAGAAGAAATAGAAATAGTGATGAAGGTTGTTCCTCCTGTCTATCACCAGTACTTGAATGTATTCTACATGGTGAAAGGAGAGAAACTTCCTCCTCACCGTGCCTGCGATCATCATATTGAGCTGGAGGGGTCTCTAACTCCAGTTGGGGTGATCTACTCTTTATCAAACCAAGAGTCAGATACACTCAGGGCCTACACTTCAGAGAATGTAGAGAAAGGTTTCATACGGCCAAGCTCCTCTTCAACAGGAGCACCTGTCCTCTTTGTCAAACAGAAAGATGGTGGCCTCTGTTTGTGTGTTGATTACCGCAAACTCAATGCTGTCACTAGGAAGAACAAGTATCCTGTTCCTACTATGAATCATCTCCTTACTGTTTTCACTGGTTCTTTTATGTTCTCCAAGATTGATTTGTGTGGTGCATATAACCTTCTCAGAATCAAGGAAGGTGATGAACATTTGACATGTTTTAGAACTAAATATGGCAGCTATGAGTACTTGGTTATGCCATTTGGGCTCACCAATGCTACTACCTCTTTTAAAACCTTGTCAATGATATCTTTTATAATCTTCTTGACGTCTATGTTGTGGTTTATTTGGATGACATTATGGTCTTTTCCAAATCTGAAGAAGAATGTGTCACTCATGTGTCCACTGTTCTTCCAGACTCAGAGCCAATAACCTCCTTGCTGAGGCCTCCAAGCTCCTGTTTCATGTTACTAGTGTAGAGTATTTAAGTTATGTTGTTTCTTCTGATGGCCTCAAGATGGACCAAGCAAAAGTACAGCAAATTCTCAATTGGAAACCTCCAAGAAACCTCAAGGCTCTTCAATCATGCCTTGACTTTGCCAATTTTTACTGCTGTTTCATCAAGAATTATTCAAAGTAGATTAGTTCACTCACAAGCTTCCTCAAGAAAGATTCCCCCTTTCCCCTCAATGAGGAAGCTCTTAGACAGTTTCATAAACTCAAAGAGGCATTCACCATTGCTCCAATTCTTTCTCACTTTGATCCTTCTCTACCCACCATTGTAGAGACTGATGCATCAGATTATGCCTTGGGTGTTGTACTGAGTCAGATTTCTGACTCAGGAAAACATCCCATTGGATTTGATAGCCACAAGCCTCTCCCAGCTGAGCTCAATTATGAGATTAATGACAAGGAACTCCTTGGCATAGTCTGGGCTCTCAAGTGCTGGAGAGCTTTTCTCCTTTCTCTTTCTTCCTCTTTTGAAGTTCTCACTGATCATTCATCACTTCAACATTTTATGTCTTCCAAGATCCTCACTCGCTGTCGAGCCCGCTGGGCTGAAATTCTCTCTGAATTCCATGCGTAAATCACCTACCGCCCTGGCTGCTTGGCTACCCATCCAGATGCTTTATCATGTTGGGACAACATTTACCCAGAGAGGGGGGAAGATTTCATCAGCAAGAATTCAATGAATTATCAAAAAATAATCAAGCAAGATGAAACTCAAGCTTCAAAATTCTTTGCAGTCAAGGTGGAAGCATTTTCAAATTTGATTGAATCAATTCAGAAGGCATTATGGCAAGACTCTTAATATAGAAGTATCCTTCAAGATTTGCATAAAGTTAAATCCTTCCAGGATTATTCTCTTTATTCCTCCTCCCAATTTCTTCTGTTCAAAGATTGGGTGGTGGTCCCAAATGACCCCAAAATTCAGCTCAGCATACTTCAAAAAAGGCCTGACTCTCTTCTAGCTGGACACCCTGGCCAAGAGAAGACTCTCAAACTTGTCAAGTGGGATTTCCACTGGTCCGGCATGAATAAATTCATCAAGGATTATGTCTCATCCTGTCAACAGTGTTCAAGAAAAAAAAATATTCATCACAAGAAGTTTGGATTCCTCAAGCCTCTTCCAACTCCAAGTGGTCCTTGGATTTGTCTTTCAATGGATTTAATCACTCAATTGCCACTGTCCAATTCATTTGACTCAATCCTTGTCATAGTGGAAAGATTCTCAAAAATGCCAGTTTTCATTCCAACAATGTCTTCAATAACTTCATTATATTTGGCCCATTTATTCATCAAGAATATTTTCTGAAAGCGTGGCCTTCCTTCAATCATTGTTAGTGATAGAGGTTCTCTTTTTAGACCAATCTTTGTCAGCAGCTGAAGGTTTCAAGAGATCTGTCAACTGCTTACCATCCAGAAACTGATGGACAGAAAGAGAGGGTAAATCAGATACTAGAACAGTACCTTTGTATGTATGTCAGTTGTCATCAAGATGATTGGAACACCTGGCTCCCTCTGGCTGAATTTGCCTACAATAACTCTGCCCACTCTTCAACAAAACAATCACTGTTTTTCACTGTTTATGGAAGAGATCCACATTTTGACTCAGTTCACATTACTCAAGATAATTCGGCTGCAAAGTTATCAACAAAAATCCAATCTGTACAGCAAGATCTCAAGAGAGAACTTGAAGTTTCCATAAACAGGTTTAAGAGGTACGCAGATAAAAGTAGAGCAAGTCCACCTGTTTTCAATCCTGGTGACATGGTATGGCTTTCTTCCAAGAACATAAAATCAACTAGACCCACCAAAAAACTGTCTGAAAGATGGTTGGGTCCTTTTACAATCTTGAAGAAAGTCAGTACTCATGCTTATCATCTCCAGCTTCTACCTCAATGGAAATCCATCCACCCAGTCTTCCATATATCCCTCCTGGAACCAGTCAAGACATCAACAATCCCAAATTGGCATAAAGAGCCTCCTCCTCCAATCATCATTGAAGAATAAGTGGAATGGGAAGTCTCTCAAATACTGGACTCAAAGCTCAAGAGAGGAAAATTATGGTATCTGGTGGAATGGAAAGGTTTCAGTCAAGACCCAGAAAGATCCACTTGGGAACCAACCGGAAACCTCAAGAATTGTCCTTAACTTTTCAAAGATTTGCATTCATTATATCCTGACAAGCCTGGGCCCAATTCTTCAAACGCTTGATTCATTATGGTGCTTGGTGGGGAGAGGAATTACCAAAAGTAAGTCCCACTCCTGGTATGCACCTTTAGGGGTATTCTACTTTTTTTTTGTTGTAAGCATCACCTTGGCCACTCTATGAGTACTTTGAAATTTTGGACACAGATCTTTGGCATAGCTTTTAACTTCATTTCAAATCTTATGGCCATTTTTACTTGGGACAATGGGCCATTCACTTTTCAATTAATTTCCAAGACTTCAAAATTCCAATTCATTCCTTCAACATTTTTTGTTTTTATTTTTATGCCACTGGCGGGAGTGGTGACTACCAAAAGTAAGTTCCTCTCCTGGTGTTCATTTCCCTGAGGGGTCTACAATCTTGTCAAAACATCACCTTGGCCACTTTGTGAGCACCTTGCATCAAATTTCTCTTTGCAGGTCCTTGGCCAATTTCAAAATCAGTTATCAACCTCTGTGATGAAGATTGGAACCTCCTCAAGATTCATTTCTCTTTTATTCTTTCTTTTCTTATTTTAATTTTCATGTGAAATTTTCTCTTATAATGTCAAATTTCATGTCAAGATTATCATTCATTTCATTCATCATCAAATATTGAAGCCAATCTCAAAAGAAGATCAAGCAAGTCCTGCATCAAATGACAAATTTTTAAGATCAGTTGTTATTTTATTTTCCTCTCAAAAGAACTTTCCTCTATCCCACTCTAAATCCTTTCCAATAGCCTCAACAGGCTTCACCTTGTATTGGTGCTCAGGAGCTCACCTTTTCAAGGTGGGGGGGGTACTGTCACAACCATGGTCATTTACCTCCTTGGATCTCCGTATGGCATATCAAGCCACAGTCCTTTTATGGCCAACTGGCCATATCCATCACCAGTGGCCAATATGGCCATGTCATCATATTATGGACCATTTATGGCCATTTGTCTTTTGGGGCCTTCATGGCCCTTCACCTCAATCCAGAAGCCATAGTGGCAATTTATGCCTGATTGGGTATTTCTGGTCATTTCCCTCAAAACCAGGGGAAATGGCCCAAATGGCTGTTTTTGGCCATTTGGGCTCATAATGCGCATTTGCGCACTTTGACGCAAAGTGTTCAAAAGACACTTTCCCCCCCTTTGGGCCAGTTTTTGGCCAAAAACCCCAAAAGACCCAGAAACACCTTTCTAAGCTCAGAAGCCATCACATCCATCTTTTCCCTTCTGTCTTTCCATCGCAAGACCTTTGGACGTAATCTTCTTTCCAATGAACCAACATGCCACAAATGATGTTATATATCATTATGCACCATTTTTCAACAGCAATTCAATGGTGACAATATCAAATGGTAATTTCAATATTAAAACATATAATCATGTCATCAAGGAACCCAATAATTCAGAGGACTCATCAAGGCTCAAGAGCAAGTGTTTCAGCGTCAAAGACCAATCACGCCATCAAGACGTCATTGCATAATTTCATTCACAGTATTCCTCCAAGGCAATACTGTTCAGCCATTCTCAAGGGATTCAAGAGGCAGTTCATTCATTCAATTGTCAAGTGTCAAAGCTCCACTCAATCCATCTTGGCAACCACCTTCATTTCAATACAGTCTGGATCCATCAAGAACTGTATTTCACTTTCAAGCATGGGAAATTCATTCAACCCATTTCAATTTCAATATTAGCCAGCTGTATCAATTCCAAAAACAACCAATACAGCCTCAAGGATCAATACAGATCAGTTTTCAGCCTGAAGAACTCAAGCTCCCAACTTTTCACATATACCAGCTACCCTCTCCACCCTGGGGGGTTTTTCCCCAGTTAATTGATATACTTTGATTTTATTTTATCTTTATTTATCTTATCATTTTTGTTAAGTGAATACTGATATTATCAAGTCAGTCATTTAGCACCTTCTCTTTCTTTCTTTGCCTGTCAATGGATATTTGGTGGTCATATCCTTACTAATTCCATTGTTCATTTTGGCAGGCTGAAACAGTGATTAAGGACTTACTTGGTCGGCTCTTTGGCCATTTGGCTTCTCTTTCCTCTTATTGCATCTCATCTTGTACCTGCATATTTTTTAGAGGAATTCAATTCTTTATTTTATTTTCTTTATTCTTTGGAGTCTTCCAAGTGAGTTCCCTGATTGCTGAGTGCCAGGCCACTCTTGGGTTTTGTTCAAGAGCCCCTGTGACAAAAACAAGCTTTTTTCAAAATATTCTTTTTGTGGCATTGAAGGCTTTCCATAGCTTTGAAGAATTCAAAACAGATGTTTTCAAGTAGAAATATTTCTACGATATACTGAATAAATAATCTTTTATTTTGTGAAACCATTAACTCACATATTTTTCAATGGTTAATCATTACTTGTTTTTACCAAGTCACACATTATTTTGCTCCTATCTTTGTTTGTATTAGATATTTCTGAGGTCTGAAAAACAGCTCTATGGAGCTCAGAATTTTCAGAAATTATCTCAATCAAAAAATATCAATAAATTTTATTTGAAATTTAATGAATTTTGAATAATATGTTCTGGATAAATTTTTTTATCAACTCAATAAATCTGAAGGTACCTTTGGAATTAATTGAGTGAAAGAATAATTAGCTAAACGTTTTTTATTGAATATGGATATAGAATTCTATAAGATAAGAAACATATAGAATTTGGCTAAAGAGAATCATCCAATATGAAAATAATTAAAATATCTATAGAGATTGTGCTTAAACCTATCATTAAATCAGCTTTTAGTATATCATACAGAACTATAACCACATCACTGGTAAATAATTGGTTTTATGAAGAATATTTGATTTTCTTTGTTAAGGGAAGAGGTGGACTTCCAACTTTTCTTTTGATTCTTCTAATTATTCTCTGCAATATATTGGTTTCTACAAAAGTGCCTTTGCGAATTATTTGCTGGGATTAGTATCAAGTATTCCATTCAATTAGTGTTCAGAACTTAAGATCAAGATTTCTGGAAGAAATTTGGTAATATGATGGAATCTCCCTATATCTGTTAAAAATGCAAAAGGGATGATCAATATCACCATTGAGAAAACTTTCTAGAATAATATTTTGGAAATTTATAAATTAACATAATGGGAATTAAATATGAGTATTGAGTATGAGTAACTTAAACCCTTTTCCTGACTTATCATTTTACAGCTTTGAAAAGCCTGTTTGTATAAATCTCCAATTTAAGACATTGAGCTTATTTTGAGAAAGAATTTGGAATTTAATTGATATCTCTCAAACACTTTATTCTAAGACTTCACCAATTGAATTAGATTATAAAATTTTTTAACATGAAAAATATTGAGATATAATTGTGGCAACCTACTTTCAATAGCCCCTTTAGAATTCTTTTGGCTGAAAAAAAATATTTCATTGAAAAAGTGGAGCTTTTGAAAAATGTTTCAATTCCAATTTCAAGTTTATTTGAACATTAATTTTGAGATTTCCAGAGAAATGATTTATGAGCTATCTGATGAGAATAAAGAGGAAAAAAATCCCGTCCTTAATTTTCCAAGAAACCTTTTAAAATTTTGGCCTGTTAATTTATGAATATATATATTAAAATTATTGTAAGGTGTGGATATGAAACTTTGATTAAAAATCAAGTACTTTTCCTGTCGTCAAAATTTGTATAAGGTAAAAATCAATTGAAAATAGTAAGAAATATTATTTTTAAGAGAAAACATGCCAATTTTATTTTTTATAACTTTCTTAGTATAAAACAATAATATTATAAAGATTTATTGTTTTACCAACAATAAAAATTTATCCAAAAATACTCTACAAGAGATATTTAAGGCTACAAAAGAAATTTCTTCAAGAGCAATTTCAATTGGAATTAATTGAGCAAGGAACTGCAAGCAATTAATTAAAGAAAAAAGTCTTTAAAAAGAATATTAAAGAGAAAACACGCCCAAAAGGGACCAGAGTGAATTTGGAAATAAAGTGACAAAGTTTACAGTGATGAAAGATGCTTCAATTCACTTTTGGGGTGGTTCAGGGGTAAAAATGATTATAAAAGTTACAAACAATGATTATAATGATTTTTTCACATGGTTAAAAGGTTCAAAATGATTGAAAAAAGCTGGTTGGAATCTTTTATTGATTGGTTTAACAGTGTTTAAACTAATTAATAAAAGGAAAAGATTCTAACATGAAGAGAAAAGTGGGGCAAAGAAAACATTCTTTTATAGCCATCAATTCTCTTACTCCAAAAGTAAAATTTACTCTTGTCAGTCGTGAAAAACAGTCTGACAACAGAAAAGCCAATTATGGCATCATTGAGCCCTGGTTTAGACCAAAAAGGGCTGGTTTAAGCCATTTTTAGCCATTTTTAGCCATTTTAGACCCTTAAATCAGCCATTATTATAGCAATAGCTGGCCTAGAGCCTTCAAAACACGTCAGAATGTGTGTAAGAGGCATAGAAACCAGCTAAAACTGTTTTTACTATGATTGTTTTATCTTAAGGGTAGTTTTACCCTCTTGGCAACAGCTAAAACTACCCCAGTTGGTATCAAAACCTCATCATCAATTGAGTCCACAGACCCTGTAACTCAATTCCAGGCCAAAAGTGATGAACCTTTGCATGAATTTTTACATCCCACACCTGTCAGCAAGGACTTTGGGGGTCTAGCTTCCCCTTAGAGCTGGAGTTCCTTTTCCCCCCCAAATTTAATCTTTCCAATTTATTTTTCCTTTAATTCCTCGTCATGTATTATACTTATAATTTACATATGTAATTCAATTGAATTGTACAGTACAATACAGTAATAATTGATACCTCATATGTAAATCAAAGTTCACTTATGTAATACACGCACACATTTTGACATTTCAATTGAATTCAATTGAAAATACTTCAATTCCTCATAACTTCTAAACTAAACACAACACCTCAATTTTAACACAAAAATTGATGGTTAACACCACATGTGGTGAGAATTAAATTAAAGTTTTCAGGATTTTTAACTTTTGTATTGAAAATACTAAAAACTTAATTTCAGCTTATTTAGAGTTGAGTTACAAGAATTTCACTCAGAGGTGACCCCACCTGATTTTTTATGAGGAATCCAATGGGGAAATAATTTTTATATGTTTATTTATTGGATAAAAAGTTATAATAATTTTTATTTAACTTTTTTCCAAATTTATTTATTTTTTTACAATTTTGTTAAAATTTCATTTTTACTTAATTTTTTCAAGTATAAAGGTAATTTTATAATACCAAAATTTAATGTAATTTTATTTTTAAATTGTAATTAAATTTTTTTATTTTGAATACAATTTCATATTTATATTTTGATTTTTATTTTAATAATATAAATAAATTTATTTTATTTATATTTATATGTTAATTTTGTATTTGTGGTCTTTTGGGTATATGAAATTACCTCTAAGGCGCACAATTATGCTTTAATAAATATGAAGCATCTGGAGGTATGAACTATAAGCTTCAATTTAAAAGTTGGATCTGGAATTCAAGTCAAAATATTAGTTTCAAAACTGTTTAATATTTATTCATTTGAGAAAGACGTCTTTATTATATAATCTGGTTACCAAATTACCTCTTAAAAAACCTTTAATAGGTAATAAAAGTGATTCATTTTAGAGGTTTATGTTTTATGGGCTCTTGTGATAATTCCATGTTGGAACAAATACAATTAATAATCTCAAGTAATAGAAGACCCTTGAATTGATTAACCCTTTTTGTCAAATTGCTAAGATAACCTCAAAAAAGATGGGAGTTTCCCACCATTCCTCAAGACAAACAAGTATCATGAAGGCACATAAAATTGATGAGGAAGTCTCTCTCTCTCTCTATATATATATGCATTATTGTTGAGATACTTTATGCATAAGATAATAAAGAAAATTCTCTTAAGAATTATAAACAATTTATATTGAATTCCCTTTGTAATTCATTTGGTGAAACAGTAATATTAGGGCTTTTTCAATTTATCTCTATGACAAATATTGTAAAAAATGCAATCACATATGCCATGTATGTGAAAAAATTCTAGATATATTAATAGAATATGACCCAAGAGGCTTTCTTGGTATTTTTTTTGGGTATTTTGATAATTCTGTGTGTATTCTAATTGTATTCATGAAATATGGAATAATTATCTTTTATATTAATTCTGTTTAGTATTTTGAGTTACCCAGAGAAAACAGAAGTTGATGGAGAGGAAAATATTTGGAAAATTTAATGATTTCATCAAATAAGATGAAGCTCAATAGTTCTTTCATTATTTAATCTATCACAAAAAAGAAGCAAGGGCTGAACACCTTGCAGATATCTAACACAGCTCAAAATCACCACCTTGATACATTTCTTTCCCTCAAGCATTCATAAAAAGCTTCCAAATGGGAACATAGATTCATAATATATTGATATATCAATTGGTTAGAAACTTCAGAGTCTTATGAAAAGACTGGTGAGGGATAATTGCTTAAAATATATTTACCCCTGAACTCAGAAAGATAACACAAAGAGATTGGATGAGGGAGAAAAAATTGAAGAAACCTTTAAATTAATGAAGGCATTTTAGAATAGAATTTCTCATTTTGATTTCAGAAAACCATATAATAAGAAAATAATCTGAGAAGAAATACATAATTTCTCTTGAGAAGAGCAAATAATAATGGTAAATAGAAAGTAATTGTCTTCATTTTCAGGCTGAGTCTATGATGGAGTGATAATAAATGTACTTACAACTCTAAATATCAATTCAAAATAGATTTCAAAATCTAAAATGGGTTAAAAATAAATCATAAGGGCTTTACTATAGAGATATAGTGGTGGTGAGTGCTGTTGCAAGCCCTTGGTGAAGCATTATCAATTGGGTTATTGCATTAAAGAGTTCCATACTTAAGAGAGGAAATATACCTGATTATTTTGAGGAGTATAGCTGTATTTGAAAGTTTTAATACGTAGAAATTCAAGAGCATGATGGGGATTCCTCTTTCAGGAAGACAAAGGTTCATTTTTATCCTGAAAATGGGTGGAAATGTCCTCTAGACCTCTAAACATAGGAAGAGTGAAGATATTTCACTTCCAATGACTTGCTTTTGGCTCTTACCACACCTATATAATCTTTATTGGGCTAAGATGTGGCTGTGAAACCACATCTGGGCAGTTTTCACCAATACAGGGTGTCAGTTTCCATTTGAGAACCACACAGCCCTCTCCTGATGTGTATGAGGCATAGAATGCTTTACAGAAACTCAATGGGGACCCCATATTGACCAAAACATGAGTTATTGAAGGATAAACAAGCTCCTTTATAGATTCAACACCTCACATTCAAGGATATGGGAATGTCTCCCACAGTAAAGGTGTATTGGGCCATCTGTGGGATTTGAGCTTTAAAACTGCCATACATTTGTCATTTTTCAAGGTATTAAGCTCAACATTTGCTAATTGTGTAGCCCTGAATTATTTCTACACAATAATACGTCATTTGGTATGGCTGATGTTAAATATGACAAGGCTATACCAATTTCATTTCCATTATTAAGATATGCATTTTTCTCAAATCCTGTATGGAAAATGTTTGCTCCATAAACTTTGTTCTAGATGCGCTATGGGGAGTTGGATGGAATAATCATATATCCTTTATTTTTATGTTTCCAAAGTGACCACAAGTCAATTATCTCACACTAAAACTGTAGAAGTTAGATTAGAGGTGAATATTTTATTCACCTTTTTTGGCTTTAAATTGGCCATTGCATCTGCAGAATTGATGCTAGCTCAGTCTGGCTAGTACCATTGGATAGCTCTAAATTAGAGCTATAATTTGAACACCCATTTTATGGGGCTCAACATCTTTCTCAAGATTTTAGTTGGGAGGTGAATATTAAGGTTTATGATTAGCAACTGCTTTGAGCCTGGATGACTTTGTTATTCTTTGTCCTCTGATTATGGGACTTGTATATTTGGAAAGAAGTTATTTTTTTCTTTTTTATACCTTTTGAGTTGGTTTGACCCAGATCCATTTTTTGGTGGTATTTTACTCTCCCATTGGTTTATGGTATTGTGGCTGTCATGCCTGTGCTCTGGTTTTGAGTCACAGGCTGACACACCCTCCCTCTAAAAATGCTCATAATTGATGAGACTTTGAAGCCCTCTTAGAGGCTCTTAATTTTCTCAGGTGAAGGTTACGATCTGGTCTGGCATCTTCTGCCAACCATTTATCTTTACCAGCTGTTTGGTTCTCAAATCTGACCAAATATTGTATATAGTCCTTTGCATTGAGTCTGATCTTCCTAGCCTTAATGATATTTTTCACTGGACCAGGGGAGTCTTCTACTTCCACCATGTCTTCTGGAGTGTGGATCTTGTTTCTGGAGGGAAACCTATTCTCTCCTGTTTGGTGGTAAGGTTTGACTAAACACTGGTAACACTGGGTGTTTCTTAGAGAATTCCTCTGTGAGTGCAACCTCCACTTCATTTTTCCCTATCAATATAATGATAGTGAATGGTCCCACAACTGAGTCTCTCATTTTCTTTGGGCTTTTGAGGTGGTTGAAATTCAAAGTAGACACTAGCACTTGGTCCCCTTCTCTGAACTCTGGTTCCTTGTGAGTCTTTCCATACCTCTTCTGAGTATATTTCTTTGCCTCAGCTATGTGTATTGCAGATGTATCACATGCTATCTTTCACATATCATGGAGGCCTTTGGTTTTGGGGTGGATAGCCAGAAGGTTTTTATTAAAGTTATCTACAGGAAATAAGGGGTTCCACCCTTTTTCCACCATTCAGGGTGATTTACCTGTGGTGGAGTGCTGACTTGTATTATAAGCCAGTTGAATAGCTGGTAGAAGTGTAACCCAGTAAGGGGTGTACCTTTTATGGTATTTGTATTCCATGCCATATGCACAGCATATTCTGATGATGTCTTCCATTGTTTGTATCATCCTTTCAGATAGTTCATCTGTCTTTGGATGGTACGCTGTAGAAAATGCAAGTTTAGTCCCAAGAATATCATAGAGGTTAGTCCAAAGTTCTGATTTGAAATTTGGGTCCCAATCACAATAATGATCTTAGGGACTTTACATATAGCTATAATGTTATTCCAGAATAACATTTATGTGTCCATAGCTGTGTAAAATTTGTGGCATTGTAGGGATCTGACACTTTTGCTATACCTGGCCACTATGTCTTAGCAAGCATTTAAACTTTATTTTCATTCTGGGACAGTACCTTTTGTCCAGTTCATTTTAATTCTTCCCATGAGCTCTTGGGCTCCTCTAGGTGTTGGAGTAGCCTGTACTTATTCCCATGTTTCCTGTTTGCCTTCTGGCATATTTCACAAGTATTTATGTATTCACTGAAGTATTGCTCCTATTGAAGCCACCAAGCTGTGCTTGCTACCATTTATTTTTTCCTGTATTCACTCATTTGTCCCATGTGGGGGCAGTAATGGCATTCTTGAAGGATAAGGGAGACACGGTCCCTGTTTATCATTGTGAGGGAATTAGTGTTCTTTTCTCTGGGATACAGGAGTCCATCTATGAGGAAAGGGTTATTGTCCATATAATCCTTCAACCAGGGTTCTTCAAGCTGGGATTCCAGATATGGACTCCTTTCCTTTTGTTGAAGGAGCTGCAACAATATGCTACAATGTTTGTGATTGGCATAATATTTATTAACTTGATTAAAAAATTAATCATGGAGTTCAAAGGAGCTTATCACCAATATAGGAGTTTCTGTCTCCTCTGGTTCACTATGGTCAGTATCTGGGGTACCACTTCCTGGTTCCTATCTCAAAATTCTGAAGTTCTTCTTCCTAGCTATTTCCATAAAATGGATAGGAATTTAGGAAGCTAATTCTGGGTCATGAGCTGGGTTGCTTTTGAAGATGTCTATTAGCCATCTGAATTAGTATGACTTTTCCTGTCCTTGTATATGATAGTCATTTTGCCTTTATACTCTTGGATGTCTTTTTCAATCTCAAAATGTGTCTATTAGTAGTCTTTATCTTGATAAAATACTGGAGTGCAGTGCAATATGTGTATACTTCAAATACTGAACCCTCCAAATAGTAATGGAGCTTTCCAGAGCCCAAACCAAACATAAGAATTCTGTCTGGGTTGCTCCATATCTTACCTCTGAATCTTTCAGCTTCATGGAGATACAACAGATTACTCCTTCTCTAGGCTCACTATCTACAATTTGTCTCTGGTGTAGAATCACTAACAATCCTTGAACACAAGCTGCATCTATGTAAAGCTTAAATGGAAGATCAAAATCAGCTAGCATAAGGACAGGGGCATTGGTGAGGTCATGTTTGAACTTCTCATATGCATCCCTCCTCTCTTTCATAATCTTCCAAACTACTTCTTTTGCAAATAACTTGCATAAGCTGCTAGTTATTTGGGAAATATATTTGATGTGGTTCCTGTAGTAGCTAGAAAACCCAAGGAAATATTTCATGTCTTTGATGTTCTTTGGTACTGGCTTTTGCAGTACTACTGCCACTTTTTTTTTGATCTATTGCCAGGCTAAAGACTGAGACTTTATCTCCAAGTGCCAATAGTTCCTTTTGGCAAAAATTACACTCCTTAGTTAAAAGCTTAAGATTAAGGGTTTGCATTTACTCAAGACTGTGTCTATGTATTGAACATCATCTTCCCATGCTTCTGTGTATATAATAATATCATCAATTTATAATACCATCCAGCCTTCAATATTTCTTGTTGAGATATTGTGTCCAAAATCCTTTGGAAGTAGGCGGGTTTATTTTTTATGCCAAATGGCATCCTGGTGTACTCATATATACCCATGTGGCATATTATTCTGAGTAACTTCATGGAGTTTGGTTTAACTCCATTTTTGTGGAAAACTTCCATACAATTAATCTTGGTGATTTATTTGGCTTTTTCCAGCTTATCTAGAGAATGGGTTATGCTTGGTATAGGGTACCTATCAGTCTTGGTGTAGCTGTTTAGTTCTCTTAGGTATCCACAAAATATAGACTTGCCATCATGCCAAGTGATAGGTACAGGTGTTTTTACTTCCATTATTTCATTGTCTCCTATCTTTTATATTACATCCATATCTAAGAGTTCACTGAATTGTTTTTAAATTTCTTTCCTAGTTTCCAGGCTTTCTGGATATGAAGCTCTTCTAATAATGGGTGCATAAGGTCTTTACACACCTATATATATCTCTATATGATGGCCCCTAATTTTTCCCAAGGGCTCTTCCCCTATGGAAAATGCTGGTGTGTTGTTCCTCAAAGATTTTGTTTACTAGTGACTTTATAGATAAATTGTGCATCTTTTAATTCATTTAGTAATCCTTCTAAGGGGTCTTGGTTAGACAACTGGTATGTATGAAGTGAAAATTTCTTTTCCTTGTTTGTACCTAAGGTAATATTCCTATTCTTACAATTGTAAATGTCAATCCAATACATCCTCTGTTAGTCTGTTCCTAGTATGAACCCTTTGATGTTGGCATCTCCAAGAACTACAAACTCTAGGTTGGGTCTGATATTACCTTTCCTGTGGTGTATTCTTATCTCATTGTTAATAGTCCAAATAGATGTCATCCTCCCTGATGCAATCTTGAAATTATTTGCTTTAGTTGGCAAGAGTTGGTTTTCCCAATTTGAGAAGTTCTTGTCCAAATATGCTCTGGCCACTATTGAGCATTGTGTTCCACTGCCAATGATCAATGGGTGTTGAGAATTTTTAACACAAACAGTAATCTTAGTGGCTGTCCCATGAATCTACGCAATTCATTTAGTTGGTGTAACTAGGAATTTATGTGCATCTTGTGGGTGTTTGCACAAGTTTTTGTTTGAAGTGTCTTGTGGTAATCCGGCTTCCAACTGTATGTCCTGAATTTGTAATTGCATTTCCTCTTGTTACTCAAAAAGGAAGTCCTCTAGTGGGTCTTGATCATCATCAGAGTTTTCTCTGATGGTATCACCCATAGAGTAAGATTCATAATCCTCTGCTTGGATTTCTTCTTCTGGGACTTGGGCAACAGCATAGATTTTCTTTTTTTCCTTTGGACAGCTGTTAGAATAATGGTCTTTTGACCCACAATTCTTACAATAGTTCTTCTTCTTCGTTACTTCTGCAAATATTTTCTCTGGGTTTATCTTCATTTTTAAATTTGAAATGCTTTTTTGCTCTGAAACTATTTCCTTATATTTATCCTTTTCCTTGCATCCTGAAAGGTGTTGGCAATGTCATCTTGAGTGCAAAATTTATCGAATATGCATTTCACTGCATACTCTAGTTCTCCTGGAAATTGTGTTAGGAGTTTATGATTCCTCATCTGAAAGTTCATATGGGGATTAATAGCTTTAATTCTTTTAGAATATTTAAGACATTTCTCATAAGGATCTTTTTCCACTAAGTATTTTTCATTTTCAAATAAAATGGTCTTTCAAAATATCCACATTCCATTTCTTTCCTTCTGAATTATCTGACTCTCCCAACATGTCCAATTTCTTCTACAATAGATTTATTTCATTTCTGTGTAGCAAAAACTAGCATTTCCTTTGAATTATGGGTATAGTCTAGCTCTAATAATTAGTCTTGTATACTTGGCACATAAACAAAGACTCCATAAATATAATCAATGAGCTCCATATGATCATATTATCCTATAACAGAAAATTTTGGCAAACTTGAGGCTTCTGAAAGTTCTTTAAGTTCTTTCTTCTCTGAATAAGTCATGTTATCACCATATTTTCATTTCTATGGGGATCTTGGCTTATTTTCCAACAAGGAATCCAGTTTGATTTTTTCTTGGTAGTATGGGCTATTATCCAAAACATTTCCCTGTTTTTGGAGATTTATGGTTTGGAAGACATTGAAAAATTCTTTTATATCCTGATCCAGACATTCACTGTCCCTTTTTTGGTGGGTATTTCTCCTCTAAGACTTGATTTAGTCTTCTGTTAGTCTCTTCTGAGAATTTGCTAAGCTTAGAATAGCCTTCTTCAAAATTATGGATGGTTGTTTTCTGTAAGTTAATTAGTTCTTGTAACCTCAAATTGTTTTCAAGGAGATTTTCAAGCTTTCATTGAGCTTGTTCTTGTTGGGCTGAGTCTATGATAAAGATGCAATAACGCTATTTACAGCCTTAACTATGACTATGACACAGATAGAAGTATTCAAAAAAGTATTAATTAAAGATATAAAGGGCTTTACTAATGATAATTAGTGGTGGTGAGCACTATTGAAAGCCCTGGGTGCAGCTTTACCTGTTGGTTTCCAATAATGAAGACTAAAATACTAATATTTATCATATAACCTGTTTATTTTCAAAGAGTATAACTGTTTTTGACAGTTGTACTACCTAGGAATTCAAGAGCAGGATGCTGGATTAGCCTCCTGGTGAGGAAAAGCCTCCTTTTATCTTGTTCTGTGGTAGTGAGAGGTGGTTTACCTCTGCACACGACCACAGAGTAAACATTTTCACTACTCTGGGATGGTATGTGGTGCTATACACTCAATACAGACTGGTATTGGGTGGAAATGTGGTTTTAGAACCACAAGTAGTCATTTTTACCCTATACAGGGTGAAACCTTTCACCAATGGAGCTTACAGGTGTGCTCTGGTGCTTCTGACAGGTCAGAAGCTGTACCAAAACTGTATGGACCTCTGTATTTGACTTAACTATGAGGTATTAAAGTATAAAAAAGCTTCTTTTTCTGTTTGACACCCCATAATCATATCTATGGGATAGTATCCCACTATAAGGCTGTATTGGCCAAACAGTGGGATTTTGACCTTAAAACTGCAATAAAACTGTCCATTTTTGAGATATCAACCTCAAAATTGGTTCAGTATGTATCCTTGGATGTTTTCTACCCAATGGTACCTCATTTGATATGTTTATCATTAAATATGGCAAAGTTATGCCATGTACAAGTTTATTTTATACATATGTATGTTTTGGCCAAAAGCTGTATAGAGCTTGTTTGATCCATATCTTTTGTTCTAGGTGAGGATTGGGGAAATGAATGGAACCATCAGATATCCCTGATTGTGCTCTTTCCAAAGAGACCCCACTTTAAGTATCTCACACTAAAGCTGTAGAAGTTGGATGAGAGGTGAATTTTTTATTCACCCTTATTTGACCTTATTTTGGCCATAACTCCTGTAATTCTGATTCTAGCTAAATTTGGCTAGTACCATTGGATAGCCCTGGCTTAGAGCTTCAATTTGAATACCCATCTGATGGGGTTAAGCCTTTTACTCTGGATTTCAGATGGGAGGTGAAAATTAAGGTTTATGCTCAGCAATAGCTTTGAGCAGGAATAACTTTGTTATTCTTTGTCCTATGATGATGGGACTTGTATATTTGGAAAGAGGTTATTTTCCTCTTTCTTTTGATACCTTTTGAGTTAATTTAGCTCAGCTCCATGTTTTGGTGGTATCTTGGCTTTACCCTTGGTTTATGGTATTTGGCTGTCATGCTTGTGCTCTGGTTCTGAGTGACAGGCTGACATACCCTCCCTCTAAAAAAGGCTCATCATTGATGATACTTTCTTTTCTTCTTTGAGGTTTCAGTATGGTTCATGTGACCTTGAGCCAACAACTTTCTTGTGATCATACCCTCCCTGTCTGGTGGCTTATGTTTCAAACCATCCAGGTGTTTGGTCATTGGTTTCCTTCTTTTGGAGTGGACTGAACCAATTTCCTCTGTTTCATGGTTTGTAAATTCCTCCAAAAATTCCTAATGGGGGTTGGCTTCACTCTATGAATTATTTCCACAGCCATTCCCCACACTATCAGAGTCAGATTCATGACCTTCTTGGTCTTTTCTTGTTTCTCCCTCTCTTGCAAATATATCTCCCTGTCTTTGGGAGAATTGTCTCCATAATGATTGGGTGATTCACAGTTTTTAAATCCTGTTTTGATTTCAGATTCTGAATCATGAGTTTCTTTGGCTTCCAGGGTTGTATTCTCCCTGTTATCACCAGTACTATGGGTATTGTATCTACCAATAGATGTTCTAATCCTTATTTCTCGCAAAGTAGTTGATATTTTGTCCTAGGTGGTTTCTTTGAAGCATCTTCATTTTACTGCATGCTCTAAGTCTCCTGGTAGTTTGGTCAATAGTTTGTCATTTCTCATTTCTGTTGTTATGTGAGGTTCAATGGCTATTACCTTTTTTGACTGTCTGAGACACCAATCATATGGATCTTTGTCCACAGTGTATCTATCATTTCCAAATGAAAGGGTTTTCTGCTATATCCATGTATCATTGCTTTACTTTTGGATTATTTGGCTCCTCCACCATGGCCAGTTTCTTCTCCCATGGATTTCTTTCATTTCTGTGTACCAAATACTAGCATGTCCTTTGGAAGCTGTATTTAATCTGGCAGTAATCCAGTAATCTGGTATACTTGGTACATCAGTGAAGAGTCCATCAATATAATCAATGAGTTCCATATGATCATATTCTCCTATGCCAGAGAATTTGGGCCAACTTGAAGCCTCTGGAAGCTGTTTTAATGCTTCCTTCTCTGAATAAGTCATCTTATATCCATCTTGTTATTGTTATTGAGATCTTTGCTTCTTCTCAAATAAAGAATCTGGTTTGATGTCCTCCTGGTGGTATGGAATGTTTCCAGAAACATGCCCTCATGTTTGGGGTTTCATTCTTTTGCAGAAATTGAACAATTCATCAATATCTTGAACTAGGTATTCTCTAGCTCTTTTGCAGTGATTTTGCTCCTCTAAGACTTGATTAAGTTGTCTTTTGGTATCTTATGAGGCTTTACTAAATTCAGTATAGTCCTCTTGAAGAGTATGAATAGTTTTGGTTTGTAAGATATAAACCTTTTGTAACCTTTAGATACTTTCATGAAGTATTTCAAACTCTTTCTGAGTTTGTTCTACAAATTGGGAACATTGTAATCATAGAGTATTACCACTTATGGTACTCTCAGGTATCACAACATTGTGTTTCAGCTGAGTGGAGATATGATTCCTTATCTTAGGGCTGCTAGCTCCATTAGAGGTATTTACAACTCCTTGTTGTTTCTTTGTAGTTCTTGAAACAGGTCCAACAATTTCTGGATCATAGGATCTGACTCTTTCTGCTTCTGGTTGAAAGAAGTCTTGTTCTTTCCCTACAATCCTCTTCCTCTCCTGGATTCTATCTGGGATTGGAAAGTATGGTGACTCTTGGTCACTGATCTGCTTGTGCCTGAGTGTTGTGAAGCCACTAGGGAGTCTGGTTTGGTTACCATTCCTCATTAGACTGAGAGGGTCAGGGTATTTTGTCTCTGTTTCCATTTCTTGTCTATGATAGGTTCTTTGAAGAATATCTCTTTGAGGAAAATCCTCTGAATACTTTCTACAAGCTCTTTGTAGTGGGACTCTAGTTTGAATTCCCTGTCTTCCATTCTCCATTGGAGAAGTTCTTTGAAGATTTCATGGGTTAGAATAAACTATTATATGAAAGCTATTCCTGGAGGTTTGCTGTTGAAAGCCATCTTGGAAGGTTTAGGAAGGCTTATTTTGCCATGTATTATGACTTTGAACAACTTCAACTTTCCTCCTTTCCAGGCCTCTATTCCTGCTTATGGTTGATTCTCTTTGTAAG
Source organism: Austropuccinia psidii (assembly GCA_023105745.1). Classification (NCBI taxonomy): domain Eukaryota; kingdom Fungi; phylum Basidiomycota; class Pucciniomycetes; order Pucciniales; family Sphaerophragmiaceae; genus Austropuccinia; species Austropuccinia psidii. Next base: position 16,969,891 of record JALGQZ010000009.1, on the reverse strand, counting down.
GAAGAATCCTTTGGAACACCAAAGTCTGTGAAATGAGGTGGTATTATTTCTGATTTGTATGGTGAGAGCTTTATCTAGCTGATTAAATCCCACACCAATTTGGATGGAAAAACTCAATTATAAGGGCTTCACTTGAAGAGAAATCCCAACAATATATACTTTGTATATATTAGAAAAAATTAAGTAAAATAAATAGGATTATATTTCTTTTTGATAAGTCTTATTTTTTAAATTATCAATAATAATAGCTATGATCAATTTTTCACACCAATTTGGGTGAAAAAGAAAATGATTTTAAATTTTTTTCTTGCAGAAAATCCAAATAATATACACTTTTTATATATTATTAAAATACATTTTTTTTTAAAAAAAATAAATATGGTTTTTATTTCTTTTTATATAACCATTATGATTGAAATTATCAATAATAATGATAAAAATCAAATTTTTTACACCACTTTGGGTAAAAAAAGAATTATAATGGCATTTCTCGAAGAAAAAACTCTAAGAATATATACAAAGTATATATTATTAAAAATCAGTGAAAGTAAAAAATATTATTATATAATTTTTTTAGTATCATTATTGAAATTATCAATGACAATGATAATAACCAGTTTTTCACCCCAATTCGGGTGAAAAAATGAATTATCAGAGTTATTCTTCAGTAAAATTCAAACAATATATACTTTGTATATATTATAAAAAGAATCAATAATAAAATATCATTGTATTTTATTATGAAGTATTATTATTGAAATTATCAATAATAATGGTAATAATCAATTTTTCACATGAATTTGAGTGAAAAAATGAGTTATGAAAGTTTTTCTTCATGAAACATTGAAAAACATACACTCTTTATATATTATCAAAAAAATATCAATAATAAAATACGATTTGTATTTTATTATGAAGTATTATTATTGAAATTATCAATAATACTGATAATAATCAATTTTTCACGCCAATTTGGGTGAAATAATGAATTATAAGAGTTTTTCTTTAAGAAAAATTCAAAAATATATACTCTGTATATATTATGAAAAAATTATCAGTAACAAAATATGATTTGTATTTTATTATGAAGTATTATTATTGAAATTGTCAATAATAATGATAATAATCAATTTTTCACGCCAATTTGGGTGAAAAAATTAATTATAAGAGTTTTTCTTTAAGAAAAATTCAAATAATATATACTTTGTATAAATTATGAAAAAAAAACACTAATAAAATATTATTTTTATCTTATTGTAAAAAGAGAGTATTTTATAAATATAAATTATATATTTATAACTCTTCAAAAATGATGAAAAATATTATTTTTCAAAAAGAATCTGTATACAGTTTTTTTGATTTTATATTTTTGCATTATGTTTTTTTTGAGAAATCAGAATAAGGAAAAACCATGAAATTACCCCCCTTCAGGGCTCATTTTTTAAAAAATGGAAATACACAAGAAAAACAAGTATAATAACTTCAAAAGGCATGAAAATTAGCTAAAAATAGTGAAAACAAGCTAGAATTTGGTCTAAAATAGGTAAAAAACCAGGCCAGGCCCCCAAAATGGCAGGCTGAGTCTATGATAAATATGTAATAAGGCTATTTGCAACTTTAACTATGACTGTGACATGTATTAAAGTATTTAAAAAGGTTTAATTAAAGATATAAAGGGCTTTACTAATGATAATTAGTGGTGGTGAGTGCTATTGAAAGCCCTGGGTGCAGTTTTACCTGTTGGTTTCCAATAATGAAGACTAAGATACTAAGATTTATCATATAACCTGGTTATTTTCGAAGAGTATAACTGTTTTTGACAATTATACTACGTAGGAACTCAAGAGCAGGATGCTGGATTAGCCTCCTGGTGAGGAAAAGCCTCCTCTTATCTTCGTCTGGGGTAGTGGGAGGTGGTTTACCTCTGCACATGACCACAGAGTAAAAATTTTCACTACTGTGGGCTGGTTTGTGGTTATATACCCTCAATACAGAATGGTGTTGGGTGAAAATGTGGTTTTAGAACCACAAGTAGTCATTTTTACCCTATACAGGGTGAAACCTTTCACCAATGGAGTTTACAGGTAGGCTCTGGTGCTTCTGACATGTCAGAAGCTGTGCAAAACCTGTATGGACCTCTGTATTTGACTGAACTATGAGGTATTGAAGTATAAACAAGCTTATTCATCTGTTTGACACCTCATAATCATACTTATGGGATAGTATCCCACTATAAGGCTGTATTGGCCAAACTGTGGGATTTTGACCTTAAAACACCCATAACGTTGTCAGTTTTTGAGATATAAACCTCAAAATTGGTTCAGTGTGTATCCCTTGATGTGTTCTACACAATGTTATCTCATTTGATATGGCTATCATTAAATAAGGCAAACTTATGCCATGTACAAGCTTTTTTTGTACATATGTATGTTTTGGCCAAAAGATGTATGGAGCTTGTTTGCTCCATAACTTTTGTTCTAGGTGAGACTTGAGGAAACAAATGGCAACATAAGATAGCCCTGATTCTTCTCTTTCCAAAGAGACTCCACTTTAAGTATCTCACACTAAAACTGTAGAAGTTGGATGAGAGGTGACCTCTTTATTATTCTTTATTCACCCTTAGTTGACCTTATTTCAGCCATAACTCCTGTAATCATGATTCTAGCTAAATTTGGCTAGTAACATTGGATAGCCCTGGCTTAGAGCTTCAATTTGAATACCCATTTGATGGGGTTAAGCCTCTTCCTCTGGATTTCAGATGAGAGGTGAAAGCTAAGGTTTATGCTCAGCAATAGCTTTGAGCAAGAATAACTTTTTTATTCTTTTTGCTATGATGATAGGACTTGTATATTTGGAAAGGGGTGATTTTCCTCATTCTTTTGATACCTTTTGAGTTAATTTGGCCCAGCTCCATGTTTTGGTGGTATCTTGGCTTTACCCTTGGCTTATGGTATTTGGCTGTCATGCTTGTGCTCTGGTTTTGAGTCACAAGCTGACAGCTCTGCAAATTGGGAAATCTTTAACCACAGCTCATTTCTGTTTATGTTACTCTCAGGTGTAACAACACTATGTTCATTCTGAGTGGGGATAAAATTTATAGTATTAGGGATATTGATCATATCAGAAGTCTTTACAGCTATTTCTGGCTCTTGTGTACTTCTTTAACCAAGTCCAAAAGATTATGGATCATTGGGGTTGACTCGTTCCCCCTCTGGTTGAGACAAGTCTTGTTTTTTTGGCTTTGATCCTTGTCTTAACCTGCAAACTACCTGGGATTGTTAAGAATTGTGACTTTTGGCCACTGATCTGCTGGTGCTTGAATAGTTTTAAGCCATTGGGGATTCTGGTTTGCTTACTCCTTTTTAGCCTCAAGAATAATATTATGATCTGCCTAGTTCAATTGTTCTTCTATGGCTTGGATGATGCCTTGATTCTCCCTTATCCTGGCTGCCCTTTCCTCCAGGGGTTTAGATTGCCTGTTGGGATTCCAGCCTTTGGTGATTACAATAACATCTTTGAAGTCTATCTCTTTGAGACATATCTTCTTGAAGCCTGCTCCAAGTTCTGCCCAGTGTGAAGCTAGGTTGAACCTCTTGTTGTCCATGTTCCATTGGAAAAAATATTTGGGGAGTTGGTGGAGACAAAGAACTTGATCCATATCCTTCAAGTCCTAAGGGTTGAGATTCATTCTGAATTGGAAGGTGAATGGTGGCATGGGTATGATTTCCCTTTGTGTCCTGCCATCCACTATGGCTTCCAGACCCTGATCTTCTGGCTGTGAACAGTCCTTGTCTGTCATCTGGCTGGTTCCTGAGGTGTACAGGGGACATATCAATGTTTTCAAGTAGTCAAAAAAAATTTTTTTCTTAGAGTATTTTTCCTTGACTGTGCCTTGTACTAATTTGTTGTCAGCTTCTTTAGGCAATTTGCCTGTAGAGGTTATAGCTGGGTCAATAATAGAAATCCTCCCTGTAAAAGTTATCAAGGTTGGTTTACCTTGTATGGATGCAGATTTCTGTGGTTTCATAGTCCTCTGAGTTTCAATTGGTTTCCACTTTTTTTTGATATGAGGCTTTCATGGTGCCTCTTCCCTTTGCCCTTCTGCACATCTGTATCTAAGCGCACCACTGGTGTATATTTTGTTGTGACTGGGTCTCAAGTGGTATAAAGGTTTATTCCACTGGAAAAAAGAATGAGGTCTTATTTCAGATAAGAGTCCTTGTAATTATTTTTCCACATCTAAGAATAGAATCTGGTACAATATATGTCTGTATTGCTCCTTTGTATCATGATGTGTAATTCCAATTATCAATTACATGTCAGAGATTCTGTTTTGTGGATGCATGGTCTATTGTTTCATCCCAAATAGCTCACAGATTAGCTTGTAATTAACAAGGATAATCTTACAAGTGGTTCTTCAATGGGAAATTGACATTCCTCTGAAAGCATTATTTACAGTACAGAAGTATTCTTTAGAATAAAAAAATAATAAAGGGGATTGATGTTTTTATATGTAAAAACACCCCTAGATAAGACTGTGATAACTCAATTATAACTAACTACATCAAAAAATGACTTCAAAACAAAAAAGGAATATTATTGTATACAACTGAAAAGAAAATAATATAATATTTGATATATTATTTATCTTGAGTAAGATGGTTTTTTGTGCTAAAACATAACAAGAAGGTGATTAAGATATAATAAATAAGAGAAATTACTCACTTTTACACCAAAAAAGTCCAAACAATAAGGTAAAAACATGACCAGGCTCCCAAAATGTCAGGCTGAGTCCAAGATGGAGTGAAAATAAAATTATTTACAGCTGTAACTATTACTATGAAATAAATAAATAAGTTTAGAATTTGTTAAAAGTAAAGTATAAGGGCTTTACTATAGAGATATACTGGTGGTGAGCGCAGTTGATAGCCCTTGGTGTAGCTTTATTAATTGGTTTATTATAATGAATACTAAAGTACTGAATATTATAAGTATAAATGGTTATTTTCCAAGATTGTAGCTGTTTTGACAGTTTCACTACATAGGAATTAAAGATCAGGATGTGGATTCCTCTTTTGGGCAGAGAAAGGTCCCTGTTTATCCTCAAAATGGCTGAAAAGGTCCTCTAGACCTTTTCAGGTAGGAATAGTGAACAACTTTCACTTACAAGGACTGGCTTTTGGTTCTCAAAATGCCTTCATAGCCTTTATTGGGCTCACATGTGGTTTTGAAACCACATCTAGGGAGTTTTCACTAATACAGGGTGACAATTTTCATTTGGGGACCACATAGCCCTCTTCTGATGTGTTTGATGCATAGAATTCTGTACAGAACCTGTATGGGGACCCCAAATTTCCCAATATATGAGCTATTTAAGGATAAAAAAGTTCATTAATATATTTGACACCTCATATTCAAGGATATGGAAACATATCCCACAGTAAAGGTGTATTGCCCCAACTGTGGGATGTTAACCTTAAAACTGCCATACATTTGTCAGTTTCCAAGATATTGAGCTCCAATCTTGTTCATTTTGTAGTTGTGAGTGAGGCTACACAATGGTTTTTCATTTCCTATGGCTAACATTAAATATGGCAAAGTTATACCATTTTGAATTTCCATTATTAAGATCTGCATTTTTCTCGAATCCTGTATGTAAATTGTTTGCTCCATGAACTTTGTTCTAGATGAGCTATGGGGAAATGGATTTCACCATAAGATATCCATTATTTTTATTTCTCCAGAATTACCCTGTTTTACTTATCTCACACTTGAACTGTAGAAGTTAAATGAGAGGCAAATATTTTATTCACCCTTATTTGGCTTTAATTTTGCCATAGCTTCTGTATTTTTGATTTTAGCTCAGTTGCAATAGTAACATTAGATAGCCCTGACTGAGATCTTCAATTTTAACACCTATTTTATGGGTTTAAGCCTCTTTTTCTGTATTTTAGATGAGAGGTAAAAATTAAGGTTTATGCTCAGTAATTGCTTTGAGCCTAAAGAAATCTTTTATTATTTTTCCTGTGATTCTGGGAGCTGTATATTTGAAAAGGAGTTACTTTCTTCTATCTTTTGATAATTTCGAGATATTTTGGCTCAGGTCCATGTTTTGGTGGTATCTTACTCTAAAATTGGTTTATGGTATTTTTTCTGTCATGCTTGTTCTCTGGTTTTGAGTCACAGGCTGAAATCCATTTTGATTATAAAATGAGAAAAATTGAATTTTCAAAGATTTTCATAGCCCATTCTTATTTGAGATTTTGAGAAAAAACTGTATATAAATACCAAAGAATTAAGCATGACCTAATGATAAGTTCAACCTGATTCTTAGCATTCAAAAAAGAATATCAAGCTATCAACAACAGATAATCATAAATTTACATGAAATTTATTCAGATTCAGTAGGAATCAATGGATAAATGAAAAGGATGTTTCTGTTTTTATTGGAAATAAAAAATACTTAACATAATTTTTGAATTATACCATCATGGAGTCAGAAGTTACATCTTGTTTAGGAGAGGATACAAAAACTTCAAATATAAATTTGAATTATATTTTCCTAAAGTTTGGTTCTTGTGATCAAGAATTATTATTCACTATTTGAGATAACTGCTGCTTGAAATGTTCACTGGAAAAATGGCTTGAAATTTTTGAAGACTCATTTTCATAATCTCAAATATTAATCATCATGTTTTAAATGATTGATCAGTATTTCTACTCCCATTCAATAATCAGATGGTTTCCAAGGAAATATGGCTAATTATTAGTAATAACCTATAGTGAATTTTAACTTATCTGGTTGTGGCTGAGAATATTTCCACGAAAATTCAAGATTCAACTCATGTTTGATCCATGTTTGATTCATAATAATATCCATGTTACAATTTTTGTTGAATCTTCATCCCCTTCCCCAAAGTGCTAAATTTGTTTTCATGGCTATTGTAAGGTGTGGATATGAAACTTTGATTAAAAATCAAGTACTTTTCCTGTCCTCAAAATTTGTATAAGGTAAAAATCAGATAAAAATAGTAAGAAATATTATTTTTAAGAGAAAACACGCCAAATTTATTGTTTATAACTTTATTAGTATAAAAAAATAATATTATAAAGATTTATTGTTTTACCAACAATAAAAATGTATCCAAAAATACTCTACAAGAGATATTTAAGGCTACAAAAGAGATTTCTTCAAGAGCAATTTCAATTGGAATTAATTGAGAAAAGAGCTGCAAGCAATTAGTTAAAGAACAAAGTCTTTAAAAAGAATATTAAAGAAAAAACATGCTCAAAAGTGACCAGAGTAAATTTGGAAACAAAGTGACAAAGATTTCAGTGATGAAAGATGCTTTAATTCACTTTTGGGGTGGTTCAGGGGTAAAAATGATTATAATGTTTTTTTCACGTGGCTAAAAGGTTTGAAATTATTTAAAAAAAGGTGGTTGGAATCTATTATTGATTGGTTTAACAATTTTTAAACTTAATTATAAAAGGAAAAGATTCTAACATGAAGAGAAAAGTGGGGCAAAGAAGACATTCTTTTATAGCCATCAATTTTCTTACTCCAAAAGTAGAATTTACTCTTGTCAGTCGTGAGAAACAGTCTTACAAAAGAAAAGCCAATTATGGCATCATTGAACCCTGGTTTAGACCAAAAAAGGGCTGGTTTAAGCCATTTTTAGTCATTTTAGACCCTTAAATCAGCCATTACTATAGCAATACCTGGTCTAGAGCCTTCAAAACACATCAGAATGTGTGTAATAGGCGTAGAAACCAGTTAAAACGGTTTTTACTATGAATGTTTTATCTTAAGGGTAGTTTTACCCTCTTGGAAACAGCTAAAACTACCCCAGTTGGTATCAAAACCTCATCATCAATTGAGTCCACAGACCCTGTAACTCAATTCCAGGCCAAAAGTGATGAAATTTTGCGTAAATTTTGACACCACACGCCTGTCAGAAAGGATTTTGGGGGTCTAGCTCCCCCTTACAGCTGGACTTCCTTTTTCCCCCCAAATTTAATCTTTCCAATTTATTTTTCCTTCAATTCCTCATCATGTATTATACTTATAATTTACATATGTAATTCAATTGAGTTGTACATTTCAATACAGTAACAATTGATATCTCATATGTAAATAAAAGTTCACTTATGTAATACACGTGCACATTTTGACATTTCAATTGAATTCAATTGAAAATACTTTAATTCCTCATAACTTCTAAAATATACACAACACCTCAATTTTAACACAAATTTTTGTGATTAAAACTACATGTGATGTGAATTAAATTAAAGTTTTGAGTATTTTCAATTTTAATACAGAAAATACTAAAAACTTAATTTAAGCTTATTTAGAGTTGAGCTACAAAATATTCACCCAGAGGTGACCCCATCTGATTTTTTCTGAGGAATCCAATGGTGAAATAATTTTTATATGTTTATTTATTGGATAAAAAGTTATAATAATTTTTATTTAACTTTTTTCCAAATTTATTTATTTTTTTACAATTTTGTTAAAAATTCATTTTTACTTAATTTTTTCAAGTATAAATGGAATTTTATAATTTCAAAATTTAATGTAATTTTATTTTTAAATTGTAATTAAATTTTTAATTCTGAATATAATTTCATATTTATATTTTGATTTTTATTTTAATAATATAAATAAATTTATTTTATTTATATTTATATGTTAATTTTGTATTTGTGGTCTTTTGGGTATATGAAATTACCTCTAAGGCTCACAACTATAATAGCATTGATCCCAGTTTCCTTTATGTCATCTCTGTTTTGAATTCTGATAAATCTTGTTTTAATAACAGAAATATTTTGAAGTAGCAGAATTCTATCCTAGAATTCAGGCACAACATGACTATTTTCCACAAAAGGGGATATTCATAAGAATTTTTTTGACAGTCTGTGTAGGTCTTCTTTTCCTAATAGACTAGATTCCACAGAATATTTTCCTTGAGAAGTAGAGACTCCAATACTTATTTGAGGAGCTTGTGTTATCAGAATCATCTCATAATTCTTTGAATAAGTTAAGAAAGGCATAAAAAATAAGTAGTTTCTTCTGTGGGCTCAACTTCTTTCTAAAGCTTTCATAAGACAAACCTTTCTAATCAACTTGATTAAAGCTTGAAAATTTATTATTATTGAATAAATGCTACATTTTTTGATAGAATTCTTCACAAAAGAATGAACCACACCCATCATATTACCTTTTTTGATAAATCAATTATCAAAGTTTTCCTTCAGTAATGCCACAATATTACACTGTATAGTAAGCTCTCTGATAGTAGTACTATGGAGAGAGTCAATTATGTATCCTGGTGGCACAGCTGGAGAAATGATGTAGGAGAATATACTGTAAAACCTGTGAAAGATTCCAGAAATCCAATAGATTTACGGATAAGAGGTTTGAAAACATGATCCAAATTCAAAATCTCAGAATACCAGGGAGAATAGTTCATAGAAGGTGGGTAGATACACTAACCCCAGCAGGTCACACAAGATACAAATCCTGGATAGTACTGGGTACCAAGTTATTCATTTATACTTTTACTCACTCTAATACTGATAATATAGTGTAAATAATGATTTAAAGCTTGTAAGAAATGATCATAAGTTTTGTTCCCATGAACTTGACTTTTGAGATCCATATGACTTTACCCATGATTTGTGTATGCTAATCCCTGCTCTTGAATTCCCTATAAAGCTGCATTAAATGCCAGGACAGGCAAACCCCTTCTATGTTTGAGAAATGTTAAGATCCTGTATCTCCCTCAGATACCCCAAAGAAAGACCTTATAGCATATATTAAACATCATTTTGTTTTAAAATAATTTTTGATAAAGATTTGATAAAAACTAAAGAAAGAATTAAGGATTCTTTTGAATAAGCTAAGAATAGATGGGATGAGGGTTATAAGCCCCCTGAACTCAAAAAAAGTGACTTTGAACTTCTTCCTATCTTGAATTGTAATAATATCAAGGTTCCTGAGAAGCTAAAGCACTGCTTTTCAGGACCTTTCTTAGTTGAAGAATTAAATTTTGATAATTCTGTTTGGATATAACTGAAAAGAAATTGAAAAATAGAAGCATGAATTTCCCTTTCAGCCTATTGATACCTTACAGCTCTAATCACATCAAAATTTCCCTTTTAAGGGGAAAACAAACTCAAGAGATTCCCAAGCTTTAAATATGTGGGGATAAAAAAGTGATAAAAGGTTCTCACAGAAATTATTTTAAGGACTGAGAAGGAAAAATAATAGCAAATTAGATACAGGAAGGAAGCTCATTAAGATTAAGTGCTTACTGAAAAAGATAACCAAGATTCTTGAAATCTCCTAAGAGGCTTCAGGCAATAAAGAACACTGCAAGAATACCATATTTTGTAAAAGAGCTTTTTCAATAGTAGTTATAAAAAGTGTTAATGGATGTGAATCTTAAGTTTCATCCTGTGACTCAAAACCAGAGCATAAGCATGACAGCCAAATACCATAAATCAATGGTATAGCCAAGATACCACCAAAACATGGAGCTGAGCCAAATCAGCTCAAAAGATATCAAACAAAAGAGGAAACTCACCCCTTTCCAAATATAAAAGTCCCATCATCATAGGAAAAAGAATAACAAAGTGATTCCTGCTCAAAGTTGTTGCTGAGCATAAACCTTAATTTTCACCTCTCATCTAAAATACAGAGGAAGAGGCTCAACCGCATCAAATGGATATTCAAAATGAATCTCTAGATTAGGGCTATCCAATGGTACTATCAAAACCAAGCTAGCACCAGAATTACAGAAGTTATGACAAAAATAAGGTCAAATAAGGGTGATTAAAATGTTCACCTCTAATCTAACTTCTACAGTTTTGGTGGGAGATACCTAAAGTGGGGTCTTTTTGGAAAAAGAACAATCAGGGCTATCTGATGGTGCCATCCATTTCTCCATATCCCATCTAGAACAAAAGATATGGGGCAAACAAGCTCCATACAGTTTTTGGGCAAATCATAAATGTGTATAAGAAAACTTGTACATGGCATAACCTTGCCATATCTAATGAGAACCATACCAAATGAGATACCATTGTGTAGAGCACAGTCAGGGCTACTCAATGAACCACCTTTGAGCTTGATATCTCAAAAACTGACAAAGTTATGGCAGTTTTAAGCTCAAAGTCCCACAATTAGGCCAATACAGTCTTACTGTGGGATATTCTCCCATAGGTATGATTATGAGGTTTCAAACATACAAAGGAGCTTTTCTATACTTCAATGCCTCATAATTCATTCAATACTGGGGTCCCATACAGGCTCTGTACAGCATTCTACGCGTCATACACGCCAGAAGAGGGCTATGTGGTCCCCAGGTGAAACCTTTCACCCTGTATTGGTAAAAACTGCCTAGATGTGGTTTCAAAGCCAAATCTGAGCCCAATACAGAGCATACAGGCACTATGAAAACCACAACCAGTACTCTGAAGTGAAAAACTCTTCAATTCCTCCATGTGAATGGCCTAGAGGGCCATTCCACCCCATTTTACCATAAAAGGAGGCCTTTTCTCCACCAGAACAGGTTTCCTCATCCTGCTCTTGAATTCCTACCTAGTACAGCTCTCAAAAACAGTTATACTCTTCGAAAATAATCAGGTATACTTCTAATTTTGAGTATTGTAGCCTTTATTATAATAATCCAAATGGTAAAGCTGCACCCAGGGCTTTCAACAGTGCTCACCACCACTAAAATTCTTTTAGTAAAGCCCTTATATTTTAAATAAAGCCTTTTTTATACTTATTATCCATGTCACAGTCATAGTTTAGGTTTTAAATACTATTATTATTACCTCTTCATAGACTCAGCCTGACATTAAGACAATTAGGACTTATATTGAAATAAAAAATATTCAAGAATTGTATAAAATACTTTTTGAGAGGTAGGGAATGTGAGCCCTGTGGATCTTTTAAATTTCCAAAGAGCTCATGAGATTCCTCAACAGGAGTTAATTTATGATTCAAATTTAAATTAATGCACATAAACATTATGTAGAACTAAGAATATTCAAATAAATATGTATTTCATATATAAAAAAATTAAATTTATTAGCCAATTGGATTAATAATCAAGTTTTAGGCCCTAACCTAGGGTATTTTAGGATAAAACTCTTAATTCTTCCTACAAAGGCTAAATCAGAATTTTAGGGTGAAAATTAAGACTTATTATAAACTGATATTTTTTTATGATCCAATTAATTTACATCTTTCATAGCTTAACTTAGTAAATCTTTTCAAATAAGGGTGTAGTGTGTGGTTTTGAGTCAACATTTGATTTACCATACAGGAGTTAAATCTTGTTGGCCTTTTTTTAAGACTAAGCCATACCTTCCAGATTATGCCTTGAAATAAATAAAACATATAAAATAAAGGGAAGAAAGGGGAAAAATCAAATACTGGAGAATGGTGCCAGAATACCCAGCTTCCTGAATCTGCATTAAGTGGGTTTTAGATTTTTCCCACCTCAATTAAGGTTATGTAAGCAATTTAAGTCACATATGTGTTTTTGAATTTTATGAGAAGCTTAAAACTCATAAAAAAGCCAAAGGAAATATTTAACTCAACAATATTTAATTTCAAACCAGGATTTCAACTTAAAAAACCTTTACCAAGCTATCATTTGAGGGCAAAATTCAAAATTTCCCCATAAGTAAAGAGTTTTGGTTTATTTATGTGTTTTCTTGAAATTTGGGTACATTAAAGCTGAGAAGGTAGAACTTAATCATTTCACTTTTTAAAACTAAGAAAGGAAAACTACCTACTGTAGCTTTTACCTCTTCTTACTATTGCATAAATAAGATTAGGATTCCCTCATGAGTAAAAACTCTTCACTTAAAGAAATTCTTGAAACTTCAACCCAATATAGCTATATTAAAACATATATGAATGTTTCAAGCCTGAGGTAGTTTGAGGTTTAATTTAGAGTCTATTCCTAACAGTGAAAAATGGAACAAAAATACAAAATAGCATCAAATCTTGAATAACAAAAATATAATCTAAAATTCAATAAAATTCAAAAATTAATATAATGCATAAAAAATTATTTATCAGCTTATTAAATCATAAAGCATTTTATTAGCCTTATAAAAGTTGGAAATGTTAATTCAGTTTAATTTTTGAAGGAATTTTTTTATTATTTTGATAAATGATTTATATTAGGGATATTGCAATAATTCTAAATATTTTATTCAATATTTATACTCTTTCTCACCCTTTAGGGCCTTATTTAGTATAAAAAGACCCTGTAAAAATGTCAAAATACTTGTAATTGAACCAGTTTGATATTATAAAGTCCATTAAAAGAAGTATTTATAATAAAAATAATAACATATTCTTTTTATTTCACAATTGATATAAAAATTCTTTCGGAAATGTTTATCTGCTTAAAACTAGTTATTATAGATTATTAACTGATAATTTTTTTTCTAAATTTTTTGGTCTCTAAAATAATCCACTTTTTAACTTATTTTCTTACTTAAGAGTTTTTTGTTATAAACCAGTAGTTATTTCTTCATAATTAATATTGGTTTCCTTAGATCTTTATATTTGAGTTATTTATTTATAAATAACTCATTTCAATCTAATATGAATCCTATTAGAATAGCTTTACCATCAATATTTCTTAATTTTAATTTAGAAATGCTTTTAATTCATAATAATGAATAGTGTTACTATTATCATTAAGCATATATTAGCTTATAATTTTACATAAAATATATATCTTATTGAAGCTTTATTATTATAAGATCATTTTATATCTATCATATCATTAATTAGTAATAAATATAATCATGTTTATATTTGACTGGTTTTCTTACAAAATGATAACAGATGTAGTACAATAATTGAATCAAAATTCAATCAATCATAAATCTTATAGTAAAATCTCACGTTCTCAAAAAGACAACTCTCCTTTCATTTTTTAGTAATTTTCATACCTAAATGGAAAAGGATCATGGAAAGAAATATTCTCTTAAATAACATTCAGTAGAGAAAATGTTTTGGAAAATCTTCAAAATTGAATATTTATTTTATAATAAGAGTTTATATAATATCAAATTCCCCAATAAAAAAAGTGGACCCAAATATTGAAATAATGAAAGTATATTTTGGATCCTCCTAGCCGAAAAAATAACCAAATCCTTTAAATTCTTTATTCTCAATAGAAGGGAATATCATCAATCATCTTCATTGGGATATTTCTCTTGGTCCTATACTGAATAATGAATAGTTATGTCAAACTTTCTCAAATATTTTCAATGATGAAATTGAGCCCAAATTGAAAATGCAAAAAAGTCTTAGGATAAGGAAAGAAATAGCTTGATAAGGAGTCGGAGTTTTCTTTCTCATAGATTTTTAAATAATAAAATAAAACATGTCTTATCTCTAAGATATTTCAAGGTAGATCAGACGTTGATCAAATTATAAGAAAAAGCTTTGAAAAAAAATCTAGGATTAATGTAAGATTAATGAATTTACCATAGCTAGCGCATTGCCTACATTAATGGTTTTTGGGTAGCAGCTTTGGTATATCAATGCTTTTCTGGGTAAAAATTTTCAATCTAAAAATATTGTATAAAATCAATAGAGGTTAAAATAACCATTGGCCATTTCAAGTGATTACACTAGCTTCCTGGTTTAGGAATGAAGTGTAAATTAGAAATATAGTTTGATTAAACTTACTTTATAGGATTTCTATTGAAAATAATGCGTTTTTAAGCTTTCATTATCTTGTAAATCAAATATCTCTTTTTATCTAAATAATTCATCTCTTGAGAGGATTTGTTTTCCTCAATGCAAAATTCATCAATCAAAAATAATTGATTTCAGTGTGAAAAAAAATAACTACAGTTTTTTGGTAAAATATGGTTTCAAAAATAAAATAAAATACATCTTTTGTAAAGAATTTACCTCTGATTGAAAATAAATTTTTAGGTAAAATTATTAAATTATTTCATTTTTTAATAGCAAATATAGTTTTTCCTTTTTTTTTATGGGGATTGAGGACATAGTATGCTTAAGGGTTTTCTTAAAAAAAGTTTTCCAAAAAAGAATTCAGCAAAAAACAGACAATTATAAATCAGCTATCCAATCTTTTTATAGATGAAGAAATTTGATGAAGTGATTTTTGAACTTGCCATTGAATGAGTTGGAAAAAAAATTATATTTAATAATCTCTCACTCAAGTTAATAGGGGTAAGCTTAAGCTACCCGCTTAGTTAATAAAATTATGCATTTACATACGATTCTTCTTTTTTTACAAAAAATGAAGTCTCTTCAATTTCTAAAGAAAACCTTCAAGATAATCTCAATGAGGTTAGGTTTTTCCTATTTAAAGAAGCTGGAATAAATGGTTTTTAATATGTAAAGGACTTGAAAATTTATAAGTTACGAAACAATAAAGCAGCAAGGCATGATTCTAACAAAAGCTGGTTTATATCAGTTTTGAATCATTGTATTTAATATTCCATCAACTTCTAAAAAAAAGTACTTGTTATTTCTATTTTCTCTTTTGGTGATTTAAATCCCTAGTAATTTGTTTTATGAGATATTTCTTTCAAATTAAAAAAGAAATTACAATTGTAATAACATCATGAAATAGTTTGAATCAGCAATTAAATTAATTTCATTATGTGTTATTTTTGTGAAAATAAAGTGAAAAAAGGAAAAAATCAGCCTTCTCTTTTATTTAACAATTATTGTTTTTTTTTTTTTTTATCAATATCTTCAATATTTGAAACTTAAAGGAAAATTAAATAGTATTTATGACACTTTTTCAAAAACAAAATCAATTCATACATTGATAAAAATAATGTCAGTCCTTAAAAAAAGGGGTTTTTAAATACTCCTCTTATCTTCTTTGAGATTAAACTATACACTCAAATGAATCCTATTTGGGGAATCCCTAATGTTTTTGTGCGTATAAAAAGTAATAATGCTTTTTTTTAAAAAAGCTTTTCTGGAAAGCAAAAACATAAGATTTTTTGGTTTTCGACTTCATTTCTTTTCAGAAAATCCAAAATCAAGCAACTGAGCGTTTTTATTGTGACTGAGGTATGTAACAATTCAAGGAAACAGTATCATTATTGGTAACCGCCTGCATTAAGTTTATACTTTCAATGAACAACTCAAAATGTCATGTTTGGTTTTCATATTATGATAGTTGGCTTATCCCATAAAACAGTTAAAAGCTAATTTGCAGGCTGTACAAAACACAAGAGTAAACAAAACGCATTATAGTATATATATATATATATATATCTATATATATATATATATATCTATATATATATATATATATACGTCATGGTTGATCAGGTTGCCACGGCGTTTGAGGCTCAGAGAATCTTAATCCCTTTTGTATTTCTTCCTCCTTTCTGGGCCGTAATCTTAACCATTGCCTGATGAATGATTATGATTATCAATCAGTATTTAGAAAAAGATTTCAAAAATGATGGAAGCATACATGCGTGGACCACTCCGAGCACGTTCGCTGACGCGAAAACCATAAATCCTAGGTCCATAAACTTTAGTATGAGTAACATGAGCACCAGACAAATCTGACATAATCTTCGATTTGGTTTCTAAATCACAAGGTGGTGGGTCAGGATGCGCTTGAGGTTCGGCTATTGCACGAACAAAAGGAGAAAATTCATGATAGGTTTGCAACAATAGGTGAGGGAAGGTGGTTCCAAAGAAAGCACCTGAAGAGAAATTCAAGTAATATAATTAATAAAAATTAACGAACAAATGGGTCAAAGAGTTTATTGAAAAATTTGATATATGTGTATGTATAAATCCTGACCATCGATTCCATTGAACCTGCTACTTGGGGGATGGTAAGTGTCCAGACAGTTGGGGCAGAAAAGAACGACGGTGTCATCTCCAGGAAGATCTGACCTGCCGCAAGGTACCACTTTGACGTTGTGACAAAATACTCGAGGGCAATAACCAAAGTGAGCGCATTCGTATTTGTGATTCTGTTGTGTAAGCGTGGGTAGGAGAGGAGTCGTCGGTACGCAGGAAGAGAATGGAAGGGTATTAAAATAAGGATCAAACCATTTGTGCCAGGCCTTGCCGTGTTAGAATAAAGCGTTGATGAATGAGTCCATAGAGTAATTCAGCAGAGCTTTCGACGATCGAAACGTCAGGAACTTTGACCATATCATCTTCTGGTTTTGGAAATTAAAATGGTTTATTGGTAAGAAGAAAGGGATCAAGATAAAATGGTGACCACTGACCAGCTTCAACATCCAAGATCATCTCTAAGGCTTCTTTATAAAAAGGCACCATACCAACTAATCCAGTTAAATTAAAATCGTCTTCGATGAAATCTTCAGCGACTTCAGCAAAGTATTCATGGCCAGTAAGAGAGCAAAACCAAGATATCCAAGTTAGAGAATCCGTACCAGACGGCGAAGAATCTGACTCTTCAACCCAAACCGAAAACGTGAACGAAAAGAGTTAGTTCAGAAACAGACAACATAATCAAGATGACTGATCAACCATAAAATTGTCCCTCTTCACCACGAAGTGCCTCACGATCCGGACGCAGTCCATCGGTGCCAGGAAGGTAGATGGTATTTGTACTATTGGCTGGTATCGCGATACCAAAGTGAGACTCCATCTGAGAGTTGAGAACGCTTGGATCTTGCTCTTCCTCTGCTTCTTCTTCTTCTTCTTCTTCTTCTTCCTCCTCCTCCTCTTCTTCTTCCTCCTCTTGAGCGGAGTTTAATGTCGATTGAGCTTTGCGATCAAGATGATTGAGCGACGGATTCTGGAGATTGTTGGATGAGAGTTGAGCTGTGGAACCGGAAGGGCTGAGCATGTCAATCGATGGAGCTGGACTGAGTCCTAGACGTTGATTTTGAGACATCAAATTAATCTTCTCATGAAAGAATGCAAGAAAGTGAAAATCTATCAAAGTAAGATCCAATCAAGGCTTTCATACAGCACATACACGAAACTTCCTAACGCCTCCTAGACTAATGCCAGATAGCACACAGTTGCAAACAATTTTTATGACAATTTAGAAATCAAAAATTAGTTAAATTGGCATAATAGGGCTTCACTGCACACCACTTGGTGATAAATTCTTCAATCACATTCATCAAATGTTTAAGGGGATATGAAAGCAGACTCAATGAAAAATTAAAACATACAATGACTTTGGAGCCTTTAGATTGATTTACAGCTTCAATTTCTTATGTACTCAAGTCAAACACCAAAATATCACTTTTTTCTGATTTCATCAAAACAGAAAACTCAAAGATATGAGCCTTATTACATGGTAATGGTTAACAAATCAATTTTCCATGTCTTACACAAAAAAGAATTGAATTTTACATATTCTGATGAGTTAACATTTTATTCAAAATTAAACAGATGTCATATTTCAAATGAATCAAAATCTGAAATGATTTCAATTTGATATCAAATATTTATAAGAATTTCTTGGAAATTAGTTTCAATTTAGTAAAAAAAATTGAAATTCTTATTAAATGCCTCTACACCATGAGCAAAACATAACGACTACATAGCAGGTGTAGCATTTGGAATGCAGGTTAGACACACCTTGGACATGACTTCATCATAACTTGGACTTTAAATTATATTGTTAAGAGTTATTCCTCATTTTTTAGCCCCAACAATTAAAAATAATGAACTAGTATATTACTCCCATGAATTCTGGAAATCTAGCAAGATTCCCACTCAAAAAACCATGATCATATTTCAAGCATATTCCCAAATTCTATTCAACTCAAGATTTGTGCAATACATATGTCATCCTGTGACTCAAAAACAGAGCACAAGCATGACATCCAAAATACAATAAATCAATGGTAGAGCAAAATACCACCCAAAATGGAACTGAGCCAAAATAGCTCTTGAATGGTATTAAAAGAAAGAGAAAAGCCACCTCTTTCTGAATATATAACTCCAATAGCCACAAGACAAAGAATAACAAAGTTATTCCTGCTCAAAGAAAGAACTGAGCATAAACCTTGATTTTCACCTCTCATCTAAGATCAAAAAGAAAGAAGTAGAGCCCCATAAAAAGGATTTCCAACTTGAATCCCTCAGTCAGGGCTATCCAATGGTACTAGCCAAATTAAGCTAGCATCAAAAACACAGAAGTTATTGCCAAAATCAAGCCAAATAAGGGCGAACAAAATATTAAACTATAATCTAACTTCTACAGTTTTAGTGTCAGAAACCTAAATTGGGGTCTTTGGGGGAAAAGAAAAATCAGGGGTCTCTCATGGTGTCATCCTTTTCCTCATAACTCATCCAGAAAAAAATTTATGGAGAAAACAAGCTCTTCACAGGATTTACAAAAAATCCATATATTAATGATGGAATTTAAAGGTGGCATAGCTTGTTCATAACAAATCTTACCCATACAAAATGAGATACCATTGTGTAGACCTAATATAGGGATACACAATGAACCATGTTTGAGCTCATTATCTTCAAAACTGAAAAAGCTATATCAGCTTTAAGGTCAAAATCCCACTGTACTGTCAAAACCCCCATACTGTGGGATACTATCCCATATCCTTGAATATGAGGTGTCAATTATACATAGGAGCTTGTTTATCATTCAATACCTCCTAATTTGGCCAGTATGGGTTTCTCATACAGGATCTCTACAGAATTATATGCATCATACATGCAGAAGAGGGCTGTGGTTGCCAAATGAAAATTTTCACCATGAATTGGTGAAAACTGCCCAGATGTGGTTTCAAAGTCACATCTGAGCCCAATACAGGCTATACAGGGTGGTTAATAGCCACAAGCATGTCCTTGGAAGTGAAAAATCTTCATTCCCTCTATGTGGTGACAATTAATGGTCCTTATTCCCAATTTCAGGATAAAAAGGCACCTTTCTCTGCCCAAAAGAGGAATCCCCATCCTGGTCTTGAATTCATATGTAGTAAAACTGTTTACCAACACCTATACTCTTCTATAATTATAATATTAATTATTTTAGTCTTTATTATAATAGTGCAATTGATAAAACTGCACCCAGGGCTTTCAGTGGTGCTCACTACAACTATTTCTTTGGAGTAAAGCCCTAAATACCATTCTTGAATAATCTAATTCATTGATTATCCATGTCACAGTCATACTTAAAGCTTTATATACACTTATTATCACTTTATCATAGACTAAGCCTGACATTTTGGGGTCCTGGTCATTTTTTTATATTACTTTTGGACTTACTTGGTGTAAAAGTGACTTTTTTCTCTTATTTTTATTCTTAACTTATTATTATTTTTCTTTTCCAGCATAAAATTATTTTAAAGAAATAATATATAAAATACCATATATCCTTTCTTTTAGTGGTATATAATAATATACAACTGTTTTTTATTCTTGATGCAGTTTTTTTGACATGGTTCATTATTATTTAATTACCAAACTCTTATTTGGGTGTGTTTTTTATAGAAAAAACAAGCACCTTATATCATTCTTTTTTAAAAATAAAAAGAATACCTCTGTACTGTAAATAAAAGTCTCAGAAGTGTGATTGGACATATTGATAATTTCAATTGTCCATTACATAACCAATTGTAAGATTGATCTTGTTGATTACACGTTCATCTATGAGATAATTGGGATCCAGTAGTAAACCACACATCCAAAAAAAAAGTATTTATGAGATTCAATTGATAATTTCAATTATACACCAAAGTAAAAGGGTAAAATACATACACATATTGTATCAGAGGCCATTCTTAGACATGAAAACCACAAAATTAAAGTCTTAACTGACATAAGCCTTAATTTTCTGTTTCAGTGGAAGAGAATCTTATACCACTAGAAACCCAGTATCAGGGCAATACACCAGTGGCACTCTCAGACACAGACCTGCAGAAGGGCAAAGAAAATAGGCACAGTGAAATACTCATAGCCAACAAGGAGTGGACAGCAATTGTGTAAGGTTTGTCTATGAAACTCTAGATAATAGTATCAAAATCAAGAGTACTGTGACTGTCCTCAGTATAAATCTATAATATAATGAAATATTCTAACCACAAATTTAAATATAATTATTGAAAATAATTATATAAAAAAAAAAAATTAATTATTATTATAAAAATATAATAATAATAATAAAATAATTATAATAAATTAGAATCATTATATTTGTGAGCCTTAGAGGTAATTTCATATACCCAAAAGACCACAAATACAAAATTAACATATAAATATAAATAACATAAATTTATTTATATTATTAAAATGAAAATTAAAATATAAATATAAAAACTATATTCACAATTAAAAATTTAATTACAATTTAAAAATAAAATTACATTAAAATTTTGAAATTGCAAAATTACATTTATACTTGAAAAAATTAAGTAAAAATTAATTTTTAACAAAATTGTAAAAAAATAAACAAATTTGGAAAAAAGTTAAATAAAAATTATTATAACTTTTTATCCAATAAATAAACATATAAAAATCATTTCACCATTGGAATCCTCATAAAAAATCAGGTGGGGTCACCTCTGGATGAAATTTCTGTAACTCAACTCTAAATAAGCTTAAATTAAGTTTTTAGTATTTTCAATACAAAAGTTGAAAATACTCAAAGCTTTAATTTAATTCACACCACATGTGGTGTTAACAATCAATTTTTGTGTTAAAATTGAGGTGTTGTGTTTAGTTTAGAAGTTATGAGGAATTGAAGTATTTTCAATTGAATTCAATTGAAATGTCAAAATGTGCACGTGTATTACATAAGTGAACTTTGATTTACATATGAGTTATAAATTATTACTGTATTGAACTGTACAACTCAATTGAATTACATATGTAAATTATAAGTATAATACATGATGAAGAGTTAAAGGAGAAATAAATTGGAAAGATTAAATTTGGGGGGGAAAAGGAACTCCAGCTCTAAGGGGGAGATAGACCCCCAAACTCCTTGCTGACAGGCGTGGGATGTCAAAATTCATGCAAAAGTCCATCACTTTTGGCCTGGAATTGAGTTACAGGGTCTGTGGACTCAATTGATGATGAGGTTTTGATACCAACTGGGGTAGTTTTAGCTGTTGCCAAGAGGGTAAAACTACCCTTAAGATAAAACAATCATAGTAAAAACAGTTTTAACTGGTGTCTACGCCTCTTACACACATTCAGACGTGGTTTGAAGGCTCTAGACCAGGTATTGCTATAGTAATGGCTGATTTAAGGGTCTGAAATGGCTAAAAATGGCTTAAACCAGCCCTTTTTTTGTCCAAACCAGGGTTCAATGATGCCATAATTGGCTTTTCTGTTGTCAGACTGTTTTTCACGACTGACAAGAGTAAATTTTAATTTTTGAGTAAGAACATTGATGGCTATAAAAGAATGTCTTCTTTGCCCCACTTTTCTCTTCATGTTAGAATCTTTTCCTTTTATAATTAGTTTAAACACTGTTAAACCAATCAATAAAAGATTACAACCACCTTTTTTAAATCATTTTAAACCTTTCAACCACGTGAAAAAATTATTATAATAATTGTTTGTAACTCTTATAATCATTTTTACCCCTGAACCACCCCAAAAGTGAGTTAAAGCATCTTTCATCACTGTTAACTTTGTCACTTTGTTTCCAAATTCACTCTGGTCACTTTTGGGCATGTTTTCTCTTTAATATTCTTTTTAAAGACTCTGTTCTTTAATTAATTGCTCGCAGATTATTGCTCAATTAATTCCAATTGAAATTGCTCTTGAAGAAATTTCTTTTGTAGCCTTAAAATATCTCTTGTAGAGTATTTTTTGGATAAATTTTTATTGTTGGTAAAACAATAAATTTTTATAATATTATTGTTTCATACTAATAAATTTATAAACAATAAAATTGGCGTGTTTTCTTTTAAAAATATTATTTCTTACTATTTTTAATTGATTTTTACCTTATACAAATTTTGAGGACAGGAGAAGTACTTGATTTTTAATCAAAGTTTCATATCCACACCTTACATTTGGGGGCCCAGCCATGATATTTTACCTGTGACATATTTTTTTTACTCTTTTTAAATCCTTTTTCTTATATTGAAAAATTTAAAAGCATATAAAAAAATACGTATAATTCAAAAAATCCATAAAAAACAATTTTTTTCATATTATAAGTGAGGCTTATATTTTTATTTCTTTTTTGAAATAACCTTTTTTTACTTAATCAATTGGCTTTTTCATTAACTTTAGTGTCTGTTAACCATAATTATGCCTTCAACCAGGTCAGGAGCCAGCTATAACCTCTCAAGCAGCTCCCAGAAAGGTAATAGACGTGATTATGGCAGAGGCCAATCAGGTACAGAAGGCAAAGGGTCAGTTGATGACTTCCAAACAACTAAAATGGGGTACCATTTTACCTTCAAAAAGAGCTGACACTGCCACAACAAGCCTCTGTGGACACATACAAAGCCAGCCACAGTGCATACAACAATGCACTTCAATTCAAGGAGTACCAGATCCTTGCAGACCTGTGGAAGAATTGCATGAATTCTTACCTAACTGTGAGAAAATTCCTGGGCCATCCCAACACTTGCAAATTGCTCAATGGATGGCATCCATTGATGGAGAAGAAAAACATGATGCTTTTGACACTAGAATGGAGGAAAGGCAACCCTCCACCACCAAAGCAAGTGCCCACAACAGCCCCAGGGGGCAGCAGCAGCAATTCCAACGTGAAAAAGCAGCCACAAGTTCCAAACCAGGGCAAAGGGAAGGCACCAGCCCCAAAGCCTTACAGCCAAGGATACAGAATCCCAAAGATTCAAAAGGATGCCATGGAGAATGTATTTCAGATTGCCAGAACCATGATGGAATTACAGAAGAAGGAGGAAGCCAGATTAAGATTCCAGAAATGATTTCTGATATGTTTGATTCCATCCCAGAATTGTATGATGCTATAAATGATGTGAAAAACATCTTTCTGATAAAAATGAAACCATTTGTAACAACATTAGAACAAACAACCTGAGTCTGTGCCAAATTAATGAAACACTTATGTGTTTTGAAAAAGTTTTAAGAAGAATTAAAATTTCCAATAATGATAATTCTTTTGGCAATAAAATAAATGAACAATCTGCCATCATTAAAGAATTAACAGATAAATATTCTAAATTCAATATTGATGACATAATTGAAACAAGAATTAAACAAGCCATAAATATTATTAAAACAGATAACAAGAAAGTCCTTGATGAAATTTCAAATTCATTTACTGAAGTAAAGACATATACCATTGCCTTGAAAAAGTGTTTTGATGCTTCACAAGAAGAAGTATCAAAATTATCAATGAAGTTGAATAAAGACACTGTTGATAATACAAGACAGACATATTTATGGCAAGAACTGACACATAAAGAAGACATGTATAAAATTGAAGTAATAAACTTAATACAAGGCTTCCAACATGAATACAGCAATTCCCAAAGGTGTAGCAACAGTAAAATGAATGATATTGAACAAATACTGAACACCTTACCAAGAATGCCTACACCTCTGAATCAAAATGAGGGCACCAGAATTCCAAATCCACAAGTATTGGATCCTGATAATTCACAGTTAAAAAATGAATTATCCACTCCTTTTCATAGCTTGGAACCATCAATGGGCCAAGCACTTTTGAAAGAAGTTCCAAAACTTAAAGAATGGACTCACTTCAGTGGTGAAGGAGAGTATGACCATATGGAATTCATTAGAGGTATTTACATGATCAAAGAGGATTTTAAATTACCAGACAGATTGGTAACAACAAGGTTTAACACCTTGTTTACCAAATCAGCTCACAGATGGTAAATCAAAATAAGAAAAGCACATGGACACCAGAGTTAGACTTGGTGGAAAGCCCAAATCATCAACAAATGGGCAAATGATGCTTGGAGGTTTAAAGTTGAAACAGCCTTTGAATCTTCCATATTTAATGCTGATAAAGACAAAGCTTTGCCATGGTTTTGCCAACAAAAAGACAGATTAACAGCATTATATCCAGACATGTCAGAATTTATGATTCATAGAAAGATTCTGAGACAATGTGGAGGTGACTTAGAGCATGCTGTCAAAAGCAGGACTACTGAACAATCTTCAGCAGAAGATATTATCAATATTTTAGAGGAAGTAACCACCAGAACCAAAATTGGTTCTAGTAGGGTGAATCTCAAAACAAGGTTTAATACACCTTGGAAAGATTCTGTGGACAAAAACCGCAAAGAAAATTCTAGTAATATTAAGTACAAATCTGCAGATACAGTCAGAAAGTGCCATATTTGCCAAAGCACCACCCATTTGGCCAATACATGTCCAAAAAGGGGGGAAATCAATGAAATTGACATTGAAAAGGAACCTGATGTTTAAAAAGAAGACATAATTGAAGACAATTCAGATGATAAGTCATCCATATTTTCTGAATCTTCAAAAGATATAGAAAATTTCAATTCCACTTTTGACATCATGGAATTATATTCCCACTTGCCACAATTGAGCAATGGTCAACTTGATTTATCAAAATTTCAAGATGCACAACTTATGAAATCAAAACCAAACAGAGGGAAAGGTTATACAGCTGGTAGCTCCTGTAGAACAGAAGTGGTGATTGACAACAAGCCCACCAAACTTTTGCTTGACCCAGGAGCCTTCTGCTCTTGTGTTGGAAAATCTTTTCTTAAGACTTGTGTACCAAGGTTTGAAGACCAATTGTTACCAATTGATGGTATAAAATTCAATAGTGCAAGTAATCCAATGAAAGCATTAGGAATTTTTGAGACCAATGTCATATTCCCACACATAAATGGGAATTTAAGAATAACAGTTGAATTAGTTGTTATGGAAAATTGCTCTAGTACCCATTTTATATTGGGGAATGACTATTTAATCATGTATGGGATAGATTTGCATAACAACAAAGACAGATACTTTACTATTGGAGACAATAAGAGCCAAAATTTGCCTTTTTACCATTTAAAAGACAAATTACAGTAAACAAAGTATCACCAGTCAACTTATAGCTAGAGAAATTCAAGTCTGAACAGTTAAATGAGGCTGAAATCAGCCTTCATCTGACTGATAAACAAGAAAATGAACTTTCTTCCCTTTTGTATGACCACAGAGAAGCATTTGCTTCAGACAAAGAACCTCTAGGAGCAATTCTTGGTCATGAAGTTGACATCATTCTTAACATTGGGAGACCTTATCCACCACTCTTAAGAAGACCTGCATATCCAGCAAGTCCAAAATCAAGAGAATCTCTAGAAATTCATATCAAAGAAGTTCTGGACCTGGGTGTAATAAGAAACGTAGGCCACAATGAAGAAGTAGAAATAACTACACCAGTCATAGTGGCCTGGAATAATGGAAAATCTAGAATGGTTGGTGACTTTAGAGCTCTGAACACTTACACTGTTCCAGACAGATACCCAATACCAAAAATCCAAATTGCCCTTACTCAAATATCTCAAGCAGTGTATATAACCACTATGGATGCCCTTAAGGGATTCCATCAAAATGTGGTGACACCAAGAGCAAGAAAATACTTGAGAATTATTGTTCATTGTGGAGTGTATGAATACCTGAGGATGCCCTTTGGTATCAAAAATGCACCTTCACACTTCCAAAGAATGATGAATGAAATCTTCCCTGAAGAACTCTCAGAGGGATGGTTAATCATTTACATTGATGACATTATTGTCTGTTCCAAAACTTGGGAGGAGAACATGTACAGCTTGTCCAGAGTTTTGACAAAAATTCAATCAGTAAACATGAAAATCTCCTTGAAGAAATGTCATTTTGGATTTGAAGAACTTAAAGCACTAGGACATGTTGTATCTGGGTTGTCCCTTGGAATTGACAAAAACAAAGTTGCAGCAGTATTGCTAAAACCCATGCCTCAGAATAAGAAGGAAATTCAGTCATTCTTAGGTTTTGCAGGATATTACAGGCAACACATTAAAGATTTGCATCCATAGCAAGACCACTTTATAAATTGTGTGACAAAGACACAGTATTTGAAATCACTGTTGACAGAGTCAAAGCTTTTGAGTCTCTAAGAGAAGCCTTGACCACTGCTCCAGTCTAACTGATGCCAGACTTTAAATTGCCTTTCAAATTGTATATTTGTCACCACATGGCAATTCACCTCCTTGGATCCCCATATGGCATATCAAGCCATAGTTCTCTTATGGCCAATTGGCCATATCCATCACCAGTGGCCAATATGGCCACGTCATCATCTTATGGACCTTTTATGGCCATTTGTGTTTTGGAGCCTTCATTGCCCTTCACCTCAATCCAGAACCCATAGCGGCAATTTATGCCCAAATGGGTATTTCTGGTCATTTCCCTCAAAACCAGGGGAAATGGCCCAAATGGCTGTTTCTGGCCATTTGCGCATTTTTGCGCACTTTGACGCAAAGTGTCCAAAAGACACTTTCCCGCCTTTTGGGGCAGTTTTTGACTCAGAACCCAAAAGTGGCCAAAAACCCCAAAGGGCCCAGAAACACCTTTCCAAGCTCTGAAGCCATCACATCCACCCTTGTCCCCTCTGCCTTTCCATCTCAAGACCTTTGGACGTAATCTTCTTACCAATGAACCAATATGCCATAAATGATGTTATATATCATTGTGCATCATTTTTCAACAGCAATTCAATGGTGGCAATATCAAATGGTCATTTCAACATTACAACATCTCATCACGCCATCAAGGCACCCAATCATTCAGAGGAATCATCAAGGCTCAAGAGCAAGTGTTTCAGCGTCAAAGACCAATGACGCCATCAAGCAGTCATTGGTTATTCTCACTCCAAGTATTCCTTCCAAGGGAATACTTTCAATTCATTCTCAAAATGTATTCAAGAGGCAGTTCCAAAAGAAGTTGTCAAGTGTCAAAGCTCCACTCAATCCATCTTGGCAACCATATTCACACCAGGGCAATTGTCATGTGACTGGTTAGCCAGTAATTTAATGTGTCCTGTCTGTGACTTGAAAATAGCTATTAATGTGAAATTGATATAACCAAGCTATAATTATACTATGACCTAAGAAAAGCCCAAATATTACCTGCATGAACTTCAGTATTAGATTTTTCTTTCACTGTTGGATTAACTCAATATATGATTAAAAGAACCTTTCATAATTTAACAATAATATTTTCAAAGAAAATTACATGGAGCAGAAGTGGGTTATTTCAGTATTTTGAGCAGCATCCTTTTCTCCTCAAGCACCTATTATTCAGAATTTACCCCCCTTCAAAATGTTTGAGATATCAATAAATACTGTATAATTTGTGTTTATAGAGTCAAAAAGAAAGAAATTTTCACTTTCCCTTTGAATATTCATATTCATTTTAATGAGCTATTTTATCACTTAATGGTATTCCAAATTAGGCTATTAATTACTCAGTAACTCTCTGTGAGTTATGTGATATGGGAAGAATATCTTTCAATTAAGGGATGAAAAAAATGGGAATTCGATCAATTAACAATTAATGTCTATTGTTTAAAAGCACAATTTATTGCAGAAGAAAAGGTCATCATGTCTTGATATGAGCCCTAAATGTTCCATTGAGAGCACAGAATAAAAATCAATAAATATCCAAATATCTGAACTTCTGAAATGATTTTGGGAACTAATATCAAGAAGCCTCAGCCATACCCATATATTCCAAATTCAAACACTTTCATCATTTTAGCTTGTTATAAACTTACCTCTGAAACAGAAAACACCACCAACAATTTCTGAAAGAAGCTCTGTGGACAAGAATTAATAGTTTTCTGACAGATAAGCAATGGAAATCCTTGGAGGCTTTAAAGAGTATTTGATAAGATACACCTTTCACATGCAGAAATCATCATAATTAAAAAAATATGCTTAAATTTCATCTTTCAGGTAAAGAAAAGCTTCTTCATTGTATTGAAATTTCCAAAAATTCAGAACATATGTTTGGTAAAAGCATTTTTTCTACATTAGTATTTTCAATATGCAAACACTTGTGTCCGCAGTAATATGTTTTGGTGGCTTTTGTTTTTATGAAAGTGTTTTTGGTGTTTGGTTCAAATTTTACATAATCTACCTCAAAATTCAATTATTTTTGAATAATATCAGAAATTTAGTAGTAATCCAAAGATGTTCAACCAAAAAATGTAAATTTAAGCTTAAAGATGAGAAATTTGGGAATTTTTTTTTATTAGAAATTAATCTTCACAAGTATTTTGGCTATTCCATAAATATAACATTACTTTAATTCTTTGTCAAACTTTATATTATATATGAAGTATGCCACTAGAACTTAAAGTTTTGCATTCTAATTACTGGGAAAAAATGAAATCATTAAGTTTATTCCCTCCTATAAGGTTTATATTGAACCCCACTTTTTTCAAAAGGAATATGTGAGCTACAAGTTTTCTTTAGGAAGGAAAAAGTGACAGGTTACTCAGATGCTATAGAGTGGTGTGCACATGAATTATATTATCTGCTTGAAAGTACATCTTTGATTATAATTTCTGTTGCCCCACTCACTAAACACTACTACTAATGATAAATTTCAGTCCATTAAGCATTACAAAATTGGAAAATGTGAGTGTTCTTGCATAGTTAATATTCCAAAAAATATCAAATGACAGCTGAGGTTCTCCATCAGTTTCTTTCATTCCCTCTAATGATGAACCTCCCTCCAAAGATGTTTAAAATTATTTCACAATTATGCTCAAATACATGGAATCACTCAGCTTGTTTCCATTGGCTTGCAGGGATAGATAATCAAAATAATATCTTCCTATCCCAAAAGGTTTGGGGGTTGGTTTATATCACCTTGTGCAGACAGCCCCCACAAGGTAGCTCTAAAATCCAGAGGTAATTCATATATGGTATTGTAAACAACCCCCCACAACCAGCTTCAAATGGGTGGGGGGGTTTGATCCAGCTAGTGTAAAAGGCCTTATGACACCATCTCCAAGACTGTGGGTTTGGTTACAAAAAGGTTTTGTGAAAAAAACCCTAAAACCAAATAGAAACTGGAGGGGTGCTGTTTCCAACAACCCCCCAAAGCCAGATGTAAAAGGCCATGAGGTTGTTTGCATAAGCTAGCTCAAACAACCCCCTCAAAACAGTGGCAAAAGTACGGGGTTGCTTGCATTAGCTAGTGAAAACAACCCCCAAAACTGGCTGCAAAAAGGCCGGGGGGTTGTTCGCATCAGCTAGCGCAAACAACCCCCCGAAACAAGCAGTAAAAGGCCGGGGGGTTGTTCACATCACCTAGCGCAAACAACCCCCCAAAAGAAGCAGTACAAGGCCAGGGGGTTGTTCACATCACCTAGCGCAAACAACCCCCCAAAAGAAGTGGTACAAGGCCAGGGGGTTGTTCACATCACCTAGCGCAAACAATCCCCCAAAAGAAGCAGTACAAGGCCGGGGGTTGTTTGCATCAGCTAGCGCAAACAACCCCCCAAAACAAGCAGTAAAAGGCCGGGGGGTTGTTCGCATCAGCTGGCGCGAACAACCCCCTGAAACCGGCTGTAAAGCACCAGGGGTTTGTGAACACCAGCCTCTGAAGTGTTAGTATATTGCAGGTGGGCCCTGGCGGCACCAGTCAAGCAAAACACTGACACATAATGGGTGGTTTCTCTCTACAATAGGAGAGCCCCCCATGGATCTTAGCAAGGAGTGCCTCATTGCCTGCCACATGGGTGATTTGAACCCATGGCAAAGTGAGCAAGTAGTGCAGATGCAAGGCTTACCAGCTAAGAGAGGAACCATTGGATGTTGCAAGTTAATCCACAATTTTGTATTAGGTTTTTTCAAAAAAACTATTTTTGTACTAGTTTTTTTCAAATAAACTATTTTTGTACTAGTTTTTTTCAAATAAACTATTTTTGTACTAGTTTTTTTCAAATAAACTATTTTTGTACTAGTTTTTTTGAAATAAACTATTTTTGTAATAGTTGTTTTCAACAAACTATTTTTGCACCAGTTTTTCTTCAAAAAAAAAATTTCTGTACTAGTTTTTAGCAAAAAATCTTTTTTGCACTTGTTTTCTTGAAAAAACCATTGTATTATTTTTTTAGAAACACTGCTTTTTTGATTAGTTTTTTCCAATTAATTGTTTGTTTACTAGTATTTTCAAAAAAGTGTTTTTTTACTGCCTTATACTATTCTTCCAAGGGTCTTTTAAAAAAACTATTTTCAAATAGTCTTGCAAAAACAAAGTTTAACTAATTTTTTCATAAATGACTATTTTGAAAGAAGGTATTTTTGTGGAAAAAGAACAATTTTTTCAATGTTACCCTTTTCTTTGTCAAAGAAACCAGCTAAATTTCCAACATAAAAACACTTTTTTGTAATTTTAGAAGCAAAATTGATTTTTCTAGGAAAGCTTTCCCAAGTAACTTTTTATTTTGAAAATATTGTTTTTTCCTCAAAAATATAGATTTCTTTCAAAAGAAACTTTTTTCAAAAAACTATGAATTCCAAAAGAACTACTTTTTCAACAAGAAAATATCTTTCTGTTAAAAGTTGTTATTTCTTTTTGAATAGAACTACATTTTTCAGGAAATCTATTCTTTTTTTCAAAAAAAACTGTGACCTCACAAAAGACTTTTTCAAAGAGTATTTTTTTGCAAAAGACCTACTTCCTCTCAAAACCTGTAATTTTATTCAAACTGAATCATTTTATTTCAAACTTCAACTTTGAAACAAGAAAGCTTTTTTTGCAAAAAACCCCATGGAATTCAACTTAAGAAAACAAGATTTTTCTACTAAGTAAAGTGTTATTTCAAAAAACTCTGATTTTTGTAGAAAAGAAAAAAAAAATTTATCAAAAATACTTTTGAAAAATGATTCTCATCATTACCCAAAGTAAAAGACCTTTCTTATCCAAAAATTAACTTCAGAAACCAAAATTTGAAAATTATGAAGGGATTATTAAACAATAAGATTTGTAGTTCTCATAGAAAAACTAACTTTTGATTTCTTTGGATCACACCTAAATGAAAAATATTATTTATCAATCTTTCATAAAGAAATTAACTCATATGCATGAAGAACATTATATTTTGGATCAGAAAATTCCTAATTTATAACTTCTTTTATTTATACAATTCACCAAAAATCAGAAGAGTATTAAATTTATAGCATCTATTTAATTATTTCTTGCTTCAAACTATTTGTGATGTTCAAAAGTATGTTATTCTCCTCCATTCCTTGAGCATATCACTTAATTCACTTTCAGTGATCTTAATAAGTACTCTTCTCTTCTATAGATTCAATTTGGTTCTCTTAAGAGCTTGGGAATTTCTTTTTTTCAGTTTCCTGGAAAAAAATATAAATACTAAATTCAGTATATTTTAAGAACACAAATGGGATTAACATTTATTATCTAATGAATAATTTCTTCATTTATGTCAGATACACTTGTAGATTATTCTCATTGAAAATTGCTGAACATTCTGTAAATTAAATGAAGTGAAAGCCTACTTGTGGGAAGTCTAAAACTCTGGAATAAAGGTGAGTAAAATTTGGATTTTTGGCAATGTTTCATGTTGGATTCTTTTATCATTATAATCAAGTCCTTCTCTTGAGAGAAATTAAAACACTGTATTTTCACCTAATAAGAATAAAAAAGGAATACTCAAGTGATATCAGGGTAAAAATTAAGTCAGATATTAAGAACAAACAAAGTATGCTAAAGCTCTCTCCTGGTAATAATGTGTGACTGGCCAGCAAGTTATACCAAAAATGCCCTGGTGTCATTTCAATACAGTCTGGATCCATTAAGAACTGTATTTCATTTTCAAGTATGGGAAGTTCATTCAACCCAATTCAATTTCAATATTAGCCAGCTGTATCAATTCCAAAAACAATCAATACAGCCTCAAGGATCAATACAGATCAGTTTTCAGCGTGAAGAACTCAAGCTCCCAACTTTTCACATATACCGGCTACCCTTTCCACCCTGGGGGGTTTTTCCCCAGTTAATTAATATACTTTGATTTTATTTTATCTTTATTTTCTTTTCATTTTAGTTAAGCAAATACTGATATTATTAAGTCAGTCATTTAGCACTTTTCTCTTTCTCTTTCTTCGCCTGTCAATGGATATTTGGTGGTCATATCCTTACTAATTCCATTATTCATTTTTGGCAGGTTGAAACAGTGATTAAGGACTTACTTGGTTGGCTCTTTGGCCATTTGGCTTCCCTTTCCTCTTTTGCATCTCATCTTGTACCTGCATATCTTTTAGAGGAATCCATTCTGATTATTTCTATTCTTTATTCTTTTGGAGTCTTCCAAGTGAGTTCCCTGATTGCTGAGTGCCAGGCCACTCTTGTATTTCCACTAGAGCCCCTGTGACAATATTGATGCATCAGGGGATGGACTAGGTGCTGCACTTCACCAAGTTCAGATCATAAATGACAAAACTATAGAAGGACCCATATGTTTCATATCCAGGCAAATCAAACCAACTGAAGCCAGATATGGGGCAAGTCAAATGGAATGTCTATGCCTTGTCTGGGACTTAGAGAAATTGAACTACTTCTTAGAGGGATGTGTTTTTGAGGTGATAAAAGATTGTACAGCTGTCAAATCACTTTTAAACATGAAAACACCCAACAGACATATTCTCAGATGGCAAATAGCCATACAAGAATACAGGGGAAATATGACTATTGTTGATAAGGATGGGAATATTCATGAGAATGCAGATGGACTAAGCAGATGGCGATTACAAAAAAATATTGATAATCCTGCTTATGTGCCAGAAGAAGCTTCACCACAGATCCCAATAGAAGGAATAAGTGTTACAGACTTGAACTCCACCTTCTTTGAAGAAGTCAGGAACAGTTACACCCAAGATAAGAATTGTAGCATCTTATGCCAATCACTTAATAAAGACTGTAAAGACAACTTTCTGATACATGCCTTGGATGAAGTATGGAAAAAATCTTATGATGAAGGAAGATTTCACCTACTGGATGGTATAATTTACCACAGAACCAAGCACACATGTGTCATGACAGTTGTAGACAGGTCATTAATCAATCTTGTACTGAAAGAATGCCATGATAGCCCCTTTTCAGGACATCTGTCTGGAGACAGAACAAGAGAGAAAGTAAAGACCTGCATATGGTGGCCATTGTGGCAGAAAGATGTTGCAGAGTATTGCAAAACCTGTGACAGATGCCAAAAAGCAAATAAATCCACTGGCAAGAGACTTGGAAATATGATAAGGATCCAAGAACCAAGCAGACCTTGGGAAATTGTCCATATGGATTGGGTAACTGGACTACCACCAGGAGGTGACAGAAGCTATAATGCTTGCCTAGTAATTGTGGACAGATTCAGTAAAACTCCAATCTTTTTACCATGTCACAAAGATGATACAGCTCTTCTGATATGGAATAGAGTAGTGTCATGGACTGGGATATTTACAAATATCATTAGTGATAGAGATCCTAAATTCACTTCAGCACTATGGACAAATCTTCACCAACTATTTGGCACTAAGCTGTCTTTCTCTACAGCCTACCACCCACAAGCTTATAGACTGGCTGAAAGGATGATCCAAACATTAGAGGACATGGTAAGAAGATTTTGTGCATATGGCCTTGAATTCAAAGATTGTGATGGATTTACCCATGATTGGTGTACTCTGCTACCAGCACTGGAATTAGCATATAAAACATCAATCCATGCCAGTACCAATCAAACTCTTGCTATCCTAGAAAAAGGATGGAACCCCAAATTACCCCAAGATTTGTAAGATGTGACTATGAAACTGATGATAATATTACTATTAATAAACAGTACTATGTCTGTTCTTATGAAATATAATAATAAAATATTATTATAACCACAATTAAATAATTAAATAATTATTTCTTTCACGTGTTAAGCACTACTAGTGATTTTAACAGTGAGCAAGTAATTGTCTACAAGAATCAATTACAAGAAGAATTTAATAATAAAAACATCTTTTATTAAAATGATAAAATTATTTTAATATATAATTATATTTTGCAAGAATAATTATAAAGCTAATTATTGAAGAAAACTATTACTAGAGAAAAACTAAGAATTAAAGATAAATGACTCACTAATACTCCAAAGAACTTATTGATAGATAAAAGTAGAGAAATTTGACGTAGAATTGGGGATTTAAGAGATCAAAATGATTTATAGCAGGATTACAACAATATATAGTTGGATTCTATGATTTCACGTCTTTCTGATTGATTCTGAAAGATTTAAAACACTTAAGAATAGCTTAACTAATACTTACTTGTTGGTAACAATGATATAAAATGATAATAAGATGATGATACGGAAGAAACAGCAAGAGAAGGCCTCTTTTGAGTCAACAAAAGCTCACAGAGGCGTGCCATGGAGCAAACTGAAAAACCAGTGAGTGAGAAAGCATTAAGCCCTTTTGGATTAGTACTTACATTATCTGTTGTCACGTAAAATTGTCATAATTGCTTAATTGATGCTTTTACGTGACTACCAACCCCAATATGGTTAAGAATAAAAGGAGTAACATTTGTAAATCTTCTTTTATTCCAAAGTAATCATTGATTTCCCAAAGTTATCAATGTTATTGATAATTTCATCACAGGTTGTATTTACTGTGAATTTTTGAAGATTCAGAGTTTCACGTAGAATAACCAAAAATGGACTGTAAGTAAAACTTTGAATTTTACTAGTAAAACTGTAATGATTTGTGTTTGTACTATAGATAATACAGTTCTCAATTGGTCCTGAAATTTTGAGAAAGATTCATTAAGATTTGTATTTTTAATGAATTTTTGAAGTTTTTACCTCATTTCTACGTAGAATTGCAAATATCAGTGTTTGACTGGTTGCTATGAGGTAAATCAATGGATACTAGTCCAAAAAGGGTTTCAATTACTCTTTTGGGTTTTATCCATGGAAAGTCATTAGTAATTGACATGGTTACAGGAGTGTAAGTAGCTTTTTACCTCCTTGGCACGTCAAAAAAGCAGGTTATTTGCTATTTTCTGGTGTTTTACAGTAGTTGTAACTTGGTAACCAAGTTGCCAAAAAGGTTTAGTTTACCAATTGGGTCAAGATCAGCCATGGAACCAAGCTTTGGAGCTATCCACGCCTCTGGGGCCTCAGAAGTTGGGTACCCTGGCTCTCTTTGATGTCTTTTGTCCCCCTTGCTTATTTTTCACATAAAAATAGAAATTTAAGCTTAAAGTGAGATATCCACTATGGGTGTACCAAAAGTGCATGTAAGAATACCATAATATTAAGTGCTCAAAACATGTATAACACTATTCTTAGTGTATATGTAACATGGGATTCCTCACTTTCCCATTATTTTGGCGTAAAATCAAGAAAAACAAAAATTTTCACGGATCTTTTATGTGGTATTAATGATGTGGTGTTGAAGTATTTTCCATACTACCACCTCAAGGAGTTAATCTGAGCTTATTCACTCTATGGAGCTACCCTAGGTGAATTTTTGTGTAGAATCCAAATCTGGCCTTAAATCCATGGATTTACTTACTCAATAAAAAGTTATTCATCTTTTCTGAAATCAAAAATGATGAATTTTGAATATATGCATGATTTATGAGTTATGTATAATTCAAAATTTCTTTTTAAGATAATTGTGGCCTATTTGGGTATGTAAAATATACCTCAAGGCTCACAAGATTCCTTGAGGAAAGATTTGAGTGAAATACATCCAACAGCTGGTAGCATCAAAGGAATGCTAGACAAAGCTAGGAAGCATGCAGTAAGATGCATGGAAGACTCCTTTGCATATGCTAAAGACGAATGGGATAAATAACATTCAACTCCAGATTTCAAAGTGCAGGACCTAGTTCTTGTATCCACCACTAACTGCAATAACATCAAACAATGTAAAAAGTTGAAAGACTCCTTTGCACGACCTTTTGTTACTAAGGGCCTCCATGGAGAAAATGCTGTTGAAGTAGAGTTATCTGAAGAACTTAGCAATAAGCATCCCACATTTCAAGTGAGCTTGATAAAGCCATATAAATCTAGTGATGCTGAAAAATTCCCCTTGAGGAATAAAGTTCCCCAAGTTATACCTCCTATAGAGTCATCTGGTAGTAAGAAAACTACCAAAGTTCTCAAAGAAAGAAAGTTGAGAACCAACAAAGTAAGGGAACACCTTGTTAGGTACAGTGACCCAACTTGTGAACATGAATGGTTGCCAGAAAAGAACATACCTGAAGCTACTAAGCTTCTCAGAAGGTTCAGGCACACCAGAAATAACAATATTACAAAGTAATATTCTTTTTTATAGGGGGAGGGAATGTGAGCCTTAGAGGTAATTTCATATACCCAAAAGACCACAAATACAAAATTAACATATAAATATAAATAAAATAAATTTATTAATATTATTAAAATGAAAATTAAAATATAAATATAAAATTATATTCAAAATTAAAAATTTAATTACAATTTAAAAATGAAATTACATTAAAATTTTGAAATTGGAAAATTACATTTATACTTGAAAAAATTAAGTAAAAATTAATTTTTAACAAAATTGTAAAAAAAATAAACAAATTTGGAAAAAAGTTAAATAAAACTTATTACAACTTTTTATCCAATAAATAAACATATAAAAATTATTTCACCATTGGATTCCTCATAAAAAATCAGGTGGGGTCACCTCTGGATGAAATTTCTGTAACTCAACTCTAAATAAGCTTAAGTTAAGTTTTTAGTATTTTCAATACAAAAGTTGAAAATCCTCAAAGCTTTAATTTAATTCACACCACATGTGGTGTTAACAATCAATTTTTGTGTTAAAATTGAGGTGTTGTGTTTAGTTTAGAAGTTATGAGGAATTGAAGTATTTTCAATTGAATTCAATTGAAATGTCAAAATGCGCACGTGTATTACATAAGTGAACTTTGATTTACATATGAGGTATCAATTATTACTGAATTGAACTGTACAACTCAATTGAATTACATATGTCAATTATAAGTATAATACATGATGAAGAATTAAAGGAAAAATAAATTGGAAAGATTAAATTTGGGGGGAAAAAGGAGAGCTAGACCCCCAAATTCCTTGCTGACAGGGGTGGGATGTCAAAATTCACGCAAAAGTTCATCACTTTTGGCCTGGAATTGACTTACAGGGTCTGTGGACTCAATTGATGATGAGGTTTTGATACCAACTGGGGTAGTTTGAGCTGTTTCCAAGAGGGTAAAACTACCCTTAAGATAAAACAATCATAGTAAAAGCAGTTTTAACTGGTTTTTACGCCTCTTACACGCATTCTGACGTGTTTTGAAGGCTCTAGACCAGGTATTGCTATAGTAATGGCTGATTTAAGGGTCTGAAATGGCTAAAAATGACTTAAACTAGCCCTTTTTTTGTCCAAACCAGGGTTCAATGATGCCATAATTGGCTTTTATGTTGTCAGACTGTTTTTCACGACTGACAAGAGTAAATTTCACTTTTGGAGTAAGAAAATTGATGGCTATAAAAGAATGTCTTCTTTGCCCCACTTTTCTCTTCATGTTAGAATCTTTTCCTTTTATTAATTAGTTCAAACACTGTTAAACCAATCAATAAAAGATTCCAACCACCTTTTTTAAATCATTTTAAACCTTTTAACCACGTGCAAAAATCATCATAATCATTGTTTGTAACTCTTATAATCATTTTTACCCCTGAACCACCCCAAAAATGAATTAAAGCATCTTTCATCACTATTAACTTTGTCACTTTGTTTCCAAATTCACTCTGGTCACTTTTGGGTGTGTTTTCTCTTTAATATTCTTTTCAAAGACTCTGTTCTTTAAT
Source organism: Austropuccinia psidii (assembly GCA_023105745.1). Lineage (NCBI taxonomy): Eukaryota > Fungi > Basidiomycota > Pucciniomycetes > Pucciniales > Sphaerophragmiaceae > Austropuccinia > Austropuccinia psidii. The sequence continues at coordinate 16,931,018 of JALGQZ010000009.1, read as the reverse complement.
TCATTGCTTGCAGTTCATTGCTCAATTAATTCCAATTGAAATTGCTCTTGAAGAGATTTCATTTGTAGCCTTAAAATATCTCTTGTAGAGTATTGTTTGGATAAATTTTTATTGTTGGTAAAACAATAAATTTTTATAGTATTATTGTTTTATACTAATAAAGTTATAAACAATAAAATTGGGGTGTTTCTTTTTTAAAAATAATATTTCTTACTATTTTTCATTGATTTTTACCTTATACAAATTTTGAGGACAGGAAAAGTACTTGATTTTTAATCAAAGTTTCATATCCACACCTTACACTATTATTGTTATAGTCACTGACAGCTATAACAATAAGAATTTTAAAGCTGTTAATGAGACAATTACACATGGAAAATAAGAATATTAACCACTTATAAATAATATGAATATTATTTATAAAAGAATTAAAACACACACTGTGCAGAAATAATTCTTATAGAATAAAATTATATACAAAAAAACTAATACTAGATAAAAAAGATATAGGACTTTAGAGAAAACTTACTTATAATGTTTATTTAATACAACAAGTCAAAAAACCACAGTTATTATATTAAATAATAATTATAAGTTAAAGACATGCCAAAAATCAATATTTTCAAATATAAAACAACGTTTTATAATAAAAATTATTATTAAAGAGTTTTTAAGAGGAATTTGTGGATTTTAAAAGATATTTAAGATGATTAATTTTATATAATAAGATATATTATTGATGATTACAACAATAATCTCAATTCTATGATTTCAATTCTTTAATTTGAGCCAATAAAGAATAAAATAACTTAAGAATTACTTTAATAATGATATTTTATATTTGATAAAACTTTACCTGTTTAAATTTCTAATATGATTGGATTGATAATTGATGATGGACAAAAACAGTGATGAAAAGACTCTTTTTATGTCTTCAGAGAAGCTCTAATGATTCATAATGGATCTAGAGGGCGTGCTCAGGTCAAAACTGAAAAACCATGCTTAAAAATAAAGTTCTTAACTTAAGGTAACTTAATTTTAATTCCAATTTAAAGTCAACAGGGTTATTCTTAACTCCATGTAGCTTTAATCCTCATTTAAACTAATTATTTTAAGTTTTTAATATAAATAAACTGACTTATATTAAAGTTCATAACATCAAAAACTTAAAAATAGAGTTTCAAGCAGAAATCTCTTAAACTCAATTTTCAATTAATTTTTAAAGAAATTATAATTTTCTTTGAGTTTTAATTAAAAGAGTAAATTTCCAGGCTAATTACCCAGGAAATTTATTTATAAAAGATACTTAAAATTCAAATTATATGTAGATGATATCAAATTGTAAGCTGTGGGAAATTTTCAAGCAAATCCATTGTGAATTGGATTTTTAATAGATTTTTGAATTTATTGCTATTTTTCCACGTAAAATAGCAATACACACCAAACCTTAAGTTTTCATAAGGTTTTAATGCTTGTAACCTTAAAGTTTTAAGCTTATTTAAGCTTTGAAAGTTCTTAAAACATTGTTTTCAAGCCTGCATATTGGGATTTACCCTTTGGCAGCTTGAAATTCCTGTCTAATTTGGGATAAAACCAGTTTAAACTTTAATTTTGGATCAAAGTCTAATCTTAAAGTTTAAATAAGGTTGAAAATACTCCAATACAGGTGGACAACCTTAATTGAACCCTTGCAGATCCAAAAAGTTGGGTACTCCAGCTCTATTTGGTCTTTTTCCTTTGTCCCACCTTCTAGTTATACTTATTTGTTGTTATTTTTTATTTTAAATTCAATGAGAAATTAGGTTGAAGACAATTTTAACTGTGTATAAAGCTATTAGGGGCCTTATGGGTATGTGAAAAATACCTCACAGGCTCACATTCCCTACTTCCCAAAAAAAAAAATTGTACCACAATTTTTCCTTTGTAGTATACCCCCAAGTTTTTTGGGGGGTATAATCCACTGTCCAACCTCTCTACTTATACTTTTTTAATTATATAAAGCGCACAATTTAAAATTTTCATTGAGCAATTGGTCTTCTCTCATGTCTGAATCTTCTGAGAAACTTTTGGGAGTCAGGTATTTTGCTTTCTACAATCCATTCATCTTCATGTTGTGGGTTTTTATACCTGACTAAGTATTCTCTTTCATTTTTTCCCCTCAGTCTACTTTCTTTCAAGACTTTTAGTACCTTTTTCTCCCCACTTTGATCTAGTGGGGGTACTTCTAAGAGTGTAATGCTTTACTAGACTGACAGGGAAAGTTGGATGTTTGTTTTCCAGTTCTCCTGACAGTTTTACCTGTACTGCATTTGTCCCATGAAGGGCTTTAATAATAAATGGTACTGCAAAGGAATCTTTCAATTTTTTTGGGCCTTTAATATTATTCAAGTTCAAGGTTAAAACTAGTATTAAATTCCTAATTTGAATTCTGGCGTCTTATGACTTTTGTCCCATTTCTGTTTAGCATATTCAAAGGCATCATTCATGTTTTGATTTTCATGATGTCTCACTTTATCAAGCAATAACCTAAAGCTTCAAGCAGTTGGATGAATATCAACCAGATCTTTTTTCAAAGTATCAATTGGAAGTTTGGGGTTCCATCCTTTTTCCAACATTGCAGCAGTTTTTCCTGTTGAAGCACGGATGGAGGTCTTGTAAGCTAATTCCAATGCTGGTATAAGAGTACACCAATCATGGGTAAAGCCATCAAAATCTTTAAGCTCCAGGCCATCAGCACAAAATCTTCTGATCATTTCCTCAAGGGTTTGAATCATTCTTTCTGCCAGCCCATCTGTTTGTGGATGATAGGCTGTTGAGAATGATAGTTTTGTACCCAAAAGCTTATGTAAATTAGTCCATAAGGCTGATTTTAATTTTGGGTCTCTATCACTGATAATATTTTTAAAGATACCAGTATGGGATATGACTCTATTCCAAATCAAAAGAGCTGTATCCATAGCTGTGTCATCTTTATGACATGGTAAGAAGATTGGTATTTTGCTATATCTGTCCACAATAACAAGACATGAATTGTAACTTTTATCACCTCCAGGTGGTAAGGCAGTTACCCAATCCATGTGAAACACTTCCCATGGGGTACTTGGTTCTTGAATATGGATCATTAAATCAAATCTTTTACCAGTAGCTTTATTGGCTTTCTGGCATCTATCACAACTGTGACAGTACTCAATGACATCTTTTTGCCAAGATGGCCACCAGGCACATGTATTAATTCTTTCCATAGTTCTGTCTTCAGACAGATGTCCACAATATATGTTATCATGGCATTCTAGTAGTATGGTGTTAATTAACATTCTACTACATAGGACCATGACACATGTGTGTTTAGATCTATGATATAGTATACCATCAAACAAATGGAATCTCCCATTATCATAAGATGTTTTCCAAATATCATCCAGAGAATTAGCCAAGGCTACATCTTTGCAATCTTTGTCAAGTAGAGCAGTAAGAATATGAAAATTCTTATCTTGCTTATAGCTTCCTCTAGCTTAATCAAAGAATTATGTTTCAACATCTGTGATATTAATTCCTTCAATTGGAATTTGAGGTTCTCCACTTGTAGGAACATAGGCAGGGGTATCAGGTGTATTTGGTAATGCCCATCTACTTAAGCCATAAGCATTCTTATGAATATTTCCAGCTTTATGTACTATGGTCATATTGCCTCTATACTCCTGTATAGCAATCTGCCATCTTAACATGTGTCTGTTTGGAGTCTTCATGTTAAAAAGTAATTTTACTGCATTACAATCAGTAATTACTTCAAACACACTACCATCAAGAGATTAATGAAGTTTTTCCAAAGCCAATAAAAGGAAAAGGAACTCCATTTGGCTAGCTCCATATCTTGCCTCAGTAGGCTTAATTTGTCTTGAAATAAAACAAATTGGACCTTCATAAGGTTTTTCATTGAGAATTTGAACTTGATGAAGAGCAGCTCCTAAACCTTCACCACATGCATCAATATACAGCTTGAAAGGAAGTCTCCAGTCTGGCATCAATAATAATAGTGCATTGGTTAAGGCATACTTGATTTTATAATATGCTTGAATCCTCTCCTGTGTCATTTCTAAAACAGTTTCCTGACCACAAATTCTGTATAGTGATCTGGCATGGATTGCAAAATCTTTAAGGTGTTGCCTGTAATTACTGGCAAACCCTAAAAAAGACATCATTTCTTTTTTGTTCTGGGGCATTTGCTTCAGTAAAACTGCAGCCACTTTGTTTTTGTCAACACCAAGGCTCAATCCTGAGACTACATGTCCTAGAGCCTTTAACTCATGAAACCCAAAATTACATTTTTTAAGAGATATTTTCATGTTCACTTGAAGAATTTCCTTAAGTACTAATGAAAGTCTCTCTAAATGTAATTTCCAGGTTTCTGAACAAATAATAATGTCATCAATACAAATGATTAACCATTCTTCTGATAATTCATGTGGGAAGGTGGTGTTCATCATTCTCTGATAATGAGAGGGTGCATTTTTAATACCAAAAGGCATTCTCAAATACTCATAAATCCCACAATGAGCAATTATTATCAATAATTTCCTAGCATGAGGTGTCAAAACATTCTGATGGAAGCCTTTCAGAGCATCCATTGAAGTAATGGATCTTGCTTTGGATAATTGAGTTAAAGTCTCATGAATTCTAGGGATTGGATACCTGTCTGGAATAGTATAGGTATTCAGTGCTCTAAAATCACCAACCATCCTTGACTTATCATTATGCCAAGTAATGATTACTGGAGTTGTGACTTCTACCTCCTCATTGTGTCCAACATTTCCAAGAACTCCCAGTTTCATTAGTTCATTAATATTACTTTCTAATGCTTCTCTAGCCCTAGGGCTAGATGGGTAAGCTGGTCTTCTTAATAGTGGTGGATAAGCCCTTTCCACATCAAGAATAATGTCCACTTCATGGCCTTTTATAGCCCCAAGTGGTTCATTATCTGAAGCAAAGGCTTCCCTGTATTGAAATAAAATTTCAATAAGATCTTCCTTCATTTCTAGTGTAAATTCAGGACTTATTTGTGCTTCAATTAATCTATCTGACACAAATTTTTCCTTATTAACATCTTTTACTTGTTTAATGACAGTAATTTCTCTTTTTTCTAGAGGAAAAGCAAATTTTTGTCTTTTATTTTACCCTGTAGTTAAATACCTGTCTTTATGATTATGAATATCAATACTATAAATATTGAGATAATCATTTGCAAGTATAAAGTGCTGTGAAGTACAATTATTCATGACAACAATTTCAACTTTCAATCTTATACTTCCTGTAGGATGAGGAAATATTAATGCTGCTTCAAATATACCCAAGGGGTGCATATTTTGGCTTGCACTGCTGAATGTTATGCGTTCAATTGGCATTAATTTGTCTTGCCAATTGGTACAAACTTTTTCAAGATAATTGTTTCCAACACAACTGCAAAAAAGCACTTGAGTCAAGGTGTATCTTGGCTTCTGTGTTTTTTATCACAATATTAGTGATACAAGATGAACCAGCTGTATAACCTTTACCTCTGGAAGGTTTGGTTTTCTGCATTTTAGCATCTTGCACATTTATTAGATCCATACATTCATCACTATACTTTGGTAAATGAGTGTGTACCTCAGTGACTTCAAAAGAAACATTAATGTTTTCTATACTAAGCTCTTCTGGTACTTCTTCTTCTTCTGAAGGCTCAGAATCACTTTCATATAAAGATGCATCAGTTGTTCCTTTTGTGTCTTCTACTTTTTCAACATTTATCTCATTGATTCTTGTCTTTTTTGGGCAAGTGTTTGCTAATTGAGACGTACTTCCACATTTGTGACATTTCAAAGGAAGTCTGTCTTGTGGCTTATTTGGCTTTGAAATTGGTTTCCCATTAGTCTTGTTGTCTATTGGGGATTTGGACCAATTTCTTCTAATTTTTGTCCTAGTAGTGATACCCTCTATAGCATTGATATAATCTTCTGTAGAGCAATGCTCAATACATCTGCTTTTTATAGCATGCTCAAGGTCACCACCACATGTTCTTAATATCCTTTTATGTATCATTGGTTCAGACATATCAGGATGAAGGGCAGTTAATCTGTCCTTCTGTTTAAGAAACCAAGACATGGGCCTGTCCCTCTCAATAATAAAAATGTCTGCGTCAAAAGAATTTTCCATTTTAAATCTCCAGGAATCATTTTCCCATTTGGAAGTAATTTGTTCTTTCAACCAAGGCCAAGAATGTTTACCATGGTCTTGTCTCATTTTGTAATACCATTTCTTTGCTGATCTGGTAAATAATGAGTGTAATCTGGCACTTATGTATTCATCTGGTATGTCAAAGTCTTCTTTGAAAAAATCAATTGTCTTCATAAATTCCATATGATTATATCCTCCTTCACCATTGAAGGTTGGCCATTCCTCTAATTTTGGAATGTCTTTGAAATTGCAAGCAGTTTCCACCTCATTACTTGAAATAGTATGATGTAAATCATTAAGCACATTTCTGTAAAGAATTGGTGTGGATTGCCTTGGAAATTCATTTTTCAGTGATATTTTATTAATACTTGATTGAATGTCCTCTTTCAATTCAAGTCTTGCATTATCACTTTTTTCCAATTGTTCTTGGAAAAAAGCTGCATTGTGACAAGTTTAATTTTCCAAGTTTTGAGCTTGTAATTTCAATTCTCTTAACTGTCCAGTTATAAAAGAAATTGAATTGTCATCTGGTTGATTGAGCAAAGTAGCTTTAAACTCAGTTCTTGCACAAATTTGCGTCAAAGACACAATATTGTCTTTATTAACATTTTCAAGGCCAATAATGGTCTTTTGTTGTTCTTTCAATTGTAATATCTCATTACCCAACTTTCGTTGGATATACTCAAATGTTTTAAGCTTTGTCATAATTTCTTTATTACAAGATTGAAATTGAGTTACAAGCTTAACAATATCTATTTCTTTGGGAAAGATTGGCTCAATCTTTCCTCCTCCTTGTTTTTGAATTCCATCAGAGTTCTTGCCATGTTGAACACATTGTCAATGGCTGTTTTTTCTTTCTTTGGTATTCTGTAATTCTGCGGGTAAGGCTTGTTCCATTTGGTCTTTGCCTTTCCCTTTGCCTTTTGCTTACCCTTCTGGTTGGTCTTTGGGGCTTTCTTGGGCTTTCTTGGCACTTGTTGGGGCGGAATTTCGCTGGTGGATGCTTGGGGAGCTTCCACTTGGCTGTTTTCCTTGCCTTCGGCCAACTTCTTTTTCTGATCCTCTGATAACATGATTTGGTTTTTCAACCAAGCTTTTATCTGTTGGACTTGTCCTTTGCAAGACATGAGTGTCCAACCCTTCAGAAGTTCCTCTGTCTTTTCTGGCCCCATGAACTTCTTCACTTGAAGATATGAGTTCATGGTGCCTATCCAAGAACTTTGGAGAAGTTCCCACTCTTGCTTTTTTGCTTCCATAAACCAGTTCTTGTACTGACACTGGTAAATCTCCACTGCTGCCTGTTGGAAATGACTCAGGTCTAACAGCAATAGCAGTTATGTCAGCTTCTGGACTCTCAATAAGAGGTTCAAAGGTGCTGGCTAACCTTTGGGAACTGGCCGAAGTTCTGGCATCCTCAATTTGTGCCTCTCCTCTGGGCTGACATTGTTGTCTTTTTGATTTATGACTGGAATGTCCTGGTCCAGATCCATTTGATTGGATGGAGTAATTACTTCCACTTCTAGTAGGAGTCATTGCACATCAATTTTAAGAAAAAATAGACTAAAAATGAATTGAATTCACCTGCTGGACCTTTAAAGGGTTCTTTGGTTATCAAACCCCTTGGTGCTGGGCTGGTTTGAATTTCAATACTAGACTCTGAGGCTTCAGAGTCTGAAGAGCTGTCTCTAATTGATGACACTAGAGAAAAATAAAAATATAAGTTATTTTATCAAACAATAAAAATAACTTATAAACTCAAGTTATTGAATAAAGGTGTTTTAATGTAATTTATGGCAAATTACCTCAAAAATAAAGAAAAATGTCTAAGATAAAAGAAAAAAATATTTTTAGTAAAGATTTTTAATTCTTTAATTTTGAATTTTATTTTTATTTTCTTTAAAGAAATAATAATTATGCAATTAACAAGTTTATTAATCAAAATTGTATTATTATTCACTTTATACTAGAATAACTCAAAGAATAAATTTTGAGTCTGTGATGTGAAAATGCCACTAGTTAGACAAAAGAAACTTACTCCAAGTCACTCAATAGTATATTGTTTCAAACAATATTCTTAAGAAAGAATAACTTTATTAATATTTTGAAGATTATTTATAATGGATAAGTCCCAAAAAAGCCAATATTAAGATAAATATGGCAATTTTACGTCAAAAAATAGTAAAATAAGGTCTTGAATATGATTTGTGTCCCAAAAACTGGTTAAAATCATGGCCAGGCCCCCAAATGTAAGGTTTGTCTATGAAACCCTTGATAATAGTATCAAAATCAAGAGTACTGTGACTGTCCTCTGTGGAAATATATAATATAATGAGATATTATAACCACAAATTTGAATATAATTATTAAAAATAATTATATAAAAAAAACTTAATTATTATTATAAAAATATAATAATAAAAAAAATAATAATTATAATAAATTATAATTATTCTATTATTGCTATAGTCACTGACAGTTATAACAATAAGAAGTGTAAAGCTCTTAATGAGACAATTACATGTGAAAAATATGAATATTAACCACTTATAAATAATATAAATATTATCTATAGAAAGAATTAAACACACACTGTGCAGAAATAACTCTTATAGAATAAAAATTCTATATGAAAAAACTAATACTAGATAAAAAGAATATAGAATTTTAGAGAAAAGTTACTTATAATATTTATTTAATACAACAAGTCAAACAACAACAGTTATTATATTAAATAATAGTTATAAGTTAAAAACACGCCAAAAATCAATAATTTTAAAGATAAAACAGTTTTTTATAACAAAAATTATGATTAAAGAGTTTTTAAGAGGAATTTGTGGATTTTAAAAGATATATAAGATGATTAATTTTATATAATAAAATATATTATTGGTGATTACAACAATAACCTAAACTCTATGATTTCAATTGTTTAATTTTAATTCTTAAAGAATAAAATAACTTAAGAATTACTGTAAGGTGTGGATATGAAACTTTGATTAAAAATCAAGTACTTTTCCTGTCCTCAAAATTTGTATAAGGTAAAAATCAATTAAAAATAGTAAGAAATATTATTTTTAAGAGAAAACACGCCAATTTTATTGTTTATAACTTTATTATTATAAAACAATAATATTATAAAAATTTATTGTTTTACCAACAGTAAAAATTAATCCAAAAAATACTCTACAAGAGATATTTTAAGGCTACAAAAGAAATTTCTTCAAGAGCAATTTCAATTGGAATTAATTGAGAAAAGAACTGCAAGCAATTAATTAAAGAACAGAGTATTCAAAAAGAATATTAAAGAGAAAACACGCCCAAAAGTGACCAGAGTGAATTTGGAAACAAAGTGACAAAGTTTACAGTGATGAAAGATGCTTTAATTCACTTTTGGGGTGGTTCAGGGGTAAAAATGATTATAAGAGTTACAAACAATGATTATTATGATCTTTTCACGTGGTTAAAAGGATTAAAATGATTCAAAAATGGTGGTTGGAATCTTTTATTGATTGGTTTAACAGTGTTTAAACTAATTAATAAAAGGAAAAGATTCTAACATGAAGAGAAAAGTGGGGAAAAGAAGACATTCTTTTATAGCCACCAATTCTCTTACTCCAAAAGTAAAATTTCCTTTTTTCAGTCGTGAAAAACAGTCTGACAACAGAAAAGCCAATTATGGCATCATTGAATCCTGGTTCAGACCTAAAAGGGCTGGTTTAAGCCATTTTTAGCCATTTTTAGCCATTTTAGACCCTTAAATCAGCCATTACTATAGCGATACCAGGCCTAGAGCCTTCAAAACACGTCAGAATGTGTGTCAGAGGCTTAGAAACCAGTTAAAAATGTTTTTACTATGATTGTTTCATCTTAAGGGTAGTTTTACCCTCTTGGCAACAGCTAAAACTACCCCAGTTGGTACCAAAACCTCATCATCAATTGAGTTCACAGACCCTGTAACTCAATTGAAGGCCAAAAGTGATGAACTTTTGCGTGAATTTTGACATCCCATGCCTGTCAGCAAGGAATTTGGGGGTCTAGCTCCCCCTTAGAGCTGGAGTTCCTTTCCCCCCCAAATTTAATCTTTCCAATTTATTTTTCCTTTAATTCCTCATCATGTATTATAATTATATTTACATATGTAATTCAATTCAATTGTACAGTACAATACAGTAATAATTGACACCTAATATTTAAATCAAAGTTCACTTATGTAACACACGCACATTTTCCCATTTCAATTGAATTCAATTGAAAATACTTCAATTCCTCATAACTTCTAAACTAAACACAACACCTCAATTTTAACCCAAAATTTGATGGTTAACACCACATGTGATGTGAATTAAATTAAAGTTTTGAGGATTTTCAACTTTTTTATTGAAAATACTAAAAACTTAATTTAAGCTTATTTAGAGTTGAGTTACAAGAATTTCACTCAGAGGTGACCCCACCTGATTTTTTATGAGGAATCCAATGGTGAAATAATTTTTATGTGTTTATTTATTGGATAAAAAGTTATAATAATTTTTATTTAACTTTTTTCCAAATTTATTTATTTTTTCACAATTTTGTTAAAATTTCATTTTTACTTAATTTTTTCAAGTATAAATGTAATTTTATACCTACAAAATTTTAATGTATTTTTATTTTTAAATTGTAATTAATTTTTTTTTAATATAATTTTATATTTATATTTTGATTTTTATTTTAATAATATAAATAAATCTATTTTATTTATATTAATATGTTATTTTTGTATTTGTGGTCTTTTGGGTATATGAAGTTACCTCTAAGGCTCACATTCCCTCCCCCTAAAAAAGAATATTACTTTGTAATATTGGTATTTCTAGTGCGTCTGAACCTCCTGAGGAGTTTGGTAGCTTCTGGTATATCTTTTTCTTCTAACCATTCATCTTCACAAGTTGGGTCACTGTACCTAACAAGGTATTCCCTTACTTTATTGGTTCTTAATTTCCTTTCTTTAAGAAATTTGGTAATTTTCTTAGTACCAGAGGTCTCAATAGGAGGTATAACTTGGGGAATCTTATTCCTCAAGGGGAATTTCTCAGCATCACTAGATTTATATGGATTTATCAAGCTCACTGGAAATGTGGGATGCTTATTGCTAAGTTCTTCAGATAATTCTACTTCAACAGCATTTTCCCCATGGAGGGCTTTAATGACAAAAAGGTCCTGCAAAGGAGTCTTTGAGCTTTTTACATCCTTTGATGTTATTGAAGTTTGTAGTGGATACTAGTACTAAATCCCCTACCTTGAAATCTGGAGTGGCATGAGATTTGTCCCATTTATCCTTAGCATATGCAAATGAGTCTTCCATGCACCGTACTGCATGCTTTCTGGCTCTGTCTAGCATTCCTTTGAAGCTGGCAGCTGTAGGATGTATTTCAACCAAATATTTCCTTAAAGAATCTTGGGGTAATTTGGGATTCCATCCTTTTTCCAAAATAGCAGGAGTCTCATTGGTACTGGCATGGAAGGAAGTTTTGTATGCCAGTTCCAGTGCGGGTAGAAGAGTACACCAATCATGGGTTAAACCATCATTATCTTTAAATTCAAGGCCATATGCACAAACTCTTCTCACCATATCTTCTAAGGTTTGAATCATTCTTTCAGCCAGGCCATCAGTTTGTGGGTGGTAGGCTGTGGAGAAGGATAATTTTGTCCCAAATAGCTGGTGAAGATTTGTCCACAGTGCTGAGGTGAATTTAGGATCTCTGTCACTAATTATATTTGTAATTATTCCAGTCCATGATACTACTCTATTCCATATCAGAAGAGCTGTATCCATGGCTGTATTATCTTTGTGACATGGCAAAAAGATTGGAGTTTTACTAAATCTGTCCACAATTACTAGGCAAGCATTGTAACTCCTGTCACCCCCTGGTGGTAGGCCAGTTACCCAATCCATATGGACAATTTCCCAAGGTCTTCTGGGTTCTTGGATTTTGATCATATTTCCAAGTCTTTTGACAGTGGATTTATTTTCTTTTTGACATCTGTCACAGGTTTTGCAATACTCTGCAACATCCTTTTGCCACATTGGCCACCATATGCAGGTCTTTACTTTCTCTCTTGTTCTGTCTTCAGACAGATGTCCTGAAAAGGGGCTATCATGGCATTCTTTCAGTACAAGGTTGATTAATGACCTGTCCACAACTGTCATGACACATGTGTGCTTGGTTCTGTGGTAAATTATACCATCCAGTAGGTGAAATCTTCCATCATCATAAGATTTTTTCCATGCTTCATCCAAGGCATGTATTAGAGAGTTGTCTTTACAGTCTTTGTTAAGTAATTGACATAAGATGCTACAGTTCTTATCTTGAGTGTAGCTATTCCTGACTTCCTCAAAGAAGGTGGTGTTCAAGTCTGTAACACTTATTCCTTCTTTTGGGATTTGTGGTGAAGCTTCTTCTGGCACATGAGCAGGATTATCAATATTATTTGGTAATGGACATCTGCTTAGTGCATCTGCATTCTTGTAAATATTCCCATCTTTATGAGCAATAGTCATATTGCCTCTGTATTCCTGTATGGCTATTTGCCATCTGAGCATATGTCTGTTGGGTGTTTTCATGTTTAAAAGTGACTTGACAGCTGTACAATCTGTTATCACTTCAAAAAACACATCCCTCTAAGAAGTAGTTCAATTTTTCCAAGGCCCAGAGAAGGCATAGAAATTCCATTTGACTTGCTCCATACCTGGATTCAGTTTGTTTGATCTGCCTGGATATGAAACATATGGGTCCTTCTACAGGTTTATCATTCATGATCTGAACTTGGTGAAGTGCAGCACCCAGCCCATCCCCTGATGCATCAATATACAATTTAAAAGGCAATTTAAAGTCTGGCATCAGTAAGAGTGGAGCAGTGGTCAAGGCTTCTCTTAGAGACTCAAAAGCTTTGACTCTTTCAACAATCATTTCAAATACTGTGTCTTTGTCACAAAATTTATAAAGTGGTCTTGCTATGGATGCAAAATCTTTAATGTGTTTCCTGTAATATCCTGCAAAACCTAAGAATGACTGAATTTCCTTCTTATTCTGAGGCATGGGTTTTAGCAATACTGCTGCAACTTTGTTTTTGTCAATTCCAAGGGACAAACCACATACAACATGTCCTAGTGCTTTAAGTTCTTCAAATCCAAAATGACATTTCTTCAAGGAGATTTTCATGTTTACTGATTGAATTTTTGTCAAAACTCTGGACAATCTGTACATGTGCTCCTCCCAAGTTTGGGAACAGACAATAATGTCATCAATGTAAATGATTAACCATCCCTCTGAGAGTTCTTCAGGGAAGATTTCATTCATCATTCTTTGGAAGTGTGAAGGTGCATTTTTGATACCAAAGGGCATCCTCAGGTATTCATACACTCCACAATGAACAATAATTCTCAAGTATTTTCTTGCTCTTGGTGTCACCACATTTTGATGGAATCCTTTAAGGGCATCCATAGTGGTTATATACACTGCTTGAGATATTTGAGGAAGGGCAATTTGGATTTTTGGTATTAGGTATCTGTCAGGCACAGTGTAAGTGTTCAGAGCTCTAAATTCCCCGACCATTCTAGATTTTCCATTATGCCATGCCACTATGACTGGTGTAGTTATTTCTACTTCTTCATTGTGGCCTACTTTTCTTATTACACCAAGGTCCAGAAGTTCTTTGATATGAATTTCTAGAGCTTCTCTTGATTTTGGACTTGCTGGGTATGCAGGTCTTCTTAAGAGTGGTGGATAAGGTCTCTCAATGTTAAGAATGATGTCAACTTAATGACCAATAATTGCTTCTAGAGGTTCTTTGTTTGAAGCAAATGCTCCTCTGTGGTCATACAAAAGGGAAGAAAGTTCATTTTCCTGTTTATCAGTAAAATGAAGGTTTATTTCAGCTTCATTCAATTGTTCAGACTTGAATTTCTCTAACTCTAAGTTGACTGGTGATACTTTATTTACTGTAATTTGTCTTTTAAATGGTAAAAAGGCAAATTTTTGGCGCTTATTGTCTCCAATAGTAAAGCATCTGTCTTTATTGTTATGCAAATCTAACCCATACATGATTAAATAGTGATTTCCCAATATAAAATGGGTACTAGAGCAATTTTCCATAACAACAAATTCAACTGTGATTCTTAAATTCCCATTGATGTGTGGGAATATGACATTGGTCTCAAAGATTCCTAATGCTTTCATTGGGTTACTTGCACTGTTGAATTTTATACCATCAATTGGTAACAACTGGTCTTCAAAATTTGGTACACAAGTCTTAAGAAAAGATTTACAACACAAGAGCAGAAGGCTCCTGGGTCAAGTAAAAGTTTGGTGGGCTTGTTGTCAATCACCACTTCTGTTATACAGGAGTTACCAGCTGTATAACCTTTCCCTCTGTTTGGTTTTGTCTTCATAAGCTGTGCATCTTGAACTTTTGATAAATCAACTTGACCATTGCTCAATTGTAGCAAGTGGGAATAAGATTCCATGATGTCAAAAGTGGCATTGATATTTTATATATCTTTTGAAGATTCAGAGAATATGGATGACTTATCATCTGAATTGTCTTCAATTATGTCTTCTTTTTCAACATCTGGTTCCTTTTCAATGTCAATTTCATTTATTTTCCCTCTTTTTGGACATGTATTGGATAAATGGGTGGTGCTTTGGCAAATATGGCACTTTCTGACTGTATCTGTAGATTTATACTTCATATTACTAGAATTTTCTTTGAGGTTTTTGTCCACAGAATCTTTCCAAGCTGTATTAAACCTTGTTTTGAGATCCACCCTACTAGAACCAATTTTGGTTCTGGTGGTTACTTCCTCTAAAATATTGATAATATCTTCTGCTGAAGATTGTTCAGTAATCCTGATTTTGACAGCATGCTCTAAGTCACCTCCACATTGTCTCAGAATTTTTCTATGGATCATAAATTCTGACATGTCAGGATATAATGCTGTTAATCTTTCTTTTTGTTGGAAAAACCATGGTAAAGCTTTGTCTTTATCAGAATTAAATTTAGCAGATTCAAAGGCTGTTTCAACTTTAAACCTCCAAGAATCATTTTCCCATTTGTCAATGATTTGGGTTTTCCACCAAGTCCAACTCTGGTGTCCATGTGCTTGTCTTATTTTGATGTACCATCTGTGAGCTGATCTGGTAAACAAGGTGTTAAAACTGGCTGTTACCAATCTGTCTGGTAATTCAAAATCCTCTTTGATAATGTCAATACCTCTAATGAATTCCATATGGTCATACTCTCCTTCACCACTGAAGTGAGGCCATTCTTTAAGTTTTGGAACTTCTTTCAAGAGTGCTTGGCCCATTGATGGTTCCAAGTTATGAAAAGAAGTGGATAATTCATTTTTTAATTGTGAATTATCAGGATCCAATACTTGTGGATTTGGAACTCTTGTGCCCTCATTTTGATTTAGAGGTGTAGACATTCTTGGCAAGGTGTTCAGTATTTGTTTAATGTCATTTATTTTACTGTTGCTACACCTTTGAAAATTTCTGTATTCATGTTGGAAGCTTTGTATGAAATTTATTACTTCAATTTTATACATGTCTTCCTTATGTGTTAGTTCTTTCCATAACTCTGTCTGTCTTGTGTTATCAGCAGTGACTTGATTCAATTTCATTGATAATTTTGATACTTCTTCTTGTGAAGCATCAAAACACTTTTTCAAGGAAATGGTATATGTCTTTACTTCAGTAAATGAATTTGAAATGTCATCAAGGACTTTCTTGTTATCTGTTTTGATAATATTTATGGCTTGTTTAATTCTTGTTTCAATTATGTCATCAATATTGAATTTAGAATATTTATCTGTTAATTCTTTAATAATGGCAGATTGTTCATTTATTTTATTGCCAAAAGAATTATCATTATTGGAAATTTTAATTGTTCTTAAAACTTTTTCAAAACACATAAGTGTTTCATTAATTTGGCAAAGACTCAGGTTGTTTGTTTTAATGTTGTTACAAGTGGTTTCATTTTTATCAGAAAGATGTTTTTTCACGTCATTTATAGCATCATACAACTCTGGGATGGAATCAAATATATCAGAAATCATTTCTGGAATCTTAATCTGGCTTCCTCTTTCTTCTGTAATTCCATCATGGTTCTGGCCATCTGTAATACATTCTCCATGGCATCCTGTTGAATCTTTGGGATTCTGTAGCCCTGGCTGTAAGGCTTTGGGGCTGGTGCCTTCCCTTTGCCTTTGTTTGGAACTTGTGGTTTTTTTTCACGTTGGAATTGCTGGTGCTGGCCACTGGGGCTGTTTTTGGCACTGGTTTGGGTGGTGGAGGGTTGTTTTTCCTCCATTCTAGTGTCAACAGCATCATGTTTTTCTTCTCCATCAATGGATGCCATCCATTGAGCAATTTGCAAGTGTTGGGATGGCCCAGGAATTTCCTTACTGTCAGGTAAGAATTCATGCAATTCTTCCACAGGTCTGCAAGGATCTGCTACTCTTTGAATTGAAATGCATTGTTGTATGCACTGTGGCTGGCTTTGTATATTTCCACAGAGGCTTGCTGTGGCGGTGTCAGCTCTTTTTGAACGTAAAATGGTATTATCAGCTTCAGAATGACCCATTTTAGTTGTTTGGAAGTCATCAACTGACCCTTTGCCTTCTGTACCTGATTGGCCTCTGCCATAATCACGTCTATTACCTTTCTGGGAGCTGCTTGAGGGGTTATAGCTGGCTCCTGACCTGGTTGAAGGCATAATTATGGTTAAAAAGGCTTAAAATAGTAATTTTACGTCAAAAAACCTACTATTGGCCAAATCTTTGGCTTTCTAAAGAGTATTACTTATGTCCAAGTCAATTAGTTCAGAAGATATTGGTTCAGGTTGGTTATTATGAGTCACAATAACAGTACTATTATGGTCTGAATTAATAGTACTAGCAGGAATAATGCTGGTGACTGTTGAGGCTGTTTTGATGTTTTCTTGTCTTACCACGTTGTCAGACACTAAAATCAATGAAAAAACCAATTAATTAAGTAAAAAAAGAATATTTTCAAAAATAAATGAAAATATAAGCCTCACTTATAATAAGAAAAAAAATTATTTTTTATGGATTTTTTGATTATAAGTATTTTTCTATATGTTTTTAAATTTTTCAATATAAGAAAAAAGATTTAAAAAGAGTAAAAAAAATGTCACAGGTAAAATATCATGGCTGGGCCCCCAAATGTAAGGTGTGGATATGAAACTTTGATTAAAAATCCAGTACTTTTCCTGTCTTCAAAATTTGTATAAGGTAAAAATCAATTAAAAATAGTAAGAAATATTATTTTTAAGAGAAAACACGCCAATTTTATTGTTTATAACTTTATTAGTATAAAACAATAATATTATAAAAGTTTATTGTTTTACCAACAATAAAAGTTTATCCAAAAAATACTCTACAAGAGATATTTTAAGGCTACAAAAGAAATTTCTTCAAGAGCAATTTCAATTGGAGTTAATTGAGCAAAGAACTGCAAGCAATTAATTAAAGAACAGAGTATTTAAAAAGAATATTAAAGAGAAAACACGCCCAAAAGTGACCAGAGTGAATTTGGAAACAAAGTGACAAAGTTTGCAGTGATGAAAGATGCTTTAATTCACTTTTGGGGTGGTTCAGGAGTAAAAATGATTATAAGAGTTACAAACAATGATTATAATGATTTTTTCACGTGGTTAAAAGGATTAAAATGATTTAAAAAAAGGTGGTTGGAATCTTATATTGATTGGTTTAACAGTGTTTAAACTAATTAATAAAAGGAAAAGATTCTAACATGAAGAGAAAAGTGGGGCAAAGAAGACATTCTTTTATAGTCACCAATTCTCTTACTCCAAAAGTGAAATTTCCTTTTGTCAGTCGTGAAAAACAGTCTGACAACAGAAAAGCCAATTATGGCATCATTGAACCCTGGTTCAGACCTAAAAGGGCTGGTTTAAGCCATTTTTAGCCATTTTAGACCCTTAAATCAGCCATTACTATAGCAATACCAGGCCTAGAGCCTTCAAAACACGTCAAAATGTGTGTCAGAGGCTTAGAAACAAGTTAAAACTGCTTTTACTATGATTGTTTTATCTTAAGGGTAGTTTTACCCTCTTGGCAACAGCTAAAACTACCCCAGTTTGTATCAAAACCTCATCATCAATCGAGTTCACAGACCCTGTAAGTCAATTCCAGGCCAAAAGTGATGAACTTTTGCGTGAATTTTGACATCCCACGCCTGTCAGCAAGGACTTTGGGGGTCTAGCTCCCCCTTAGGGCTGGAGTTCCTTTTTGACCCCAAATTTAATCTTTCCAATTTATTTTTCCTTTAATTCCTCATCATGTATTATACTCATAATTTACATATGTAATTCAATTCAATTGTACAGTACAATACAGTAATAATTGACACCTCATATTCAAATCAAAGTTCAATTATGTAATACATGCGCACATTTTGACATTTCAATTGAATTCAATTGAAAATACTTTAATTCCTCATAGCTTCTAAACTAAACACAACACCTCAATTTTAACACAAAATTTGATGGTTAACACCACATGTGGTGTGGATTAAATTAAAGTTTTGAGGATTTTCAACTTTTGTATTGAAAATACTAAAAACTTAATTTAAGCTTATTTAGAGTTGAGTTACAAGAATTTCACTCAGAGGTGACCCCACCTGATTTTTTATGAGGAATCCAATGGTGAAATAATTTCTATGTGTTTATTTATTGGATAAAAAATTATAATAATTTTTATTTAACTTTTTTCCAAATTTATTTATTTTTTCACAATTTTGTTAAAATTTCATTTTTACTTAATTTTTTCAAGTATAAATGTAATTTTATACTTACAAAATTTTAATGTATTTTTATTTTTAAATTGTAATTAATTTTTTATTTTTAATATAATTTTATATTTATATTTTGATTTTTATTTTAATAATATAAATAAATTTATTTTATTTATATTAATATGTTATTTTTGTATTTGTGGTCTTTTGGGTATATGAAATTACCTCTAAGGCTCACAATTACTTTAATAATAAGATTTTATATTTAATAAAACTTGACCTGTTTAAGTTTCTAATATGATTGGATTGATAATTGATGATGGACAAAAACAGTGATGAAAAGACTCTTTTTATGTCTTCAGAGAAGCTCTCATGATGCATAATTGATAAAGAGGGCGTTCTGAGGTCAAAACTGAAAAACCATGCTTAAAAATAAAGTTCTTAACTTAAGGTAACTTAATTTTAATTCCAATTTAAACTTAACAGGGTTATTCTTAACTCCATGTAGCTTTAATCCTCATTTAAACTAATTATTTTAAGTTTTTAATATAAATAAACTGACTTATATTCAAGTTCATCACATGAGAAACTTAAAAATAGAGTTTCAAGCAGAAATATCTTAAACTCAATTTTTAATTAATTTTTAAAGAAATTATAATTTTCTTTGAGTTTTAATTAAAAGAGTAAATTTCCATGCTAATTACCCAGGAAATTTATTTATAAAAGATACTTAAAGTTTAATTTGTATGTAGATAATATTAAAATGTAAGCTGTGTGAAAATTTCAAGCAAATCCATTAAGAATTGGATTTTTAATAGATTTTTGAAGTTATTGATATTTTTTAACGTAAAATAGCAATACACACCAAACCTTAAGTTTTGATAAGGTTTTAATGCTTGTAACCTTAAAGTTTTAAGCTTATTTACACTTTTAAAGCTTAATTAAGCTTTTAAAGTTCTTAAAACCTTGATTTCAAGCCTGCATATTGGGATTTAACCTTTGGAAGCTGGAAATTCCTGTCTAATTTGGGATAAAACCAGTTTAAACTTTAATGTTGGATCAAAGTCTAATCTTAAAGTTTAAATAAGGTTGAAAATCCTTCAATACAGGTGGACAACCTTACTTTAATCCTTACAGATCCAAAAAGCTGGGTACCCCAGCTCTATTTGGTCTTTTTCCTTTGTCCCACCTTTTTGCATGGACTTTGCCCTTTTTATTGTTTTAAAGCCATACTATGGCCTAAAATCCTTTCAAATTGAGCTCATGCAGGATTTACATTCTGTATGGCAAATCCTTAGCCATTTCAGTAAATATACACCACACCTCAATTTTAACTAAAATTTTGGTAAGTTTGCATAAACCTTATGCAACTTTAAATTTAAGCTTATTTAAGCTTAAATTTAACAATTTTTAATTTTTTTTTGAAAAAAGTTACATTAATACTGTGAGATTCTTAAATCTTCTATTAAAATAAGAAATAAGTGTTTTTGGGTATAACACCTTATGGATGTACCCTAGGTTATTTTTGGTGTAGAATCCAAAAATGACATAATATTTTTAACTCTTTTTATCCAAAAAAAAGGTATACTTATTTTTTGCTATTTTTTATTTTAAATTCAATTAAAAAGTCTGTTGAAGACAATTTTAACTGAGTATAAAGTTATTTGTGGCCTTATGGGTATGTTATACATACCTCACAGGCTCACAAATTGCCACCCAGAAGACTAGAAAACCACAAAACTCTGCCATCATACAAGGTAAACCAAGCTTGATAGCTTGTACAGTGACGTTTACCATAATTAACCCAGTTTTGACCTTTGATGGAAATTTTCCAAAAGCAGCGGAATGCAAATTTGTACAAATAACAGTTAAATTTAAATACCCTAAGAACAACAATTTTTTTGAAAGATGCTCAAACAACGTAAGGGTCAGGAAAACAGTAAATGAGAAGAGTAGAAAATATGAGTAGCTGGATGAGGGACAGCTACACATGTTATCTACTGGCTTTAAATAGTAAATACACTCTAGATAGCGCGGTGATCTTAAGAGACCTATACATCAATTGTCTATAGTGATATGTTCTAAGTAATTAACTTTAATAAGAGTAACTGTATTACAACAAGGATTTCTAGTAACAAGGTAAATTAGATTTAATTTAACACCCTCCCATGCTCAAGAGTTGCAACTACAGGATAAACAGTGCTGCACAGTGGGTCTGGTGCAAGACACAAGACAGGCTTTTGGTGAGAACGTCATCCACCATCAGATTAGTAGCCACATACTCCAAACTGATATCCCCTCCATTAAGTAGCTGCCGGCACCAATGGAGTCAAAGCTTGATATGTCGAGTTCGGTGCTGATATAATGTGTTCTTGAGGAGCGCAATTGCTCCCTGAGTGTCACACAGTGGTTGAGCCTTCAAATCTAAGCCAAAATTGGAAACAAGCTCTAAGATCCAGCATATGTCTTGAAAGCAATTGGAGATTGACCTGTATTCCACTTCAGTTGAGGAGAGAGAAACAACATCCCGTTTGGAAGTTTTCCCTCCCACCAGGCTGTAAAAGAAGAGACAACTTCCTGAAAAGGACCTAGAATCAAAGTTTGATCCCCAGTTGGAGTTGCAGTACGAGGTAACCACAGAGTTGATGCCCAACTCACCAAGGGAATTCCCCAAGTTTGAGTGCCACTCAAGTAGTGTAACACATGTTTGAAAGAGGCTTCATGCTCACTGCTGGGATCGTTGAGAAATTGGGCCAGACAAGAGGCAGAGCAGGCAAGGTCCGTCCTGGTGCAGGTGACAAGATATTTGAGATGACCAATGGCATGCCGATAATTGATTGCAGCTGCAGGGGCATTGGTGTCTGCTCTGGGAAGAAGCCTGGATCCAGGCACCTGCGGATTTGACACCAACTTGCAGTCTTGCATTCCAAAAGTAGCCAGCAAGTTATTGATGTACAGTTCTTGAGAAAGAAATAGACTATGCTTTTTCCTGTTGCTTTCTACCATCATCCCTAGTACATACCAAAGTTTGCCTAAGTCCTTCATGTCAAATGCCAGGGATATTTCCGATTGAAACTTTTGAAGCTTCCTCCCACCAATGACCAGGTCATCAAAATGAAGGAAAACAAAGAAGGGATCCTCAAAATTAGGTATAAAAAGACAAGGGTTGGCGGCTGACGATCAAAATCTAGAGTCCTCAAAGAACCTCTTTATGCGAAGATACCAGTTTCTTGGACTTTGCTTGAGGCCATAAAGAGATTTCTTCAGCTTGAGGCATATATCCCCCTTGAGTGAGGAAGTGTAGCATTCCGGAACACAAATATGCAGATTTTTGTGCAGATCACCATGCAGAAAGGCAGTCTTGACATCCATTTGGTGGAGAACGAGATCATTTGCTGCACAGTAACCCAGAAGAAAACAAAGGCTTGATAAACGCTCAGTTGGAGCAAAAGTCTCATGAAAATCAAGATTTTCCACCTGAAGAAAGCCTTTGACACACAGCCGGGGTTTGGCCTCTACAGGATTACCACTTGAGTCTGTCTTTTCACAAAAAACCCTGACAGTGTCGAGTAGACAGAACGAGCTCTCGTAAGGGACCTCCTCCAGGACACCATGGCATTCCAGGCTTGCAAATTCATTCTGAATTGCAAGAATCCACTTTTTGGTGGAATCCAACCAAAGTGCATCATGGTACAAACCAGGGTTGGAATCTGAGTATGTAATGGATACTAAGACGCACTCAATAACTCTTTAAATTAATGAGTGTGTACTAAATTACCCAGTTAATGAATATGAACTCAATAAGTCACATAACATATACAAGCCTAGTGAGTAGGAGTTTCAGTAATTAAATACAAGCGCGTATACCAGGTAACGCCCCACTGCGCAACAAATCATTATTGCAACAAAAGCCCAAAGAATAACATTTTCATCAAACATTTCATGTATTTAAGTTACAAAGCATGCCTGATGATAACTGATTCATCCAAAAAGCAAATCTCAAAGTCAGATCATTAAGCATAAGGGCTTGTTTCATCATTTAGCCATTCTTTCAGGCATGTCAGATGAGCTATAGTTTGCGCCCCTAGGGCTGCTTGAGTTGTGGTTCTGAGCCTACCACTATGAGGGAAAACATGTTTGATGAATGAAGAGCCCGCTGGAATAGTAAAGTAACACAGGGAAATTTGCCCCAACATAGGGAAGTTTCCTGTGATGATTTGGCGCTGTAATAAGGTCAGAATTCATCAAGGACTACAAAGCAAACCATGCGTACCTTCCAATAATTGATTATGGGTTGTCCCTTTGTCATGGGATACAAATTTTTTAAGTAACAGACTAGTTCATCTCCTTGGCTGTTTGGAACCTCGTAAGATGCCTCAATAGGTGATTTGTTCAAATGGAGAAGTAAATCCAGTTGTTCACTTTCACTCATGTCTTGAGGTGAGCTTGTCCTGAAGTTTGTGTGATCTTCTATTTTTTTCTGTGAGATTAATGAGGCCATATCACTTTTCAAGGCCTTTGACTAACTCCCAATTAAGTATTGTTTGTGTTTCAGCTGCCAATCTTGCACCCATATTGGGGTCAATCAATCCAGGAGATTTTGATGCCCAAGCGTTAAACCAACCAGAAAAGATCTTGCGATGCTTATTCATGTTGGAAGTGTGACAACCAAGGACAACAATTTTCACACTAAATTATGCAAAATCAGCTTCTTAGATAATATGTGGCCATAAAAATGAGAATGTCACGTACCTGCAGTCCCGACGTTTATAAGTGTAGCGGTATTCGTTCTTATCAGGCATCCATTCACCTGTAAGAGTTATTTTCTTCATGGATAAACATAAGAAAGCACAATTGAGCTATCAATATTAGTATACTAACAATAAAAACCACATTACCTCAAAATAGTCACACACATCAGACTGTTTGCGTTGTTGCTTGTGATCTTGAGCCACTGATTGGTTTGTCCTAGTATCCTGTGAGACTGAGGCAGTTTCATGAGGCAAGTTGTATTCGTCATGGGTTGAGTAATGATCATCTGATGAGTCAGATTGCGCATCCATTCCAATAAGTGATGGTGGTGTGGGAACTCCTCTGCCCGTGGGATAAAATGAGGCAGTACCTGGAAGGGGAAATTACAAGAAAACAGTTTTGAATTGCTGTTTGGGACTTGTAACCCTTGCTCTGCTCGTGTGCTAGAATAATCTAGACTGCCCTTCCTAATATGCTAAGTTATCTTTACTGAGTTCACCAAATCAATTTTATCATTTATAGTGGCTTGATCAGAAAATATTAGACTCAACAATCTCTAATCAGACTTTGCTCTACTTAAAACAATGGTTAGTTAAAACCTTAACAAATAAATACTTTTTAAAACTTCCAGAAAATCTGGTTGGATTACACCAAAATAAGTTTTACAAAAGATAACAAATGAATTAAAAAAAAGAAGAATAACACACTTCTTACTATTAAACAATCCAAAAAGAACCCTTATATATATATATTTTGTGTTTTTTTAAGTGAAATAGTACAGACAGTTACAATATAACAGAGAAATAAATAGCACGTGATATCACTTATAACAGTATATGATTCTTAAGGGAAAAATAACTTGAAATATATTCAGGTAAAATAAGTTAAATTGACTGGGTGTTGAGCTATATATATAACCTAACAAAAATTGACTACTATAGTATAATATGTGATATGTTTGTGAGATTATAAAAAAATAATAAATTTATAGCTTATTATTTCAACAAACTCTTTGGTCTTATACAATGGTAAGCTGTTGGTTTTGAATATTGATTGTAGAATAGGAAGAGTATTAAATTAATGTAAATTTATTAATTTGGTGATAGTTTATTACTGAAAGAAATATATTTCCAGTATAATATGAAGATTGGTACTTATAGCTTCTGAATGGATAGGTGATTAATGTGAATAGGAAGGTGAAAATGTTGTTGATTATGTTGAATAATTTAGTTGAGGTTGTTGATGAATTTTATTTTAGCTGCATATGTATCTTGATGAAATTGAATTGATTTAAGGGGTTCTACTTTAGCTTAAAAGTAGTAAAACTACTTTGAAAAATTCAGGTTTTATTTTAAAATCTGAGAAAATTACTCTAAAGTGATGGTTTTATTTTAAAACTCTCTAAAAATTACTTTTAAGGTTTAATCACTAAACTCCAGAGATGCCTTACTCTTGAGCTTCAAGTGTTAAGATCCTAATTATTATGATTACTAGTCTGCCTGCTAGTGAGGGATGAATTAAAATCTTTTCACACTATTGGTTCTCTTGATCTATGTCAACAACGAACCTCAATTACTAAGCTTAATTTATCAAACAATTTTCTAATTTAACCTCTTAGATAAGGGATTTGGAAAAAATAAGTAGAAGTTACAATTTCCAGATGGGAAAAAGTCTGGAGAGGAAAAAAGTTCGACTATTTATATTCTTTAGGGGGAATAGGGTTAGGGTTTTCTCAAGCTGTTTCATGCATATGCATATGAATACTAGCTCCTTTTCAACTTCCTTTGGATTACTAAGCATTTTATAAACCCATAGCTAATTTACTACCACCAAGATAAGGTTTTATACCTTCACTCCACTCATCACTCTTGTCACCCTTTACACTATACATCCTTAATTATTTTGTTTTCCTAATAATAATCAGCACTACTAGTCAACTAAATAATTTACACCATTACAATTTAAAGCAATTCCCTTCCACTATCATCATCTCAATAGAATACCTAAAATAATCCACACTACTACTATTCTATAACAAAAAAATAGAATGAAATCAAAATAAAATAAATATACCTTCACTAACTCAGAATAATAATAATCTTTTTTTTAATTCAAACAGAGCTCATCTCAATACTCTCCTTAACATAAGAAACTAAATAAGGCTTCCACAAAATATTTTGAATTAAAACCAACCACAACTGTACAGTTTCCACCAATAAGAGAAATTAATTCCCATGTAATACTACAATAACACAGCTCTCATAATTTATATCATTATTGTTTTTTTTTGTTAAAAAAATTTACACAAAATTAGAATCCAAAAATTAAATAAGGGGGTTTTTCTTTTCTTGCATTCAAATATTCATTAAATCAGTAGAATACTGACTTGACTTGTTTTGTTTTGGTTTTTTTTTAGAATATGAGTTTTTAAGGTTACACAATCAGGTTCTTTGGATTATGATGTTGATTTCTTTTTTTTATATTGGTCCATTAAGCTAAACTGGTATAGGTATACCACATCCCCCTCTCCATTTAATGCTGTCCTTAGCATTTCCAGTGACGCTTAAGGGACAAATCCCTTTCTTTACCATTTTTCTTCCTTCATCCATACCTTCCTCCTTGTAAAATGACAACACATAAAAACAATCCTGTAATATTCAATAGAATTTTCATGAAAAATTTTATTGTTTGCTCTTTATATTGATTTTGAATCTCCATTTTGTCTTCTTTAAGGTATCAATCTTGAATTTTTTATTTTTTTTATTAATGTTTTTTTATTTATTTATTTATTTATTCATTTTTTTTTTGAGTGATGAGGGATGCATTTGCTCTCCATTTAATAAAAAAATACTTTTAAAATAATCATTGTTTTACTCTTTATTCGAAATATGTGTATAAAAGAATACCTGTATGAAATTTAATAATGAAATTTTCTCAACTAACTACACAAACAAAGACCCAAGATTAAAATTAATTGAAGGGCCACTTTCCCAAAAAACTTAACATCATAAGGAGTAATGAGAAGAAATAAGTACCACCCCTTATTTTTTATAATAATATCATTATTACTTCTTGAGGGACAATTTCCCTCTCCATTTGTTTTTTTTAACTACTCATAATTCTTCACTAATATAATAATCTCCCAAGACCCTCCATAGGGGGAGTAATAAACATATAAGCTATTAAAACTAAAAAACAGAACATATTGGTACAGTTTAAGGTCTTGTCCAGGACCTTGGATTTAGTCCTGAGGCTATAATGAAGATAAAATTTATTAATGAGGCAGTTTAAGGTCTTACTCAGGACCTTGGCTTTAGTCCTGAGACTGAAATTGGTATAAATTATTTTGATTAGGCAGTTTAAGGTCATACTCAGGACCTTTATGTACTGTTTTTTTAATTTATATCTCAATCTATATACT
This sequence comes from Austropuccinia psidii, assembly GCA_023105745.1. Lineage (NCBI taxonomy): Eukaryota > Fungi > Basidiomycota > Pucciniomycetes > Pucciniales > Sphaerophragmiaceae > Austropuccinia > Austropuccinia psidii. Next base: position 16,903,829 of record JALGQZ010000009.1, on the reverse strand, counting down.
AGTAAATCCCAAAATATCCCTTGGACATACTCCTATTATGTGAGTATGTCTTAGGCAATCAACTTAAAATTTAAAATAGGATCACAGCCAACATAATATACAGGACCATAAAAAAATTAAATAAATCAAAAGATAAAATACTACAAATAATAAGATACCAATAGAAATAACAACAATAATTATAAAATATATGTGAAATAAAGATATATCTGAAAGAAAAGGGATTAATGCATCCCTTATTTATATATTTTTATCATGTTTTTTTTTTTATTTTATATATATATATTTTTTTTATTTTTTTTTGTTAAGTATACTCATTGCTTAAAATCAAAAACATAAAAAAGGATAAAAAAATAAAAAATAAGATGATAATAAAAAAAATGGAAAAATAACAAAGAAATAAGTATATAAAAAATAAATATAATTAAAAAAAAGTGAATTAATTGATAAATTCCTCCATAGTGCCAGTATCCTCTGTTTTAAATCAACTTTTCTCTATTGATAATATTATTATTTTACTTAAAGTTTCATTTGTTTTTCTTATTAAGTTTTTTTTTATATCAATTATTATCATTATTATTTAAATATGAACATATCTCTTTTTTTTTTACTTTTATCCTATTAATTTTATTATTATCTTATTGTGTTATATCTTTACTATAAGTAAGGATTAATAATTAATATAATAGGGATACAGTATGCCCCTTTGTTTGTCACTTTCTGTAATATCATATCTCCATGTCTAATAATTTTTTTTATATTTTTATACATATTATGTTTGTTTTTATATCATAATTATTATTAATTTTTTTTAGTAGTTTTATAATTTTATAAATATATATATATATAGTTTTAATTTATATGGGTACTGTAAATAAAGAAACGCTGCTCAGCATTGCTGCGCTACTGCAGCAGCTGTCTCTTTTCATCATCGCGTGCAGATTTTATTATTATCATTTTGTTTTATTCTTTTTTATTTTTTTATTTTTTTTCATTATTATTATTTTTTTTTACAGTAATTGCATTGCAAAGCAAAAAATAAAAAAATGAAAAAAATCCAATCAAATTTAAAATAAATAAAAAAGAAAGTCACTACGAATCGCTACGTGACAGTAGCATCGTTCTGCTCTTCTTAGGTCGTGCGGTGTGTTCTTCTTTTTTTTATATATGAAAAAAACTAATCTATAATGACTTGTTTTTTTTTTTTTTTTTTTTTTTTTTTACAATCATCAAATTTTAAAGCCAAAACTGAGACAAAAGGAATCGCTGTTGCAATTAACTGGGTTACAGTAGAATCTTTGCATTCTAAGTTCACCCAGTTTTTTTTATATACTGTCTTTATTTTATTATTACTATTATTATTCTTTTGGTAAGTTTGTTTCGTTCTATATTCTTTTTTTTATTTCTATTATTTTTTTAAAAAAATATTTGACTATAAAAAAAAATCTAATTTATAATGATTATTTATTTATTTTATTCTTTTTTTTTTTTTGGATCGTTTCATTGTAAAGGAAAAGATAAAAATAAAAAAAAATTCATTGGGAATTGCTGCGCTACTGCAGCATTCTTCCTTTTCTACAATCGCGAATCAGGGCTTTTTTTTTTTTTTTTTTTTTTTTTGTTGTTAATATTCTTCCTTTATATTATTATTACTTTTTATTTTATATTTTTTTTACTTTATTATTTTTAATAATTAAAACTGATTTTATTAATTTTTTTTTTTTTTTTTTACAATTTACGTCATTTTAGATAGAAAGAGTTGAGGAAGTGGTGGCTGATAACCCGTGGGTATAATACAGCATTTTAATTCCCTATCTCTTCGCCGCCATCTGTGGCTTGTTTTACAGGTAATGTACAGTTTTTTTTAGTGTTTTTCTTATCCTTTTGTTTATTTTTATTTTTCTCTCTCTTTTTTTTATGTTTAATATTAATTTCTACTATCTCTTCTCAATGCCAATCAGTGATCTTCAACGCCACTGAAATCATAGTCCTGAATCTGAATAGCGCTTTCAATTTTTATATTTTGGGGTGAGTTATTTTTCTTATCTTATGAATTATAAGTTCTATTGCTTTACAACCCCCCTTTTGTTTTTAATTAACTAAATGTTTTCTTTTTTTACATGTTGCAATAAAAATTTCAAATTACAATTAATTTATTGAATCGTATGCGGGAGCGAAAAAAAATATGGGGTGAGCTATTTTTTTTTTATCGCTTGAATTGTACTGATCGCTTTTTTTTTCTTTTTTTTTTAATTTTGTCGGATGATGATGCAAGTCAAGGTAGGTAGGGCTATAAATAGTTGATCATTCCTTTGATTGTCCTGTTACTGCTGCTTCTTCTGTTGTCATTCTATCCCAAGACGTTTTAGTTTGCTTATTTATTTATTTATTTTTTATTTTTGGTATTACTATTATTATGCCTTTTTCTTTGGAAATTCAGCCCATTGCTGATGGTGACCAAGAAGTCACTATCTTGCTTGACTCCATTAATTATAGCTTTACAATTTCTTCTCGTGGTCTACCTACCTTCAATTTATACACTCGCTCTGAACATGAAGATCCGACCCCGGTTCATCCTTTAGTTGGCCATGTTGGCCTAGCACCTAGCTCTCCTCCAGCTCTTTCAACAAATACCCAACCAACCACACCAGAGTTGGAGGGTATCAACCCCTTTTTAGATAATAATACAACTCCTGCCTCAATCCGATCTCTCCAAGCTGATTTTAGTTACTATTTTCAACTTTTTGGTGGCGAAATGAATGATCTGCACTCGCACATGCAGAATTTTTACGTGAATCGTACACCAAACGTTTTTTCATTTCAACAGGAGCACCAAATAATCAAAAATTTGGTGCAGTTGTGTTTGCACTGGTATAGGCACATGATCAAGTAAGTCCAAGTTTTATTTATATATATTTTTTTTATTCTTATTAATTTATTTTCTTTATATTTTTTTTTTTTTTAAAACATAGTGCTGCTGTAAGATTGGCCGAGCAGCAAGAAACTCCTCCGCTATATTTTCGCTAAACTTTAAAGTACGTTTTTTTTTTTTTTTTTTTTTTTTTTTTTGAATATTAAGTTTAATTTAAATAATAATCACTAACAATGCCTGTTGTTATATAATTTTTATTTTAGGGGTCTAGTCCTAGCAAAGCAAAAGTGCTTTTTGGTTGTTTTTGTTTGATTTATTATTATTTTTTTTATTTACTTTTTTTTTTTAAAAAATACTTGATAAAAATAAAAAAAATGCGAATTTCTCACTTAAAAAAAATAACTTCAGATCAAAAAATAAATAAATAAAATAAACATAAATAAACAAAAAAAAAACTCTTAGTTTAATTTTACAGAGCTAGTGACATGATTTTTTTTTTCTTTTTTTTTTCTTTATTTGTTTTTTTTATTGGGCTATCTTATTGAAATGGAATGAGATTTAAATAATAATAATCATTATTATTTATTTGTTTTTCTTTAATATCTTGGCTTTATTGCCTTTCCCCCACAAATCAGATTGGAGCGAGCAAAAAAAAGAAAAAATGAATAAAAAAAAATAAAAATTGAAGTTAAAGAATTAAAAGGTAAACCAAATAAGAAAAGAAATAAAAATAAAAATCAAATGAAAAATAAAAAAAATAAGTAAAATAAAAACAATGAACAAGAAATCAAGAGAAAAACTTCTCTGAAAAAAAAGAAATAATAATAAATGCTTCATACCAAAGGATTATTTTCTTTGGATATATGATGGCTTTACTCTTTTTAGTTAAACCTTCCTCTTTTTTTTTAATAATTATAAATTTTTCTATTTATTTTCTCTATATATATATATATATTTGCAGAGAAATTCAATAGAAATGTTACATATATTATGTATACATTTATGCATGGCTTGAAAAAAATAAATAAAGAAATAAATAAATAAAATAATCAAATAATCCAATAAAATAAAATATAAATAAAAAATAAAAGACAAATAAAATAAATATGCAACAGAACTCATTTCATACTATAATATAATACTCAAAAAAAGGGAAAAAAAATAAATAGTAATAATAATAATTAAAATAAAACAACATAGAATAAATAATTCAAATGAGCTAAATAACATGAAGTAGAAGAAGCATTAAAAAAAGAAATAAATAATCAGTTGATCAATTTATAAGATAAAATTTTCAACATGATTTTTTTTTTCAAATTTGTATTTGGATCCTCTACTTGATTTCTTTCTTCTTTCAAATCTAAAAGACATTTTACTTTCCATTTTACTGTTGAAAAACCTATTTAACTCCTTTTCTAGGTTTAATTGAAGCTTTTTTAAGAAATATGGGCTTTTTGTCTTATTACTAAAATCTAAGTTTAAACTAACACTGACCTTATTCACAGATATAAAGTTATCTTTCTGACCATTTTTAGTAAATTGCTTGACCCTTCTATTTCTAGTAATTTTCTTTTCTTCAAGAATTGGTATTGGATGATTTGTAGCATCATTTTGAGAATGGGATTGAATATTTGGGCTTTCTTCAGGGTAAGTGTATTTTTTATTGAAGTAATCTGGATTATTTAACTCCATATTTTGGGCTAAACTTTTTGCTTCTGAGTTTTGAGATTCAAAATCAAAAAAACCATTGAATAATTCTAGTATTTCTTTTTCCTCTTCTGTGAGCTGATTCTGATTATCTCCACCATGCTCTTCACGTAAATTCTCTATATTAGTCAAGGATTCTCCCATATTTTCAGCTAAGTCCTTAATCAAATTATCTTTGCTTTCATCTTTTATTAATAATTCTTCATAATTTGTTTCCAATAGCTTGGAGCTGTTTACATTGAACTGATAATATTCATCCTTCTTTTCCTCTTCAAATAGTTTATTAAATTTCTGAACCAAAGAAAAATAATCACAAAATTCTTTACCTAAGATTAAATGATTTTCATTTCCCTCAATCATGAATAACATGTAGATTGTTTCATCTGTAGGTAGTACTATTTGAACTCTGTTCATGTACCTTTTAGTGAGTTTATTTTCTAACTTTCCTTTTGATTTTCTTTTATTAGGGCTTACTCCAATGTGTAAAGCCATTTTCATTGGTATAATGTTTATGTCTAAGTTTGGATTCATTATTGCCATAACAGGATATTCCTCCCAACCTACTCTGACATATACTGGTGAAAAACTAGGAGAAATAGGATTCAAGCTATCATAAAATTCATTTTCTTGTGCAGAAGACTCACCTTTCTCACTTCCAATGGATTTTCCTTCCATTTTAATATAGCTTATGTTCAATTTTGGTTTGGGTTCAGGTGATATGATTTGTTTTCCTTCATAAGCTTTATGTTCCTCTAGTTCATTCGATTGATAAAGAGTTGGTTGCAATGTGGTTGAAACAGGTTGAACTTCATTCAAATTCAAAGGTATAGAACTATCTTCTAATATAGTTGGTGTAGCACCTTTACATTGGAAATCAAAGCTAATAACCTCAATCTTATTCCTTTTCATTTTCTCAACTGCCTTTGCTAACATTCTCTTAACTTTATGGTGGTATTTATCCTTTTTTACCACTGTAGTTTCTAGTTCTTTTTGTTCTTGGTTGGCTTTGATTGGTTTTGAAAACTTCAATTTTTTAAAAAATGCTTTTAGTTTACTAGGTGGGTTTGACTTAATTGATACATTGTGACCTTGACTTGGAATATTACTCTGATTCTGATTATCCAATTCTTCTTGGATATAGAACTTAACATTTTTTCTGCCATTTGAAGTGACAACATTTGATATCTCTCTTGGTTTGATTTTAGAATTATCCTCATCTGCATCTTTTCAGTCTGAAGCTTTCACCATGTTACATAATTCCATCCCTTTTGGTGGTACTGAATGCCATCCTTTTGCTTCAGGTGAGCAAATTGGAATACAAAGTCTTTTACCATCTGATTCTCTATAACTCAATATTTCTCCTTGATCTTGAGAATGCTCAAGTCTAATTCCATTATCAGCTAAAAATGGCCTACCAATTACAGTATGAACTGCACCTCTGGCAACAAAAAAGTGAATTTTCCTCTCCTCACCAGATGGTAGAACTAACAGAGTATTTTCAGCAAGTCCAACAACTGCTGTACTATGGCCTCCAATACCTTCTAGACGCATATTCAAGGCTCTCATGGTTAATTTTGCTTTAATAGACTCAATCTCTGGAATAATATTCAGCTCAGCACCAGTATCAACCAATGCTTTCAGTTTATAGCCTTCTTGCCCAATTGCTACATCCATCATACCTAGGGGACAAGCATAGTACATTTTTTCATCAATAATCACTTCTTCTGGAGTTACTAATTGTTCTTGGTTGTTAATTGACTTCATTGACATTAAATACTTCTTTTCCTTTTCAGATAAGAACTTGAGTTGGTCTGTAAAACTGGGTGAAATTGTCAGTATTTCTTCTAAGGTGAGATGAATCTTTTGATCTAAAACTTTCTTCATAACCTTCTCAATTATTGAATCTCCATCTTCTTCTTTTATTACTGATTTTATAGGTGTCAAATCCTTGTGAGCTAGCTTGGAAAACAATTTTTCTGATTCTTGTTTCTTCACAGGTGATTTTTCTTCAATCCCTTCAAGAATTGGCTGTTGAACTGGCTTAGATTCTGGTTCTTTAATAATATTTGGATCCTTAGGCTCCTTGTATTTTGAAGGTATAATAACTCTTTCACCTTCCTCTGTATCTTCTTCTTCAATATATCCACCTGGAAAACGAACTTTCTTTTTTATTACCTCTTTAGATTGGACTGGTAACTTTTCAGGAATATTGGGAGAGTGTGATTTATTTCTTTCTTCCCTTTCCATTCTTTGCTTAGTCTGTCTTAATCCAAAATTAATATTTGATTGCTCTATTCCAGTAGAAATGCATGGTGGTTGCCATTCACCCCAATCTTCCATTGAGACTACAGCTGTTGACTTTTCTTCTTTCTTCTGTTCTTCAGCTTTTGGTACATTTTTATCTTTCTCTTCTAGAAACTTCTTGGTGAGAACTTCTTGTTCAGCTGCAAACTGTCTTACTAGATCCCTTGGTATCTGTTCTCCTTCAATTGGGACTCTTTGAAAATTAGGAAAATAGAAAGAACTTCCAGTTTTATGTACAATACGTTTTTCAATATCTTCTGTTAAATCATTACACCTGCTAACAGTATGTCCATCCTTTAGACAATAGGTACACTTATACTGTGGTCTAGGTCCTTGTTGTGCTGGAATATAAGGGAAATGACTTGATGAAGCTGGAATTTGATTAGATTTTGTATTTAATTCCTGATTTGATGTCTGAAATTGAATTGGGTTTCTTTTCTGAGTTGTAGCAAGACTTGTTAGCTCACTAAGTTGTTTCATGAACTGTTTAATATCATCCTTTTCCTTTAATATTTCTTTTTTAGGTGGTTCCTGCTGTTCTTTGAGTGATTTTGTAAGCTCTTTCATCTTCTTCAGTGCTTCCTGCATTCCTGGAAATGACTCTTCTTTAAACTGTACTTTTCTTTCTTTCACTCCATAGTCACCTCTTTCTTTCCTATGTGGGGAAGAAAGCCTTTTGGTTACTAATATTCTAGCTTCCAATTCTTGCTCAATATACTGTTTCAATACTCTCATAGGTGGTATAAGATATCCTCCATCTTCTGCTCTAACCATTACATTTTCCTTAATCATCTCTTTGCTAATAGCTCCTTTGGCATCAGAAGAAAGACAATCAAAAATATCTTCATGGTACATATTATCCTGGGGAATATATTTATATCTTAGAAGGTAAGTGATAATTGTTTCATATTCTCCAATAAACATTTTATACTGTGAAAGAGTACTAATTCCTCCATTATCTTGGGTATCATTGAATAATTTTAGCAGGGAATCCTTTCTGTATCTTCTCTCAGGTTCCACTCTTCCCCACTTAGTAATGAGATCTTTCTTGAGCTGTGTCCAGTTTCCTTCTTCATAACCAGGCATAGCTTCTATTGCATCACTAATTTTGGAATCTGTTGTCCAGAAGGCCATCTGCATTGCCAGATCTTTTCTGTTGCACCTTCTATTTGAGCTATCCTTTCAATTTTTTTAATAAACTTTTCAACTTCTTCTCCATTGAAATTAAGATTATAATTTTTTGCTTTTATTTTTACTACAGATCTTTCTTGTCTTGGAATTTCCTGATGTAGTGGACTTGGATGTGTTGGTGTTGAAACAAAAAATTTTCTTGGAACATTTGATGATCTTGGCTCTGTTGCTGGAGTAGAGGTTGCTCTAGGTCCAGGTGGTGGTGAAATTGGTGATTCTTCTGGTCTAACATGTCTGGGTAAAGTAGCTTCACTAGGACTAGCTCCGGGCGTGTATGATGTTGATTCTCTTCTTTTACCTTTCTTCTTCTTTGATCCTGTCAGGAGAAGCTGCAACTGACTTAAAATATTTTTTACATGTTCAGATTGATCTTCTTCTTCACTCTCTTCCCCATACTATTCTTCAACAGTATCTTCAGGCAAAGGTGGTAATTTTGATGTTGACTGTTCCATTTGTTCTATTTTGTAGGATCTTCCTTCAAATTTTCCTTCTTTCTGCTTTCTGCTCTTGAAATCTTGAATAAGGCTGAAAAAGAATTCTTTCAGCCTTTCCTCCTCCTTCTTCCTTGTTTTTGGCGTGGAAACTAGTAAGCTAGAATCTGCTTGTGATTCTTGTCCCGGTGGTGTGAATTGTTTTAATGGGTAATAGTAATGATATGATTCAGATGGGGCTTTTGATGATGAATGGGGAGATGATGATTTTTCCTTCTTATATGTAAAATTATTTGATTCCAGTTTTAAAAAATATATTTATTTATTATTATTATTTTTAAGATCAAGCTGAAAGTATTCTGATTATATTCCTATCTGCATGCCACGGTTGGGACACCAGATGTGGGAACTCCTCTGCGTGTGGGATAAAATGAGGCAGTACCTGGAAGGGGAAATTACAAGAAAACAGTTTTGAATTTCTGTTTGGGACTTGTAACCCTTGCTCTGCTCGTGTGCTAGAATAATCTAGACTGCCCTTCCTAATATGCTAAGTTATCTTTACTGAGTTCACCAAATCAATTTTATTATTGATAGTGGCTTGATCAGAAAATATTAGACTCAACAATCTCTAATCAGACTTTGCTCTACTTAAAACAATGGTTAGTTAAAACCTTAACAAATAAATACTTTTTAAAACTTCCAGAAAATCTGGTTGGATTACACCAAAATAATTTTTACAAAAGATAACAAATGAATTAAAAAAAAAGAAGAATAACACACTTCTTACTATTAAACAATCCAAACAAAACCCTTATATATATATATTTTGTGTTTTTTTTAAGTGAAATAGTACAGACAGTTACAATATAACAGAGAAATAAATAGCACGTGATATCACTTATAACAGTATATGATTCTTAAGGGAAAAATAACTTGAAATATATTCAGGTAAAATAAGTTAAATTGACTGGGTGTTGAGCTATATATATAACCTAACAAAAATTGACTACTATAGTATAATATGGGATATGTTTGTGAGATTATAAAAAAAATAATAAATCTATAGCTTATTATTTCAAATAACTCTTTGGTCTTATACAATGGTAAGCTGTTGGTTTTGAATATTGATTGTAGAATAGGAAGAGTATTAAATTAATGTAAATTTATTAATTTGGTGATAGTTTATTACTGAAAGAAATATATTTCCAGTATAATATGAAGATTGGTACTTATAACTTCTGAATGGATAGGTGATTAATGTGAATAGGAATGTGAAAATGTTGTTGATTATGTTGAATAATTTAGTTGAGGTTGTTGATGGGTTTTATTTTAGCTGTATATGTATCTTGATGAAATTGAATTGATTTAAGGGGTTCTACTTTAGCTTAAAAGTAGTAAAATTACTTTGAAAAATTCAGTTATTATTTTAAAATCTGAGAAAATTACTCTAAAGTGATGGTTTTATTTTAAAACTCTCTAAAAATTACTTTTAAGGTTTAATCACTAAACTCCAGAGATGCCTTACTCTTGAGCTTCAAGTGTTAAGATCCTAATTATTATGATTACTAGTCTGCCTGCTAGTGAGGGATGAATTAAAATCTTTTCACACTATTGGTTCTCTTGATCTATGTCAACAACGAACCTCAATTACTAAGCTTAATTTATCAAACAATTTTCTAATTTAACCTCTTAGATAAGGGATTTGGAAAAAATAAGTAGAAGTTACAATTTCCAGATGGGAAAAAGTCTGGAGAGGAAAAAAGTTTGACTATTTATATTCTTTAGGGGGAATAGGGTTAGGGTTTTCTCAAGCTGTTTCATGCATATGCATATGAATACTAGCTCCTTTTCAACTTCCTTTGGATTACTAAGCATTTTATAAACCCATAGCTAATTTACTACCACCAAGATAAGGTTTTATACCTTCACTCCACTGATCACTCTTGTCACCCTTTACACTATACATCCTTAATTATTATTTTTTTCCTAATAATAATCAGCACTACTAGTCAACTAAATAATTTACACCATTACAATTTAAAGCAATTCCCTTCCACTATCATCATCTCAATAGAATACCTAAAATAATCCACACTACTACTATTCTATAACAAAAAAATAGAATGAAATCAAAATAAAATTAATATACCTTCACTCACTCAGAATAATAATAATCTTTTTTTAATTCAAACAGAGCTCATCTCAATACTCTCCTTAACATAAGAAACTAAATAAGGCTTCCACAAAATATTTTGAATTAAAACCAACCACAACTGTACAATTTCCACCAATAAGAGAAATTAATTCCCATGTAATACTACAATAACACAGCTCTCATAATTTATATCATTATTGTTTTTTTTTTGTTAAAAAAATTTACACAAAATTAGAATCCAAAAATTAAATAAGGGGGTTTTTCTTTTCTTGCATTCAAATATTCATTAAATCAGTAGAATACTGACTTGACTTGTTTTGTTTTGGTTTTTTTTTTAGAATATGAGTTTTTAAGGTTACACAATCAGGTTCTTTGGATTATGATGTTGGTTTCTTTTTTTTATATTGGTCCATTAAGCTAAACTGGTATAGGTATACCACAGTGGAAGCGGTGAAACACAAAGAGGGAGAATGCCGCAAGTGAGTTGATGGCAGGAGCGGCCTAAAGAGGAGATTGATGAGTCGGATGTATATTTTTAAGGAAAAAAAACACCAGGGGCAATCATACTGGTCAATGACGCCATTTATGGTTTTGTCGTTGGTAGGCTTGATGGTGTAATCAATCAGAATGACGCGTGATGAAGTTTTTGCAAGTAGCAAATAAGAACCAGGAGAAGGACTGACCAATTAGGTCAACGAAATGTTCTGGATTTGTTTAAATATGAAAAAGAGATAAAGAATAGTTTGGTAGCAAAAACAAGATAGCATTTGGGTAATGGAATAAGAGTGGAGACATTGAGATAAATTAAAAAAAGAGGTGGGGGGAGAATTAATGAGGACCTTGAAAATTGAGGTCAGTGCAGTACTTATTTAGTTGGTACCAGCAAATGCCGTAGTGGGTATTGGAACGTAACAAACCCTATGCAAGTGGGTTTGGTACCTTTAAGGTTCCCTCCCAGTTCGTTCATACTAGGGGGACTTACCGGGGAGCCACCCTTTGTACAAACCAGGGGTGTTGTTGATGACAACACCAGCAAAGCAAACTGGGGGTCTTCTGGCACGTTTCCCACTGACAACATTTTCTTCCAATATTTTGCTGGAGTTCTTTGAGGGAGGAATCACAAGGAGGACATCATATGTCCATCCCTTTGGAAGACTATTAGTTTTGTCATTTGGTGGGAAGACAGCTTCCAGGTTTTCCTAATGGGCCTCTTGACGCAAGAAGGATGGACGACGAGGCTAACAACCCCCCGCTGGCAAGATAGGGGAGGAGGAAACAGGGGAAGGAGATATTACAGGAGCAGAAAACTCGTAACAGGCCAGATTGACAACTGGAGTAATCTCAGAGCCACCAGAATTGGCGGCACTCTCAGAAGACTCAAGAGCAGGAGCGGCTACAGGAGAATTCAAGGCACAGTTTGAAGGAGCATCAGCACTGGAGGGAAAATAAAAATTGGGGGAAGTAGGGACAGAAGGGGAAGAGAAAACATAATTAGGCCAGAATGCCATACCATTGAGAAAAGTACAGTCATGTGAGACATGAATTTTCTTAGTCAAGGGGTTGAATAAGCAATAATTGTGATGAGCTTCTGTGAGACCAACTAACATGCAGAGCACCCCAGTTGGATTAACTTTGCTGGTTTGCCTTTCCTTTGGAATGTGCATGACAGCCAAGCATCCAAAAGGGTGCAGATAAGAAAGATTTGTTGCCAGGGAGCACCACCTACTGATAGGTGTTTGGAAAGAAATTGCAGAAGTGGGCGTTCTGTTGAGGATAAACGTGGCCATGGTGCATGCTTCTCCCTACCATTCTGAGGAAACCTAGTTGTGAGCCTGTGAGGTATGTATAACATACCCATAAGGCCACAAATAACTTTATACACAGTTGAATTTGTCTTTAACAGACTTTTTAATTGGATTTAAAATAAAAAATAACAAAAAATAAGTATAACTTTCTTTTGGATAAACAAAGCTATAAATATTATCTCATTTTTGGATTCTACACCAAAAATAACCCAGGGTACATCCATAAGGTGTTATACCCAAAAACACTTATTTCTTATGTTAATAGAAGATTTAAGAATCTCACAGTACTAATTTAACTTTTTTGTAATTTTTTTAAAATTGTTAAGTTTAAGCTTAAATAAGGTTGAATTTAAAGTTGCATAAGGTTTGTGCAAACTTACCAAAATTTTAGTTAAAATTTAGGGGTGGTGTATATTTACTGAATTGGCTAAGGATTTGCCATACAGAATGTAAATCCTGTGTGAGCTAAATTTGAAAGGATTTAAGGCCATAGTATGGCTTTAAATAAATTAAAGGGCAAAATCCACGCAAAAAGGTGGGACAAAGGAAAAAGACCAAATAGAGCTGGGGTACCCAGCTTTTTGGATCTGCCAGGATTCAATTAAGGTTGTCCACCTGTATTGGAGGATTTTCAACCTTATTTAAACTTTAAGATTAGACTTTGATCCAACATCAAGGTTTAAACTGGTTTTATCCCAAATTAGACAGGAATTTCAAGCTGCCAAAGGGTAAATCCCCATATGCAGGCTTTAAATCAAAGTTTTAAGAACTTTCAAAGTATAATTAAGCTTAAAACGTTAAGGTTACAAGCATTAAAATCTTATCAAAACTTAAGGTTTGGTGTGTATTGCTGTTTTACATGGAAAAATAGCAATAACTTCAAAAATTCATTAAAAATCAAATTCTCAATGGATTTGCTTGAAATTTCACACAGCTTACAGTTTAATATTATCTACATATAAATTAAGTTTTAAGTATCTTTTATAAATAAGTTTCCTGGGTAATTAGCGTGGAAATTTACTCTTTTGATTCAAACTGAAAGAAAATTATAATTTCTTTAAAAATTAGTTAAAAATTGAGTTTAAGAGATTTCTGCTTGAAACTCTATTTTTAAGTTTTTCATGTGATTAACTTTGATATAAATAAGTTTATTTATATTCAAAAATAAAAATAATTTGCTCAAATGAGGATTAAAGTTACATGGAGTTAAGAATAACCCTGTTAACTTTAAATTGAAATTATAATTAAGCTACATTAAGATAAGAACTTTATTTTTAAGCATGGTTTTTCAGTTTTGAGCTGAGCACGCCCTCTATATCCATTATGAATCATGAGAGCTGCTCTGAAGACATAAAAAGAGTCTTTTCATCACTGGTTTTGTCCATCATCAATTATCAATCCAATAATATTAGAAATTTAAACAGGTCAAGTCTTATTAAATAGAAAATCTTATTATTAAAGTAATTCTTAAGTTATTTTATTCTTTATCAATTAAAATTAAAGAATTGAAATCATAGAATTTAGATTATTGCTGCAATCACCAATAATATATTTTATTATATAAAATTAATCATCTTAAATATGTTTTAAAATCAACAAATTGCTCTTAAAAACTCTTTAATCATAATTTTTATTATAAAAAGTTGTTTCATCTTTGAAAATATTGATTTTTGGCGTGTCTTTAGCTTATAATTATTTTTCAATAGAATAACTGTGGTTGTTTGACTTGTTGTATTAAATAAATATTATAAGTACGTTTTCTCTGAAGTTCTATATCTTTTTTATCTAGTATTAGTTTTTTTATATAGAATTTTATTCTATAATATTATTTCTGCAAAGTGTGTGTTTTGATTGTTTTATAAATAACATTTATATTATTTATAAGTGGTTAATATTCTTATTTTCCCTATGTAATTGTCTCATTGAGACTTTTACACTTCTTATAGTTATAACTGTCAGTGACTATAACAATCATAGAATAATTATAATTTATTATAATTATTATATTTTTATGATAATAATTAAATTTTTTTTTTATAGTTATCTTGAATAATTATATTTAAATTTGTGGTCATAATATCTCATTATATTAATTCCTGCAATGCATTTACAACACAGCCACAGGAGTACCTTATCTTATATCCACAGCAACCCCACTTGAAATCTTAAAACATAATCAAAATTACTTACACCACTCATCACCTCATGCAAACCAAAGCTAGTTACAAAAAACTGCATGCAGTATACAATTTTAATTAAATCTCAACCACATGAACATGCACAGCATGTGTCAAGCTCAAAAATCACATAATCTCATAAAAACAGTTAAATCATCAGTGAAAGAAATTATTACCTGACCTCATTTTAAAGTTCAAAAGAAGAAACACAGCCAGGAAACCTGCATTCATTACACAGCCAGGAAATCTGCATTAACTACACAACCACTTCTACCAAGCCCAAAAGTAACATATGCAAAGGAAATACAAGCTCATCATGTGATACTGCACCCACCAACAGCATAGCATGTGACAGAAAAGAAATGCTATGCACAAGAAAAATCATCAGCCAAAATGAAATCACCTCATGCATGCAAGTAAAATCCAAGAATATTACATCATAATTAGTTCACCAAAAGACCCTCATGTGATGAATGGAGGCTGTGCAGAGAAACAATTATCACCAAACCTTAAATCACCTGACCCTTGCAAGAAAGGTCCTCACCAAAAATGGAGTCACATTATGAAATCAAGAGGAATTAAAGTTTAAAAAGCTAGCTCCCATGGAGGGCCCCCTGGGCTCCCAAAATGTATAAATAGAGGGGCTCTCTCCCCCCATGCCCATTATATCCCCTGCACATTATAAGCACAGGAATAAGTCATCCCTCACCTGGGAGGTAGTCCAGTATATCATAGTAAATTTACTTGCCCAGTAGCTAAGCTCAGTGGAAGTATAGTGTTGAAGATTACCCAGTAGCTAAGCTCAGTGGAATCTTATTATTATTAAAATGAAAATAAAAATTATTCAGTATCAAAGATTGGGGTTACTACTTTATTAAAATATTTTATCCAGTAAGGTTAACACCATTTATCAAGACTCAAAAATAACTTAACCCTTTAAACATCCAATATAAAAGAATCTTACCTCTTAAATTTACAAATACAATCTTATCTTATTATCAACAACTCTTAAACAAAATAACAAACCTTTAAAAAATTATTTTACTCTATAATAGCTATACCTTAAAAAATTACTGTATCAACAATCATCAGATTTTTCTGAACACCTTGAATAACTAATCTTCACAAAGTTTTATCACCAAGAAACCACTCACCCCAAATTTCACTAAAAAATAAAAAATTATACAGACAAGTATTTCATTAAAATCTCGAAATTCAATCAAAATGACTAGCATTATTTTTCATATTATATATTGAATAGGTCAGATCTGAGACTGCTGAATTTTGTCTTCTGCAGTTGTAAAGCTACTTACTAATTTTATTTTGGTTTGTGAGCTCCAAGGAATATTTTGTTCAGTATTTTAGGAGGGGAACACAATGAACTCTTGCCACCCTTGGCTACAGGAGTTATTAGAAATTCAAAAAGAGTTACCTGTTATTTCCCCTCCAGGTACTGCCTCATTTTAATCCCACCCAAGAGGAATTCCCACATTACCAAAATTTGAGTTAAAATTGAGGTGTTGTGTATATTTACTTAATTGGCTAAGTATTTGCCATACAGAATGTAAATCCTGTGTGAGCTCAATTTAAAGGTGTTTAAGGCCATAGTATGGCTTTAAACAAATAAAAGGGCAAAATCCACACAAAAAGGTGGGACAAAGGAAGAAGACCAAACAGAGCTGGGGTACCCAGCTTTTTGAATCTGCAAGGATTCAATTAAGGTTGTCCACCTGTATTGGAGGATTTTATGTGTTATCTAAAAATTAAGATTAGACTTTGATCCAACATTAAAGTTTACACTGGTTTTATCCCAAATTTGGACAGGAATCTCAAGCTTCCAAAGGGTAAATCCCAATATGCAGGCTTGAAACTAAAGTTTTGAGATCTTTCAAAGCTTAAATAAGCTTAAAGCTTTATACTCAAAAGCATTAAAACCTTATCAAAAGTTAAGGTTTAGTGTGTATTGCTATTTTACATGGAAAAACAGTAATAACTTCAAATATTCATTGAAAATCCAATTCTTAATGGATTTTCTTGAAATTTCACACAGCTTACATAGTACTATTATCTATATATAAATTTCATTTCAATTATCTTTTATACACAGATTTCCTGGGTAATTAGCCTGGAAATTTGCTCTTTTAATTATACTTAAAGAGAATTAAGATTTCTTCAAAAACTAATTAAAAATTTAGTTTAAGAGATTTCTGCTTGAAAATCTATTTTTAAGTTGTCCATGTGATGAATGTTAATATAAATGAAATTATTTTATATTCAAGCTTAAAATAATTAACTTAAATGAGCATTAGAGTTACTTGGATTTGAGAATAACACTGGTAGATTTAAATTGGAATTAAAAATAAATCACCTTAAGTTAAGAACCTTGTTTTTAAGCAGGGTTCTTCAGTTTGGACCCGAGCAAGCCCTCTATATCCATTATGAATCATGAGAGCTGCTCTGGAGACATAAAAAGATTCTTTTCATCACTGTTTTTGTCCATCATCAATTATCAATCCAATAATATGAGACATTTAAACAGGTAAAGGTTTATTATATATAAAATCTTATTATTAAATTATTTATTAAGTATTTTATTCTTTATAAATCATAAATTCAAGAATTGGAATAATAGAAATTAGATTATTGTTGTAATCACCTATGATATATCTTATTTTATAATATTATTGTCTTCAAAATATCTTTTGAAATCCACAAATTCCTCTCAAAAAATCTTTATATCATAATGTTTATTATAAAAAGTGGTTTTATCTTTAAAAATATTGATTTTTGGCGTTTTTTTAACTTATAATAATTATTCAATATAATAACTGTTGTTGTTTTACTTCTTGTATTAATTTAAATTATAAGTAGGTTTTCTCTAAAGTTCTAAATTTTTTTTATCTATTATTAGTTTTTTTATATAGAATGTTTCTATAAGAATTATTTCTGCACAGTGTGTGTTTTAATACTTTTAGAAATGATATTTATATATTATTTATAAGTGGTTAATTATCTATATTTTCCATGTGTAATTGTCTCATTAAGAGCTTTACACTTCTTATTTTCATAATTGTCAGTGACTATAACAATAATAGAATAATTATAATTTATTATAATTATCATATTTTTATTATTATTATTTTAAATAATAATAATTAAATTTGATTTTTATATATAGTTTTTCTAATAATTATATTTCAATTAGTGGTTATAATATTTTATTATATTATATTTTTCTACTGAGGACAGTCATAGTACTCTTGATATTATCACTATTATAAAGAGCTTCATAGAAAAACCTTACATGTATCATGGTATTTACAAACTTTAACTATGACTGTGACATAGTTAAAGTGATATGAAAAGTCCTTGATAATGATAATAGATGGTTTAAAATAAGATATTAAGGGCTTTACTATAATAATATAGTGGTGGTGAGCACTGCTGAAATCCCAGGGAGCAGTCTTACCAGTTGGGTTACTATAATAAGAACTAAAATACCTAAGTTTAAAGTATAACCTGTTTATTTTCCAAGAATATAGCCGTTTTTGACAGTTTTACTATGTAGGAAGTCAAGAGCAGGATGGGGAAACCTTTTATGGCTGTGAAAAGGCCCGTTTTTATGCTAAAATGGGGTGAAAAGGCTTCTAGACCTTTACACATAGAGGAAGTGAATATTTTCACTCCCAAGTACTGGCTTGTGGGTTTCACAAAGCCTTTATAGCGTGTATTGGGCTCAGATGTGGTTTTGAAACTATTTCTGGGCAGTTTTCCCCAATACAGGGTGAAAATTTTCATCTGGGGACCACATAGCCCTCTTCTGACGTGTATGACGCGTAGAATGCTGTACAGAACCTGTCTGGGACCCCAGTATTGAATTAATTATGAGTTATTGAAGTATAAACAAGCTTCTTTGTCTGTTTGAAACCTCATACTCATACTTCCGGGAGAATATCCCACATTAAGACTGTATTGGTCTAATTGTGGGATTTTGAGCTTAAAGCTGCCATAAATTAGTCAGTTTTTGAGATATCAAGCTCAACATTGGTTCATTGATTAGCCCTTTATGTTTTCTATACAATTGCTCCTCATTTGGTATGGCGATCATTAAATATGGAAAATTTATTCCATGTACAAGTTCTCTTATATACATTTATGATTTGTCCCAAACTGTATGGAGCTTGTTTTCTCCATATCTTTTGTTCTAGATGAGATATGGGGAAATAGATTGCACCAATAGATATTCCTGATTTATATCTTTCCAAAAGGACCCGACTTCAGGTATTGCACACTAAAACTGTAGAAGTTAGATGGGAGGTGAATATTTTAATCACCCTTATTTGACCTTATTCTGGTCATAACTTCTGTAATTCTGGCTCTAGCTCAGTTTGGCTAGTACCATTGGATATCCCTGACTTAGAGCTTTATTTTGAATACCCATTTGATGCAGTTGAGCCTCTTCCTTTGTATTTTAGATGAGAGGTGAAAATTAAGGTTTATGATCAGCAACAACTTTAAGCAGGAATAACTTTGTTCTTCTTTGAGCTATGATTATGGGACTTGTATATTTGCAAAGGGGTGAGTTTCTTCTTTCCTTTGATACCTTTTGAGCTGATTTGGGTCAGATCCATTTTTTGGTGGTATCCTGGCTATACCATTGATTTATGGTACTTGGCTGTTATGCTTGTGCTCTGGTTTTCAGTCACAGGCTGACAAATTACCAAAGGTAAGTCCCACTCCTGGTATGCACCTTTAGAAGTATTCTACTCTTTTTTTGTAAGAATCACCCTGGCCGCTCTGTGAGCACTCTGCAATTTTTGGACACAGATCTTTGGCCTGGCTTTCAACATAAATTCCAAAAATCATGGCCATTCTCACTTTGGAAGATGGACCATTCCTTTTATTAATTTCTTTCCAAGCCTTTCCAATTCCAAGTCATTCCTTCAGCAAATTCATTCTCTTTTATGGCACTGGCGGGAGTGGTAATTACCAAAAGTATGTTCCTCTCCTGGTGTGCACTACCCTGAGGGGTCTAAAATCTTTCAAAACATCACCTTGGCAACTTTTTGAGCACCTGGCATCAAATTTCTCTTTCCAGGTATTTGGCAATTTTCAAAATCAATTACCAACCTCTGTGATGAAGATTGGAACCTCCTCAAGATTCATTTCTCTTCATTTCTTTCTTTTCGTTTCTTATTTTTATTTTATTTTCATTTCAAATTTTTCTTTATTTATGTCAAAAAAAATTCATGAACAACCATCATTCATTTTCAAAATTACATCAATCATGAAGCCAATGTCAAAAGAAGATCAAGCAAGTCCTGCATCATGTGTCAAATTCTCAAGATCAGTTTTCCACTTTCTATATTAATCACTCCTTTTGAATCCCTCTCTCAAAATCTTTTCAATAGCCTCAAGAGGATCCACCTTGTATTGGTGCTCAGGAGCTCACCATTTCAAGGTGGGGGGGGTACTGTCACAACCATGGAAATTCACTCTCTTGGACCTCAATATGGCATATCCATTCCATACCCAATATATGGAAATTTGTACATATTCATAACATTGGCCAAATTGGCCATTGTCATTCTTTATGGCCTTTATGGTCATTTCATCATCTGGGGTCAACCTGGCCTCTTCACTATCATAAGGCCTTTCCTGGCCAGTTTCTGCTTTTGGGCGATCGTGGGTATTTTCCAGTTAACAGGGAAAATACAGCCCAAAATCCTGTATTCGGCTTTTTAAGCTTTTAATACAGTTTTGCGCATTTCGTGAATTTTGCGCACTTTGCGCAAATAAAGTTTCAAGACTGTATCATCTGTATTTGGCGAGAAACCCAAAATTGGCCAAAACACCCAAAGACACCTTTTCACCTCTGAAGCCATTCAAAACCCAGTTTTTACCTACATCCTCCTGGCATTATTTCAGAAGACCTTTGGCCACCTTCAACCTACAATAACCAAAAGTGCCATAAATGGTGTTATACACCATTATGCATCTCTTTTCACCAGCAATCCAATGGGGCCAATATCAAAGGGTTATTTCAACATTCCATAAGGTCATCAAGGCATCACATCATCCAGAGGGTTCATCAAGGCTCCAGGGCAAGTGTCAATCTCAAATACCAATGATGCCATCAAGCAACCATTGGTTATTCTCACTCACAGTATTCCTCCAAGGGAATACTGGAAGTTCATTCTCAAGGGATATTTAAGAGGAAGTCCCAAAACAATTTGTCAAGTGTCAGTGCTCCATCAATCCACATTGGCAACCACATTCATTCAATACAGTCTGGTTTCATCAAGAGCTGTATTTCATTCATACACCATGGGAATTTCATTCAACCCAGCTCATTTCCCAATTTGGCAAGGTATACACTTCATCAAGCTGTCAATACAGCTTCAAGGATTCAATACAGACCAGCTGTCAGCCTGAAGGAGTCAAGCTCTCAGCTTTTCACATATACCAGCCTGCTTTGACCCTGGGGGATTTTTCCCCAGTTAGTTAATATATTTTTACTTTATTTTATGTTTATTTATCTTATCCTTTTTGTTAAGTGAATACTGATATTATCAAGTAAGTCATTTAGCACCTTTTCTCTTTTCTTTCTTCACCTGTCCATGGATATTTGTTAGTCATATCCTTACTAATTCCATTGCTCATTTTGGCAGGTTGAAACAGTGATTAAGGATTTACTTGGTTGGCTCTTTGGCCATTTGGCTTCTGATTTCTCTTATTGCATCTCATCTTATACTTGCATTCTCCTTAGAGAAATTTCTTTCTTTCTTTTTATTTTCTTTATTCTTTTGGAGTCTTCCAAGTGAGTTCCCTGATTGTTGAATTCCAGGACACTCTTGTTTTTCTGTCCAAGGGCCCCTGTGACAACGGAGTTCTCAGGTCAAAAATGGAAAACCCTACTTAAAAATAAGGTTCTCATATTAAGGTAGCTTATTCTTAATTCCAATGTGAAGCTACCAGTGTTTTGCTTAACTCAAACCAACTTTAATCCTCTTTTGGATCAATTATTTTAAGTTTTAATATAAAATGTGTTTATTTATACCAAATTTCATCACATGAGAAACTTAAAAATAAGGTTTCAAGCAAAAAATATCTTAAAATTTTTGAATGAATGTTAATTTTCTTTAATAATAATTAAAATGGTTAATTTAAAGGCTAATTAAAAATTAAGCTTGCTTAAGAAAGATAATTGATATTTCATGCATACACAGATAACATTAATTTGTAAGCTGTGTGAAAATTTCAAGCAAATCCATTAAGAATTGGATTTTTAATGAATTTTGAAGTTATTGCTAATTGTCCATGTAAAATAGCAATACACACCAAAATTTAACTATTGTTAAGGTTTTTATACTTTCAAATTGAAATTTCTAATCTGTTTTAAGCTTTGAAAACTCTTAAAACCTGTATTCAAAGCTTGCAAATTGGGATTTACTTTTTGGAAGTGTGAGCCTGTGAGGTATATATAACATACCCATAAGGCCACAAAGGACTTTATACACAGTTGAATTTGTCTTCAACAGACTTCTTGATTGAATTCAAAATAAAAAACAACAAAAAATAAGGATGACTTTCTTTTGGATAAACAAAGTTATAAATATTATGTCATTTTTGGATTCTACACCAAAAATAACCTAGGGTACACCCATAGGGTGTTACACCCAAAAATACTTATTTCTTATGTTATTGGAAGATTTAAGAAACTCACAGTACCAATGTCTCTTTTTCTTTAAAAAAATTAAATAGTTAAATTTAAGCTTGAATAAGCTTAAATTTGAAGTTGCATAAGGTTTATGCAAAAATACCAAAATTTTAGTTAAAATTGAGGGGTGGTGTATATTTACTGAATTGGCTAAGGATTTGCCATACAGGATTTAAATCCTGCATGGGCTCAATTTAAAAGGGTTTAAGGCCATAGTATGGCTTTAAATAAATAAAAGGGCAAAATCCACGCAAAAAGGTGGGACAAAGGAAAAAGACCAAATAGAGCTTGGGTACCCAGCTTTTTGGATCTGCAAGAATTCAATTGAGGTTTTCCACCTGTATTGGCGAATTTTCAACCTTATTTAAGCTTTAAGCTAAGACTTTGATCCAACCTTAAAGTTTAAACTGGTTTTATCCCAAATTGGACAGGAATTTCAAGCTGCCACAGGGTAAATCCCTATATGCAGGCTTGAAATTAAGGTTTTAAGAACTGCCAAAACTTAATTAAGTTCAAAAAGCTTAAATAAGCTTAAAAAGTTAAGGTTAAAAGCATTAAAACCTTATCAAAAGTTAAGGTTTAGTGTGTATTGCTATTTTACGTGGAAAAATAGCAAAACTTCAAAAATTCATTAAGAATCTAATTCTTAATGGATTTGCTTGGAGATTTCACACAGCTTACATGTTAAAATTATCTATGTATAAATTAAACTTTCAGTATGTTTTTTAAATAAATTTCCTGGACAATTATGCTGGAAATTTACTCTTTTAATTAAGCTCAAAGGAAATTATAATTTCTATGTAAAATTAATTAAAAATTGAGTTTAAGAGATTTCTGCTTGAAACTCTATTTTTAGGTTGTTCATCTGATGAAATTTAATATAAATAAACTTATTTTATATCAAAACTCCAAACATTTAATTTAAATGAGGATTAAAGTTACATGGAGTTAGGAATAACACTGGTAACTATAAATCAGAATTAAAAACAAGTTGAATTAAGTTAAGAACTTTATTTTTAAGCATGATTTTTCAGTTTTGACCTGATAAAGCCCTCTATATTCATTATAAATCATGAGAGCTGCTCTGTGGACATAAAAAGAGTCTTTTCATCACTGTTTTTGTCCATCATGATTAATCAAACCAATCATATTAGAAATTTCAACAGGTAAAGTTTTATTATTTATCAAAATCTTATTATTAAAAGTAATTCTTAAGTGTTTTATTCCTTATTAATTGTAAATTGAAGAACTGAAATTATAGAACTCAGATTATTTTTGTAATCATTAATAATATATTTTATATTATAAAATTATCATCTTAAATCTCTTTTAAATCCACAAATTCCACTTAAAAACTCTTGAAACATAATTTTCATCATAAGAAGCTGTTTTATCATTTGAATTATTGATTTTTTGATGTGTTCCTAACGCATAATACTCTTATAATAAAATAACTGTTGTATTTGACTTGTTTTATTAATTTATATTATAAGTAAGTTTTTCTCTAAAATTCTATATTTTTTATCCATTATTAGTTTTTTTATATAGAATTTTTTTATAAGAACTATTTCTGCACAGTGTGTGTTTTAATTCTTTTATAAATAATATTTATATTATTTATAAGTGGTTAAGTATTTATATTTTCCACTTGTAATTGTCTCATTATGAGATTTACACTTCTTATTGTTATAATTGTCAGTGACTATAACAATAATAGAATAATTAGAATTTATCATAATTATTATATTTTTTTTATTATTATTTTGGAAAATAATAATTAAATTTATTTCCTTATATAATTATTTTAATAATTATATTTAAATCTGTGGTTATAATATTTTATTATATTACATTTTTCTATTAAGGACAGTCATAGTACTCTTGATATTGTTACTATTATCAAGAGTTTCATAGACAAACCTTACATTTGAGGGCCTGGCCGTGATTTTAACCAATTTTTGGGACATAAATCATATTCTAGACCTTATTTTACTTTTTTTGACTGAAAATTGCCATATTTACTTTTATATTGGCTTTTTTGGGACTTATCCCTTATAAATAATCTTTATTGTGAGCCTTAGAGGTATTTTTATATACCCAAAAGACCACAAATGATAAATTAAAATACAAACAAAATAAAATAAATTTATTTATATTATAAAAATAAAAATATAAATTCAAATTTATATTTTAAAATCAAAATTTAATAGTAATTTAAAAATAAAATTTCAATAAAATTTAAAATTATGAAAATTCATTTTGACTTGTAAAAATCAAGTAAAAATGAATTTTTAATAAAAATTATGAAATTGAAATATTTTTGGTAAAAATTTATATGAAATATATTATAAATTTTTATCCAATAAATAAACATATAGAATTTATTCCACCATTTGATTCCTTATAAAAAATTAGGTGGGGTCACCTCTGCATGAAATTTTTGTAACTCAACTCTAAATAAGCTTAAATTAATTTTTCAGTATTTCATTACAAAAATTGAAAATCCTCAAAACTTGAATTTAATTCACACCACATGTGGTGTTAACCATCAATTTTTGTGTTAAAATTGAGGTGTTGTGTTTAGTTTAGAAGTTATGAGGAATTGAAGTATTTTCAATTGAATTCAATTGGAATGTCAAAATGTGCGCGTGTATTACATAAGTGAGCTTTGATTTACATATGAGGTATCAATTATTACTATATTTTACTGTACAATTCAATTGAATTACATATGTAAATTACAAGTATAATACTTGATGAGGAATTAAAGGAAAAAATAAATTGGGGGGGAAAGGAGCTCTAGCTCCAAGGAGGATCCAGACCCCCAAAATCCTTGCTGACAGGCGTGAGATGTCAAACTTCATGCAAAGGTTCATCACTTTTGGCCTGGAATTGAGTCACAGGGTCTGTGACTTAATTGATTATGAGGTTTTGATACCAACCAGGGCAGTTTTAACTGTTGCCAAGAGGGTAAAACTACCCTTGAGTTAAAACAATGTTAGTAAAAACAGTTTTAACTGATTTCTATGCCTTGTACACACATTCTGACGCTTTTTGAAGGCTCTAGACCAGGTATTTCTATAGTAATGGCTGATTTAAGGGTCTAAAATGACTAAAAATGGCAAAAAATGGCTCAAACCAGCCCCTTTTTGGTCTAAACCAGGGTTCAATGATGCCATAATTGGCTTTTCTGTTGTCATACTATTTTTCACAACTTACAAGAGTAAATTTTACTTTTGGAGTAAGAAAATTGATGGATATAAAAGAATGTCTTCTTTGCCCACTTTTCTCTTCATGTTAGAATCTTTTCCTTTTATAATTAGCTTAAACACTGTTAAACCAATCAATAAAAAATTCCTACCACCCTTTTCAAAACATTTTTAACCTTTTAACTACGCGAAAAAATCATTATAATCATTGTTTGTAACTCTTATAATCAGTTTTACCCTTGAACCACCCCAAAAGGGAATTAAATCATCTTTCATCACTGTAAACTTTGTCACTTTGTTTCCAGATTCACTCTTTTCACTTTTGTGCGTGTTTTCTCTTTGAAAATCTTTTTAAAGACTTTTTTCTTTAATTACTTTCTTGCAGTTCTTTGCTCAGTTAATTCCAATTGAAATTGCTCTTGAAGAAATTTAATTTGTAGCCTTAAATATCTCTTGTAAAGTATTTTTTGGATAAATTTTTACTGTTGGTAAAACAATAAAGCTTTATAATATTATTGTTTTATACTAATAAAGTTTTAAGCAATAAAATTGGCGTCACTTCTCTTAAGAATAATCCTTCTTACTATTTCTAATTGATTTTTACCTTATACAAATTTTGAGGACAGGAAAAGTACTTGATTTTCAATCAAAGTTTCATATCCACACCTTACATTTATAATATTAATAAAGTTATTTTTTTCTTAAGAATATTGTTTGAAGCAATACACTATTGAGTGACTTGGAATAAGTTTTTTTTTTCCAACTAGTGCCTTTTTCACATCACAGACTTGAAATATATTCTTTGAGTTATTCTAGTATAAAGTGAATAATAATATAGTTTTGATTAATAACTTATCAATTTCATAATCATTATTTCTTTAAATGAAATATTAAATCAAATAAAAAAATCTTTACTAAAAAACATTTTTCTTTTCTTTCATCTTAGACATTTTTCTTTACTTTTGATGTAATTTGCCATAAATTACATTTAACCAACTTTATCCAATAAGTTGAGTTTATAAGTTGTTTTTATTGTTTGATAAGATAACTTATATTTTTATTTTGCTCTAGTTTCATCCATCAGAGAAAGTTCTTTAGAGTCTAGTATTGAAATTCAAACTAGCCCAGCACCAAGGGATTTAATAACCAAAGAATACTTCAAAGGTCCAGAAGGTGAATTTAATTCATTCTTAGTCTATTTTATTCTTAAAATTGACATGAAATGACTCCTACTAGAAGTTGAAGCATTTACTCCATCCAATCTAATGGATCTGGACAAGGTAATTCCAGTCACAAATCCAAAAGGCAGGAATTTCAGCTCAGAGGAGAGGCACAAATGGAGGATGCTAGAGCTTCCGGCAGTTCCCAAAGGTTAGCCATCACCTTTGAAACTCTTATTGAGAGTCCAAAAGCTGATATAACTGCTATTGCTGTTAGACCTGAATCACTTCCAACAGGCAGCAGTAGAGATATACCAGTGTCAGTTCAAGAACTGGTTTATGGAAGCAAAAAAGCAAGAGTGAAAACTTCTGCAAAGTTCTTGAATAGGCACCATGAACTCATATCCTCAAGTGAAGAAGTTCATGGGCCAGAAAAGACAGAGGAACTTCTGAAGGGTTGGACACTCATGTCTTGCAAAGGACGGTTGAAAAACCAAAGAATGTTATCAGAGGATAAGATGAAGTTGGCCCAAGGCAATGACAACACCCCAGTGGAAGCTCCCAAAGCATCCACCAGCAAAGGTCCACCCCAACCAGTGCCAAAAAAGCCCAAGAAAGCCCCAAAGACCAATCAGAAGGGCAAGCAAAAGGCAAAGCCCAAATGGAACAAGCCTTACCCTCAGAATTACAGAATTCCCAAGAAAGAGAAGACCGCCATGTACAATGCGTTCAATATGGCAAGAACTCTGATGGAATTACAAAACAGAAAAGAGGAAAGATTGAATCAATCTTTCCCAAAGAAATAGATCTTGTAAAACGTTTAACTCCATTTGAATCTTGTAATAAAGAAATTATGACAAAGCTCAAAACATTTGAGTATATCCAACAGAAGTTGGGTAATGAGATATTACAAGTGAAAGAAACACAAAATACCATTGTTGGCCTTGAATATGTTAATAAAGACAATATTCTGTCTTTGATGCGAATTTGCGCAAGAATCAAGTCTAAAGCTACCTTACTCAATAAACCAGATGACAATTCAATTTCTTTTATAACTAGACAGTTAAGAGAATTGAAATTACAAGTTCAAAACTTTGAAAATTCAACTGGTAACAATGCAGCTCTTTTCCAAGAGCAATTGGAAAAAAGTGATAATGCAAGACTTGAATTACAAGAGGACATTCACTCAAGTATTCATAATATATCACTGAAAAATGAATTGCCAAGGCAATCCACACCAATTGTCAGGCTGAGTCTATGATGAGAGTATTAAAAAGTATTTATAACTCTTAACTATGACTGTGACATGGTAAATAAAGATTTAAAAGACTTTCATAAGAGTTAAAGATGGTTTAATTTAATAATAAGAGGGCTTTACTATAAGGAATATAGTGGTGGTGAGCACTGTTGAAAGCCCTGGGTGCAGCTTTACCTGTTGGGTTACAATAATAAAGACTACAATACTTTAAATTAAGAGTCTACCTGATTATTACCCAAGAGTAAAACTGTTTTTGACAGTTTACTACATAGGGTATTCAAGAGCAGGATTAAAAGACAATTCTGGCTGTGAAAAGCCTCCTTTTTATCCTGAAATGGGGTGTAAAGGGTGCTAGACCTTTCCACGGAGAGGAAGTGAAGATTTTTCACCCTCCAGGACTGACTTGTGGTTTGGAAACAGCCTGTATACCCTGTATTGGGCTCAGATGTGGTTTTGAAATGGCATCTGGGCAGTTTTCACCAATACAGGGTGAAGATTTTCATCTGGGGACCCCACAGCCTGATTCTGACGTGTATGACGTGTAGAATGCTGTACAGAAACTGTATGGGACCCCATTATTTACTGACTTATGAGGTATTGAAGTATTAACATGCTTCTTTGTCTGTTTGACACCTCATAATCAGAGCACAACTGTATCCTGTCATAATACAGCTGTATTGGCCATATTGTGGGATTATAACATTCAAATGGCCATACCTTTGTCAGTTTTTGAGATATCATGCTCAATGTTGGCACATTGGATAGCCCTGTATGAGCTCTATACAATGATACCCAATTTGGTATGGTTATCAATAAATATGACAAAGTTATCCCATGTACAAGGTTTTTGTACATAGGCGTGGATTGGGCAAAAAAGCTGTATTGAGCTTGTTTGCCTCATAACTTCTGTTATAGTTGGGATATGAGGAAGTGAAAGGCACCATCAGATAGCCCTGATTGTTCCCTTTCCAAAAAGACCCAGCCTTAAAGTAGCTCACACCAAAACTGTAGAAGTTAGATGAGAGGTGAATGTTATGTTCACCCTTATTTGGCCTGAATTTGACCATAACTCAAGCAATACTGGTGCTAGCTCAGTTTGGCTGGTATCATTGGATAGCCCTGACTTAGAGCTTCATTTTGAATACCCATTTGATGGGGTTAAGCCTCTTCTTTTAGATTGTAGATGAGAGGTGAAAATTAAGGTTTATGCTAAGCAACAACTTTGAGCAGGAATAACTTTGTTATTCTTTGTCCTATGGTGATGGGACTTATATTTTCAGAAAGAGGTGAGTTTTCCAGTTCGTCTGAAACCTTTTGAGCTAATTTTGCTCAGCTCCATGTTTTGGTGGTATCTTGGCTATACCATTCGTTTATGGTATTTTGGTTGTCATGCTTGTGCTCTGGTTTTGGGTCACAGGCTGACACCAATTCTCGACAGAAATGTGCTCAATGATTTACATCATACCATTTCAAGTAATGAGGTGGAAACTGCTTGCAATTTCAAAGACATTCTAAAATTAGAGGAATGGCCAACCTTCAATGGTGAAGGAGGATATAATCATATGGAATTTATGAAAAAAATTGATATGTTTAAAGAAGACTTTAACATATCAGATGAATACATAAGTGCCAAAATACACTCATTATTTACCAGATCAGCAAAGAAATGGTATTACAAAATGTGACAAGACAATGGTAAACATTCTTGGCCTTGGTGGAAAGAACAAATTATTTCCAAATGGGCAAATGATTCCTGGAGATTTATAATGGAAAATTCTTTTGAAGAAGCAATCTTTAATATTGAGAGGGACAGGCCAATGTCTTGGTTTCTTAAACAGAAGGACAGATTAACTGACCTTCATCCTGATATTTCTGAAACAATGATACATAAAAGGATATTAAAAGAGTGTGGTGGTGACCTTGAGCATGCTATAAGAAGCAGGTTTAGTGAGCCTTGCTCTACAGAAGAGTATATCAATGCTATGGAGGACATCACTACTAGAACAAAAATTGGAAGAAATTGGTCCAAATCCCCAATAGACAACAAGACTAATGGGAAACCAATTTCAAAGCCAAATAAGCCACAAGACAGACTTCCTTTGAAATGTCACAAATGTGGAAGTACATCTCATTTAGCTGACACTTGTCCAAAAAGGACAAGAATTAATGAGATAAATGTTGAAAAAGTGGAAGACACAAAAGAACCAACTGATGTATCTTTACATGAAAGTGATTCTGAGCCCTCAAGGAAGAAGTACCAGAGGAGCTTAGTATAGAAAACATTAATGTTTCTTTTGAAGTCACTGAGGTACACACTCATTTACCACAGTATAGTGATTAATGTATGGATCTCATAAATGTTCAAGATGCCAAAATGCAAAAAATCAAACCTGCCAGAGGTAAAGGTTATACAGCTGGTTCATCTTGTATCACTAATATTGTGATAAACAACACTGAAGCCAAGGTACACCTTGACTCAGGTGCTTTTTGCACTTGTGTTGGAAAGAATTATCTTGACAAAGCTTATAACAATTGGCAAGACAAACTAATGCCAATTGAGGGTATAACATTCAGCAGTGCTAGCCAAAATATGCACCCTTTGGGTGTATTTGAGGCAGCCATTATATTTCCTCATCCTGCAGTAAGTATAAGATTGAAAGTTGAAATTGTTGTCATGAATGATTGTACTTCACAACACTTTATACTTGGGGATGATTATCTCAATATTTATGGTATTGATATTAATAATCATAAAGACAAGTATTTCACTATAAGGGAAAATAAAAGACAAAAATTTGCTTTTCCTCTAGAAAAAAGAGAAATTACTGTCATTAAACAAGTAAGAAATGTCAATAAGGAAAGATTTATGTCAAGTCAATTGATTGAAGCACAAATTGGTCCTGAATTAACTCCAGAAATGAAGGAAGAACTGGTTGAAATTTTATTTCAATACAGGGAAGACTTTGCTTCAGATAATGAACCACTTGGGCTATAAAGGGCCCTGAAGTGGACATTATGCTTAATGTGGAAAGGCCTTATCCACCACTATTAACAAGACCAGCTTACCCAGCTAGCCCTAGGGCTAGAGACGCATTAGAAAGTCATATTAATGAATTCATGAAGCTGGGAGTTCTTAGAAATGTTGGACACAATGAGGAGGTAGAAGTAACAACTCCAGTAATCATTACTTGGCATAATGATAAGTCAAGGATGGTTGGTGATTTTAGAGCACTGAATACCTATACTATTCCAGACAGGCATCCAATGCCTAGAATTCATGAGACTTTGACTCAATTATCCAAAGCAAGATTCATTACTTCCATGGATTCCCTGAAAGGCTTCCATAAGAATGTTTTGACACCTCATGCTAGGAAATTATTGAGGATAATTTCTCATTGTGGGATTTATGAGTATTTGAGAATGCCTTTTGGTATTAAAAATGCACCCTCTCATTATCAGAGAATGATGAACACCACCTTCCCACATGAATTGTCAGAAGGATGGTTAATCATTTGTATTGATGACATTATCATTTGTTCAGAAACCTGGAAATTACATTTAGAGAGACTTTCATTAGTACTTAAGGAAATTCTTCAAGTGAACACGAAAATATCTCTTAAAAAATGTAATTTTGGGTTTCATGAGTTAAAGGCTCTAGGACATGTAGTCTCAGGACTGAGGCTTGGTGTTGACAAAAACAAAGTGGCTGCAGTTTTACTGAAGCAAATGCCCCAGAACAAAAAAGAAATGATGTCTTTTTTAGGGTTTGCCAGTTATTACAGGCAACACCTTAAAGATTTTGCAATTCATGCCAGATCATTATACAGAATTTGTGATCAGAAAACTGTTTATGAAATGACACAGGAGAGGATTCAAGCATATGATAAAATCAAGTATGCCTTGACCAATGCACCATTATTATTGATGCCAGACTGGAAACTTCCTTTCAAGCTGTATATTAATGCATGTGGTGAACGTTTAGGAGCTGCTCTTAATCAAATTCAAATTGTCAATGACAAACCTTATGAAGGTCCAATTTGTTTTATTTAAAGACAAATTAAACCTACTGAGGCAAGATATGGAGCTCTCCAAATGGAGTGCCTTTGCCTTTTTTGGGCTTTGGAAAAACTTCATTACTATCTTGATGGTAGTATGTTTGAAGTAATTACTTATTGTAATGCAGTAAAATCACTTCTTAACATGAAGACTCCAAACAGACACATGTTAAGATGGCAGATTGCTATACAAGATTATAGAGGCAATATGACCATAGTACATAAACCTGGAAATATTCATAAAAATGCTGATGGATTAAGTAGATGGGCATTACCAAATACACCTGATAACCCTGCCTGTGTTCCTACAAGTGCAGAAACTCAAATTCCAATTGAAGGAATTAATATCACAGATGTTGGAAAAGAATTCTTTGATGAAGTTAGAGAAAGCTATAAGCAAGTTAAGACTTGTCATATTCTTACTGCTCTACTTGATAAAGATTGCAAATATGTAGCCTTGGCTAATTCTCTGGATGATATTTGGAAAACATCTTATGATAATGGGGGATTCCATTTGTTTGATGGTATACTATATCATAGATCTAAACCCACATGTGTCATGGTCCTATTTAGTAGAATGTTAATTAACACCATACAACTAGAATGCCATGATAACATGGATTCTGGACATCTGTCTGAAGACAGAACTATAGAAAGAATTAAGACATGTGCCTGGTGGCCATCTTGGAGAAAAGATGTCATTGAGTACTGTCACAGTTGTGATAGATGCCAGAAAGCCAATAAAGCTACTGGTAAAAGATTTGGTTTAATGATCCATATTAAAGAACCAAGTAACCCATGGGAAGTGGTTCACATGGATTGGGTAACTGCCTTACCACCTGGAGGTGATAAAAGCTACAATGCATGTCTTGTTATTGTGGACAATTATAGAAAAACACCAATCTTCTTACCATGTCATAAAGGTGACACAGCTATGGATACAGCTCTTTTGATTTGGAATAGAGTCATATCCCATACTGGTCTCTTTAAAAATATTATCAGTGATAGAGACCCAAAATTCACATCAGCCTTATGGACTAATTTACATACGATTTTGGGTACAAAACTATCATTCTCAACAGCCTACCATCCACAAACAGATGGGCTGGCAGAAAGAATGATTAAAACCCTTGAGGACATGATTAGAAGATTTTGTGCTTATGGCCTGGAGCTTAAAGATTCTGATGGCTTTACCGATGATTGGTGTACTCTTATATCAGCATTGGCATTAGCGTACAAGCCAATGTTAATGGAAATCAAAAACAAGGATGAGGAAAGATTGAGCCAATCTTTCCCAAAGAAATAGATCTTGTTAAGCTTGTAGCTTTTTATACACAATATTGTCTTTATTGTGTATTTGACGCAAATTTTTGCAAGAATTGAGTCTGTAGTTACTTTGCTCAATCAACCAGATGACAATTCAATTTCTTTTATAATTGGACAGTTAAGAGAATTGAAATTACAAGTTCAAAGCTTGGAAAACTCAGCTGGGCACAATGCAGCTCTTTTCCAAGAACAATTGGAAAAAGTGACAAAGCAAGACTTGAATTGAAAGAAGATCTTCAATCAAGTATTAATAATATATCACTAAAAAATGAATTGCAAAGGAAATCCACACCAATTCTTGACAGAAATGTGCTTAACTTGAATAATGATTTATACCCTACAATGACAAGTAATGCAGATGTGGATACTGCTTGTAATTTTAAAGAAATTCCAAGATTAGAGGAATGGCCAACCTTCAGTGATGAAGGAGGATATAATCATATGGAATTTATGAAAACAATTCATATTTTCAAAGAAGAATTTAACATACCAGATGAGTACATAAGTGCCATATTACACTCATTATTTACCAAATCAGAAAAGAAATGGTATCATAAAATGAGACAAGACCATGGTAAATATTCTTGGCCTTGGTGGAAAGAAAAAATCAATTCCAAATGGGCAAATGATTACTGTAGGTTTAAAATGGAAAATCCTTTTGAAGATGCCATTTTTAATATTGAGAGGGACAGTTCCATGTCTTGGCTTCTTAAACAGAAAGACAGATTGACTGCCCTTCATCCTGAAATGTCTGAAAAAATGGTACATAAAAGGATATTAATAAAGTGTGGAGGTGACCTTGATCATGCTATAACAAGCAGATTTATTGAGCCTTGCTCTACAGAAGATCATATCAATGCTATGGAGGACATCACTACTAGAACAAAAATTGGAAGAAATTGGTATAAATCCCCAATATTCAACAAAGCTAGTGGGAAACCAATTTCAAAGCCAAATAAACCACAAGACAGATTTCCTTTGAAATAGAATAAGTGTGGAAGTACATCTCATTTGGCTAATACTTGTTTCAAAAAGACAAAAATAAATGAGATAGAAATTGAAAAAGATGACCCAAAGAAACAAATGATGTCCATGTACATGAAGGTGATTGTGAGCCTTCTGAAGAGGAGGAACTACCAGATGAACTTAGTATAGAAAATATTAATGTTTCCTTTGAATTCACAGAAGTGCATACTCACTTACAACAATACAGTGATGAATGTATGGATCTCATACACATACAAGATGCTAAAATGCAAAAGCCCAAGCGTGCCAGAGGTAAAGGTTATACAGCTGGATCAGGAACTACCAGATGAACTTAGTATAGAAAATATTAATGTTTCCTTTGAATTCACAGAAGTGCATACTCACTTACAACAATACAGTGATGAATGTATGGATCTCATACACATACAAGATGCTAAAATGCAAAATCCCAAGCGTGCCAGAGGTAAAGGTTATACAGCTGGATCATCTTGTATTACTAATATTGTGATAAACAACACAGAAGCCAAGATACATCTTCACTCAGGTGCTTTTTGCACTCGTGTTGGAAAAGAATATCTTGACAAGATTTATACCAAGTGGCATGACAAGATAATGCCAATTGAAGGTATAAAATTGAGCAGTGCTAGCCAAAATATGCTCACCTTAGTTATATATGAAGCAGCAATGATATTTCCTCATTCTGCAGGAAGTATCAGATTAAAAGTTGAATTTGTTGATATGAATAATTGTGCTTTACAACACTTTATACTTGGAAATGATTACCTCAATATTTATGGTATTGATATTAATAATCATAAGGACAGGCATTTCACTATAGGGGAAAATTAAAGACAAAAATTTGCTTTTCCTCTAGAAAAAAGAGGAGTCACTGTCAACAAACAAGTCAAAAATGTTAAGAAAGAAAAATTTGTGTCAAATCAATTAATTGGAGCACAAACTAGTCGTGAAATAACACTAGAAATGAAGGAGGAACTTATTGAAATTTTATTCCAATACAGGGAAGCCTTTGCGTCAGATGATGAACCACTTGGAGCTATAAAAGGCCATGAATTGTACACTATACTTCATTTGGAAAGACCTTATCCTCCACTGTTAAGAAGACCAGCTTACCCAGCTAGCCCTAGGGCTAGAGAAGCATTAGAAATTCATACTAATGACTTAATGAAACTGGGAGTTCTTAGAAAAGCTGGACACAATGAGGAAGTAGAAGTCACAACTCCAGTAATCATTACTTGGCATAATGATAAGTCAAGGATGGTTGGTGATTTTAAAACACTAAATACCTATACTATTCCAGACAGGTATCCAATCCCTAGAATCCATGAGACTTTGACTAAATTATCCAAAGCAAAATTCATTTCTTCCATGGATGATCTTAAAGGCTTCCATCAGAATGTTTTGACACCTCATGCTAGGAAATTATTGAGAATAATTGCTCATTGTGGTATTTGTGAATATTTGAGGATGCCTTTTGGTATTAAAAATGCACCCTCTCATTATCAGAGAATCATGAATACCATCTTTCCACATGAACTACCAGAGGGATGGTTAATCATTTATACTGATGACATTATCATCTGTCCAGAAGGCTGGCAATTACATTTAAAGAGACTTTCATTAGTACTTAAGAAAATTCTTCAAGTGAACATGAAAATATCTCTTAGAAAATGTAATTTTGGATTTCTGAGGTGAAGGCTCTAGGACATGTAGTTTCAGGACTGAGACTTGGTATTGACATGAACAAAGTGGCTGAAGCTTTACTGAAAGAAATTTCCCAGACCAAAAAGAGATGATGTCTTTCTTGGGGGTTGCCAGTTATTACAGGCAACACCTCAAGGATTTTGCAATCAATGCCAGATCATTATACAGAATTTGTGATCAACAAACTGTTTTTGAAATGACACAGGAGAGGATTCAAGCATATGATAAAATCAAGTATACCTTGACCACTGAAACATTATTATTGATGCCAGACTTGAAACTTCCTTTCAAGCTATATATTGATGCATGTGGTGAAGGTTTAGGAGCTGCTCTTCATCAGGTTGAAAATTGGCAATGATAAACCCTATGAAGGTGCAATTTGTTTCATTCCAAGACAAATCAAACCTACTGAGGCCAGATATGGAGCTAGCCAAAAGGAGTGCCTTTTCCTTGTTTGGGCTCTGGAAAAACTTCATTACTATCTTGATGGTAGTGTGTTTGAAGTAATTACTGATTTTAATGCAGTAAAATCACTTCTTAGCATGAAAACCCCAAAAAGACACATGTTAAGATGGCATATGGCTATACAATAGTATAGAGGCAATATGACCATAGTACATAAAGCTTGAAATATTCATAAGAATGCTGATGGCTTAAGGAGATGGGCATTACCCACTACACCTGACAATTCTGCCTATGTTCTTATAAGTGTAGAACCTCAAATTCTAATTGAAGGAATTAACATCACAGATGTTGGAACAGAATTCTTTGAAGAAGTTAGAGAAAGCTATAAGAAAGATAAGAATTTTCATATCCTTACTGCTTTCTTGACAAAGATTGCAAAAATGCAGCATTGGCTAATTCTCTAGATGATATGTGGAAAGCATCTTATGACAATAAAAGATTCCATTTATTTGATGGTATATCATATCATAGATCTAAACACACATGTGTCATGGTCCTATGTAGTAGAATGTTAGTTAACACAATACTACTAAAATGTCATGATAACATTTATTCTGGAAATTTGTCTGAAGACAGAACTATGGAAAGAATTAAGACATGTGCCTGGTGGCCATCTTGGAGAAAAGATGTCATTGAGTATTGCCATAGTTGTGATAGATGCCAGAAAGCCAATAAAGGTACTGGTAAGAGATTTGGCTTAATGATCCATATCCAAGAACCAAATACCCCATGGGAAGTGGTTCCCATGAATTGGGTAACTGCCCTACCACCTGGGGGTGATAAATGTTACAACGCATGTCTTGTTATTGTAGACATATATCGCAAAACACCAATCTTTTTACCATGTCATAAAGATTACACAGCTATGGATACAGCTCTTCTTATCTGGAATAGATTCATATCCCATACTGGTCTTTTTAAAAATATTATTAGTGATACAGACCCAAAATTCACATCAGCCTTATGGACTAATTTGAATAACATTTTGGGTACAAAACTATCATTCTCAACAGCATACCATCCACAAACAGATGGGTTAGCAGAAAGAATGATTCAAACCCTTGAGGACATGATCAGAAGATTTTGTGCTTATTGCCTGGAGTTTAAAGATTCTGATGGCTTTACCCATGATTGGTGTACTCTTATACCAGCATTGGAATTAGCCTACAAGACCTCCATCCATGGTTCAACAGGAAAAACTCCTGCAATTTTGGAGAAAGGATGGAACCCCAAACTTCCAGTTGATAGTTTGAAAAAAGATCTGGTTGATATTCATCCAACTTCTTCAAGCTTTAAGTCATTGCTTGATAAAGTAAGACATCATGCAATCCAAAGAATGAATTATGCCTTTGAATATGCTAAACAGAAGTGGGATAAGAGTCATAAAATCCAAGAATTCAAAGTAGGGGACTTAACACTAGTTTCAACCTTGAGATTTAATAATATTAAAGCCCAAAGAAATTGAAAGATTCCTTTGCAGGACCATTTATTATTGAAGCCCTTCATGGGAAAAATGCTGTACAAGTAGAACTATCAGGAGAATTGGAAGATAAACGACCAGCTTTCCCTGTTAGCCTAGTAAAGCATTACACTTCAAGTGATAAGGAATTATGTCCTTTAAGACATGAAACACCCTTAGAAGTACCGCCACTTGAGCAAAGTGAAGGTAAAAAAGTAATCAAAGTCTTAAAAGAAAGAAGACTTAGGGGAAAAATGAAAGAGAATACAACTCAGGTACAACAATTCACAACATGAAGATGGATGGATTGACTAAAGCAAAATCCCTGATTCCCAAAGGTTTCTCAGAAGCTTCAAACATGAGAGAAGACCAATTGCTCAATGATGAGTTTGAATTGTGTGCTTTACATACTTGGGAATTATAAGTAGAGATATTGGACAGTGGACTATACCACCCCCAAATAACTTGAGGGTATACTTCAAAAGAAAATTGTAGTGGTAGGTAATGTGAGCCTGTGAGGTATATATAACATACCCATGAGGCCTCAAAGGACTTTATACAAAGTGAAATTTTTCTTCAACAGACTTTTTAATTGAATTTCAAATAAAAAATAACAAAAAAAATGTGTAACTTGTTTTTGGATAAACAAATTTATAAATATTATGTCATTTTTGGATTTCACACCAAAAATAACTAGGGTACACCCATAGGGTGTTACACCCAAAAATACTTATTTCTTATGTTATTGGAAGATTTGAGAAACTTACAGTACTAAGGTAACTTTTTCTAACATCTTTTTAAATTGTTAAATTTAAGCTTAAATAAGCATAAACTTACAGTTGCATAAGGTTTATGCAAATCTACCAAAATTTTAGTTAAAATTGAGGTTTTGTGCATGTTTACTGAATTGGCTAAGGATTTGCTATACAGGATGTAAATCCTGCGTGGGATCAATTTGCAAGGGTTTAAGGCCATAGTATGGCTTTAAATTAATAAGGGGCCAAATCCATGCAAAAAGGTGGGACAAAGGAAAAAGACCAAATAGAGCTGGGGTACCCAACCTTTTGCATCTGCAAAGATTCAATTAAGGTATTAAACCTGTATTGGAGGCTTTTAAACCTTATTTAAACTTTAATATTAGACTTAAATCCAACCTTAGAGTTTAAACTGGTATTATCCCAAATTGGACAGTAATTTCAAGCTGCCACAAGGTAAATCCCTATATGCAGGCTTGAAATGAAGGTTTTAAGAACTGCCAAGGCTTAATTAAGCTCAAAAAGCTTAAATAAGCCTAAAAAATTAAGGTTACAAGCATTAAAACCTTATCAAAAGTTAAGGTTTAGTGTGTATTGCTATTTTGCGTGGAAAAATAGCAGCAACTTCAAAACTTAATTAAAAATCCAATTCTTAATGGATTTGCTTGGAGAATTCACACAGCTTACAATCTAATATTATCTACGTATATATTAAATTTTAAGTATCTTTTATAAATAAATTTCCTGGGTAATTAGCCTGGAAATTTACTCTTTCAATTAAGCTCAAAGAAAATTATAATTTCTTTGAAAAATTAATTAAAAATTGAGTTTAAGAGATTTCTGCTTGAAACTATATTTTTAAGTTGTTCATGTGATGAACCCTAATATGAATAAACTTAGTTTAAATCAAAAATTAAAATAATTAATTTAAATGAGGATTAAAGCTACTTGGAGTTAAGAATAACACTTGTAACTTTAAATTGGAATTAAAAATAAGTTGACTTAAGCTAAGAACTTTATTTTTAAACATGATTTTTCAGTTTTGACCTGAGCACGCCCTCTATATTCATTATTAATCATGAGAGCTGCTCTGTAGACATAAAAAGAGTCTTTTCATCATTGTTTTTGTCCATCATTATTAATCAATTCAATCATATTAGAAATTTAAACAGGTAAAGCTTCATTACTTATAAGAATCTTATTATTAAAAGTAACTCTTAAGAATTTTATTATTTATTAATTGTAAATTAAAGAACTGAATTTATAGAATTCAGATTATTGTTGTAATCATCAATAATATATTTTATGTTATAAAATTATCATCTTAAATCTCTTTTAAATCAACAAATTCCTCTTCAAAACTCTTTAATGATAATCTTAATAATAAGAAGTTGTTTTATCATTTGAATTATTGATTTTTTGACTTTATTTTAACTGATAATACTCTTTAATATAATAACTGTTCTATTTGCCTTGTTGTATTAATTTATATTATAAGTAAGTTTTTCTCTAAAATTTTATATTTTTATCCATTATTAGTTTTTTTATATAGAATTTTTCTATAAGAATTGTTTCTGCATAGCGTGTGCTTTAATTCTTTTATAAATAATATTTATATTATTTATAAGTGGTTAAATATTTATATTTTCCACATGTAATTGTCTCATTAAGAGGTTTACACTTCTTATTGTTATAATTGTCAGTGACTATAACAATAATAGAATAATAATTATTATTTTATATAATAATAATTAACTTTATTTTTTTATATGATTATTTTAGTAATTATATTTAAATTCGTGGCTATAATACTTTATTATATTATATTTTTCTACTGAGGAGGGTGATAGTACTCTTCACATTGTTAGTATTATCAAGAGTTTCATAGAAAAACCTTACAGGAAGCTTGAAATTGATGTCCAAATTGGGATAAAACCAGTTTAAACTTTAAAATTGTATCAAAGTCTAATCTTAAAGTTTAAAAAAGGTTGAAAATCCTCCAATACATGTGTAGAACCTTAATCAAATCCTTGCAGATCCTAAAAGCTGGGTACCCCAGCTCTGTTTGGTCTCTTTCCTTTGTCCCACCTTTCTGCATGGTTTTTGCCCTTTTATTGATTTCAAGCCATATCATGGCTTTAAACCCTGTTAAATTGAGTTCACACAGAATTCACATTCTGTATGTCAAATCCTTAGCAAATTCAGTAAATATACACAACACCTTAAATTTGACTAAATATTTGGTAAGCTCACATAAACCTTATGCAGCTTCAAATTTAAGCTTATTGAATCTTAAATTTAACTATTTTTAAAAATTGCTAAGCAAGTTGCAATTGAATTGTGAGATTCTTAAATCTTCTAATAACATAAGAAATAACAATTTTTGGGAATAAAATCCTATTGGTCTACCCTAGGTTATTTTTGGTGTAGAATCCAACAATGACATAATAGCTATAACTTTGTTTATCCAAAATAAAGTTATACTTATTTTTTGTGATTTTTTATTTTAAATTTAATTTATAAGTCTGTTTGAGACTAAATTAACTCTGTATAAAGTTGTTTTTGGCCTTATGGGTATTTCATACATATCTCACAGGCTCACAATAATGAACTATTATTCACCACTTTTATTACTTATATGACTGTTTAGCTTAAATTAAGATCACAATGAGTGATCATAAATGATCAAATTTAAGCTTAAGCTTTGATAATTAACAATTTATGAGCTATACATGCTAAAGCCATTCAGAGATTGAATTCTGATAGCTTTGCATGTTATTATTCAACTTACAAGAGAATTTAATTACATCATCACAAATCTAGTTTTAATGATTTTTCTTGTAATTCATCTTTTCTGCTGAAATTTACCATTTGAAACTTCAAAGTATGATTTCAAGGGGTTATACCTTGAATATAATGATATAAATTACATAATTATTAATGTATGAACTATTAGAATCTGAATAGCCACTTTTTTCAAAGCTTGGAACACTTTCACAACAAAGTGGTCAACTGCTATAACAATTTTGTTCAATGATCCCCTACAAGCTATAGCCTTGTTTAAAGCTTGTCAAATAAAGTTTATATCTTAATTTTTACATAAATTATGTGGTAAAATGTTTTGGTTCAACTCTATATCATTTATATTGCAAGAGATATGAGCTAAAAACAATGAATATATGCGCTGATCATAAAAGTGCATATATTCAGGTTATTACCTTAATTATTGACTTTAAAGATATAAGATAAAAAATTTATATGTGTAATTGCTCTTGGGGAACCCAATTTTGCAATTTATTTTACATGTTGATTCATTGGTTTCTGATATAATTAAGTATTTATGCCTTTTTATGGCATTGTTTACTTATCACTCAGTAAGTATTGTATTTACACATATGACATAAAAATGTTATATGTGTATTTTACCATGGTGCATCTAATGATGCAATTTATTTTGAATTTTTATTCATTATATCCAGAGGTAATCAATAATTTATGCCTTTTTATGGAATTTTCATTTACTTTCAGATAATAATTTTAATTCTTATTATTAGAATAAATGTTGTAAAGTTTTTTTGTGACCTTTTTGGATATTTGGTCATATGTCAAATTCTCACAAAAGTCCTGGTCTTCCCTGTGGCTGTTTTGTTGGTACTTCAAGGCTTCTGAGGTGTACAGGGGACATGTTATCAGTGTTTTCAATTAGTCAAAAATGTTAAATTAAATCTAATTTATGTTGTTACTAGAAGTCCTTGTTGTCATACAGTTACTCTTATTAAGCTTGATTACTTAGAAAATATCACTAGAGACAATTGGTGTACAGGTCTCTTAAGATCACGATGCTATCTAGAGTGTATTTACTATTTAAAGCCAGTAGACAACATGTGTAGCTGTCCTTCATCCAGCTACTCATATTTTCTACTCTTCTCATTTACTGTTTTCCTGACCCTTACGTTGTTTGAGAATCTTTCAGGTGTGCTCTCATTTTGCAATCCAGATACTCATATTTTCTACTCTTCCCATTTACTGTTTTCCTGACCCTTACGCTGTTTGAGCATCTTTCAGGTTATGGGCCCAGTGCTCCAATAACACAGCTTGAGAACTGGATCAGTCAATTGAAAGCTTAATTTGTTTGTTTCAAAGACTTAAAATATCAGATTTGACTCCTAGGTTATTCTGCAACATGTATGACTCATAAAACTCCTATACCACTCTCTCTATGATCAAAAATCTTGAAAAAGTAAACTGCTTGAATTTTATCTCCTGGCAAAGGAGCAATGTAGCCTCATTGGGGATGAGGAACCTAGAACATCTCCTTAACCCGGGTAAACCTGACAACAACAATCCAAAACATAAACAAACTGTTTTCTACTTTATAGTTGGACATCTTGATGCTGAAAATTACGTTAAATTTGTATCCAAAGACAGCAAAGATCCTCCCAAGCTATGGTGTTCCATATAGGAACATTATGCCTCTACCTCCACTGAAAGGTTTGCCTCTCATCTTGGTAAACTTCTTAGTATAAAAGTCCCTTCTTCTTCATCAGGACTCTCTGAGTCTATCTCCTTATTTCGCTCTACTTTAAAGCTTCTTTGCTCTCTCTCTCCATACCTATTCACTGGTGATGTCATGCCTCAGGTACTGGCTTTCTATGTAATTTGAATGCTTCCTGAATCCTGCAGACATGTGTCTACCGCTGTGTTTCATTCAATCAAGGTTTCCACTAAAATACCCACTGTTGAAGAAGTCTTCAAAGAAGTAGAATTAGACATGTTTAGAAGAACCAACACTGACAAAGAGCTAGGCATGGCTTTGAAAGCTACTACAAAACCAAAGAAAAAACTATGTCAGAAAGGAAGGCACAAT
The DNA here is from genome assembly GCA_023105745.1 of Austropuccinia psidii. Taxonomy (NCBI): domain Eukaryota; kingdom Fungi; phylum Basidiomycota; class Pucciniomycetes; order Pucciniales; family Sphaerophragmiaceae; genus Austropuccinia; species Austropuccinia psidii. The sequence continues at coordinate 16,860,204 of JALGQZ010000009.1, read as the reverse complement.
CCACTTGCCCCACACTCTGAGTCTGATTGCTTTCAGTTGTTTCCGGAGAAGAGTGGTGCCTAACACAAATGCTTATCTAACCATGAAACTGCCTCTGCTTTGGCTGTCTGTAATCATGTGTCTCTTCTATAAGACTCTCCTTTTCTGGACAGTGTCTGCTCAAATGCCGTAGCTCCAAATGGATCTCTTTTTCTAAACACAAAGTCAACCACCAAGACCTTGTATGCGGCCAACAGTGCCAAGATGCATTTAGCGGCTGAAGGAACCCTTCAACTCGCAACTTCCCTTGGAAAGCTGTCTCTCCCCAATGTTTGGCTGTTCCCTTGGCATCTTCCATCTTAATTCCACTTGGTTCTTTTCTAAATGAGGGTGAAACTCTCAAGGGTCACAAAGGAGGGGAAAACCTATTTGACAAAAACAATTGTCTAATCCTCACTACTTGCATTGTAAACAATGTGTTACTAATCAAAACTCCTCCTGCTGCAAGGGCTTGTGTCTCTATCAGACCTGACCCTCTGATGATTAACAAGCGGCTTGGCCATCCCAACAGCTTTGCTTCTTCTAGAATATTTCCAGATGTCAATTTCTCTAATATTAACTGTGTCTCTTGCTCACTATCAAAATCTCATTGACTACCGTTCTCTGGGTCCTTACCAATTCCCGCCAACTGTCGTGACATTATTAATATGGACATTTGTGGACCAATTTCTCCAATTTCTTGTGGAGGAAACAAATATGTTTTTCAGCTCATTAATGGCTACAGTCGCATGCACTTCATCTATCTTCTCAAATCAAAATCTAAAAGCTTTGGCAGATTTGTAAAATTTCAGAGATTTGCTGAAAATCAGACTGGCAAGCAGATTGAAACTGTGGTTTCCAACAATGGCGGTGAGTTTATCAATTCCAAGTTTCAAGAACTATTCTTGAAGAGAGGAATAATTCATCAACCAAAAGCTCCCTAAACTCCCCAGAAAAATCCTATATTGGAGCGTGGAAATTGTACTCTTTTTGAGAATGTGAGGGTGATGCTCCACAACTTCCAGTGTAAGGTTTGTCTATGAAACTCTTGATAATAGTAGAAAAATCAAGAGTACTATGACTGTCCTCAGTAGAAATATATAATATAATACAATATTACAACCACAAATTTAAATATAATTATTAAAAATAATTATGCAAAAAAAAGAATTTAATTACTATCATAAAAATATAATAATAATAATAATAAGTTATAATTATTCTATTATTGCTATAGTCACTGACAGTTATAACAATAAGAAGTGTAAAGCTCTTAATGAGACAATCACACGTGGAAAATAAGAATATTAACCACTTAGAAATAATATAAATATTATTTATAGAAGAATTAAAACACACACTGTGCATAAATAATTCTTATAGAATAAAATTATATATAAACAAATTAATACTAGATAACAAGATATAGAGCTTTAGAGAAAACCTACTTATAATATTTATTTAATACAACAAGTCAATCAACCACAGTTATTATATTAAATAAGAATTATAAGTTAAAAACACGCCAAAAATCAATATTTTTAAAGATAAAACAATTTTTCATAAAAAAAATTATGATTAAAGAGTTTTTAAGAGGAATTTCTGGATTTTAAAAGATATATAAGATGATTAATTTTATATAATAAAATATATTATTGGTGATTACAACAATAACCTAAACTCTATGATTTCAATTGTTTAATTTTAATTCTTAAAGAATAAAATAACTTAAGAATTACTTTAATAATAAGATTTTATATTTAATAAACCTTTACCTGTTTAAATTTCTAATATGATTTGATTGATAATTGGTGAGGGACAAAACCAGTGATGAAAAGACTCTTTTTATGTCTTCAGAGCAGCTCTCATGATTCATAATGGATATATAGGGCGTGCTCAGGTCAAAACTGAAAAACCATGCTTGGAAATAAAGTTCTTATCTTAATGTAACTTGATTTTAATTTCAATTTAAAGTTAACAGGGTTATTCTTAACTCCATGTAACTTTAATCCTCATTTAAACTAATTATTTTTAGTTTTTAATATAAAGAAACTTATTTATATTAAGGGTCATCAAATGAACAACACAAAAATAGAGTTTCAAGCAGAAATCTCTTAAACTCAATTTTTGATGAATTTTTAAAGAGATTATAATTTTCTTTGGATTTTAATTAAAAGAGTAAACTTCCAGGCTACTTACCCAGGAAATTTATTTGTAAAAGATACTTAAAATTTAATTTATATGTAGATAATATTAAATTGTAAGCTGTGTGAAATTTTCAAGCAAATCCATTAAGAATTGGATTTGGAATGAATTTTTGAAGTTATTGCTATTTTTCCACATAAAATAGCAATACACACCAAACCTTAAGTTTTGATAAGGTTTTAATGCTTGTAACCTTAACGATTCAAGCTTGTTTAAGATTTTTAAGCTTATTTAAGCTTTTTAAGCTTAATTAGGCTTTGAAAGTTCTTAAAACCTTGATTTCAAGCCTGCATATTGGGATTTACCCTTTGGCAGCTTGAAATTCCTGTCTAATTTGGGATAAAACCAGTTTAAACTTGAATTTTGGATAAAAGTCTAATCTTAAAGTTTAAATAAGGTTGAAAATCCTCCAATACAGGTGGACAACCTCAATTGAATCCTTGCAGATCCAAAAAGTTGGGCACCCCAGCTCTATTTGTTCTTTTTCCTTTGTCCCACCTTTTTGCGTATATTTTGCCCTTTTATTTATTTGAAGCCATACTTTGGCCTTAAATCCTTTTAAATTGAGCTCACGCAGCATTTACATTCTGTATGGCAAATCCTTAGCCAATTCAGTAAATATACACCACCCCTCAATTTTAACTAAAATTTTGGTAAGTTTGCATAAACCTTATGCAACTTTAAATTTAAGCTTATTTAAGCTTAAATTTAACAATTTTAAAAAAATGTTCAAAAAGCTACATTAGTACTGTGAGATTCTTAAATCTTCTATTAGCATAAGAAATAAGTGTTTTTGAGTATAGCACCTTATGGATGTACTCTAGGTTATTTTTGGTGTAGAATCCAAAAATGACATAATATGTATAACTTTGTGTATCCAAAAACAAGTTGTACTTATTTTTTGTTATTTTTTATTTTGAATTCAATTAAAAAGTCTGTTGAAGACAATTTTAACTGTGTATAAAGTTATTTGTGGCCTGATGGGTATGTTATACATACCTCACAGGCTCACATTCCCTACCACCAAAAAAGAATTGTACCACAATTTTTTCTTTTGTAGTATACCCCCCCAAGTTATTTGGGGGGGTATAATCCACTGTCCAACCTCTCTACTCATACTTTTTTAAGTATGTAAAGCACACAATTCAAACTTTTCATTGAGCAATTGGTCTTCTCTCATGTCTGAACCTTCTGAGGAACTTTTGGGAATCAGATATTTTGCTTTATACAATCCATTCATCTTCATGTTGTGGATTTTTATACCTTACTAAGTATTCTCTTTCATTTTTTCCCCTAAGTCTTCTATCTTTCAAGACTTTTAGTACCTTTTTCTCCCCACTTTGATCTAGTGGGGGTACTTCTAAGAGTGTAATGCTTTACTAGACTGACAGGGAAAGTTGGATGTTTGCTTTCCAGTTCTCCTGACAGTTTTACCTGTACTGCATTTGTCCCATGAAGGGCTTTAATAATAAATGGTCCTGCAAAGGAATCTTGCAATTTCTTTGGGCTTTAATATTATTGAAGTTCAAGGTTCAAACCAGTATTAAATCCCCTACTTTGAATCCTGGGGTCTTATGACTTTTATCCCATTTCTGTTTAGCATATTCAAAGGCATCATTCATGCTTTGATCTTCATGATGTATCACTTTATCAAGCAATAACTTAAAGCTTGAAGCAGTTGGATGAATATCAACCAGATCTTTTTTCAAAGTATCAATTGGAAGTTTGGGGTTCCATCCTTTTTCCAACATTGCAGGAGTTTTGCCTGTTGAAGCGTGGATGGAGGTCTTGTAAGCTAATTCCAATGCTGATATAAGAGTACACCAATCATCGGTAAAGCCATCAGAATCTTTAAGCTCCAGGCCATAAGCACAAAATCTTCTAATCATGTCCTCAAGGGTTTTAATCATTCTTTCTGCCAGCCCATCGTATTGTGGATGGTAGGCTGTTGAGAATGATAGTTTTGTACCCAAAATCGTATGTAAATTAGTCCATAAGGCTGATGTGAATTTTGGGTCTCTATTACTGATAATATTTTTAAAGAGACCAGTATGGGATATGACTCTATTCCAAATCAAAAGAGCTGTATCCATAGCTGTGTCACCTTTATGACATGGTAAGAAGATTGGTGTTTTTCTATAATTGTCCACAATAACAAGACATGCAATGTAGCTTTTATCACCTCCAGGTGGTAAGGCAGTTACCCAATCCATGTGAACCACTTCCCATGGGTTACTTGGTTCTTTAATATGGATCATTAAACCGAATCTTTTACCAGTAGCTTTATTGGCTTTCTGGCATCTATCACAACTGTGACAGTACTCAATGACATCTTTTCTCCAAGATGGCCACCAGGCACATGTCTTAATTCTTTCTATAGTTCTGTCTTCAGACAGATGTCCAGAATCCATGTTATCATGGAATTCTAGTTGTATGGTGTTAATTAACATTCTACTAAATAGGACCATGACACATGTGGGTTTAGATCTATGATATAGTATACCATCAAACAAATGGAATCCCCCATTATCATAAGATGTTTTCCAAATATCATCCAGAGAATTAGCCAAGGCTACATATTTGCAATCTTTATCAAGTAGAGCAGTAAGAATATGACAAGTCTTAACTTGCTTATAGCTTTCTCTAACTTCATCAAAGAATTCTTTTCCAACGTCTGTAATATTAATTCCTTCAATTGGAATTTGAGTTTCTGCACTTGTAGGAACACAGGCAGGGTTATCAGGTGTATTTGGTAATGCCCATCTACTTAAGCCATCAGCATTTTTATGAATATTTCCAGCTTTATGTACTATGGTCATATTGCCTCTATAATCTTGTATAGCAATCTGCCATCTTAACATGTGTCTGTTTGGAGTCTTCATGTTAAGAAGTGATTTTACTGCATTACAATAAGTAATTACTTCAAACATACTACCATCAAGATAGTAATGAAGTTTTTCCAAAGCCCAAACAAGGCAAAGGCACTCCATTTGGAGAGCTCCATATCTTTCCTCAGTAGGTTTAATTTGTCTTTAAATAAAACAAATTGGACCTTCATAAGGTTTGTCATTGACAATTTGAATTTGATTAAGAGCAGCTCCTAAACCTTCACCACATGCATTAATATACAGCTTGAAAGGAAGTTTCCAGCCTGGCATCAATAATAATGGTGCAATGGTCAAGGCATACTTGATTTTATCATATGCTTGAATCCTCTCCTGTGTCATTTCATAAACAGTTTTCTGATCACAAATTCTGTATAATGATCTGGCATGAATTGCAAAATCTTTAAGGTGTTGCCTGTAATAACTGGCAAACCCTAAAAAAGACATCATTTCTTTTTTGTTCTGGGGCATTTGCTTCAGTAAAACTGCAGCCACTTTGTTTTTGTCAACACCAAGCCTCAGTCCTGAGACTACATGTCCTAGAGCCTTTAACTAATGAAACCCAAAATTACATTTTTTAAGAGATATTTTCATGTTCACTTGAAGAATTTCCTTAAGTACTAATGAAAGTCTCTCTAAATGTAATTTCCAGGTTTCTGAACAAATGATAATGTCATAAATACAAATGATTAACCATCCTTCTGACAATTCATGTGGGAAGGTGGTGTTCATCATTCTCTGATAATGAGAGGGTGCATTTTTAATACCAAAAGGCATTCTCAAATACTCATAAATCCCACAATGAGAAATTATCCTCAATAATTTCCTAGCATGAGGTGTCAAAACATTCTTATGGAAGCCTTTCAGGGAATCCATGGAAGTAATGAATCTTGCTTTGGATAATTGAGTCAAAGTCTCATGAATTCTAGGCATTGGATGCCTGTCTGGAATAGTACAGGTATTCAGTGCTCTAAAATCACCAACCATCCTTGACTTATCATTATGCCAAGTAATGATTACTGGAGTTGTGACTTCTACCTCCTCATTGTGTCCAACATTTCTAAGAACTCCCAGTTTCATGAATTCATTAATATGACTTTCTAATGCGTCTCTAGCCCTAGGGCTAGCTGGGTAAGCTGGTCTTGTTAATAGTGGTGGATAAGGCCTTTCCACATTAAGCATAATGTCCACTTCAGGGCCTTTTATAGCCCAAGTGGTTCATTATCTGAAGCAAAGTCTTCCCTGTATTGAAATAAAATTTCAACCAGTTCTTCCTTCATTTCTGGAGTTAATTCAGGACCAATTTGTGCTTCAATCAATTGACTTGACATAAATGTTTCCTTATTTACATTTCTTACTTGTTTAATGACAGTAATTTCTCTTTTTTCTAGAGGAAAAGCAAATTTTTGTCTTTTATTTTCCCTTATAGTGAAATACTTGTCTTTATGATTATTAATATCAATACCATAAATATTGAGATAATCATCCCCAAGTATAAAGTGTTGTGAAGTACAATCATTCATGACAACAATTTCAACTTTCAATCTTATACTTACTGCAGGATGAGGAAATATAATGGCTGCCTCAAATACACCCAAAGGGTGCATATTTTGGCTAGCACTGCTGAATGTTATACCCTCAATTGGCATTAGTTTGTCTTGCCAATTGTTATAAGCTTTGTCAAGATAATTCTTTCCAACACAAGTGCAAAAAGCACCTGAGTCAAGGTGTACCTTGGCTTCAGTGTTGTTTATCACAATATTAGTGATACAAGATGAACCAGCTGTATAACCTTTACCTCTGGCAGGTTTGATTTTTTGCATTTTGGCATCTTGAACATTTATGAGATCCATACATTAATCACTATATTGTGGTAAATGAGTGTGTACCTCAGTGACTTCAAAAGAAACATTAATGTTTTCTATACTAAGCTCCTCTGGTACTTCTTCTTCTTCTGAGGGCTCAGAATCACTTTCATGTAAAGATACATCAGTTGGTTCTTTTGTGTCTTCCACTTTTTCAACATTTATCTCATTAATTCTTGTCCTTTTTGGATAAGTGTCAGCTAAATGAGATGTACTTCCACATTTGTGACATTTCAAAGGAAGTCTGTCTTGTGGCTTATTTGGCTTTGAAATTGGTTTCCCATTAGTCTTGTTGTCTATTGGGGATTTGGACCAATTTCTTCCAATTTTTGTTCTAGTAGTGATGTCCTCCATAGCATTGATATACTCTTCTGTAGAGCAAGGCTCACTAAACCTGCTTCTTATAGCATGCTCAAGGTCACCACCACACTTTTTTAATATCCTTTTATGTATCATTGTTTCAGACATATCAGGATGAAGGGCAGTTAATCTGTCCTTCTGTTTAAGAAACCAAGACATTGGCCTGTCCCTCTCAATATTAAAGATTGCTTCTTCAAAGGAATTTTCCATTATAAATCTCCAGGAATCATTTGCCCATTTGGAAATAATTTGTTCTTTCCACCAAGGCCAAGAATGTTTACCATTGTCTTGTCACATTTTGTAATACCATTTCTTTGCTGATCTGGTAAATAATGAGTGTATTTTGGCACTTATGTATTCATCTGATATGTTAAAGTCTTCTTTAAACATATCAATTTTTTTCATAAATTCCATATGATTATATCCTCCTTCACCATTGAAGGTTGGCCATTCCTCTAATTTTAGAATGTCTTTGAAATTGCAAGCAGTTTCCACCTCATTACTTGAAATGTTATGATGTAAATCATTGAGCACATTTCTGTCGAGAATTGGTGTCAGCCTGTGACCCAAAACCAGAGCACAAGCATGACAACCAAAATACCATAAACTAATGGTATAGCCAAGATACCACCAAAACATGGAGCTGAGCCAAATTAGCTCAAAAGGTTTCAGACGAACTGAAAAACTCACCTCTTTCTGAAAATATAAGTCCCATCACCATAGGACAAAGAATAACAAAGTTATTCCTGCTCAAAGTTGTTGCTTAGCATAAACCTTAATTTTCACCTCTCATCTACAATCTAAAAGAAGAGGCTTAACCCCATCAAATGGGTATTCAGAATGAAGCTCTAAGTCAGGGCTATCCAATGATACTAGCCAAACTGAGCTAGCACCAGTATTCTTGAGTTATGGTCAAATTCAGGCCAAATAAGGGTGAACATAACATTCACCTTTCATCTAACTTCTACAGTTTTGGTGTGAGCTACTTTAAGGCTGGATCTTTTTGGAAAGGGAACAATCAGGGCTATCTGATGGTGCCTTTCACTTCCTCATATCCCAACTATAACAGAAGTTATGAGGCAAACAAGCTCCATACAGCTTTTTTGCCCAATCCATGCCTATGTACAAAAACCTTGTACATGGGATAACTTTGTCATATTTATTGATAACCATACCAAATTGGGTATCATTGTATAGAGCTCATACAGGGCTATCCAATGTGCCAACATTGAGCATGATATCTCAAAAACTGACAAAGGTATGGCCATTTGAATGTTATAATCCCACAATATGGCCAATACAGCTATATTATGACAGGATACAGTTGTGCTCTGATTATGAGGTGTCAAACAGACAAAGAAGCATGTTAATACTTCAATACCTCATAAGTCAGTAAATAATGGGGTCCCATACAGTTTCTGTACAGCATTCTACACGTCATACACGTCAGAATCAGGCTGTGGGGTCCCCAGATGAAAATCTTCACCCTGTATTGGTGAAAACTGCCCAGATGCCATTTCAAAACCACATCTGAGCCCAATACAGGGTATACAGGATGTTTCCAAACCACAAGTCAGTCCTGGAGGGTGAAAAATCTTCACTTCCTCTCCGTGGAAAGGTCTAGCACCCTTTACACCCCATTTCAGGATAAAAAGGAGGCTTTTCACAGCCAGAATTGTCTTTTAATCCTGCTCTTCAATACCCTATGTAGTAAACTGTCAAAAACAGTTTTACTCTTGGGTAATAATCAGGTAGACGCTTAATTTAAAGTATTGTAGTCTTTATTATTGTAACCCAACAGGTAAAGCTGCACCCAGGGCTTTCAACAGTGCTCACCACCACTATATTCCTTATAGTAAAGCCCTCTTATTATTAAATTAAACCATCTTTAACTCTTATAAAAGTCTTTTAAATCTTTATTTACCATGTCACAGTCATAGTTAAGAGTTATAAATACTTTTTAATACTCTCATCATAGACTCAGCCTGACAATTGGTGTGGATTGCCTTGGCAATTCATTTTTCAGTGATATATTATGAATACTTGAGTGAATGTCCTCTTGTAATTCAAGTCTTGCATTATCACTTTTTTCCAATTGTTCTTGGAAAAGAGCTGCATTGTTACCAGTTGAATTTTCAAAGTTTTGGACTTGTAATTTCAATTCTCTTAACTGTCCAATTATAAAAGAAATTGAATTGTCATCTGGTTGATTTAGCAAAGTAACTTTAGACTCAATTCTTGCAAAAATTTGCGTCAAATACACAATATTGTCTTTATTGACATTTTCAAGGCCAATAATGGTCTTTTGTTGTTCTTTCACTTGTAATATCTCATTACCCAACTTTTGTTGGATATACTCAAATGTTTTAAACTTTGTCATAATTTCTTTATTGCAACATTCAAATTGAGTTACAAGCTTAACAAGATCTATTTCTTTGGGAAAGATTGGCTCAATCTTTCCTCATCCTTGTTTTTGATTTCCATCAGAGTTCTTGCAATGCTGAACACATTGTCCGTGGCTATTTTTTCTTTCTTTGGGATTCTGTAATTCTGTGGGTAAGGCTTGTTCCATTTGGGCTTTGCCTTTTGCTTGCCCTTCTGGTTTGTCTTTGGGGCTTGCTTGGGCTTGCTTGGCACTTGTTGAGGCGGATTTTTGCTGGTGGATTCTTGGGGAGCTTCCACTTGGCTGTTTTCCTTGCCTTGGGCCAATTTCTTCTTCTGATCCTCTGATAACATGATTTGGTTTTTAACCAAGCTTTTATCTTTTGGACTTTTCCTTTGCAAGACATTGGTGTCCAACCCTTCAGAAGTTCTTCTGTCTTTTCTGGCCCCATGAACTTCTTCACTTGAAGATAAGAGTTCATGGTGCCTATCCAAAGACTTGGGAGAAGTTCCCACTCTTGCTGTTTGGCGGCCATAAACCAGCTCTTGTACTGACACTGGTAAATCTCCACTTCTGCCTGTTGGAAATGATTCAGGTCTAACAGCAATAGCAGTTATGTCAGCTTCTGGACTCTCAATAAGAGGTTCAAAGGTGCTGGCTAACCTTTGGGAACTTGTGGAAGCTCTGGCATCCTCTATTTGTGCCTCTCCTCTGGGCTGACATTCTTGTCTTTTTGATTTATGACTGGAATGCCCTGGTCCGGATCCATTCAATTGGATGGAGTAATTACTTCCACTTATAGTAGGAGTCATTGTACGTCAATTTGAAGAAAAAATAGACTAAGAATGAATTGAATTCACCTGCTGGACCTTTAAAGGGTTCTTTAGTTATCAAACCCCTTGGTGCTGGGCTGGCTTGAATTTCAATACTAGACTCTGAGGCTTCAGAGTCTGAAGAGCTGTCACTCATTGATAACACTAGAAAAAAATGAAAATATAAGTTATTTTATCAAAAAATAAAAATAACTTATAAACTCAACTTATTGAATAAATCTGTTTTAATGTAATTTATGGCAAATTACGTAAAAAAAAAGACAAATTTCTAAGATAAAAGAAAAAAATATTTTGAGTAAAGATTTTCAATTTTTTAATTTTTAATTTTTAGTTTTATTTTCTTTAAAGAAATAATAATTGTGCAATTAACAAGTTTATTAATAAAAATTGTATCATTATTCACTTTATACTAGAATAACTCAAAGAATAAATTTCAAGTCTGTGATGTGAAAAAGCCACTAGTTAGACAAAATAAATTTATTCCAAGTCACTCAATAGTATGTTGTTTCAAACAATATTCTCAAGAAAAAAACAACTTTATTAATATTATAAGAATTATTTTTAAGGGATAAGTCCCAAGAAAGCCAATATTAAGAGAAATATGGCAATTTTACGTCAAAAAATAGTAACATAAGGTCTAGAATATGATTTATGTCCCAAAAATTGGTTAAAATCACGGCCAGGCCCCCAAATGTAAGGCTTTTCTATGAAACTCTTGATAATAGTAGCAAAATCAAGAGTACTATGACTGTTCTCAGTGGAAATATATAATATAATAAAATATTACAACCACAAATTTAAATATAATTATTAAAAATAATTATTTAAAAAAAAGAATTTAATTATTATTTTAAAAACATAATGATAAAAAAATATAATAATTATAATAAATTATAATTATTCTGTTATTGTTATAGTCACTGACAGTTATAACAATAAGAAGTGTAAAGCTCTTAATGAGACAATTACACGTGGAAAATAAGAATATTAACCACTTATAAATAATATAAATGTTATGTATAAAACAATTAAAACACACACTGTGCAGAAATAATTCTTATAGAATAAAATTCTATATAAAAAAACTAATACTAGATAAAAAAGATATAGAACTTTACAGAAAACTTACTTATAATATTCATTTAATACAACAAGTCAAACAACCACAGTTATTATATTAAATAATAATTATAAGTTAAAGACACGCCAAAAATCAATATTTTCAAAGATAAAACAATTTTTCATAATAAAAATTATGATTAAAGAGTCTTCAAGAGCAATTTGTGGATTTTAAAAGATATTTAAAATGATTAATTTTATATAATAAAATATATTATTGGTGATTACAACAATAACCTAAACTCTATGATTTAAATTGTTTAATTCTAATTAATAAAAAATAACTTAACTCAAACATTACTTTAATAATCAGATTTTCTATTCAATAAGACTTTACCTGTTTAAATTTCTAATATTATTGGATTGATAATTGATGATGGACAACACCAGTGATGAAAAGACTCTTTTTATGTCTTCAGAGAAGCGCTCATGATTCATAGTGGATATAGAGGGCGTGCTCAGGTCAAAACTGAAAAACCATGCTTAAAAATAAATTTCTTATCTTAATGTAACTTAATTTTAATTTCAATTTAAAGTTAACAGGGTTATTCTTAACTCCATGTAACTTTAATCCTCATTTAAACTAATTACTTTAAGTTTTTATTAGAAATAAACTTATTTATATTAAATTTCATCACATGAGAAACTTAAAAATAGAGTTTCAATCAGAAATCTCTTAACCTCAATTTTCAATTAATTTTTGAAGAAATTATAATTTTCTTTGGGTTTTAATTAAAAGAGTAAATTTCCAGGCTAATTACCCAGAAAAGATATTTATAAATGATACTTAAAATTTAGCTTATATGTAGATAATATTAAATTGTAAGCTGTGTGAAATCTTCAAGCAAATCCATTAAGAATTGGATTTTTAATGGATTTTTGAAGTTATTGCTATTTTTCCACGTAAAATAGGAATACACACCAAACCTTAAGTTTTGATAAGGTTTTGATGCTTGTAACCTTAAATTTTTAAGCTTATTTACACCTTTTAAGATTAATTCAGCTTTGAAAGTTCATAAAACCTTGTTTTCAAGCCTGCATATTGGATTTAACCTTTGGCAGCTGGAAATTCCTGTCTAATTTGGGATAAAACCAGTTTAAGCTTTAATGTTGGATCAAAGTCTAATCTTAAAGGTTAAATAAGGTTGAAAATCCTCCAATACAGGTGGACAACCTTAATTGAATCCTTGCACATCCAAAAAGTTGGGCACCCCAGCTCTATTTGTTCTTTTTCCTTTGTCCCACCTTTTTGCGTATATTTTGCCCTTTTATTTATTTAAAGCCATACTTTGGCCTTAAATCCTTTTAAATTGAGCTCACGCAGGATTTACATTCTGTATGGCAAATCCTTAGCCAATTCAGTAAATATACACCACACCTCAATTTTAACTAAAATTTTGGGAAGTTTGCATAAACCTTATGCAACTTTAAATTTAAGCTTATTTAAGCTTAAATTTAACAATTTTAAAAAAATGTTAAAAAAGTTACATTATTACTGTGAGATTCTTAAATCTTCTATTAAAATAAGAAATAAGTGTTTTTGGGTATAACACCTTATGGATGTACCCTAGGTTATTTTTGGTGTAGAATCCAAAAATGACATCATATTTTTGACTTTGTTTATCCAAAAAGAAGTTATACCTATCTTTTGTTATTTTTTATTTGAAATTCAATTAAAAAGTCTGTTGAAGACAATCTTGACTGAGTATAAAGTTATTTGTGGCCTTATGGGTATGTTTTACATACCTCACAGGCTCACAAATTGCCACCCAGAAGACTAGAAAACCACAAAACTCTGCCATCATACAAGGTAAACCAACCTTGATAGCTTGTACAGGGACGTTTACCATAATTAACCCAGTTTTAACCTTTGAAGGAAATTTTCCAAAAGCAGCTGAATGCAAATTTGTACAAATAAGAGTTAAATTTAAATACCCTAAGAACAACAATTTTTTTGAAAGATGCTCAAATAATGTAAGGGTCAGGAAAACCGTAAATGAGAAGAGTAGAAAATATGAGTAACTGGATTGCAAAATGAGAGCACACCTGAAAGATGCTCAAACAACATAAGGGTCAGGAAAACAGTAAATGAGAAGAGTAGAGAATATGAGTAGCTGGATGAGGGACAGCTACACATGTTGTCTACTGGCTTTAAATAGTAAACACACTCTAGATAGCGCGGTGATCTTCAGAGAACTATACATCAATTGTCTATAGTGATATGTTCTAAGTAATTAACTTTAATAAGAGTAACTGTATTACAACAAGGATTTCTAGTAACAAGGTAAATTAGATTTAATTTAACACCCTCCCATGCTCAAGAGTTGCAACTACAGGATAAACAGTGCTGCACAGTGGGTCTGGTGCAAGACACAAGACAGGCTTTTGGTGAGAACGTCATCCACCATCAGATTAGTAGCCACATACTCCAAACTGATATCCCCTCCATTAAGTAGCTGCCGGCACCAATGGAGTCAAAGCTTGATATGTCGAGTTCGGTGCTGATATAATGTGTTCTTGAGGAGCGCAATTGCTCCCTGAGTGTCACACAGTGGTTTGGCCTTCAAATCTAAGCCAAAATTGGAAACAAGCTCTAAGATCCAGCATATGTCTTGAAAGCAATTGGAGATTGACCTGTATTCCACTTCAGTTGAGGAGAGAGAAACAACATCCCATTTGGAAGTTTTCCCTCCCACCAGGCCGTAAAAGAAGAGACAACTTCCTGAAAATGACCTAGAATCAAAGTTTGATCCCCAGTCGGAGTCACAGTACAAGGTAACCACAGAGTTGATGCCCAACTCACCAAGGGAAATTCCCCAAGTTTGAGTGCCACTCAAGTATTGTAACACATGTTTGAAAGCGGCTTCATGCTCACTGCTGGGATCGTTGAGAAATTGGGCCAGACAAGAGGCAGAGTAGGCAAGGTCCGTCCTGGTGCAGGTGACAAGATATTTGAGAAGACCAATGGCACGCCAATAATTGATTGAAGCTGCAGGGGCATTGGTGTCCCCTCTGGGAAGAAGCCTGGATCCAGGCACCTGCAGAGTTGATGCCGACTTGCAGTCTTGCATTCCAAAAGTAGCCAGAAAGTTATTGATGTACATTTCTTGAGAAATAAATAGACTACGCTTTTTCCTGTTTCTTTCTACCATCCCTAGTACATACCAAGGTTTGCCTAAGTCCTTCATGTCAAATGCCAGGGATATTTCCAATCGAAACTTTTGAAGCTTCCTCCCACCAATGACCAGGTCAGCAAAATGAAGGAAAACAAAGCAGGGATCCTCACCATTAGGTATAAAAAGACAAGGGTTGGCGGCTGACAATCAAAATGCAGAGTCTTCAAAGAACCTCTTTATGCAAAGATACCAGTTTCTTGGACTTTGCTTGAGGCCATAAAGAGATTTATTCATCTTGAGGCATATATCCCCCTTGAGTGAGGAAGTGTAGCCTTCTGGAACACAAATATGCAGGTTTTTGTCCAGATCACCATGCAGAAAGGCAGTCTTGACATCCATTGGGTGGAGAACAAGATCATTTGCTGCGCAGTAACCCAGAAGAAAACAAATGCTTGATTACTGCTCAGTTGGAGCAAAAGTCTCATGGAAATCAAGATTTTCCACCTGAAGAAAGCCTTTGACACACAGCCGGGCTTTGGCCTCTACAGGATTACCACTTGAGTCTGTCTTTTCACAAAAAACCCTGACAGTGTTGAGTAGACAGAACGAGCCATTGTAAGGGACCTCCTCCAGGCCACAATGGCATTCCAGGATTGCAAATTCATTCTGAATGGCAATGATCCACTTTTTGGTGGAATCCAACCAAAGTGCATCATGGTACAAACCAGGGTTGGCATCTGAGTATGTAATGGATACTAAGATTCACTCAAGAAATCTTTAAATTAATGAGTGTGTACTAAATTACCCAGTTAATGAATATGAACTCAATAAGTCACGTAACATATACAAGCCTAGTGAGTAGGAGTTTCAGTAATTAAATACAAGTGCGTATACCAGGTAACGCCCCACTGCGCAACAAATCATTATTGCAACAAAAGCCCAAAGAAAAACATTTTCACCAAACATTTCATCTATTTAAGTTACAAAGCATGCCTGATGATAACTAATTCATCCAAAAAGCAAATTTTGAAGTCAGATCATTAAGCATAAGGGCTTGTTTCATCATTTAGCCATTCTTTCAGGCATGTCAGATGAGATATAGTTTGCGCCCCTAGGGCTTCCCAAGTCGGGGTTCTGAGCCTACCACTATGAGGGAAAACACGTTTGATGCAAGTAGAGCCCGCTGGAATAGTCAAGTAATGCAGGGCAATTTGCCCCAACATAGGGAAGTTTCCTGTGATGATTTGGCGCTGTAATAAGGTCAGAATTCAGCAAGGACTACAAAGCAAACCATGCCTACCTTCCAATAATTGATTATGGGTTCTCCCTTTGTCATGGGATACAAATTTTTTAAGTAACAGACTAGTTCATCTCCTTGGCCGTTTGGAACATCGTAAGATGCCTCAATAAGTGATTCTTTCAAATGGCGAAGTAAATCCAGTTGTTCACTTTCACTCATGTCTTGAGGTGAGCTTGTCCTGCAGTTTGCGTGATCTTCTATTTTTTTCTTGAGATTAATGAGGCCATATCACTGTTCAAGACTTCTATCACCTCTTTCAATCGATGATGTGGCACACACAACTGTTTAAAAATGCCTTCGCGTTACTTGGGATTGAACAAACATGCGATTAGACTGTGATTGTTGGACATCTCCAACTCATAATACTTATATAGCTTCTCTTGTGCACACTGGCAGGAATGTTGCCAAGTATTGGTACTGACACTTGCATAATGCAATAAACAAGTAAGGAGTACCTGGTAGTATGGCAAGACAACATGCTTTGTCAGACCTTTGGATTAGAAAACGTTGCATGATTGTTCTAACATCTCCAGGATTGGCTCCATGAATTCCATCGCACTCCAATGTTCTTCAGTCAGCTGATATGATTGATTTTCTGGTAAATTAGTATACAATTGAAGAGACAATTTTAAACAACGTGCCCTTTGGATTTTCTGGGAGAAGTAGTTCCATCGGGTCATTGGGATGGTTATTGGAAGAACCTTGGGCTCACATGTTTTATTGCATGATTGTATGAATAAGTCTCTGTCACAGCCAAGGAGGCAGGGGCATTACCAATCATCTTCAACAATCATTACCTCAGTGGTACCCTTCAAAACCCAATCAGCAACAATCATTATTTCATCGATACCCTTCAAAACCCAATCTGCAAGGGGGTTTCATTCTACATTCTCCAAATACAGTTTCAGACCTCAATACAGTTCCATACAGGCAAGACCCAAATACAGGATTCACCAAATACAGGCCTTTCATCAATACAGGTGCAAATACCTGTATTGACTGTATAACCTGTATTGGATTCACCAATACAGGATTCAATCCCACATACAACTTCTTCCAGCATACAGGCCAGTATCTCAACACTCAAACTCCAAGGCTGGTATTTCTCACATATACCAGCCCCTCTTCAGCCGGCTGGGGGTTTTTCCCCCAGTTAATTAAAATATTGGATTTATTAATTAATATTATTTTATTTCTCATTTAAGAAATATTTTTTTATTATTTATTAAGTTAGTCTTTGCCTTCCCTCACCTGTTCAGTAGAGTCCTGGTGGCCATATCCTTTATTAATCCTTTTCTCTTTTCTGAACAGGTTGAAACAGTGGTACAGAATTATTTGTGGTTGGCTCTTTATTATTGCTTTTGTTTTCCTCTCATATCTTTTAACTCTTATTATTTTATGACTAGGAAATTATTATCTTATTTCATTACTCTTATCATTTGAATATCTCATTTTGAGCCCTCCATAAGTAAGTCTGTTCACTGAGTGCCAGGCCCTCTTCACTTAGAAGAGCCCCTGTGACATTATTTTAATTAACTCATAATTGCTTCTTTTTCTTTCATTCATTTTATTCATTTCTCCCATTCTTCAATTATGATCTTTTCATGATTTTATGATTTTTATGATTTTTATGATTTTTTCTCTCTCATCAATTTTCATCTCATTCTTTTCATTCAAATGAAAATTGATTCTCTTTCTCATTTCAAAAATTTCTGCTGACCATTTCACTTTATCATTATCATTCTCATTTCTCTTTTTTGTCTGAATTCAGGTTTTTATCAGGTTATTTGAGTGGAATTATTTGGGTTAATTGATTAATCATTCAGGGATTTTATTGATTTGGGGTATTCAGTGATTTTGGATTTTGAAATTTCTCAAGATTATTGATTTATTGATTGATTCCTCAAGACATTGTTTTCACCTCAAGATTTTGAATTGACTTTGATTGAATTGATTTGACTACTCAAGATAGCTGATTTATCCTCAAGATTTGATTTAATTGATTGATTTGAATTTGATTCCTCAAAAAAATTGAATTGACTTTTGAAGATATTTGTCACAGCCAAGGAGGCAGGGGCATTACCAATCATATTCCACAATCATTACTTCATTGATACCCCTCAAAACCCAATCAGCAAGGGGGTTTCATTCAAGATTATCCAAATACAGTTTTCATACAGGCAAGATCCAAATACAGTTTCAAACCTCAATACAGTTCCTACAGGCAAGACCCAAATACAGGATTCACCAAATACAGGCCTGTAATCAATACAGGTGCAAATACCTGTATTGACTGTATAACCTGTATTGGATTCACCAATACAGGATTCAATCCCACATCCAACTTCTTCCAGCATACAGACAAGTATCTCAACACTCAAACTCCAAGGCTGGTATTTCTCACATATACCAGCCCCTCTTCACCCACCTGGGGGTTTTTCCCCCAGTTAATTAAAATAGTTGATTTATTATTTAATATTATTTTATTCTCACTTTGGAATATTATTTTATTATTTACTAAGTTAGTCTTAGCCTTCCCTCACCTGTTCAGTAGAGTCCTGGTGGCCATATCCTTATTAATCACTTTTCTCTTTTCTGAACAGGTTGAAACAGTGACTCAGGATTATTTGTGGTTGGCTCTTTATTATTGCTTTTGCTTTGTCTCTCTTATCTTTTATACTTATTATTTTATGACTAGGAATTTATCCTCTTACTCCATTACTCTCATCTTTTGAGTATTTCCTTTTGAGCCCTCCATAAGTAAGTCTGTTCACTGAGTGCCAGGCCCTCTTCATTTTAGAAGAGCCCCTGTGACATTATTTTAATTAACTCATAATTGCTTCTTTTCTTTCATTTATTTTATTCATTTCTCTCATTCTTCAATTATGATCTTTTCATGATCTTATGATTTTTATGATTTTTATGATTTTTTCTCTCTCATCAATTTTCATCTCATTCTTTTCATTCAAATGAAAATTGATTCTCTTTCTCATTTCAAAATTTCTGCTGACCATTTCACTTTATCATTATCATTCTCATTTCTCTTTTTGTCTGAATTCAGGTTTATCAGGTCATTTGAGTGGAATTATTTGGGTTAATTGATTATTCATTCAGGGATTTTATTGATTTGGGGTATTCAGTGATTTTGGATTTTGGAAATTTCTCAAGATTATTGATTTATTGATTGATTCCTCAAGACATTGATTTCACCTCAAGATTTTGAATTGAATTTGATTGAATTGATTTGATTGACTTGATTTGACTACTCAAGATAACTGATTTATCCTCAAGATTTGATTTAATTGATTGATTTGAATTTGATTCCTCAAGAAAATTGAATTGACTTTTGAAGATATTGATTGAATTCCTCAAGACTTAATTGATTTGATTTTGATTGACTTGATTTGACTTATTGATTGAAATTGATTATTCATAAGAATTTGACTTTGTCATATTCACTCTTCAAGATTTATTCATATTGATTCACTTCAAGATTATTGATTGATTTCTCAAGTTCATCAAGATTTTCATTTGATTGTTTTGGTCAAGCCTTATTTCATTCAAAGTATCATCAAGTTTTATTCATTCTTCTTTTATAATGCCAGTTCAGCATAGCCCTCCAGCCAAGAATACTAGATCCCAGAAGATTCCAGCTGTTCTCACTCCTACAGCAAGGGCTCCTCTTGACCGCACACCATCAGTTCATCAACTGAGTGCAAATTTGGACAGAGGACCACCAATGGAAGGAGCAGCACCCTCAAGAAGAGGTGGAATGAAATCTAGAAGATCAAGATCCTTTTCTGGACTTTTGGGTGGCTACCCTGGCATGTCTGAAGGTGCAAGAGCAAGATTAGGGGAAGTTGAAGATGAGGAGGGGGAAGAGTCTGTGGAAGAGGAAGAATCTGAGGAGACTGAAGTGGCAGCTGCCTTGGAAGGTGCTCCTGAAGTTCCTGAGGCTCCAAATCTAGCCCTTTCTAATCAACCTTCTGTCTCTCAAGCTGAACCAAATTTCCTCAAGATGATGGAGCAAATGACTCAGTTTATGGGACAACTCACTCAAGCAGTTGCCCCAAGGGACACTTCAAAAGCCCCTGCATTCAAGACTCCATCAATGAAGGCACCTGATTCTTTTGATGGTACTAAAGCTTATAAATTGAGAGGATTTATTCAATCTTGTCAATTAATTTTCCATAATGACCCAGCAAACTTCTTCTCTGACAGGAAGAAGGTTTTGTACTCAACTTCTTTTCTTACTGGTAGAGCTGGCAAATGGATTGAACCTTACCTCTCAAATATCTCCAATGAAGACCCTTCTTATCTCCTCAATAACTGGCAGTTGTTTGAAACCCAGTTATTCACTCTGTTTGGTGATCCCAATGAAGTCAGAAAAGCTGAACAAGAGTTGGACAATTTGAGGATGAGGGAAAGTGGTCAAGTTTCCTTGTACATAGCTGATTTTAGAAGTTTAATGTCAAGAATTGGAGACTGGGGGGAAAGAGCCTATATTCATGTGTATAGGAGAGGCTTGGCATCAAGGTTGTTGGACCAATTGGCTTCTCACCCTGGAACTTTTGATAGTCTTCAAGAACTCATGGACATCACCTTGGAGTTAGATACCAGGTACCATGAGAGGCAGAAGGAAAAGGGTAGCCATCAAGAGAAGAAGCCTCCAATCAGTGGATCCAACTCCTCCAAGCCCCCTCAAAGTTCATCATCAAAGAAGCCTTATCACAAGAAGAATAAGAAGGGGAAGAATTTTCAAGTGTCCAAAGACAAGCCTCATGCTGCTCTCCTCAATAAGGACAATAAATTAATTGGTTCTGAAAAGGAGAGGAGGATTAAAGAAGGCTTGTGCAATTATTGTGGTGGTAAACACCCATTTGAAAAATGCTTCAAGAGGCCTGAGAATAGGCAAGGGTCATCAAAAGGCTTCCCTAGCAAGCAGGGAAAAGCCTGAGTGGGAATCATGATGTGTTCAATGGTTCTCACTTATTTCCTTCAAGAGCACAATTGTGCACTCTGAATACTAGTGTCAAGAAATCTTTAAAATTTCTTATTTTTTCTTCAATCTCTGATATTTTTATAGTATTCTCATTGATTCTGGTGCTACAAACTCCTTTATTGCAAAGAGTTTTGTTCTCAAGTACTCATTGACCATGTCAGAGCTCCCTGAAAAGATTCCTCTTTTCATTCTGGATTCCAGTGAATCCACTTCCTTGTTCATCACCCATTATACCAAGTGGGTTGTTGATTTACCTTCCTTCCCAAGCTTTGAATGGGATTTCTTTATCATAGATTCACCCAAGGGAGAAGACCTAATATTGGGCTATGATTTTCTTTACCATTTCAATCACATTATTGATTGGAAAAATGGATTGATCACCTATGATTCTAATCATAAGGATTCTAGTGGTATTATTTCTTCTACTAGTAATGACTTTTCCACTGCTGTCAACAGTGTTGCTCTGGTTGGTGAACTTAAGACACCTTCCTTTCCTCCTTCTGTCCATAACCCCTCCATTTTTCCCTCTCAGTCATTACTTCCATTAAGAGATGAAGTCTTCAAAGAGATAAAAGATGTTGGAGAAGATGTTGCTATATCTTCACTTCATCTCTTTCAAGGGGATATGGACCTTCCTCCTTTATCTTTTCATGCCTCCCTGGAGGAGCAGTGGGATGAGGAGGAAGAGCCAGAAGAGATTGAAACTGTGCTGAAGGTAGTCCCTCCTGTTTATCACAAATATTTGGATGTATTCTCCAAAGTGAAAGCAGAGAAACTTCCTCCACACCGTGCCTGTGATCATCATATCAAACTGGAGGGTCTTCTACCTCCAGTTGGTGTTATCTACTCTTTATCAAGGAATGAGTCAGAAACACTGCGGGCCTACATTTCAGAGAATGTAGAGAAAGGTTTCATTAGACCAAGCTCCTCCTCAACAGGAGCACCTGTCCTTTTTGTTAAGAAAAAGGATGGTGGTCTTCGTTTGTGTGTTGACTACCGCAAACTTAATGCTGTCACTAGGAAGAACAGGTATCCTGTTCCTCCAATGAATCAGCTTCTTACCGTATTCAACGGTGCTACTATCTTCTCCAAGATAGATCTGCGTGGTGCTTATAATCTCTTGAGAATCAAAGAGGGGGATGAGCACTTAACTGCTTTTAGAACCAAATATGGCAGTTATGAATATTTGGTTATGCCATTTGGCTTAACCAATGCTCCAGCTTCATTCCAAAATCTTGTGAATGATATCTTTGCAGATTATGTGGATGTTTTTGTTGTAGTGTACTTAGATGATATTATGGTCTTCTCTAGATCTTTGGATGAACATGTTAAACATGTGGCCTCTGTTCTCCAAAGACTGAGAGACAATAATTTGTTTGCTAAAGCCTCAAAGTGTGTATTCCATGCCCCAAGTGTGGAATACTTGGGCTATGTTGTTTCAAGTGATGGCCTCAAGATGGATTCTTCAAAGGTTCAACAAATCCTCAATTGGCCTCAGCCCAAGAACATCAAGGCTCTTCAATCCTTTCTTGGCTTTGCCAACTTTTATCGTCGTTTCATTAAAAATTATTCCAAAAAAATCTCTGCTCTCACTTCCCTCCTTAAAAAAGATTCTCCCTTTATCTTCAATGAGGAAGCTCTTAGTCAGTTTCAGATACTCAAAGAAGCTTTCACCACTGCTCCTATCCTCTCTCACTTTAATCCTTCTCTTCCAACTATTGTAGAGACTGATGCCTCTGATTATGCCTTGGGTGCTGTACTGAGTCAGGTGAATGACTCAGGAAAGCATCCCATTGCATTTGATAGTCGCAAGCTCTTACCAGCTGAACTCAACTATGAAATTCATGACAAGGAACTCCTTGGCATAGTTTGGGCTCTCAAGCGCTGGAGAGCCTTTCTCCTTTCTCTTTCTGATTCCTTTGAGGTCTTGACAGACCATTGTTCTCTCCAATATTTTATGTCCTCTAAAGTCCTTACTCGTCGTCAAGCCCATTGGGCTGAATTTTTGTCTGAATTTCACTTTGTTATCACTTACCGCCCAGGCAGGCTGGCCACTTTACCAGATGCCTTGTCACGTCGGGACGACGTGTACCCAGAGAGGGGGGTGGATTTCATCAGCAAGAATCCTCAAAACTTTCATCAAGTTCTCAAGCAAAATGAAATTCAAGAGTCAAGATTCTTTTCCATAAAAGTTGAAATGTTTTCAGATTTAGTTGATCAGATTCAAAGACAAGTATGGCAAGACAAAGACTATAAGGAGATCCTCAAGAGATTAGCAAGAGGAGAATCAGTCCCAGACTATTCTCTTGAACCTCAAGCAAAATTATTATTGTTCAAAGATAGAGTAGTTATTCCAAGCAATCATGAAGTTCAATTGGATATTCTTCAAAGGCGTCATGATTCACCATTGGCTGGCCATCCTGGCCAGGAGAAGACCCTCAAGCTCATCAAGAGGGATTTTTATTGGGCTGGCATGAATCAAATCATCAAGGACTATGTGTCCTCATGTCAGCAATGTTCAAGAAACAAGAACATCCACCATAAGAAGTTTGGATTACTCAAGCCTCTTCAAATTCCATCTGGTCCTTGGAATTCCTTATCAATGGACTTTATCACCCAATTGCCCTTGTCAAGCAACTTTGATTCAATTTTAGTAGTTGTAGACAGATTTTCAAAAATGGCAATATTTATTCCAACTTATTCAACAATCACTGCTTTGGATTTAGCTCAAATATTCATTAATCATGTCTTTTCCAAACATGGTCTTCCAATCAGTATTGTTAGTGATAGAGGTTCATTATTTGTTTCATCATTTTGGACTCAATTGTGTCAGCAGCTCAAGATATCAAGAGATCTTTCAACTGCCTTTCACCCTGAAACAGATGGACAGACAGAGAGGGTAAATCAGATTCTAGAACAGTATCTTCGGATGTATGTCAGTTACCATCAAGATGACTGGCACACCTGGCTCCCTCTGGCTGAATTTGCCTATAATAATGCAGAACATTCATCAACAAAGCAGTCTCCATTTTTCACTATTTATGGAAGAAATCCCAGCTTTGATTCAATTCACATTTCTCAAGATACACCTGCTGGAAAGTTATCATCAAAACTCCAATCAGTACAGCAAGTGGTCAAAGAAGAATTAGAGTCAGCAATAAAGCGTTTTAAGAAGTATGCAGATAAAAATAGAGCAATTCCACCTGATTTCCAACCTGGGGACAAAGTATGGCTAGCTTCCAAGAACATCAAGACAACAAGACCCACCAAAAAGCTTTCAGAAAGATGGCTGGGACCCTTCGAAGTTCTCAAGAAGATTGGCAGCCATGCATATCACCTCAAGTTGCCTCAACAATGGAAGTCAGTTCACCCTGTTTTCCATGTGTCCTTATTAGAACCAGTCAAGCAATCAACTATCCCAAATCGACACCAATTGCCACCACCTCCAGTAATAGTGGAAGAGCAAGAAGAATGGGAAGTGGCTCAGGTTCTGGACTGAAAACTCAAGAGAGGTTCATTATGGTATTTAGTGGAGTGGAAAGGATTCAATGAAGACCCAGAAAGAACAACTTGGGAACCAGCTTCCAACCTTACCAACTCCCCAGACCTTGTCAAGGATTTTCACACTTTTTATCCAGACAAGCCTGGCCCAAATGCCTCAAGAGTTTGATTTATGGTGCTTGGTGGGGATTGGAGTTTATGAAAGTAAGTTCCTCTCCTGGCATGCACCTTTAAGGGGGTATTCTACCCAAATTTTTTGTAAGCATCACCTTGGCCACTTTGTGAGCACTTGTCAATTCTTTGGACAGGTTCAGAAGGCCTTGCAACATCATACCCTCAAGATTTGGACCTTTTCATCAAGATATGGCCCAATCTTTTCTTTTACTTTCTCTTCTTTCTTTAATCATGCCATAAATCATCTTTCAAGACATTCATTATCAAATTCATCTTATGGCATATTTCAATTTTCATTTATGGTGCTTGGTGGGGAGTGGAAGTTATGAAAGTAAGTTCCATCTCCTGGTATGCATCCCTGAGGGGTCTAATTCTTGTAAAAACATTACCTTGGCCACGCTGTGAGCATCAAATGCTTGATTTCATCTTTCAGAATCTTTTGGCCAAAAATCAAGCAACTCACCACAAGAAGGACAACCCTCAGGCATTTCTTATTTCTTTCTTTACTCTCTTTTTCTCTCAATTCTTTTTCATTTTTATTTTTTATTTTTTTTTCTATTTCATTTTCTTTTACTTGTATGATTTATTTTTCATTTCTTGTTTCAAAAGCAGCAATCATAACTCCCATATCTTGTTTGGGGAGTGAATTTATTTAATAATCAAGAGCAAACACTAGTAATGGTAAAGACCAGCTACAGATAATCCTCATCAAAATTTCTTCAAGGCTTCTCTAAACTTAACAACCATGGCATCTTCATAAGCAACTGCCTCCCTGGCCAAAGCAGCAGTGGGCTCCCCTGGAATAGCACTCTTCATGGCCTTATCAACAAACACCTCAGTTAAAGCATAAACTTCAGCAAATAGAGAGGTGACCACCTTCTTGTTCACCCTTTTTTGATCAGTGAAGTTGCCAGTAATATTCCAGCGGCGACGGGTTTCAAAGATTGATTCAGGTTCTGGAGACATTGGGTCTCTAGAAGTGCTGGCCACTGGTGGTTGGATATTGGTAGAGGTGGAGGCAAGTGTGGAGGGCCTGGTTGGGGATCTAATTGGAAGTTGAGGTGGTTGGGGGGACCTGATCACTTCATTATTGGTGGTACTGGCTTGGACTGGGGATTGTGAGGTGGATTGGATTCTTCTTTTCTGGATTGGGGTAGTCATTTCAAGCTCTTCTCCATCAATCTCATCACTTCCTTCAGCATCAGTATCATTTTCATCTTGAACCACCAAATTTCTCTTCAATTTTCCAAGTCTTCCATCTTTTCTGGTGACCAAAATGGGAACCTCTGGGGCCACTCCAATGGGATTTCCTTGGGGGTGAATTGGTCCTCCAATGGCTGCCCAGGAACCACTGGTATTATTCCATTGTTGGACACCCCTCATTCTAGATCCAGTCACTGAAGAAGAAGAAAAGAAAACACAGAAGTCAGCAACCCATCAATTTTATGGCCAATCAACTCACAATTGGAGTGACCAGAGGTGGCATCAGAGGTGGGAGGTTCATCAACAGGAGCTTCCAATCCAAATCATCCACCCTTCTTGATGCTGCTCCATAATCTTCTGGCATCTTCAGGAAAGCTATAGTGGGCTTGGGAACAATTTCTTTTTCCAAGATTGCAAAACTGGCACCTGGTGGACCTAGCAGTAGCAGATTCCACACAAGGAATCCCTTTCCTCTTACAATTGGTGCAGGGTGGTTCAATAACTCTGACAGATTTGAACCCATTATAGGTTTTATTGATGTCCCAAATCTCTGTAGGGGCCATACTCTCTTCAGAAAGCTCCCTCAAGTTATCAAAAACACCAGGACCATAAAGTACAGAGGGTGGGGAATCAGAGTGATTGGAATCACAGAGGGAAGTCAGCCTTGAACTCATCTTCAAGTCAAAATTTTAAATTCAAGACCAAGAGATTTATGGACAATTGCAAGTCAGCAAGGCATTTATGGCAATTGACCAGTCAAGAAGGGGATAAGAAGAAAGAAATTCAAGAAGAAATCAAGATCAAGGAGAAAAACTGCTTCAAATGGCCCAATTGGCCAATTTCATGATTGTATTCACTTTGGCGCAAATGGCCACATCAGACCTCAAAACTTCAAAATTACTCTATTTTATCATTTTTCATCAAAATATGCTTAATTATGCATATTGGCAAATTTGCGCACTTTGCGCAATTTTGCGCAAATTTGCGCATTTTGCGCATTTGCGCACTTTTGCGCATTTTTGCGCAAAAGGCCCTTTTATCTTGTCAAAAGGCTTCAAAAGGCCTTTTAGGCCAATTTCATCATAATTGCGCATTTGCGCACTTTGCGCAAATTTTGCGCATTTGCGCACTTTTGCGCAAATTCTGCGCAAAATGGCCAAAACACCTTATAAGGCCATTTTTTCAGCTTTTATCAATTTTTTTCAGTTTTCCACCAATATATGCCATTTTGGCATATATGCGCATTTGCGCACTTTGCGCAAATTTTGCGCATTTTGCGCATTTTTGCGCAAATTGGCCAAAATCCCCTCTAATCACAAAATCAAGGATTTTGGCCAGGACTTCTGAAATGGTCCAAAACCTCGAGTGTTGGCCACTTTATGCCAACACCCTCAAGATGAAAATTATGATGAAATCTGGTGTTCTTGGGACATAAACCCAGATCACCCACTTTTCAAAAAGCCATGAGGACTCAAGAAAAGTTTGGTGAAGACACTCAAGACAAGAATGAAGACATTTTAAGAAGAGTGAAAGAATTTTGAAGTGAAAGAGGGAATTCAAATTCAAGATGAAGGGGAAAATACCTACAGGTGATCAAATGAGCATTTTTGTTGAGTATTGGTTGAAGAAGAAATTTTAATGAATAAATTTAAGGAGTTGGGGAAAAGAACTGTATGGATTAATTTCAAGCTCATCAAGACTCACTGTACTTATGGTGCTCAGAGCTCACCACTTTCAAGAGGGGGATAATGTCACAGCCAAGGAGGCAGGGGCATTACCAATCATATTCCACAATCATTACTTCATTGATACCCCTCAAAACCCAATCAGCAAGGGGGTTTCATTCAAGATTATCCAAATACAGTTTTCATACAGGCAAGATCCAAATACAGTTTCAAACCTCAATACAGTTCCTACAGGCAAGACCCAAATACAGGATTCACCAAATACAGGCCTGTAATCAATACAGGTGCAAATACCTGTATTGACTGTATAACCTGTATTGGATTCACCAATACAGGATTCAATCCCACATCCAACTTCTTCCAGCATACAGACAAGTATCTCAACACTCAAACTCCAAGGCTGGTATTTCTCACATATACCAGCCCCTCTTCACCCACCTGGGGGTTTTTCCCCCAGTTAATTAAAATAGTTGATTTATTATTTAATATTATTTTATTCTCACTTTGGAATATTATTTTATTATTTACTAAGTTAGTCTTAGCCTTCCCTCACCTGTTCAGTAGAGTCCTGGTGGCCATATCCTTATTAATCACTTTTCTCTTTTCTGAACAGGTTGAAACAGTGACTCAGGATTATTTGTGGTTGGCTCTTTATTATTGCTTTTGCTTTGTCTCTCTTATCTTTTATACTTATTATTTTATGACTAGGAATTTATCCTCTTACTCCATTACTCTCATCTTTTGAGTATTTCCTTTTGAGCCCTCCATAAGTAAGTCTGTTCACTGAGTGCCAGGCCCTCTTCATTTTAGAAGAGCCCCTGTGACAATATTGTTTGAATTCCTCAAGACTTAATTGATTTGATTTTGATTGACTTGATTTGACTTATTGATTGAAATTGATTATTCATAAGAATTTGACTTTGTCATCTTCACTCTTCAAGATTTATTCATTGATTCACTTCAAGATTATTGATTGAGTTCTCAAGTTCATCAAGATTTTCATTTGATTGTTTTGGTCAAGCCTTCTTTTATTCAAAGTATCATCAAGTTTTATTCATTCTTCTTTCATAATGCCAGTTCAGCATAGCCCTCCAGCCAAGAATACAAGATCTCAAAGAAATCAAGCTGTTCTCACTCCTAAAGCAAGGGCTCCTCTTGACCGCACACCATCAGTTCATCAACTCAGTGCAAATTTGGACAGAGGACCACCAATGGAAGGAGCAGCACCCTCCAGAAGAGGAGGTGTGAAGTCTAGAAGATCAAGATCATTCTCTGGACTGTTGGGTGGCTATCCAAGCATTCCTCAAGGGCCTAGAAGTAGATTGGGGGAAGCTGAAGATGAGGAGGGGGAGGAGTCTGTGGAAGAGGAAGAATCTGAGGAGACTGAAGTGGCAGCTGCCTTGGCAGGTGCTCCTGAAGCTCCTGAGGCTCCAAATCTAGCCCTTTCTAATCAACCTTCTGTCTCTCAAGCTGAACCAAATTTCCTCAAGATGATGGAGCAAATGACTCAGTTTATGGGACAACTCACTCAAGCAGTTGCCCCAAGGGACACTTCAAAAGCCCCTGCATTCAAGACTCCATCAATGAAGGCACCTGATTCTTTTGATGGTACCAAAGCTTATAAATTGAGAGGATTTGTTCAATATTGTCAATTAATTTTCCATAATGACCCAGCAAACTTCTTCTCTGACAGGAAGAAGGTTTTGTACTCAACTTCTTTTCTTACTGGTAGAGCTGGCAAATGTATTGAACCTTACCTCTCAAATATCTCTAATGAAGACCCTTCTTATCTCCTCAATAACTGGCAGTTGTTTGAAACCCAGTTATTCACTCTGTTTGGTGATCCCAATGAAGTCAGAAAAGCTGAACAAGAGTTGGACAATTTGAGGATGAGGGAAAGTGGTCAAGTTTCCTTGTACATAGCTGATTTTAAAAGTTTAATGTCAAGAATTGGAGACTGGGGGGAAAGAGCCTATATTCATGTGTATAGGAGAGGCTTGGCATCAAGGTTGTTGGACCAATTGGCTTCTCACCCTGGAACTTTTGATGGTCTTCAAGAACTCATGGACATCACCTTGGAATTAGATACCAGGTACCATGAGAGGCAGAAGGAAAAGGGTAGTCATCAAGAGAAGAAGCCTCCAATCAATGAATCCAACTCCTCCAGGCCCCCTCAAAGTTCATCATCAAAGAAGCCTTATCACAAGAAGAATAAGAAGGGGAAGAATTTTCAATTGTCCAAAGACAAGCCTCATGCTGCTCTCCTCAATAAGGACAACAAATTTATTGGTTCTGAAAAGGAGAGGAGGATTCAAGAAGGCTTATGCAATTATTGTGGTGGTAAACACCCATTTGAAAAATGCTTCAAGAGGCCTGAGAATAGGCAAGGGTCATCAAAAGGCTTCCCTAGCAAGCAGGGAAAAGCCTGAGTGGGAATCATGATGTGTTCAATGGTTCTCACTTATTTCCTTCAAGAGCACAATTGTGCACTCTGAATACTAGTGTCAAGAAATCTTGAAAATTTCTTATTTTTTCTTCAATCTCTGATATTTTTTATAGTATTCTCATTGATTCTGGTGCTACAAACTCCTTTATTGCAAAGAATTTTGTTCTCAAGTACTCATTGACCATGTCAGAGCTCCCTGAAAAGATTCCTCTTTTCATCCTGGATTCCAGTGAATCCACTTCCTTGTTCATCACCCATTATACCAAGTGGGTTTTTGATTTACCTTCCTTCCCAAGCTTTGAATGGGATTTCTTTATCATAGATTCACCCAAGGGAGAAGACCTAATATTGGGCTATGATTTTCTTTACCATTTTAATCCCATTATTGATTGGAAAAATGGATTGATCACCTATGATTCTAGTCATAAGGATTCTAGTGGTATCATTTCTTCTACCAGTAATGACTTTTCCACTTCTGTCAACAGTGTTGCTCTGGTTGGTGAACTTAAGACACCTTCTTTTCCTCCTTCTGTCCATAACCCCTCCATTTTTCCCTCTCAGTCATTACTTCCATTAAGAGATGAAGTCTTCAAAGAGATAAAAGATGTTGGAGAAGATGTTGCTATATCTTCACTTCATCTCTTTCAAGGGGATATGGACCTTCCTCCTTTATCTTTTCATGCCTCCCTGGAGGAGCAGTGGGATGAGGAGGAAGAGCCAGAAGAGATTGAAACTGTGTTGAAGGTAGTCCCTCCTGCTTATCACCACTATCTGGATGTATTCTCCAAGGTGAAAGTAGAGAAACTTCCTCCACACCGCGCCTGTGATCACCATATTGAATTGGAGGGTCTTCTACCTCCAGCCGGTGTTATCTACTCTTTATCAAAGAATGAGTCAGAAACACTGCGGGCCTACATTTCAGAGAATGTAGAGAAAGGTTTCATTAGACCAAGCTCCTCCTCAACAGGAGCACCTGTCCTTTTTGTTAAGAAAAAGGATGGTGGTCTTCGTTTGTGTGTTGACTACCGCACACTTAATGCTGTCACTAGGAAGAACAGGTATCCTGTCCCTCCAATGAATCAGCTTCTTACCGTCTTTAACGGTGCTACTATCTTCTCCAAGATAGATCTGCGTGGTGCTTATAATCTCTTGAGAATCAAAGAGGGGGATGAGCACTTAACTGCTGTTAGAACCAAATATGGCAGTTATGAATATTTGGTTATTCCATTTGGCTTAACCAATGCTCCAGCTTCATTCCAAAATCTTGTGAATGATATCTTTGCAGATTATTTGGATGTTTTTGTTGTAGTGTACTTAGATGATATTATGTTCTTCTCTAGCTCTTTGGATGAACATGTTAAACATGTGGCCTCTGTTCTCCAAAGACTGAGAGACAATAATTTGTTTGCTAAAGCCTCAAAGTGTGTATTCTACGCCTCAAGTGTGGAATACTTGGGCTATGTTGTTTCAAGTGATGGCCTCAAGATGGATTCTTCAAAGGTTCAACAAATCCTCAATTGGCCTCAGCCCAAGAACATCAAGGCCCTTCAATCCTTTCTTGGCTTTGCCAACTTCTATCGTTGTTTCATTAAAATTATTCCAAAAAAATCTCTGCTCTCACTTCCCTCCTTAAAAAAGATTCTCCCTTTATCTTCAATGAGGAAGCTCTTAGTCAGTTTCAAATACTCAAAGAAGCTTTCACCACTGCTCCTATTCTCTCTCACTTTAATCCTTCTCTACCAACCATTGTAGAGACTGATGCTTCTAATTATGCCTTGGGTGCTGTACTGAGTCAGGTGAATGACTCAGGAAAGCATTCCATTGCATTTGATAGTTGCAAGCTCTTACCAGCTGAACTCAACTATGAAATTCATGACAAGGAACTCTGTGAGCCTTTGAGATATGACCACATACCCAATAAGGTCACAAAAAAGATTAAGAATAATTATACCTTTAATATAATTATACTAAAATCACTTAGAATAATTATACATTAAAAATAATTACTTAAATATACAAAAAATACCATAAATTGGTACAAAAATTGGTTTAACTTAAAAACCAATGAATCAACATGTAAAATAAATTATACCATTGGATTCCTCATGGGAAAATACACATATATCATTTTTATGGCATATCTGTAAAGTCAATATTTAATGAATTATAAGGTATAATACCTTATAAAAACCATAAAATCCTATTTATCTCAGAAACCAATGAAACAACATGTGAAATAAATTGTACCAGTGGATTCCCCACGAAATTCCACACATAAAACAATTAATAAGCTAATTTCCAAAGTCAATACTTAAGGAATTATCCTGAATATATGCACTTTTTTGGTCAACGCATATATTCAAGGATCATAGCTAATATCTTCTAAACTATACATGATAGAATGATGATCCAAAAATAAAGTTACCACGTACTTACTGAAAGAACACAGATATGAACTTTATTTTACAAATTATAAACAAGGTTAAAACCTATGATGAAATATTGATAAAAATCAACAGAGCTGTTGACCACTTTGTTGTGAAAGTGGTCCAAACTTAAAAGAAAGTATACAGTTGGATTCTAATAGTTCATTCGTGAAGAATGATGTAATTTTTATTATTAAATTCAGGGTATAACCCCCTGAAATCAAGGTTTCAAGTTTAAAATATTGAATTTCGACAGAAAAGATGAGTTACAAGAAAAATTATCAAAATTAGAGTTTTGATGATGTAATGAAAAGCTCTTGGCAGCATAATAAAGTTATGCTAGGCTATCAGAATTCACTCTCTGAATTGCTGTAGCGTGTAAATCTTAAAAGTTATTCAAGATCAAAGTTTGAGCTTAAATTGAGCAGTTATGATCACATACTGTAACCTTAAATTAAGTTTCACAGTCATAAGAGTGATATAATTGGTGAATACTATTAGTTTATGATTAATACTAATAAAATTCACGAAATTTGGGGTTCTGCCAAGCCTCTGATGTCATCAAACTTAAAGTTATAGTGATAACTTTAAATAATGGTGTAATAATGATGTAAGATGGTTTGATCATGATGTAATCACCCTCAAACCTTAAATTATTGATCAATTCCAGTGGATATGATCAGTACACGTCTACTAGAAGCCTGTTGGACTCTAAAAGGGAGGTATTTACTATAAATAGAGCTCTTTTCACTCTATTTTCCCCTCAGACGCATCAAAAACATTAAATCAATTAAATAAAAGGTAATTTCTTTATTCTTGATATATAAAACTCTTAAATTATTAAAGACCAAGGACCATCTTATTATTAATCACCACTTTTGGATGATTAAATCAATTCTTTAATTGTTTTTGTCATAAATCTCTCTATAAACTCATTTCCACGTAAAATCAAGAATTTTAGTAAATTTTCTTTATTTTTATTGTAAATACAATTTGAAAAAGTTGTATTATATTCTTTTGGCGTAAAATATTTCAAAATTATTATTTTAAGTGTTAAAAGTAGGTTATTTCATCTTATTATAATAATTTCTCTCTCATTATTACTCTTAATAATTCTTAATTAATATAAATAGTATTTATATTAATATATAACTTTAATATTGGTAATATTATTGTTATTAATTGTTTTTTATTTATAAAAAACAATTTTTTACGCCTTTATTATTTGTTGGTAACAATAATAAAGAGTTTTATAATATATTAATTATTTTATATTAATATATTATTTTTAATATTATAATTTTATATAATATTAATTATATTATTATATTTATTTAATAATATAATATTTTTACGCCATAATAATAATATTTCTTTATTATTATTATTATTTTAATCTTATTCATTTCAATTATAAGGACATTCAGAGTACAATAAGTAATAAATTAGTAATTTTTTACTTATTGTTTCATAGTCAAACCTTACAAACTCCTTGGCATAGTTTGGGCTCTCAAGCGCTGGAGAGCTTTTCTCCTTTCTCTTTCTGATTCTTTTGAGGTCTTGACAGACCATTGTTCCCTTCATTATTTTATGTCCTCTAAAGTCCTTACTCGTCGTCAAGGCTGTTGGGCAGAATTTCTATCTGAATTCCACTTTATCATCACTTACCGCCCAGGCAGGCTGGCCACTTTACCAGATGCCTTGTCACGTCGGGACAATGTGTACCCAGAGAGGGGGGTGGATTTCATCAGCAAGAATCCTCAGAATTTTCATCAAGTTCTCAAGCAAAATGAAATTCAAGAGTCAAGATTCTTCTCAATAAAAGTTGATATTTTTTCAGATGTAGTTGATCAAATTCAAAGACAAGTATGGAAAGACAAAGGTTATAAGGAAATCCTCAAGAAATTAGCAAGAGGAGAATCAGTCCCAGAATATTCTCTTGAACCTCAAGCAAAATTATTATTGTTCAAAGATAGAGTAGTCATTCCAAGCAATCATGAAATTCGATTGGACATTCTTCAAAAGCGTCATGATTCACCGTTGGCTGGCCATCCTGGCCAGGAAAAGACCCTCAAGCTGATAAAGAGGGATTTTTATTGGGCTGGCATGAATCAAATCATCAAGGACTATGTGTCCTCATGTCAGCAATGTTCAAGAAACAAGAACATCCACCATAAGAAGTTTGGATTTCTCAAGCCTCTTCAAATTCCATCTGGTCCTTGGAATTCTTTATCAATGGACTTTATCACCCAATTGCCCTTGTCAAGCAACTTTGATTCAATTTTAGTAGTTGTAGACAGATTTTCAAAAATGGCAATATTTATTCCAACTTATTCAACAATCATTGCTTTGGATTTAGCTCAAATATTCATTAATCATGTCTTTTCCAAAAATGGTCTTCCAATCAGTATTGTTAGTGATAGAGGTTCATTATTTGTTTCATCATTTTGGACTCAATTGTGTCAGCAGCTCAAGATATCAAGAGATCTTTCAACTGCCTTTCACCCTAAAACAGATGGACAGACAGAGAGGGTAAATCAGATTCTAGAACAGTATCTTTGGATGTATGTCAGTTACCATCAAGATGACTGGCACACCTGGCTCCCTCTGGCTGAATTTGCCTATAATAATGCAGAACATGTATCAACAAAACAGTCTCCATTTTTCACTATTTATGGAAGAAATCCCAGCTTTGATTCATTTCACATTTCTCAAGATACACCTGCTGGAAAGTTATCATCAAAACTCCAATCAGTACAGCAAGTTGTCAAGGAAGAATTAAAGTCAGCAATAAAGTGTTTTAAGAAGTATGCAGATAAAAATAGAGCAATTCCACCTGATTTCCAACCTGGGGACAAAGTATGGCTAGCTTCCAAGAACATCAAGACAACAAGACCCACCAAGAAACTTTCAGAAAGATGGTTGGGACCCTTTGAAGTTCTCAAGAAGATTGGCAGCCATGCATATCACCTCAAGTTGCCTCAACAATGGAAGTCAGTTCACCCTGTTTTCCATGTGTCCTTGTTAGAACCGGTAAAGCAATCAACTATCCCAAATTGACACCAATTGCCACAACCTCCAATAATAGTGGAAGAGCAAGAAGAATGGGAAGTGGCTCAGGTTCTGGACTCAAACCTCAAGAGAGGTTCATTATGGTATTTAGTGGAGTGGAAAGGATTCAATGAAGACCCAGAAAGAACAACTTGGGAACCAGCTTCCAACCTTACCAACTCCCCAGACCTTGTCAAGGATTTTCACACTTTGTATCCAGACAATCCTGGCCCAAATGCCTCAAGAGTTTGATTTATGGTACTTGGTGGGGATTGGGGTTTATGAAAGTAAGTTCCTCTCCTGGCATGCACCTTTAAGGGGGTATTCTACCCAAATGTGTTTTAAGCATCACCTTGGCCACTTTGTGAGCACTTGTCAATTCTTTGGACAGGTTCAGAAGGCCTTGCAACATCATACCCTCAAGATTGGGACCTTTCATCAAGATATGGCCCAATCTCTCTCTTATTTTCTTTTCTTTCTTTAATCATGCCATAAATTATCTTTCAAGACATTCATTACCACAATTCATGTTATGGCATAATTTCTTTTTCATTTATGGTGCTTAGTGGGGAGTGGAAATTATGAAAGCAAGTTCCATCTCCTGGTATGCATCCCTGAAGGGTCTACTTCTTGTAAAACATTACCTTGGCCACGCTGTGAGCATCAAATGCTTGATTTTATCTTTCAGAACATTTTGGTCAAAAATCAAGAAACTCACCACAAGAAGGACAACCCTCAGGCATTTCTTATTTCTTTCTTTACTCTCTTTTTCTCTCAATTCTTTTTCATTTTTATTTTTTATTTCATTTTCTTTTACTTGTATCTTTTATTTTTATTTTTATTTCTTAGTTCAAAAAGCAATAGTCATCACTCCCATATCACGTTTGGGGAGTCAATTCATTCAATAATCAAAGAGTAAAACACTAGTAATGGTAAAGACCACCTACAGATAACCCTCATCAAAACTTCTTCAAGTCAGCCTTGAACTCATCTTCAAGTCAAAATTTCAAATTCAAGACCAAGAGATTTATGGACAATTGCAAGTCAGCAAGGCATTTATGGCAATTGACCAGTCAAGAAGGGTATAAGAAGAAAGACATTCAAGAAGAAATCCAGATCAAGAGGAAAACCCTGCTTCAAATGGCCAATGGGCCAATTTCATGAATTTATGCACTTTGGCACAAATGGCCATATCAAACCTCAAAATTTCAAAATAGCTCAGTTTTATCATTTTTCATCAAGATATGCTTGATTAGGCATATTGGCAAATTTGCGCATTTTGCGCATTTAGGCACTTTTGCGCACTTTTGTGCAAAAGGCCTGTTTATCTTGTCAAAAGTCTTCAAAACGCCTTTTTGGCCATTTTCATCATAATTGCGCATTTGCGCACTTTGCGCATTTTGCGCAAAAATTGCGCAAAATGGCCATCACACCTTAGACGCCATTTTTCCATCATTTATCAACCTTTTCACCTTTTTTCACCAATATATATGCCATTATGGCATATATGCGCATTTGCGCATTTTGCGCAAAAATGCGCAAAATGGCCAAAACACCCTATAAGGCCAATTTTTCATCATAAAGCAAGTTTTTTCAATTTTTTCACCATTATATGCCATTGTGGCATATATGCACATTTGCGCACTTTGCGCAAATTTTGCGCATTTTTGCGCAAATTGGCCAAAATCCCCTTTTAATCATAAAATCAAGGATTTTGGCCAGGATTTCTGAAATGGTCCAAAACCTCAAGTATTGGCCACTTCATGCCAACACTGTCAAATTTCAAAATTATGATGAAATCAGGTGTTCTTGGGACATAAACCCAGGTCACCCCCTTTTCAAAAGCCATGAGGACTCAAGAAAAGTTTAGTGAAGACACTCAAGACAAGAATGAACATTATTTTAGAAAAAAATGAAGGCATTTTGAAGGAAAAGAGGGAATTCAGAATCAAGATCAAGGGGAAGATACCTAAAAGTGACTAAATGAAGATTTTGTTTGAGTATTGATTGAAGAAGAAAGTTTAATGGGATACATTTAAGGAATTGGGGAAAGAACTGTATGGATTGATTGCAAGCTCATCAAGACTCACTATAATCATGGTGCTCAGAGCTCACCACTTTCAAGAGGGGGATAATGTCACAGCCAAGGAGGCAGGGGCATTACCAATCATCTTCAACAATCATTTCCTCAGTGGTACCCTTCAAAACCCAATCAGCAACAATCATTATTTCATGGATACCCTTCAAAACCCAATCGGCAAGGGGGTTTCATTCTACATTCTCCAAATACAGTTTCAGACCTCAATACAGTTCCATACAGGCAAGACCCAAATACAGGATTCACCAAACACAGGCCTTTCATCAATACAGGCGCAAATACCTGTATTGACTGTATAACCTGTATTGGATTCACCAATACAGGATTCAATCCCACATACAACTTCTTCCAGCATACAGGCCAGTATCTCAACACTCAAACTCCAAGGCTGATATTTCTCACATATACCAGCCCCTCTTCAGCCGGCTGGGGGTTTTTCCCCCAGTTAATTAAAATATTGGATTTATTAATTAATATTATTTTATTTCTCATTTAAGAAATATTACTTTATTATTTATTAAGTTAGTCTTTGCCTTCCCTCACCTGTTCAGTAGAGTCCTGGTGGCCATATCCTTTATTAATCCTTTTCTCTTTTCTGAACAGGTTGAAACAGTGGTACAGGATTATTTGTGGTTGGCTCTTTATTATTGCTTTTGTTTTCCTCTCATATCTTTTAACTCTTATTATTTTATGACTAGGAAATTATTATCTTATTTCATTACTCTTATCATTTGAGTATCTCATTTTAAGCCCTCCATAAGTAAGTCTGTTGACTGAGTGCCAGGCCCTCTTCACTTAGAAGAGCCCCTGTGACAGTCTCGCTGTTTCGCAGAACCTCGGATTCATGAGCAGAGCTCCCTCAATATTCTCACGACCATTTTATCGGAGGAAGTTTGTGATTGACTTTGATCAGCCTCTATGCTTTTGGGTTTGAAGGCTTGATCAACCAAATATGCCACATCAGCAGATTTGTCTTGCGTTTCAAGTGTTGGTTGATTTAATTCTTGAGAGCAACCCTTTTTATATTTGTGCCCCAAGGAGTGGCAAACGTTTTTGATTGTTGCTAAAATGCCAAGATGGCAGCCCCATGTAAGACACTAGGTGTGGCAATTTGATGATGAAATGGACTTACTTTGAAACACCACACTACCCAAAGGACCCTCATCATTGCTATCTTCTATTGGTGCTTGTTTAAGCCCAAGGTAGTCGTCAAAGAACTTGTAATCATAATTGGTCAGCTGTCCCATGTATGCCAACAATTCTTTCTCCACAAGGTTAAGAATGTGACAGGCGCAATGGTGAAAACGTTTGTTTTTGGGCCATTGGATGCCAATTCCTGCAAATTTCTCTTGAAGGACAGTGGTCATGGTCACGTTATTTGCTGCATTGTCACCAGTTAGGCAATATAGCTGCTTAATCATGCCTTGTTTGGCCAAAGCCTTGCATAGTATCCATGCTAAAGCAACCCAGGTGTGCATT
This sequence comes from Austropuccinia psidii, assembly GCA_023105745.1. Taxonomy (NCBI): domain Eukaryota; kingdom Fungi; phylum Basidiomycota; class Pucciniomycetes; order Pucciniales; family Sphaerophragmiaceae; genus Austropuccinia; species Austropuccinia psidii. The sequence continues at coordinate 16,821,055 of JALGQZ010000009.1, read as the reverse complement.
CTCAACATGCTCTATTAATCAAGTGGAACATTAATAACAATGCATTGGTAGTAAAGGGAAATAGAACTCACCTCAAAAGCCACAAGGGTTTTGCGGAAAGAGTGAGTGAGAGGATCAATCCATTGCATGACAATGGCTAAGTAACTTTGAAACTGGTCTTTTGTTGTCCAACCATCAATTGATGCACACAAGACCATTGATTGAGGTAAGTGAGAGACCTCTTCAATCAGTCATTGCTTACCCTCAAAGTAAAGCTGTGTTGCAGTGGCTGCTATCATGCGTCGACGGGGGCAATGCGTTGTAAAGCATTTCATAGTTGGGGGGACTCAAAAATTGAGAAAGAAACTTGGACAGCATAAGGCCTTTGACTAACTCCCGATTAAGTATTGTTTGTGTTTCAGCTGCCAATCTTGCACCCATATTGGGGTCAATCAATCCAGGAGATTTTGATGCCCAAGCGTTAAACCAACCAGCACACATCTTGCAATGCTTATTCATGTTGGAAGTGTGACAACCAATGACAACAATTTTCACACTAAATTATGCAAAATCAGCTTCTTAGATAATATGTGGCCATAAAAATGAGAATGTCACGTACCTGCAGTGCCAACATTTATAAGTGTAGCGGTATTTGTTCTTATCAGGCATCCATTCACCTGTAGGAGTTATTTCCTGCATGGATAAACATAAGAAAGCACAAATGAGCTATCAATATTAGTATACTAACAATAAAAACCACATTCCCTCAAAATAGTCATACACATCCAACCGTTTGTGTCATTGCTTGCAATCTTGAGCCACTGATTGGTTCATCCTAGAATCCTGTGAAACTGAGGCAGTTTCATGAGGCAAGTTGTATTCATCATGGGTTGAGTAATGATCATCTGATGAGTCAGATTGCGCATCCATTCCAATAAGCGATGGTGGAAGCGGTGAAAAACAAAGAGGGAGAATGCCGCAAGTGAGTTGATGGCAGGAGCGGCCTAAAGAGGAGCTTGATGAGTCGGATGTATATTGTGAAGGAAATAAAACACCAGGGGAAAGCATACTGGTCAATGACGCCATTTATGGTTTTGTCATTGGGAGGCTTGATGGTGTAATCAATCAGAATGACGTGTGATGAAGTTTCTGCAAGTAGCAAATAAGAACCGGGAGAAGGACTAATCAATCAGGTCAACAAAATATTCTGGATTTGTTTAAATATGAAAAAGAGATAAAGAATAGTTTGGTAGCAAAAACAAGATAGCATTTGGGTAATGGAATAAGTGTTGAGACATCAAGATAAATTAAAAAAAGAGGTGGGGGGAGAATTAATGAGGACCTTGAAAATTGAGGTCAGTGCAGTACTTATTTGGTTGGTACCAGCAAATGCCGTAGTGGGTATCGTAACGTAACAAACCCTATGCAAGTGGGTTTGGTACTTATTTGGTTGGGTACCTTTAAGGTTCCCTCCCGGTTGGTTCATAATAGGGGGACTTACCAGGGAGCCACCCTTGGTACGAACCAGGGGCATTGTTGATGACAACACCAGCAAAGAAAACTGGGGGTCTTCTGGCATGTTTCCCACTGACAACATTTTCTTCCAATATTTTGCTGGAGATATTTGAGGGAGGAATCACAGGGACGACATCATATGTCCATCCCTTTGGAAGACTATTAGTTTCGTCATTCGGTGGAATGACAGCTTCCAGGTCTTCCTAATTGGCCTCTTGACGCAAGAAGGATGGATGACAAGGCTGACAACCCCCGCCGGCAAGATAGGGGAGGAGGAAACAGGGGAAGGAGATAGTACAGGAGAAGTGAACTCCTCACAGGCCAGATTGACAACTGGAGTAATCTCAGAGCCACCAGAATTGGCGGCACTCTCAGAAGACTCAAGAGCAGGAGCGGCTACAGGAGAATTTGAGGCACAGTTTGGAGGAGCATCAGCACTGGAGGGAAAATAAAAATTGGGAGAAGTAGGGACAGAAGGGGAAGAGGAAACATAATTAGGCCAGAATGCCTTACCGTCAAGAAAACTACAGTCATGTGAGATGTGAATTTTCCTAGTCATGGGGTTGAATAAGCAATAATTGTGATGAGCTTCTGTGAGACCAACTAACATGCAGAGCACCCCAGTTGGATTAACTTTGCTGGTTTGCCTTTCCTTTGGAATGTGCATGACAGCCTAGCATCCAAAAGTGTGCAGATAAGAAAGATTTGTTTCCAGGGAGCACCACCTACTGATGGGTGTTTGGAAAGAAATTTCAGAAGTGGGCGTTCTTTTGAGGATAAACGTGGCCATGGTGCATGCTTCTCCCCACCATTCTGAGGAAACCTAGTTGTGAGCCTGTGAGGTATGTAAAACATACCCATAAGGCCACAAATAACATTATACACAGTTAAAATTGTCTTCAACAGACTTTTTAATTGGATTTAAAATGAAAAATAACAAAAACTAAGTATAACTTTCTTTTGGATAAACAAAGTTATACATATTATGTCATTTTTGGATTCTACACCAAAAATAACCTAGGGTACATCCATAAGGTGTTATACCCAAAAACACTTATTTCTTATGTTGATAGAAGATTTAAGAATCTCACAGTACTAATGTAACTTTTTTGACATTTTTTTAAAATTGTTAAATTTAAGCTTAAATAAGCTTAAATTTAAAGTTGCATAAGGTTTATGCAAACTTACCAAAATTTTAGTTAAAATTGAGGGGTGGTGTATATTTACTGAATTGGCTAAGGATTTCCCATACAGAATGTAAATCCTGCGTGAGCTAAATTTAAAAGGATTTAAGGCCATAGTATGGCTTTAAATAAATAAAAGGGCAAAATCCACGCAGAAAGGTGGACAAAGGAAAAAGACCAAATAGAGCTGGGGTACCCAGCTTTTTGGATCTGCAAGGATTCAATTAAGGTTGTCCTCCTGTATTGGGGGATTTTCAACCTTATTTAAACTTTAAGATTAGACTTTGATCCAAAATTAAGGTTTAAACTGGTTTTATCCCAAATTAGACAGGAATTTCAAGCTGCCAAAGGGTAAATCCCAATATGCAGGCTTGAAATCAAAGTTTTAAGAGCTTTCAAAGCTTAATTAAGCTTAAAAAGATTAAATAAGCTTAAAGCGTTAAGGTTACAAGCATAAAAACCTTATCAAAACTTAAGGTTTGGTGTGTATTGCTGTTTTATGTGGAAAAATAGCAATAGCTTCCAAAATTCATGCGAAATTCAAATCTCAATGGATTTGCTTGAAAATTTCACACAGCTTACAATTCAATATTATCTACATATAAATTAAGTTTTAAGTATCTTTACAAATAAGTTTCCTGGGTAATTAGCATGGAAGTTTACTCTTTTAATTAAAACTGAAAGAAAATTATAATTTCTTGAAATTAATTAAAAATTCAGTTTAAGAGATTTCTGCTTGAAACTCTATTTTTAACTTTTATATGTGATTAACTTTAATATAAATAAGTTTATTTATATTAAAAACTAAGAACAATTAGTTTAAATGAGGATTAAAGTTACATGGAGTTAAGAATAACCCTGTTAACTTTAAATTAAAATTAAAAATAAGTTACATTAAGATAAGAACTTTATTTTTAAGCATGGTTTTTCAGTTTTGACCTGAGCACGCCCTCTATATCCATTATGAATCATGAGAGCTGCTCTGAAGACATAAAAAGAGTCTTTTCATCACTGGTTTTGTCCATCATCAATTATCAATCCAATAATATTAGAAATTCAAACAGGTAAAGTCTTATTAAATAGAAAGTCTTATTATTAAAGTAATGTTTAAGTTATTTTAATCTTTATTAATTAAAATTAAAGAATTGAAATCATAGAATTTAGATTATTGTTGTAATCACCAATAATATATGTAATTATATAAAATTAATCATCTTAAATATCTTTTAAAATCCACAAATTGCTCTTAAAAACTCTTTAATCATAATTTTTATCATGAAATGTTGTTTTATCTTTGAAAATATTGATTTTTGGTGTGTCTTTAACTTATAATTATTATTCAATATAATAACTGTGGTTGTTTGACTTGTTGTATTAAATAAATATTATAAGTAAGGTTTCTCTAAAGTTCTATATCTTTTTTATCTAGTATTAGTATTTTTATATAGAATTTTATTCTATAATAATTGTTCCTGCACAGTGTGTGTTTTAATTGTTTTATAAATAACATTTATATTATTTATAAGTGGTTAATATTCTTATGTTCCACGTGTAATTGTCTCATTAAGAACATTACACTTCTTATTGTTATAACTGTCAGTGACTATAACAATAGTAGAATAACTATAATTTATTATAATTATCATATTTTTATTATTATTATTTTAAATAATAATAATTAAATTTGATTTTTATATATAGTTTTTTCTAATAATTATATTTCAATTAGTGGTTATAATATTTTATTATATTATATTTTTCTACTGAGTACAGTCATAGTACTCTTGATATTGTTACTATTATAAAGAGTTTCATAGACAAACCTTATATGTATCATGGTATTTACAAACTTTAACTATGACTGTGACATGGTCAAAGTGATATGAAAAGTCCTTGATACCGATAATAGATGGTTTAAAATAAGATATCAAGGGCTTTACTATAATAATATAGTGGTGGTGAGCACTTCTGAAATCCCAGGGTGCAGTCTTACCAGTTGGGTTAATATAATAAGAACTAAATTACCTAAGTTTAAAGTATAACCTGTTTATTTTCCAAGAGTATAGCTGTTTTTGACAGTTTTACTATGTAGGAAGTCAAGAGCAGGATGGGGAAATCTTTTCTGGCTGGGAAAAGGCCCCTTTTTATGCTAAAAGGGGGTGAAAAGGCTTCTAGACCTTTCCGCATAGAGGAAGTGAATACTTTTCACTCCCAAGTACTGGCTTGTGGTTTTCACAAAGCCTTTATAGCCTGTATTGGGCTCAGATGTGGTTTTGAAACTATTTCTGGGCAGTTTTCCCCAATACAGGGTGAAAATTTTCATCTTGGGACCACATAGCCCTCTTCTGACGTGTATGACGCGTAGAATACTGTACAGAACCTGTATGGGACCCCAGTATTGAATCAATTATGAGTTATTGAAGTTTAAAAAGCTCCTTTGTCTGTTTGAAACCTCATACTCATACTTCCAGGAGAATATCCCACAGTAAGACTGTATTGGTCTAATTGTGGGATTTTGAGCTTACAACTGCCATAACTTAGTCTGTTTTTGAGATATCAAGCTCAAAATTGGTTCATTGAGTAGCGCTTTATGTTTTCTATACATTTGCTCCTCATTTGGTATGGTTATCATTAAATATGGAAAATTTAGTCCATGTACAAGTTCTCTTATATACATTTATGATTTGTCCCAAACTGTATGGAGCTTGTTTTCTCCATATCTTTTGTTCTAGATGAGATATGGGGAAATAGATTGCACCAATGGATATTCCTGATTTATATCTTTCCAAAAGGACCCGACTTCAGGTATTGAACACTAAAACTGTAGAAGTTAGATGAGAGGTGAATATTTTAATCACCCTTATTTGACCTTATTTTGGTCATAACTTCTGTAATTCTGGCTGTAGCTCATTTTGGCTAGTACCATTGGATAGCCCTGACTTAGGGCTTCATTTTGAATACCCATTTGATGCAGTTGAGCCTCTTCCTTTGTATTTTAGATGAGAGGCGAAAATTAAGGTTTGTGATCAGCAACAACTTTATGCAGGAATAACTTTGTTCTTCTTTGAGCTATGATTATGGGACTTGTATATTTGCAAAGGGGTGAGTTTATTCTTTCCTTTTATACCTTTTGAGCTGATTTGGGTCAGATCCATTTTTGGTGGTATCCTGGCTATACCATTGATTTATGGTATTTGGCCGTTATGCTTGTGCTCTGGTTTTCAGTCACAGGCTGAGAAATTACCAAAGGTAAGTCCCACTCCTGGTATGCACCTTTAGAAGTATTTTTTTCTTTTTTGTAAGAATCACCCTGGCTGCTCTGTGAGCACTCTGAAATTTTTGGACACAGATCTTTGGCCTGGCTTTCAAGATCAATTCCAAAAATCATGGCCATTTTCACTTTGGAAGATGGACCATTCCTTTTATTAATTTCTTTCCAAGCCTTTCCAATTCCAATTCATTCCTTCAGCAAATTCATTCTCTTTTATGGCACTCGCGGGAGTGGTAATTACCAAAAGTATGTTCCTCTCCTGGTGTGCACTTCCCTGAGGGGTCTAAAATCTTTCAAAACATCACCTTGGCCGCTTTTTGAGCACCTGGCATCAAATTTCTCTTTCCAGGTATTTGGCCATTTTCAAAATCAATTACCAACCTCTGTGATGAAGATTGGAACCTCCTCAAGATTCATTTCTCTTCATTTCTTTCTTTTCTTTTCTTATTTTATTTTCATTTCAAATTTTTCTTTATTTATGTCAAAAAAAATTCATGAACAACCATCATTCATTTTCAAAATTACATCAATCATGAAGCCAATGTCAAAAGAAGATAAAGCAAGTCCAGCATCATGTGTCAAATTCTCAAGATCAGTTTTCCAATTTCTATCTTAATCACTCCTTTTGAATCCCTCTCAAAATCTTTTCAATAGCCTCAAGAGGATTCACCTTGTATTGGTGCTCAGGAGCTCACCATTTCAAGGTGGGGTGGTACTGTCACAACCATGGAAATTCACTTTCTTGGACCTCAATATGGCATATCCATGCCATACCCAATATATGGAAATTTTTACATATTCATACCATTGGCCAAATTGGCCATTGTCATTCTTTATGGCCTTTATTTTAATTTCATCATCTGGGGTCAACCTGGCCTCTTAACCATCATCAGGATTTTCCTGGCCAATTTCTGCTTTTGGGCAATCTTGGGTATTTTCCAGTTAACAGGGAAAATACAGCCCAAAATCCTGTATTTGGCGTTTTAAGCTTTAAATACAGTTTTGCGCACTTTGCGCAAATAAAGTTTCAAGACTGTATAATCTGTATTTGGCGAGAAACCCAAAATTGGCCAAAACACCCAAAGACACCTTTTCACCTCTCGTAAGGTTTGACTATGAAACAATAAGTAAAAATTACTAATATTTTACTTATTGTACTATGAATGTCCTTATAAATGAAATAAATAAGATAAAATAATTATAATAATAAAGAATCATTATAATTGTGACGTAAAATGATTATATTATTAAATAAATATAATAATATAATTTAATTAATAAAATATAATATAATAAAAATAAATATATTAATATAAAATAATTAATATATTTAATGGCACTTTATTATTATTACAAACAAACAATAAAGGCGTAAAAAATTTTTTTTTATCAATAAAAAACAATTAATAACAATAATATTACCAATATTAAAGTTATAAATTAATATAAATACTATTTATATTAATTAAAGAATTATTAAAATAATAATAAAGAGAAAATTATTATAATAAGAGAAAATAACCTACTTTTAATACTTAATATAATAATTTTGAGATATTTTACGCCAAAAAAAATATAAATACAACCTTTTCAAATTGTATTTACAATAAAAATTAAGAAGAATTACTAATATTCTTGATTTTTACATGGAAATGAGTTTTAGAGAGATTTTTAACAAAAAAAATTAAATAAATGATTTAATCAAGTCAAAATAGATGATTATAAAAAGGTGGTCTTTGTTCTTTAATAATATAATAGTTTTATATATAAAGAATAAAGAAATTACCTTTGATTTAATTGATTTAATGTTTTTTGATGCGTCTGAGGGGAAACCAGAGTAAAAAGAGATCTATTTATAGTAAATACCTCCCTCCTAGAGTCCAACAGGCTTCTAGTAGACGTGTACTGATCATATCCACTGGAATTGATCAATATTTTAAGGCTGGAGGATGATTACATCATGATCAAACCATATTACATCATTATTACACCATTATTTAGAGTTATCACTATAACTCTAGGTTTAATGACATCAGAGGCTTGGCAGAACCCCAAATTTCGTGGATTTTATTAGTTTTAATCATAAACTAATAGTATTCACCAGTTTAATCACTCATATGACTGTTGAACTTAGTTTAAGGTTACAGTAGGTGATCATAACTTCTCAATTTAAGCTCAAACTTTGATCTTTGATAACTTTGAAGTTTTACACGCTACAGGAATTCAGAGAGTGAGTTCTGATAGCCTGACATAACCTTATTATGCTTCCAAGAACCTTTCCTTACATCATCAAAACTCTAATCTTGATGATTTTTCTTGTAACTCATCTTTTCTGTCAAAATTCAATATTTTAAACTTCAAACCATGATTTCAGGGGGTTGTACCCTGAATCTAATAATAAAAATTACATCATTCTTCACAAATGAACTAGTAGAATCCAACTGTGTACCTTTTTTTAAGTTTGGACCACTTTCACAACAAAGTGGTCAACAGCTCTGTTGATTTTTATCAATATTTCATCATAGGTTTTAACCTTCATTATAATTTGTAAAATAAAGTTTATATCTGTGTTCTTACAGTAATTACGTGGTAACTTTCTTTTTTGTTCATCACTCTATCTTGTATAGTTTAAGAGATATTAGCTATGATCCTTGAATATATGCATTGACCAAAAAAGTGCATATATTGAGGTGGATTCCTTAAGTATTAACTTTGGAAATTAGCTCATTACTTGTTTTATGCGTGAATTTCCATGGGGAATCCAATGGTACAATTTTTTTACATGTTGTTTCATTGGTTCTTGAAATAAATAAGGATTTGTGGTTTTTATAAGGTATTATTCCTTATAACCCATTAAATATTGACTTTACAGATATGCCATAAAAATGGTATATGTGTATTTTACCATAGGGAATGCAATGGTATAATTTATTTCACATGTTGATTCATTGGTTTTTAAGTTAAACCAATTTTTGTACCAATTTATGGTATTTTTGTATTTTTAAAGTAATTATTTTTAATGTATAATTATTCTAAGTAATTTTAGTGTAATTATCTTAAAGGAATAATTATTCTGAGTCTTTCTTGTGACCTCATTGGGTATGTGGTCATATCTCAAAGGCTCACATTCCCTACCACCAAAAAAATTGTACCACAATCTGATATGTGTAATTAGGGTATCATCCACTGTCCTACCTCTTCAATAGACTTTGTTAGTCTTGAAGCTCAATAATGCTTAACTTTTCTATTTTTCAGGCTTTCTTCCATGTCTGAACCTTCTTAGTAGCTTATCAGCATTTGTTATATCTTTCTCAAGTAGCCATTCATCTTCTTGAGTTGAATTTCTATACCCTACAAGGTATTCCCTTTCTTTTTTGTTTCTTGTCCTTCTTTCTTTAAGGACTTTTACTATTTTCTTTTCTTCTCTTTCTTCCAAGGGGGGGTTTATTTCTTAGTGGGAATAACTCCTTGTCACTTGAACTGTAAGGTTTTATCAGACTTACAGGGAAAGTTGGGTGTTTGTTCATTAGTTCACCTGTGAGTTCCAATTGCACAGCATTGGGTCCATGAAGTGCTTTTATCATAAATGGTCCTGCAAAGGAATCTTTCAATTTCTTTGGGCCTTTTATGTTATTGAAATTAAGGGTTGAGACTAGGACCAAGTCTCCTATTTTGAAATCAGGTGGCTTATGACTTTTATCCCATCTTTCTTTCGCATATTTGAAAGAATCTTGCATACATATGTTTGCATGGTGTCTTGCCTTGTCAAGCATTATTTTAAAGCTTCTTGCTGTTGGATTTATATCCACTAAGTCCTTTTTGAGGGTGTCATAAGGAAGTCTTGGATTCCAACCTTTTTCTAGCATTGCTGGTCTTTTGCCAGTAGAAGAATGGATTGATGTCTTATATGCTAGTTCAAGAGCTGGTATTAGTGTACATCAATCATGGGTAAAACCATCAGAATCTTTGAATTCCAGCCCATAAGCACAGAATCTTCTGATAATGTCCTCTAAGGTCTGTATCATTCTTTCTGCTAAACCATCAGTTTGGGGATGGTAAGCTGTTGAGAATGATAGCTTTGTCCCAAATACGTTATGGAGATTTGTCCATAATGCTGAAGTAAACTTTGGGTCTCTGTCACTTATAATATTCTGGAATAAGCCTGTATGGCTAATAACTTTATTCCATATCATTATGGCTGTGTCCATAGCTGTGTCATCTTTATGACATGGTAGGAACATGGGAGTTTTACTGTATCTGTCAACTAACACTAGGCATGCATTATAACTCCTGTCTCCTCCTGGAGGTAAAGCTGTTACCCAATCCATATGAACTATTTCCCATGTAAATTTGGTTCTTGAAATTGGATCATCATTCCAAATTTCTTTCCTGTGGCTCTGTTGGCTTTTTGACATCTGTCACAGGTTTGACAGTATTCTGTAACATCTTTCTTCCAATTTGGCCACCAAGAGCGGGTTTTCACCCTCTCTAGTGTTCCATCTTCTGAAAGGTGTCCAGCTGCAACACTGTCATGACATTCATGTAAAATAGTGGTTATCAGGGTTCTATCTGTTAAGGCCATAACACATGTGTGTTTTGTTCTATGGTAAAGGATTCCATTAAGGAGGTGGAATCTTCCTTCATCATATGCCTTTTTCCATGTTTCATCTAGTTTTGATGAAAGTGATGGGTCTTTGCAGTCTTTCATTAGAAGTTGGCTTAAGGTATGGCAATCTCTGTCTATCTTATAGCTTTTTTTAACTTGGTTAAAGAATTCTGTGCCAATATCTGTAACACATATTCCTTCTATATGGTGTTCTTCTTGTGGCACCCATGCTGGATTGTCAGGGGTATTTGCTAGAGCCCATCTGCTAAGACCATCTGCATTTTTATGGATATTACCAGATTTATGAACAATAGTCATATTTCATTTGTATTCCTGGATAGCAATTTGCCATCTCAGCATATGTCTATTTGGAGTCTTCATATTTAGTAGTGTTTTCACAGCATTACAGTCTGTGATTACATCAAATACTGTGCCATCCAAATAATAATGCAGTTTTTCTAAAGCCCACACTAAGAATAAGCATTCCATTTGGCTGGCTCCATACCTTGCTTCTGTTGGCTTTATCTGCCTTGAAATGAAACAAATTGGTCCTTCCACTGGTTTATCATTGATAATTTGTGTTTTCTGAAGTGCAGCACCTAGTCCTTCTCCACAAGCATCAATGTATAGCTTGAAGGGTAGTTTCCAATCTGGCATTAGAAGAAATGGGGCATTTGTTAGTCAATTTTTCAATTCTTCATATGCCTTGACCCTTTCTTCAGTCATTTCATAAACTGATTGTTGGTCACATAATTTATATAAGGATTGGGCAATTTTTGAAAAGTCCTTTATATGCTGTCTATAGTAACCAGCAAATCCTAAAAATGATTGCATTTCTTTTTTGATTTGAGGCATTGGTTTAAGTAGTACTGCTGCTACTTTATTTTTGTCTATTCCTAGACTAAGTCCAGATACAACATGTCCTAGTGCTTTTAATTCACTATATGCAAAATGACACTTTTTCAAGGAAATTTTCATATTCACTTGGACTATTTTCTGTAGTACCCTTTCTAGTCTTGTAAGGTGATTCTCCCAAGTTTCTGAGCAAACTATGATATCATCAATATAGATAATTAACCATCCTTCTGATAATTCTTCAGGAAATATGGTATTCATCATTCTTTGGTAATGGGAAGGTGCATTTTTTATCCCAAATGTCATTCTTAAGTATTCAAAAATTCCACAGTGGACTATTATGCTCAGTAGGTTTTTGGCATTGTCTGTTAAGAAATTTTGATGAAAACCCTTTAAGGAATCCATAGCTGTAATGAACTTACCTTATGACAATTGTGTCAATGTCTCATGGATTCTAGCTATTGGATATCTATCTGGAATGGTATAGGTGTTCAGGGCTCTGAAGTCTCCTACCATCCTTGATTTTCCATTATGCCAAGTTATAATGACAGGAGTAGTAACTTCTACCTGTTCATTATGTCCAACTTTTCTTAATACTCCAAGGTCCATTAATTCTTTAATGTGTACCTCTAAGGCTTCTCTAGCCCTTAGACTAGCTGGGTAAGCTGGTCTTCTTAGTAAGGGTGGGTAAGGCTTTTCCACATTAAGAATTATGTCTACTTCATGCCCAACTATAGCACCTAGTGGCTCTTTGTCAGTTGCAAAGGCAACTTTGTACTTAAATAAGAGGTTAATCAATTTTTCTTTCATTTTTTCTGTCAATTCTTGATTGAATTCTGCCTCTTTAAGTTGTTCAGATATAAAAAGTTCCTTTTCTGGAATCTTTTCTTCCTTCTTAATAACTGTAATTTGTTTTTTTGTTATTTGAGAAGCCAAACCTTTGTCTCTTATTGTCTCCTATAGTAAAATATCTATCCTTCTGGTTAGAGATATCTATACCATAGATTGATAAGTAGTCATTTCCCAGGATAAAGTGATTACTGGTACAGTTGTCCATTACCACAAATTCCACTTTAATTCTGACACTTTGTGAAGGGTGAGGGAAAATAAGTGTTAAGTCAATTATTCCAAGGGGAATCATGCTTTCACTTGCACTACTAAATTTGACACCTTGGATTGGTATAAGTTTTTCTTGCCAGTCTGGAACAATTGTACTTAAATAACTTTTACCAAAACAGGTGCAATATGCTCCTGTATCTAAGTTCACCTTAGTTTCTTGGTTATTAACCATGACAATACTTATACTTGATTTTCCAGCTGTATACCCCATTCCTCTTGCAGGTTTGGTTTTGTACAGTTTGGCATCTTGCACATTTGTCAGGTTTGTGTCAGATGTTCCAATTTGTGGTAAGTTTGAGTTGACATCTAGTACTTCATAAATTATATCAATATTATTAATTTATGCATTAATTATATTGATTTCATCACCTTCAGAAGTTTCTGATTCTTCTGTCTCTTTTTCAGAGTCAGATTCCTCCTCTTTGTCATTGTGGTTTTCTGTTTCCACAATTGCATTGATTTTTGCCTTTTTTAGGCAATTATTGGCTAAGTGTCCAATACCTCCACGTTTATGGCATTTTCTTTGCTCATTATTATTGGATGTACTGGGCTTGAAGGATTCTTTTAATTTATCTTTTTTGATAAATGGTTTATTTGGGCTTTTAATGTCCAATTTCTTCCAAGTCCTGCCAATTCTTGTTCTTGTCACTATGTCTTCCAGTGCATGAATATACTCTTCTGTGGAGCATGGTTCTATACACCTGCTTCTTAGGGCATGTTCTAGCTCTCCTCCACATTTCTTGAGTATTTTCATATGCACCATTTTTTGTGACATTTCTGGGTACAATGCATTAAGTCTTTCAACTTGTTTTAAGAACCGGGTTAAAGGTTTATCTTTGTCTGGGTCAAAGAAAGAATTTTAAAATGCATTTTCTATTTTGTACCTCCAGGCATCATTTGCCCACTTGGTGATTATTTCTTGTTTCCACAAAGACCAGGTATTTTTGCCATTTGTTTGTCTTATGCCATAATACCATCTTTTTGCAGATTTTTCAAACAATGAATGTAATCTTGCAGTGATTAATTCATCTGGTATTGCATAGTCTTCTTGTAACATGACAATTGTTTTAATAAATGACATGTGGTCATATTCACCTTCTCCTGTGAATGTTGGCCATTCTTTCAGCTGAGGTGCTTCCTTCATTAAGACTTGGTTATTTTCTTGGTGACTCAAGTCTGCTATGAAAGGATTTGTCAATTCCTCTTTTGTTTTAACAGGGCTTCTTATATGGGAAAATGGAGTTGATAACTTTGGCATATTTAAATTAGCCTCATTCATTTTATCCATTTTTTCAGTAATAAGACTTATTTCACTTTGAATATCATCTTTTAGATGCATTCTTGCTTCATCACTTTTTTCCACATGGTCCAAAAGTAATTTTTGGTGTGATGAAGTCTTTTCTTCCAATTTTTCTATAGAAATACTTAATTTGTTTAATTTTTCTGTAAGATTGTCAATACTCACATCATAATTGATTGTCAAAGTTTTCTCTTTGATATCACTTATGTATTTGTACAATTCTTGTTGTCCTTGTATTAATTTTTGAGTATTGTCAATTAATACTTTTGGTTTATTATTTTCAATCATAAATTTTATGTTGTCAATCTCTTTCTTGTTTTGTACAAAAATCTTTGTTAAAGAAGATAAATTATTATTTATTTCTTGTAATGATAATAAACTATTTTTAATTTCTTTGAGAGGTACAATACTATTTTTAATTTCTGTTAAAGTATTTACAACATCAGGAGACAAGGTTATTTCTTTGGGAAATGGGGTTGTCTCATTCTTTGTTCCTCTTTGTCTTTTAATTCCATCAAAGTTCTGGCCATATTGAAGACATTGTCCATGACATCTTTTTGGATTTTGGGAATCCTGTAGCTTGGGGAATATGGTTTCCTCCAATTCTTTTTCTTGTTCTTCTTCCCTTCTTGGGGAAGTGGGTTGGCTTGGGGCTTTCTGGTAGAAGCTACTGGGGCTTCTTCCTTGGTTGCCTCCCTCTTTTTGGCATGGTAATCCTTGATCTTTTTGATTTGAGGTTTGGATGACAGTGGATTCCATCCATTGGAGTATTTCACTATCTCCTCCTCTTTGAGGAATTTTTTCAGGATGTGCCAGGAGTTCATTACTCCTTGGTGTATTTGGGGCAGAATTTCCCAATCTTTGTCCTTGTACACTGTGTAATACTGCTTGTACTGGCTCATGTAGATGTCTATTTGAACCCTCTGAATGTGATTTGTACCTATTTGAGTTACTCATACTTAGTTCCAATTCAGGTTCAGATATTATGGGTATTTCTGGGACTTGCCTTTGGGATAAGGCACTTCCTTGTGTGGATTCTGTTCCACTGGGGATATTGCCCTTTCTTTTCCATTTTGAGGGATCAGTTCTACCTCTGAGTCCAGCTCCATCTGATTGGACGGATTATTGGGAACCTCTTCTGGTAGTCATAGTTTAAGGAATAAGAAAAATAAAAGTATTTTAGAATAAAAATTCTTTTTATGGCAATTATAAAAGAGGTGCTCACCTTCAGAGTCTTGAATGGTGGGTCCTGGAAAGTCTAATTTCTTAGCTTTCTTTCTTTTAGTGATAACTGGTGTTGGCAAGCTTTGACAAGTTTCTTCCACCAATCTCTCAACAGTAGTTTGGTTGTCTTCTGTTGGGTTATCTTCAAACACTAAAAAAGACAAATAAATATAAGTCTTTTTATAAGAAGTGTTATTTTTTGGCAAGATATGGCAATTTTCCACGTAGAAATTGCTTTTATATCTTCAAAAATTTAAAATGAATAAAGAAATGAATAAAAATGAATAAAAATAACTTTTTTATTGGTTTTTAATATTTTTTAATATTTTTTATATTTTTATTTTTAAAGAATAAAATAAAAAAATGAATATGATTCTTTTTATAAAATTAAATTATAAAAAAAAAATATTTTTAATTTATAAATTATCTTTTTTAATCACTAGAGTCACTCAAAGAAAGTTCTTGCAAGTCTAAGGATGTGAAAAACCACGTGTGAGACAGTACAATTGTTTTCCAAATGCCTCAATAGCTTTTAAAATCAAAAAAAAATAGAATTATTATATAATTTTATGATTATAGATATAATTTATTATTGGATAATCCCAATTAGAATCTTTTTAAAAGGTCTTTTTAAGTAAATATCACGGCCAGGCCCCCAAATGTAAGGTTTGACTATGAAACAATAAGTAAAAATTACTAATATTTTACTTATTGTACTATGAATGTCCTTATAAATGAAATAAATAAGATAAAATAATTATAATAATAAAGAAACATTATAATTGTGGCTTAAAATGATTATATTATTAAATAAATATAATAATATAATTTACATAATAAAATATAATATAATAAAAATAAATATATTAATGTAAAAGAATTAATATATTTAATGGCACTTTATTATTGTTACAAACAAATAATAAAGGTGTAAAAAATTGTTTTTTATTAATAAAAAACAATTAATAACAATAACATCACCAATATTAAAGTTATAGATTAATATAAATACTATTTATATTAATTAAAGAATTATTAAAATAATAATAAAGAGAAAATTATTATAATAAGAGAAAATAACCTACTTTTAATACTTAATATAATAATTTTGAGATATTTTACGCCAAAAAAAATATAAATACAACGTTTTCAAGTTGTATTTACAATAAAAATTAAGAAGAATTACTAATATTCTTGATTTTTACGTGGAAATGAGTTTTAGAGAGATTTTTAACAAAAATAATTAAATAAATGATGTAATAAAGTCAAAATAGATGATTATAACAAGGTGGTCTTTGTTCTTTAATAATATAATAGTTTTATATATAAAGAATAAAGAAATTACCTTTGATTTAATTGATTTAATGTTTTTTGATGCGTCTGAGGGGAAAACAGAGTAAAAAGAGCTCTATTTATAGTAAATACCTCCCTCCTAGAGTCCAACAGGCTTCTAGTAGACGTGTACTGATCATATCCACTGAAATTGATCAATATTTTAAGGTTTGAGGATGATTACATCACGATCATACCATATTACATCATTATTACACCATTATTTAG
Source organism: Austropuccinia psidii (assembly GCA_023105745.1). NCBI lineage: Eukaryota > Fungi > Basidiomycota > Pucciniomycetes > Pucciniales > Sphaerophragmiaceae > Austropuccinia > Austropuccinia psidii. The sequence goes on along the minus strand of JALGQZ010000009.1, from coordinate 16,804,442 downwards.
AGTTATCACTATAACTCTACGTTTGATGACATCAGAGGCTTGGCAGAACCCCAAATTTCGTGGATTTTATTAGTTTTAATCATAAACTAATAGTATTCACCAATTGTATCACTCATATGACTGTTAAACTTAATTTAAGGTTACAGTAGGTGATCATAACTGCTCAATTGAAGCTCAAACTTTGATCTTTAATAACTTTGAAGTTTTACACGTTACAGAAATTCATAGAGTGAATTCTGATAGCCTGACATAACCTTATTATTCTGCCAAGAACTTTTTATTAAATCATCAAAACTCTAATTTTGATGATTTTTCTTGTAACTCATCTTTTCTGTTGAAATTCAATATTTTAAACTTCAAACCATGATTTCAGGGGGTTGTACCCTGAATCTAATAATAATAATTACATCATTCTTCACAAATGAACTAGTAGAATTCAACTGTGTACCTTTTTTTTAAGTTTGGACCACTTTCACAACAAAGTGGTCAACAGCTCTGTTGCTTTTTATCAATATTTCATCATAAGTTTTAACCTTGATTATAATCTGTAAAATAAAGTTTATATCTGTGTCCTTACAGTAGTTACGTGGTAACTTTATTTTTGGTTCATCACTCTATCTTGTATAGTTTAAGAGATATTAGCTATGATCCTTGAATATATGCGTTGACCAAAAAAGTGCATATAATCAGGTTAATTCCTTAAGTATTAACTTTGGAAATTAGCTCATTAATTGTTTTATGTGTGAATATTCATGGGGAATCCAATTGGACAATTTGTTTGACATGTTTTTTCATTGGTTCTTGAAATAAATAAGGATTTATGGTTTTTAGAAGCTATTATTCCTCATAACTCATTAAATATTGACTTTACAGATATGCCATAAAATGGTATATGTGTATTTTACCATAGGGAATCCAATTATATAATTTATTTCACATGTTGATTCATTGGCTTTCAAGTTAAACCAATTTTTGTACCAATTTATGGTATTTTTGTATTTTTAAAGTAATTATTTTTAATGTATAATTATTCTAAGTAATTTTAGTGTAATTATCTTAAAGGTATAACTATTCTGAGTCTTTCTTGTGACCTTATTGGGTATGTGGTCATATCTCAAAGGCTCACACCCCTGAAGCCATTCAAAACCCAGTTTTCACCTATATCCTCCTGGACTTACTTCAGAAGACTTTTGGCCACCTTCAACGTACAATAACCAAAAGTGCCATAAATGGTGTTATACACCATTATGCATCTCTTTTCACCAGCAATCCAATGGCGCCAATATCAAAGGGTTATTTTAACATTCCATAAGGTCATAAAGGCATCACATCATCCAGAGGGTTCATCAAGGCTCCAGGGCAAGTGTCAATCTCAAATACCAATGACGCCATCAAGCAACAATTGGTTATTCTCACTCACAGTATTTCTCCAAGGGAATACTTGCATTTCATTCTCAAGGGATATTTAAGAGGAATTCCCAAAACAATTTGTCAAGTGTCAGTGCTCCATCAATCCACCTTGGCAACCACATTCATTCAATACAGTCTGGTTTCATCAAGAGCTGTATTTCATTCATACACCATGGGAATTTCATTAAACCCAGCTCATTTCCCAATTTGGCAAGGTATACACTTCATCAAGCTGTCAATACAGCTTCAAGGATTCAATACAGACCGGCTGTCAGCCCAAAGGAGTCAAGCTCTCAGCTTTTCACATATACCAGCCTTCTTTGACCCTGGGGGATTTTTCCCCAGTTAGTTAATATATTTTTATTTTATTTTATGTTTATTTATCTTATCCTTTTTGTTAAGTGAATACTGATATTATCAAGTAAGTCATTTAGTGCCTTTTCTCTTTTCTTTCTTCACCTGTCAATTGATATTTGTTGGTCATATCCTTACTAATTCCATTGTTCATTTTTCCAGGTTAAACAGTGATTAAGGATTTACTTGGTTGTCTCTTTGGCCCTTTGGCTTCTGATTTCTCTTATTGCATCTCATCTTATACTTGCATTCTTCTTAGAGAAATTTCTTTCTTTCTTTTTATTTTCTTTATTATTTTGGAGTCTTCCAAGTGAGTTCCCTGATTGCTGAATGCCAGGACACTCTTGTTTTTCTGTCCAAGAGCCCCTGTGACAAGGGAGTTCTCAGGTCAAAAATGGAAAACCCTACTTAAAAATAAGGTTCTCATATTAAGGTAGCTTATTCTTAATTCCGATTTGAAGCTACCATTGTTTTGCTTAACTCAAACCAACTTTAATCCTCTTTTGGATCAATTATTTAAAGTTTCAATATAAAATGTGTTTATTTATACCAAATTTCATCACATGAGAAACTTAAAAATAAGGTTTCAAGCAAAAAATATCTTAAACTTTTTGAATAAATCTTAATTTTCTTCAATAATAATTAAAATGGTTAATTTAAAGGCTAATTAGAAATTAAGCTTGTTTAAGAAGTATAATTGATATTTCATGCATACACAGATTACATTAATTTGTAAGCTGTGTGAAAATTTCAAGCAAATCCATTAAGAATTGGATTTTTAATGAATTTTGAAGTTATTGCTAATTGTCCATGTAAAATAGAAATACACACCAAACTTTAGCTTTTGTTAAGGTTTTCATACTTTTAAATTGAAATTTCTATTCAATTAAGTTACATTAAGATAAGAACTTTATTTTTAAGCATGGGTTTTCAGTTTTGACCTGAGCACGCCCTCTATATCCATTATGAATCATGAGAGCTTCTCTGAAGGCATAAAAAGAGTCTTTTCATCACTGGTGTTGTTCATCATCAATTATCAATCCAATAATATTAGAAATTTAAACAGGTAAAGTCTTATTAAATAGAAAATCTTATTATTAGAGTAATGTTTAAGTTATTTGATTCTTTATTAATTAAAATTAAATAATTGAAATCATAGAATTTAGATTATTGTTGTAATCACCAATAATATATTTTATTATATAAAATTAATCATCTTAAATATCTTTTGAAGTCCGCAAATTTCTCTTAAAAACTCTTTAATCACAATTTTTCTTCTAAAAAGTTGTTTTATCTTTGAAAATATTGATTTTTGGCGTGTCTTTAACTTATAATTATTATTTAATATAATAACTATGGTTGTTTGACTTGTTGTATTAAATAAATATTATAAGTAAGTTTTCTCTCAAGTTCTATATATTTTCTATCTAGTATTAGTTTTTTTATATAGAATTTTATCCTACAAGAATTATTTCTGCACAGTGTGTGTTTTAATTGTTTTATAAATAGCATTTATATTATTTATAAGTGGTTAATATTCTTATTTTCCACGTGTAATTGTCTCATTAAGAGCTTTACACTTCTTATTGTTATAACTGTCAGTGACTATTACAATAATAGAATAATTATGATTTATTATAATTATTATATTTTTTTATGATTATATTTTTACAATAATAATTAAATTCTTTTTTTTAAATAATTATTTTTAATAATTATATTTAAGTTTGTGGTTGTAATATTTTATTATATTATATATTTCCACTGAGGACAGTCATAGTACTCTTGATCTTGCTACTATTATCAAGAGTTTCATAGAAAAACCTTACATTTGGGGGCCTGTCCGTGATTTTAACCAATTTTTGTAACATAAATCATATTCTAGACCTTATTTTACTTTTTTTTGACGTAAAATTGCCATATTTATCTTAATATTGGCTTTCTTGGGACTTATGCCTTAAAAATAATCTTTATAATATTAATCAAGCTGTTTTTTTCTTAAGAATATTGTTTGAAACAACATACTATTGAGTGACTTGGAATAAATTTATTTTGTCTAACTAGTGGCTTTTTCAAATGACAGACTTTGTAAGATGTGACTATGAAACTGATGATAATATTATTATTGATTAACAGTACTATTTCTGTTCATATGAAATATAATAATAAAATATTATTATAGCCACAATTAAATAATTGAATAATTATTTCTTTCACATGTTAAGCACTACTAGTGATTTTAACAGTGAGCAAGTGATTGTCTACAAGAATCAATTACAAGAAGAATTTAATAATAAAAACTTCTTTTATTAAAATAATATAATTGTGATAATATATAATTATCTTTTGCAAGAATAATTATAAAGATAATCCTTGAAGAGAACTATTACTAGAGAAAAACCTTAAGAATTAAAGATACATGACTCACTAATACTCCAAAGAACTCATTGATAGATAAAAGTAGAGAAATTTGACATAGAATTGTGGATTTGAGAGATGAAAATGATTTATGGCAAGATTACAACAATATATAGTTGGATTCTATGATTTCACGTCTTTCTGATTGATTCTGAAATATTTAAAACACTTAAGAATAGTTTTAACTAATACTTACTTGTTGGTAACAATGATATAAAATGATAATAAGATGATGATGCGGAAAAAACAGCAAGAGAAGGCCTCTTTTAAGTCAACAACAGCTCACAGAGGCGTGCCATGGAGCAAACTGAAAAGCCAGTGAGTGAGAAAGCATTAAACCCTTTTTGATTAGTACTTACATCATCTGTTGTCACGTAAAATTGTCATAATTGCTTAATTGATGCTTTTACGTGACTACCAACCCCAATATGGTTAAGAATAAAATGAGTACATTTGTAAATCTTCTTTTATTCCAAAGTAATCATTGATTTCCCAAAGTTATCAATGTTATTGACAATTTCATCACAGGTTGTATTTACTGTGAATTTTTGAAGATTCAGTGCTTTACGTAGAATAACCAAAAATGGACTGTAAGTAAAACTTTTAATTTTACTAGTAAAACTGTAATTATTTGTGTTTTTACCATAGATAATACAGTTCTCAATTGGTCCTTAAATATTCAGAAAGATTCATTAAGATTTGTATTTTTAATGAATTTTTGAAGTTTTTACCTCATTTCTACATAGAATTGCAAATATCAGTGTTTGCCTGGTTGTTATGAGGTAAATCAATGGATACTAGTCCAAAAAGGGTTTTAATTACTCTTTTGGGGTTTATCCATGGAAAGTCATTAGTAATTGACATGGTTACAGGAGTGTAAGTAGCTTTTTACCTCCTTGGCACGTCAAAATAGCAGGTTATTTGCTATTTTCTGGTGTTTTACAGTAGTTGTAACTTGGTAACCAAGTTCCCAAAAAGGTTTAGTTTACCAATTGGGTCAAGATCAGCCATGGAACCAAGCTTTGGAGCTATCCACGCCTCTGGGGCCTCAGAAGTTGGGTACCCTGGCTCTCTTTGATGTCTTTTGTCCCCCTTGCTTATTTTTCACGTAAAAATAGAAATTTAAGCTTCAAGTGAGATATCCACTATGGGTGTACCAAAAGTGCATGTAAGAATACCATAATATTAAGTGCTTAAAACATGTATAACACTATTCTTAGTGTATATGTAACATGGGATTTCTCACTTTCCCATTATTTTGGCGTAAAATCAAGAAAAACAAAAAATTTCACAGATCTTTTATGTGGTATTAATGATGTGGTGTTGAAGTATTTTCCATATTACCACCTCAAGGAGTTAATTTGAGCTTATTCACTCTATGGAGCTACCCTAGGTTAAGTTTTGTGTAGAATCCAAATCTGGCCTTAAATCCATGGATTTACTTACTCAATAAAAAGTTATTCATCTTTTCTGAAATCAAAAATGATGAATTTTGAATATATGCATGATTTATGAGTTATGTATAATTCAAAATTTCTTTTTAAGATAATTGTGGCCTATTTGGGTATGTAAAATATACCTCAAGGCTCACATTCCCTCCCACCAAAAAATAAAATTGTACTACAATTTTATAAGTGATAAAAGAATAAGGCCCCAAAGGGGGTTAATGTCCACTGTCCAACCTCTTCACATCACTCAGATCAAGTAATTTAAAGCACATTTATAGACATATTCAGGCTTGTGGCCTTCTTTCATTTCTAAATCTTCTTAAGAGTTTATCTTAGTCAGGTATTTCTGATTCTGCCATCCATTCATCTTCATGTACTGGATTTCTATATCTGACAAGATATTCTCTTTGATTTTTACCCCTAAGTCTCCTTTCTTTAATGACTTTCTTTATCTTTTTGTCTTCATTCTGTTCCACAGGTGGTACAGTTAAAGGAGTTGGGTTTTTTAAAGTAAACAATTCTTTTTCAGCTTGTTGATAAGGCTTTATCAAGCTGACTGGAAAGGTGGGGTGTTTATTTTCCAATTCACCACTCAATTCCACTTGAACTGCATTGGTTCCATGTAAAGCAACAATAACAAAAGGTCCTACATAAGAATCTTTAAGTTTCTTTGGGCCTCTGATATTATTAAAATTCAAGGTTGAAACTAAAACTAAGTCCCCTACTTTGAAGTCTGGTACTTTATGACTCTTGTCCCACTTCTGTTTTGCATAATTAAAAGCATCATCCATACTTTGTTTTGCATGAAGTCTTACTTTATCAAGCATTATTTTGAAGCTGGAAGCTGTAGGATGAATGTCAATCAAGTCTTTTCTCAGTGTGTCTGTTTGGAGTCTTGGATTCCATCCTTTCTCTAACATAGCAGGAGTTTGTCCTGTGGAAGAATGGACTGATGTCTTATATGCCAATTCTAATGCAGGTATCAGAGTGCACCAGTCATGGGTAAAGCCATCTGAGTCTTCGAATTCTAATCCATAAGCACAAAATCTCCTGATCATGTCCTCTAAAGTTTGAATCATCCTCTCTGCTAGCCCATCTGTCTGAGGGTGATAGGCTGTAGAGAATGATAACTTAGTCCCAAACAATCTATGAAGATTGGTCCAAAGTGCAGATGTGAATTTAGGATCTCTGTCACTTATGATATTCTTAAATAATCCTGTATGAGAAATAACTCTACTCCATAAAAGAAGAACTGTATCCATAGCAGTGTCATCTTTATGACATGGTAACAATATGGGAGTTTTGTTATATCTGTCTACTATGACTAAACAAGCATTATAACTTCTGTCACCACTTGGAGGAAGTGCTGTGACCCAATCCATGTGAACAACTTCCCATGGGGATTTTGGTTCTTGAATATGGATCATAAGTCCAAATTTCTTGCCTGTACTCCTGTTTGCTTTTTGGCATCTGTCACAGGTATGGCAATATTCAATGGTTTCTTTGCTCCAAGATGGCCATCATGCACAGTTCTTCACTTTTTCAAGTGTTCTGTATTCTGACAGGTGTCCAGAGTAGATACTATCATGACATTCATGAAGAATGGTATTGATAAGTAATCTACTGCACAATGTCATAACACAAGAATGTTTTGTTCTGTGGTAAATGATCCCATCAATCAAGTGAAATCTTCCTTCAGAATAGGAATTTTTCCAAACTTCATCAAGTGCATTAACTAAATATGTGTCCTTCCAGTCTTTATCTAATAAAGAATTCAAGATATGGCAATTCTTGTCTTGCTTATAAGATTCTCTGACCTCCTCAAAGAATTCAGTCCCAATATCAGTTATGTCAATTCCTTCAATTGGAATCTGTGGTTCAGCTTCCAAAGGTACATAAGCTGGGTTATCAGGAGTGTTGGCTAAAGCCCATCTACTAAGTCCATCAGCATTCTTGTGAATGTTTCCTGCTTTATGAACTATAGTCATGTTTCCTCTATATTCTTGTATAGCTATTTGCCATCTCAACATATTTCTGTTGGGAGTTTTCATGTTAAGAAGTGATCTTACTGCATTACAGTCAGTTATCACTTCAAAAACACTGCCATCAAGGTAATAGTGTAATTTCTCAAGTGCCCATACCAAACATAAGCACTCCATTTGGCTTGCACCATATGTGGCTTCTGTTGGTTTGATTTGTCTTGAGATATAACAAACTGGTCCTTCTGTAGGTTTGTCATTAATAATTTGGACTTGATGTAGGGCTGCCCCTAATCCATCTCCACATGCATCAATTTACCACTTAAAAGGAATATCCCAGTCAGGCATGAGGAGTAAAGGTTCTTCTGTAAGCCTTTCTTTATTTCCTCATAAGCTTTAATTCTCTCCTGTGTCATCTCAAATACAGTCTGTTGATCACAGATTCTATAGAGTGATTTGGCTAGAATTGCAAAGTTTTTTAAGTGTTGCCTATAGTAACTAGCAAATCCAAGAAAAGACATCATTTCCTTCTTATTCTGGGGTATTGGCTTAAGTAGCACTGCTGCCACTTTATTTTTGTCAATACCCAAGCTCAAACCAGAAACAACATGTCCTAATGCTTTAAGTTCTTCAAAACCAAAGTTGCATTTCTTAAGTTAATTTTCATATTCACTTCTGCAAATTTGTGGAGTACTTTTGCAAGTCTTTCAAGGTGCAAAGACCATGAGTCAGAACATATGATAATATCATCAATATAAATGATAAGCCATCCTTCAGACAATTCTGTGGGGAAGATGGTATTCATCATTCTTTGATAATGAGATGGAGCATTTTTAATGCCAAATGGCATTCTAAGATACTCAAAAATACCACAGTGAGTGATAATTCTAAGTAATTTCTTAGCTTTAGGCGTCAAAACATTCTGATGGAAACCTTTTAATGCATCCATTGATGTTATATACTTGGCTTTAGATAATTGAGTCAAGGTTTCTTGGATTCTAGGGATTGGATACCTATCTGGAACTGTGTAGGTATTCAAAGCTCTAAAATCTCCAACCATTCTTGACTTATCATTATGCCAAGCAATGATAACAGGTGTTGTCACTTCAACCTCCTCATTATGGCCTACTTTACTTAGTACACCAAGTTGAATTAACTCTTGGATATGTTTCTCCAAGGCTTCTCTAGCTCTGGGACTGGCTGGATAAGCTGGTCTTCTAAGTACTGGGGGATATGGTCTGTCCATACCAAGAGTAATATCAACTTCATGTCCTCTTATAGCACCTAATGGTTCATTATCAGAGGCAAATGCAGTATTGTACATGTATAACACATCAATAAGTTCATGCTTCATTTGTGGTGACAATGATGCATTAATTTGTGCTTCAACAAGCTGTGTGGACACAAATTCTTCTTTATAAGTATCTTTCTCAGAAGATACTACTGATATTTGCTTTGGAATATTGGAGAAGGCAAATTTCCGTCTTTTGTTATCCCCAATTGTGAAATATCTGTCTTAATGGTTATTAATGTCAATACCATAAATACTTAGGTAATCATTTCCAAGAATGATATGTTGAGATGTGCAGTTGTCCATTACTACAACCTCAGCTTTCATTCTTATACTTCCTGTAGGATGGGGAAATACAAGAGTAGTGTCTAGTATACCCAAAGGGTACATATTGGTACTGGCACTACTAAATTGTATACCTTCTATTGGTAATAGATGGTTTTCCATTCAGGAAGTATAGCTTGGAGATAATCTTTGCCTACACAAGTGCAAAATGCTCCTGTATCCAAATTGACTTTGGCTTCAACATTATTCATCAGAATTGATGTGATACAAGATTCTCCAGCAGTATAACCTTTTCCTTTAGCAGGTTTGGTTTTACACATTCTGGCATCCTGAACATTAATAAGGTTGTAGCAATCTTCACTATATTGTGGCAAGTGGGTGGGAACTTCAGTGACTTCAAAGAAAGCTGTGATGTTTTCAATGGGATAGTCCTCCACTGGTGTATCTTCAGAGATTGCAGAATCTTGATCAGATTCTTCCTTCTCTTCAGTACATTGAACTTCTTCAATGACTTGAACTTCATTGATTTTTGCCTTTTTGGTGCAAGTGTTGGCTAAATGTGAAGTGCTTCCACATTTATGACACTTTAAGACAGGTTTTTCTGGTCTTTTGTCCTCTCTGGGAATCTTGGAGGTCATCTTGGATTCTGCTGGGATTTGAGACCAAGTTTTACCAATTCTTGTTCTGGCAATGATATCTTCCATAGCATTAATGTAGTCTTCTGTTGAACAGGGTTCTACACATCTGCTTTTGATAGCATGTTCTAATTCTCCTCCACACTTTCTTAATATTTTCATATTAATCATAGTGTCAGACATATCTGGTTGTAAAGCAGATAATCTGTCTTTTTGTTTGAAGAACCAAGTAAGTGGTTTATCTTTCTTTGAGTTGAAAATGGCACTCTCAAAGGCATTTTCTATCTTAAACCTCCAAGAATTGTTGGCCCATTTGGTGATCACTTCAGATTTCCACCAAGACCAATCATGTTTACCATGATCAATCCTCATTTTGTAATACTATTTCTTTGCAGTTCTGGTAAACAGACAATGTAATTTTCCCACTATGATTTCATTAGGTATATTAAAGTCTTCTTGCAACATATCAATAGTCCTGATGAATTCAATATGGTTGTATTCTCCTTCACCAGAGAATGTTGGCCATTCTTCTATTTTGGGAATATCTCTTGCAGAGTAGGCATTTTCTCCCAAGAATGGGGTGATACTTTCTTTAACAGAAGGTTTTTCTTCAGTTAAAGGTGTAGAATGTCTTGGCATATGTGGTTCATGATTCTTATGAATTTGTTCCACACTTGCAATTATTTCATTCTTCAACTTCTGCCTTTCACTGTCACTTTTTGCTAAGTATATAGCAAATTGATTGGTATTCTCAACTATCTTCAAGACATGGTCTTGCAGAGTCTTAAGTTGATCATTCATTTTAAAAATGGAAAGATCTTCCATCTCCTCATGCTGAACTTGGCACATGTTTTCAATTCTTATGCAAGAATTGGTAATTGAGTCAAGTTTGGCATTTGTCACTTGGTGCAATTCAATGTATTTCTTGTCATTTTTCTTTAATTCAACTATATCTGATGCAATTTTAGTTAACTTGCCATCAAGTTTACCAATTTCTACATTAATACTAGTCTGTACACCAATTATTTCCGTGGAAAGTTTCTGTTCATCCTTTCCTGCTCTTTGGCTGTGAATTCCATCAGAGTCCTGGCCATATTGAAGACAGTGTCCACGGCTGAAGGCTCCAATTTGGGGATCCTGTACCCTTGTGGGTAAGGTCTGTGCCAATTGGCTTTGCCTTTTCCTTTGCCTTGATGGTTCTTGGGACCTTTCTGCTTCTTCTGAGGTCCCTTGGGCTTGTCCTTGGACACTTCTGGAGCTGGTTTGGAGCTGGTGGACGCCACTGGAGCCTCTGTCTCCAAAGCTGGAGTCATTTCCAACTCTTTCTTCTGGTCTATGGATAAAAGACTTTGGTTCTTCAACCAATTCTTTATCTTTTTGACCTTGTCTTTGCAAGACAGGGGGCTCCAACCTCCTAAGAGTTCTATGGTCTTCCCCTGACCCAGAAAGCTCTTGATGTGTAAGTAGGAGTTCATGGCCCCCTGCCAAAGGCTTGGGAAGATTTCCCACTCCTCCTCTTTGGCTGCTCTGAACCAGTTCTTGTACTGGCATTGATATATTTCTATTGCTGCCACTTGAAAATGGTTTGGCCCTGGAAATAATATCATGAATTAGTTCAGGCTCAGAATTCACGTCAAAATCTGTTGGTACAGACCTTGGGGAATGGGGGGCAACTCTGGCATCCTCCAGATGTGTCTTTCTTGTGGAAGATTTGGCACTTCTGGATTCGGTCTTGCCTCTTCCTTGTCCACATCCATCTGGTTGGACTGAATAGTTGCTTCCATTTCTGGTATGCACCATTTTTACGTCAATTTAAGGATAAAGAGTAAATTTAAAGATAAAAACACACCTTTTGGTGGTAATTTATTCTTTTCTGAGTTGAATAAGGTGCCTCTTTTAGCAATTTGCACCTCAATACTTTCTTCAGATTCTGCTTCTGAAGATTCAGGACTAGTGATGTATCTCTTACTGAGTCTGTTTCCAGCTGCACAGTATTTGATTAAAGACACTTTAAAGAGAAAATATGATAAAACAAATTATTTTTTATGATTTAAGATATTTTAAAAGATTTTTTATAAGTTTTATTATTTTTTGATATTAAAAAAATATTCTTTTCAAAAAAAGAAAGTATTAAAATTTAAGAATTTGAATAAAAAATTAAGTCAGAGTAACTCAAAGAATAATTTTATACGTTTTTGGATGTGAAAAAGCCACGTGTAAAAACAGTACAAAATTAAACCAAATTCCTCAATAAAATAAGATTTTAAGACAATTTCAAAATTAAAAATAATCTTTTCTTTAAATTGAAGAAAAAAAATATTAAATTAATATATTTTAGAACTTAAAAATATATTAATTAAGGGTACAAGGTTCAAAAAAAACACGGCCAGGCCCCCAAATGTAAGATGTGGTAGGTATGGGGGTTTTTTAGAACACAAAAATGAAGTCTAGAATATGATTATACCCAAAACTCTGGTTACAATCATTGCCAGGGCCCCAAATGTAAGATGTGACTATGAAACTGATGATAATATTATTATTAATCAACAGTACTATGTCTGTTCTTATGAAATATAATAATAAAATATTATTATAGCCACAATTAAATAATTAAATAATTACTTCTTTCACGTGTTAAGCACAACTAGTGATTTTAACAGTGAGCAAGTAATTGTCTACAAGAATCAATTACAAGAGGATTTTAACAATAAAACTTCTTTTATTAAAATAATAAAATTATTTTAATATATAATTATCTTTTTCAAGAATAATTATAAAGATAATCCTTGAAGAAAACTATTACTAGAGAAAAACTTTAAGAATTAAAGATAAATGACTCACTAATACTCCAAAGAGCTTATTGATAGATAAAAGAAGAGAAATTTGACATAGAATTGTGGATTTGGGAGATCACAATGACTTATAGCAAGATTACAACAATATATAGTTGGATTCTATGATTTCACATCTTTCTGATTGATTCTGAAAGATTTAAAACACTTAAGAATAGTTTTAACTAATACTTACTTTTTGGTAACAATGATATAAAATGATAATAAGATGATGATGCGGAAAAAACAGCAAGAGAAGGCCTCTTTTAAGTCAACAACAGCTCACAGAGGCGTGCCATGGAGCAAACTGAAAAGCCAGTGAGTGAGAAAGCATTAAACCCTTTTTGATTAGTACTTACATCATCTGTTGTCACGTAAAATTGTCATAATTGCTTAATTGATGCTTTTACGTGACTACCAACCCCAATATGGTTAAGAATAAAAGGAGTAAAATTTGTAAATCTTCTTTTATCACAAAGTAATCATTGATTTTCCAAAGTTATCAATGTTATTGACACTTTCATCACAGGTTGTATTTACTGTGAATTTTTGAAGATTCAGTGTTTCATGTAGAATAACCAAAAATGGACTGTAAGTAAAACTGTAATTCTTTTTGGTTGTACTATAGAAAATACAGTTCTCAATTGGTCCTGAAATATTCAGAAATATTCATTAAGATTTGTATTTTTAATGAATTTTTGAAGTTTTTACCTCATTTCTACATAGAATTGCAAATATCAGTGTTTGCCTGGTTGTTATGAGGTAAATCAATGGATACTAGTCCAAAAAGGGTTTTAATTACTCTTTTGGGGTTTATCCATGGAAAGTCATTAGTAATTGACATGGTTACAGGAGTGTAAGTAGCTTTTTACCTCCTTGGCACGTCAAAATAGCAGGTTATTTGCTATTTTCTGGTGTTTTACAGTAGTTGTAACTTGGTAACCAAGTTCCCAAAAAGGTTTAGTTTACCAATTGGGTCAAGATCAGCCATGGAACCAAGCTTTGGAGCTATCCACGCCTCTGGGGCCTCAGAAGTTGGGTACCCTGGCTCTCTTTGATGTCTTTTGTCCCCCTTGCTTATTTTTCACATAAAAATAGAAATTTAAGGTTCAAGTGAGATATCCACTATGGGTGTACCAAAGGTGCATGTAAGAATACCATAATATTAAGTGCTCAAAACATGTATAACACTATTCTTAGTGTATATGTAACATGGGATTTCTCACTTTCCCAGTTTTTGGCGTAAAATCAAGAAAAACAAAAAATTTCACAGATCTTTTATGTGGTATTAATGATGTGGTGTTGAAGTATTTTCCATATTACCACCTCAAGGAGTTAATTTGAGCTTATTCACTCTATGGAGCTACCCTGGATGAATTTTTGTGTAGAATCCAAATCTGGAATTAAATCCATGTATTTACTTACTCAATAAAAAGTTATTAATCTTTTCTGAAATCAAAAATGATGAATTTTGAATATATGCATGATTTATGAGTTATGTATAATTCAAAATTTCTTTTTAAGATAATTGTGGCCTATTTGGGTATGTAAAATATACCTCAAGGCTCACAGACTTGAAATTTATTCTTTGAGTTATTCTAGTATAAAGTGAATAATAATACAATTTTGATTAATAAACTTGTTCATTGCATAATTATTATTTCTTTGAAGAAAATAAAAAATAAAATAAAAAATTGAAAAAATTAGATATCTTTACTAAAAATATTTTTTTCTTTCATCTTAGACATTTTTCTTTTTTTTGACGTAATTTGCCATAAATTACATTAAAACAGCTTTATTCAATAAGTTGAATTTATAAGTTATTTTTATTGTTTGATAAAATAGCTTATATTTTCCTTTTTTTCTAGTGTAATCAATTAGTAACAGCTCTTCAGACTCTGAAGCCTCAGAGTCTAGTATTGAAATTCAAACCAGCCCAGCACCAAGGGGTTTGATAACCAAAGAACCCTTTAAAGGTCCAGAAGGTGAATTCAATTCATTCTTAGTCTATTTTTTCTTCAAATTGACGTGCAATGACTCCTACTAGAAGTAGAAGTAATTACTCCATCCAATCAAATGGATCTGGACCAGGACATTCCAGGCATAAATCAAAAAGACAAGAATGTCAGCCCAGAGGAGAGGCACAAATGGAGGATGCCAGAGCTTCCACAAGTTCCCAAAGGTTAGCCAGCACCTTTGAACCTCTCATTGAAAGTCCAGAAGCTGACATAACTGCTATTGCTGTTAGACCTGAATCATTTCCAACAGGCAGCAGTGGAGATTTACCAGTGTCAGTACAAGAGCTGGTTTATGGCCGCCAAACAGAAATAGTGGGAATTTCTCCCAAGTCTTTGGATAGGCACCATGAACTCTTATCTTCAAGTGAAGAAGTTCATGGGGCCAGAAAAGAAAGAAGAACTTCTCAAGGGTTGGACACCAATGTCTTGCAAAGGACAAGTGCAAAAGATAAAAGCTTGGTTGAAAAACCAAATCATGTTATCAGAGGATCAGAAGAAGAAGTTGGCCCAAGGCGAGGAAAACAGCCAAGTGGAAGCTCCCCAAGAATCCACCAGCAAAAATCTGCCTCAACAAGTGCCAAGCAAGTCCCAAAGACCAACCAGAAGGGCAAGCAAAAGGCAAAGCCCAAATGGAACACGCCTTACCCGCAGAATTACAGAATCCCAAAGAAAGAAAAAACAGCCATGGACAATGTGTTCAACATTGCAAGAACTCTGATGGAATTAAAAAACAAGGATGAGGAAAGATTGAGCCAATCTTTCCCAAAGAAATAGATCTTGTTAAAATTGTAACTCAATTTGAATCTTGTAATAAAGAAATTATGACAAAGTTTAAAACATTTGAGTATATCCAACAAAAGTTGGGTAATGAGATATTACAAGTGAAAGAACAACAAAAGACCATTATTGGCCTTGAAAATGTCAATAAAGACAATATTGTGTCTTTGACGCAAATTTGTGCAAGAATTGAGTCTAACGTTACTTTGCTCAATCAACCAGATGACAATTCAATTTCTTTTATAATTTGACAGTTAAGAGAATTGAAATTACAAGTTCAAAACTTTGAAAATTCAACTGGTAACAATTCAGCTATTTTCCAAGAACAATTGGAAAAAAGTGATAATGCAAGACTTGAATTACAAGAGGACATTCACTCAAGTATTCATAATATATCACTGAAAAATGAATTGCCAAGGCAATCCACACCAATTGTCAGGCTGAGTCTATGATGAGAGTATTAAAAAGTATTTATAACTCTTAACTATGACTGTGACATGGTAAATAAAGATTTAAAAGACTTTCTAAGAGTTAAAGATGGTTTAACTTAATAATAAGAGGGCTTTACTATAAGGAATATAGTGGTGGTGAGCACTGTTGAAAGCCCTGGGTGCAGCTTTACCTGTTGGGTTACAATAATAAGGACTACAATACTTTAAATTAAGAGTATACCTGATTATTACCCAAGAGTAAAACTTTTTTTGACAGTTTACTACATAGGGTATTCAAGAGCAGGATGAGGAGACAATTTTGGCTGTGAAAAGCCTCCTTTTTATCCTGAAATGGGGTGGAAAGGGTGCTAGACCTTTCCAAGTAAAGGAAGTGAAGATTTTTCACCCTCCAAGACTGAATTGTGGTTTGCAAACAGCCTGTATACCCTGTATTGGGCTCAGATGTGGTTTTGAAATCACACCTGGGAAGCTTTCACCAATACAGGGTGAAGATTTTCATCTGGGGACCTCACAGCCTGATTCTGACATGTATGACGCGTAGAATGCTGTACAGAAACTGTATGGGACCCCAGTATTGAATTAATTATGAGCTATTTAAGTATTAACATGCTTCATCATCTGTTTGACACCTCATAATCAGAGTACAACTGTATCCTGTCATAATACAGCTGTATTGGCCATATTGTGGGATTATACCATTCAAATGGCCATACCTCTGTCGGTTTTTGAGATATCATGATCAAAGGTGGTTCATTGGATAGCCCTGTATAGGCTCTATACAATGATACCCAATTTTGTATGGTTATCATTAAATATGACAAAGTTATCCCATGTACAAGGTTTTTGTACATAGGCATGGATTGGGCAAAAAAGCTGTATTGAGCTTGTTTGGCTCATAACTTCTGTTATAGTTGAGATATGGAGAAGTGTATGGCACCATCAGATAGCCCTGATTGTGCTCTTTCTAAAAAGACCCCACTTTAGGTATCTCACACTAAAACTGTAGAAGTTAGATGAGAGGTGAATGTTTTGTTCACCCTTATTTGGCCTGAATTTGACCATAACTCAAGTAATACTGGTGCTAGCTCAGTTTGGCTGGTACCATTGGATAGCCCTGACTTAGAGCTTTATTTCGAATACCCATTTGATGGGGTTAAGCCTCTTCTTCTAGATTTTAGATGAGAGGTGAAAATTAAGGTTTATGCTCAGCAACAACTTTGAGCAGGAATAACTTTGTTATTCTTTGTCTTGTGGTGATGGGACTTATATTTTCAGGAAGAGGTGAGTTTCCTCTTTCTTTTGGTACCTTTTGAGCTGATTTGGCTCAGCTCCATGTTCTGGTGGTATCCTGGCTATACCATTGGTTTATGGTATTTTGGCTGTCATGCTTGTGCGCTGGTTTTGGGTCACAGGCTGACATGCACTCATTACCAATTGAATGAATCTGACTGTTTTTTATTGTAGAATTGGTATTGCACTTTCCCATCACTCTATCCTTTCAGCACAAATTGATGGAACAATTACAGCACGAGCGCAGGAGAAGGTACTGGAGAATTTCATCAATAATCCTGAATGTGAAGTACTGATTGCATCCATTGCCGCAGCTGGAACTGGCCTCAATAAAACTTGTGCTAATATTGTCTATTTCATGGTGTGGGGACCCCCAAAATTCTACCCTGATTTTGGGACCCTGACATCCACATTTCCAGGAGCCCAATTGGAACCCAGCCATTGGGGCTCAGGCTGTTGATCGACTCCATTGTATTGGCCAACAACAACCTGTAAAGTTCATCCACTACATCACTCCTCAATCAGTTGAGGTCAAAATGCGGAAGGTACCTTTCAAGCTCATCTTTGACCCTAATTGTATTGCTATTCTAAAATCCTTCCTTATGGGAATGCCATATTCCAATCACCAATAGGTCCAAGAAAAGAAAAAATCATTAACTGCGTGAGCCTTACTGATATCATATAATTTGTGTTTGACCAAGTTGATAACTCCTGTTCACCCTGGCGCAGGTCCACAATTATGAACACCATGAGCTGGATTGAACTCCTTCAATATTTCCTCAATGAAAATGAGCAATAGAGTCTTATTTCTAAGGGAGACGCTGATACATTCCAATTCATATTGTCTATATTCTGACATATTTAGCAAGTTGTTGCATCTTTAATAAATAATAGTCAGATTGTATTACACCTGCACAAATAATTCACAAAATGTTAATTTGTAATGGTGCTATACATTTATCTTACTCAGTTATTGCAGAGCATCACCATTTGGCCTAAGAACTGGCATTTCAAGTATTTTGAGGGTGCTAGTCTGCATCTTACTACAGCTCTTGAGCCAATCTTGATCAAATGCCTGGAATGATTGGCCTTCCGGAATATCACCATCATCTGTTGATCGTAATTCTGGAAATCTATCAATAGTTTTTTTATCCTTTTTTTTGATGCAATTACAAAACTCTATGTCTCAATACATTTTTAATACCAATTAATTAAATAACTGGGAGCGCCAGCGTAATCCCACTTTGCGGTAAACTTGACGGCCATTTTCCAGTACCTCCTCAGTATCTGATCATACTCAAGGGTCATTGAATTGTGATGCTAGAATGGGAAATTTAGCCATATCACACCATTCACAACGGCACTCACAGGTCTGCACATAATCAAGTAGATCATCATCAGTCTTCGCTCACAATGAAGAAGAGATACAGTAAATAACCCTTTGATGAATCTTTGCGAGCTTTTGATTCTCCTTCTTTTTTACCAAATACTTGGCATCCTTTTGAATAGACTTCCATTCTCTTTTCAAATAAGTGAAATATCACTCAATTAAAGCCGCCATGACCCCATAGTTATTATGATCGTTGTTCCAACAGTAATGATGATACTTGGTGCTGTAAAGTGCAAGACGGAATGTAAGGTAAAGCACCATAGACATCAACTCATTGAACAGATGATGCCATGAGCTATCCCAGTCCCAAGTGAATTGCTTTAGTCCTAGCTTGTGGAGCTCATTTTTGCAGTAGCTTTGGAAACCCTGAGACTGAACCTGTGTTGATGGCTCATTGAAAACATCCTTGGGGACATATCCTAGATGACCAGCCACTTGAATTGCAATTTCAAACTCTTCTATGCTGGGTGGTGCTGGTAGTGAGTAAAAATTCTTATCCCTAACTTTGAGTAGGAACAGGCAATGGGCATATACTGCTGATCTCATTCCATGGACATTCTCTGGAAGTTCTGCTTTCAGAATTATTTTTGCTCCTTCTGGCTTGCACGTTTTGCCACATTGTGACCTTTACAAGCCTGGTTCCTTTGCTGTCTGACCTCAGATTGTTCAAGCATACTCTGTGCAAGGCCTGTTTGAGGATGGGTGAACTCACTATTTGACTGAGTGCCATGCTCATGCGCCATGAAATTGTCCCTCCTTGGTACATCATTTGTTTCCATTTGAGTTGGAGACATGTTCTCATCCTCATCATCCACCATTTTTTCTTTTGATGAACTGGCATGAGATGTTCTTGGTTTGGAGGCATATGGACGGTAATGTCCAGTGACTTTCCCTTTATGGACCAGAGGTGAAGATGCATAAAGTTCATCACCTGCCATGCAAATCATCAGTTAATACATCAAAATATTAATAAAGACTGGTCATACTCACGATCTTGAATTGGCTCCTGAGATCAGACTGACTTGCCTTTAGGTGCCATATCTAACCCATGAAATAAAAATATCAAATTTTGAAAAGGTTTATACTCCAAAATTAAAATGACTTACTTTGATGAAGCGTCAATCCTGGCTCTGACAGACCACTCCAACCTACATTTTACAATGGTGTTTTCCATTGCCCCCCATCAACGCACCTTTCATTGCCCACATGAACCTGAGATCTTGATGAAATATTGAGGGTTGGCTGTTTACTTTGACCAAAGGGATCCTGGGATGCAACTGGATTATGACCAGGATTAAGGAGGAACTCACATGGAAATTTTGTTTGGGGATTAGCATTTGATGAGATTTGAGGTGTGCCTTCTGGCCCCTGAGACACATGCATTTGTGTATTAGTGGGATTTGGGGGAATTGGAGTGACAGAAATCTTTGGGATTGACCAAGTGCTTGAAGTTTGAGCTTTCAAATTTGCCTCATCAATGTTAAGATCTGATACATTTGTTGAGGATTCAATAGGGGTTGTGAGAGGAATGTTGGGACTCAATGGTGACTGTGTTTGAACATATTCTATGCTAGATTCACTCTATGAGTCATGAACAGAACCTGAAAGGGATTTGCATGGCTTGGAAGATGACATAAGGGCCAAAAAAGTACGGTAATATTTTTAACTAGATAAAACACCTCAGTATTATGATAAAATAGAGTGAGATGAGATGAAATATTTTCAAATTTAGAATAGAGAAATTCTATGAATAGTTGGAACCAAGTGTGGCATGGAAGTCCAATAAGACTCTTTTTAAGAGAATCCTCCCTGCCTCCTCTTGAGCTCCTCTGCTTTTGTTGGAAACCACCCTGCACGGCCTACCACCATATAATGTAATATTTCCTTGATCTCAAAGGGGACCCATCATCCATAAGTAATCATATTTGGTAACATTTGCGCCTCCCCATTGTCACATTTTGTGACTTATCCCAACTGCCAATATATGCATTGAAATTCCAAAGCATTGTACATCTGAAAAGGGGTATATTCATGAAGGATTTACCCACAAAAGAGACACCACCTTTTCAAGAAAGGGAAGACAATCCAAATCAGATTCCAATCAATCAAACGCCTGCTGAACTCAAATTAAATACCAAGACTTTAGCTGCACTCCAACCCCTTATGTCATAGAGTTATATCATTATGTCTGTAACAAGGTTTAAGCCAAGTACGTTGGCGTTCCAGCATACATGGTTTGAATGTTAATCCCCTCAATTCAATGTTGAAACATCCCTATTGGAATGCCCCTCAAGTGTCAAAACCGCAGTATCACCATGTGTAAATAAAATAGAATATGTATGAGAATTGAGCAGCATGGCATTTTACCCAAATAAACTCCTGACCAACTCCGCCATCCAGATGAGACATGTTACACTTTATCCGCTGCAGCTCACGCACCATTACAAATGGGATAATATCCTCAGATGGCTCATATCATCTCCCCCTTCATAAATAATCACTCAATTTTTTTCCAATTAATAACACTCCTGAAAACTTTCACATCAGCCATAGATATTTATACACAAACCACATTTACTCTCAAATCCTCCAACAATGACAACCCGCCACTATTCCTCAGTCCGTATATGCATGTGTCAACACTGCTCAACTCAAACACACTCTTCCCCTGAGGGTGATACACATGGAGCTGCCTTCACACCTTTCCAATATAAACAGCACATTAAAAAGCTCAAATCAACCATTGCACCCAAATCTCTTCCAAACATCCCTAATTTTGCATCAGGATCTGAGTGCCCACAGCTTCTATTGGATCAAATATTCCCAGCTGATTATTCACAATTGACCCAAAGCAGCTTCTCCACAGCACCAGGTCTCAATTAGACTGCACAGAAACCATACAGCAGCAGTCAAACCCTTCCCCCACAAGACCTTGGAATGATAATATCTGCCATTCTATCATTAAGGTATAATATACCCCACAGGGCTTCACGCATTCTCAACCCTGCCCTAAAGCTGCTGATCAAGTCCAGCATCTCAAGCTCCGGTGGTCCCTCCACTCCTCCATTCCATATACCTGCAGATCTGAGTACCATATTTGAACATCTCCAATTGGAACCAGTGATTCAAAACTATATATGTTGTCCTCAATTTTTCTTTCTTAATTGCCTTACTGAATCAGTCAGAACTGACCAACCCCACTGTCAATACCATAATGACCCAAATGATCATGATCCCCCTTGAACACAATCATTAGGCAAATTCATCCATTCATTTGAACCCCACAACCAACATGAAGCAAAAATTTATACCAAAAAACATTTCATTTATCAACCATTCAAAGGTTGGCTTGCCAGATTTCTCCAGCGGGCTGGAATTATGGAAATTCTGCAACAACATCAACAATCCCAAACTCCCAAAGGTTCCCCAAATTGTGACGTCAGGGATGGATTGGTCTTGCAATGCTTCACTGGCACTAGAAATATCAACGACCCCCATTCATGTCCATTCCTGGTGCATTGGTCTTCTCCATTTATGTGAACTGGTTTAATGCACATGGAAAGTCAACCTGGTTGGCCAGCATTGGACCTATCATGCTTATTTGTCTTAATATCCCCCCAAGTGAAACATTGAAGCCAGAAAATGTCTATGTTGCAGGAATCATCCCTGGTCCGAAGGAGCCAACTTCCTTTCAATTGAATTACCTATTAATTCCACTCATCAACAAGCTCAAAGATCTATGGAAAGGCTACTATTTTTCACCCACCTCAACAGGTCCTTGAGGATGCTTTATCCGTGTTGCCATCCTCACAGCCATTGCGGATGTGGTTGTCATGGGCAAGCTTGCTGGATTTATTTCCCATTCAGGCAACCACTTTTGTAATTTTTGCACCATTCACAAAGCTCAAGTTGAAGAAATTGGTCCTCAATTTCACTACACATGCTCATACCAAAATCAT
The DNA here is from genome assembly GCA_023105745.1 of Austropuccinia psidii. Classification (NCBI taxonomy): domain Eukaryota; kingdom Fungi; phylum Basidiomycota; class Pucciniomycetes; order Pucciniales; family Sphaerophragmiaceae; genus Austropuccinia; species Austropuccinia psidii. The sequence continues at coordinate 16,781,905 of JALGQZ010000009.1, read as the reverse complement.
AAATCAACCATTTCCAAATGGCTTTGGGCAACCCCACAACAAAGACAAGCAATTCTCTCTGAGTATGGAGTGTGATATTCAATTTTGGAAGACTTTCTGTATTTGGATGCAACCAGAATGGTTAATCTTGACATAATGCAGAATTTAATACTTGGAATTTTGAAGGATCATGCAACTTTCATACTGTGCATTCCAGAGTCCAAGTCAAAAATTTACTTGAGGTCCTGCAGGAAATCCAATGACACCAACAGTTCAGACTCAGATTCCATGACCTCCAACAGCTCTCTTGATAAAATCACATTGAGAGTGGCCGGCTCCCTGAGAAGAGATGCAGAAAAAAAAATAAATGGGTCACTCCCCACTACTTCCACACAAAAAAACTACTTCCCAATGCCCACCCCTCACACGGAATATACATCTAGTGGTTCTGCGTAAATTCGTTCATTTGATGCGGATTACATCCCCACTTCTGCAATCCCCTCTGAATTGGATATCACTTCACTGAGTGAGCACCAGATCAAGGGTGAGGCTCTGGAGCATCTCCGACAAATCATATCTGAGACCATAATTCCCTCATCATGGACAAGAGTACCTCGCAACATGGATTCCCCTTCTCATGGTAGCTTAAAAGCCGCTGAATGGGCTCTCTTATATAAGGTCTATATTCCATTTTCAATGCTCAGTCAACAGATGTCATTAGGTGCACACCAATCCGCCAATACTCAAAGAAAAATGGGTTAGTCAGAAGAACTTGCAAATGAACTAACCAAAAATACATTCCATTTGATTAGTTTTATCAACATTGCCACAAGTTGGACTGTTTCAATAGATGATACGACTGCATTTGCTGAAAATTGGAAAAAATTCCGCCTTTCCAATCAACACCTGTTCCCAAAACAGAAAAGTAAACCAAATCATCATTTTTCTGATCATATTCCCAAACTCTTCCAACGTTGGGGCCCAGCACAATCCTCAGCCACATGGGGTTATGAGCGCTTGATTGGAGTATTTGCAAAGATGCCAACAAATAACAAAATATTTAAGTCAATTAATAAGATCAAAATATTCACATTGATTAAACACCTGAACTGAATAAGACTAACTTCTTGCAACTCTGAATAGATGATATAGATGAAACCTTGCTTCAACATATCTGTCAATGTTCCAACCTTTCTGTTCTCCTAAAATCCCCATCCATGCCATGTGAAATATAACAGCTTTTCAAATCACAGCCACCTACCCTGTTCAATCACCATAAATATAACAAACCATCCACCATGACCAAGAAAAATCTGATTGCCTGGTTCATTACTTACAGAATTTTCATGCAACAAGGGAAATAGTTGATTGGATCAGCTTAGACACCATTTTGCAATCCACAAGTCATCCCACTTCAAGGATTGTCGCACCTTGGTATTTTCCAGTTTCAAACATTAATATTGGGAACAATATATTTTCAACTGAATCCAAAAATTTCAGCAACAGTGTGATATGCTTTCTGAGGGGCAACTCACAACGATTTGGTATTATTAATAGCATTTTTAAAGTCTCTGAGCCATCTAGCATACTGAACAATAACTTTCTGATCTTAAAAACTTTGAATATTGATGTTAATTTCTTACCAGATTGGCCCCATCTCAATATTTATAAAGCTTTTGGTTTTGATGATGGACACTTGATTATATCTGAAGAAGAAATAGAAGGTAACTGTGGATTGTATGATAACAAAGTTATGTCATGTGGACTGCTTCTAATGATAAAGCAGTTATTTCATGATATTTAGTCTACAAAAATGCAAATCTCTCAGATTTATTAGCAATTTTACTAGTGAAATAACTGCCTCAAAATTTAGTGACAGAGACATGCCATTGTGACAACAAAAGCCCATTATTTCACATTGCCACAAAAAACTTACTATTTTGACATTGGGTACGGTGTGAATAAGCCAAGTTCAATGATCAAATGACCCACACACTCACCTTTCACAGCATCCAAAATTTCTAACTGCACCATCATCATGTTGGAAGGGGAATCAGCCCTTGTGCACCCACACCCGCACATGCCAATGCACACACAAGTGCACCCGCACAAACCAATGCAATCACACCCGCACCTGCAATTAGTGGCTTCATGTGTCACTCACAAATGGTCAATGCCACCTGACATTAGGCCCTCACATGTATTGCCTTTGTGTGCATGTGTCACCCATGCACCCACTGCATTGTGCAGCGGGCTCTGACCATGTCCCCCCCTCCTGCTGAGCTAGCTGATTCATGGCTACACAAAATTAGAACACATCATTTGGCCATGGTGTGCCCGTCACACAACCACATCTGCACCCGCGGTATTATGCCGCAGGCTCTACCAGTTTCATCTGCAAAACAACAATCCCGCTCAGGCAGAGTCCTTTCATGGATGACCGGGTGAATTCAAACCCCCTTCATACATCAATACTGGCTGAAGGACCTCTTTTATGTGTGTGTTTACAAACAGGCGGGTCTTGTGCAATTTTTACCAACCATCGGACGGTTGCGGGATGATCAGGTGGTGAGGAATCTGAGTTGAAGGCACAGGGGAACCAATATTGGTGGATGTCACAGGATTTGTTGTAATAAAACAGTGTGACGTGTGCTTGACATGAGCTTGATTCCTGGTTGACGTGAACTTGACTTTTATCCTGCTTGACGTTTTCTTGAGGTGAAGTCAATCGCCAACGATTGACACCAGATTCACCCTGGTGTATATGGATACTATTATGAGACATTTGTGCCAGCTTGTTGAGGTCTCATTCTTGTGCATGTGTTTTGAGTCCCTGCTGATCTTCAATCCTGAATTTTCCTTTTAATTTTCTTTGGTTAATATCTTACTTTCTCATATGCATTTTTTTTCTAATCTCCCCTCATTGGTGGAGGAAAATTTTGTTCTGATTTCAAATATTCTTCTTCCAAAATCTGATATTAAATCCCTTTGGTTAATCTTATTTATTCTTCCTTCAGGCAATCCCAATTAATAAGAAGATTAGGAACTAGCATAAATTCTTTTTCTTCATGCATAGGAAGGTTTAAATATCTCTTATATCAGACATAATCTAAGCTTATGATGGGTTATTTGTAATATTTGTCTCTGAAACTGTTGATAATATGACTCTTAATCAAAAGTACTATCACTGTTTTTATGAAATAGAATAATAAAAAAATATCATAACCACAATTAAATAATTAATTACTTAATTATTTCTTTTACTTTTTATACACTACTAGTGATTATAACAGTAAGCAGTAATTGTCTACATGAATCAATTACAAGAAGAATTTGATAATAAAAAACTTCTTTATTAAAAAAATAAAATTATTTCAATTTATAATTGTTTTTTACAAGAATAATTATAAATATAACTCTTGAAGGAAACTATTAGTAGAGAAAAACTTTAATAATTAAGATAAATCACTCAATACTACTGCAAAGAACTTATTGAAAGATAATAGTAGAGAAATTTGATGGGTAATTGTAGATTTAAAGCATCAAAATTGATTTATAACAAGATTAAAACAATATATAGTTTACTTCTATTATTTCACGGCTTTCTGATTGATTGTGAAATAATAAAACACTTAAGAAAATATTAACTAATACTTGTTGTTAATAATGGTATAATTTGAATAATGTGATGATCTGGAAAAAACAGCAAGAGAAGGCCTCTTTTAGGTCAAAAACAGCTCACAGAGGCATGCCGTGGAGAAAACTGAAAACCTAGTGAGTGATAAAACATTAATTTATTTTTGGATTAATTATTGAATCATCTGTTGTCACATAAGATTATCATAATTGCTCAATTGATGGTTTTATATGACTGCCAACCCAGATATGGTTAAGAATACAAGAAGTAAAAACTGTAAGTCTTCTTTTATTTGGAATTAAATATTAATTTTTCAAAGCTATCATTGTTATTGGAAATTTCATCACAGGTTGTAATTAATGTGAATTTTGAGGATTCAGTTTTTCACGTGGAATTATCAAAAATGGACTGTAAGTAAAGTGTTTAATTTTACTTATCAAACTGTAATTTGTTTTGTTTTCTTTATAGATAATGCTGTTCTCCATTTGTTCTTAAAGTTTCAGAAGGATTGATCAAGAAGTGTAGTTTTAATGAATTTTTGAAGGTTTTACCTCAATTCTATGTAGAATTGCAAATAGCACCCTATGGCTGGTTGCTATGAGGTAAATCAATGGATACTACTCCAAAAAGGGTTTTAATTACTCTTTTAGGGTTTATCCATGGAAAATCATCAAGAATTGACATGGTCACAGGAGTCTAAGTTGCTCTTTACCTCCCTGGCATGTTAAAACAGCAGCCTATTTGCAATTTTCTTATGATTTAATGAGATTTTAACTTGGTAACCAAGTTCCCAAAAGGTTTTAGTATACTAATTGGGCCAAGATTATCCATGGATCCAAGCTTTAGAGCTACTCACACCTCAGAGGCCTCAGAAGCTAGGTACCCTCCCTCTCTTTGAGGTCTTTTTTCCCCTTGACTATTTTTCATATTAAAATAGAAATTCAGCCTTCAAGACTGATATCCACTATGGGTGTACCAAACGTTTATCTAAGAATACCATAATATTAAGTGCCACAAACATGCATAACAATATTCTTAGTGTATATGTAACGTGTAATTTCTCACATTCCCATTATTTTGGCATGAAATTGAGAAAAACAAAAAACTTCACAACTATTTAATGTGGTATTCATGATGTGTTATTGAATTATTTTTCATACTACCACCTCATAGAGTTAATTTGAGCTTATTCACTCTATGAAGCTACCCTAAGTGAATTTTTGTGTAGAATTCAAATCTGGCCTTAAATCTATGGATTTACTTACTCAATAAAAAGTTATTCACCTTTTCTGAAATCAACACTGATTAATTTTTAATATATGCATGACTTATGGGTTATGCAAAGTTCAAAAAGTATTTCTTAAAGATAGTTGTGACCTATCTGGGTATGCAAAGTATAACTCAGGGCTAACAGTATTCATGTGAGCTCTTTGATACTTCTCATTTATTTATGTGAGTTAACTCAAAGGTTTCAACCAATTGATAAAGTACACTTTATGTGGGAGGTCATAGTGGTAATTATTAGTTAAGAAATTTCCTTAAGAGTAAAATGAAAAGTTGATCTGTCTTCACTTTCTTAATATTTTGATGTAAAAAATCATGTGCTGCCTATTTTCTCCCCATACCAATAAATTTAAAAAAGATTCCTTTTAAATTATAAATGAATAATATAAATGAACTAGTGACTTTAAGACTAGGGAGAAATTCATTAACAATCAATATCATACCTATCCACCACCATTCAATCATGAATCATCATTAATGATGAGATGAATTTAGACTTTATTTATTTGGAGTTGGCTTTGCTTTTAAGATTGGTGAGAAATTTTCTTATCTAAAATGGACTCATTGAAAAAATTAACATGAATACTGGTTATTTCAATTAGTACAGGCTCAAAGATAGGGAAGTTTTCATGGATAATAGAAAAATGTAAGGTAATATTATGTGAATGAAATTTTTGCTAAAATTCTTTTTAGCTTTCTTTTTCACTAAATTAGTATATATGTGATAGAGGAATATAAGAACAATTTTCCAATTTTGATTTTGTTTTTATAAATGATAAATATTAACTTAATGAATTTCTCAATTTCTATATGAGAGTCTTCAAGTGATTATAGTTCCTTTTTAATAATACTCTAAGCCAAGGCTTCTATTGTGACCTCCAGTTTGTATAAAACTAATTGATAAACTAATTCTTGGTGGAATATCCTCAAAATGGGACTGTAGAGATCTTACTTTAGTTGAAGCTGTATTATTATTAGTTTAATGAGCTTCACCAATAATACTGAAGATAATCTATAGCTTATGTAATTTTAATCACTTAGTGAAGGTTGAGAGATATTATCTCTTTTTAAAAAAATAATCAATTTATTTTAATTGTAAAAAAGATTTGAAATTGGAGCTCTGAGGAATAATTCAAAGTTACGAATGATCTTCTTGAATATTGGAAACACAAAAATTGAAATTATTCCATAAAATAACTTTTTGACATCATCAAAAGAAAATGATTATATGTTTAACCACAAAATTAAATTATGACATCATTGTCATGTAATCAAATTATGACATTGTCAATATTTAAATGATAAAAATTTGAATCTCAATTCAAATCTGTAACTTAATATCTGATAAAACAATTAAGGTTGAAGACAGTTTGGCAGCTAAGTAATTGGATTATTGCAGGTTGACAAATACTATATCTCGGATATTCACCGATTTCTGTACAAGTAAACAATATAATACTCAGATTTTTGTTGGGAGCAGAAGTTAAAATTTTCCTCTTGCCAGGGAAAATCTTGTGTCAATTGTTGGCAATTGATTTCACATTGCACTGCGGTAAGTATAAAACCTTGCTTCAGTTGCGTTAGTGTCACTTTATAGTCACTGGATTTAGTGGGTCACGTCACATCTGCGTCAAGACAACATCAATTGTCACATGAGAATGTCACTCAAAGCCCAAACCCATTTCAACACTATTTGCAATGTTCAGGTAATTACATCTCATGGTGGTACCCAGCCGTTTGGAATGCGCATTTTTGTGCATGAAAAGACTTCCGCCTCACCTCCTGGTCATCTCACTCCTTTACCATGCCTACCCTCATTCTTGAATTGGCTTCCGCATCCCCGCAGAATCCTCTCTGACGCTGTGGAACTCCTTTTGGTGTGGGATTGGATAAGGCAGTCCTTGAGGGGGAAATCACAGGTGAACAATTTTGAATTTCTGATTGATCCTGTAACCAAGGGTGCTAATGGTGTTTTAGCTGCCCCTCTGAATATACTAAGCAATCTCCCTACAGAGCTCACAAATCAATATTTAAGATTGTGGCTTTACAACTAGAGAAGACTTTTCAGCAGTCTCTATCAGACCTATTCAATAATCAGACTAATGATAAAATAATAATAATTTTGAATAATAGATTTGTAGGTGATTTCAAGATGATAAGATAATAATTTAGTAGATAAATAATAGATATAATAGTACTTAGTGGTGATTTTAAGCTGTTTTCTTTGTTGAAGGTATTTTGTTTTGATGGATAATAGTTAAATATGAGAAAATTTAGTAATAGTGACAATATATAATAATATTTTTTGATAGTTTAAATAGTTGTTGTTGGTAAATAATTTTGATAATATGTAAAATATATTTTGTGATAATAATAATAGTGATATAGATTTTCTTCTAGTGAGAAGAGTATAATATAAATATTTTGTTGAATATGAGTATTTCACTAATAGATGAATTTGTAATATAGGCAGAACTACTGTTATCTACAGCTATATATAAACCACTTTTTAGTGTAATATAATAATAATATCTTGATTAACCTACTAGTAAGGTATGAATAGTTATTCTCCTTCTTGGTATATAACTAATTGGATTCATGGGGAGAAGAGGAGAAAATGAGACAGAGAGGCCTCCTTTTATTTTGTGAGAAGTACCCATGGGCTCTCCATGTAAAGTTTTATTCTTGCCCTTGAGATAATTTTGCTGGTGTAGATTTTTGTAACAAAATTCAGATGACCTATCTGTTATACTGCATTAGTAATCTTGCACATCCTTGAGAGATTAATGCTAGTGTGTAAAATTGGGAATGGTATCATATGACTGAGATATTTTCACCATTTGTTTGGTCAAAATGAAGGTTGATATGTTTTTCTTGGTGGGGATTTTGATAAAAATATAAGGTGACTTCTTTTTTGCACTGCTTTAGTCAGCTTGCATAGCCTTGAGGAATTAATGCTGGTTATTAAAAGGATGAAGGTAGTGTTATATGAATAAGCCCTTGTATAATTTTTTTTGTAAGATTTATTTAGTTTCAGGCAATAATGCTGTGCAATGTGGGGATATCTTCTTGAGTCTTAATTCTTGATTACTGTAATTGCTGTGTGGTTTACAGTTTAGTGTATTCCCCTTGCATGCAGCTAGTTGAAGTTGAATTGAGTTGTATTTTATGATCTTGAGGCTGTGTAATTTACAGATGTCATGCATGTGGATTGCATAAACCTTCTTTAAGTGCCTTTATTGTTATTTAATTTCATGTTTTTAGTAGATTTCCCATGTATTGAGTTGAATTGGATACTGTCATATGATCCTTGTTTCACATGAACTGTATTTTGGTTACTGTAATTCTTGGTAATATAATCTTCTTTATGGATTTAGAGTGGATATAATGTTACAATGTTACTTTTCCCATGTAATTTTTAGTTTCCTGTATGTATTAAGCCTATTGTTGATCATGTAAGCCTTATATGTAAGTTTTATTGGGTAACTCCATAAGGTTGGACTCCGCTATTATTCATTTAATTATAGAAGTATGTTGAATATTTCAATTGTGAATGCTAAAATCTTCCGTTCCTCCCTACTGTTGATGTTATTCCTGGATTTTTTGTGATTTTAAGCATGTCCTTTGAGTGGTGATTTCCTGAATTAGTCATTGGGATCTTGATTTTCCAACTTTTAATTTCCAAAAAATCTCTTGAAACTGGTAAAAAAAGTATGGAATACCACATCCCCCTCTCCATTTAATGCTGTCCCCAGCATTCCAGTTTCAAGTACAATATCCTGGGTTCATAAGTGAGAATATTCTTTCTTTAAATTTTTATTTCAATAAATTCAGTTGATAATTCCATGGATGGCTTGTGATATTGATTTTGAATCTCCATTTCTGTATATTTAATTTTTACCCTGTTATTTCTTCTTGTTTGTTTGTTTATCCATGTTAATGTTGTCCTATATAATCCATACTGATTTAGGGTGATTTCCCTCTCCATTTGATAAAAATTCTTCCAGCTACTAATAAATTATCTGGATTAAATATTTCCACCAGTGTTTCCATAAGATAAAATAAATTAATCATAAAAGAATTGGTACAGTTTAAGGTCTTATCCAGGACCTCTGCTTTAGTCCTGAGACTGTAATTAGCATAAAATAATGTTGATGAGGCAGTTTAAGGTCATACTCAGGACCCTTTATTGATTATTGATTTTGATTAAGTACTATAAGAGAGTTATTTAGACAGTTTTAGAGCCTTATCAAGGACCATTTGCTTGACTTAATGTTTTTTGATGATGGAAGAAATAAATAAAGAAAATTGAGATATTTAGACAGTTTAAGGTAATATCAAGGACCTCTTCTTGAAGTAATTTGGTTGGAAAAATATAAAGGATTCAGACAGTTTAAGGTCTTATTTAGGACCTTTTCTGAAATTGATTTTTTTTTGTTGGATTGTCTTGATGAAAGATAAAATAATAATTCAGACAGTTTCAGGTCTTATCTAGGACCTCTTATTGAGTTAATTTGTTGATGATAAATAAAAAAGTAGAATATTTAGACAGTTTAAGGTCATATCATGGACCTTTGCTTGAGTTCTTGAAGTTTCTTTGATAAAAAAAAGATTTAGACAGTTTCAAGGTCTTATCAAGGACTTTTTTATTTTGTTGAATGGTATTGATAAAAGATAAAGTGATTATTCAGACAGTTTAAGGTCTTATCTAGGACCTCATCCTGAGTTTTGAGCTGTGTTTTCAAATATTTGCTTAATTCGATTTGTTTTGTCCCCTCCTTCTTTTTCTTTATTATATGGACTAGTGTCAAGGCCTAATATCCACCTTCTGTACCCTTTAGTAATATTAACCCCTGTGATCCTCTTCATGACAACTTTAAACTTCATTTCCAACTGATGGTTATTAAATGGGTGGGTACCCCCCTCTCCATTTAATAATTGTGACCTACTTTCCACCTTTTATAATAATGATGTTTTGTTTTGTCTTTTTTTTTTTAAAAAAAAATGATAATACCACAATTTAGAGTATTAAAAAAATCATACTAATAATAAAATTTTTAAAATAATAATATAAAATAAGATAAAATGAATAAAGAAAATAATAATTATTAATACAGATAATATGAAAAATACATGAAATCCAAGTGTAATCATAATATTATTATTTATTTATTTATTTATTTTTTTTCTAGTAATTAATGAATTAAAAAATAATAATTCATAATTTAAATAATTTTCTCAATGATATATGAAAAAAAAAAAATAAATTAAAAATATGTTTTTAAAATTAGGTGATAAAATTTGTTTTTTTTTGAAGTGAGCCAGTGTAAATACTTCAAATTTGAAGTATTTGGTGATTTTTTTTCTAGCCACGGGTGTTGCTTTTCTTGACTGTTCAATGTAACTTCTACTATTTTTTTTATTCATATTGATATTTTTTTTTCTTTTTTTCTTTTTTTTTTTTTTGTGTTTTTGTAGCTTCTACATTGTACTGTACTGTATAGTACAGTACTCTTCTGTTTTCATCGCAATCAATCCTTTCTTTTTTTTTTTTTTTTTATAATTTTTTATTATTATTTATTTTTGTTTTAAAAAAAAAATAAAAATAAAAAATAATAAAAAAAAGCATTAATTTTTTTTTTGTGTTTGTGTGATGTACAGTGCTGTACCCTTCTCTTCCCATTGCGATCAATTGTTTTTGCTTTTTTTTTTTTTTTTTATTTTATTTTTTTTTCTCTTTTCTTTTTTTTATTTCTTTTGTAATATATTTTATATATATATATATATATATATATATTTTGATTAGAAAAAAAATAAAAATAAAAGTAAAAAAAATTAATAATTAGTTAAATTTTTTTTTTCTCCTTGATGTACAGTACTGTACTCTTCCTATTTAGTGCTGATCAATCTTGTTTTTTTTTTTTTATTATTTTATTCTTAATTATTTTTTTTTAGAGAAAAAAATAAAAAATAAAAAAAAAAATAATGAAAATAAAATAAATAGATAATTTTATTATTTTGTTTGATGTTTTTTTTTTTAAGTTTTTAGATTTTTTTTTTTTTTAAAAAAATAAAATAAATTATTTTATCATTATTGTTTTATTTTTTATTTTTTAAGTAATAAAATAAATAATTTTACTTTTTTATTAGTAAAAAATAAGAAAAATAAAAAGTATTGTATATATTTTTTTTCTTTTCTTTCTTTTTTATATTTTTTATTGTATTTTTTTCATATATGGAGATTTGAGATTTAGAAAAAAAAATTGTGAGATAAGGAAAATAAAAAAAAGTTATTGAGGATGTGAAAACTGGTTGTTAAGACTATTCTTGAATTTGGTCTTTTTAGCTGTAAGTTCATTTCTTCTTTCTTCATTGAGATATTGATCCTGCAATTCTTTTTCATCCCTTAAATACTCATTATTGGTGTTTCCATTTTTATTTTTGTTCACTTTCCAGTCTTCATTCTGTGTTAAAATTTGATATTGCCTTGCCAAATGGGCTTGCAAATTTGGGCATATCTTCTTATTCTGAGTAATCCAAACATATTCCCTTTCTTCCTTGGTGAGCTTTTCTTTTTTAATCGCAGTTTTTTCATTTGGTGCTTTCTTTATTTCTTCTAGCCATTTTACATGTTGGGTTGAGCATTGATGATCTTGTTGAGTTATTTTGTATACTTCCAGGTTGCAGTTTTCATTCCTCAAAGGCTGCCAATTGGTATAGCCTTCCCAGGGAAATTGGTCTTCTGTAAGTAAAATTCCATCTGATTCAATTTCTTCCATATTTGTTGGTTTTGTTAAATCTTTTTGGTTATGTTTTTTCTGTCTGTTATTGATTTCTTCACTAATTTCCTCTTTTTTATTTATTTGGCTTTCTTTGGTTTTGTTCAAAGAAAAGTAATTTATTCCCAGATTCAAATTTGGATTATCTTTATCAGAGTGATAGTGTGGGGTAGGTGAGTCTTCCTCCTTGGTATTGGTTGAATGATTTATGGAATTTGAACTACACATATCATTTGGCTGTGGTTTCCTTTCCATAAAATATGGTTCTATAGAATTTCTGATGTTGGTAAAATCTTGAGGTTTTGGGTTAAATGGAACTTCATTTTTGGTAATTTCACTTCCTTTTTCTACATTTAAAACTTGCTGGATAGATTTATTTTCAGGTTGGATTTCCTTATTCAACTCTCTGCTTTGGTTGAAATCTTGAAAGTGTTGAGGATATTGTAGGAATATTGGATCCTTTTTGGATGTATGGATATGAAATAGGTTATTTTCTTTTGGAAGATAAGTATCTGATTCTTCTTTTGGTTCTTGAGTGAGTTTGTTTGCCAGTTCTTGTTCTGATTTTCTTATTTCAATTTCTGACTTATTTAGGTTTTGTTTGATAATATCTTTGTTTTCCATATTAAGCCTTGGGTCAATGTTTACCATATTTGAGGGGAAAAGTTGAGGTTTCTGAATTTCATCACTGTCCTGTTTGAGTGATGCTTCTGGCTTGAGTAACTTTGAAAATAAAATTGGTGGACTGGTTACTTCTTGTGGTAAGAGTGATTTATCTTTATCCCCATTTTTTTTGAAGTTGTGTTTTCTGGATGCTTTCTTAAAGGTTGCTTGACCATAATCATTTCCATTTGTTGATTGATTTTTCATGATATATTCCAATTTTTTGTTTAGTTCTGTAGATTCTTTAGCTTTTGAGGTTGAGTCCATACTTTCTCCATGAACTATGGGATTTTCTTGAGGTTTGAGGTCTTTATTTATGGTAATCTTGTATTTGAGAGAAATTCCTTTTAAGGAATTTAATGCTGATGTTTCAGGATGAGAGTCCAAATTCCTTGCTTCTGCTGTGGCATTAACTATTGACATTACTGGCTTTACACTTGATTTCCAATTATTTTTGAATATTCCTTTTGAAAGGGATTTTAATGCTTTGATAGGTGAGAGGAACTTAGTGAGTGGTTTTCTTCTGATTTCTTCAGGATTTTTGAGATTATAATAGCTGATATCTTGAGTTATTTGGTTACCAGCATTTCCATTTTCTCTTTTTGACGTTGTAATTCCTGTAAGATTTATTTCTTTAGGCTTTGGCTTGATATTTTCTGTATTAACTGGGGCTAATTCCACTTTCATATCCCTTTTTCCTTCAGATTTCATTATTTCTTCTTCCTTGAATACTTGGTTAGGATGTTTTTCTGAAACTTCCTGATTGTTGGAGCTTTGTTCTTTCTCTACTGGTAATTCTTTCCAATCTTCCAATTTAGAAACTGCACATGTTTCTATTCCTGCTGGTGGGTTTTCTCTCCATCCTACTTTCTGTGGTGAACAAATTGGTAAGCAAAGTCTTCTTCCATCTGGCTCTATATACCTGAATATTTCCCCTTTTTGTTGAGAAAAGTCTAATCTGATGTTGTTGTCTGCAAGGAAGAGCCTTCCCAATACTGTGTGTACTGCTCCCCTTGCCACAAAAAGGTGTATATTTCTTTCTTCCCCAGTAACTAGAGTAATTGGGGTAAATTTTGCTAATCCAACAATTGAAGTACAGTGACCACTGATCCCCCTTAAATTCATGTTGAGACATCTTGTGGTGAGTCCTGCTTTTATTGCTGAATCTTCTGGTATTATGTTCAATTCTGATCCTGTATCTACTAATGCCATTATTTCATGTCCTTCTTCACCTAGGTACACTTGCATAAATCCCAATGGACAGGCATAATGTAATTTGGGCTGTTCATAATCTCCTAAATGATGGTTTATGAGCTTGGTTTAAATTTCTTTTGTGTCAAGTGAGTTGATTGAGTTTCTTTCTTCTGTTGTCAAATTTTTAAGCTGGTTAATAACTTTGGGTGAAATGATAAGAACTTGTTCTAAGGTGAGATTTATTTTCTGATCCAAAACCTTTTTTGATAATTTGGCCCATAACTTCTTGAAATTCTGTGTGTTCTTGCTTGATATTCTTGTTTTTAACAGTATTTTTAGTCAATTCCAACTTCTTTCCAGCATACTCTTTTTCTTCAACTTATGGGCTAACTTCTTCTTCCCCTTTGAACTCTTGAAGTCTCTTGAATTTAGTGTGAATAATTGTTTTTTCCACTGTACCCTCTTCATCTTCAATATAGGCTCCAGGTATGTGTAGTTTCTTTTTTAGTGGTGTTTCCATTGTTTTTGGTGATGATTTTGTTGGTTCTTGACTTGGCTGCTCATTTCTTGAGGATCTTTGTTTAGTGTTTCTTAATCCATAATTATTGAGGAATGGATCATTGGCTGATGATATAGTTAGTGGCTGCCAGCTTCCCCAATCTTCAATTTTGGCTATAGCTGTTGAAATGTCATTTTTCTTTACTTGTATTATGTTTACTTCTTTTGTTGGTGTGGTAATTCCTTAGCTTCATTTTGCTTCCTTTTCTTGGTAAGTTCTTCTTGTTCTTTTTCAAATCCGTCCACTAACTTCTTTGGTGATATTTTTCCATCTGTTGGTACTCTTTGCCAATTGGGAAATAAAAATCCACCTCCTTGTCTGCTGACCCATTTCTTATTTTGATCTTCAAATAGGTAGTTACATCTATTAACTGAATGTCCTCCCTCCAGACAGTAATAACATTTGACATAAGGTTTTGGTATTTTTTGTGCTGGTGCATAGGGAACATGCCTTTTTGAGAATAGGGGTAAATGATTTCTTGGTTTGAACTGTTGATTATTGGTAACCCCACCCATTGGAGGTTTGGATAGACTTTTCAATTCTTCTAGTTGAGTCATAAATTTCTTGAAATCTTCATTTTCCCCTTTTGCCTGCTTTCTAGTTTCCATTTTTGGTTCTTTGAGGGATTCAGTAATTTCCTTCATCTTATTAAAAGCTTCATTCATTCCTGGAAAAGCCTCTTCCTTGAGGTGAACTTTCTTTTTATTTTCAGTAACATTCCTTCCTGTATCTCTTGATGATGAGAATCTTTTGGTTACTAATATTCTGGCTTCCAATTCTTGTTCAATGTACTTCTTGAGGATCTTCATAGGTGGTATAAGGTATCCTCCATCTTCAGCTCTAACCATGACATTATCTTTAATCATTTCCTTGCTTATGGCCCCTTTAATATCAGCTGAAAGACAATGAAATAAGTCTCCATGGAACATGTTATCTTGAGGAATATACCTGTATCTTAATAAGTAAGTAACAATAGTTTCATATTCTCCCATAAATTTCTTATATTGTGATAGACTACCAATTCCTCCATCTTCTTGAGTTTCAGAAAAAAGCTTCATCAGTGAGTCTTTTCTGTATCTTCTTTCAGGTTCAACTCTTCTTCATTTTGTTATGAGATCTTTCTTGAGCTGTGTCCAATTTCCTTCTTCATAACCTGGCATAGCTTCAATTGCATCACTCACCTTATGGTTTGTTTTCCAAAATGCCATTTGCATTGCTAGGTCTTCATCTGTTGCCCCTTCAATTTGAGCTATTCTTTCCACTTTCTTGATAAATTTCTCTACTTCTTCTCCATCAAAATTTAGATTGTAATCTTTTGCTTTAATTTTAACTACAGGTCTTTCTTGTCTTAGAACTTTCTGCTGTAATGGACTTGGATTATTAGTTGTAGTGACAAGCACTCTCCTGGGAATATTTTGAGTTATTGGCTCTGTTGCTGGAGTAGAGGTTGCTCTTGGTCCAGGTGTAGGTGATATTGGTGAGTCTTCAGGCCTAACATGCCTTGGTAATGTTTGTTCACTTGGACTGGCTCCAGGTGTGTAAGATGTTTGTTCCCTTCTTTTTCCTTTCTTTTTGCTTTGTGTTAATAATAGATCTTGCATTTGTTTCATAAGACTTTGTATTTTTACTGTTCAATCTTCCTCTTCACTTTCTTCTGCATACTGTCCTTCTACAGTATCTTCAGGTAATGGTGGTGAATCAGATGTTGATTGTTGATTCATTTCTACTTGGTAAATTGATCCTTTAACTTCTTTTATACTTTTCTTATTTTTTCTTTGTTTCTTGAGTTAAATGGAAGAAAAATCTCCTCAATTCTTCCTTTTCCTTCTGTTCTGTTCTTGGTGTTGCAATGAGTAAATCAATATCCTGAGGTGTTTGATTTTCTGGTGTTCCTTCTTTTACTGGATAATAAAAATGGTATGATTGATTTGGGGATTGTGATGGTGATGATGATTTGGAATGGGATTTGTTTCCAGATTCCAGATTGTATGAGAGTGTTAATTGTTAATTCTTGATAATGATAATTCTTTTTGTGAGTTATTTTGATTTGGGTTTCTTCTTTTATTGATGATTGACTGATTATTGAATTTTGAAGTTGAACTGGCCACTGTTGAGACACCAGATGTGGAACTCCTTTTGGTGTGGGATTGGATAAGGCAGTCCTTGAGGGGGAAATCACAGGTAAACAGTTTTGAATTGCTGAATGATCCTGTAACCAAGGGTGCTAATGGTGTTTTAACTGCCCCTCTGAATATACTAAGAAATCTCCCTACAGAGCTCACAAATCAATATTTAAGATTGTGGCTTTACAACTAGAGAAGACTTTTCAGCAGTCTCTATCAGACCTATTCAATAATCAGACTAATGATAAAATAATGATAATTTTAAATAATAAATTTGTAGGTGATTTCAAGATGATAAGATCATAATTGAGTAGATAAATAATAGATATAATAGTACTGAGTGGTGATTTTAAGTTGTTTTCTTTGTTGAAGGTATTTTGTTTAATGGATAATAGCTCAATATGAGAAAATTTAGTAATAGTGATAATATAATAATATTGTTTGATATTTTAAATAAGTGTAATTGATAAATAATTTTGATAATATGTTAAATATATATTTTGTGATAATAATAATAGTGATATGGATTTTCTTCTAGTGAGAAGAGTATAATATAAATATTTTGTTGAGTATGAGTATTTCACTAATAGATGAATTTATAATATAGGCAGACCTACTGTTAACTACAGCTATATATAAATCACTTTTAATGTAATGTAATAATAATAATAATAATAATTTCTAGATTAACCTACTAGTAAGGGATGAATAGTTATTCTCCTTCTTGGTATATAACTAATTGGATTCATGGGGAGAAGAGGAGAAAATGAGAGAGAGAGGCCTCCTTTTATTTTGTGAGAAGTACCCATGGGCTCTCCATGTAAAGTTTTATTCTTGCCCTTGAGATAATTTTGCTGGTGTAGATTTTTGTAACAAAGGTCAGATGACCTATCTGTTATACTGCATTAGTAATCTTGCACAGCCTTGAGAGATTAATGCTAGTGTGTAAAATTGGGAATGGTCTCATATGACTGAGATATTTTCACCATTTGTTTGGTCAAAATGAAGGTTGATATGTTTTTCTTGGTGGGGATTTTGATAAAAATATAAGGTGACTTCTCTTTTGCACTGCTTTAGTCAGCTTGCATAGCCTTGAGGAATTAATGCTGGTTATTAAAAGGATGAAGGTAGTGTTATGTGAATAAGCCCTTGTATAATTTTGTTTGTAAGATTTATTTAGTTTCAGGCAATAATGCTGTGCAATGTGGGGATATCTTCTTGAGTCTCAATTCTTGATTACTGCAATTGCTGTGTGGTTTACAGTTTAGTGTATTCCCCTTGCATGCAGCTAGTTGAAGTTGAATTGAGTTGTATTTTATGATCTTGAGGCTGTGTAATGTACAGATGTCATGCATGTGGATTGCAGAAACCTTCTTTAAGTGCCTGTATTGTTACTTAATTTCACGTTTTTAGTAGATTTCCCATGTATTGAGTTAAATTGGATACTGTCATATGATCCTTGTTTCACATGAACTGTATTTTTGTTACTGTAATTCTTGGTAATATAATCTTCTTGATGGATTTAGAGTGGATATAATGTTACAATGTTACTTTTCCCATGTAATTTTTAGTTTCCTGTATGTATTAAGCCTGTTGTTGATCATGTAAGCCTTATATGTAAGCTTTATTGGGTAACTCCATAAGATTGGACTCCTCTATTATTCATTTAATTATAGAAGTATATTGAATATTTCAATTGTGAATGCTAAAATCTTCCATTCCTCCCTACTGTTGATGTTATTCCTGGATTTTTTGTGATTTTAAGCATGTCCTTTGAGTGGTGATTTCCTGAATTAGTCATTGGGATCTTGATTTTCCAACTTTTAATTTCCAAAAAATCTCTTGAAACTGGTAAAAAAAGCATGAAATACCACAACACTTAGCATGCTTACGCACCCGCACCCCCCTCCAGATGAGACTCTGACACCGCCCCCCCATCTCCGCGCTCACCACTCCTTACGCTTCCGCACCCACACCTCATCTTCTGCTTGGCTCACAATCCTTACGCTCCTGCGGGGCCCTCACCCCCCCCTTACACCTCCTCCTATCCACCGCTTACCATCCTTATGCTTGTGGAGTGCCTTCCTGACATGCGTCCGATGCCGCTTAACATCCTTACGCTCGTATAGTGCTTTCCCAACATGCCTCCAATGCTGCTTACCATCCTTATTCTTGCAGTTCCCTCCCAACATGCCTCCAACGCCCCCTCACACTGGCCTAATCCTCAAGGTTACTTATGATCCTTATGCTCCTGCAGCCCCCTCAAGATGAGAGTACAATGCCACCCCCCATCTCTGCCCTCAACACCCCTGCCACGCCCTCAAGATATGCCTCTGACACCACCCTCAACCCCCCTTATGCCTAATCCTCTCTCTGCCGCTTACCATCCTTATTCTCAGGTACTAGATCCATAGGGTACGGTGGCTTGTTGGTGTACATGATTAACGCAATCAGGGAGATATGCTGAGTGGCCATCTCTTCCAACATGTGCTGGGGGGAAATTGGTAGGTACATTCACAATGTTGCGTTTAGGGTTTAAATAATGAGGCTCACAGATTTAAACCTAATAAGTGGAGTATTTAATACCCAAATTGTATCTTCTGTTTTCCCAACAAAACCATTTTATTTCATATCATTCAAATGGAACCCTTTGCTTAGTCATTACCTCATGAGCATTGAATAGTTCAAAAGTTGACTTTAGTGGGTTTCTCACTAGTCAGCTTTATTCAATTTCTCACAGGGAAGTGATTTCATTGGAATGATATAAAATAATTCGCAACACATCACCTCCTTGAATTTGTTTATCATATTTTCGAAATTCAATACAACAAGCTCAATAGATATTGATGGAAGGTTCCAAGGCCGTTGATGGGCAGGTTTCTTTTGGTCAGCTTGTGGTTCTAAACTGTCTTTTTTCTAGAAAATTCACCAATATTTAAATTGATATTTAAGTTCTTTCAAACTTTCCAAAAATCTTTAATATTGATATTACCTTAAAAGAAATCAATAATTAATATCTTAAGCTTATCTTAGGTCAACCAGTTTCAGAACTCCCACCTTTTTTGGTGAATTTTGATCTTTTTAATGATAGTATTTCAAACAAGTTATCCATCAACTTGTCACTATCTCTTTACTCAATAAAGTAACTCTGCTATGCCCCAACCACTGCCCCAAACCCTGGGAAATTCAACTGAATTCAATGAACTACAAACTTCAGGCCCAGAGAGTGGAATTGAAATCTCTGATATGGTAAGTAGTCATGTATTAGGCATTGAAGTAGAGATCCTGGCACATGAAAGTAATGAAGATCCACCAGTTCTTCCGGAATGTGAGCATAGATTTATCTCAAATATTTGTAGTCTCTCCAAACCTGATACTTTTGTCATAGCCTTTATTTCAGCTCAGCCTCCAAGCTCTCAGAAACCAAATTTTCAAAGCTATGAGAATGAAAAGACTGTTGAACCTTGTGCACCCACTGAAGATGCTGGGCAAGATGACGTAATTTTCAGTGGGGAGGTTAAAATTATATCCAAGGATAAATTTGTCCAAAACATTGCTCAAACAATCCCAAGGCTCAAAAAGATTCAAAAGGATAGTAAAATTCCTGATTATGTGCTTCAAAAGATTTCTGAAGCACTGAGCCTCCTCAAAGTTGATTTGAACCATAAGATCATAACTAATTCAGTACAAAAAAGTTTAAAATGGCTGCTTAAAGTATGTGGGAAGGTTTGGAGGTGGGAGAATCTCTACCTGAAGGATCTTGAGTGGTAATTGAAGTTCCAGGAAAAGGATTAGGAAAAAGACCAAATATAAATGCCACCAAAAATACCAACAAAAAACGCCATACCTTTGAAGCTGCAAAAGATGCCCGGGATCAAGGGGATGACATGATCAATGTTGAAGTGGACCATATTGATAATGAACCTCCGCATCCTGAAAGCCCCCATACTCAATGAAACAATCCATGATGAAACTCCTCCCACCTCTCCTTGAAATTTTCAAGATTTTCAAGAAAGGGAGACAATTAAACATGATACAATGGGACAAGATATGACTTATATAATGCCTGACCCTGAGCCCAAAGTGTCATCCTCCACTAATTTCCAAGAAATATTTTTATCCCGCATTGAAAAGTTTTGATACATTTTGAATTATCATTCCAATATTACTCAAGAATCATGGAAAAGGGGACTTGATAATATCAATAGTATTTAAAAGCATTTATGGGAGAATTTACCAACAAATGATGCTGATACATTCCTGCCCATTGGTATTAAGCTGATGAGTAGTCAAGAGCTTGAAATGTTGGCCTGGCTTGAGGAGCTTGAGATTGCAGGTGAGTTTTATCTTTGTGCATGATACATGATTATTGCCTGTTGACTTGTGATATAAATTGCAGTATACAGGGTTAGATTTTTTCAAGCCAACAGAAACAGAAGCATTTTTTAATAACAACATTTGGAATCTCAAATTGATTAAGGAATCAGGTAAACCTTCAGATAATCTCCCAAAATGTGAACACTCCTTCTTCAAAATGGTTCAGAGCCTTCTTTACACCTCCAATACAATTGAACATTTTTGGGAAAATGTTATGTTTTAATCCATTAGTTTGGTCTCATATGATGTGATTTCACCCAAACCATATGTTCCACCAACATCAAATCGGACAGATCCTCTTGGACTCAAACGGGGAGCAGTTAAATACCTTGCCTCCTGCTTGAGTAAATTGAAGCAATGTGCAACATGACTTAGCATTGAAGGTGGTGGGTCTGACAATGAGATATTGAAAAAGCCGCACAAGAACCTGGATGATCTAATGGATACAGTTAGCCGTTTGATGATTGCGTACAACATGGTACGTGCACATACAAAGGTCAAAGTCCATGGAATGAAAGGCAAACTCACAAGCTCAAGAAAAAATGAGGCCATAAAAGATCTATTGATGTGTCACAAGAATTCTGGAATAAATCGAATTTGCTATGGTATATTAGCAGCTTTCTGTGCGGTGGGGGTTTGTGGTTTGATGGTATGCTCAGATGACTGGAGGACAAGCTCAGTTAAAGGGGCTTTATCACTCTTTGACATTTCCAGAAGACCTTCAGAGGGTAAAAATCTAGTAGAGCCAGCTTATCTACATACTAATAAGTATATATGTAATTTACTGAATAAGAGTCTCTTCATATCAGAGTCTTTTAACCCCACTGTACCTCTTAGATTTGAATTTGCATGATGATTGGTATTACAATTTGGTGATTCCTGGGTGGCGAAGCGGGGTCTTGGTTCAAGTGATGAGGTCACATTGACTGTACCAAGTTCAGCTAAACTTACAACAAGTATTGATCTGTTTTAGATTAGCTTTGTACCAGATAGATTGTAATTTAATTTTGGAAAGTCATTAATGAACTTATTAATTGTGAATACCTATCCTACTACTACCGGATGCCACAGTATTAATACCAATAATAACTGCCTTGTACGGAGGCATGCCTCCGTACACCATTGAAAATACTCCAACAAGACCCAAACTGAGTCAGGCAGTTGTCCCCACAATTAGCACACGCAGGGGCATCACAGGAATTGTGCTTTATCACTTTCCCCCAGCTCATAATAGGCCAAAAGGCACTGGTTCTTTCATAGAGGACTAGGATGATGAGGGATCCACAGTGAGGTGCATATTGCATTTGTGCGTGCTTGCAATATTCCACATGGTTGGATTTGAACCTCATTGAATGGGAATATGAATTGATCAAATTGAATAATTCAGTATCTGCTGCATTTTTTCAGGTTCAGGTAGTTGAGTCCGCCAATTTGCGCGAGTCAGATGTAATCTTTTATTTTTACTTGCAATTAAAAAAAGAATCATTTACCAATATCAAATTTAGTTGAAATTAATATTTCACACAACAGTCAGAAATCATTTGGTTTCATTTCATTTTCTGCTGCAAGCATGCCATTCACAAAAAAAGGAAAGGAGTGTAAAAGGGAACTTGCAGGAAAGCGTTGGGGTGAACAAGGAAAGTGTGAGTGGCTCAATTATTCTCAGCATATATATATAGATATATATATGGGTTGGCATTCATGTGATACCCTCATTGGGCCCCATGGAATAACATTGGCTTTAGTTGGTTGAGATCAAGCCAATGCCATGTGGGCTCCAACAGGGAAGTCAAAGATGTGTGTCAAATAAATCTGTAAGGTGTGGATATGAAACTTTGATTAAAAATCAAGTACTTTTCCTGTCCTCAAAATTTGTATAAGGTAAAAATCAATTAAAAATAGTAAGAAATATTATTTTTAAGAGAAAACACGCCAATTTTATTGCTTATAGCTTTATTAGTATAAAACAATAATATTATAAAAATTTATTGTTTTACCAACAATAAAAATTTATCCAAAAAATACTCTACAAGAGATATTTTAAGGCTACAAAAGAAATTTCTGCAAGAGAAATTTCAATTGGAATTAATTGAGCAAAGAACTGCAAGCAATTAATTAAAGAACAAAGTCTTTAAAAAGAATATTAAAGAGAATACACGCCCAAAAGTTACCAGAGTGAATTTGGAAACAAAGTGACAAAGTTTACAGTGATGAAAGATGCTTTAATTCACTTTTGGGGTGGTTCAGGGGTAAAAATGATTATAAGAGTTACAAACAATGATTATAATGATTTTTTCACGTGTTTAAAAGTATTCAAATGATTTAAAAATGGTGGTTGGAATCTTTTATTGATTGGTTTAACAGTGTTTAAACTAATTAATAAAAGGAAAAGATTCTAACATGAAGAGAAAAGTGGGGCAAAGAAGACATTCTTTTATAGCCACCAATTCTCTTACTCCAAAAGTAAGATTTACTCTTGTCAGTCGTGAAAAAAAGTCTGACAACAGAAAAGCCAATTATGGCATCATTGAACCGTGGTTCAGACCAAAAAGGGCTGGTTCAAGCCATTTTTAGCCATTTTAGACCCTTAAATCAGCCATTACTATAGCAATACCAGGCTCAGAGCCTTCAAAACACGTCAGAATGTGTGTCAGAGGCGTAGAAACCAGTTAAAATTGTTTTTACTATGATTGTTTTATCTTAAGGGTAGTTTTACCCTCTTGGCAACAGCTAAAACTACCCCAGTTGGTATCAAAACCTCATCATCAATTCAGTTCACAGACCCTGTAACTCAATTCCAGGCCAAAAGTGATGAACGTTTGCGTGAATTTTGACATCCCACGCCTGTCAGCAAGGATGTTTGGGGTCTAGCTCCCCCTTAGAGCTGGAGTTCCTTTTCCCCCCCCCCAAATTTAATCTTTCCAATTTATTTTTCCTTTAATTCCTCATCATGTATTATACTTATAATTTACATATGTAATTCAATTCAATTGTACAGTACAATACAGTAATAATTGACACCTCATATGTAAATCAAAGTTCACTTATGTAATACACGCGCACATTTTGACATTTCAATTGAATTCAATTGAAAATACTTCAATTCCTCATAACTTCTAAACTAAACACAACACCTCAATTTTAACACTAAATTTGATGGTTAACATCACATGTGATGTGAATTAAATTGAAGTTTTGAGGATTTTTAACTTTTGTATTGAAAATACTAAAAACTTAATTTAAGCTTATTTAGAGTTGAGTTACAAGAATTTCACTCAGAGGTGACCCCACCTGATTTTTTATGAGGAATCCAATGGTGAAATAATTCTTATGTGTTTATTTATTGGATAAAAAGTTATAATAATTTTAATTTAACTTTTTTGCAAATTTATTTATTTTTTCACAATTTTGTTAAAATTTCATTTTTACTTAATTTTTTCAAGTATAAATGTAATTTTATACTTATAAAATTTTAATGTATTTTTATTTTTAAATTGTAATTAATTTTTTATTTTTAATAGAATTTTATATTTATATTTTGATTTTTATTTTAATAATATAAATAAATTTATTTTATTTATATTAATATGTTATTTTTGTATTTGTTGTCTTTTGGGTATATGAAGTTACCTCTAAGGCTCACAAAATCCCATTGAGCTTTGGCACCATTCTGGACTCAAAAGTTCTTAGGTTTAAATGGGGGGAAGCAGTATTTGATATCTTGTCTGCTTCAACACAAAGTTATCAGTCACCCACTTGGGAATAGTGGGACATCCCAAAAGAAAAATGAGGCCAAAACCACCCAAAAGAATAAGTTTTTGTCCTCCACTCAAGCAAAAGTACAAATATATATGCCAGTATCAGCAAATATGACTCCAAGTGAAATTCAGATGGTTGTGGATGTCAATCAGATCAAATTCATTCACTTTGGCCACATGGCAATTTTCTCTTCAACCGGATTACTCATTGCCCTTGTCAAATTCAGACCATTTACAACAATGAGTGAAGTAGAGGTCAATCAATTGGATTAATTATCACAGTTCTTATTTTGTGAAAGAAAATTCACTGACCCAATTGCAACAAATGGGGCATTACTGGATGGATTTATGTTTGCAATTGGGTGGCACAAATGCAGCACTAAGAATGAACAATTTGTTCTTTATGGAATTCTCAGGAAAATTGAAAATGCAAAAGATGAATGGCGGAACCAAGGGGCAAATCTTAGCTCAGTTGGCTGCATTCTAGGTCAATCCTTACAATATGTTGGGGATAAATTTTTTCAAAAGATTCAAAATTGCTACAAGTCATTGGGGGTTCTGTCCTTTGATCAAGTTAACTATGAAGCCAATATCTCCACAAATCAGGGTGCATTTGAGTTTGCTTCCACACTCACTTTCACCATGAACGGATTAAAAAACTCATCTCATCTTGATAAGGATGCATCTTTGTATGCTTTGGAATGGTGGTTTTAAGCTGATAAGCAGACAGGCCAAATTCAAAGAGATGCATTGTCAGGGTGACTCTATGATATAGCTTCAAAATGATAATAAAAGGTATAACTTTGAGTGTGACATGAAAATAATGATGATATTTAAGTGAGAATATGAGTAAAAGGGCTATACTAAAATAATTTAGTGATGGTGAGTGCTGCTGATAGCCCTGGGTGCAGTGTTTGTCTGTTGGTTTACAATAACAAACCCTACAATAATTAAAACTTATAATTATATCCTGTTAAATTCTAAGGGTACCACTTTTCAAGAAGTTATACCACGTAAGAATATTAAGAACAGGATTCTGGACTAGCTTCCTGGTGAGGAAAAGCCTCCTTTTATCTTGTTCTGGGGTGGTGGGGGTGGTTTACCTCTGCACACGACCACAGAGTGAATGTTTTCACTACTGTGGGCTGGTTTGTGGTTCTATAAACTCAATACAGGCTAGTATGGGGTTGAAATGTGGCTTTAGAACCACAAGTAGTCATTTTTACCCTATACAGGGTGAAGAATTTCACCAATGGAGTTTACAGGTGTGTTCTGGTGATTCTGACGCGTCAGAAACTGTACAGAACCTGTATGGACCTCTGTATTTGACTTAACTATGAGTTATTGAAGTATAAATAAGCTTCTTCATCTGTTTGAAACATCATAATCATACTTATGGGATAGTATCCCACTATAAGGCTGCATTGGCCAAACTGTGGGATTTTGTCCTTAAAACGGCCATACCTTTGTCAGTTTCTGAGATATTAAACTCAAAATTGGGTCAGTGTGTAGCCCTGAATGTTTTCTACACAATGGTACCTCATTTGATATGGCTATCATTCAAAATGGCAAAGTGATGCCATGTACAAGTTTTTTGTACATATGTTTGGTTTAGACAAAAAGCTGTATTGGGCTTGTTTGCCCCATATCTTCTGCTATAGTTGGGATGTGAGGAAAGAGATGGCACCATCAGATAGCCCTGATTGTGCTCTTTCCAAAAAGACCACGCTTTAGGTATCTCACACTAAAACTGTAGAAGTCAGATGAGAGGTGAATGTTTTGTTCACCCTTATTTGGCCTGAATTTGACCATAACTTCAGTAATACTGCTGCTAGCTCAGTTTGGCTGGTACCATTGGATATCCCTGTCTTGGAGCTTCATTTTGCATACCCATTTGATTGGGTTAAGCCTCTTAATCTGTATTTCAGATGAGAGGTGAAAATTAAGGTTTATGCTCCGCAATAACTTTGAGCAGGAATAACTTTGTTATTCTTTGTCCTATGGTTATGGGACTTATATTTTCAGAAAGAGGTGAGTTTCCCCTTTCGTTTGATTCCTTTTGAGCTAATTTTGCTCAGCTCCATGTTTTGGTGGTATCTTGGCTATACCATTGATTTATGGTATTTTGGCTGTCATGCTTGTGCTCTGGTTTTGAGTCACAGGCTGACATGCATCAAAGAAGTGAAGAGGGGGAAAATTTATTCTCTCAAATGAGCATTTTTGGATTGATCTATCCAAATGTGTCAGCCTGTGACTCAAAACCAGAGCACAAGCATGACAGCCAAAATACCATAAACCAATGGTATATCCAAGATACCACCAAAACATGGAGCTGAGGAAAATTAGCTCAAAAGGTATCAAAGGAAAGGGGAAACTCACCCCTTTCCAAATACACAAGTCTCATCATCATAGGACAAAGAATAACAAAGTTGTTGCTGAGCATAAACCTTAATTTTCACCTCTCATCTGAATTACAGAGTAAGAGGCTTAAACCCATCAAATTTGTATTCAAAATGAAGCTTCAAGTCAGGGCTATCCAATGGTACCATCCAAGCTGAGCTAGCACCAGTATTACTGAGGTTATGACCAAATTCAGGCCAAATAAGGGTGAACAAAACATTCACCTCTCATCTAACTTCTACAGTTTTAGTGTGAGATACCTAAAGTGGTGTCTTTTTGGAAATAGCACAATAAGGGCTATCTTATGGTGTCATCCATTTCCTCATATCTAAACTGGAACAAAGGTTATGGGGCAAACAAGCCCAATACAACTTTTGCCTAAAACACGCATATGTACAAAATATCTTGTACATGGGATAAATTTGCCATATTTAATTATAGCCATATCAAATAGGATACCATTGTGTAGAACACATACAGGGCTACACACCGAACCAATTTTGAGGTTGATACCTCAAGAACTGACAAAGGTATGGCTGTTTTAAGGTCAAATTCCCACATTTTTGCCAATAAAGCCTTACCATGGGATAATATCCCATAACCATGATTATGAGGTGTCAAACAGCCAAAGAAGCATGTTCATACTTTAATAAATGATAAGTCAGTCAATACTGGGGTCCTGTACAGTTTCTGTACAACATTATATGCTTCATACATGTCAGAAGAAGGCTATGTGGTCCCCAGATGAAACTTTTCACCCTGTATTGGTAAAAGCTTCCCAGATGTGGTTTAAAAACCACATCTGAGCCCAATACAGGCTATAAAGGCCTTTTGCAAACCACAGGTCTGTCTCAGAGAGTGAAAAATCTTCACTTCCTCTACGTGGAAAGGTCTAGTAGCCTTTCCACCCCATTTCAGGATGAAAGGAGGGCTTTTAACAGCCAGAAAAGCTTTCCACATCCTGATTTTAAATTACTACATAGTAAAACTGTCTAAAACAGTTATACTTTTGGAATATAACCAGGTATAATCATAAATCTTAATTATTGTAGTCTTTATTATTGTCATCCAACAGGTAAAGCTGCACCCAGGGCTTTCAACAGCGCTCACCACCACTATTTTATGATAGTAAAGCCCTTTAATTTTATTTTAAAACCCTTATTCTCTATCATTACCTTTATTTTAAATCTTTTATCACGTGTCACAGTCACAGTTAAAGTTGTAAATATCCTAATTACTACTTTTACATAGACTCAACCTGACAGAATGTCATGGGCTCATTCAGGTGGTGTGGGCCATTAGTAGATTTGTTCATTCTACAGCTCCATCACATGACAATGAAAGCCTAACACTAGTAGTTATGTCTGCATAATGCTCAAGGAGGTTGGCAAAAACTATGTGGTGGAAAAGCCACGGCTATTATGAGATTGGTGAGGGAGCGGGAAATCACATCAGCGATGGTAATACAATCTCATCCCAAGTCAAAGAATGAGTGAGTTTGGATGCATCTTGGAGTTAGAGGGTGATTGGTGAATAAGGGTGTGATAATTGGAAGGATGGTATATACCTGGTTTTGATGGGTTGGAATTGGGGTTATCTGGTGGATCATATGAAAAAGAGGTGAAAGGGCTCATCTACAGTGGCATGCCACCATATGTTTGTCCTGGTTCCTTGGTCTTGTCCAGGATCCCAACGTGTCACACACAAATCCATATGCCCATCCAGGATCCCAACACTTCACATGCAAAACCTTGCACTGTAAATCCTTACTCCGGGGCAGCATTCCAACAATTCCAACAATTCCTTATGCCTGTCCAGGCTCCTGACGCTTCACACACAAAATCCTTACACTTTTACAGGTTTCCAACAATTCAAATAATTCCCTATGCCTGTGCAGCCTCCCAACAGCTCCAACACTTCCTTATGTGGGTTCAGGCTCCCAATGCTTCACACGCAAATCCTTACGCTTGTACAGTTTTCCAAATATTCACACGCACATCCTTACACTTGTACAGGTTCCCAACAATTCAGACCATTCCTTATGCCTGGGAAGCCTCCCAACAATTCCAAAAATTCCTTACACAAGCAAGATTAATAGCGTGTGACCATCTGTAGTGGATTGCTCACATGTGGGGAACCCCCAAATCTTTACAGTTAAGATCTGAGATGGCTGTAATCCAAGGAAGAAGAAAATATAGGAGGGGTAATGGTGACTATTGGCACATTTTTGGCAAAAGAGGTTCTCACAAACAAATACTGACTCAAACATTTGGTGGGGAACTTACAAAAATTATTCTCACACAATAGGATATTTGAACCATTGAGGAAAATATAATTTCACATGAAAAAATAATGTAATATAAAATGAACATAACAATCATTGAATACAAATAATTTTTTTAAAAGAAAGTATTACAAAAGATAAAAAGAGTAAAGAATGCAATTTTTTTGAATTTTATTTTTCTAAGTATTTTTAGACTATCCTGGTGATGTCCTCCTTTGGATAAGCCTCCAGTGCCTGGGAAAGAGGGGAGTTTAGTTCCTCCCAGAATTCCAGGTGCATCTCATTTTCATGAGTTACATCCACAAAGGGAATAATGTGGAGCAATCGGCAATGCTCCAACAAGATTTGCTTGATGGATTCAAGGACAATGGCTTGAGGGATCATTAAGGTTGGTCATAAGTGGGTAAATTCCTGGAGAGCCTCATTGTGGGAATGAGGGGAGCTTGGCACCAGGGGGAGGAGGCAGTGGGGTTCTTGGGGGCACTGGGAGAGAACTGGGGTAGGAGTGAAGGGAGGGGGAACATAAAGGGAAGGTGGCGGAGTCGGGGAGGGGGGGATCCAACAGGCGTATCGTCAATGATGATGACGGAGTGGGGTGGAGTGGGACAAGCTGAACATGGTCAAAGGAAAGGTGAGGAAAAATTGGGAAGAGTAAAAAAAGTGAAGTTGGGACTTACCTAAAGGTTCCTCCATGGATTGTGTTGGAGCCACCTCAGGTTCAGGCTCACAAGTCAGAACGTCCTCATGTGGTTCAGAGGATGGCCTCAGGCCAGGAATAGGTGGCTCATTGGTTCAGGAGGAAGAGTCAGTTCACTTGAGTTGAAAGTGGAAATTAAATGAAACTTTGGCTGCTTACCGCAGAATAAGTCCTCCGACCATTGGGTGCCACTTGGGCCTGGGGTTGGTTGCTGCAGAGTTTGCTTGCGAGGCAAACTAGGAACAGGAGAGTCTTGTTGCAGGGGATTTGGCTGGTTTTGTTCTATGCATAATGGAGAAAAGTCAGTATGATTGCGTGAAGTGAAATGAGTTAAGGAGGAGAAAGAAAACTTACTTTGGCATTTTAATCCCATGGGTGACAATTGGCCCAAGTTTGAATGTCCTCTTGCCATGGCCATCCTCCATCAGCCAGATAATCACTTCACTCCAGTGAAGGAGTGAAGTGACCATTGGATGGTGGACAAATCAATACTTGAGGGGACTGGGCTAATTGTCCAGAATCATTCCTGTCTGCCTGTTTGGGGTCCCAGCGTCCATTCCCGCTCAGGAATGCTTTCATCATTGTTGACCACAAAGGAGTCCTCTTGAGGGCATCTTGGTCAGTAACTCCTCTGTCCGTGTGGTTGGAAGGGTCAGACAACAAACAAGCATTGCTTGTGTGCTTGTTGGCAAGAATCACAAGCATTGGTCATTATTGAGGAGCAGATTCAGGGGATACCCCTCTTAGTGCATAAATTGCACAATGTCTAAAAACAAAACAATTTAGGTTAGTAACTGAATAGAAAGTAAACAATCAAGAAAAAAAATGAATACATACGATGAATTCTAAATTTAAAACGGAATTAAAATATGGATGCTCTAGTTGGAAGGTTTTAAAAGTCATGAACAAGAATTAGGATTAATATTGGAACATAATATTGACAAAAATATTAAATGAAGGAGACGCACAAGGTGGATAGAAGGGGGGTTCTGGATGTATAAGCAGGAAAAACAGACAGAAAAAAGGAAGTGGAGTGCAATATAAAATAGTGGAAAGGCAGGAAGACAATGGAGAATAAACACAAGAATGAGAAGAGTGGGTGAGATGGGAAAAAGTGGAGTGGGTGAGAAAAAAAGTGGAGGGAGTGTTGGGTGAAGATTGTATTTTATACCATGGTGAAGCTGAGCCAATTGCAGAAGTCGCAGCACCCGCCAACGTCTCAGCATCAAGCCGTGTTGGAAAAATTAAAGCTCAGTTGCAGCATTGGCTGCGACTGAGAAGGTAAATGCCTGTGTGGGGCAGAGAATCAAAGGGGTTCTGGCTGAGAATGGCAATTGATTGAATTTTCAGACTCAGTCAAATCCCCTTTGTTGCGTTAAATAGCCACCCAAGCGCCTGGCAGGGATTTCATGAGGGCATTGCTGAATGTGCACGGTGAGTGCAATCCACAAATTCCCCATGCAGAAAAGTGCGTGGTGCGTTTGCTCACAGGTGACTGCGGCAAGCATACCGGCCTTATGGCCGGGTAATAGTGCTTGAACAAAGGGTCACGTAGCTTTATTACAAGTGAATACAGCATGATCTTTGGTCTGCTTTGGGGTAATAATTGAAATTCTCAGTGGCTGAACATTTGAATTTCACAGTTATTGAGCTATTGATATAACAATATCAAATGCACCATTCTGAGCAATTGCTAGGTCATTTTTGTAAGCACACAATCTGAGCATTTCGCACATCATTGGATGAGGTTTCAGCCAGGCGCAGCATATCACACACTTTGGTGAAGTGCTCCAAACTTAGCCTTCCAATGAACTATTGCAAAAAGGGATTCAACCATGGCTCTACCAAAAACTTCCACATGGAGCTTTTGACCATGACATGCTCAGCTTGTGTGTGCAAATCAGGTGAATAACAATGCTGAGCATGTGGAACATGAGCTATATGTATTCCAACAATTGGAAGGTGGATCCTGATTGGTAATATGCATGAAGGCAGAACTAGTATTACACCATCCTAATTTGTACAGCGTACATTGTAGTACATACACCTTTGTACATGTATGCTGCGTGGCAGAGCAAAAGCTGTCCAAGAATGTAAAATGCAATCACGCCAAGCCATTGAGTCAGATTTCTCAAATGCATCCCTTTGATGCACCTTTTTGGAGAGCTCCGCCTAACTACCACACAGATGCTGGTGTAATCCAAGTTAATGTAAGGGGTGCATAATGGGATGACTAATGATTTGGGTCATGCGCAAACAGTGGATTCACTCCATTTCTGAGTTCGGGGAAAACAATCACTGGCCCTTCTCATTGTTGGGCGCCCACATGCTTTCATATGCACCCCCCACAGGTCATACGCAGGGAATTCTCACATGCCTGGCAGACCTTTTACGTGCCTGTCTTCCGACCAGCTATTTGCTTGTGCAGGTGGATTGCTTAACTGCAAACACTCAACCGCCTGCGCATGGAAACCTGACTCCCATCAGTGTGGATTTGCTTAAGCCTCATACGCATTAGAATAACCCCCACCTATGATCCCTGAGGCTGGTTATTTATGCATGGGGATCCGCCACCGTGGGTCATATTCTGGACATTATCACATGCCCCGTGGAAGTTTTGGCACCTGGCTTGCAGCCAAAAAATACCTTGGGCGGGTGGCCTATGCTTCCAGTGTTTCTCACACACGTGAGGGAAATACCCTGATGACAATCTGGGTGGATGAGTAACAGCCGCAAAAGCAATAGGGATGAATGTGTAAGTGGATCATGGCTCACGGCCAGTGCCCCCTTTGATCAAGCCACACATTTGCCGCTGGAATTCCAGTAGGTGTCAGTCCACAAGAATTTTTAGGCAAAACCAAACTCATGTTTTGTGGCATTCCACCAAGCATACCTCACCTTCCCACATAAAAAGATCCCCAAAGTGAAATTTTCCTATCCACTCCCACCAATGCCCAGTAGGTCACTATACAACAATTAACCTGGGGAAGATACGCTTATTGTTTTCTGTCACATCAGAAAGCATGGCTGCATGCCACTCATATGCCACTGCACAATAAGCTTCTACAATGCACCCAATTTTGGATATGCTAATGTCAACCTTGGTCCACCAATCCTTGCATAATATGCTGAAGATACAGAAGTCATATCTGTGTACCCACATTCTTGCCACCTTTTCTTGATATATGCCCCAAATTGGATATGAAAATTATGATCCCAAGAGGCCCATCTTCCTGAAAACCATGCACTTAACCACAGGCCATCCCCCTTTGACCCCATTTCTGCCTCTCATATAAGTTCTCCACCTGTTCCTATTGGTCTTCATTCCATTTAGCTACCCCTTCCTGATCATATAATTTCTAACTGTCCACAAATAATTCATAATAGCCATGATGTCAACCCCTTCACAACCACTTTGCATTGGGATTATTAATATTTGTATTCAAATCAATTGTGATATAACCTTAAAGCCTGATAATTCTCACTTAGCTTCTTGGATCATCCTATGGCACAATGAACACAACATATTTGTATATCTCCCCAATCACAAGAATCCTATTGGCTCCCTCCCTGGAACACTTTCCAAGATGTTGATACCATTCCTTGGGGCACCACAAACTTTAATGCACTGTGGTCCTGGTGGGGCATGGATTGAAAATTGCCAAACCTATCCTACTCAAACATTATTTGTTGAGGGAGTATTTATGACTGATCCAAATGATCCTTGCTCATCTCAGAAACCCAATCTGCATTGATGTTCTTCACATGGTATCCAAACATTCTATTCATAATTGAAAGTTTTTGACAACAAGACTTCAAGCCAAAAATTCCTAAAGAATATGACTGTAATACTCATAGTCAATGTCAACTTTTTACTCCCACATTTCCCACTTCAAACTCTATGCCACCCTCATATCCTTCTCTCTTTTAATTGACTTCCAAGAAAGACTGATACAATTACCCAGTGGATCAGACCTCCCCATGATGACCCCGCCCCATTCCATTATTCAAACCGCCCTCCTCCCTCATCAAAAGACCGGACTAGCTTTTCTTTGGGATTGTGAAATTCCCAATGGACAATAAGCCCATAACCTCTGGGACCCCTCACCCCCTGGATACACTTTTAATGCCAGGCATATAATTACAAACAAGGTCTTCAGCTCATTCATATCCCTTTTGACCAATACCCCTCTTGGAGGACTGCTTGTGGAGGATATGGGATTAGGAAAAACCATTCAGGCCATTGCACTAATTGGTACCACCAAGGAGCGGCTAATTAGAAATTACCACTGCTCCACACCCACCATTATCATCTGTCCACCTCGCGTAATTACCAACTGGCAATCTGAAATATCAAAGCATGCTCAGGCTGGAGCACTGCAAGCCAAAATCTACCATGGTCCCACTCGTCACTCATTATCAAAGGCCAACATATTAAAATTTGATATCATCATCACTTCTTACAATAATATTACCCAAGAATTTAAACAAACCAATACCTCTACATCATTCATTTTGAAAATCAATTGGCATTGTATAATTTTGGATGAAGCACAGTGAGTGTCTTATCTTTAAGTGATTCAAACTACCTTTTATATCCAATAGCCCTTCCCCCATTTTATAGCTATATCTTCTCTCAATACACTGCCACTCACCATGCCATTGATAGCCTCCTATCATCCTGTCAAATATGCTTAATGGGCACACCTATTTGCAACACCATTTATGAACTTTTGGGCATAATATCATTCATCACCCAACCCCAGAGCTCAGATCAAGATAACTGGTCACCATTCATCCTGAGTAGTCTTTCTAAGGGTAGCAATGATATTTTTCATTTTGAATTGCAGCATTTAAGTTTGCGCCTCACCAAAACCACACATCTCAAATCCCTCCCCACTATTAGCCATCATTATGAACTGCTCCCACTTAACCCAACAATGCAGCAAGAATATTCCACATTATACAAAGAATTCCTATCATTCAAAAGCAAAGGACCAGGAGAATTTTTCAAAAATATTAACAATCTGTGAGTATGTTGTAACCATCACATCATATGTAACACAATTGCAGATGCAGATTTGGAAGACCACAAGGGCAAGAGCACTCAGGATAACTCCTCAACAATAAAACAAACTCTTGGGGATTTGGGAACATGAATGATGAGTAGTAAAGTTGCACACCTCTTAGAATGCTTACTGAAGAACAAACAATCAAATTTTGGTCCTACCAAATTGGTGGTTTATACACGATGGACCCAATTCCTCTATTTATGAGTTAATTCTAATATGCAGCCATTATCAATTGAATCCATCTGACCTTTTCTTTATGGTAGAATTGGTATTGCACTTTCCCGTCACTCTATCCTTTCAGCATGAATTGATGGAACAATTACAGCACGAGTGCAGGAGAAGGCACTGGAGAATTTCCTCAATAATCCTTAATGTGAAGTACTCATTGCATCCATTTCTGCAGCTGGAACTTGCTGCAATATAACTTGGGCTAATATGGTCTATTTAATGTTGAGGGGAACCTCAAAATTCTACTGTGATTTTCGGACACTGACATCCACATTTCCAGGATCCCAATTGGAACCCAGCCATTGAGGCTCAGGCTGTTGATTGACTCCATCATATTGACCAACAACAACCTGTGAAGGTCATTCACTATATCACTCCTCATTCAGTTGAGGTCAACATGCCAAAGGTACGTTTCAAGCTCATCTTTGTCCCTGATTGTATTACTATTCTAAAATCTTTCTTTATGGGAATCCCATATTCAAATCACCAATAGGTCCAAGAAAAGAAAAACTCATTAACCGCGCAAGCCTTCCTGATATTATTTAATTTGTGTTTGACAAAGTTGATAATTCCTTTTCACCCTGTCACAGGTCCAAAATCATGAACACCATGAGCTGGATAGAAATTCTTCAATATTTCCTCAATGAAAATGAGCAATATAGTATTATTTCTAAAGGAGATGGTGATACATTAAAATTCCTCTTGTTTATCTTCTCACATATTTAGCAAGTTGTTGCATCTTTAAGAAATAATGATCAGATTGTGTTACACCTGCACAAATAATTCAAAAAATGTTAATTTGTAGCCAGCTATACATTTATTTTCCTAACTTATTGCAGAGCATTGCCATTCAGGCTAATAACTGGAATTTCAAATATTTTGAGGGCAATAGTCTGCATATTACTACAACCTTTGAGCCAATCTTGATCAAATACCTGAAAATATAACCATCCATGAATATCACTATCATCTGGAAGTCTATCAATAGTTTTTTTACCCTTTTTTTTAATCCAAGTACAAAACTCTATGTCTCAATCAATTTTTAATACCAACTCATTGAAAAGGCCTGAGCACCAGCATAAGCCCACTTTGCGGTGAACTTGACAGCCATTTTCCACTACCTCCTCAGTATCTGGAAATACTTGAGGGCCATTGATTTTTGATGCTAGAAATGGAAATTTAGCTGTATCACACCATTCACGATGGCACTCACAGGTCTGCACATCATCAATTATAGTATCATCAGATTTACTTCACAATGAAGAAGAGATACAGTAACTAACCCGTTGTCAAATCTTTGTGAGATTTTGATTCTCCTTTGTGTTTACCAAATACTCCGCATCCTTTTGAATAGAATTCCCTTCTCTTTCAAATAAGTGAAATATTGCTCCATTAAAGCCGCCACGATCCAGTAGTTATTTAGATCCTTGTTTCAATAGTAGTGATGATACTTGGTGCTGACAAGTACAACATGGAATGTACGTTAAAACACAATAGAAATCAACTTGTTGAATGGATGTTGCCATGAGCTCTCCCGGTTTCAAGTGAATTGCTTTAGTCCTAACTTGTGCAGCTTATTTTCTCAGTACCTTTGGAAACCCTGAGACTGAACCTGTGTTGATGGCTCATTTAAAACATCCTTGGGGACATATCCGAGATGACCAGCCACTTTAATTGCAATTTCACACTCTTCTGTGCTGGGTGGTGCTGGTAGTGAGGAAAATTTCTTATCCCTTACTTTGAGTAGGAACATACAATGGTTATTTACAGCTGTTCTCATTGCATGGACATTTTCTGGAAGTTCCTCTTTCAGCTGTTTTTGTTGCTCCTTCTGTCTTGCACGTTTTGCCACATTGTGAGCTTTACGAGCCTGGTTCCTTTGCTTTCTGACCTTGGATTGTTCAAGAATACTCTGGGCAAGGGGCATTTGAGGATGGGTGAACTCACTATTTGACTGAGTGCCTTACTCATGCGCTGTGAAATTTTCCCTTCTTGCTTCATCATTTGTTTCACTTTGAGTCAGAGACATGTTCTCATCCTCATCATCCACAATTTCTTCTCTTGATGAACTGGCATGACCCATCCTTGGTTTAGAGGAATATGGATGATGACATCCAGTGACTTTCTCTTTATGGACCAGAGGTGAAGATGCATAAAGTTCATCACCTGCCATTCAAATTATCAGTTAAAATATCAAAAAATTAATAAACACTGGTCATACTCATGATCTTCAATTGGCTCCTGAGATTGGACTTACTTGCCTTTAGGCGCCATATCTAACCCATGAAACAAGAATATCAAATTTTGAAAACGTTTATACTCCAACATCAAAATGACTTACTTTGATGAAGTATCAATCCTGGATCTCCTTCCAACAGACAACACCGAGTAACATTTTCCAATGGTCTTTTTTGTTTCCCGCCATCAACCCGCTTTTCATTGGGCACGTGAACCTGAGATCCTGATGGAATATTGAAGGTTGGCTGTTTACTTTGTCCAAAGGGATCCTGGGATGTGACTGGATTCCAACCTTGATTAAGGAGAAACTCACATGGAAATTTTGATTGGGGATTAGCCTTTGATTAAATTTGAGGTGTGCTTTCTGGCCCCTCAGACACATGCATTTGTGTATTAGTGGGATTTGCGGGAATTGGAGTGACAGAAATATTTGGGATTGACCAAGTGCTTGCAGTTTGAGATTTTGGATTTTTCAAATCAATTTTAAAACCTGATACATTCATTGAGGATGCAATAGGGGTTGTCAGAGGAATTTTGGGACTCAATGGTGACTGTATTTGAGCATATTCTATGCTAGGATCACTATCTGAGTCATGAACAGAACCTGAACGGGATTTATGTGGCTTGGTAGATGACATAAGGGCTAAAGAAGTACAGTATTTTTTTAACTTGATAAAACAGCCCAGTATTATGATGAAATAGAGTGATATGAGATGAATTCTTTTCAAATTTATAACAGAGAAATTCTATGAGTAGTCAAAACAAAGTGTCTTGTGGAAGTCTAATGAGACACTTTTTAGGAGAATTCTCCCTGCCTCCTCTTGAGCTCCTTGGCTTTTCTCAGAAACCACCCTGCATGGCCTACCAGAATATAATGTGATATTTCCTTGATCTCAAAGGGGACCCATCATCCATAAGTAATCAGATTTGATAAACATTTCCCCCTCCCCATTGTCACATTTTGTGAATTATTCAAAATTCCAATATATGCATCAAAATTCCACAGCAATGTACATCTGTAAAGGGGTATATTCATTAAGGATTTACCCACAAAAGAGACATCACCTTTTAAAGAAAGGCAATACAATCCAAATCACATTTCAACCAATTAAAAGCCTGCTGCACTGAAACCAAATAACAAGACTTTAGCTCCACTTTAAATGCTTATGTAATAGAGTTATATTGCTATGTCTGTAATAAGGCTTAAATCATGTACAAAGGCGTGCCAGCATACATGGTTTGAGTGTTAATCCCCTCAATTCAAGGTTGACACATCCCTAATGGAATGCCCCTCAAGGGTAAAAACCGCAGTATCTCCATGTGTAAATAAAAGAGAATATGTATGAGCATTGAGCAGCATGGCAATTTACCCAATTAAACTCCTAACCAATTCCGCCATCCATATGAGACATGTTACACTTTATCCCCTGCAGCTCAGCCACCATTACAATTGGGATAAAATCCTCAGCTGACTCAAATAATCTCCCCCTTCAGAAACAATCACTCAATTTTTTTCCCAATTAATAACACTCCTAAACACTTTCAAATCAACCATAGATATTTACACACAAAGCAACCTCACTCACAATTACTGAAACAATGACAACCCGCTGCTATTACTCAATGCATATATGCATGTGTCAACACTGCCCAACTCAAGCACACTCTTTCCCTGAGGGTGATAGGCATGGAGTTGCCTTCACACCTTTCCAATATAAACAGCACATTAAAAATTTCAAATCAACCATTGCACCCAAATCTCTTCCAAACATCCCTACTTCTGCATCAGGATCTGAGTGCCTGCAAGTTTTATTGGATCAAATCTTCCCAGCTGATTATTCACAATTGACCCAAAGCACTTTCTCCACTCCAGCGGGTCTCAATTCAACTGCACAGAAACCATACAGTGGCAGTCAAAACCTTCCCCCACAAGACCTTGGAATGATAATATCTGCCATTCTATCATTAAGGTATAATGTACACCACAGGGCTTCACGCATTCTCAACCCCACCCTGAACCTGCTGATCAAGTCCAGTATCTCAAGCTCAGGTGGTCCCCCCACTCCTGCATTACATATACCTCAATATCTGAGTACCATATTTGAACATCTCCAATTGGAACCAGTGATTCAAAACTATATATGTTGTCCTCAATGTTTCTTTCTTAATGCCCTTACTGAATCAGTCACAACTGACCAACCCCACTGTCAACACCATAATGACCCAGATGATCATGATCCCCCTTGCACACAATTATTAGGCAAATCCATCTATTCATTTGAACCCTGCACCCAAACCACAACCAACATGAAGCAAATATTTATACCAACAAAACATTTCATTTATCAACCATTCAAAAATTGGCTTGCCAGATTTCTCCAGTGGGCTATAATTATGGAAATTCTGCATCAACATCAACACTCCCAAACTCCCAAAGGTTCCCCCAAATGTGGCATCTGGGATGGATTGGTCTGGAGATGCTTCACTGGCACTAGAAATATTCACAACCCCCAATTCATGTCCATCCCTGATTCATTGGCCTTCTCCATTTATGTGGACTGGTTTAATGCACATGGAAAGTCAACCCAGTTGGCCAGCATTGGACCTATCATGCTTATTTGTCTTAATCTCCCCCCAAGTGAAATATTGAAGCCAGAAAATTTCTATTTTTCAGGAATCATCCCTGGTCTGAAGGAGCCAACTGCCCTTCAATTTAATTACCTATTAATGCCACTCATCAAGGAGCTCAAAGAGCTATGGCAAGGTTACCATTTTTCACCCACCTCAACAGGTCCTCCAAGATCCTTTATCCGTGTTGCCATCCTCACGGCCATTTCCAATGTGGTTGCCATGCGCAAGCTTACTGGATTTATTTCTCATTCAGGAAACCACTTTTGTAATTTTTGCACTATTCACAAAGCTCAAATTGAAGAAATTGTTCCTCAATTTCACTACATGTGCCCATACCAAAATCATAAATAAACCATTGCCAAATGGCTTAGGGAAGCCCCAAAACAACAACAAGCAAGTTTCTCTGAGTATGGAGTGTGATAGTCAATTTTGAAGAGCTTCCATATTAGGATGCAACCAGAATGGCTAATCTTGACATAATGCAAAATTTAATACTTGGAATTTTGGAAGGATCATGCAGCTTTCAAATTGTGCATTGCAGAGTTTAAATCAAAAATTTACTTGAGGTCCTGCAGGAAATCCAATGACACAAACAGTTCAGACTCAGATTCCATGACCTCCAACAGCTCTCTTGATCAAATCACATTGAGAGTGGCCCACTCCCTGAGAAGAGACGCAGAAAAAATAATAAATGAGTCACTCCCCACTACTTCCACCCAAAAAAACTACCTCCCAATGCCCACCCCTCACACACAAAATCCATCTAGTGGTTCTGTGGAGATTCCTTCATTTGATGCAGATTACCTCCCCTCTTAATTGGATATCAGTGCACTGAGTGATAACCAGATCAAGGGTGAGGCTCTGGAGCATCTCCTACAAATCATATCTGATACCATAATTCCCTTTTCATGGACAAGAGTACCCTGCAAAAATGGTTCCTCCTCTCATGGTAGTTTGAAAGCCACTGAATGGGCTCTCTTATACAAGGTCTATATTCCATTTCTAATGCTCAGTCAACAGATGTTGTTAGATGAACACAAATCCACCAACACACAAAGAAACATGGGTCAGTCAGAATAAATTTCAAATGAACTAAGCAAGAATACATTCCATTTGATTAGTGCTATCAACATTGCCACAAGTTGGACTGCTTCAATGGATGATGCGACTGCATTTTCTGAAAACTGGAAGAAATTCTGCCTTTCCAATCAACACCTGTTCCCAAAACAGAAAAGTAAACCAAATCAGCCTTTTGCTTAACATATTCCCAAACTCTTCCAATGTTGGGGCCCAGCACAAGCCTCAGCCACATGGGGTTATGAGTTCTTGATTGGAGTATTTGCAAAGATGCCAACAAATAACAAAATATGTACATCAATTAACAAGATCAATATATTCACATTGATTAAACACATGAACTGAATAAGAATAAATTCTTGTGACTATGAATAGATGATTCAGATAAAACATTACTTCAACATATCTGTTGATTTTCTAACCTTTCTATTCTCCTGAAATCCCCATCTGTGCCATGTGAAATAAAACCGCTTTTCAAATCACAGCCACCTGCCCTGTTCAATCACCATAAATATAAAAAATCATCCCGCCATGACCAAGAAAATTATGATTGCCTGGTTGAGTACTTACAGAATTTTCATGCAAGAAGGGAAATAGTTGATTGGATCAGCTTAGACACTACCATACAATCCACAAGTCATCCCACTTCAAGGATTGTCTCACCTTGGTATTTTCCAGTTTCAAACATTAATATTGGGAACAAAATTTGAAATAAAACAACTTTTTGAATCTCAGACACCTGGACCGTACAATCACCAAAAATATAACAAACCATACCACCATGACCAACAAAATTATGATTGCCTGGTTGAGTACTGACAAAATTCTCATTCCACAAGGGAGATAGTTGCATGGATCAGTTTAGACACTACCATACAATCCACAAGTAATCCCACTTCAAGGATTTTCTCACCTTGGTATTTTCCAGTTTCAAACATTGATATTGGGAACAATATATTTTCAACTGAATCCAAAAATGTCAGCACCAGTATGATATGTTTTCTGAGGGGCAACTCACAACGTTTTGGTGTTATTAATAGCATTTTTAAAGTCTCTGAGCCATCTTGCATGCTGAACCATAACTTTCTAATATTAAAAACTTTGAAGATTGATGTGAATTTCTTACCAGATTGGCCGCATCTCAATATTGATAAAGCTCTTGGTTTTGATGATGGACACTTGATTATATCTGAAGAAGAAATAGAAGGTAACTGTGGATTGTATGATAACAAAGTTATGTCATGTGGACTGCTTGTGATGATAAAACCGTTATTTCATGATATTTAGTCTACAAAAATTTAAATCTCTCAGATTCATTAGCAATTTTGATAGTGAAATAACTGCCTCAAAATTTGGTGACAGAGAAATGCCATTGTGACAAGCAAAGCCCATTATTTCACATTGCCACAAAGAAATTACTATTTTGACATTGGGTAAAGTGTGAATAAGCCAATTTCAGTGATCAAATGACCCACACACTCACCTATCACAGCATCCAAAATGTCCAACTGCACCATTATCACATTGGAAGGGGAATAGGCCCTTATTCACGGGCACATGCCAATTCAACTGCAATGCACCTGCAGTATTGTGTGGCGGACTCTACCAGTGTCATCCACAAAATGACACTCCCGCAGAGGTGGAGTCCTTTCATGGATGACCTGGTGAAGTCAAACCCCCCGCCTCTACATCCAGACTGGCTGAAGGACCTCTTTGATGTGTGCATGTGGAAACAGGCGGGTCTTGTGTAATTTTTACCCACTTTTGGATGGTTGAGGGAGGATCTGGTGGTGAGGAATCTCAGCTGAAGGAACAGGGGAACCAATATTGGTGGATTTCACAGGATTTGGTGTAAGACCAGAGTGTGATGTGTGCTCAACGTTTGCTTGATTTTTGCTTGACGTGAGCTTGACTTTTATCCTGCTTGATATTTTCTTGACGTGAAGTCAATTGCCAACAATTGACCCAAGATTCACCCTGATGTCTAATTCCTCATACATACTTCCATAAGGAAGGGTTCAAAGGTTGATAATAGCTCTCCTTTTTGTCTGTGAGGTCCTAAAACCCCTTTGGTAATTTGAGTCTTGGTTTCTGGCTTACCTATGGTTTTCTCCCTCCCAAAACTATCTTTTTTAGGCTTACTTGTGACTTTGAGCCTAACTTTACCCTCTGAAAGGATATTGGATTTCATTATTGAGTTATCTCAGCTTCTTAAATCTCATTTTCTGTTTGTTAATTTCCAATTTAGTAATATATCAATCATTTGTGAGTCTCCTCATTTATTCTTTCTCTGGTATTCTACAGCTCCTGTGTATAGATTTATGTTAAAAACCTTTGATCAAATTTTACATTTCAATGGGCTAGGGTATATAGCTTTTTAATTTGGTAAGATACTGAAGTTAATCATTCTATTCTTCATTTTGGTTTGTTTCAAATCCTGAATCAAATTTACCCTCTTGTGCATTCAAAAGCATGATTTTCAAAGCTGATCAACATCCAAAAATTGCTAGAAAACTAGTTCATTATTTCTTAAATATGTTTCTAACTTGCTTTAAATATTTTAGAGATGAAAGGGATAGTAAACCAATAAATGTGAAAAACCTGATTGGTATGCTTAAAATATTCAACTCACATGATATTCTATTAAGGTTAATTTCATTCTTATATATTTACCTTGTATCATTTTATATAGAGCTCAATATGATTATTTTCACTCAAAGAGGTTATTATAATGGCAATTAAATTAAAATAATGATTTTAGTCAGTTGGTTTCCAAAAACCCACCTTTTATCACAAAGAATTTATCATTTTCAAGATAATTTATTCAATTTCTTCATTCTAGTTTTATTTACCTTATGTCAATTCAAATTACATTATACTCAAAATCCCTTTTCTTTTGTAAGAAATAATTCACTAATTTACTTTCAATACCCTTTCTTAATATACTTAAGAAATTAAATCAAACATCTGATTGTTTATTTGAACTTTTAAATTTTGAATTATTTTTTATTTATCTTTCAAAATTCTTATTGATTTTAACAATAAGAATAATTCTTGTTTTTTTTTATTTAAAACACTTTTATATATAGAAAATTTTATAAATCTAAAACGCAATTCTTGAAATTTTGAAAAAAAAATACATAATAAAATAAAATAAAATACATGATTCAAATTTTCATTTATAAATTAACTCAATTTATCTAAATTCATTATTAATGAGCTATAATTTTTAAGAAATAAAATAAATAAAAAATCAGTTTATCAAGTTAATAACTAAATCTTCATTTTAATA
This sequence comes from Austropuccinia psidii, assembly GCA_023105745.1. Classification (NCBI taxonomy): domain Eukaryota; kingdom Fungi; phylum Basidiomycota; class Pucciniomycetes; order Pucciniales; family Sphaerophragmiaceae; genus Austropuccinia; species Austropuccinia psidii. The sequence goes on along the minus strand of JALGQZ010000009.1, from coordinate 16,737,633 downwards.
ATGAATGAAATATTGAATTTTTTATTAATTCATAAAGAAATTGATATCATTAAATTCTTAGTGAATTCATTCAATTCAAAATTTATTTAAATTTTTAATTATCTAACAAATAATCTATTCAAATTTAAATTAACTATTGATTAATTGAATTAATAAAGAAAGGATTCCCAAAAAAATATTGAATTGTTAATCATCCAATCCTTAATCAATTTCAAATCCAAGCAACAACATCTCAAACATAGATAAAAAAATAATGCAGTCATAATAATAAAATAAAATAAAATATAATTTTTCGTGTTAAAAATAAAAGACATATGTGCTTCCCAATAACTATTAGATCAGTGATTGATTTGCACATCTTAAGCTTAGGAAATGAATGTACACTATACATATTTTTCAAATGGTTTTATTAAACGGAAAAAGGTTTTTCTTCAAAAATAAATATATAGATAATTGCATTATGCTTAGATGACAAGTGCCCTTGTCATAACTCTTGGGCTTTTTTGAGATGATTTCAAATCTGACCCTGTTTTTCTTTGGGACGGGCGGTTTCACTGCAAGATTTATGATTATATTGTATTTTTCCTTTATATGATACTGTACATACATCCTTTTGAAACTCAAAAGAAAAAATATGATAACTTCAATAATGTTTTTGGATTGTTTGCTTTGAAAGTATCATGGCTTTTAGGGCATGTTAACACACTTTCTATAAAAGCTGCTTTACCAATGAGACTTGAGTTAGATGGAAGTTGATGGTAAAAATATGGAGTTTCACACAAGACACTTTGCCAATTGATCGCGACGATGACATCGAAAAGGCTTTCTGCTTTTCTGATATTATTTTGACAGGATAACCTTTACCTAGCGATTTTTGCCAAGATTTCCTGTATCTCTTTGTAACTATGCAAACCCTCCTGACACTACCTTGGTTTGTTTTGGACCGCCTTAAAAATACTCTCTTGGTTACTCAGGAATATAATCTCTGCCAACCGATACGGCACCTACACAAAATATGCAAGCTATGCGATACCTTTTTGGGTCAAAGGATGTTGATATTATACTACTTTTTTTTATAAAAGAAATCTTCGGTGAGATCCTCAAGACAATTAACTAGACACAGGCTGAAAATCAGAAAAACACATATTTAAGGAAAGTTAGATTTATTTGGATGAGAAAACTTTTGTGCAGTTTAGATTAGGTATATTATGCAAAATTATCAAGACCTCAATTTTAGTGCGCCAAAAATCAGATGCAAGGGATCAAGAGGGTGAGGAATAGAACAGTAGGGCCTTTTGTGTAGTACAATAGAATCACAACAATGAAATCAAATCAGAGCAAGAGAAATAAAGAGAACGGAGGAATAACAAACCGACAAAAAAACCATACAGAAAAAGAGACAATCGAATAAAACAAACAAAAGCATTGTACTCGAGCCATCACAGCTCCAGTTCGCCAGCTGGCTCGTCATCACCTTCACTAAAGCTTCCCATGTCGCTCATTTCACCATCATCATCTTCTACCTCTGATCCGGCTTCATCAGCTTTTTCTTTTGTTGCATACCTTTGTACATACTCTAAATGAAGGGTGAACCGAAAAATAGTTTAAATAATACAATCGAAACGAAAAGATTTAATGCTTAGGTTACAAAGAAACATTCATACCTTTGACTTTAGCTTCATAATTTTTTGGTTCCCTCATCAAAAGTGCAGCTGCTTCACCGTTCAAAGGATCTGATGGATTTGGATAACGTAAAAGTTGAGGTAGAAAGACTTCAAAGATATTGATAAGGTCAAACATTGGGGACCACGTTTGGTTGATGACATCAAGACAGACCGAACCCGAAAGTTCATCAATGTTGGGATGAAAGATTTTGTTCATGAAGCCGATAGATGGAGATTTATAAGGATATTGATCAGGTAATTCTACATGAATTTTCCAAACCCCATTTGCAAACGGTGCTAAAAAAAAGCCCAAGAAAGATAGTAAGAATAGAATAAAATTAGCAAGATGTGATGAAAGTTGAGAGAGGGAGAGAAGAGAATGGTATAGCATACTTTCGCTTGGACCATAAAACCTAACATAGAACTCTTGCATGCTATCATTGACAAGGTTGACCTCGTAGTCAGACATTAACCTAAAGATTGAAGACATTTGAGATTATTTTCCACCAAAAGAAAGAAAGCCAAAGTCTAGCCAGCCTACATCTTCATGACATCAGTCTCGATCCGACGTTTGGGCGTGCTGTAAATTCCCTAAGGACGAAATCCCATGTCAGTATTCGAGTGTCAAGATATGGACAGTGGGAGCAAGGGAAGATATCAGAGATCCGAAGGGAGCGTCTGCCGTCGGTCCAGCAGACTGAAGAGTTCGAAGGGTGAAAGGACGAAATACTTATCATCTTCGCTTGAAAGATATCAACGGAATCTAGCTGTTGTCCTGTAAAATTCTATGGATGAGACTTTTGAGGATAAAAATTTTAAATTTAAATTAATTTCGAATGAGAAGCGGACTTTTGCAGACTGGAAGGGGACGGTCAAGAGACAAAGCCAAACAAGCCAAGTTAAATTAGCTCAAGCGTCAACTCAGCTTTGGTTGGACTGATAAGGTGTACCATTCAATCTTCCACGCTAAAACTGAATTTCAAGCTAACCTCAACAAAAGATTTTAATAAAAACCTCCATGGGCTCCTTAGACATGAATTTTAGTCCCAGTAAGCTGAAAAGTTAATAAATTTCCTTTTAAAAACAAAAATCTTCACTATCAAACCCACTACTTGGAATTTGAAGCCAACAAAAACAATTACATTGATTTCAAAGACTTTTGTTTAAGTCAATTTGACCTGAGTATTGCTTGATGGAATCAAATATTGAATAATGATTTATTCTGATTATTTATTTTGAAAATTTCATTTCATTATATCAAATCATCTCAAGTTGTCATTATTGATTATATTAGAAAGGAAATGCTTAATAAAATTTTCTGTTATATATACAGATTTTTCTTTTTGGAGATTGTGGTTGTTTCATGAGCCTTTTTCAGAATAGATAAATAAGAATGATAACAATTTTTAATAGTTAATTAATGGATTTTTTACAAGAAAAAAAACTACAAAAACTATTATATAACAAGTAGCTTTATAAAGTTAATTAGACATAAATTAATTGGTTTAAGCCCTTTTTCTTGAGAAACCCTTTACTGTGAGCCTACAAGGTACTTTCAATTGTCCAAAAAGCTGAAGATGTGAAATTGAAATTAAGAAGATATTTCTATTTCTTAAATATAATTTTATCATTAAGAAAAACAAAAATGTTTCTTTTGCATAAAATCAATGAGATTAAGGAAAAAAGAAAACCTAGCATTTTTCTCAAAGAAATTAAGTAAATATTGTAAAATTATATTTTTGGGAGAAACATTTGATATTCTTTATTATACCTTTTTGCTTATACAAAAGTGTATGGGCTTAATTTTAACAATAGAATACCCATGAAGTTTGAAATTGGGTCAACTCTGGTTCAAGATTCTGTAACTTGACTTTAAGGTTGCTTAAATTGAGTTTTGAGGATTTTCATTATTAAAATTTAAAAATAATCAAAGTTTAATTTAATTCACATCAAATGTGGTGTTAACCAGCATTTTTTGTGTTAAATATGGGGTGTAGTGTGTAGTTTGAAAGCCATGAAGAATTAAAGTATATTAATGAAAGCTGTCAAAATGTGGATGTAAATTTACTTCAAAGTTGTGTAGTTTTCATTTTTAGATAAATGACATATGTAATTTTATATTATAATACATGTTGTAGGAAATAAAAATTATAATCTGAAAGATTAATTTCTGAAGGGAAAAGGAATATTGGATTAAAGGGTACCAGAAGCTGCCACAGTCCTTGAATTTGTGTGTGGAATGTCAAAATCTATGCACAATATTTGACTTTTTTTAAGGCTATGGTTTGCAGGGTGTGTGACTCCATTGATTACAGTAGAACCTCTCCTAAACTATATGTGCGGGTGCAAACCATTTGGAATGGCTTGTTAGAGGTCATGGCGCAGAAGGCGAACCCACCTCACACATTTTGTAAAGCCATATAGCTGAATTGCAACAACTGAGTATGGAACCTCTGCAAACTCATATCCTTAAGTCATACTTTGTGCTGAAGGATTAAAATTTAAGATACTGTACAAAGTATGTAGTTTTTGGAAATAAAAACATGTATGAAAAATTCAACACTACATATAACAACTCAATTACAACAAGGATTACACAACACTGTAAGACTGCATATTCCAAATAGTTATCAACCCTCTTACCACCACTATAGCTCATGCAATCATTAAAAGACATCCGCATGGAAAACTCAACCCCCTTTAAATCCTCAGTTGCATAATGAAGATCTACAGTTCATGTAGAGATTATAAAAACAACTCAAATCGACTGGATTTTATTTAGGGGCACCCAACCCATACTAACACTGCATGTGTATTTTAAAATACCCCAATTCATGCAGGAACATCTCAGCTGTTAACTGAATTCCACAAAACCCCCAGGTCATGCACTTCAAATCCAAAAAATCTGCAAAATTACAGACCCTCATCAGTAATGAAGGGATTTTTAATACTTTAAACAATGAGAAGGTTGAATGAATTCCATTTTTTAACAAAAACACAATTGAGCTATCAAATGGGGTTCAAGTATTATATAATTCATGGTTTCTAGTAAGATTTTAAAGACTTTAATTTCACACCCCTATAGTAGTAAGAAAGACTTGAATTTTCATGATAGTCTTTGTTGGTTAATTAAGAATCTGAATATGTGAAAACTAATGAGAAAGACTTGTGCACTTCAGCTAGTTCTCAAAGAGTCAGCACTACATCATAAAGAACCATAAGAAAAGTGGAAACACCTGTGTGAGTTTTGACTATGAAACAATAAGTAGATATTACTAATATTTCACTTATTGTACTATGGATTTCCTTATTATAGTAATAAATAAGATATATAATAATTATAATAATAAATAAATATTTCAAATATGGTGTAAAAAATATTTATATTATTTAAATAAATGAAGTAATATCAATTATATTATAAAAATAAACATATTAATAATTGATAGTTCATATATTCATGGAAATTTATTATTTTTAAAAACAAATAATAAATGCTTGCAAGATTTTTATTTAATAATAAAACACAATTTATAACAATATGATTACCAATATAAAGCTACCTATTAATATAAATACTATTTATATTAATAAAAGAATTATTAAAAATAATAATAAAGAGAAATTATTACAAAAAGACACAAAAACATACTTTGAAAAATTAATATAATAATTTTGGATAATCTTATTCCAAAGAATGTAAATACAACTCATTTAAGTTTTATTTAAAACTAAAGATAAAAGAAATTACAAATATTCTTGATTTTACATGGAATTGAAGATTTTAGAGAGAAATTTAACAAAAAAAATGAAATATTGGCTTGATAATGTCAAAATTGATGCTTGTAATAAAGATGAACTTGTGTCTTCAATAATATAATATAATTATATAAAAATATCAAGCCTTTTACCTTTGGTTTTAATATTTTAATGTTCTTGATGTGTCCGAGGGGGAAATAGAGGTAAAAAGAGCTCTATATATAGTAAGAACATCCCTCCTAGGGTCCAGAAGGCTTCTAGTAGACTTGTACCAATGATATAAACTGGTATTGATCAGTATCTTAAGGTTTAGTGATGATTAAATCATAATGCAACCATCATACCTCATTATTACATCATTATTTATGGTTATCACTATAACTCCAAGTTTTCTGAAATCATAGGATTGGAAGAAGTCTAAGCTTGTGAATTTTATTATAATTAGTAATAATATATTATTTTTCACCAGTATGATCACTTATATAACTGTTAAGGTCAAGATAAGATTACAGCAAGTGATCATCAATGATCAAATTGAAGCTTAAACTTTGATAATTAATAAACTTTCAATTATACATACTACAGCCATTCAGAGAGTTATTTATGAGATCTTGGCATTTCATTACAAAGATTTCAAGTGCATTAAATTAGGTTTTCAAGACTCTTTTTTTGATGATTTTTCTTGTAACTCATCTTTTTTGTCAAAATTGACTATTTTAAGCTTTAAAATATGACTTCAAGGTTTTATACCTTGAATATAATGATAAAAGAAAAGAATTATTCACTTATTAACGAGTAGAATCTGAATAAATACTTTTTTTTCAAGTTTCAACCACTTTCACAACAAAGTGGTCAACAGCTTTTTTATTTTTCTCAACAAACCATTGTAAGTTATAGCCTTGTGTATAGCTTTCTAAATAAATTTAATTTACCTATTCCTACAGTAAATATGTGGTAACTTTATTTTTGGTTCAACTCTTTATCATGCCTATTTCAAGAGACATGAGCTAAAACCCATTAATATATGTGCTGATAATAAAAGTGCATATATGCAGGTTATCTCAGTAAGTATGGACTTTTCCAATATTAAATAAAGATTTTATATGTGTAGTGTTTCATGGGAATCTAATGATGTAATTTATTTAAAATGTTAATTCATTGGTTTCTGAGATAATCAAGATTTTTTGCCTTTTAAGGGAATTTTTACTCTTTTTAAGATGATAATTTCAATTCTCATTATTAAAATAATGATCGTAAAGGTGTTTTGGGGCCTTTTTGAATATATGGTCATATCTCAAAGGCTCATGTTCCTTACCACCAAAAGAGATTGTACCCTAATCTGATATAGTTAATTAGGGTATCATCCACTGTCCTACCTCTTCAATAGACATTTTTAGTCTTGAACCTCATGAATGGTTATAATTCCTATTCTTTAGGTGTTCTTTCATTTCTAAGCCGTCATAATAACGTATCAGAATTGGTTATATCTTTCTCAAGTAGCCATTCATCTTCTTGAGTTGGGTTTCTATACCTGACAAGGTATTCCATTTATTTCTTGTTTCTTGTCCTCATTTCTTTAAGGATTTTCACAATTTTCTTTTCTTCTAATTATTCTAGAGGGGAGTTTCAAGGAGTGGTTTATTTATTGGGAGAAATAACTGCTTAGAGCTTGAGCTGTAAGGTTTTATAAGACTTACAGGGAAGGTTTGGTGTTTTTTTATTTATTCAACTGTCAATTATAGCTGCACAGCATGAGGGCCATGTATTTCTCTTTTCATGAAGGGTCCTGAAAAGGTATATTTAAATTTCTTTGGCCCTTTTATGTTATTAAAGCTTAGAGTTGATACTAAGATCAAGTCACCTACTTTGAAATCAACTGACTAATGAATTTTTTCCCGTCTTTCTTTTGAATATTTGAAAGAAACTAGCATACATCTGTTTGCATTATGTCTTGCTTTGTAAAGCCCTATTTTGAAACTGTATTCTATTGGATGTATATCAACCAAGTAATTTTTTGAGAGTTTAATAAGGAAGTCTTGGATCCTAACTTTTCTCTAACATTGCTGGTATTTTTCCAGTTTAAGAATGAATTGATGTTTCATATGCCAGTTCAAGAGCTGGTATTAAGGTACACCAGTCATGGGTAAAACCATCAGAGTCTTTGAATTATAGGCCATAAGCACAGAATCTTCTGATCATTTCTTCTCAAGTTTGTATCATTATTTCTGCTAAACCATTAGATTGAGGGTGGTAAGCTGTTGAAAATGATAATTTTGTTCCAAACAAGTTATGGAGATTTTTCCATAATCCTGAAGTGAACTTTTAAGCTCTATCACCTATGATATTCTTGAATAAGCCTGTATGACTAATGACTCTATTCCATATCATTATGGCTGTGTCCATAGCTTTGTCATCTTTATGAAAGGGTAAGAACATTGGGGTTTTTCTGTATCTATCAACTAATACAAGGCATGCATTAAAGCTTCTGTCTCCTCTAGTAGGTGAGGCTGTTACCCAATCCATTTGAAATATTTCCCATGAGGATTTTGGCTCTTGGATTTGGATCATTATTCCAAATTTCTTGCCTGTGGCTCTGTTTTATTTTTGAAATATGTCACAGGTTTGGAAGTAATCTGAAAAATTGTTTCTCTAATTTGGCCACCAAGAGTAGGTTTTCAACCTTTCTAGTGTCCTATCTTTGGAGAGATGTCCAACTACAACACTATCATGACATCAATGTAGTATAGTCTTTATCAGAGTCCTATATTTCAAGGCCATAACAAATGTGTGTTTAGTCCTATGATAAATAATTTCATCAAGGCGGTGGAATTTTCCTTCATCATATGCTTTTTCCCATACTTAATCTAGTTTGGAAGATAATCATGGTATTTGAAATCTTTCATTAATAGTTGGCAGAAATATGACAGTTTTTGTACTTCTTATCACTTTATTTGATTTGATGAAAGAATTATGTGCTAATAACTGTAGCACATAGCTTATATATGATGTTATTCCTGTGGTACCCATGCTGGATTTTCCGGTGTCTTTGCTAATGCACATCTGCTAATACCAGTTGGAATTTTATGAATATTTCCAGATTCATGAACTATATTCATATTTACTCCATATTCTTTGATAGAAATCTGCCATCTTGGAATATTTCTATTTGTTGTCTTAATGTTCACTAAAGATTTAGAGCATTACAGTCTGTGATTACATCAAACACTGTTCCATCCAAATAATAGTGTAATTTTTTTCCATCCAACACTAGGAAAAGACATTCTATTTGAGCTTCTCAATATCTTTCTTATGTTGGCCTAATTTTTCTTGAAATGAAGCAAATTGGAGCTTCAACAGGTTTATCATTGATGAGTTGTGTTTGGTGTAGTGCAGCACCTATTCCTTCTCCACAAGCATCAATATACATTTTGATATGTAATTTCCAATGTGGAATTAGAATAAATGGAGGATTTGTGAGGGCTCTTTTCAGTTTTTCAAATGCCCTAACCCTTTTCTCAGTCATTTCACGGATTGTCCATTGGTCACAGAGTTTATACAACAATTTGGAAATTCTTGCAAAGTGTTTTATATCCTGTTTGTAATTACCAGAAAATCCTAGAAATAATTTAATTTCTTTCTTGGTTTGGGGAATTGGCTTTAGTAGTAATTCTTCTACTTTGTTTTTATCTATGCCTAAGCTTAGTCCAAATACAACATGTCCCAGTTCTTCTAGTTCACTATATGCAAAATAACATTTCTTCAAGGAAATTGTCATATTTACTTGCACTATCTTTTATAAGACTCTTTCTAGTATTTTTAAGTGATTTTCCCAATTTTGTGAAAAAACTATTATTTCATTGATGTAGATAATTAACCATCCTTCTGATAATTCTTCAGCAAATATGGTATTCATCATTCTTTGATGATGGGAAGGTGAATTTTGTATACCAAATGGCATCCTTAAAAACTCATATATTTAACAGTGAACTATTATACTTACACCAGGGCAAATCTTGTGTCAATTGTTGGCAATTGACTTCACGTCAAGCAGGATGAAAGTCGAGCTCACATCAAGTGAAAATCAAGCGAACATCGAGCACATGTCCTACTCTTGTCTTAAACCAAATCCTGTGACATCCACCAATATTGGTTCCCCTGTGCCTTCAACTCAGATTCCTCACCACCTGATCATCCCGCAACCGTCCGATGGTTGGTAAAAATTACACAAGACCTGCCTGTTTGCACAAACACACATCAAAGAGGTCCTTCAGCCAGTCTTGATGTAGGCGGGGGGTTTGACTTCACCAGGTCATCCATGAAAGGACTCCGCCTGAGCGGGATTGTTGTTTTGCAGATGACACTGGTAGAGCCTGCCGCACAATACCATGGGTGTGGGTGTGCATGCATGTGCATTGGCGGGTGTGGGTGCGCTTGCTTGTGCAGGTGTGGGTGCATTTGCGTGTGCATTGGCGTGTGCGGGTGCGCAAGGGCCAATTCCCCTTCCAACATGATGATGGCGCAGTTAGAAATTTTGGATGCTGTGAAAGGTAAGTGTGTGGGTCATTTGATCATTGAACTTGGCTTATTCACACTTTACCCAATGTCAAAATAGTAAGTTCTTTGTGGCAATGTGAAATAATGGGCTTTGCTTGTCACAATGGCATGTCTCTGTCACTAAATTTTGAGGCAGTTATTTCACTAGCAAAATTGCTAATGAATCTGAGAGATTTGCATTTTTGTAGACTAAATATCATGAAATAACGGCTTTATCATTAGAAGCAGTCCACATGACAGAACTTTGTCATCATACAATCCACAGTTACCTTCAATTTCTTCTTCAGATATAATCCAGTGTGCATCATCAAAACCAACAGCTTTATAAATATTGAGATGTGGCCAATCTGGTAAGGAATTCACATCCATATTCAAAGTTTTTAAGATCAGAAAGTTATTGTTCAGTATGCTAGATGGCTCAGAGACTTTAAAAATGCTATTAATAATACCAAATTGTTGTGAGTTGCCCCTCAGAAAACATATCACACTGTTGCTGACGTTTTCGGATTCAGTTGAAAATATATTGTTCCCAATATTAATGTTTGAAACTGGAAAATACCAAGGTGAGACAATCCTTGAAGTGGGAGGACTTGTGGATTGCACGGTAGTGTCAAAGCTGATCCAATCAACTATTTCCCTTGTTGCATGAAAATTCTGTAAGTACTCAACCAGGCAATCATAATTTTCTTGGTCATGGCAGGATGGTTTGTTATATTTATGGTGATTGAACAGGGCATGTGGCTGTGATTCAAAAAGCTGTTTTATTTCACATGGCACGGATGGGGATTTCAGGAGAACGGAAAGGTTGGAACATTGACAGATATGTTGAAGTAAGGTTTTATCTATATCATCTATTCAGAGTTGCAAGAAATTAGTCTTATTCAGTTCAGGTGTTTAATCAATGTGAATAGATTTATCTTATTAATTGACATACATATTTTGTTATTTGTTGGCATTTTTGCAAATACTCCAATCAAGCGCTCATAACCCCATGTGGCTGAGGCTTGTGCTGGGCCCCAAGGTTGGAAGAGTTTGGGAATATGATCAGCAAAATGATGATTTGGTTTACTTTTCTGTTTTGGGAACAGGAGTCGATTGGAAAGGTGGAATTTTTTCCAATGTTCAGCAAATGCAGTCGCATCATCTATTGAAACAGTCCAACTTGTGGCAATGTTGATAGCACTAATCAAATGGAATGTATTATTGGTTAGTTCATTTGCAAGCTCTTCTGACTGACCCATTTTACTTTTAATGTTGGCGGATTGGTGTACATCTAATGACATCTGTTGACTGAGCATTAAAAATGGAATATAGACCTTATATAAGAGAGCCCATTCAGCGGCTATTAAGCTACCATGAGAGGGGGAACCCATGTTGCAAGGTACTCTTGTCCATGACGAGGGAATTATTGTCTCAGATATGATTTGTTGGAGATGCTCCAGAGCCTCACCCTTGATCTGGTAATCACTCAGTGCAGTGATATCCAATTCAGAAGTGGGGATGTAATCCGCATCAAATGAAAGAATCTCCGCAGAACCACTAGATGGATGTTCCGTGTGAGGAGTGGCTCATTTATTATTTTTTCTGCGTCTCTTCTCAGGGAGCGGGCCTCTCTCAATGTGATTTTATCAAGAGAGCTGTTGGAAGTCATGGAATCTGAGTCTGAAATGTTGGTGTCATTGGATTTACTGCGGGACCTGAGGTAAATTTTTGATTTCGACTCTTGAATGCACAACTTGAAAGCTGCATGATCCTTCAAAATTCCCAGTATTAAATTATGCATTATGTCATGTTTAGCCATTGTGGTTGCATCCCAATACGGAAGGTCTTCTGAAATTGAATATCACACTCCATACTCAGAGAAAATTGCTTGTCTTTGTTGTGGGGTTGCCCGAAGCCATTTGGCAATGGTTGATTTATGATTTTGATATGAGCGTGTGTAGTGAAATTGAGGACCAATTTCTTCAATTTAAGCTTTGTGAATGGTGCCAAAATTACAAAAGTGGTTGCCTGAATGGGAAAGAAATCCAGTAAGCTTGCGCATGGCAACCACATCCGCAATGGCTGTGAGAATGGTAACATGGATAAAGGATCCTGAAGGACTTGTTGAGGTGGGTGAAAAATGGTAACCTTGCCATAGCTCTCTGAGCTCTTTGATGAGTGGCATTAATAGGTAATTCAATTGAAGGGATGTTGGCTCCTTTGGACCAGGGATGATTCCTGCAACATAGACATTCTCTGGCTTCAATATTTCACTTGGGGGGAGATCAAGACAAATAAGCATGATAGGTCCAATGCTGGCCAACAAGGTGGACTTTCCATGTGCATTAAACAAGTCCACATAAATCGAGAAGGCCAATGCAACAGGAATGGACATGAATGGGGGGTCATGGATATTTCTAGTGCCAGTGAAGCGTCTCCAGACCAATCCATCCCAGACGTCACATTTTGGGGAAACTTCGGGAGTTTGGGATTGTTGATGTTGATCCAGAATTTCCATAATTCCAGCCCGCTGGAGAAATCTGGCAAGCCAATTTTTGAATGATTGATAAATGAAATGTTTTGTTGGTTTTGCTCCATGTTGGTCGTGTTTTGGGTGTGGGCTTCAAATGAATAGATGAATTTTCCTAATGATTGTGTGCAAGGGGGATCATGATCATTTGGGTCATTATGGCGTAGACAGTGGGGTTGGTCAGTTGTGACTGATTCAGTAAGGCCATTAAGAGAGAAAAATTGAGGACAACATATATAGTTTTGAATCACTGGTTCCAATTGGAGATGTTCAAATATGGTACTCAGATCTTGAGGTATATGGAATGCAGGAGTGGGGGGACCACCAAAGCTTGAGATGCTGGACTTGATCAGCAGGTTTAGGGCGGGGTTGAGAATGCGTGAAGCCCTGTGGGGTATATTATACCTTAATGATAGAATGGCAGATATTATCATTCCAAGGTCTTGTGGGGGACGGGTTTGACTGCTGCTGTATGGTTTCTGTGCAGTTGAATTGAGACCCGGTGCTGTGGAGAAGGTGCTTTGGGTCAATGATGAATAATCAGCTGGAAATATTTGATCCAATAGAAGTTGTGGGCACTCAGATCCTGATGCAGAAGTAGGGATGTTTGGAAGAGATTTGGGTGCAATTGTTGATTTGAGCTTTTTCATGTGCTGTTTATATTGGAAAGGTGTGAAGGCAACTCCAGGCCTATCACCCTCAGGGGAAGAGTGTGTTTGATTTGAGCAGTGCTGACACATGCACATACGCATTGAGGAATAGGGGCGGGTTGTCATTGTTGCAGGAATTGGGAGTACGGTTGGTTTGTGTATAAATATCCAGGCTGATGTGAAAGTGTTTAGGAGTGTTATTAATTGGAAAAAAAATTGAGTGATTATTTATGAAGGGGGAGATGATTTGAGCCATCTGAGAATTTTATCCCATCCGTAATGGTGCATGAGCTGCAGCTGATAGAGTGTAACATGTCTCATCTGGATGGCAGAATTGGTTAGGATTTTAATTGGGTAAAATGCCATGCTGCTCAATGCTCATACATATTCTATTTTATTTACACATGGCGATAATGCGGTTTTGACCCTTGAGGGGCATTCCAATAGGGATGTGTCAACATTGATTTGAGGGGATTGAAATTCAAACCATGTATGTTTGCATGCCATTGTACATGGCTTGAACCTTATTACAGACATAACAATATAACTCTATTACATAAAGGGTTGGAGTGCAGCTAAAGTCTTGGTATTTGGTTTGAGTGCAGCAGGCTTTTAATTGGTTGGAATGTGATTTGGATTGTCTTGCCTTTCTTGAAAAGGTGATGTCTCTTTTGTGGGTAAATCATTCATGAATATACCCCTTTACAGATGTACGATGCTGTGGAATTTCAATGCATATATTGGCAGTTTGGATAATTCAAAAAATGTGACAAAGGGGAGGCGGAAATGTTACCAAATATGATTACTTATGTATGATGGGTCCCCTTTGAGATCAAGGGAATATTACATTATATGGTGGTAGGCCGTGCAGGGTGGTTTCCGACAAAAGAGGAGGAGCTCTACAGGAGGTAGGGAGGATTCTCCTAAAGAGAGGCTTATTAGACTTCCAATAAGACTCTTTTTAGAAATATTCATAGAATATCTCTATTCTAAATTTGAAAATATTTCATCTCATATCACTCTATTTTATTATAATACTGAGGTGTTTTATGTAGTTAAAAATATTACTGTACTTTTTTGGCCCTTATGTCATCTTGCAACTCACATAAATCCCATTCAGGTTCTGTTCATGACTCAGATAGTGAATCTAGCATCGAATATGTTCAAACACAGTCACCATTGAGTCCCAACATTCCTCTCACAACCCCTATTGCATCCTCAATGAATGTATCAGGTCTTGAAATTGATGTGGGAAATCCAAAGGCTCCAACTTCAAGCACTTGGTCGATCCCAAATATTTCCGTCACTCCAATTTCCCCGAATCTCACTAATACACATACGCATGTGTCTCAGGGGCCAGAAGGCACACCTCAAATCTCATCAAACGCTAATCCCCAATCAAAATTTCCCCATGAGTTCCTCCTTAATCCCGGTCGGAATCCAGTCGCATCTCAGGATCCCTTTGGCCAAAGTTAACAGCCAACCCTCAATATTCCATCAGGATCTCAGGTTCATGTGCGCGATTAAAGGTGCGTGGATGGGGGGCAAAAGAAAAGACCATTGGAGAATGTAACTTGGAGTGGTCTGTCGGAGGGAAATCCAGGATTGACGCTTCATTAAAGTAAGTCATTTGAATTTCAGAGTATAACCTTTTTCACAATTTGATATATTTATTTCATGGGTTAGATATGGCACCTAAAGGCAAGTCAGTCCGATCTCAGGAGCCAATTGAACATTGTGAGTATGACCAGTCTTCATTAATTTTTTGATGTGTTAACTGATGATGTGCATTTCAGGTGATGAAATTTATGCATCTTCACCTCTGGTCCATAAAGAGAAAGTCACTGGACGTCATCATTCATATGCCTCCAAACCAAGAACAGCTCATGCCAGTTCATCAAGGGAAAAAATGGGGGATGATGAGGATGAGAACATGTCTCCTACTCAAATGCAAACAAATGATGAACCAAGGAGGGACAATTTCACAGGGCATGAGCATGGCACTCAGTCAAATAGTGAGTTCACCCATCCTCAAATGCCCCTTGCCCAGAGTATGCTTGAACAATTCAAGGTCAGACAGAAAAGGAACCAGGCTCATAAAGCTCACAATGTGGCAAAACGTGCAAGCCAGAAGGAGCAAAAAAAATGGCTGAAAGCAGAACTTCCAGAGAATGTCCATGGAATGAGATCAGCAGTACATGCCCATTGCCTGTTCCTACTCAAAGTTAGGGATAAGGATTTTTCCTTACTACCAGCACCACCAAGCACAGAAGAGCGTGAAATTGCAATTCAAGTGGCTGGTCATCTCGGATATGTCCCCAAGGATGTTTTCAATGAGCCATCAACACAGGTTCAGTCTCAGTGTTTCCAAAGCTACTGCAAAAATTAGCTCCACAAGCTAGGACTAAAGTGATTCACTTGGGACTGGGAGAGCTCATGACAACATCCGTTCAATGAGCTGATGTCTATGGTGTTCTACCATACATTCCGTCTCGCACTGGTCAGCACCAAGTATCATCATTACTGTTGGAACAAGGATCATAATAACTATGGGGTCGTGGCGGCTTTAATGGAGCTATATTTCACTTATTTGAAAAGAGAATGGAAGTCTATTCAAAAGGATGCGGAGTATTTGGTTAAAAATAAGGAGAATCAAAAGCTCGCAAAGATTTGTCAAAGGTTTAGTTAATGTATCTCTTCTTCATTGTAAGCAAAGACTGATAATGATCTACTTGATTATGTGCAGACCTGTGAGCGCTGTTGTGAATGGTGTGATACGGCTAAATTTCCCATTCTAGAATCACAATTTAATGACCCTTGAGTATGTTCAGATACTGAGGAGGTACTGGAAAATGGCCGTCAAGTTTACCACAAAGTGGGATGATGCTGGCGCTCCCAGTTATTTAATGAATTGGTATTAAAAATGAATTGAGACATACAGTTTTGTAATTGCATTAAAAAAAGGGTAAAAAAACTATTGATAGATTGCCAGAATTACAATTGACAGATGATGGTGATATTCCAGAACGCTTATCATTTCAGGTATTTGATCAA
Organism: Austropuccinia psidii; assembly: GCA_023105745.1. Lineage (NCBI taxonomy): Eukaryota > Fungi > Basidiomycota > Pucciniomycetes > Pucciniales > Sphaerophragmiaceae > Austropuccinia > Austropuccinia psidii. The sequence goes on along the minus strand of JALGQZ010000009.1, from coordinate 16,721,440 downwards.
GATTGGCTCAAAAGCTGTAGTAAGATGCAGACTAGCACCCTCAAAATACTTGACATGCAAGTTATTAGGCCAAATGGTGATTCTCTGCAATAACTTAGTAATATAAATGTATAGCACTGTTACAAATCAACATTTTGTGAATTATTTGTGCAGGTGCAATACAATCTGATTATTATTTCTTAAAGATGCAACAACTTGCTAAATATGTCAGAATATAGACAATATGAGTTGGACTGTATCACCGTCTCCCTTAGAAATAATACTCTATTTCTCATTTTCATTGAGGAGATATTGAAGGAGCTCAATCCAGCTCATGGTGTTCATAATTGTGGACCTGTGCCAGGGTGAGCAGGTGTTATCAACTTGGTCAGACACAAGTTATATAATATCAGTAAGGCTCACACATTTAATGATTTTTTCTTTTCTTGGACCTATTGGTGTTTGGAAAATGGCATTTCCATAAGGAAGGATTTTAGAATAGCAATACAATTAGGGTCAAAGATGAGCTTGAAAGGTACCTTCCACATGTTGACCTCAACTTAATGAGGAGTGATATAGTGGATGACCTTTACAAGTTGTTGTTGGCCAATACAATGGAGTCGATCAACAGCCTGAGCCTCAATGGCTTGGTTCCAATTGGGCTCCTGGAAATGTGGATGTCAGGGGCCACAAATCAGGGTAGAATTTTGGGGGTCCCCTCACCATTAAATAGACCATATTAGCACAAGATATATTGAGGCCAGTTCCAGCTGCGGCAATGGATGCAATCAGTACTTCACATTCAGGATTATTGAAGAAATTCTCCAGTGCCTTCTCCTGTGCTCGTGCTGTAATTGTTCCATCAATTCGTGCTGAAAGGATAGAGTGATGGGCAAGTGCAATACCAATTCTACAATATAAAAAAGTCAGATGGATTCAATTGGTAATGGATGCATATTAGAATTAATGCACAAATCTAAAAATTGGGTCCATTTGGTATAAACCACTGATTTGGTTGGACCACACCTTGTTTGCTTGTTCTTCATTAAGCTTTGTAATTGGTGTGCAATTTTACTACTCATCATGCATGTTTCCACATCCACAATAGTTTGTGTGATTGTTGGGGAGTTATCCTGAGTGCTCCTGCCCTTGGGGTCTTCCAAATCCGCCTCCACAATTGTGTTAAGCATGATGTGATGGTTACAACATATTTGCAGCTTATTAATATTTCTGAAAAATTCTCCTGGTCATTTTCTTTTGGATGATAGGAATTATTCATATAATGTGGAATATTCTTGCTGCATGGTTGGGTTGAGTGGGAGCAGCTCATAATGATGGCTAATAGTGGGGAGGGATTTGAGATGTGTGGTTTTCGTGCGGCGCAAGCTTAAATGCTGCAACACCAAATGCAAGCTATCATTGCAACCTTTGGAAAGACTACTCAGGATGAATGGTGACCAGTTATCTTGATTGGCGCTCTGGGGTTGAGTGATGAATGATATTATGCCCAAAAGGTCATAAATGGTGTTGCGAATAGGTGTGCCCGTTAAACATATTTGACGGTATAAAAGGAGGCTATTAATGGCACGGTGAGTGGCAGTGTATTGAGAGCGAATATAGCTATAAGATGGGGCAAGGGTTATTGGATATAAAAGGTAATTTGAATCATTTAAGCTCAGCAACTCACTGTGCTTCATCCAAAATTATACAATGCCAATTGATTTGAAAAATAAATGATGTAGAGGTATTGGTTTGCTTAAATTCTTGGGTGATAGTATTGTAAGAAGTGATGATGATATCATATTTTAAGATGTTGGCCTTGGATAATGAGTAACGAGTGGGACCATGGTAGATTTTGGCATGCAGCGCTCCAGCCTGAGCATGCTTGGATATTTCTGATTGCCAGTTGGTAATTAAGCGAGGGGGGCAGATGATCATGGTGGGCGTGGAGCGATGGGGGTTTGCAATCATCCGCTCCTTGGAGATACCAATTAGAGAAATGGCCTGAATGGTTTTACCTAATCCCATATCATCCGCGAGCAGTCCTCCAAGAGGGGTATTGGTGAAAAGGGATTCAAATGAGCTAACAACCTTGTTTGTAATGATGTGCCTGGCATTAAAAGTGGATCCTGGGGGTGATATGGCCCAAAGGTTATGGGCTGATTGGCCATTGGGGATTTCTCGATCCCAGAGAAAAGATAGTCCGGTCTTTTGATGAGGGAGGAAGGGGGTTTGAATAATGGCATGGGGAGGTCTGATCCACTGGGTAATTGTATCAGTTTTTGCTTGGAAATCAATGATGAAACAGCAGGATATGAAGCTGGCATCGAGTTTGAAGCGGGACATGTTGGATTCAAGAGTTGTCATTGACTATGAGTATTACAGTCATATTCTTTGGGCATTTTAAGCTTGAAATCTTGTGTTTGACAGCTTTCCATCATGAATCAAATGTTTGGATACCATGTGAAGAGCATCAATGCTAGATTGGGTTTCTGAGATGAGGAGGGATCATTTGCATCAGTCATAAATACGCCCTCAACAAATAATATTTGAGTAGGATTGCATTGGCAATTTTCAATCCATGCCCCACCAGGACCACATTGCATGAAAGGTTTTGGTGCCACAAGGAATGGTATCAACGTTTTGGAAAGGGTTCCAGGTAGAGAGCCAATAGCACGCTGGTGATTGGGGAGATAAACAAATATGTTGTTTTGATTGTGCCATATGATAATCCAAGAAGCTAAGTGGCAATTCTCAGGATTTAAGGTTATATCACTATTTATTTGAATGGCTATTTTAAATTATTTGCAGACAGTTGGAAATTATATGATCGGGAAGGGTTAGCTAAACAAAATGAAGACGAATAAGTGCAGGTGGGGAACTTATATGAGAGGCAGAAATGGGGTCAAGGGGGGATGGCCTGTGGTTATGTGCATGGTCTTGATGGGGGTGGGCCTCTTGGGCTCATAATTTTCATATCCAATTTGGGGCATATATCAAGGCAAGGTGGCCAAAATGTGGGTGCACCAATATGACTGCTGGATCTGCAGTAAGCTACAACACCTTTAGTGGAACAAGGTTGACATTAGCATATCCAAAATTGGGTGGGTTGTAGCAACATATTGTGGAGGGGCATATTAGAGGCATGCAGCCATGTTCACTGGTGTGACAGCAAACAATGAGCTTATCCTCCCCAAGTTAATTGTTGCACAGGGACCTACTGGGCAATGTTGGCAGTTTCAAAGGGAAATCTCACTGTGGGGATGTTTGTGTGTGGGTGGGTGAGATATGTTTGGTGGTGTGCCACCAAACATGAGTTTGATTTTGCAAGAAGTTGTTTGATGACTGATGCCTACCGGGCTTCCAGGGCAGGATGTGTGGCATGATCAAAGGGGGAACCGACCCTGAGCCGTGATCCACATATGCATTCACCCCTATTACGTTTGAGGCGGTACTAATCCACCAAGATTGGCATCAGGGTCTTTGCCTCACGCATGTATGAAACTCCAGAGAAAGAGGCCACCCGCCCAAGGGAGTTTTTGGCGGCAAGCCAGGCCCCACAGCTTGTGCGGGGCGCGTGAGAATGTGCAGAAAATGACCCGCAGTGGGAGATCCCCATGCAAACATAACCAGCCTCAGAAATCATAGGCCGGGATTATTCTAATGCGGATGAGGCTGAAGCAAATCCACTCTGATTGGCCTCAGGTTTCCACGCGCGAGCAGGTGAGCGTCTGCAGTCAAGCTGACCACCCGACCAAGAAAATAGCCAGTTGGAAGACTGGCAGTAAAATGTTTTCCAGGCGTATGACCTGTTGGGGGGTGCATATGAAAGTGTGTGGCTGACCGACAATGAGAACGCGCAATGAACAAGCGGGGCCAGTCATTGTTTTCCCCGACAATGGCACCGGATGGAATCCACTGTTTGTGTATGACCCAAATAAACAGTCATCCCACTATGACCCACTTACATTAACTTGGATTACATGCGCATCTGTGCCGTAGTTAGGCAGAGCTGTCCAATAAGGTGTATCAAAGGGATGCAGTTGAGATATATGACTTGATGGCTTGACGTGATTGCATGTTACATTGTTGAACAGCTTTTGCTCTGCCCCGCAGCATACATTTACAAAGGTGTACTGCGTACTACAGTGTTGGCTGTACAGATTAGGAAGGTGTAATACTACTTGAGCCTGCATGCATATAGCAAATGTGCATGCACCTTCCGATTGTTTGCATATACGTAGCTCATGTGCCACATGCTCAGCATTGCATTTCACCCAATTTGCACACGCAAGCTGAGCATGTCATGGTCAAACGCACCATGTGGAAGTGCTCAGTAAAGCCATGGAATGAACTATTTTTGCAATAGTTCATTGGAAGGCTCAGTTCGGAGCACTTCACCAAAGCGTGTGAAATGCTGCACCTGGCTGAAATGTCATCCGATGCTGTGCCAAATGCTCAGATTGTGTGCATACAAAAATGACTGAGAAATGGCTCAGCATGGTGCATTTGATATTGTTATATCAATAGTTCAATTACTGTGCAATTAAAATGTTCAGCCACTGAGCATTTCAATTATTACCCAAAAGCAAACCTGGGCAATGGGTTGAGGCAAGCTCATGCTGTATTCACTTGTCTTACAGCCCCCCTTTTTTCAAAGACTATCACCAGGCCATAAGGCCGGTGATCTCACCACGGTCACTTGTGACCAAATGCACCACGTTCTTTTCTGCATGGGGCATTTGGGAATTGCACCCACCATGGACATTCAACGAGGGCCTCACGACCACCCTCCTGGGTAATTGGGTGGCTATTTAAGGAAACAAAGGGGATTTGACTGAGCTTAAAAATTCAATCAATAGCAATACTCCGCCAGAACCCCATTGTTCTTCTGCCTCACGCCAGCATTTCCATTCTCAGTTGCAGCATTTGCTGCGCCTGAGCTTCAATTTTGCCCACACGCCTTGAAGCTGAGACTTTTGCGGGTGTTGCAACTGCTTAGATTGTCTCAGCTTCACCATGGTATAAAAGACCATCTTCACACAACACGCCCTTCACTTTCTTTCTCACCCACTCCACTTTGTTCAACCTCACCCACGTTTGTCCTTCTGGTGCGTATTCCCCTTGGTCTTCCTGCCTTTCTACTTTTGTCTTTTGCACTCCACTAAGCCCACTCCCCTTCCTTTGGCCTGTTTGTTTATTCTGCTGATCCTTTCAGAACCTCACTTCTATCCACCTTGTGCGTTACCTCTTTTTTAAACTTTTGTCGACATTATGTACCGATATTAATACTTATTTTTCTTCATGACTCTCTTCCAGACTTTTAGGACCTTCTGAGTAGAGAAACTTTATTTTGTTAACGTTTTAAATTTATAATTCATTGTACACCTTCATTTTCTTTCTTGATTGTTTACTTTCTATTCAGTTACTAACCTCAATTGTTTTGTTTTTAGATGTCGTGCACTTTATGCACCAAGTGTGGTATCCCCTGCATTTGTTCCTTGACGACGACCGACGCTTGTGATGCTTGCCAACAAGCACACAAGAAATGTTCGTTCGTTGTCCTCCCCTTCTGACCACGAGGCCAGAGAAATTCTCGCCCAAGATGCCCTTGCAAGGACTCCTTTGTGGTTGACGATGATGAAACAATATCCGAGCGCGAATGGACACTGGGACCTCAAGCAGGCTGACAGGAACGATTCCGGACGATTAGCCCTGTCCCCTCAAGCATCAATTTGTCCACCCCCCCTCCTAGGCCACCATCCGATGGTCACTTCACTCCTTGACCTGAGCGAAGTGATTATTCAACCGATGAAGGATGGCGATGGAAAGAGGACATTTAAGCTTGGGCTGATCATCACCATGTCTTGTCACCAATGGGATTCAAACACCAAAATAAGTTATCTTTCTCCTCCTTATCTCATTTCTCTTCATGCAATAATACTGACTTTTTTCCATTACTCATAGAACAAAACCCCCCAAATCCCCCCGACAAGACTCTCCTGTTCCTAGGTTGCCTCGCAAGCAAACCCCGCGGCAACCCACTCCCGGCCCGAGTGGCACCTGATGGTCAGAGGAATTATTCCGCGGTAAGCAGCCAAAGTTTCATTTCATTTCCACTTTCACTTTTGAGTCGAGTGAACTGACTCTTACTCCTTTTTTTTAGAACCCTCCCAAACCAAAGAGCCACCTATTCCTGGCCCAAGTCCATCCTCCCAACCACCTGAGGACGATACGACTCGTGAGCCAGAACCTGAGGTGGCTCCTACGCAATCCACAGAGGAACCTTTTGGTAAGTCCCAATTTCACTTTTTTAACTCTACTCAGCTTTTCCTCACCCCTCCTTCAACCATCTCCAGCTTGTCCCGCCACTCCCCGCTCCATCATTATCATCGACAATATGCCCGTTGGATCCCCCCCTCCCCCTCCCCCTTCTTCTTACCTGACTCGCCCACCTTCCCCTTCTGTTCCCCCCCTCCCCAGAGATCCCTTCCAGTGCCCCCGAGAACCCCAACGCCTCCTCCCTCCCGGTGCAAAGCCCCTCTCATTCCCACAGTGACGCTTGCCAGGAATTCACTGACTTACAACCAACCTTGATGATTCCTTGAGCCATTGTCCACAAATCAATCAAATGAATCTTTTTGGAGCATTGCCGCTTGCTCCACATGATTCCTTTTGTGGATGCAACTCATCTAAATGAGATGCACCGGGAATTCCGGGAGGAACTAAACTCCTGCCTTGCCCAGGCACTGGAGGCTTATCCAAAGGAGGACATCACTGGGATAGTCTCAAAATACTTAGAAAAATAAAATTAAATTTTTTTTCATTATTTGTCCTACTTTCTTTTAAATAAATTATTTGTATCCAATGTTTGTTATTTTCCATTTCTATTACATTCTTTGCTCACGTGAAATTATATTTTCCTCAATGGTTCAAATATCCTATTGTGTGAGAAAAATTTTTATAAGTGCCCCACCAAAAGTTTGAGTGAGTATTTGTTTGTGTGACCCTCTTTTGCCAAAAATGCGCCAATAGTTTCCATTAACATCTCCTATATTTTCTTCTTCCATGGTTTAGAGCCATATTAATTCTTAACTGTAAAAAAACAGGAGGTTCCCGCATGTGAGCAATCCACTCCAGATTCGTGAAACATGGCCTTTCCTATGGTCACAGGCTATTAATCTTACTCATGTATTGAATTGTTGAAATTGTCGGGAACCTTCACAAGCGTAAGGATTGGCCTGTGAGTTGTCAGGAGCCTGCACAGGCGTAAGGGTTGGTGTGTGAATTGTTGGGCGCCTGCACAGGCGTAAGGACTGGCGTGTGAATTGTCGGGAGCCTGCACAGGCATAAGAAATTGTCAGCATTGTTGGCAACCTTCACAAGCGTAAGGATTGGCATGTGAATCGTCGGAAGCCTGTACAGGCGTAAGGAATTTTTATCATCTTTGGGAGCCTTCACAACCGTAAGGATTGGCGTGTGAATTGTTGGGAGCCTGCACAGGAATAAGGATTGGCGTGTGAGTTGTTGGGAGCCTGCACAGGCGTAAGAATTGGCATGTGAATTCTTGGGATCCTGCACAGGCATAAGAAATTTTCAGCATTGTGGGGAGCCTTCACAAGCATAAGGATTGGCATGTGAATTGTTGGAAGCCTGTACAGGTGTAAGGAACTTTTAGCATTTTGGGGAACCTTCACAAGCGTAAGGATTGGCGTGTGAGCTGTTGGGAACCGGCACAGGCGTAAGGATTGGCATGTGAAGCGTCGGCACCCCGCATAGGCGTAAGGAACTTTTAGCATTGTCAGAACCTGCACAAGCATAAGGATTTGTGTGTGAAGAATTGGCATCCGGGACAAGAGCAACAAACCAGGTCATATGTACAATGGCATGCCACCGTACATAATCCACTTCACCCCTTTTTTGTGTGAGACACCTCATCTGCCGCACTCGAAACCATCCAATCCTGGTGTATATTGTCCTCTGCCTTACCCCACCATTATTTACCCAACACAAATGCAAATCTCCTCATTCTTTGAATTGGCATGATATTTTATTACCATCCCTGATGTGATAACCCGCTCTCTCGCTAATCTCATAATAGCCATGGCTTTTTTGCCACATTGTTTTTGGTAACCTGCTTGAGCATTGTGCAGACATACCCACTAGTGTTGTGCTTTTGTTTTCCTGTGCTGGATCAGTATGATGAACAAATGTACTACTGGCCCACAATACCTGAATGAGCCCATGACATGCGGATAGATCAATCCAAAAATGCTCATTTGGTAAAATAAATTTTCCCCCTGTACACTGCTTTGACGCATCTCTTTGAATTCGTCCGGTCCGCTTATCAGCTTGAAACCACAATCCCAAAGCATACAGCGATGCATCCTTATCAAGATGAGGTGAGTTTTTGAATCCATTCATGGTGAAAGTGAGTGCAGAAGCAAACTGGCATGCACCCTGATTTGCGGGAATATCGCCTTCATAGTTGACTTGATCAAAAGACGGAACCCCCAATGAGTTGTAGCAATTTTGAATCTTCTCAAATAAATTCTCCCCAACATATCGTAAGGATTGAGCTAGAATGCAACCCACTGAGCTAAGATTGGCACCTTGGTTCTGCCATTCATCTTTTGCATTTTCAATTTTCCCAACACTTCCATACAGACCAAATTGTTCATTCTTCATGCTGCATTTGCACCATGCAATCGCGAACATAAATCCCTCCAGTAATGCTCCATTTGTTGCAATTGGGTCGGTGAATCTCTTTTTGTAAAAGAAGAATTGTGATAATTCATCCCATTGATTGACCTTGACTTCACTCATTGTTGTGAATGGTCGGAATTCTACAAGGGCAATGAGTAATCCGGTTGCAGAGAAAATTGCCACACGGCCAAAGTGAATGTGTTTGATCTGATTGACATCCACAACCCTCCGAATTTCACTTGGGGTGATATTTGCTGATACTGGCATTGATATTTGTGCTGTTGGGCGAGAGGAGGAAAACAACCTATTAATTTGGGTCGTTTTGGGCTCATTTGTCTTTCAGGATCTCCCACTATACCCAAGTGGTTGAGGGATCACTATGTGTTGAAGCAGACAAGATATCAGATACTGCTTCCTGCCATTTGAAGCTAAGGAGTTTTGAGTCCAGAATGATGCCCAATGCCCAAGGAGCTTTCTTTGGCACACATCATTTGACTTCCCTGTTGGAGCCCACATGACATTGGCACAATCTGAACCGACTAAAGCCAATTTTCTTCCATGGGGCCCAATGAGGGTGCCACATAAATGTGGAAGCATATATATATATATCTATATATATACACTGAGATTAAACGAGCAACTCACACTTTCCTTCCTCAGCCCAACCCTTTCTTGCGAGTTCCCTTTTTTTGTGAATGGCATGCTTGCAGGAGAAAATGAAATGAAACCAAATGATTACTGATTTATTAATATCACCTAAATTGAATTGCGGTTGATGAATCTTTTTTAATTGCGGCTAAAAAGAAAGATCACAACTGACCTTTGAAAATTCGCGATCTCAAATACCTGAACCTGAAAATTGCAGTTGTTAGCTGGCGCCTCTTTTGTGGCTTCCAGACTAAAGTATTAGTAATTTAATAAACTAATTTGAAGTGGAATACTATTAATTTTAATTTAATAGACGTGTCACTAATTTTATAACTATGTACTGTTGGTATTTAAGCTTCAACAATACTATAAATGGTAAAAGTGAATTTAATCACTTAAAAGGTGAGAGCGCTAATATTTCTAAAATAAAATGTAAGTAATTTTAATTGTAAAAATATATTTGGTTAAGAGCTCTGAGGATTAATTCAAAGAGAATTAATCCTCTTTAAATGTTGTAATTACAAATTTGAAATCAAAACAATGTAAAAGAATTCTGTTTTGAATGAAGAAAGATTTGCTATGGTAACAGGAGCAAATGTAACAACAAAATTAATGACATAGTGGGAGCATATACTATGACACATTGAGTGATTAGTCATAGAAACAAGATTTAATTCATATTATAATAATATGAATTGAGGTATTGTAAATTTATACAAAAGAAAGAAAGAAAATGAGACGAAAATTTAAAGAAAGTATTTGGAGTCTGTATAGCAGGTAAAGGTTTACAAGCTTGCAGGCTCACATTTGGTAATACTAAAAAAAATAGTAAAAAAAATGATTTAGTCCTGAAAAAGGTTATAATGATGTTGAATTCTGGAAATAATGTCTTGTATATTTGAGTTTTCTTCATATGACAATTTTTTGTTGTTGGAGTCATGGAATTGTCTAAGATCCTTGAGTTTGTTTGTATTTAATTTATTTTTATGGAATGGTTTTTGAAGGAGAGCTGATTCAATCTGGACTTCTAGCATACCGTAAGGTTTTTTTGAGTTGAGGTAGTAGTATAGGTTTTTTTCATTATAGATATTCTTTATGATTTTCAGTAAGATACTTGACATTTGAATTTTAGTTGTGATAGGTTGATCGTTTAATTTTCTTTCAATGTAATTTTTAATTTTACTTGTTATTGCTTTTTCTTTATTTACAGCAATAGTCGCATTTATTGTTTCAAATTCAATTCTGTTGATACTGGAGCTAGTACGACTTGTATTAAGTTGTACTTTTTGTTCTTCTTTATTATAAATCTCATTATTTTCAGTATCAATCGCATCTATTGTTTCTTCTTTATTTTCAGTAGCAGTCGCTTCTATTGTTGTAAACTCAATTTTGTTGCTACTGGAGCTAATACGACTGGTATTAAGTTTTATTTTTTGTTCTTCTTTATTATAGATCGCATTACTACTCAAATGTCTGTTGTTATTTGTTTTTGTTTTTCTTTTTTGAGTAATTGGATTGCTATTTGTTTTGTTTGCGTCAATCTTTTTACTAAAATTCTTGAGTGTATTGGGCTTGCATACAGGGGAAAGAATTGATTCCGATGAGAAGTTAACAGTTGTATTACCACTGAAAACTTCTGAATTGGTATTCTCCATGCAATCTGCTTCAGTCGATGACTTGCTGTATTTGCTACATTGTGTTTTTTCTTGATTTTTACTACTATATTGAGATCCTGTAGGTTGAGTGGATCTCGAGAACAATCCATCAGTTGTTTTGGGACTTCTAGATTGAATCTTTGCTGTAGGAGACCGTGATAAACTATCATAACTACAAGATTTTCCTTGGAAATGGTCTTTTTTCCAGGCTTCCGACCGAGCTGTAGGTTTCTTTTCCCGACGACGAGAGATAGAATGGCTTAAAGAATAGTTACTGGTCATCATCTTGGATAGATGACCAGTAACAATGCTTATGTCTTTCATGAACAAAGACAAGCGTTGAAAAGCTTTGATTTCAGGGGGAGCTATAGTCATCGAAACTTGTTTACTGGTGTTGGAGGATGGTACTGAGGGCTCCAACAAGATTTTTGAGGCAGGTAGCTTTGGTATTAAGTCTTCAAAGCTATAGAATAATAATAAAAATGAGAATCAGTATTGTAACGTTGATTCTTGATTTTTTGACGGAAGAGTCAGTTATAGAAAAACTATATATTATTAATTAGGTATTCCGACGTCTAATTAATTTATTAGATGCAATTAATTAATTAATTAAATCTAATATAAATTTTAATATATTAAATGTTAGCTGGCGCCTCTTTCGTGGCTTCCAGACTAAAGTATTAGTAATTTAATAAACTAATTTGAAGTGGAATACTATTAATTTTAATTTAATAGACGTGTCACTAATTTTATAACTATGTACTGTTGGTATTTAAGCTTCAACAATACTATAAATGGTAAAAGTGAATTTAATCACTTAAAAGGTGAGAGCGCTAATATTTCTAAAATAAAATGTAAGTAATTTTAATTGTAAAAATATATTTGGTTAAGAGCTCTGAGGATTAATTCAAAGAGAATTAATCCTCTTTAAATGTTGTAATTACAAATTTGAAATCAAAACAATGTAAAAGAATTCTGTTTTGAATGAAGAAAGATTTGCTATGGTAACAGGAGCAAATGTAAAAACAAAATTAATGACATAGTGGGAGCATATACTATGACACATTGAGTGATTAGTCATAGAAACAAGATTTAATTCATATTATAATAATATGAATTGAGGTATTGTAAATTTATACAAAAGAAAGAAAGAAAATGAGACGAAAATTTAAAGAAAGTATTTGGAGTCTGTATAGCAGGTAAAGGTTTACAAGCTTGCAGGCTCACAGCAGTGGATAGTGCATCATTCAATTTGACATATTGATTTTCCCAAGCAATCACTTTCAAATCCAACCATTTGGAATATCGCAAGCACATGCAAATGCAATATGCATCCTACTATGGATCCCTAGTTATCCTAGTCCTCTTGAAAGACACAGGAACATTTGGCCTATTATGGGCTGGCGGGAAGTGATAAATGTGACCTCCCGCAATGCCCCAGTGTGTGCTACTTGCGCGCACAACTGCCTGACTCAGCTTGCGTCTTGTCGGAGTCTTTTCAATGATGTACGGAGACATGCCGCTGTACAATTACTATTGGTATTCAGACTGTGGTATCCGGGAAGTAGTAGGATAGGAAGTCATGATTATTAAATTCATAAATAACTTTGCAAAATTCAATTAGAATCTATCTAGTACAAAGCTAATCTAAAACGGGTCAATCCTGGTTGTAAGTTTAGCTGACCTGGGTACAGTGAAGGTGACCTCATCACTTGAACCAAGACCGCACTTTGCCACACAGACATCACCAAAGTCTAATACAAAGCATTGTGCAAATTCAAATCTAAGAGGTACAGTGGGGTTAAAAGACTCTGATGAGAAGAAACTTTTATTCAGTAAATTACATATATACTTATTAGTATGTAGCCACACTCGCTCCACTAGATTTTTACCCTCTGAAAGCTTTTTGGAAACATCAATTAGTGATAAAGCCCCTTTAACTGAGCTTGTTCTCCAGTCATCTGAGCATACCATCAAACCATGAATCCCCGCCACACAGAATGCCACTAATATACCATAGCAAATTTTATTTATTCCGAGATTCTTGTGACACGTCAAAAGATATTTGATGGCCTCATTTTTTTGGAGTTTGTGAGTTTGCCTTTGATGCCATTAACTTCAACCTTTGTATGTTCAGGTACCATTTTGTACACAATCATCAAATGGATAACTGTATCCATGAGATCCTCCAGGTTCTTGTGCGGGTTTGTGGATATCTCATTGTCAGCCCTGCCACCTTCAATGCTGAGTTGGGTTGCACGTTGCTTCGATTTACTCAAGCAGGAGGCAAGGTATTCAACTGCTCCCCGTTTGAGTCCAAGAGGATCGGTTGAATTTGAAGTTGGTGCAACATATGGTTTGGGTGCAATCACATTGTATGAGACTAAACTAATGGATTCAAACATAACATTTGGCCAAAAATGTTTAACTGGATTGGCGGGATAAAGAAGGCCCTGAACCATTTTGAAGAAGGAGTATTCAGATTTTGGGAGCTTCTCTGGAGGCTTAGCTGATTCCTTCATCAATTTGAGATTCCAGATGTTGTGATCAAAAAGTGCTTCTCTTTCTGTTGGCTTAAAAAATCTAACCCTGTATATTGCAGTTTATATCACCAGTCAACCGCCAATAATCATGTATCATGCACAAAGATAAAACTCACCTGCCATCTCAAGTTCCTCCAGCCAGGCCAACATTTTAAGCCCTTGGTTACTGATTACCTTAATACCAACGGGCAGGAATGTATGAGCATCTTTTGTTGGTAAATTGTCCCATTGATTTTTTGTAAATACTATTGATATTATCAAGCCCCCTTTTCCATGATTGTTGAGTAATATTGGAATGATAATTCAAAATGCCTGCAAACTGTTCCATGTGGGATAAAAATATTCCTTGAAAATTAGAAGACAATGACACTTTGGGCTCAGGGTCAGGAATTATATCAGTCATATCTCGTCCCATTGTATCATGTTTAATTGTTTCCCTTTCTTGAAAGGCTTGAATATTCCAAGGAGAGGCAGGAGGGGTTTCATCATGGATTTTTTCATTGGGTATTGGGGGGCTTTCAGTATGTGGAGCTTCATCATGGATTGTTTCATTGAGTATGGGGGGGGGGTTCTGTATGCAGAGGTTCATTATCAATATGGTCCCCTTCAACATTGATCATTTCATCACCTTGATCCCGAGAATCCTTTGCAGCTTCAAAGGTACAGTGTTTTTTGTTTGTTTTTTTGCTTGCATGTATATTTGGTCTTTTCCCTAATACTTTGCCTGGAAATCCAATTATGACTCAAGATCCTTCAGGTAGAGATTCTCCCACCTCCACACCTGCCCATATATTGTAAGCAGCTATTTTTATCAATTTTGTTTGGAAGTAGTAATGGACTTACAGTTCAAATCCATTTTGAGCAAGCTCATGGATTCAGCAATCTTTTGATGCACATAATCAGGAATTTTACTATCATTTTGAATTTTTCCAAGCCTTGGGATTGTTTGAGCAATGTTGGAGACAAATTGTTCCTTGGATATAATTTCCACCTCCCCACTGAAAATTACATCATCTTCTGTTGGTGCACAAGGTTCAACAGTCTTTTCCTTCTCATCACTTTTAAAAATCGGTTTCTGAGAGCTTGGAGGCTGACCTGAAATAAAGGCTATGACATAATATCAGTTTTTGAGAGATTAGAAATATTCAAGATGGATGCATACTCACATTCTGGAAGAACTGGTGGATCTTGATTATCTTCATGTGACTGGCTCTCTACTTCAATGCCTAATTCACGGGAACTGGCAATATCAGAGATTTCACTTCCACTGTCTGGGGCTGACGTTGGTCATTCATCAAATTCAGTCAAATTTCCCGGGGTTTGGGCCATAGTGGAGGTAGTTTATTAAGCAAATAGATGGTGACAAGTTGATTGATAAATTGTTTGAAAATCTTTGAATAAAAAGATCCAAATTGAAGAAAAAAGGTGGAAGTAAAATAATTGCATTTGCAAAATGCAATTTGTTGGGAAATTGAAGGAGGCAATTTTTTGCAAATTATTTCATATCATGCAAATGAAACCACTTCCCTGTGAGACATTGAATAAAGTTGACTAGTGAGAAACCTACTAAAGTAAACTTTTGAACTATTCAACGCTCATGAGGTAAGGACTAAGCAAAGTGTTCCATTTGAATGATATGAAATAAAATGGTTTTGTCGGGGAAACAGGAGACACAATTCTTGTCTTAAATAGTCCACTTATTAGGTTTTAATTTGTGAGTCTCATGATTTAAATCCTAACCACAACATTGTGAATATACTGACCAATTTCCCCTTAGGTCCTGTTGGCAGAGAAGGCCACTCAGCATATTTCGGCGATTGCATTCATTGTGTACGCCAACAAGCCACCGTACACTATGGATGTAGTACAGAAGTGTAAGGATAAGTGGTGTTGGGAGCATGTCAGGAGGGCACCCCGCAAGCGTAAGGATGGTAAGCAGTGTTGGGAGGGCACTATACAAACGTAAGGATAAGTGGTGTTGGGAGCATATTGGGAGTGCACTCTGCAAGCGTAAGGATGGTAAGCAGTGTCGGGAGGGCACTACACAAGCGTAAGGATAAGTGGTGTCGGGAGCATGTTGGGAGGGCACTTCGCAAGCGTAAGGATGGTAAGCAGTGTTGGAAGCATGTCGGGAGTGCACTCCGCGAGCGTAAGGATGGTAAGCAGTGTCAAGAGCATATTGGGAGGGCACCCTGCGAGCGTAAGGATGGTAAGCAGTGTTGGGAGCATGTTGGGAGGGCACCCCGTGAGCATAAGGATGGTAAGCAGTGTGGGGAGGGCACCCCGCAAGCGTAAGGATGGTAAGCACTGTCAGGAGGGCACTACACAAGCGTAAGGATGGCTAGCGGTGTCAGAGGCATGTCAGGAGGGCACGACTTGGGCATAAAGATGGTAAGGGCGGGGGTGTGAAAGCGTAAGGAGTGGTGAGGACGGAGATGGGGGGGCAGTGTTGGAGTCTCATCTAGAGGGTGGTGCAGGCGCGTAAGAATGCGAAGCATCGGGGCGGATTAGGTGGGGATGCGCAAGCCAATGAGGTGAAATTACCCAAACATTGCGAATAGTGTTGAAATGGGTTTGGGCTTTTAGTGACATTCTCATGTGACACATGTGACAATTGACGTGACGTGACCCACTAAATCCAGTGACTATAAAGTGACACTAATGCAACTGAAGCAAGATTTTATACTGGCCGTGGTGCGACATGAAGTCAATTGCCAATGATTGACGCGAGATTCGCCCTGGTGTTAGTAGCTTCTTGGCATTTTCTGTTAACACATTTTGATACAAGCCCTTTAGGGAATCCATGGCTGTAATGAGCTTAGCCTGTGGCAACTGTGTTAATGTCTCATGACTTCTGGGTATTGGATATCTCTCAGGGATAGTATAGGTATTTAAGCCTATAAAATACCCTAACATCCTTGATTTTACATCATGTCAAGTTATAATGATAGTTGTAGTGACCTCTACCTGTTCATTATGTCCTATCTTCCTTAATACTTCAAGGTCCCTTGATTATTTAATGTCTACTTCTAAGGCCTTTCTAGCTCTTGCGCTAGCAGGGTAAGCTGGTCTTCTCAACAGGGGTGGATAAGGTTTTTCTGCATTGAGAATAATCTCTACCTCATGTCCAATTATAGCACCTAGTGGTTCTTTTTCAGTTGCAAAGGCATTTTTGTATTTAAATAAGAAAGAAATCAATTTATCTTTTGATCCTTGATTGAATTCTGCCTCTATAAGTTGTTCAGTTATGAATAAATTTCTTTCTGGGCTTGTCTCTTCATTTTTTATAAGAGTAATTTGTTTTTTGTTTTTAAGAAACCCAATTTCTGTCTTTCATTGTTTCCTATATTCAAATATCTGTCATTTTGGTTAGAGATATCTATACAATGAGTTGACAAGTAATGATCTCCAAGTATGAAATCTTTACTAGTACAGTCTTCCATTAATAGAATCTCTAATTTCACTACTATTCATTGGGACGGGTGAGGAAAAATTAGTGTTAAGTAAATTATTCCAAAGAGGTGCATGCTTTCACTTAAACTACTAAATTTAACCCCTTGCATTTGTAAAAGTGTTTCTTCCCAATTTGGTATAAATGTTTGTAAAACCTTCCCCAAGACAGGTCCAGTATGCTCCTGTGTCCATGTTTACTTTGACCTCTTGGTTCTCTATCATAACAATAATAATAATTGATTCTACTGCTGTATATCCCATTCCTTTTTCAGGTTTAGTTCTATGCAGTTTGGCATCTTGCATATTTGTGAGGCTTTTATCAGAGGTGGGAACTTTTGGTAAGCTTGAATTTACATCTAGTAACTCATATGTTAAGTAAATATTATTAATTTGTTCATTAATAATATTAATTTCATCACTTCCAGAAGCTTCTGACTCTTCAGTGTCTTTTTCAGAGTCAGACCCATCTTCTTTATCATTGTGGCCTTCTGTTTTGACAATTTCATTGATTTTTCTTTTTTGAGGAAATTATTGGCTAAGTGTCCAATACCACCAAATTTGAAAAATTTTCTTTGCTCATTAGTTTTGGATTTATTGGGTTTGAAATGTTTTCATGGTTTATTTGGAATTTCAATATCCAATTTTTCCATGTTCTGACAATTTTTGTTCTTGTAAATATATCTTCTAGCACATCAATATACTCTTCTGCCAAAGATGGTTCTATGAACCTTCTTCTCAGGGAAAGTTCCAGTTCTCCACATTTTTTAAGTATCTTCATGTGCACCATCTTTTGTGAAATTTCTGGATTCAGTGCATTTAATATTTCAAATTGTTTTAAGAACCAGGTTAAAGGTTTATCCTTATCTGGGTTAATGAAGAAACTTTCAGATTCATTTTCTATTTTTTGCCTCCAGGCATCATTTTCCCACTTGGTGACTATTTCAGTTTTCCACCAAGACCAGGTTTTTTGCCATTTTTTTCTTATTCCATAAAATTATCTTTTTTCAGATTTTTCAAATAATGAATATAATATTGCAGTGATTGATTCATCTGGTATGGCATAATTGTCTTGCAAAATATCAATTGTTTCAATAAATGGAATATGGTCATTTTGACTTTGACCTGCAAATGTTGGCCATTCTTTCAGTTGAGGCGCTTCCTTAATTAAAACTTGATTGTTTTGTTGATCGATTAAGTCTGCTATTAAGGTATTTGTTATTTCCTCTTTTGGTTTAACAGTGTGGGAACTCCTCTTGTGTGGGATTAAAATGAGGCAGTACCTGGAGGGGGAAATCACAGGTAACTAGTTTTGAATTGCTAATAACTCCTGTAACCAAGGGTGGCAAGGGTGTATTGCCTGCCCCTCCTAAAATACTAAACAAAATCTTCCTTGGAGCTCACAAACCAAAATAAAATTAGTAAGTGGCTTTACAACTGTAGAAGACAAAATTCAGCAGTCTCAGATCAGACCTATTCAATAAATAATATGAAAAATAATGTCAGTTATTTTGGTTAAATTTGAGATTTCAATGAAATACTTGTCTGTTTAATTTTAATATTTTTGGTTAAACTGAGGTGAGTTGTTTCTTCTGGGTGATAAATCCTTGGTAGGATGGGTTATTTAAGGTTTTCTGAAAAATTTGGTGAGTGTTGATAAAGAAAATTTTGTTGAGGTATAGTTATAATAGAGTAAAATAATTTTTGAAAGGTTTGTTATTTTTTTAAGAGTGTTTAATAATAAGATAAATTTTATTTGTTGAATTTAAGAGGTAAGGTTCTTTGATATTGAATTTTTAAAGGGGTAAGTTATTATTTTTTTTATAGTCTTGATAATGGTGTTAATTTTACTGGATAAAGTATTTTAATAGAGTAGTAACCTCAATATTGGGTACTGGATAATTTTTATTTTTATTTTAATAATAATAAGATTCCACTGAGCTTAGCTACTGGGTAATCTCCAACACTATACTTCCACTGAGCTTAGCTACTGGGTAAGTAAATTCACTATAATTTGGTGGACTACCTCCCAGGTGAGGGATGACTTATTCCTGTGCTTGTAATGTGCAGAGGATATATTTTGCATGGGGGGATTTTGAAATTTGGGTGGAGAGAGCCCCTCTATTTATACCTTTTGGGAGCCCAGGGGGCCCTCCATGGGAGCTGTCTTCTTCCACTTTAATTCCTCTTGATTTTATCATGTGACTCTGTTTTTGGTGAGGACCTTTCTTGCATGGGTCAGGTGATTTAAGGTGTGGTGATAATTTTCTGTCTGCACAGCCTCCATTTATCACATGATTGTCTTTTGGTGAACTAATTATGATGTGATATTCTTGAATTTTCCTTGCATACATGAGGTGATTCAATTTTGGCTGGGGAGTTTTGTTGTGCACAGCCTCTTTTCTGTCACATGATATTCTGTTGGTGGATGCAGTATCACATGATGACCTTGTAATTCCTTTGCATATGTCCTATTTTAGGTTGGGTAGAAATGGCTGTGTAATTTATGCAGGTGTCATGTTTGTTTTTCTTCTTTTTGAACTTTGAAATGAAGTCAGGTGATAACTTCTTGCATTGGTGAATTTACTGTTTTTTATGAGATGATGTGATTTTTGATTTTGACACATGCTGTGCATAGTCATGTGGTTGAGATTTAATTGGAATTGTGTACTGCATGCAGCCTGTTGTAACTAGCTTTGGTTTGCATGAGGTGATGAGTAGTGTAAATAATTATGTTTTAAGGTTTTAAGTGGGGCTACTGTGGATATAAGATAAGGTACTCCTGGGGCTGTGTTGTAAATGAATTGCAGGAATTCCATGGAGTTGAGCTTTGCATCATGTGACTTTGAATGCAATTTGGCTGTATAACTAATGCATGTGTCATTTTCTTGCTGCATGAGTCCTGTGGCTGTAAGGGGGTGTAAAGCTGGGTGGGGTGTGTAATTTAAAGGGTGGTACCTTATTTGTTGTAACTAGTTTGCTATATGTAACTTGATTTTTTTGGATATGCATAATGAAATTGAATAATTTATTTAAACACATACACTTCCCTTTGGTGCCTGTGCCATGGTTTTATGAGTTAAATCCAGTTTCTTGCTGTAAAATTGACCTTTTGGTGTAAAATTTGAGTGTAAGTCTGCCTGTAGGCTTCATTTACTGCTGTTATGGGGTACTATGAGCTTGAGCCTGGTAAAAAAAAATGGTATGGAATACCACATCCCCCTCTCCATTTAATGCTGTCCCCAGCATTCCAGGTGAGAGCTCCCTATTCTTCATCTGATTCTGTGGTTTCCTCCAATACCTCTTCCTCATTTATTGATTCATCTTCTTCACTTTGTTCTTCTTCTGTGTCTTCTTTTGTGTTTATCAATTTTCCCCTTGGGTAGAACCTCTTGACTTGAGATGCTGCAAATCTTCTTGCTAATTCTGTTCCATCAAGTTCCTCAAGTTCATATGGTCCATTGTTTATTTGTTTGATTACTCTGTAGGGTCCATTCCATTTGTTTTTGAAAAGTAGTCCCCAATTAGTTTCTATTGCTTTGTTGTAAACCAGGACCAAATCTCCTGGATTGAGTGGTGATCTTAGTTGGTGTGCCATTCTTCTATCCCAATATTTCATTGAGTCTTCCCTTGATTTTTTGAGTTTTTCTGCTGCTTTTCTTCTCGTCTCTTCTTTTCCTTCCAACTGCTTGGCTCTGGCTTCCAATAATTCCTCAGTTGTGGATATTTTGTGCCATTCTACTGCTAAAAAGGTTTTTGTTTCAATGTCAATTGGTAATACTGGTAGTTGTCCAAATTGGAGTTCATATGGTGAGAAACCAGTTGTCCTTTTAGTGGAGATTCTGTCAGCCAAGGTAACCAAAGGTAGATATTTTTTCCATTTTCCTCCATTTTCTCCACACATCTTGACTAATGCATCTTTAAGTTGTTTATGGCCCCTTTCAACCATTCCTTGAGACTCTGGGTAATAAGGTGTGGTGACTCTGATCCTTGATCCCGCTTTCTTTACTGCATCTTGTAATTCTTTTCCAAACTCTGGCCCCCCATCAACAGTTACTTCTTTTGGTGAGCCATACCTGCATATCCATTCTGAGGTGAACCATTCTGCAACTGCTTTTGCTGTTAATTTGACTAGTCCAACTGTTTCTGGCCATCCTGAAAAATCATCTCTTGCCACAACCATATACTTCCATCTTCCAGATTTGATATGGACTGCATCCATACTGACCCTCTCAAAGATTGTTGATGTTGCTGTAGATTTTCCTTGTTCCCTTTGTAAGTTTGACTTCTCTTTTGGCAGGCCAGGCAAGATTGAACACATTTCTTGACTGATTTCTTCATTCCTTCCCACCAAAATCTTGCTTTGATTCTTCTGTAAGTTTCATTTTCCCCTCTGTGGCCTATGTCTTCATGAAGTGACTTTAAAATGTAGCTTTGAACTTCTTGACTTGATATCACCAATTGAGGGTTTGGGTTATTTCTTCTTTTAAGCTGGCCATCTTCCAAGAAAAAGTTGGGTGACCTTCTTTTGATCCTTCTAAATTCTTCTTCTTTGCTTGATTCCGGTTTTTTCATTGTACTTAAGTATTCTTTCATCCTCTTCCAAAATCCTTCTTGTTTTGTTGGTACTTGTATTCCTAAAAAATTGAGTGAATTTACATTCTTGGCCCCAAATCCAGGGTGTGGCTTGATCCAATCTTCTTCTTCATCAAACTCTGGTGCATCTTCATCTTCTTCTTCTGAGTTTTTTGGTCTTCTGGATAGCCCATCTGGCATAGTGAAAGTTTTCCCTGGTTTGTGTACCAAATCAAAGGAAAATAGCTGAATGAAAGCCACCCATCTTGTCATGGGGGAACTGGGTAAGCAAGGCGTGTTTATCATTTCAATTAAGGCCTTGGCATCAACCTTTAATTCAAAATGTTGTCCCCAAAGTATGGTTTGAAGCTTCTTGAGAATTCTTGCAACTCCACAGAGTTCCAATTTGGGTTGTGAGTATTTTGATTCTAATTTTGAAAAAGTTATTGATTCATATAATACTGGTCTGTCTTTCCCTTCTTTGTCTTCTTGAGTGAGTACTGCTCCTGCAGCAATGTAGCTTGAGTCTACTGCTAGCTTAATTTTTCCTGCTCCTTTGTCATAATCCAATTTCTTGAGAGTTATTTCTTCTCCAACTATCCTTCTGAGCTTATGGAAAGCTTCTTCACATTTTTGATCCCAGTCCCAATCAACATCTTCTCTGGTGAGCCTTCTGAGTGGTGATGCAACTTGTGAGAAGTTTTCAATGAACATCCTTACATAGGCACAAAGTCCAAGAAATACCCTTATTTACTTCTTGTTAAGAGGTGTTGGCCAATTTTGAATTTTGTTGATCTTTTGTTTTGATATTGTTCTTCCTTTGAATGATACAACATGCCCAACTATGTCCAAAGCTGGAACACAGCATGCAAAATTTGATCCTGAGATAATCAGTCCTGCTTCTTCAATTCTGAATAAGATTCTTTCTAATGTTATGGCATATTCCCATATAAATCTTCTTATTGAGGGGTTTTCTGGTAGTGTTTCTTGATTGTAAAGTGATCTTGGTCCTTTTATTCCTCCATCATCAATGAAAATTCCTACACTTTCTGGTAATTTTTCTTGAAGTATCCAGGTCATTTGGGCTTGGTATACTGCTACTGAGTTGGTGGCTCCTTGGGGTAGTCTTGTGAGTTGCATCCTTCCAAGGGGTGTTTCAAAAGTTGTGAGGGGTCTTGTAGTGACATCTAATTCTCTTTCATCATATCCTCCCATGATATCTCCTAGTCCATAGCATGCTCTTCCTGCAAATGCATCTACAAATTCTTCAATATGAGGTGGTAAGCCAGCATCCTTGATGGTGACTTTGTTCAGTTCTTGAAGGTCATGGACAATTCTGAGTTTCCCATTTGATTTGGCCACACAAACGATTGGGCTTGTGTAGCTTGAGGTGGATTGCTCATAGAGTCCAGTCCTGATTCTTTCTCTGATTAAGTCAGTAAACTGAGGTAAAACTGATTTGGGAATGGGAATTGGTTTCTTCTGCCAAGGTTCATGAGGTATTACTGGTATCTTGTAAGGTTTTCCATATGAGTGTTTGGGTAATCCTCTTTCTTCTTCACAGAAAGCTATTGCTTTTTCTCTTAAGGTAATAACATTTTTGAGTAAATTGATTTCTTCATTTGATAACCATCCTGGTGGGCCAAAATTGACTTCTTGCAGTCTTTCATGGGTGACCTTGAAGGTTTCTTGAAATATAGGTGGGTTGGGTGATAAAGGTGTTTCATAAGGATCTCTTGAAAAAGGTGGGTTAAGGTCTTGAGGCATTGGCTCATTGACTGGTCTCACCTTCTTCAGGACTGATTTGTATTTGGCTGCTAAAATTTGGTGATCCATCTTCAGTTAGTTATTTTTTTTTCTTGCTTTTAATTATTTCTAAGAATTTGCTAGTGTCCTGAAATATTGAGGTCTTCACAATTCTTCTTTCCTCTTTCTTCCATAAAAAAAATGTAGTTTAAGGTCATACAGGACCTACAACTAGGTGTGTAACCCCTGTATATTAGGTATACAAGTCCTGCAGTTTAAGTCATGCAAGGACCTCCTGGCCTAATCCAAGGGCTTATCTTGATTCTTGAGCTCCTTTGGGCTTTATTTTGGATTCCACTTGACTCTTGTTTTATTCTTCAATCTTCATGATTCCCACTTGGTGCAAGATTCTTCTGGTTGTTTTATTTCTTGATAAGGAGTTTTCTTGTCTTAATTGATGGCTTGAGACTTCACTTTGTTCATTTTGGCTACTTTGATAATGCTAAACACCTGTGAAACCCCTTGTTCCTGTTACACAAAGGGAGCAGTTTATTGTCATGCTGAGGACAAAAATGGTCCTTCAGCACTTCTCCTGACTAGGACAATCCCCTCCAGATTCTTGGCTGTTATTTTTATAAGTTTCCCTGCCCAAGTCTACAGGGGAAGCAGTTTAGTGTCATGCTGAGGACCTCTTGAGTCTTCAATCTTCTTTAAAATCCCAAGGGCAATTTGAGTTGAGTGTTTTCATAATGTTGTTGGTCCATCATGTTGAGTGAGTCCTGAGTCAATAATTAATCCAGTGAGTCATCCTTCAGTCCATAAATCCTGGCCAGTGATTCTTGAATTCCAATTGAGTTTCAATCCAGAATCAAAGAAATTTCCAAGGTCTGGTGTTGTCCAAAGGTCAATCCATAAGGAACTCCTGCTTTTCTTCATAAATAATATTCTTCATTTTCAGTATTCTGAATAATTGTCCTATGATAAGTTGTTTCCCAATTCTCTTGATATTTCTTCAAAATAATTTATTTCCTTTTGTTCTTTTGTATTCCTGAATTATACCTGCTATAAAGAAATGAAAAATGAAAAATTGTAACAATAGAGTGATTTAAAATTGATTTTAATATTAATTTATTGATATTTCAAATAATAATATTTGTTTTTTTTTTAATAATATTCTTTTTGGATGAGGGCCCCCCTCTCCATTTAAAAATCTTGAGTTGGTTTTCAAATTTTGAAGAGGATATGTTCTCATTCCCCCAAAACTTCCACTATAAGGGATAGTGTAAGAAATAAGTTTACCCACCCCTTATTTTTTATAGTGATTTTGATAAGGATAAATAATGATACAGTAAATATACATAATTTTAATTTAATGATGATTCAATAATTATATATTTTTTTTTGTTTATTTTATTCTTTTTACTGTAAGTATAAAATAACCATTAACTGAGATATCTGAGTAAAAAGCACAATTCAAATGAAATAAACCTGAATCACAATTAAGATCATGGAACTGTTTGGTTGAAGGTGGTAATTTGTGCCATTTAGCAAAAATTGGTGCTCTTGAGAGTATTTATGATTAATATTACATAATTGAGTGATCATAATTTGAGTCCTTTAATCATATAATGACCCTTATGATGCCACAACTCTTCCTTTTGGAATCATCATTGTGACTCAGACTTTATTTCAAGTCCATCCCCTTTATGGTTCAGATTTTCTGTTACTCATAAATGCATTTGAGTTGTTAAAAAATATAAACAGTGAAATTGAAAATTTGTACAATTGAAAAAAAACTCTTCTTTGCTTTTTGGGGGGCTTTCAAAATTCCATTTGGAATAAACAGCACATTGAGGTGTTATTAATATGTAAATTCCCCAAATTATGTCATCAATTTATGAGTTTTTAATATAAATAACTCCTTCAGAGTTCAATTAATGCCTTCATGGAACAAATACTTCTTCTTTTCAAACAAGTTCCAATCACTCTCTTGTAATTGAAGAAATATTTCAAATAAATTGACCATTTTTTTCTTAAAGAAAATGTCTTGATTTAGAGTTTGTTTGTTTGTTTGTTTTTTTTTTTTTTTAATTATTATTATTTTTGAGTGGAAACATTGAGCCAATTTAATGGCTCTTATTGTAATAGTAGGAAAATTATAATAGAAAAAATAGAATATTCTTGAGATAATGAATGGGATATGCCCCTCATTCTCAGGTAAAATAAATAAATAGTTGAATTTTGGGATAAAAAATAAGATAAAAATAAAAATAAAAAAAATATGTTCAAAAGCTCAAGTCAGTATATCTTTCCAATTCTTTTTTTATAATGACATAAAATTATAAAGTAAAAAAATAAAGTAAAATAAAACCTCAGGTAGTTTATAGTCTTGCCTAGGACTTATCCTCCTTTGATAGTCCTTGTTCAATCTTTTTGAATATTTTAAATATGCAGTTTTTGGTCTTGCCAAGGACCATTGGTTGATTTTTCTTTCATTTTTTTGAGTCCTTGTTGAGAATTCTAATGGTGGGCAGTTTATGGTCTTGTCAAGGACCATTGGTTTCTTTTTGATTATTGTTAATAATTTGAGTGGGCAGTTTATGGTCTTGCCAGGGACCATTGGTTTCTTATTGATATTTTCTTGATTTCATGTTGATACTTTTGCTTTTGATTTATCTTGAAAGCCAAGTTGTAAATTTAATTAAACAGTTTATAGTCTTATTTAGGACTCCTTTTCTCTTTAAAAGCACGTTTAATGTTATGAAATTAGAGAAATAATTTCATTATGAACACCTGTAGCATTCAAAATAAAATATGTCAGTATAATATATTATAATATAAGAAAAAGCATAAAAAAATAAAAAATGGCAGTTTAAAGCCTTTCTTAGGGCTTTGCATTGTCCTTGATAGCCAATTTATAAATGAATTAAGCAGTTTTAAGCCATGCTGAGGGCTTTTGTTTTTGTTTGTAGCCCTGTAGCATGAAAAAAAATAATTAATAAACTAAATTAAGTGAGATAAATAACAAAACCAGCAGTTTAAAGCCATGCTGAGGGCTTTTATTTTTTTTAACTTATAGCCCTGTAGAATTTCAAAAAAATAAAATAAAAATAAAAATAAAAAAAAAAAAAAAATCAGAATTATAATTCATAAAAAAACTAAGCAGTTTTAAGCCATGCTAAGGGCTTTTTGTTCTTATTTTCCAAATCATCAATAAAAGAAATTCCAACAGTTTAAAGTCATGTTGAGGACTTTTTTTTTTTTTCAACCCTCATTCTGCTATATATATTCATTGATAAAAAACTGTAAAAAAGAAAATAAAATTGTCAGTAAAATAATTAAGTCAATAAAATGATAAAATAATATAAAATTGAGCAGTTTAAAGCCTTGCTGAGGGCTTTTTGTTATTTTGTTTTATTTTTATTTTTATATATATTCTATTTTATTTTACTTTATTTTTATTTATTTATTTTTTTTTTTTTAAAAAAATTGACCAAAAGAAAAAAAATCAGTAATATACAGTTTTAATAAGGAAAAAAATAAAACAAACAGTTTTAAGTCTTGTTCAGGACTTTTATTGTTCTCATCATCACTATAGTAAATAATTTAAGATAGCTGTCAGTAAGATCATAGTAAAAGGAAAAAACAAAATCAGTTATTATATTAAAAAATGAAGCAAAAGAGAAATAAGCAGTTTTAAGTCATGCTGAGGACTTTTTTTTTTTTATTTTTTTATTTTTATTTTTTTTTGAAAAGCACGTTATTGTGCTTTTAACCACTCTGTGTGGTTAGTTCTCTACTAGAATGTCATGCATTATTTTCTGTTAATTAAGGGGGGAGCTCAGCCCTGTAAATTTCCTCAACAGCCCTTCGGGTGGGCTGTTGTAGTCTTGTTGGGTGTTATCACACCCCACTTGCAGCTTGAAAACAGTTCGAGCGACTGTTTCTTGCTTGTGAAGACACCTAGATGGGTTGAACTACTCACCCTCCTACCTTTTGTAGAATAGTGTTGGGTGGGTTTTTTATTTTTTTATTTTTTAATTATTAATTTATTTTTTATTTTCAAAGTACTTTTATTTTTCTTTTAACCACTTCGCGTGGTTTGTACTTCAATGTGTGGTGCCTTCAAATACTTCAAGCAGCTTCCAATCTGAAGTTCCTATCTCAACAAAGGAGTCAGGACACCATAAAATGAAGCTACAATGCCCTTCTAGTATTTGCAAGCAAGTCGAGTTGTGTTATTTGTAAGCGTTGATGACTTCCTATGCCATGTTTATTGATTGATGGCTTATTTTTTTTATTTTTTATATTTGGTACCTCATCCCTTTCTTGTACTCGCAATTGAACCGTATTAGATGCCTCAATAGTTAAATGGCCCTAGGCAAGGCAATTCCTTGTATATCAATTCTCCGATATCCTTCAAGAGGTCTTCAGATGTGATAGTATAACGGTAACTTGGTTGCAGTAGAGTGTAAAGTTACCCATCCAGACTAACTCCACTTTATCAGAACCCGTTGCCATTTTTCATCTTCTTATTGTTTATCTATTTTATTTTTAGATCTCGAAAGGGAGTTGTGGCTTGCATATCTCTGAGGCACGTTACTGTACACTATCCAAAATTCTGGGTGTTGATTCTATTGTCGCCTTTGTTCTCCATCTTTGAAGTATGATTTGTAAGCTAGAGATTTCTTCTGCAGTTTAGCTCATCTTTTAGCTTGGCAGTCTTTCGCTAATGCTGTCAGAACTTTTCTGTGATCTTAAGTGAGGTAGGCTACGTTAACTTTTGAAGCTTGCATGTGATGGTTGTTTTTGTCAGTAGGTTTCTGTCACGTTACCCCTTATCTCTCCTGCATTATTCTTATACTATTATCGTTGCTTAATTCCCCACTGTTTCCAGCTCCGAAGGCATTATCTTCATCCGATTTTCTAACACCTCCGGCTCATTCCAGGTCCTTACGCAAGCTAGGATCGGGTCTAAGTCGTTTACCAATACGTCCCGTATGTCCGATATCATTTATTTTTTTCTATTATTATTATTATTATTATAATTTTTTTTTTGATCGTTATTATTAGTTCAAGCAAGGAAGTCATGGCTTGCAGATCTTCGAGGCAAGTCACATTCAGCCTTGTAGTTTTCTGAATTGTACGTCCTCCATATGTGCCCAATAGGCCGTTGAAGAGGAAACTCCAATGCTATTCTGGCTCGGCTACTTACGTTAGAGCCTCCTGGTGGTCTTAGTGTGGTAGGCTTTTTTTTTTTTTTTTTTTTTTTTTTTTTTTTTACGTCTTAAGCCTGCAGGCGGCGGTTGTTTGTGTTGGTAGGTTGTTCATTAAAGTATCACATATATTACCTATGTCCTCTATATCATATTAATACTTGGTTTAGTTCCCCACTATTTCCAGTTACTAAATTTGATGTGTCTTTTGTTCTCCATAGCATCAGAGCTATGTTATGGGTTGGACAACGGATCTTGGCTAATATTGCTCGGTGCTTTCTTCAAAACTCCACCGCTATGTGGCTAAGCCTGTTGACTCCAGAAATCATTGGAGTTTGTTTGGGGGAGCTCCTTCTTTCATTGCTATGGGCAGGCCAGTATAAATAGCGGCTCCCTTCCTGATATGTTCTCCCATCTTGTACTTTCCCGGTTATATTATCACTTATTATTTGACTACCTCTATTGGCTCAACTACTTCTGGTAACGTATATATTTTATATATATTTTGTTTTGTTCTTTATTAATTTAATTTGATAATTGTGTTGGGCATTTAAATATTGATTTCGTTTCTTCCGTTCCCTTTGTTTTGGTTGTGTCTTATTTACTTAGAACTTCTTGCAATGAATCCTCAGGGCCGTTCATATGGTTTGGGTTATTCCGACCTCATTAACATCTTTGGTACTGAAGAAGTAGAGGAATTATTATTCGGCTATCCCTCCTCCCCTTCAAGAAGCACAACCTTCTGGGATTGGGTTAACAATCCCCACTCGACCCCTCCATCTCCTCCAGCTCTGGCACCAATTTCGAACGCCTCCTCACCGTTCTCTTATTCAGAGGAAATCCCAGAAGCCGCAATGGCTTTCTACGCTTTTATCGAAGGCGAGTATGACCCTCGTCTTTTTGTTCCAGACCCCTTCAATTATTTTTCGAACGAGGGGGCCTATTCTGCTATTAAACCCAAAAGATGCCGTCAGCAGAGAAGAATGCACCCCTACTATTTATGCCCCCGTGATTCCAATGGACGGGCTATTACAACTCGTCAACCATCTTAGGTTGGTTTTAGTTCCTGCTTTTATTTAATTGTTAGAATGTCCATGTAGCTAATCTTTGGCCTTCTCTTTTTTTTTTTTTTTTTTCTTTTTTTTTTTTGCTATGTAATAAGTCATTGTTTTCCTTTGGTCTTTATATTTTTTTTGACACGTAGTCCTTGCGAGTTATTATCTTGTCACCGTAGTCGCGTCTATTATTGAGTTGCGACTTCTCGCACTCCTAATTTTGACATAATGTGCACGAATTAAAAGAATGGAGATAGCTTCATTTATATACAATGAGAAACTCTAATAAAAAATCAAGTTCCAATGGAACTTGAAGAGAGAGAGAGAGAGAAAAAATCCAATCAAGAGAGTTGCTATAATACTAAGATAAGCATGCTAAAACAATAAAGTAATAATAATAATAAAATCAAAAAAAAAAAAAATAATACTAAAATATTTAAATAATAATAAAAAATAATAACATGGTCATAAAGGATAAAGTAAAAAAATAGTAAGATGGGCTAATGTAAAAGCTGAAGTTTCAGTCTGTAATTGACTCTTGGGATATTTCCTTCAGTGATTTTATCTTTTCAGAACATCTAGATGACTATCTGTGTAGTAATTTTTTTAAAGTTTTCTAAAGATAATGTAAGTCTTTTTCTTTTATATTTATTTTATATTTATGATTTTTTTTTATATTTTAATTTACTAAGTGTGAATAAAGTGAAGACTAATTTTGAATTTTTTTTAGAGCTATTTATTTTATTTAATTTTTTTATGAATAAAAAACAAAAAAAGGTAAGATAATATAAAATAGTGAAATAAGAAAGAAGGAAAATAATCAAATGAATAACTCTTCCAAATCAAGTAGGTTTTTTTTTTTTTTTTTAGTTATCATCTACGGATATGAAGTGAATTGGAACTGATTGTGATTTTATTGATTCCTTTTTTTTTATATTCTAGAATTAATTGGAATCATTTTTTGTTCTGTTTGATTTTTGGAAAAAAAAAAAAAACAAATAAAAGAAAAAAAAAGTATGTTCATAAGAAAGATCTTCAATATGAAGTAAGATTATACAATCTAAAGCTATATTCTTTTTGTTTAATTTATTTTTATTTTTATTTATTTTTTTTATTATTATTTTTGGTTGATACTTAAAGAAAAATTAAATCATAAGAAATGAAATGAAATAAGAATAAAATAATAAATAGAAGAAATAAATAATAATGATATTAGGATGGATTAAGAAAAAAAACAAAGAAATAGGGACTTAGCAGGTGAGATTTATTTTAATTAGTTCCTTTGACAAAGTATTTTATTCACTAATTCTTGTTTGATAAAAGTCCCTCCCCTCTTCTTTTCTCTTTTGAGAGGCTTGAAGAAGTATTGTTGACAGAAGAAGTCCCAATCTTCTGTATTCAAGCTAGTTGCCCCACCTTTTAGGCAGAGGATTGATGGTATAAGTGTTTCTTCCCAATTCCAATCCCATGTGGCATTGTTCACAATATAGTTTCCTGAGATTTTGCTAATTGTTCCATTTTGAATTTGAAAATCCTGGAGGTTGTACCAGTCTTGGCACTCCCAGGTTCTCCAAAATAATGATTTTCTGAGGTGTTCATCCATTTCAAATATTTCATTCCAGTATTGGTTTCCAAGGCTGCCTTCCACTCCATCCCAGGTCAGTAAATCCAAGAATTCATACTTTGTGAGGTTGAATCCAGGTAATTCTTTCCATGGATGTGAAAATACAGTTTCTAATGTTGATTCTTCTTTTTAAAAGATGTCCTCAAACTCAATATATGGAAGGACTATGGTGGAAATATCAGGACAAGGTTCTGGTTTTATTTTCAAGAACCAGTCAGGATTTTCATCTATTTCTTGTGGATTAATGTAATTGGCCCAGACTTCCTTTTCTTCTACCCAGCTGATATCTGTGTCCATTGACCAGGGATTTTCTTCAAGTAATGGCCATGACTCCATTTTATAGGATTTGGTGGGTTTGAATGTGTCAAAAGATAATAAGATTTGATAATGTTATTAAGTTTATTTATAAAAAATAGTTTGAAGGTAGGTTATCATTGGTTTTGGATGATAATTTTGGGTAATAATTTGAATATTCCTCTTTGATAAGGCAGGAGGTCACTGCCTAGTGAGTTTTTTGGGTTTTGGTGAAGAAAAAATGGTGATGCTGATAAAATTGAATTTCCTCTTTGATAAGGCAGGAGGTCACTGCCTAGTGATTTTATGGTTAGTTATTGTGTTTTTTATTGGTAAGTGGAATTATTGATTTGATTTGATGAGAATTGATATTCCTCTTTGATAAGGCAGGAGGTCACTGCCTAGTGATTTTTATTATTTGGGTGAGTGAAATTGGTTATTTTGGTTGATAAGAAATTATTTTCCTCTTTGATAAGGCAGGAGGTCACTGCCTAGTGATTAATGGAGTTGAAATCTGACTATTTTATTTGATTTTTGATTATTAGAGCTTTTATGTGTCTTCAAGATGGGCCTTGATGGTTTGAGATTTAATTGGTCCATTAATTCTTGAGTAATTTGATCATTGGTTTTGTCAGAAATCTCCAAGATTTTCAGCAATTCCTTGATTTCTTAAATTTCTTGGTTTCTTGATATTGATGAAGTATCCTTAAAGTGCCAAAGGTTCTCTTTATTGAAATCTTCATTATCAGGTGACCAATGAAGTTCTTCATTGATAATTTGGTATTCTTTCATTAACTCTTCCCCAAAGGATCCAATAATTGGTGAATTGGCCATGGTGGAAGTGAGTGTGTTTTTATTGTAAGGTTTTTCTTTTTATATTTTATATTTATTTATTTATTTATTTATTTATTTATTTATTTATTTATTTATTTATTTATTTATTTATTTATTTATTTATTTATTTATTTATTTATTTATTTATTTATTTATTTATTTATTTATTTATTTATTTATTTATTTATTTTTGTTTTATTTTTATTTTTATTTTTTGAGAAATGATTTGTTGATGAATTTCTTCTTTGTTAAGGCAGGAAGTCACTGCCCTATGAGAGAAAAAATGAAATAAAAGAGAAACTAATGATACATTTGATGAATGATACTGATAAATTTTTGAAAAAAATCTTGATTTTGTTGGTTTTATTCAAAGTTGAGCTCCCCCAAGTGGGAAAGGTGAGTGTCTGTTGAGCAATCTGGTCAAAATAAGGTCTTTGAGGGCTTCCACAAAGTTATTTCTTTCCTCAATCTCTGGTTCTGATGGAAATTCTGACCACCATCAGTCTTCATCAATGAATATATATCCATCTCCAACCCATTTCAGTCTTCCAGTTTGATATGTTGATCCATTTAATCCAAGGTACCACTGGGCCCAAATTTGATTGAAGTAGAGACCTCTTCTTGGTAAAATTCCCATTGAAAATGTTTTATCCCAGAATTGATTTGAGAGGTTTCCTTTAATTCCTTCTTCAGTTAATATCTCTAAGAATTGGATTTTGTTCAAGTTTGCTCCTGGAAGTTGACATAAATATTTATCTTCACATAAAATTTCTTGAGCTTCATCCCCATAAAGGTCCTCAAAGGTAATATATGGCAGATAAAGGTAGTTGTATTCATTTTCTAGGATGGATTCTGTTTCATCATCTTCATTGGGAGGTTGCTGGATG
Source organism: Austropuccinia psidii (assembly GCA_023105745.1). Classification (NCBI taxonomy): domain Eukaryota; kingdom Fungi; phylum Basidiomycota; class Pucciniomycetes; order Pucciniales; family Sphaerophragmiaceae; genus Austropuccinia; species Austropuccinia psidii. The sequence continues at coordinate 16,688,228 of JALGQZ010000009.1, read as the reverse complement.
AATTCAGGGTTTTCCAGTTGCCATTCATAAGGTTCTTCTTGGTTGTTCAATGGTCTGTCCAAGAAGTTTATATGGTATGTGTCTTTTAAATTTTTGTCTCTTTCTTCAATAATTTTGAGGTCTTCTTCAATTTCATTTATAATTTCTTCATCTGAGAGCTCATGATGCTCACTAAATCTGACTTTCTTCCTTTTGGGTTTAGTTTTGAAAGGGTTTCCATGTATTTTCTCATTTCCATCCACCAAAATTTGGAATGTTTCTTTATTATTGTTAATTGGCTTGTAAACTAAGTTGGGTAATTCATCTTCAGAATTTGGGTCTTCAAGTTGTCTTTTGAGGTTGTTTGGCCATTGGGTATTTTGTAAATCTTGACCAAATTCATCACTTTTTGGAGATATGGATAACTCTTGGGTCTTCTGGGTCAAATTTATTATGGTATTGTCTCTTTTTGCATTTTTATCCTTTTTTCCTGGGTTATTTCTGACCAATGTTGCCATATTGCATAAATCCATTCCTCTAGGTGGTCCAGTTTGCCATCCAAGTGCTTGAGGTTTGCATATTGGCATGCATAATCTTCTTCCATCAGGTTCTTGGTAGCTTAGTATTTCACCTTGTTTATGGGAGAATTCTAGTCTGATATTGTTGTCTGCCAAGAAAGGTCTTCCAAGTACTGTATGAACAGATCCTTTTGCAATAAAAAATTGAATCAGAGTTTCTTCACCTGAAGCCAAAATAATTGGAGTAAATTCTGATAGTGCAACCAATGAAGTGGTATGGCCTCCAATTCCCCTAAGGTTCATGCTAAGATTTCTTGTTGTGAGTGAGGCTTTGATTGCTATTTCTTCTGGTATAATGTTGAGTTCTGCCCCAGTGTCCACTAATGCTCTGATAGGATATTCTTCCTTTCCAATGAAGATTTCCATAAATCCCAAAGGACAGGCATAATGAATCTTGGGCTTTGGTATTTCTTTAAATCCAAATGTTAATAGTCTTTCTTGAATATCCATTGAGTTGAGTGATTTAATCTTTTCCTTGTCTTTTTCTGATAATTCTTGTAATTTATGAACAAAATTTGGTGACATCCTCAAGATTTCTTCAATGGTAAGGTTGATTTTTTGTTGCATAATTTTCTTAATAATTTTGTCAATTTCCAATTTAGTTTCAACTTGTTTCTTTTGAGGTTTTCTGAACTTCTTTTCTTCTTTGGGAATCTAATCATCTTCATTCTTATTGGCAATATTTTCAATTTCCTCCTCAGGTTGGTCTGGTTTTGGAATATTTGAATTTTGGAATTTGGTGGGAATTATTACTCTTTCTTCCTCCTTTTCTTCTTCAATGTAAGTTCCTGGAATTTCTGCTTTCTTCTTTGGTTCTTGACTTTGGGATTGTCTTTCCATTCTTTGCTTGGTCTGCCTTAATCCAATGTGTGATTCAAATGGGTCATTGGCTGAGGAAATAGTAGGTGGTTTCCAATTTGACCAATCTTCAACATGTGCAATTGAGGTTGATTTATCCTCTTGTTTCTTTTCAGTGGGCTTAACCTCTTCTTCTGGTTTTGGTTTGACAGTAGGTTTTTCCATAAATTTCTTGTTGAGCTCTGATTGTTATTTTGCAAAAGCCCTGACTATGTTTTTGGAACTTTCATTTCCTTCCATGGGTACTCTCTGATAGTTGGGGAAGAGGTAAGATGCTCCTTGGGTTCTGACAATTGTTCTGTCCAGATCTTCAGCAAGGTGAGTGCATCTAGTTGCTGTATGACCTTCTTCCTTGCAGTAAGCACACTTAAATGGTGGTCTTGGAGCCATTTGAGCTGGTATGTATGGTTGGTAACTGGATGAAAATGGTGGTAAAGGATTCCTTTTCCTGTATGGATGATTATTTTGAGGTAATCTTTGCTCTTGATTATTGTTCCAGTTCCTTATTGGTGGATTCACTGCTTCTGAAAGGCTTTTAAGTTGATTTAAAACTTCTTTAACTGATTCTTTTCCCTCATTTCTTGACTGAGGTTCTCGTTGTGGAGGATTTTTGATCTTTTGGGTGAGTTCTTTTACTTGTTTTAAAACTTCATCCCAGCTTTCATCCTCAAATCTTGTTTTCTTTTCTGGAGGTTTTGGTTTAGAAAATTCCTTTTTTTGAATAAGTACCTTGGCCTCCAAGTCTTGTTCAATGTATAATTTCAAAATATCCAATCTTGGAATGAAGTAACCTCCATCCAAGGCTTGAACCATAGCTCTGTCTTTAATCATTTCTTTGTAAATTGATTCTTGAACACTAGTGGAAAGGCTGGCCAATATTTCCTGGTTATGATTGATATCACCTTGGATATATTGGTATCTTTTGAGGTAAGTGATGATTGCTTCATATTCCCCAATGAATTTTCTGTACTGTGTCATGTTTCTTATTCCTCCTTCTTGCTGGGTTTTTGTGAATAATTCAGTGATTGAGGATAATCTGTATATTCTTTCAGGTGAGACTGTTCCCCATCTTCTTTTCATATCCACTTTTAAATGATCCCAATCAGCTGTTTCATATCCTGGCATTCCTTCAATATGATAACTGATTTCTTCATCTTTTGTCCAAAATGCTATTTGTCTTGCAATGTCTCTTCCACTTGCTCCTTTAATTTCTGCAATATTTTCAACTTTCTTGATAAATCTTTCAACATCCTTTCCATCAAACCATAAGTTATAGTCTTTGGCTCTGATTTTCACTATTGGAGTAGTATTTCTTGGAATTTCTTGATGTAATGGGGTTGGTATTTGGGAAGAAATGTGGACTCTTCTTGGTAAGGTACTTGGTATTTGTTCTGTATAAGGTGTTGATGTGGCCATGGGTCTTGGGTAAGGTGAAGGTGATCCATGTTGCCTGGATGATCTTGGAAGGGTGGTCTGTTCCTCAAGAGGACTATTCTGTGGAGTATAACTTGATGATTTATTTTTCCTTCCTTTTTGATTAGTGCTAATAATTATGCTTGCATTTCTAGCATCTTCTGCTGAAGTCTCTCTGTTGAAGACATTTCTTCCTGTCCTTCAACAGTTTCTTCATTAAGGTTTTCTTCCTGGATTTCTTCAATACTACCAGGTAATTTTGATGATGAAGGTTTATCCATTTTTGATTTATTAATTTCCTCCTTTGAGTTTGATGTTGAGTTATTGACTTTATTTCTTTCAAGGAGATCAAGGAAAAATTTCTCCACAACCTTCAAGTCCCTTTTATTGGTTCTTGGTGTTGCAATTGGGAAATTTGAATATTTCTCTGATTCCTCTCCTAGTTCTGTTTCTTGCTTTGGTGGATAATAGTAATGATCAGAGTGAGTTGATGATTCAGATTTTTGAGATGATGGTTTTGGCTGATTTTGACTTTTTGACTCCAGTTTTTCTTGTAAAAGATATTCTTGGAGTAGTTGAGATTGTTTTTTTGTTGTTTTTAATTTAATTTTTATTGAAGTTGAGGTTATCTGGCCACTGTTGGGACACCAGATGTGGGAACTCCTCTTGTGTGGGATTAAAATGAGGCAGTACCTGGAGGGGGAAATCACAGGTAACTAGTTTTGAATTGCTAATAACTCCTGTAACCAAGGGTGGCAAGGGTGTATTGCCTGCCCCTCCTAAAATACTGAACAAAATCTTCCTTGGAGCTCACAAACCAAAATAAAATTAGTAAGTGGCTTTACAACTGCAGAAGACAAAATTCAGCAGTCTCAGATCAGACCTATTCAATAAATAATATGAAAAATAATGTCAGTTATTTTGGTTAAATTTGAGATTTCAATGAAATACTTGTCTGTTTAATTTTAATATTTTTGGTTAAACTGAGGTGAGTTGTTTCTTCTTGGTGATAAATCCTTGGTAGGATGGGTTATTTAAGGTTTTCTGAAAAATTTGGTGAGTGTTGATAAAGGTAATTTTGTTAAGGTATAGTTATAATAGAGTAAAATAATTTTTGAAAGGTTTGTTATTTTTTTAAGAGTGTTTAATAATAAGATAAATTTTATTTGTTGAATTTAAGAGGTAAGGTTCTTTGATATTGAATTTTTAAAGGGGTAAGTTATTATTTTTTTTAAGTCTTGATAATGGTGTTAATTTTACTGGATAAAGTATTTTAATAGAGTAGTAACCTTAATATTGGGTACTGGATAATTTTTATTTTTATTTTAATAATAATAAGATTCCACTGAGCTTAGCTACTGGGTAATCTTCAACACTATACTTCCACTGAGCTTAGCTACTGGGTAAGTAAATTCACTATAATTTGCTGGACTACCTCCCAGGTGAGGGATGACTTATTCCTGTGCTTGTAATGTGCAGAGGATATATTGTGCATGGGGGGGGATTTTGAAATTTGGGTGGAGAGAGCCCCTCTATTTATACCTTTTGGGAGCCCAGGGGGCCCTCCATGGGAGCTGTCTTCTTCCACTTTAATTCCTCTTGATTTTATCATGTGACTCTGTTTTTGGTGAGGACCTTTCTTGCATGGGTCAGGTGATTTAAGGTGTGGTGATAATTTTCTGTCTGCACAGCCTCCATTTATCACATGATTGTCTTTTGGTGAACTAATTATGATGTGATATTCTTGAATTTTCCTTGCATACATGAGGTGATTCAATTTTGGCTGGGGAGTTTTGTTGTGCACAGCCTCTTTTCTGTCACATGATATTCTGTTGGTGGATGCAGTATCACATGATGACCTTGTAATTCCTTTGCATATGTCCTATTTTAGGTTGGGTAGAAATGGCTGTGTAATTTATGCAGGTGTCATGTTTGTTTTTCTTCTTTTTGAACTTTGAAATGAAGTCAGGTGATAACTTCTTGCATTGGTGAATTTACTGTTTTTTATGAGATGATGTGATTTTTGATTTTGACACATGCTGTGCATAGTCATGTGGTTGAGATTTAATTGGAATTGTGTACTGCATGCAGCCTGTTGTAACTAGCTTTGGTTTGCATGAGGTGATGAGTAGTGTAAATAATTATGTTTTAAGGTTTTAAGTGGGGCTACTGTGGATATAAGATAAGGTACTCCTGGGGCTGTGTTGTAAATGAATTGCAGGAATTCCATGGAGTTGAGCTTTGCATCATGTGACTTTGAATGCAATTTGGCTGTATAACTAATGCATGTGTCATTTTCTTGCTGCATGAGTCCTGTGGCTGTAAGGGGGTGTAAAGCTGGGTGGGGTGTGTAATTTAAAGGGTGGTACCTTATTTGTTGTAACTAGTTTGCTATATGTAACTTGATTTTTTTGGATATGCATAATGAAATTGAATAATTTATTTAAACACATACACTTCCCTTTGGTGCCTGTGCCATGGGTTTATGAGTTAAATCCAGTTTCTTGCTGTAAAATTGACCTTTTGGTGTAAAATTTGAGTGTAAGTCTGCCTGTAGGCTGGATTTACTGCTGTTATGGGGTACTATGAGCTTCAGCCTGGTGAAAAAAAATGGTATGGAATACCACAACAGGACTTCTTATGTGAGAAAATGGGGTTGATATTTTTGGCATATTTAAGTTAGCCTCATTAATTTTATCCATTTTCTTGGTAGTGAAGATTATTTCCCTTTGGATTTCATCTTTAAGATTAATTCATGATTGATCACTTTTTTATACGTTTTCTAGGAGTAATTTCTGCTGTGATTAAGTCTTTTCTTCAAATTTTTCAACCAAAATACTTAATTTATTCACTTTTTCTGTAAAATTGTCAATACCCATGTAACAATTGATTGTAAATTTTTATATTTGATATGTCTTATATATTTATACAATTTTTGTTGTTGTTGGATTAATTTCTGAGTATTGTAAATTAAGAATTTTGGTTTATTATTTTCAACCAACAATTTTATGCTGTCTATTTCTTTTTTATTTTTTACAACAGTTTGTGTTAAAGATAATGAAATACTATTCATTTATTGTGAGTATAATAAACTGTTTTGAATATCTTTTAAAGGTAATATAATATTTTGAATTTCTGGTAAAGTATTTACAACATCAGGAGAAAAACTTATTTCTTTGGGAAATGGGGTTGTCTCATTGTTTGTTCCTCTTTGTCCTTGAATTCCATCATGGCTCTGGCCATATTGAAGAAATTGTTCATGGAATCTTTTTGGATTATTGGAATCCTCTAACATAGGGAAAATGGTTTACTCAAATTATTTTTCTTGTTATCATTCCCTTCTGGGTAGGTGGGATGGCTTGTGGCTTGCTAGTAAAAGCTACTGGGGCTTCTTCCTTGTTTGCCTCCCTATTTTTGTTGTGACATTTCCTCATCTTTTTTATTTGACATTTGTATTATAGTGGATTACAGAAACTGGAGTATCTCACTATTTCCTCCTCTTTGAGGAGCATTTTCAAGATTTGCCAGGAGTTTATAACTCCTTGGTAGATTTGTGGCAACATTTCCCAATCTTTATCCCTGTACACCGTGTCATACTTCTTATAATGGCTCATTTAAATGTCTATATGAGCTCTCTGAATGCAACTTGTAGGTGTTGGAATTCCTCATACTTAGTTCCAACTCTGGTTCAGATATTATAGACATTTCTGGGACTTTCCTTTGGGATATGGCACTTCCTTGTGTGGAGTCTGGCCAACAGGAAGTTTCCCTTTATTTTCCCTTTTTAGGGATCATTTCTACTTTTGAGTCCAGCTACATCTTATCAGATAGACTATTGGGATCCTCTTCTAGTAGACATATTAGAGAAAATCAGAAATAAATAGATCTCAGAAAGATAAAAAGTCTTCTTATGGAAATATGAAGAGAGCTACTCACATACAAAGTAATGAACAGTGGGTTTGGAAAAATTGATTCATTGGCTTTTCTTTTCTTATTTGCAACTGGTGTAGGAGAACTTTGACAAGTTTCTTCCACAAATATTTTAAAAGTAGTCTTATTGTCCTCTGTTGAATTGTCTGTAAATGCTAAAAAAGTAAAAAAAATATGAGTCATTTTTAATAAAAAGTGTTATTTTTGAGAAGATATGGAAATTTCCAAGAAGAAATTTCTTTCATATCTTTCTAAATAGGAAAAATGCATAAAAATGAATAAAAATTATTTTTTATTGTATTATTCATTTTGGCATTTTTAAAGAATAAAATAAAAATTAATATGATTCTTTGGAAAATTGAATTATACCATAAATGTATTTTTAACTTATAAATATCTTTTTCAATCACTAGATTCATGCAAATAAAGTTCTTGAAAGTCTAGGGATGTTAAACACCTCGTTCAAGACAGTAAAATGACTTTTAAAATGCCTCAAAAGCTTTTAACATCAATGAATATAAATTGATTATAAATTCTATAATTATAAATAAATTTGCTATTGGATAAGCCCAATTTTAATCTTTTTTGAAGTTATTTTAAGTAAATATCATGGCCAGGCCCGCAAATTTAAGGTTTGAATATGAAAAAAACAAGTAAGTATTATTAATATGTTACTTATTCTACTCTGGATTTCCTTATTATAACAATAAATAGGGTAAATAGGAATTACAATAATGAAGAAATATTGTCATTATGGCATAAAAAAATTTATATTATTCAAATAAGTGAAATAATATAACAAAAATAAGTATATTAATATTTAAGAATCAATATAACAATGGAAATTTAGTATTTTCACAAAAAAATAATAAATGCTTAAAAGATTGTTATTTAATAAAAAAAAAATTACAACAATAATATCACAGATATTTAAGCTATATATTAATAAAAGAATGATCAAAAAGAATAATAAAGAGAAATTATCATAAAAAGCCAAAGGAAACTGCTTTTAACACTTGATATAATGATTTTGGATAATTTTACAGCAAATAATGTAAAATAAAACTATTTAATTGTATTTAGCACTAAAAATAGAAGAAATTCAAAATATCCTTGATGTTACATGGAATCGAAGATTTTAGAGAGAAATTTAACAAAAAAAACTAATATTAGTTTAATAATTCCAAAATTGATGATTATAATAAAGATGAAATTTAGTCTTCAAAAAAAGAATTATATGAAAAGAAAACAGATTTTACCTTTGGTTTTGTAACAACCACTAATCAGGGGTAAGGGTATTCATACTTACACCCACTCAAACACCTCAAACCAGCAAATCCACTGTGTGTATCAGCATTCAGTTTCAGAAATCTTCTTTGCTGAAACATGCATACCGTCTGGTTCACCAATACAGCCTGTCAATACTTGCACAGGTTGGAATTACACAATGCAGTTTGGATACACCATCCCCAAACTGTATAATCACTCATAACCACAGCTCCTCTTGTACATATCCTGTACAGCGGTACAGGACCTGTATTGGCCAGACTCAATTCAATAATCAAATCTTCTCATGAAAATTCTCTGTCTGGATCAGGGCTGGTGATTCTCACCTATACCAGCCCCTCTTTCTCCCCCTGGGTACTTTTCCCCAGTGAATTAATTTAGTGTATTTATTATTTTATAATTATTCTTATCCTTATTTTGGGTATCATAATTATCTTATTTCAAGTTTGTCTTAGCCTTTTTTCTTTCTTTGCCTGTACAGTATGAGTTGGGTGGCCATATCCTTATTAAGCCTTCTCTTTCCATTCTGACAGGTTGAAACAGTGGACTTGGACATGTTTGTGATTGGCTCTTTTATTCTTACTCTTATTATTTGTTTCTGCTTTTCTTATATTCTTTTATTTAGTAATTCATCTCTTAACACTCTTCAGTGTACTCTTTTCTTACCATATCCTGAGCCCTCCATAAGTAAGTCAAAGTTTACTGAGTGCAAGGCCCTCTTCACTTAGAAGAGCCCCTGTGACATTAAATTAATTAACTCATATTTGATTATTTCTTTTGATTAATTTAACTTCATTTCTCTCATTCATCAAATTATGACTCTTTTATGATCTTATGATTTCTCATGATTATGATTTTTCTATCTTTGATTTTCATCTCATTCATTATATTCATATAAAAATTGATTATTTTATTTCTTAATCATTGCTGACCAACTTGTTTTATTCTATTCCATTCCAATCAAGTATTCCTTTTGTTTGCTTATTCAGGTCTTATCAGGAGTTATTGATTGGTTAATTGATTGGGATTCATTTGGGTTATTGATTCAGCAATTCAGGATTTTTTTTGGATTGGACTGATTGACTTTTGAATTCCTCCAGATAACTGATTTATCCTCAAGAATTTATTATTGCTTATTTATTGATTTTGATTCCTGAAGATATTCATTTGACTGATTGATTCCTCAAGACCTTGAATTGATATTGAAGAAATTGGATTATTGATTTATTTATTGATTGATTGTTTGATTCTTCAAGATTTCTTGATATTCAATTGACTTCTGATATTGACTGAATTGGTTGATTGATTGATTGATTGAAATTTGATTTCACCTCAAGATCCTCAAGATTTTATTGATTATCGATTTGGCCAAGCTTTGATTCCTTATTATAAAGTATCATTAATTTTTTATTCTTAATTTCTCAATAATGCCAGTTCAGCATAGCCCTTCAGCCAAGAACATTAGATCTCAAAGAAATTCAGCTGTTCTCACTCCTACAGCAAGGGTTCCTCTTGACCGCACACCATCAGTTCATCAACTGAGTGCAAATTTGGACAGAGGACCACCAATGGAAGGGGCAGCACCCTCCAGAAGAGGGGTAATGAAATCAAGAAGATCAAGATCTTTCTCTGGCTTGTTGGGGGGTCATCCTTGCATGTCTGAAGGTGCAAGAGCAAGACTAGGAGAAGTTGAAGATGAAGAGGGGGAGGAGTCTGTGGAAGAGGAAGGTTCTGGGGAAACTGAAGTGGCAGATGCTTTGGCAAATGCTCCAGAGTTATCCCAGGGTTCTAATCTAACCCCTACTGAACAACCTCTTGTTCCTCAATCTGATCCAAGTCTCCTCAAGATCATGGAGCAACTGGCTACTATTATGGGACAAATTTCTCAAGAAGCAGCCCCCAGGGACAATTCCAAAGCCCCTGCATTCAAGACTCCAGCAATGAAGGCACCTGATTCTTGTGATGGTACTCAAGCTCATAAATTGAGAGAACTTATCCAATCCATTAAATTGATTTTGCACAATGATCCAGCAAGTTTCTTCTCTGACAGGAAGAACGTTCTGCACTTAACTTCTTTTCTCACTGGTAGAGCTGGCAAATGGATTGAACCCTACCTCTTCAATATTTACAATGAAGATCTGTTGTTCTTCTCAATAATTGGCAGTTATTTGAAACTCAATGATTAACTCTGTTTTGTGATCCCAATGAAGCTAGGAAAGCTGAACAAGATTTGGAAAATTTGAGGATGAAGGAAAGTGGTCATGTATCCTTGTACATTGCTTATTTCAAAATTTTAATGTCAAGAAGTGGAGATTGGAGAGAAATAGCTTATATTCATGTTTAGAGAAGAGGATTGGCATCAAGACTTTTGGACCATTCGGCTTCCTACCCTGGTAGCTTTGATACTCTTCAAGAACTCATGGACATTACCCTGGAATTAGATACCAGATACCATGAGAGGGAGAGGGAGAAGGGTAGTTATCAAGAAAAGGAGCCTCCTGTTGCTGGATCCAACCCTTCAAGGCCTCCTCAAGACTCATCTTCAAAAAGGCATTTCCATAAGAAGAATAAGAAGGGCAAGCAATTTCAAGCTTCAAAGGACAAGCCCCATTCTGCTCTCCTCAACAAGCACAATAAATTAATTGATTTTGAAAGGAGAGGAGGATCAAAGAAGGGTTATGTACTTATTGTGGTGAAAAGAACCCAATTGAAAAATGCTTTAAGAGACCTAAGAACAAGCCTGGGTCATCAAGAGGCTTCCCTAGCAAGCAGGGAAAAGCCTGAGTAGGAATCATGACGTGTTCAATGGCTCTCACCTATTTCCTTCAAGAGCACAATTGTGCACCCTGAATACTAGTGTCAAGAAATCTGTAAAGTTTCTTATTTTTTCTTCTGTCTCTGATATTTTTTATAATATTATGATTGATTCTTGTGCTTAAAAATATTTTATTGCAAAGAATTTTTTTCTCAAGTACTCATTGACTATGTCAGAGCTCCCTGAAAAGATCCCTCTTTTCATTCCGGATTCAAATGAACTCCCTGCCTTGTTCATCACCCATTATACCAAGTGGGTAGTTGACTTGCCTCCCTTCCCAAGACTTGAATGGGACTTTTTTTTCATACATTCAACCAAAGGAGAAGCCTTGATATTGGGCTATGATTTCCTCTACAATTTTAATCCCATTTTTGATTAGAAAAATGGATTGATCACCTATGATTCTAGTCATAAGGATTCTAGTGGGATTAAATCTTCTGCTAGCAATGCCTTGGCCACTGCTGTCAACAGTGTTGCCCTGGTTGGTGAACTTAAGAAACCTTCCCTTCCTTCTTCTGTCCATATTCCTTCCATCATTCCATCTCAGTCATTACTTAAATCAAGAGATGAGGTCTTCAAAGAGATATAAGATGTTGGAGAACATGTTGCTATATCTTCACTTCATCTCTTTCAAGGGGATATGGACCTTCCTCCCTTATCTTTTCATGCCTCCCTGGAGGAGCAGTGGGATGAGGAGGAAGAGCCAGAAGAAATTGAAACTGTGTTGAAGGTAGTCCCTTCTGCTTATCACCAATATTTTGATGTATTTTCCAAGGTGAGAGCAGAGAAACTTGCTCCACATCACGCCTGTGATCATCATATCACACTGGAGGGTGTTCTACCTTCCTTTGGTGTCATTCACTCATTATCAAACCAAGAGTCAGAAACACTGCAGGCCTACATTTCAGAGAATTTAGGGAAAGGTTTCATGAGGCCAAGGTCCTCTTCAACAGGAGCACCTGTCCTTTTTGTTAAGAAAAAGTATTGAGGTCTTTGTTTGTGTGTTGACTACCACAAACTCAATTCTGTCACTAGGAAGAACAGGTATCCTGTTCCTCCTATGAACCAGCTTCCTACCTTATTCAACAGTTCCACTATCTTCTCCAAGATAGATCTGCATGGTGCATAAAATCTCCTGAGAATCAAAGAGGGGGATGAGCACTTAACTGCCTTCAGAACCAAATATGGTAGGTATGAGTATTTGGTTACACCGTTTGGCCTTACCAATGCTCCAGCCTCTTTCCAGAATCTTGTGAATGACATATTTGCAGATTTCATGGATATTTCTGTTGTAGTTTATTTAGATGTTATTATGGTCTTTTCTAGTTCTGAGGAGGAACATGTCAAACATGTGGCATCTGTCCTCCAAAGACTGAGAGACAATAATTTGTTTGCCAAAGCCTCCAAGTGTATATTCCATGCCTCAAGTGTGGAATACTTGGGTTATGTTGTTTCAAGTGATGGCCTCAAGATGAATTCTTCAAAAGCTGAGCCAATCCTCAATTGGCCTCAGCCGGAGGACTTAAAAGCTCTTCAATCATTTCTTGGATTTGCCAATTTTTATTGTTGTTTCATTAAAAATTACTCCAAAAAATCACTTCTCTCACTTCCCTCCTCAGGAAAGACTCTCCCTTTATCTTCAATGAGGAAGCTCTTAGTCAGTTTCAAATACTCAAGGAAGCATTTTCCACTGCTCCTATCCTTTGCCATTTGAATCCTTTTCTAGCAACTATTGCAGAGACTGATGCTTCTGATTATGCCTTGAATGCTGTACTGAGTCGGGTGAATGACTCAGGAAAGCATCCCATTGCATTTAACAGTCACAAGCTTCTCCCAACTGAGCCGAATTATGAAATTCATGACAAGGAACTCCTTGGCATAGTTTGGGCTCTCAAGCACTTGAAAGCTTTTCTTTCTGTTTCCAATTCTTTTGAGGTGTTGACAGACCACTCTCCTCTTCAGTATTTTATGTCTTTCAAAGTTCTTACTTGTCGTCAAGCCCATTGGGCTGAATTTCTCTCTGAGTTTCATTTCACTATCACTTGCCGCCCAGGCAGGCTGGACACTTTACCAGATGCCTTGTCATGTCAGGACAACATGTACCCAGAGAGTGGAGTGGACTTCATCAGCAAGAATCCTCAGAATTTTTATCAAGTAATGAAGCAAGATGGAATTCAAGAGTCAGATTATTCTCAATCAAAGTGGAAATATTCTCAGATTTAGTTGACAAGATTCAAAAAGAAGTATGGCAAGACAAAGACAATAAAGAAATACTCAAGGAACTAGCAAGAGGTGAATCAGTTACATATTATTTTCTTGTACCTCAAGCCAAGTTATTATTATTCAAAGCTAGAGTGGTAATCCCAAGCAATAAAGAAATCCAACTCAATATTCTTCAAAAGAATCATGACTCACCATTGGCTGGCTATCCAGGCCAGGAGAAGACCCTCAAGCTGATCAAGAGGGAATTTTATTGGGCTGGCATGAATCAATTCATTAAGGACTATGTGTCCCAATGTCAGCAATGTTCAAGAAACAAGAACATTCATCATAAGAAGTTTGGATTACTCAAGCCTCTTTAAATTCCAGCTGTTCCTTGGAATTCTTGATCAATGTACTTTATCACTCAATTTCCCTTGTCAAACAACTATGATTAAATTCTAGTAGTTGTTGACAGGCTCTCAAAAATGGCAATCTTCATTCCAACTTATGGAAAATCACTAGAGGATCTTTATTTGTTTCATCATTCTGTACCAGTTTATGTCAGCAGCTCAAGATATCAAGAGATCTTTCAACTGCTTTTCATCCTAAAAAAGATGGACAGACAGAGAGGGTGAATCATATTCTAGAACAGTATCTTTGGATGCATTTCAGTTACCATCAACATAACTGGCACACCTGGCTCCCTCTGGCTGAATTTTCCTCCAATGATGCAGAACATTAATCAACAAAGCAATCCCCTTTTTTCACCATTTATGGAAGAAATCCCAGCTTTGACGCAATCCATATTTCTCAAGACTCACCTGCTGGAAAGTTATCAACAAAGCTCCAATCAGTGTAGCAAGTTGTCAAAGAAGAATTAGAGTCAGAAATAAGGAGATTCAAGAAGTATGCAGATAGAAATAGGTCAATTACACCTAACTTCCAACCTGGGGACAAAGTATGGCTAGCTTCCAAGAACATCAAGACTACAAGACCCACCAAGAAGCTTTCAGAAAGACGGCTGGGACCCTTTGAATTCATTAAGAAGATTGGAAGTCATGTTTATCACCTCAAGTTGCCTTTGCAATGGAAGTCAGTTCACCCTGTATTCCATGTGTCATTACTAGAACCAGTCAAGCAGTCAAGCATCCCAAATTGTAATCAATTGCCACCACCACCAGCTCTAGTGGAGGAGCAAGAAGAATGGGAAGTGGCTCAGGCTCTGGAGTCAAAACTCAAAAGAGGTAAATTATGGTATCTTGTAGAGTGGAAAGGATTCTGTGAAGACCCAGAAAGAACAACTTGGGAACCAGCTTCTAACCTTACCAACTGACCAGATCTTGTCAAGAATTTCCATTAATTGTATCCAGACAAGCCTGGCCCAATTACCTCAAGGGTTTGATTTTATGGTTCTTGGTGGGGAGAAGAGGTTATGAAAGTAAGTTCCTCTCCTGGCATGCACCTTGAAGGGGGTATTATACCCAAATGTTGCTGTAAGCATCACCTTTTCCACTTTGTGAGCACCTGTCAATTATTTGGACAAAGTCAGAAGGCCTTGCAACATCAATACCCTTGAATTTGGCCCTTTCATCAAGATATGGCCAAATTCCTTCCTTCTTTTTTTATATCTTATATTTCTATTCCTTCCAGCTTAGGCCAATCATATCTATTCAAGAGATTCATTACTTCAAGGTCAGTTATTGCAGATTTATCTATTTTATGGTGCTTGGTGGGGAGTGGAAGTTATGAAAGTAAGTTCCATCTCCTGGTATGCATCCCTGAGGGTTCTACTTCTTGTAAAACAGCACCTTGGCAACTCTGTGAGCATCAAATGCTTGGCTTTTATCTTTCATACAGTTCTTGGCCAAAAATCAAGCAACTCACCACAAGAAAGACAACCTAAGGAATTTCTCTATTTTATTTTCTCTACTCTCTTTTTCTCCAATTTTCTTTCTTTTCTTTACTTGTATATTTTTTTATTTCTTTTTTTTAAAAAAAGCTGCAGCATCCCCTCCCAAATCAGGTATTGGGAGGTTCCAATTATTTTTTATTTTTCATTTTAGTAGCTATAAGAGAGGGGATAGAAGTCAAACCAAACACAAACAAGGAAAACAAAACTAGGTATCTCTACCCAAATAGGCAAAAGCTTTCTGGAAATCATGTGTCAACTCATCTTCATGCCAGGAAAATGTTTCCACCATATCCTCAGAAGCAGTCACTGGAATAGTCCTATCATTAGCATAAATAATCACCTCCCTACTATTTGTATCAACCCTCCTAAATAACCTGGCTACAGCATCCTGATTATCACCTGCGTTATTTGGATCTTCTCTGGTAACTCGGACAGGCCATTGATCCCTATGCTGAGACACTTTAGCAGCAGGAAAACTTAAAGGAGAAAGTTCTTCTCTTCTTCTACCGGTACTGGCCACAGGTTGGAGCTGTTGTGCGGTGACTAGGGGTGAGTTCCTGGACTGTTGGATGGGGGATGGTCTTACTGCTGGATTAAAGGCAGGCCTGGTGTGGGAAGAGTGTGGTGAAGCAGGAGAAATGGAAGTAGGAATGGTAGCAAAAGTGGGTTGGAAGGTTCTGGGCGTACTGGGGTGTCACAGGGGCTCTTGGATAGAAATACAAGAGTGGGCTGGCACTCAGCAATCAGGGAACTCACTTGGAAGACTGCAAAAGAATAAATTGCTCTAAGAAATATGCAGGTACAAGATGAGATGCAATAAGAGGAAAGAGAAGCCAAATGGCCAAAGAGCCAACCAAGAAAGTCCTTAATCACTGTTTCAGCCTGCCAAAATGAACAATGGAATTAGTAAGGATATGACCACCAAATATCCATTGACAGGCAAAGAAAGAATAAGAGGAAAGGTGCTAAATGACTGACTTGATAATATCAGTCTTCACTTAACAAAATGATAAGATAAATGAAGATAAAAGAAAATCAAAGTATATTAATTAACTGGGGAAAAACCCCCCAGGGTGGAAAGGGTAGCCGGTATATGTGAAAAGCTGGGAGCTTGAGTTCTTCAGGCTGAAAACTGATCTGTATTGATCCTTGAGGCTGTATTGATTGTTTTGTGAATTGATACAGCTGGCTAATATTGAAATTGAAATGGGTTGAATGAATTTCCCATACTTGAAAATGAAATACAGTTCTTGGTGGATCCAGAATGTACTGAAATGAAGGTGGTTGCCAAGATGGATTGAGTGGAGCTTTGACACTTGACAAATGAATGAATGAACTGAATTAACTGCCTCTTGAATCCCTTGAGAATGGTTGAACAGTATTGCCTTGAAGGAATACTTTGAATGAAATTATCCAATGACGTCTTGATGGCATGATTGGGCTTTGACGCTGAAACACTTGCTCTTGAGCCTTGATGAGCGTGCTGAATGATTGGGTGCCTTGATGACGTGATGATATGTCGGAATATTGAAATGACCATTTGATATTTCCACCATTGAACTGCTGTTGAAAAATGATTCATAATGATATATAACATCATTTATGGCATATTGGTTCATTGGAAAGAAGATTATGTCCAAAGGTCTTGAGATGGAAGGGCAGAGGGGAAAAAGATGGATGTGATGGCTTCAGAGCTTGGAAATGTGTGTCTGGGTCCTTTGGGGTTTTTGGCCACTTTTGGGTTCTGAGCCAAAAACTGGCCCAAAGGGCGGGAAAGTGTCTTTTGGACACTTTGTGTCCAAGTGCGCAAATGCGCCAAGTGTGAAAAGTACGCAAATGCGCATTATGAGCCCAAATGGCCAAAAACAGCCATTTGGGCCGTTTCCCCTGGTTTTGAGGGAAATGACCAGAAATACCCAATTGGGCATAAATTGCCGCTATGGCTTCTGGATTGAGGTGAAGGGCCATGAAGGCCCCAAAAGACAAATGGCCATGAATGGTCCATAAGATGATGACATGGCCATATTGGCCACTGGTGATGGATATGGCCAATTGGCCATAAAAGGACTGTGGCTTGATATGCCATACGGGGATGCAAGGAGGTGAATTGCCATGGTTGTAACATGGGGATGAATTGAATTTGGAATCTCTTGGCTGGAGGCTGTGAAGGGAAAGTATTGGATGGATGACCAGCAGAATCAGGAACCACCTCAACCTCTTCACCATCAAACTCATCACTACCTTCAGCATCCAGATCAGGTGGGGAATTGGCAATTTGTCTTGTTCTTTTCACTATGCCTTCAGTGTTGATCCTGAAAATTGGGACTTCTGAGCTGGATTCTATTGGCCTACCACCAACTTAGATGGGCCCTCCAACATTAGTCCACCTGGCCAAATCCTCCTTCCTAGAACCAGTCACTGAATAAAGATATCAGTATCCATTTCAAGCAAGAAAATCATTTCACTCACAAGCAGAATACCCTGAAGTACCATAAAGAGTAGGGGCCTCAGAAACTGGGAACTCTTTTCCAAAAGGCTCATCTTTCTTACTCCACAAGTACCTCCTGACATTTGAAGCTTGCTTCCCAGTACGGTGGAATGGCTTCTTCCAAATAAAGCAATAGTGGCATTTTGAAGATCTGGGATTGTAATGTTCAAAACAGTCTGTCACAGGGGCTCTTCTAAATGAAGAGGGCCCGGAACTCAGTGAAAAGACTTACTTATGGAGGGATCAGAATAAATACTCAATTGATAAGAGTAATGAAATAAGAGAATAAATTCCTAGTCATAAAACAATGAGCATTAAAAGATATGAGAGAAAAAGAAAAGGAATAATAAAGAGCCAACCACAAATAATCCTGTATCACTGTTTCAACCTGTTCAGAAAAGATAAAAGGATTAATAAAGGATATGGCCACCAGGACTCTACTGAACAGGTGAGGGAAGGCAAAGACTAACTTAATAATTAATAAAATAATATTAAATAATAAATCCAATATTTTAATTAACTGGGGGAGAAACCGCCAGGTGGGTCAAAGGGGGCTGGTATATGTGGGAAAGTGCCAGCCTGGAGTTTGAGTGTTGAGAAACCATAATTGTATGATTGAGAACCCTGAATTTGAAATTTGAAACTGTATTGGTGTATCCAATACAGATATTTGCACCTGTATTGAAGGAAGGCCTGTATTTGGTGAATCCTGTATTTGGGTTTTGCCTATATTGAGCTGTATTGAGGGTTGGAACCGTATTTGGTGAATATTCCATGAAACCCCTTGCTGATTAGGTGTTGAAAGATTTTCCATTAGTAATGAGTGGTAATGCCCTGCCTGTCTCCATGGCTGTGACATTACCCCCCTCTTGAAAGTGGTGAGCTTTGAGCACCATAAGAATAGTGACTTTTGATAAGATCAACTGAAGTTTCTTCCCCCCAATTACCCAGTTTTCATCCCTCATAATTGCCCTTCATAAATCATAATTTTCAACCCTGCCATCTTCACAACTTGTTGGTCCTTCTTCTTTGACTTTATTCTGATTATTCTCCCCTTCTTTGAACTTTCTTAACTTCCCCCTTTTCTTATATTTTTGATCTTCTTCTCATTCCAGAGTTCTTCACTCAATTTTTCTTGTGTCCTCATGGCTCATGATAAAAAGTGATTTCAGATCTATGTCCCAAGAACCCACTGCTTTTTCATCAAATTGTCTTCATTTTGAGGTTGTGCCAAAATTGGCCTTTTTTTCTTGCTTTGGACTATTCCAGAGTCCCTTGAATTCCCCCCAAATTGTTGTTTTATGGGTTTTTTTTGGCCAAAAGGCGCAAAATGCAAGATATTGAAGGTTTTGAAGATTCTTTGATTGAACTTTCTGTTTTGGAAATTTTTCATAATTTTGAAAAAGGAATAGCCAGGAATGCACCAAAATGCGCAAAAGTGCTCAAATATGTCAATATGATTAAAATGGCATAATTTGATGATTTTTTGCAATTAAATGAAGTTTTGAAGGTTTTGAACATGAATTGGTCAGAAATGTGAAAAATGAATCAATTCCACTATTTTTCTTTGGTTTTTGATGTTTGAAGGCTTTTCAGGTAATTTGAAGATGTTTTGATGGAATTATGTGCCAAATGCGCAAAAATGCGCAAATGCCTTAAAATGGCCAATTTAGCGAATGAAACAGTTTTTGATGATAGCTCCTTCTATTTTCTTGTGCTTCACTCTGTTCTTGAAGTTCAAATTGCCATATTTGACTTGCTCAATCGGATGTTTCCATGATTTGCTTGGTCTTGGATTTGAATCTTGACTTGAAGATGAGTTCAAAGCTGACTTGAAGAAATTTTGATGAGGATTATCTGTAGCTGGTCTTTACCATTAAAAGTGTTTTTCTCTTTGATTATTGAATGAATTGACTCTTCAAACATGATGTGGGAGTGATGACTGCTGCTTTTGAAACAAGAAATAAAAAATAAATCATACAAGTAAAAGAAAATGAAATGAAATAAAAATAAAGAAAGAATTGAGAGAAAAAGAGAGTAAAGAAAATAGAATAAATAAATCTTCTGAGGATTGATCTTCTTGTGGTGAGTTGCTTGGTTTTGGCCATAATTTTTCTGAAAAGACAAAACCAAACATTTGATGCTCATAGAGTGGCCAAGGTGTTGTTTTACAAGTAGAACCCTCAGAGATGCATACCAGGAGATGGAACTTACTTTCATAACTTCCACTCCCCACCAAGCATCATAAGAGAATAGAAAACTTTGCCATAAATCAATTTGAGCTAACAAATGTCTTGAATAATATTGAATGGAATAATTTGGAATAATAATTGTGAAAGAAAGAAAAAGAAAAAGAAGGAAAAAGGGAGTTTGCCCATATCTTGATGAAAGGTCCAAATTCAAGGGTATTGATGTTGCAAGGCCTTCTAAACCTGTCCAAGAAAACTCACAAGCTCTCACACAGTGGCCAAGGTGATGCTTACAACATATTTGGGTAGAATACCCCCTTAAAGGTGCATGCCAGGAGAGGAACTTACTTTCATAAACTCCAATCCCCACCAAGCACCATAAATCAAACTCTTGAGGCATTTGGGCTAGGCTTTTCTGGATACAAAGTGTGAAAATCCTTTACAAGGTCTGGGGAGTTAGTAAGGTTGGAAGCTGGTTCCCAAGTTGTTCTTTCTGGGTCTTCATCGAATCCTTTACACTCCACTAGATACCATAATGTACCTCTCTTGAGTTTTGAATACAGAACCTGAGCCACTTCCCATTCTTCTTGCTCTTCCACTATTACTGATGGTGGTGGCAGTTGATGTTGATTTGGGATAGTTGATTGCTTCACTGGTTCTAACAAGGACACATGGACAACAGGGTGAACTGACTTCCATTGTTGAGGCAACTTGAGGTGATATGCATGGCTGCCAATCTTCTTGAGAACCTCAAAGGGTCCCAACCATCTTTCTGAAGGTTTGTTGGTGGGTCTGGTTGTCTTGATGTTCTTGGAAGCTAGCCATACTTTGTCCGCAGGTTGGATATCAGGTGGAAATGCTCTATTTCTATCTGCATACTTCTTAAAACACTTTATTGCTGACTCTAATTCTTTGTTGACAGCTTGCTGTACTGATTAGAGTTTTGTTGATACGTTTCCAGCAGGTGTATCTTGAGAAATGTGAATTGAGTCAAAGCTGGGATTCCTTCCATAAATGGTGAAAAATGGCTACTGTTTTGTTGATGAATTTTCTGCGTTATTATAGGCAAATTCAGCCAGATGGAGACAGGTGTGCCAGTCATCTTGATGGTAACTGAAATACATCCAAATATACTGTTCTAGAATCTGATTTACCCTCTCTGTCTGTCCATCTGTTTCAGGGTGAAAGGCAGTTGAAAGATCTTTTGATTGATATCTTGAGCTGCTGACACAATTGAGTCCAAAATGATGAAACAAATAATGACCCTCTATCATTAACAATATATTGCCATTTTTGAGAATCTGTCTACCACTACTAAAATTGAATCAAAGTTGCTTGGCAGAGGCAATTGAGTGATAAAGTACATTGATAGTGAACTCCAAGGACCAGATGGAATTTGAAGAGGCTTGAGTAATCCAAATTTCTTATGATGAATGTTCTTGTTTGTTGAACATTGCTGACATGAGGACACATAGTTTTTGATAATTTGATTCATACCAGCCCAATAAAAATCCCTCTTGATGAGCTTGGGGGGTCTTCTCCTGGCCAGGGTGGCCAGCCGACAGTGAGTCATGACACCTTTGAAGGATATCCAATTGAAGTTCATAATTGCTTGGGATGACTACTCTATCTTTGAATAATAACAATTTGGCTTGAGGTTCAAGAGTATAATCTGAGACTGATTCACCTCTTGCTAATTGCTTGAGAAATTCTTTATAATCTTTGTCTTGCCATACTTCCTTCTGAATTTAATCAACTAAATCTGAGAAAACTTCAGCTTTGATTGAGAAAAATCTTAACTCTTTAATTTCATTTTTCTTGAGAACTTGATGAAAGTTTTGAGGATTCTTGCTGATGAAGTCCACCCCCTTCTCTGGGTACATGTTGTCCCGATGTGACAAGGCATATGGTAAAGTGGCCAGTCTGCCTGGGCGGTAAGTGTTAGAGAAATGAAATTTGGAGAGAAACTCAGCCTAATGGGCTTGACGGCAAGTAAGGACTTTGGAGGACATAAAATATTGAAGGGAAGAGTGGTCTGTCAAGTCCTCAAAGGAATCAGCAAGAGAAAGAAGAAAGGATCTCCAGCGCTTGAGAGCCCAAACTATGCCAAGGAGCTCCTTGTCATGAATTTCATAGTTGAGCTCAGCTGGCAGGAGCTTGCAACTATCAAATACAATGGGATTCTTTCCTGAGTCATTCACCTGACTCAGTACAGTACCCAAGGCATAATTAGAAGCATCAGTCTCTACAATAGTTGGTAGAGAAGGATTGAAATGGGATAGGATAGGGGCAGTGGTGAAAGCTTTTTTGAATATTTGAAACTGACTAAGACCTTTCTCATTGAAGATGAAAGGAGAATATTTTCTAAGGAGGGAAGTGAGAGCAGAGATTTTTTTGGAATAATTTTTAATGAACTGACGATAAAAGCTGGCAAAGCCAAAGCAAGATTGGAGTGCTTGGTTTTCTTTGGCTGAGGCCAATTGAGAATTTTCTGAGCTTTGGAAGAATCCATCTTGAGGCCTTCACTTGAAACAACATAGCCCAAGTATTCCACACTTGAGGCATGGAATACACACATTGAGGCTCTGGCAAAAACATTATTGTCCCTCAGTATTTGGAGGACAGAGGCCACATGTTTGACATGTTCCTCCTGAGAACTAGAGAAGACCATAATATCATCTAAGTATACTACAACAAAAGTATTCAAGAAATATTCAAATATATCATTCACAAGATTCTGGAATGAAGCAGGAGCATTGGTCAAGCCAAATGGCATAACCAAATATTCATAGCTAACATATTTAGTTCTAAAAGCAGCTAAGTGCTCATCCCCCTCTTTGATTCTCAAGAGGTTATAAGCACCATGCAAATCTATCTTGGAGAAGATGGTAGCACCGCTGAAGATGGTAAGAATTTGATTCATTGGAGGAACAGGATACCTGTTCTTCCTGGTGACAGCATTAAGTTTGCGGTAGTCAACACAAAAACAAAGGCCACCATCCTTTTTCTTAACAAAAAGGACAGGTGCCCCTGTTGAAGAGGAGCTCGGCCTGATGAAACCTCTCTCTACATTCTCTGAAATGTAGGCCCGTAGTGTTTCTGACTCATTCTTTGATAAAGAGGAGAGAACACCAACTGGAGATAGAAGGCCCTCCAGTTGGATATGATGATCACAGGCGCGCTGTGGAGCAAGTTTCTCTGCTTTCCCCCTGGAGAATACATCCAAATATTTGTGATAAGAAGGAGGGACTACCTTCAGTACAGTTTCAATTTCTTCTGGCTCTTCCTCCTCATCCCACTGCTCCTCCAGGGAGGAATGAAAAGATAAAGGAGGAAGGTCCATATCCCCTTGAAAGAGATGAAGTGAAGATATAGCAACATGTTCTCCAACATCTTTTATGTCTTTGAAGACTTCATCTCTTAATGGAAGTAATGACTGAGAGGGAATGATGGGAGGGATATGGACCAAAGGAGGAAGGGAAGGTGTCTTAAGTTCACCAACCAGAGCAACACTGTTGACAGCAGTGGCAAAGTCATTACTAATAGAAGAAATAATACCTTTCGAAGCCTTATGACTAGAATCATAGGTGATCAATCCATTTTTCCAATCATTAATGGAATTAAAATGGTAAAGAAAATCATAGCCCAATATGAGGTCTTCTCCTTTGGGTGAATCTATGATAAAGAAATCCCATTCAAAGCTTGGGAATGAAGGAAAGTCAACAACCCACTTGGTATAATGGGTGATGAACAGGGAAGTGGATTCATTGGAATCCAAAATGAAAAGAGGAATCTTTTCGGGGAGCTCTGACTTGGTCAATGAGTACTTGAGAACAAAATTCTTTGCAATTGAAGAGTTTGTGGCACCAGAATCAAGGAGAATACTATAGAAAATATTAGAGAGAGAATAGAAAATAGGAAATTTTAAAGATTTCTTGACACTAGTATTCAGAGTGCACAATTGTGCTCTTGAAGGAAATAAGTGAGAGCCATTGAACACCTCATGATTCCCACTCAGGCTTTTCCCTGCTTGCTAGGGAAGCCTTTTGATGACCCCTGCCTATTCTCAGGCCCCTTGAAGAATTTTTAAAATGGGTGATTTCCACCACAATAATTGCACAAGCCTTCTTTAATCCTCCTCTCATCTTCAGAACCAATTAATTTGATGTCGTTATTGAGGAGAGAAGCATGAGGCCTGTCTTTGGACACTTGAAAATTCTTCCCCTTCTTATTCTTCCTGTGATAAGGCTTCTTTGATGAAGAACTTTGAGGGGGCTTGGAGAAGTTGGATCCACTGATTGGAGGCTTTTTCTCTTGATTACTACCCTTTCCCTTCTGCCTCTCATGGTATCTGGTATTTAATTCCAAAGTGATGCACATGAGTTCTTGAAGGCTATCAAAGTTTCCAGGGTGAGAAGCCAATTGGTCCAACAATCTTGATGCCAAGCCTCTCCTATACAAATGAATATAGGCCCTTTCCCCCCAGTCTCCAATTCATGACATGAAGCTTATGAAATCTGCTATGTACAAGGAAAATTGACCACTTTCTTTCATTCTGAGATTGTCTAACTGTTGTTCAGCTTTCCTCACTTCATTAGGATCACCAAACAGAGTGAATAACTGGGTTTCAAACAACTGCCAGTTATTCAGGAGATAAGAAGGGTCTTCATTGGAGATATTTGAGAGGTAAGGCTCAATCCATTTGCCAGCTCTACCAGTAAGAAAAGAATTTGAGTACAAGACCTTCTTCCTGTCAGAGAAGAAGTTTGCTAGGTCATTATAGAAAATTAATGGACAATATTGAATAAATCCTCTAAATTTATAAGCTTTAGTACCATCAAAAGAATCAGGTGCCTTCATGGATGGAGTCTTGAATTCAGGGGCCTTTGAAGTGTCCCTTAGGGAAACTGCTTGAGTGAGTTGACCCATGAATTGAGTCATCTGCGCCATCATTTTGAGAAAATTTGGTTTAGCTTGAGAGACAAGAGGTTGATTAGAAAGGGCTAGATTTGGAGCTTCAGAAGCCTCAGGGGCACCTGCCAAGGCAGCTGCTACTTCACTTTCTTCAGACTACTCCCCCTGATCTGCTTCTAGGCCCTTGAGGAATGCTTGGATAGCCACCCAACAAGCCAGAGAATGATCTTGATATTCTTGACTTCGTAACTCCTCTGCTGGAGGGTGCTTCTCCTTCCATTTGTGGTCCTCTGTCCAAATTTGCACTCAGTTGATGAACTGATGGTGTGCAGTCAAGAGGTGCCCTTGCTGTAGGAGTGATAACAGCTTGATGTCTTTGAGATCTTGTATTCCTGGCTGGGGGGCTATGTTGAACTGGCATTATTGAAGAAAGAAAATAAAACTTGATGATAATTTAAGATAAACAAGGCTTGACCAAAACAATCAAATGGGAATCTTGATGAACTTGAGAAATCAATAGATAGTCTTGAAGTGAATCAATATGAATAAATATTGAAGAATGAATATGCCCAAGTAAAATTCTTATGAATAATCAATTTCAATCAATAAGTCAAATGAAGTCAATCAATAAATCAAATCAAATCGATCAAGTCAATTCAAAATCAAATCAATTGTGTCTTGAGGAATTGAATCAATATCTTCAAAAATCAATTCAATTTTCTTGAGGAATCAAATTAAAATCAATCAATTAAATCAAATCTTGAGGATAAATCAGCTATATTGAGGAATCAAATCAGATCAATCAATTAAATCAAATCAGAGTCTTGAGTTCAAGTCAATTTATTTAATAATCAGATCAATCAATGATATAATTCTTGAGAATTTCAAATCAACAATGATAAACCCAATAATTCAATAAAATCCTGAAACAATGAATCAATTAATCCCAAATTCCAATCAATAAAACCTGATAAAAGGATTTGAATTCAGACAGAAAATGAAAATGAAAATTGATTGAGAATTAAGAAGAAAATGAAATGGTCAGCAAAATTTTGAAATGAGAAAGAGAATCAATTTTCATTTGAATGAAATGAATGAGATGAAAATTAATGAAAGATAATGAAATCATAAAAATCATAAGATCATGAAAAAATCATAATTGAAAATTAGAGAAATGAATAAGAATGAATGAAAGGAAGGAAGAAATTATGAGTTAATTAAAATAATGTCACAGGGGCTCTTCTAAATGAAGAGGGCCTGGCACTCAGTGAACAGAATTACTTATAGAGGGCTCAGAATAAATACTCAATTTATAAGAGTAATGAAATAAGAGAATAAATTCCTAGTCATAAAATAATGAGCACTAAAAGATATGAGAGAAAAACAAAAGCAATAATACAGAGCCAACCACAAATAGTCCTGTATCACTGTTTCAACCTGTTCAGAAAAGAGAAAAGGACTAATAAAGGATATGGCCACCAGGACTCTACTGAACAGGTGAGGGAAGGCAAAGACTAATCTAATAATTAATAAAATAATATTAAATGATAAATCCAATATTTTAATTAACTGGGGGAGAAACCACCAGGTGGGTAAAAGGGGGCTGGTATATGTGGGAAAGTGCCAGCCTGGAGTTTGAGTGTTGAGGAACCATGATTGTGGGATTGAGAAACCTCTATTTGAGATGTGAAACTGTATTGGTGTATCCAATACAGATATTGAATCAATACAGGTATTTTAACCTGTATTGAAGGCAGGCCTGTATTTGGTGAATCCTGTATTTGGGTTTTGCCTGTATTGAGCTGTATTGAGGGCTGGAACTGTATTTGGTGAATCTTCCATGAAACCCCTTGCTGATTAGGTGTTATAAGATTTTCCATTAGTAATGAGTGGTAATGCCCTGCCTGTCTCCATGGCTGTCACACAATCCTTTCCCTTTGCCAAACATTCAGTACAAGCAGGATCCAGAACTTCAACTGGCATGTAACTGTCATAAGTTTGGGTGGTATCAAAATGACTAGAAGAAGCCATCGACGGTGAATAAAATGAACTGAGAATGCAAGAACCATGAAGGACAAATGGTTGTGGCTCAGAAGGGGAATATTCAGTGAGTTCAGTCAGTTTGGAACTCATGACTAAGGAGTATGCAAGCAGAAGATTTGTGAGCCTTAGAGGTATTTTCATCTACCCAAAAGACCACAAACAAAAAATTAATATACAAAAATAAATCAAATAAATTTATTTACATTATTAAAATAAAAATAAAAATATAAATATGAATTTATATACATAATCAAAAATTTAATTATAATTTAAAAAGATAAAAACATTAAATTTTAAAATTGTAAAAACACATTTTTGCTTGAAAAAAATTGTGAGCCTTAGAGGTAATTTCATATACCCAAAAGACCACAAATATAAAAAATAACATATTAATATAAATAAAATAAATTTATCTATATTATTAAAATAAAAATAAAAAATATAAATATAAAATTATATTAAAAATAAAAAATTAATTATAATTTAAAAATAAAATTACTTTAAATTTTGTAAATATAAAATTACATTTATACTTGAAAAATTTAAGTAAAAATGAAATTTTAACAAAATTGTGAAAAAATAAATAAAATTGGAAAAAAGTTAAATAAAATTTATTATAACTTTTTATCCAATAAATAAACATATAAATTTTATTTCACCATTGGATTCCTCATAAAAAATCAGGTGGGGTCACCTCTGAGTGAAATTTTTGTAACTCAACTCTAAATAAGCTTAAATTAAGTTTTTAGTATTTTCAATACAAAAGTTGAAAATCCTCAAAACCTTAATTTAATTCACACCACATGTGGTGTTAACCATCAATTTTTGTGTTAAAATTGAGGTGTTGTGTTTAGTTTAGAAGTTATGAGGAATTAAAGTATTTTCAATTGAATTCAATTGAAATGTCAAAATGTGCGGGTGTATTACATAAGTGAACTTTGATTTGCATATGAGGTGTCAATTATTACTGTATTGTACTGTACAATTGAATTGAATTACATGTGTAAATTATAAGTATAATACATGATGAGGAATTAAAGGAAAAATAAATTGGAAAGATTAAATTTGGGGGGGAAAAGGAACTCCAGCTCTAAGGGGGAGCTAGACCCCCAAAATCCTTGCTGACAGGTGTGGGATGTCAAAATTCACGCAAAAGTTCATCACTTTTGGCCTGGAATTGAGTTACAGGGTCTGTGGACTCAATTGATGATGAGGTTTTGATACCAACTGGGGTAGTTTTAGCTGTTGCCAAGAAGGTAAAACTACCCTTAAGATAAAACAATCATAATAAAAACAGTTTTAACTGGTTTCTACGCCTCTGACACACATTCTGACGTGTTTTGAAGGCTCTAGGCCTGGTATTGCTATAGTAATGGCTGATTTAAGGGTCTAAAATGGCTAAAAATGGCTAAAAATGGCTTAAACCAGCCCTTTTTGGTCTAAACCAGGGTTCAATGATGCCATAATTGGCTTTTCTGTTGTCAGACTGTTTTTCACGACTGACAAGAGTAAATTTTACTTTTGGAGTAAGAGAATTGATGGCTATAAAAGAATGTCTTCTTTGCCCCACTTTTCTCTTCATGTTAGAATCTTTTTCCTTTTATTAAATAGTTTAAACTGTTAAACCAATCAATCAAAGATTCCAACCACAACTTTTAAATCATTTTAATCTTTTTAACCACGTTAAAAAATCATTATAATCATTGTTTGTAACTCTTATAATCATTTTTACCCCTGAACCACCCCAAAAGTGAATTAAAGCATCTTTCATCACTGTAAACTTTGTCACTTTGTTTCCAAATTCACTCTGGTCACTTTTGGGCGTGTTTTCTCTTTAATATTCTTTTTAAAGACTTTGTTCTTTAATTAATTGCTTGCAGTTCTTTGCTCAATTAATTCCAATTGAAATTGCTCTTGAAGAAATTTCTTTTGTAGCCTTAAAATATCTCTTGTAGAGTATTTTTTAGATAAATTTTTATTGTTGGTAAAACAATAAATTTTTATAATATTATTGTTTTATACTAATAAAGTTATAAACAATAAAATTGGCGTGTTTTCTCTTAAAAATAATATTTCATACTATTTTTAATTGATTTTTACCTTATACAAATTTTGAGGACAGGAAAAGTACTTGATTTTTAATCAAAGTTTCATATCCACACCTTACAAAAATTAAGTAAAAATGAATTTTTAACAAAATTAACCAAAATAAAATAATTTGAGAAAAAAGTTGAATAAATTTTATCATAACTTTTTATCCAAAAAATAAACATATAAAATTTACTTCACCATTGGATTCCTTATAAAAAATTAGGTGGGGTCACCTCTGAGTGAAATTTTTGCAACTCAACTCTAAATAAGCTTAAATTAAGTTTTTTGTATTCTATGTATAAAAGTTGAAATTCCTCAGAGGCTTCATTCAATTCAAGTCACATTTAGTGTTAATCATCAATTTTTGTGTTGAAATTGAGATGTTGTGTATATATTAGAAGTTATGAGGAATTGTAGTATTTTCAATTGAATTCAATTGAATTGTCAAAATTGATGCATGTATTACATAAGCAAACTTTGATTTACTTATGAGGTTTCAATTATTACATTAGTGTAATGTAAAACTCAATTGAATTACATATGTAAATTGTAAGTATAATACATGATGAGGAATTAAAGGAAAAAACAAATTGGAAAGATTAAATTTAGGCAAAAAAGGAACTCTAGCTCTAAGGGGGAGCCAGACCCCCAAGATCCTTGCTGACAAACTGAGATGTAAAATTCCATGCAAAGGTTTATAACTTTTGGCCTGGAATTGAGTCACAGGGTCTGTGACTCAATTGAGGATGAGGTTTTGATACCAACCAGGGTAGCTTTAACTGTTGGCAAGAGGGTAAAACTACCCTTAAGATAAAAAAATCTTAGTAAAAACTGTTTTAACTGGTTTTTACATCTCTTACACTCATTCTGAAGTGTTTTGAAGGCTCTAGGACAGGTATTACTATAGTAATGGCTGATTTAAGGGTCTAAAATGGCTTAAACCAGCCCTTTTTTGGTCTAAACCAGGGTTCAATGATGCCATAATTGGCTTTTCTGTAGTCAAAGTGTTTTCCACGACTGACAAGAGTAAAGTTTACTTTTGGAGTAAGAAAATTGATGGCCATAAAAGAATGTCTTCTTTGCCCCACTGTGAGCCTTAGAGGTATTTTTGTAAGGTTTGTCTATGAAACTCTTGATGATAGTATCAAAATCAAGAGTACTGTGACTGTCCTCAGTAGAAATAAATAATAGAATGAAATATTATAACCACAAATTTAAATATAATTATTAAAAATAATCATATAAGAAAAATTTAATTATTATGATAAAAATATAATAATAAAAAACAATAATAATTAAAACAAATTATAATTATTCTATTATTGTTATAGTCACTGACAGTTATAACAATAAGAAGTGTAAAGCTCTTAATGACACAATTACATGTGGAAAATATGAATATTAACCACTTATAAATAATAAAAATATTATTTGTAAAAAGAATTAAACACACACTGTGCACAAATAATTCTTATAGAATAAAAATTCTATATAAAAAAACTAATACTAGATAAAAAAAATATAGAATTTTAGAGAAAACTTACTTATAATATTTATTTAATACAACAAGTCAAACAACAACAGTTATTATATTAAATAATAATTATAAGTCAAAAACACGCCAAAAATCAACAATTTTGAAGATAAATCAATTCTTTATAATAAAAATTATGATTAAAGAGCTTTTAACAGGAATTTGTGCATTTTAAAAGATATTTAAGATGATTAATTTTATATAATAAAATATATTATTGATGATTACAACAATAATCTAAATTCTATGATTTCAATTCTTTAATTTTAGTTGATAAAGAATAAAGTAACTTAAGAATTACTTTAATAATAAGATTTTATATTTAATAAAGCTTTACCTGTTTGAATTTCTAATATGATTGGATTAATAATTCATGATGGACAAAAACAGTGATGAAAAGACTCTTTTTATGTCTTCAGAGCAGCTCTCATGATTCATAATGGATATAGAGGGCGTGCTCAGGTCAAAACTGAAAAACCATGCTTAAAAATCAAGTTCTTAACTTAAGGTAACTTAATTTTAATTCAAATTTAAAGCTAACAGGGTTATTCTTAACTCCATGTAACTTTAATCCTCACTTAAACTAATTATTTTAAGTTTATAATATAAATGAACTTATTTATATTAAAGTTCATCACATAAACAACTTAAAAATAGAGTTTCAAGCAGAAATCTATTAAACTCAATTTTTAATTAATTTCTAAAGAAATTATAATTTTCTTTGAGCTTTAATTAAAAGAGTAAATTTCCAGGCTAATTACACAGGAAATTTATTTATAAAAGATACTTAAAATTGAATTCATATGTAGATCATATTAAATTGTAAGCTGTGTGAAAATTTCAAGCAAATCCATTAAGAATTGGATTTTTAATGAATTTTTGAAGTTACTGCTATTTCACCACGTAAAATAGCAATACACACCAAAACTTAAGTTTTGATAAGGTTTTAATGCTTGTAACCTTAAAGGTTTAAGCCTATTTAAGCTTTGAAAGTTCTTAAAACCTTGATTTCAAGCCTGCATATTGGGATTTACCCTTTGGCACCTTGAAATTCCTGTCTAATATGGGATAAAACCAGTTTAAACTTTAATTTGGATCAAAGTCTAATCTTAAAGCTTAAATAAGGTTAAAAATCCCCCAATACAGGTGGAGAACCTTAATTGAATCCTTGCAGATCCAAATAGTTGGGTACCCCAGCTCTATTTGGTCTTTTTCCTTTGTCCCATCCTTTTGTGTGGATTTTCCCTTTTATTTATTTAAAGCCATACTATGGCCTTAAACCCTTCTAAATTGAGCTCACGCAGGATTTAAATTATGTATGGCAAATCCTTAGCCAATTCAGTAAATATACACCACACCTCAATTTTAACTAAAATGTTGGTAAGTTTGCATAAATTTTATGCAACTTTGAATTTAAGCTTATTTAAGCTTAAATTTAACAATTTTAAAAAAATGTTAAAGAAGTTACATTAGTACTGTGAGATTCTTAAATCTTCTAATAACATATAAAATAAGTGTTTTTGGGTATAACACCTTATGGATGTACCCTAGGTTATTTTTGGTGTAGAATACAAAAATGACATAATATTCATAACTTTGTTTATCCAAAAAATGTTATACTGAATTTTTGTTCTTTTTTATTTTAAATTCAACTAAAAAGTCTGTTGAAGACAATTTTAACTGTGTATAAAGCTATTTGTGGCCTTATGGGTATGTTATACATACCTCACAGGCTCACAATTTTCATATACCCAAAGGACCACAAATGATAACTTGACTTACAAATATAAAGAAATGAACTTATTTATATTATAAAAATAAAAACTGAAATATAAATACAAAATTATATTTAAATATCAAAATTTAAGTATAAGTTAAAAATAAAATTACAATAAAATTTAAAATTATGAAAATACATCCTTACTTGTAAAAATTAAGTAAAAATGACTTTTTAATAAAAATTGTGAAATTAAAGAATTTTTGGTAAAAATTTATATAATATATGCTATAACCTCTTATCCAATAAAGAAAAATGAAGAAATTATAACACCATTAGATTCCTCATAAAAAATAAAGTGCGGTCACCTCTGGATGAAATTTCTGTAACTCAACTCTCAATAAGCTTAAGCAAAGTTTTGAGTATTTTTTGTACAAAAGTATAAAAATCCTCAAAACCTTAATTTAATTCACACCAAATGTGGTGTTAACCATCAATTTTTGTGTTAAAATTGAGGTGTTGTGTTAAGCTTAAAAGTTATGAGGAATTTGAAGTATTTTCAATTGAAATGTCAAAATGTGCGCATGTATTACATAAGTGAACTTAAATTTACATATGAGGTATCATTCATCACAGATGTGTAAGTAAAAACTCAATTGAATTACATATGTAAATTCTAATTGTATTACATGATGAGGAATTAAAGAAAAAATAAATTGGAAAGATTAATTCTGGGGGGAAAAGACACTCTAGCTCTAAGGGGAATCCAGACCCCCAAGATCCTTGCTGACTGGCGTGAGATGTCAAAATCCACGCAAAAGTTCATTAATTTTGGCCTGGAATTGAGTCACAGGGTCTGTGACTCAATTGATGATGAGGTTTTGATACCAACCAGGTTAGGTTTAACTGCTGCCAAGAGGGTAAAACTACCGTTAAGTTAAAACAATATTAGTAAAAACAGTTTTGGCTGGTTTCTATGCCTCTTGATAAAAGTCTGACGTGTTTTGAAGGCGCTAGACCAGGTATTGCTATAGTAATGGCTGATTTAAGGGTCTAAAATGACTAAAAATAGCAAAAAATGCCTAAAACCAGCCCTTTTTTGGTCTAACCCAGGGTTCAATGATGCCATAATTGGCTTTTATGTTGTCAGACTGTTTTCAACGACTGACAAGAGTAAATTTTACTTTTGGAGTAAGAAAATTGATGGCTATAAAAGAATGTCTTCTTTGCCCCACTTTTCTCTTCATGTTAGAATCTTTTCATTTATAAACAGTTTAAACAATGTTAAGCCAATGAATAAAAGATTCCAACCACCTTTTTTTTAAACATTTTCAACCTTTTAATCACGTGAAAAAAATCATTATTCTCATTGTTTGTAACTCTTATAATCATTTTTACACCTGAACCACCCCAAAAGTGAATTAAAGCATCTTTCATCACTATTAACATTGTCACTTTGTTTCCAAATTCACTCTGGTCACTTTTGGGTGTGTTTTATCTTTAAATATATTTTTAGAGACTTTGTTCTTCAATTAATAGCTTTCAGTCCTTTGCTCAATTAATTCCAATTGAAATTTCTCTTGAAGAAATTTCTTTTGTAGCCTTAAATATCTCTTGTAGAGTAATTTTGGATAAATCTTTATTGTTGGTAAAACAATAGATTTTTATTATAATATAAGGAATCCAGTGGTAAAATGAATTGGATATGTTTAATTGTTAGATAAAACGTGATGATAAACTTTATTTAACTTTTTTCTAAAATTATCTTCTTTTGGTTAATTTTGTTAAAAATTGATTTTTACTTAATTTTTTCCAAGTAAGAATGTGTTTTTACCATTTTCAAATTTAATGTATTTTTATTTTTAAATTATAATT
The DNA here is from genome assembly GCA_023105745.1 of Austropuccinia psidii. Taxonomy (NCBI): domain Eukaryota; kingdom Fungi; phylum Basidiomycota; class Pucciniomycetes; order Pucciniales; family Sphaerophragmiaceae; genus Austropuccinia; species Austropuccinia psidii. The sequence continues at coordinate 16,654,403 of JALGQZ010000009.1, read as the reverse complement.
AGATTTTTGGTTATGTATATAAATTCAGATTTTTATTTTAATTTTTATTTGAATAATGTAAATAAACTTATTTTATTTATGTTTGTATATCAGTTTTTTGTTTGTGGTCTTTTGGGTATATGAAAATACATCTAAGGCTCACATTCCCTCCCGCCAAAAAAAGAATATTACTTTTTAATGTTGTTATTTCTAGTATTTCTGAATATTCTGAGAAGTTTGGTAGCTTCAGGTATGTCCTTTTTGTTTACCCATTCTTCTTCACAAGTTGGGTCACTGTACCTAAAAAGGTATTCCCTTACTTTTTTGGTTCTCAATTTTCTTTCTTTAAGAACTTTAGTAATCTTCTTAATACCAGATGTCTCAATAGGAGGCATAACTTGAGGAACTTCATTCCTCAAGGGGAACGTTTCAGAATCACTAGATTTATATGGCGTTATCAAGCTCACTGGACATGTAGTATGCTTATTACTAAGCTCTTCAGATAATTCTACTTCAACAGAATTTTCTCCATGGAGGGCTTTAGTAACAAACGGTCCTGCAAAGGAGCCTTTGAGCTTTTTACATTCTTTGATGTTATTGAAGTTCGTGGTGGATACTAGTACTAAATCCCCCACTTTGAAATTTGGAGTGGCCTGTGATTTTTCCCATTTCTCTTTAGCACATGAAAATGAATCTTCCATGCGTCTTACTGCATGCTTTCTAGCTCTTTCTAGCATGACGTTGAAGCTGGCAGCTGTAAGATGTATTTCAAGAAGATTGTTTCTTAAAGAATCCTGGGGTAACTTGGGATTCCATCCCATTTCTAGAATAGCAGGATTTTGATTGGTACTGAAAAGGATTGGTGTCTTATATTCCAGTTTTAATGCTGGTAGAAGATTACACCAATCATGAGTGAATCCATCACAATATTTTAATTCAAGGCCATATGCACAAAGCCCTCTCACCATGTCTTCCAAGGTTTGTATCATCCTTTCAGCTAAACCATCAGTTCGTGGGTGGTAGGCTGTAGAGAAAGACAATTTAGTGCCAAAATAATTGGTGAAGATTTGTCCACAGTGCTGAAGTGAATTTGGGATCCCTGTCACTAATGATATTTGTGACTATGCCAGTCCATGATACTACTCTATTGCATATCAGAAGAGCTGTATCCATGGCTGTATCATCTTTGTGACATGGTAAAAAGATTGGAGTTTTACTGAATCTGTCTACAATCACTAGGCAAGCATTATAGTTTCTGTCACCTCCTGGTGGTAGGGCAGTTACCCAATCCATATGAACAATTTCCCAAGGTCTGCTGGGTTCTTGGATTTTGATCATATTTCCAAGTCTTTTGCCTGTGGGTTTACTTGCCTTTTTACATCTGTCACAGGTTTTGCAATACTCTGCAACCTCTTTCTGCCACATTGGCCACCATATGCAGGTATTTATTTTTTCTCTTGTTCTGTCTTCAGGAAGATGTCCTTAAAAGGGGCAGTAATGGCATTCTTTCAGTACAAGATTGATTAATGACCTGCCCACAACTGTCATGACACATGTGTGCTTGGTCCTGTGGTCAATTATACCATCCAGCAGGTGAAATCTTCCTTCATCATAAGATTTCCTTCATACTTCATCCAAGGCATGTATTAGAGAATTGTCTTTACAGTCTTTGTTAAGTAATTGGCATAAGATGCTACAATCCCTATCTTGAGTGTAACTGTTTCTTACTTCTTCAAAGAGGGTAGTGTTCAAGTCTGTAATACTTATTCCTTCTATTGGTATCTGTGGGGGAGCTTCTTCTGGCACATAAGCAGGATTATCAATATTATTTGGCAATGCCCATCTGCTCAGTCCATATGCATTCTTATGAGTATTCTCATCTTTATAAACAATAGTAATATTGCCCCTATACTCTTGTATGGCTATTTGCCATCTGACCATAAGTCTGTTGGGTGTTTTCATGTTTAAAAGTGATTTAACAGACGTAAAATCTGTTATTACTTCAAAAACACATCCTTCCAGAAAGTAATTGAGTTTTTTAACCGCCCAAACAAGGCATAAACATTCCATCTGACTTGCTCCATATATGGCTTCATTTGGTTTGATTTGCCTGGATATGAAACATATGGGTCCTTCCACAGGTTTATCATTGATAATTTGAACTTGATGAAGTGCAGCACCAAGTACATCTCCTGATGCATCAATCACCAGGGCAAATCTCGTGTCAATCGTCGGCGATTGACTTCACGTCAAGCAAACGTCAAGCAGGATAAAAGTCAAGCTCACGTCAAGCAAAACTCAAGCGAACGTCGAGCACACATCCTACTCTTGTCTTACACCAAATCCTGTGACATCCACCAATATTGGTTCCCCTGTGCCTTCAACTCAGATTCCTCACCACCTGATCATCCCGCAACCGTCCAATGGTTGGTAAAAATTACACAAGACCCGCCTGTTTGCAAAAACACACATCAAAGAGGTCCTTCAGCCAGTCTTGATGTAGGCGGGGGGTTTGACTTCACCAGGTCATCCATAAAAGGACTCCGCCTGAGCGGGATTGTCGTTTTGCAGGTGACACTGGTAGGGCCCGCCGCACAATACCGCATGTGCGTGTGCGGGTGCGCATGCGTGTGTGGGTGCGTGTGCATTGGCGTGTGCGGGTGCGGGTGCGCTTGCGTGTGCATTGGCGCGTGCGGGTGCGGGTGCGCAAGGGTCGCTTCCCCTTCCTACATGATGATGGCGCCGTTAGAAATTTTGGCGGGGGGTTTGACTTCACCAGGTTGTCCATGAAAGGACTCCGCCTGAGCGGGATTTTTGTTTTGCAGGTGACACTGGTAGAGCCCGCCGCACAATACCGCGTGTGTGGGTGCGGGTGCATTGGCGTGTGCGGGTGCGCTTGCGTGCGCAAGGGCCGCTTCCCCTTCCAACATGATGATGGCGCAGTTAGAAATTTTGGATGCTGTGAAAGGTGAGTGTGTGGGTCATTTGATCATTGAACTTGGCTTATTCACACTGTACCCAATGTCAAAATAGTAAGTTCTTTGTGGCAATGTGAAATAATGGGCTTTGCTTGTCACAATGGCATGTCTCCGTCACTAAATTTTGAGGCAGTTATTTCACTAGCAAAATTGCTAATGAATCTGAGATATTTGCATTTCTGTAGAGTAAATTTCATGAAATAACGGCTTTATCATTACAAGCAGTACACATGACAGAACTTTGTTATCATACAATCCACAGTTACCTTCTATTTCTTCTTCAGATATAATCAAGTGTCCATCATCAAAACCAACAGCTTTATAAATGTTCAGATGCGGCCAATCTGGTAAGAAATTCACATCAATCTTCAAAGTTTTTAAGATCAGAAAGTTATTGTTCAGTATGCTAGATGGCTCAGAGACTTTAAAAATGCTATTAATAATACCAAAGCGTCGTGAGTTGCCCCTCAGAAAACATATCACACTGTTGCTGACATTTTTGGATTCAGTTGAAAATATATTGTTCCCAATATTAATGTTTGAAACTGGAAAATACCAAGGTGAGACAATCCTTGAAGTGATATGACTTGTGGATTGCACGGTAGCGTCTAAGCTGATCCAATCAACTATTTCCCTTGTTGCATGAAAATTCTGTAAGTACTCAACCAGGCAATCATAATTTTCTTGGTCATGGCGGGATTGTTTGTTATATTCATGGTCATTGAACAGGGCAGGTGGCTGTGATTCGAAAAGCTGTTTTATTTCACATGGCACGGATGGGGATTTCAGGAGAACGGAAAGGTTGGAACATCGACAGATATGTTGAAGTAAGGTTTTATCTATATCATCTATTTAGAGTTGCAAGAAGTTAATCTTATTCAGTTCAGGTGTTTAATCAATGTGAATAGATTTATCTTATTAATTGACGTACATATTGTGTTATTTGTTGGCATTTTTGCAAATACTCCAATCAAGCCCTCATAACCCCATGTGGCTGAGGCTTGTGCTGGGCCCCAACGTTGGAAGAGTTCGGGAATATGGTCAGCAAAATGATGATTTGGTTTACTTTTCTGTTTTGGGAACAGGAGTTGATTGGAAAGGCAGAATTTTTTCCAATGTTCAGCAAATGCAGTCGCATCTCCTATTGAAACAGTCCAACTTGTGGCAATGTTGATAGCACTAATCAAATGGAATGTATTCTTGGTTAGTTCATTTCCAAGTTCTTCTGACTGACCCATTTGCCTTTGAATGTTGGCGGATTGGTGTACATCTAATGAAATCTGTTGACTGAGCATTAAAAATGGAATATAGACCTTATATAAGAGAGCCCATTCAGCGGCTTTTAAGCTACCATGAGAGGGGGAACCCATGTTGGGAGGTACTCTTGTCCATGATGAGGGAATTATTGTCTCAGATATGATTTGTCGGAGATGCTCCAGAGCCTCACCCTTGATCTGGTGATCACTCAGTGCAGTGATATCCAATTCAGAGGGGATTTCAGAAGTGGGGATGTAATAGGCATCAAATGAAGGAATCTCCGCAGAACCACTAGATGGATGTTCTGTGTTAGGGGTGGGCATTGGGAAGGAGGTTTTTCGGGTGGAAGTAGTGGGGAGTGGCTCATTTATTATTTTTGCTGCGTCTCTTCTCAGGGAGCTGGCCTCTCTCAATGTGATTTTATCAAGAGAGCTGTTGGAGGTCATGGAATCTGAGTCTGAACTGTTGGTGTCATTGGATTTCCTGCGGGACCTGAGGTAAATTTTTGATTTGGACTCTGGAATGCACAATTTGAAAGTTGCATGATCCTTCAAAATTCCAAGTATTAAATTATGCATTATGTCAAGATTAACCATTCTGGTGGCATCCCAATACGGAAGGTCTTCTAAAATTGAATATCACACTCCATACTCAGAGAAAATTGCTTGTCTTTGTTGTGGGGTTGCCCGAAGCCATTTGGCAATGGTTGATTTATGATTTTGATATGAGCGTGTGTAGTGAAATTGAGGACCAATTTCTTCAATTTAAGCTTTGTGAATTGTGCCAAAATTACAAAAGTGGTTGCCTGAATGGGAAAGAAATCCAGTAAGCTTGCGCATGGCAACCACATCCGCAATGGCTGTGAGAATGGTAACATGGATAAAGGATCCTGAAGGACCTGTTGAGGTGGGTGAAAAATGGTAACCTTGCCATAGCTCTCTGAGCTCTTTGATGAGTGGCATTAATAAATAATTCAATTGAAGGGAACTTGGCTCCTTCGGACCAGGGATTATTCCTGCAACATAGACATTCTCTGGCTTCAATCTTTCACTTGGGGGGAGATTAAGACAAATAAGCATGATAGGTCCAATGCTGGCCAACCGGGTGGACTTTGCATTCGCATTAAACCAGTCCACATAAATGGAGAAGGCCAATGCACCAGGAATGGACATGAATGGGGGGTCATGGATATTTCTAGTGCCAGTGAAGCGTCTCCAGAACAATCCATCCCAGACGTCACATTTTGGGGAATCTTCGGGAGTTTGGGATTGTTGATGTTGATGCAGAATTTCCATAATTCCAGCCCGCTGGAGAAATCTGGAAAGCCAATTTTTGAATGGTTGATAAATGAAATGTTTTGTTGGTATAAATTTTTGCTTCATGTTGGTGGTGTTTTGGGTATGGGCTTCAAATGAATAGATGAATTTGCCTAATGATTGTGTGCAAGAGGGATCATGATCATTTGGGTCATTATGGCGTTGACAGTGGGGTTGGTCAGTTGTGACTGATTCAGTAAGGCCATTAAGAGAGAAACATTGAGGACAACATATATAGTTTTGAATCACTGGCTCCAATTGGAGATGTTCAAATATGGTACTCAGATCTTGAGGTATATGGAATGCAGGAATGGGGGGACCACCGGAGCTTGAGATGCTGGACTTGATCAGCAGGTTTAGGGCGGGGTGGAGAATGCGTGAAGCCCTGCGGGGTATATTATACCTTAATGATAGAATGGCAGATATTATCATTCCAAGGTCTTGTGGAGGAAGGGTTTGACTGCTGCTGTATGGTTTCTGTGCAATTGAATTGAGCCCCGGTGCTGTGGAGAAGATGCTTTGGGCCCATGGTGGTGAATAATCAGCTGGGAATGTTTGATCCAATAGAAGTTGTGGGCACTCAGATCCTGATGCAGAAGTAGGGATGTTTGGAAGAGATTTGGGTGCAATGGTTGATTTGAGCTTTTTAATGTGCTGTTTATATTGGAAAGGTGTGAAGGCAACTCCAGGCCTATCACCCTCAGGGGAAGAGTGTGTTTGAGTTGAGCAGTGTTGACACATGCATATACGCATTGAGGAATAGCGGCGGGTTGTCATTGTTGCAGGAATTGGGAGTACGGTTGGTTTGTGTATAAATATCTGTGGCTGATGTGAAAGTGTTTAGGAGTGTTATTAATTGGCAAAAAAATCGAGTGAGTATTTGTTAAGGGGGAGATGATTTGAGCCATCTGAGAATTTTATCCCATTTGTAATGGTGTGTGAGCTGCAGCTGATGGAGTGTAACATGTCTCATCTGGATGGCGGAATTGGTTAGGAGTTTAATTGTGTAAAATGCCATGCTGCTCAATGCTCATACATATACTATTTTATTTACACATGGCGATACTGCGGTTTTGACCCTTGAGGGGTGTTCCAATAGGGATGTGTCAACATTGATTTGAGGGGATTGACATTCAAACCATGTACGCTGGCACGCCATCGTACATGGCTTAAACCTTATTACAGACATAACGATATAACTCTATTACATAAAAGGTTGGAGTGCACCTAAAGTCTTGGTATTTGGTTTGAGTGCAGCAGGCTTTTAATTGGTTGGAGTGTGATTTGGATTGTTTTGCCTTTCTTGTAAAGGTGATGTCTCTTTTGTGGGTAAATCCTTCATGAATATACCCCTTTACAGATGTACAATGCTGTGGAATTTCAATGCATATATTGGCAGTTTGGATAATTCACAAAATGTGACAATGGGGAGGCAGAAATGTTACCAAATATGATTACTCATGGATGATGGGTCCCCTTTGAGATCAAGGAAATATTACATTATATGGTGGTAGGCCGTGCCGGGTGGTTTCCGATAAAAGCGGAGGAGCTCAAGAGGAGGCAGGGAGGATTCTCCTAAAAAGAGGCTTATTGGACTTTCACGCAACACTTAGTTCCAACTATTCATAGAATTTCTCTATTCTAAATTTGAAAAGATTTCATCTCATATCACTCTATTTTATCATAATACTGAGGTGTTTTATCTAGTTAAAAATATTAGTGTACTTTTTTGGCCCTTATGTCATCTTTCAAGTCACATAAATCCCGCTCAGGTTCTGTTCATGACTCAAATAGTGAATCTAGCATAGAATATGTTCAAACACAGTCACCATTGAGCCCCAACATTCCTCTCACAACCCCTATCGCATCCTCAATGAATGTATCAGGTCTTAACATTGATGTGGGCAATCCAAAGGCTCCAACTTCAAGCACTTGGTCGATACCAAATATTTCCGTCACTCCAATTCCCCCGAATCCCACTAATACACAAACGCATGTGTCTCAGGGGCCAGAAGGCACATCTCAAATCTCATCACACGCTAATCCCCAATCAAAATTTCCACGTGAGTTCCTCCTTAATCCCGGTCTGAATCCAGTCGCATCCCAGGATCCCTTTGGCCAAAGTAAACAGCCAACCCTCAATATTCCATCAGGATCTCAGGTTCATGTGGGTGATGAAAGGCGCGTGGATGGGGGGCCACAAAAAAGACCATTGGAGAATGTAACTTGGAGTGGTCTGTCGGAGGGAAATCCAGGATTGACGCTTCATCAAAGTAAGTCATTTTAATTTCGGAGTATAACCTTTTTCACAATTTGATATGTTTGTTTCATGGGTTAGATATGGCACCTAAAGGCAAGTCAGTCCGATCTCAGGAGCCAATTGAAGATTGTGAGTATGACCAGTCTTCATTAATTTTTTGATGTGTTAACTGATGATGTGCATGGCAGGTGATGAACTTTATGCATCTTCACCTCTGGTCCATAAAGAGAAAGTCACTGGATGTCATCATCCATATTCCTCCAAACCAAGAACAGCTCATGCCAGTTCATCAAGAGAAAAAATGGTGGATGATGAGGATGAGAACATGTCTCCGACTCAAATGGAAACAAATGATGAAGCAAGGAGTGACAATTTCACGGCGCATGATCATGGCACTCAGTCAAATAATGAGTTCACCCATCCTCAAATGCCCCTTGCCCAAGTATGCTTGAACAATCCGAGGTCAGACAGCAAAGGAACCAGGCTTGTAAAGCTCACAATTTGGTGAAACGTGCAAGCCAGAAGGAGCAACAAAAATGGCTGAAAGCAGAACTTCCAGAGAATGTCCATGGAATGAGATCAGCAGTACATGCACATTGCCTGTTCCTACTCAAAGTTAGGGATAAGGATTTTTCCTCACTACCAGCACCACCAAGCACAGAAGGGCGTGAAATTGCAATTCAAGTGGCTGGTCATCTCGGATATGTCCCCGAGGATGTTTTCAATGAGCCATCAACACAGGTTCAGTCTCAGGGTTTCCAAAGCTACTGCGAAAATGAGCTCCACAAGCTAGGACTAAAGCGATTCACTTGGGACTGGGAGAGCTCATGGCAACATCCGTTCAATGAGCTGATGTCTATGGTGTATTACCGTACATTCCGTCTTGCACTGGTCAGCACCGAGTATCATCATTACTGTTGGAACAAGGATCATAATAACTATGGGGTCGTGGCGGCTTTAATGGAGCGATATTTCACTTATTTGAAAAGAGAATGGAAGTCTATTCAAAAGGATGCCGAGTATTTGGTTAAAAAGAAGGAGAATCAAAAGCTCGCAAAGATTCGTCAAAGGGTTAGTTAATGTATCTCTTTTTCATTGGGAGCAAAGACTGATGATGATCTACTTCATTATGTGCAGACCTGTGAGCGCCGTCGTGAATGGTGTGATACGGCTAAATTTCCCATTCTAGCATCACAATTCAATGACCCTCGAGTATGTTCAGATACTGAGGAGGTACTGGAAAATGGCCGTCAAGTTTACCGCAAAGTGGGATTACGCTGGCACTCCCAGTTATTTAATGAATTGGTATTAAAAATGGATCGAGACATAGAGTTTTGTAATTGCATTAAAAAAAAGGGTAAAAAAACTATTGATAGATTGCCAGAATTACGATTGACAGATGATGGTGATATTCCGGAAGGCTTATCATTTCAGGTATTTGATCAAGATTGGCTCAAAGGCTGTAGTAAGATGCAGACTAGCGCCCTCAAGATACTTGACATGCCAGTTATTAGGCCGAATGGTGATGCTCTGCAATAACTTAGTAATATAAGTGTATAGCACCGTTACAAATTAACATTTTGTGAATTATTTGTAAAGGTGTAATACAATCTGAGTATTAATCCTTAAAGATGCAACTTGCTAAATATGTCAGAATATAGACAATATGAGTTGGACTGTATCACCGTCTCCCTTAGAAATAATACTCTATTGCTCATTTTCATTGAGAAAATATTGAAGGAGTTCGATTCAACTCATGGTGTTCATAATTGTGGACCCATGCCAGGGTAAACAAGAGTTATCAACTTGGTCAAACACAAATTATATAATATCAGTAAGGCTCACGCAGTTAATGATTTTTTCTTTTCTTGGACCTATTGGTGTTTGGAAAATGGCATTTCCATAAGGAAGGATTTTAGAATAGCAATACAATTAGGGTCAAAGATGATCTTGAAAGGTACCTTCCGCATGTTGACCTCAACTGAATGAGGAGTGATATAGTGGATGACCTTTACAGGTTGTTGTTGGCCAATACGATGGAGTCGATCAACAGCCTGAGCCTCAATGGCTGGGTTCCAATTGGGCTCCTGGAAATGTGGATGTCAGGGGCCGCAAATCAGGGCAGAATTTTGGGGGTCCCCTCACCATTAAATAGACCGTATTAGCACAAGTTATATTGAGGCCAGTTCCAGCTGCGGCAATGGATGCAATCAGTACTTCACATTCAGGATTATTGAAGAAATTCTCCAGTGCCTTCTCCTGTGCTCGTGCTGTAATTGTTCCATCAATTCGTGCTGAAAGGATAGAGTGATGGGCAAGGGCAATACCAATTCTACAATATGAAAAAGTCAGATGGATTCAATTGGTAATGGATGCATATTAGAATTAACGCACAAATCTAGAAATTGGGTCCATTGGGAGTAAACCACCAATTTGGTTGGACCACACCTTGTTTTTTTGTTCTTCATTAAGCTTTGTAGGAGGTGTGCAATTTTACTACTTGTCATGCATTTTTCGACATCCACAATAGTTCGTGTGATTGTTGGCGAGTTATCCTGAGTGCTCCTGCCCTCGGGGTCTTCCAAATCCGCCTCCACAATTGTGTTAAGCATGATGTGATGGTTACAACATATTCACAGCTTATTAATATTTCTGAAAAACTCTCCTGGTCCTTTGCTTTTGGATGATAGGAATTCTTCATATAATATGGAATATTCTTGCTGCATGGTCGGGTTGAGTGGGAGCAGCTCATAATGATGGCTAATAGTGGGGAGGGATTCGAGATGTGTGGTTTTGGTGCGGCGCAAACTTGAATGCCGCAATGCCAAATGCAAGATATCATTGCAACCTTTGGAAAGACTACTCAGGATGAATGGTGACCAGTTATCTTGATTGGCGCTCTGGGGTTGAGTGATGAATGATATTATGCCCAAAAGGTCATAAATGGTGTTGTGAATAGGTGTGCCCGTTAAACATATTCGGCGGGATGAAAGGAGGCTATTGATGGCATGATGAGTGGCAGTGTATTGAGAGCGAATATAGCTATAAGATGGGGCAAGGGTTATTGGATATAAAAGGTAATTTGAATCATTTAAGATCAGACACTCACTGTGCTTCATCCAAAATTACACGATGCCAATTGATTTGAAAAATGAATGATGTAGAGGTATTGGTTTGCTTAAATTCTTGGGTGACAGTATTGTAAGAAGTGATGATGATATCATATTTTAAGATGTTGTCTTTGGATAATGAGTGACGAGTGGGACCATGGTAGATTTTGGAATGCAGCGCTCCAGCCTGAGCATGCTTGGATATTTCTGATTGCCAGTTGGTAATTAAGCGAGGGGGGCAGATGATCATGGTGGGCGTGGAGCGATGGGGGTTTGCAATCATCCGCTCATTGGAGGTACCAATTAGAGCAATGGCCTGAATGGTTTTACCTAATCCCATATCATCCGCGAGCAGTCCTCCAAGAGGGGTATTGGTCGAAAGGGATTCAAATGAGCTAACGACCTCGTTTGTAATGATGTGCCTGGCATTGAAAGTGGATCCTGGGGGTGAGGTGGCCCAAAGGTTATGGGCTGATTGGCCATTGGGGATTTCTCGATCCCAGAGAAAAGCTAGTCCGGTCTTTTGATGAGGGAGGAGGGGGGTTTGAATAATGGCATGGGGGGGGTCATCATGGGGAGGTCTGATCCACTGGGTAATTGTATCAGTTTTTGCTTGGAAATCAATGATGAAACAGCAGGATATGAAGCTTGCGTTGAGTTTGAAGCAGGAAATGATGGAGTAAAAAGTTGACATTGACTATGAGTATTACAGTCATATTCTTTGGGCATTTTAAGGTTGAAATCTTGTGTTCGAAAGCTTTCCATTATGAATAAAAGGTTTGGATACCATGTGAAGAACATCAATGCTAGATTGGGTTTCTGAGATGAGGAGGGATCATTTGCATCAGTCATAAATACTGCCTCAACGAATAATATTTGAGTAGGATTGGATTGGCAATTTTCAATCCATGCCCCACCAAGACCACAGTGCATGAAAGTTTTTGGTGCCCCAAGGAATGGTATCAACATTTTGGAAAGGGTTGCAGGTAGAGAGCCAATAGCACGCTGGTGATTGGGGAGATAAACAAATATGTTGTGTTGATTGTGCCATATGATAATCCAAGAAGCTAAGTGGGAATTCTCAGGATTTAAGGCTATATCACTATTTATTGGAATACGAATATTAATCATCCCAATGCAAAGTGGTTGTGAAGGGGTTGACATGATGGCTATTTTAAATTATTTGGGGACAGTTGGAAATTACATGATTGGGAGGGGTTAGCTAAACGGAATGAAGACAAATAGGCGCAGATGGGGGACTTATATGAGAGGCAGCAATGGGGTCAAGGGGGGATGGCCTGTGGTTACGTGCATGGTCTTGATGGGGATGGGCCTCTTGGGCTCATAATTTTCATATCTGATTTGGGGCATATATCAAGGCAAGGTGGCCAAAATGTGGGTGCACCGATATGACTTCTGGATCTGCAGCAAGGTACAAAACCCTTGGTGGAACAAGGTTGACATTAACATATCCAAAATTGGGTGGGTTGTAGCAACTTATTGTGGAGGGCATATCAGAGGCATGCAGTCATGTTCACTGGTGTGACAGTGAATATGGATGCATATATATCTTCCCCAGGTTAATTGTAGCACAGGGACCTACTGGGCAATGTTGGCCGTTTCAAAGGGCAATCTCACTGTGGGGATGTTTGTGTGTGGGCGGGTGAGATATGTTCGGTGGTGTGCCACCAAACATGACTTTGGTTTTGCGTGAAGGTTTTTGATGACTGATTCCAACTAGGCTTCAGGGGGGAAGTGTGGCATGATCCAAATCTACATTCACCCCTATTGCGTTTGAGGAGGCTACTATTCTCCAGAGATTGGGATCACGGTCTTTGCCTCACGCGTGTACAAAACTCCGGAGAAAGAGGCCACCCACCCAAGGGAATTTCTGGCTGCAAGCCAGGGGCCACAACTTGCGCGGGGCGTGTGAGAACGTGAAGAAAATTACCCGTGTGTCACATGGTGGAATGTGATCTACAACTTGCCAGTATTAATCAGTCTTTCAACCGGTTTAATAGCCTTTTCGGCAAGAGTTCCCTTTGCTGAGGTCTGGCAGACAGCATTGTGACAATAAACCGGTTACCAACGTCATGGGTTCGATTCCGGTTGGAGACAAGGAGGGGTCTCAATCAAACAACCAGAAATCGCTGGGTTTTCCGCTCCATTGGCGTACAAGGGTTCCGCCCCTTGGGGGTTCCTTGTAGGCTCCTGTTGTGACTAATGTAACTCCATGAGGGTCACATGGGTAATACCATCAGTTACATGCACTTCGGGACGCAGTGCTCTAACCCCGGGGGTACTGTCACATGGTGGAATGTGATCTACAACTTGCCAGTATTAATCGGTCTTTCAACCGGTTTAATAGCCTTTTCGGCAAGAGTTCCCTTTGCTGAGGTCTGGCAGACAGCATTGTGACACCGTGGTGGGAGATACCCACGCAAACATAACCAGCCTCAGCAATCATAGGCTGGGATTATTCTGATGTGGATGAGGCTGAAGCAAATCCACACTGATTGGCCTCAGGTTTCCACGCGCAAGCAGGTGAGCGTCTGCAGTCAAGCTGACCACCCGACCAAGAAACTAGCCGGTCGGAACACTGGCAGTAAAATGTCTTCCAGGTGTGTGAAAGTTGCCTGTGTATGACCCGTTGGGGGGTGCGTATGAAAGCGTGTGGCTGCCCGACAATGAGCACGCGCAATGAACAAGCAGGGCCAGTCCTTGTTGGCCCCGACAATGGCACCGGAGTGAATCCACTGTTTGTGTATTACCCAAATAATAAGTCATCCCATTATGACCCACTTTCATTAACTCGGATTACACCTGCGTCTATGCCATTGTTAGGCAGAGCTCTGCAAAAAGGTGCACCAAAGGGATGCAGTTGAGATATATGACTCAATGGCTTGACGTGATTTTCATGTTACATTGCTGAACAGCTTTTGCTCTGCCCCGCAGCATACATTTACACAGGTGTACTGCGTACTACAGTGTTGGCTGTACAGATCAGGAAGGTGTTATACTACTTGAGCCTGCATGCATATAGCGAATGTGCATGCACCTTCCGATCGTTTGCATATACGTAGCTCATGTGCCACATGCTCAGCATTGTGTTTCACCCGATTTGCACACGCAAGCTGAGCATATCATGGTCAAAAGCACCGTGTGAAAGTGCTCAGTAAAGCCATGGAATGAACTATTTTTGCAATAGTTCATTGGAAGGCTCAGTTTGGAGCACTTCACCAAAGCGTGTGAAATGCTGCAGCTGGCTGAAATGTCACCCGATGCTGTGCCAAATGCTCAGATTGTGGGCATACAAAAACGACCGAGCAATGGCTCAGCATGGTGCATTTGATATTTTTATATCAATAGTTCAATCACTGTGCCATTAAAATGTTCAGCCACTGAGCATTTCAATTATGACCCGAAAGCAAACCTGAGCAATGGGTTGAGGCAAGCTCACGCTGTATTCACTTGTGTTACAGCCCCCCCCTTTGTTCACATACTATTACCAGGCCATACGGCGGGTAATATTGCCGTGGTCACTTGTGACCAAATGCACCAGGTGCATTTCTGCATGGGTCACTTGTGCATTCCACCCACAATGCACATTTAACAAGGGCCTCACGACCACCCTCCCGGGTGATCGGGTGGCTATTTAAGGAAAGAAAGGGGATTTGACTCAGCTTGACAATTTAATAAATTGCAATACTCAGCGGTGCATTTGATATTGTTATATCAATTGTTCAATTACTGTGCAATTAAAATGTTCAGCCACTGAGCATTTCAATTATGACCCGAAAGCAAACCTGAGCAATGGGTCGAGGCAAGCTCACGCTGTATTCACTTGTCTTACAGCCCCCCCTTTGTTCAAAGACTATCACCAGGCCAAAAGGCCGGTGATCTGGCCCCGGTCACTTGTGCATTGTACCCACAATGCACAATCAATAAGGGCCTCACGACCACCCTCCTGGGTGATTGGGTGGCAATTTAAGGAAACAAAGGGGATTTGACTCAGCTTGACAATTCAATAAATTGCAATACTCAGCCAGACCCCCATTGTTCTTCTGCCTCACGCGAGCATTTCACTTCTCAGTTGCAGCATTCGCTGAGACTCAGCTTCAATTTTGCCCACACGCCTTGAAGCTGAGACTTTTGCGGGTGCTGCAACTGCTGAGATCGTCTCAGCTTCACCATGGTATGAAAGACCATCTTCACACGACACGCACTTCACTTTCTTTCTCACCTGCTCCACTTCGTTCAACCTCACCCGCGTTTGTCCTTCTTGTGCGTATTCCCCTTCGTCTTCCTGCCTTTCGCACTCCACGAAATCCACTTCCCTTCCTTTTGCCTGTTTGTTTATTCTTCTGATCCGGTCAGAACCTCCCTTCTATCCACCTCGTGCGTTACCTCTTTTTTTAACTTTTGTCAACATTATGTACCAATATTAATATTTTTCTTTCTTCACGACTTCCTTCCAGACTTTTAAAAACTTCCGACTAGAGCGTTTTTAATTTGGTTCCGTTTTAAATTTATATAATTCATTGTATGTCATCCTTTTCTTTCTTGATTGCTTACTTTCTATTCAGTTACTAACCCCAATTTTTTTGTTTTTAGATGTCGTGAACTTTATGCACCAAGCGGGGTATCCCCTGCATTCGTTCCTCAACGACGAACGACGCTTGTGATGCTTGCCGACAAGCACACAAGAAATGTTTGTTTGTTGTCCGCCCCTTCCGACCACGAGGCCAGAAGAGTTCTCGCCCAAGACGCCCTCGCAAGGACTCCTTTGTGGTCGACGATGATGAAACCATTTCCGAGCATGAATGGACGCCGGGCCCCCAAACAGGCCAACGGGAACGATTCCGGACGATTAGCCCTGTCCCCTCCAGTATCTATTTGTCCACTCCCCCTCCTAGGCCACCATCCAATGGTCACTTCACTCCTCGACCGGAGCGAAGTGATTATCCGGCCGATGAAGGATGGCGATGGCGAGAGGACATTGGAGCTTGGGCTGATCGTCACCATGTCTTGTCACCGATGGGATTCAAACGCCAAGGTAAGTTTTCTTTCTCCTCCTTATGTCATTTCTCTTCACGCAATAATACTGAATTTTTTCCATTTCTCATAGAACAAAACCCCCCGAATCCCCCCCAACAAGACTCTCCCGTTCCTAGTTTGCCTCGCGAGCAAACCTCCCGGCAGCCCACTCCAGGCCCGAGTGGCACCCAATGGTCTGAGGAATTATTCCGCGGTAAGCAGCCAAAGTTTCATTTCATTTTCACTTTCACTTTCGAGTCGAGTGAACTGACTCTTCCTCCTTTTTTAGAACCCTCCCGAGCCGAAGAGCCACCTATTCCTGGCCAAAGTCCAATGTCCCAACAACCTGAGGACGATACGACTCGTGAGCCAGAATGTGAGGTGGCTCCTACGCAATCCACAGAGGAAGCTTATGGTAAGTCACCCCTCCTTTCTCTTCGATCCACATCCACTTTTCCTCATTTTTTCTTTGACCGTCTCCAGATCTTCCCGCCACTCCTCGCTTGATAATCATCATCGACAATACGCCTGTGGGATCCCCAATTCCCCCTTCTTCTTACCCGACTCACCCACCTTCCCCTTCCATTCCCCCCCCTCCACTCCAACCCCGGTTCCCTCCCAAGAGATCCCTTCCAGTGCCCCCAAGAACCCCAATGCCTCCTCCCCCCGGTGCCAAGCTCCTCTCATTCCCACGATGACGCTCGCCAGGAATTCACCGACCTGCGACCGACCCTAATGATTACTCGAGCCATCGTCCACGATTCGATCAACCAAATCTTGTTGGAGCATCATTGCTTGCTCCACATGATTCCTTTCGTGGATGCAACTCATCGAAATGAGATGCACCGGGAATTCCGGGACGAACTAAACTGCCTCCTTGCCCAGGCACTGGAGGCTTATTCAAAGGAGGACATAACTGGGATAGTCTCCAAATTCCTTGAAAAATAAAAATTTAAAAAAAATAATCCCATTATTTCCACTTTTTATGATTTGTAATACTTTCTTTTAAATAAATTATCATTTGTAATCAATTATTATTATGTTCAAATTCTATTACATTCTTTGTTCACGTAAAAATTACTTATTTCCTCCTTAGAAAAAAACCCTGATTGCATGAGAATTATTTTTGTAAGTGCCCCACCAAGAGTTTGAGTGAGTATTTGTTTTCGTGAACCTCTTTTTCTCAAAATGCGCCAATAGTTGCCGTTATCCTCTCCTATATTTTCTTCTTCCATGGTTTAGAGCCATACCCATTCTTAACTGTAAAAAAGCAGGAGGTTCCCGTATGTGAGCAATCCAGTCCAGATTCGTGAAACATGGCCTTTCCTATGGTCACAAGCTATTAATCTTACTCATGTATTGAATTGTTTAAATTGTCTGGAACCTTCACAAGCGTAAGGATTGGCGTGTGACTTCTCAGGAGGCTGCACAGGCATAAGGATTGGCGTGTGAATTGTTGGGAGCCTGCACAGGCATCAGGATTGGCGTGTGAATTGTTGGGAGCCTGCACAGGCATAAGAATTTTTCAGCATTGTTGGCAACCCTCCCATGCGTAAGGATTGGCGTGTGAATCATCGGAAGCCTGTACAGGCGTAAGGAATTTTAGCACTTTTGGGACCCTTCACAAGCATAAGGATTGGCGTGTGAATTGTTGGGAGCCTGCACAGGCGTAAGAATTGGCGTGTGAATTCTTGGGATCCTGCACAGGCCAAGAAAATTTCAGCATTGTGGAGAAGCTTCACAAGCGTAAGAATTGGCGTGTCAATTGTCGAAAGCCTGTAAAGGCGTAAGGATTGGCGTGTAAATTTTCGGGAGCCTGCACAGGCCCAAGGATTGGCGTGTGTAGCGTTGGCACCCCGCATAGGCGTAAGGAACTTTTAGCATTGTCAGAACCTGCACAAGCATGAGGATTCGCATGTGAAGCATTGGCATCCTGGACAATAGCAACAAACCAGGACAGATGTACGATGGCATGCCACCGTACATAATCCACTTCACCCCTTTTTCATGTCAGACACCCCATCTCCCGCACTAGAATCCATCCAATCCTCGTGTATATTGTCCTCTGCCTTACCCCACCATTACTTACCCAACACACATGCAAATCTCCTCATTCTTTGAATCGGCATGAGATTGTATTACCATCCCTGATTTGATAGCCTGCTCTCTCGGCAATCTCATAATAGCCATGGCTTTTTTGCCGCATTATTTTTGCTAACCTGCTTGAGCATTGTGCGGACATACCCACTAGTGTCGTGCTTTCGTTGTCCTGTGCTGGATCAGTATAATGAACAAATGTACTACTGGCCCACACTACCTGAATGAGCCCATGACATGCGGATATATCAATCCAAAAATGCTCATTTGGGAAAATCAATTTTCCACCTGTACACCGCTTTGACGCATCTCTTTGAATTTGGCCGGTCCACTTATCAGCTTGAAACCACCATCCTGAAGCATACAGCGATGCATCCTTCTCAACATGAGGTGCGTTTTTGAATCCATTCATGGTGAAAGTGAGTGCGGAAGCGAACTCGAATGCACCCTGATTTGCCGGAATATTGCCTTCATAGTTGACTTGATCAAAAGACAGAACCCCCAATGAATTGTAGGAATGTTGAATCTTCTCAAATAAATTATCCCCAACATATCGTAAGGATTGACCTAGAATGCAACCCACCGAGCTAAGATTGGCAACTCGGTTCCGCCATTCATCTTTTGCATTTTCAATTTTTCCACCACTTCCATACAGACCAAATTGTTCATTCTTCGTGGTGCATTTGCGCCACCCAATCGCGAACATAAATCCCTCCAGTAATGCTCCATTTGTTGCAATAGGGTCAGTGAACCTCTTTTCGCGAAATAGGAATTGTGATAATTCATCCCATTGATCGACCTCGACTTCACTCATTGTTGTGAATGGTCGGAATTCGACAAGGGCAATGAGTAATCCGGTTGAAGAGAGAATTGCCACACGGCCAAAGTGAATGTGTTTGATCTGATCGACATCCACAACCCTCCATATTTCACTTGGGGTCATATTTGCTGATACTGGCATTCATATTTGTGCTGTTGGGCGAGAGGAGGAAAACAACCTATTCATTTGGGTCGTTTTGCGCTCATTTGCCTTTTGGGATCTGCTACTATTTCCGAGTGGTTGAGGGATCACTATGTGTTGAAGCACACAAGATATCAGATACTGCCAAGGAGCTTTCTTCGGCACACATCCTTTGACCTCCCTGTTGGAGCCCACATGACATTGGCACAATCTGAACCGACTAAAGCCAATGTTCTTCAGTGGGGCCAATGAGGGTGCCACATAAATGTGGAAGCATATATATATATCTATATATATACACTGAGATTAAGCGAGTAACTCACACTTTCCTTCCTCAGCCCAACGCTTTCTCGCGAGTTCCCTTTTACGCTCTTTTCCTTTTTTTGTGAATGGCATGCTTTCAGCAGAAAATGAAATGAAACCGAATGATTACTGATTTCTTAATATCACCTAAATTGGATTGCGGTGGATGAATCTTTTTTAATTGCGGCTAAAAAGAAAGCTCATGCCTGACCTTGGCAAATTCACAATCTCAAATACCTGAACCTGAAAATTGCAGTGGATAGTGCATTGTTCAATTTTACACATTGATGTTCCCATGCAATCACTTTCCAATCCAACCATTTGGAATATTGCAAGCACACGCAAATGCAATATGCATCCTGCTGCGGATCCCTAGCTATCCTAGTCCTCTTGAAAGACACAGGAACCTTTGGCCTATTATGGGCTGGCGGGAAGTGATAAACGCGACTTCCCGCAATGCCCCCGCGTGTGCTACTCGCAGGCACAACGCCTGACTCAGCTTGCGTCTTGTCGGAGTCTTTGCAATGATGTACGGAGGCATGCCTCCATACAATTAGTATTGGTACTCAGACTGTGGCATCCGGGCAGTAGTAGGATAGGAAGTCATGATTATTAAATTCATAAATCACTTTGCAAAATTCAATTACAATCTATCTAGTACAAAGCTAATCTAAAACGAGTCAATCCTGGTTGTGAGCTTCGCTGACCTGGGTACCGTCAAGGTGACCTCATCACTTGAACCAAGCCCGCGTTTCGCCACCCAGGCATCCCCAAAGTCTAATACTACGCATCGTGCAAATTCAAATCTAAGAGGTACAGCGGGGTTAAAAGACTCTGATGAGAAGAAACTTTTATTCAATAAATCACATATATACTTATTAGTACGTAGCCACACTGGCTCCACTAGATTTTTACCCTCTGAAAGTTTTGCAGAAATTTCAATTAGTGATAAAGCCCCTTTAACTGAGCTTGTTCTCCAGTCATCTGAGCATACAATCAAACCACGAACCCCCGCCGCACAGAATGCCGCTAATATACCATAGCAAATTTGATTTATTCCGAGATTCTTGTGACATGTCAAAAGATTTTTGATGGCCTCATTTTTTTTTGAGTTTGTGAGTTTGCCTTTGATGCCATTAACTTCGACCTTTGTATGTGCACGTACCATGTTGTACGCAATCATCAAATGGATAACTGTATCCATTAGATCCTCCAGGTTCTTGTGCGGCTTTGTCGATATCTCATTGTCAGCCCCGCCACCTTCAATGCTGAGTTGGGTTGCACGTTGCTTTGATTTACTCAAGCAGGAGGCAAGGTATTCAACTGCTCCCCGTTCGAGTCCAAGAGGATCGGTTGAATTTGATGTTGGTGCAACATATGGTTTGGGTGCAATCACATCGTATGAGACTAAACTAATGGATTCAAACATAACATTTGCCCAAAAATGTTTAACTGGATTGGCGGGGTAAAGAAGGCTCTGAACCATTTTGAAGAAGGAGTGTTCTGATTTTGGGAGATTATCTGGAGGTTTAGCTGATTCCTTCATCAATTTGAGATTCCAAATGTTGTGATCAAAAAACGCTTCTGTTTCGGTTGGCTTAAAAAAATCTAACCCTGTATATTGCAATTTATATCACCAGTCAACAGCCAATAATCATGTATCATGCACAAAGATAAAACTCACCTGCCATCTCAAGGTCCTCCAGCCAGGCCAACATTTTAAGCTCTTGGTTATTGATCACCTTAATACCAACAGGAAGGAATGTATGAGCATCCTTTGTTGGTAAATTGTCCCATCTATTTTTGTAAATCCTATTGATATTATCAAGCCCCCTTTTCCATGATTGTTGAGAAATATTGGAATGATAATTCAAAATGCCTGCAAACTCTTCCATGCGGGATAAAAATATTCCTTGAAAATTCGCAGCGGATGACACTTCGGGCTTGGCGTTGGGAATTATATAAGTCATATCTTGTCCCATTGTATCACGTTTAATTGTTTCCCTTTCTTGAAAGGCTTGAATATTCCGACGAGAGGCGGGAGGGGTTGCATCATGCATTGTTTCATTGGGTATCGGGGGGCTTTCAGTATGTGGAGCTTCATCATGGATTGTTTCATTGAGTATTGGGGGGGGTTCAGTATGCGGAGGTTGATTATCAATATGGTCCCCTTCAACATTGATAATTTCATGACCTTGATCGCGAGAATCATTTGCGGCTTCAAAGGTACGGCGTTTTTTGTTTGTTTTTTTGGTCCCATGTATATTTGGTCTTTTTCCTAATCCTTTGCCTGGAAATTCAATTACGACTCGAGATCCTTCAGGTAGAGATTCTCCCACCTCCACACCTGCCGATATATTGTAAGCAGCTATTGATATCAATTTTGTTTTGAATTAGTAATGGACTTACGGTTCAAATCCATTTTGAGCAGGCTCTTCGCTTCAGCAATCTTTTGACGCACATAATCAGGAATTTTACTATCATTTTGGATTTTTTCGAGCCTTGGGATTGTTTGAGCAATGTTGGAGACAAATTGTTCCTTGGATATAATTTCCACCTCCCCACTGAAAATTACATCATCTTGCCCATCATCTTCTGTCGGTGCACAAGGTTCAACAGTCTTTTCCTTCTCATAACTTTTAAAATTCGGTTTCTGAGAGCTTGGAGGCTGCCCTGAAATAAAGGCTATGACACAATATCAGGTTTTGAGAGATTTGAAATATTCAAGATGGATGCATACTCACATTCCAGAAGAACTGGTGGATCTTTATTATCTTCATGTGACTGGCTCTCTAATTCAATGCCTAATTCACGACTACTGGCGATATCAGAGATTTCACTTCCACTCTCTGGGGCTGAAGTTGGTCGTTCATTGAATTCAGTTGAATTTCCCGGGGTTCGGGCCATGGCGGAGGTAGTTTATTAAGCAAATAGATGGTGACGAGTTGATTGAGAACTTGTTTGAAAATTTTTGAATAAAAAGAGCCAAATTCAAGAAAAAAGGTGCAAGTAAAATAATCGCATTTGCAAAATGCAATTTGTCAGGAAATTGAAGGAGGCGATGTTTTGCAAATTATTTCATATCATGCAAATGAAATCACTTCCCTGTGAGACATTGAATAAAGCTGACTAGTGAGAAACCTACTAAAGTCAACTTTTGAACTATTCAACGCTCATGAGGTAAGGACTAAGCAAAGTGTTCATTTGATTGATATGAAATAAAATGGTTTTGTCGGGGAAACAGGAGACACAATTCTTGTCTTAAAAAGTCAACTTATTAGGTTTTAATTTGTGAGTCTCATGATTTAAACCCTAACCACAACATGGTGAATATACTGACCAATATCCCCTTAGGTCCTGTTGGCAGAGAAGGCCACTCAGCATATTTTGGCAACTGCGTTCATCGTGTATGCCAACAAGCCACCGTACTGTACACTATGGATGTAATACGGAAGCGTGAGGAGGGTAAGCATTGTTGGAGGCATGTCGGGAGGGCACTACATGAGCGTAAGGATGGTAAGCAGTGTCGGGAGAATGTTGGGAGGGAGGGTAACTGTTGTCGGAGGCATGTCGGGAGGGCACTACATGAGCGTAAGGATGGTAAGCAGTGTCGGGAGAATCTCAGGAGGGAGGGTAACTGTTGTCGGAGGCGTGTCGGGAGGGCACTACATGAGCGTAAGGATGGTAAGCAGTGTCGGGAGAATGTTGGGAGGGAGGGTAACTGTTGTCGGAGGCATGTCGGGAGGGCACTACATGAGTGTAAGGATGGTAAGCGTTGTCGGAGGCATGTCGGGAGGGTACTACACAAGCGTAAGGATTGTAGGGGAGTGTCACAACCATGGCAATTCACTTCCTTGGATCCCCATATGGCATATCAAGCCACAGTCCTTTTATGGCCAATTGGCCATATCCATCACCAGTGGCCAATATGGCCACGTCATTATCTTATGGACCATTTATGGCCATTTGTGTTTTGGGGCCTTCATGGCCCTTCACCTCAATCCAGCACCCATAGCGGCAATTTATGCCCAAATGGGTATTTCTGGTCATTTCCCTCAAAACCAGGGGAAATGGCCCAAATGGCTGTTTTTGGCCATTTGGGCTCATAATGCGCATTTGCGCATTTTTGCGCATTTTGCGCATTTTTGCGCATTTTGCGCACTTTTGCGCATTTGCGCACTTTTTGCGCATTTGCGCACTTTTTGCGCATTTTGCGCACTTTTGCGCATTTGCGCACTTTCTGCGCACTTTGCGCATTTGCGCATATTTGCGCACTTTTGCGCATTTTGCGCATTTTTGCGCACTTTGCGCATTTGCGCACTTTGACGCAAAGTGTCCAAAAGACACTTTCCCGCCTTTTGGGCCAGTTTTTGGCTCAGAACCCAAAAGTGGCCAAAAACCCCAAAAGGCCCAGAAACACCATTCCAAGCTCTGAAGCCATTACATCCATCCTTTTCCCTCTGCCTTTCCATCTCAAGACCTTTGGACGTAATCTTCTTGCCAATCAACCAATATGCCATAAATGATGTTATATATCATTGTGCATCATTTTTCAACAGCAATTCAATGGTGGCAATATCAAATGTTCATTTCAACATTCCAACATCTCATCACGTCATCAAGGCACCCAATCATTCAGAGGAATCATCAAGGCTCAAGAGCAAGTGTTTCAGCGTCAAAGACCAATGACGCCATCAAGCAGTCATTGGTTATTCTCACTCCAAGTATTCATTCCAAGGGAATACTTTCAATTCATTCTCAAGTGTATTCAAGAGGCAATGCCAAAAAGAAGTTGTCAAGTGTCAAAGCTCCACTCAATCCATCTTGGCAACCATATTCATTTCAATACAGTCTGGATCCATCAGGATCTGTATTTCATTTTCAATCATGGGAAATTCATTCAACCCAATTCAATTTCAATATTAGCCAGCTGTATCAATTCCCAAAAGAATCAATACAGCCTCAAGGATCAATACAGATCAGTTTTCAGCCTGAAGAACTCAAGCTCCCAACTTTTCACATATACCGGCTACCCTTTCCACCCTGGGGGGTTTTCCCCAGTTAATTAATATATTTTGATTTTATTTTATCTCTATTTTCTTTTCACTTTAGTTAAGCAAATACTGATATTATTAAGTCAGTCATTTAGCACCTTTCTCTTTTCTCTTTCCTCGCCTGTCAATGGATATTTGGTGGTCATATCCTTACTAATTCCATTATTCATTTTTGGCAGGTTGAAACAGTGATTAAGGACTTACTTGGTTGGCTCTTTGGCCATTTGGCTTCCCTTTCCTCTTTTGCATCTCATCTTGTACCTGCATATCTTTTAGAGGAATTCATTCTTATTACTTTTATTCTTTATCCTTTTGGAGTCTTCCAAGTGAGTTCCCTGATTGCTGAGTGCCAGGCCACTCTTGTATTTCTGTCCAAGAGCCCCTGTGACATTATATTAATTAACTCATAATTTCTTTTTCATTCTGTTCATTCTTTCTTTATAATTTCATTCACTCATTTCATCGAAATTATGATTCTTTTACGCTTATGAACTTAATGATTCATCGTCACCTCTCAATTTTCTTTCATTCATTCTTCATTTTGAAAATTGAAAGCTGACCCATTTTTTTTATTTTTGTTATTTTTTTTAAAAATCTTTTTCAAATCATCAATTTTCATTTCATTCATAATTCAGGCGTCATCTTGATTTTCTTTGATTTTCAAATTTTTCATCAAGATATTCAGACACGTTATTCACATCAAGATTCATAATTGATTTTTTCTTCAAGAATTTTGATTTTTAAAGAATAATTCACTTGATTTTGATTGATTGATTGATTTGACATATTTGATTCTGACCTCAAGAAAATTGATTGACCTGAAGATTTCTTTGATTTTGCTGATTTTTCACATCAAGAATTTTGACATAAATTGATTTTTCTTCAAGATTTTCATTTGATTGATTGATTCTGCAAGATTTTTGATTTTGATTGATTTGATTGATTGAATTATTGACTTGAAGATCTCATTTGACTTTGATTCATTGATTTACTTCAAGACATTGATTTCTTTTGACTTCAAGACTTCATTTGACTTTGATTTATTTATGTACTTGAAGATTTTCATTTTGATTCATTGATTTTCCTCAAGATTTGATTGTTGACTCTTTTCACTTCAAGCAAATTTTGATTTTTAATTCATTATTTCATTTTGTTCCTGATATCATGCCTGTTCAACACTCACCTCCGGCAAGACAGACAAGATCTCAGGCCAGAGCTCAAGCTGTTCTCACTCCAACTCCAAGAGCTCCTCTAGATGGCACCCCAGCAGTTCCTCAACTGAGGGCCCAATTAGATAGAGGACCCCGCATGGAAGGAGCAGCACCATCCAGGAAGGAAGGAAGAGGGCCAAGAAGATCATGTTCATTCTCAGGAGTAGTTGGCGGATTTCCAGGAACTTCAAGGACTATTTTCAAAGGTCCAGGTGAAGATGGTGAAGAGGAGGAGGAGAATTCTGTGGAAGAGGAAGAGTCTGATGGTACTGAAGGTGTCCCTGCTCCGGTGGAGGCATCCCAAGGTACTGGAGGACCAACTCTAGCCCAGTCTAATCAGCCTGTCTCTCATCAGTCTGAACCATCCCTATTGGCCATCATGCAGCAAATGACTCAGATTATGGCCAACCTTCAAGCAGCTTCATCCTCTGAAGCATCAAGACCACCAGCCTTCAAGACTCCATCTATGAAGGCACCGGAATGCTTTGATGGGACTCAGCCCTTCAAAGTTAGAAGTTTCATTCAGTCTTGTCAATTGATTTTTCACAATGATCCGGCAAACTTCGCTCAAGACAGAAAGAAGGTCCTTTATGCCACTTCATTTCTCATTGGCAGGGCTGCAAAATGGATTGAGCCTTATCTTTCCAATCTCACCAATCAAGATTCAAATTACCTTCTCAATTCTTGGCGTTTATTTGAATCTCAACTCTTCACTTTATTTGGTGACCCGAATGAAGTCAGAAAAGCAGAAGCTGAGTTGGATTCTCTAAGAATGAAAGAAGGTGGGCATGTATCCTTATACATTGCTGATTTCAGAAGCTTAGTCTCAAGAATCGGGGATTGGGGTGAAAGAGCTCTCATCCATCATTTCAGGAAGGGATTGCCATCCAGGATCTTGGATCAATTGGCCTCCCATCCTTCAAGAATTGACTCTCTTCAAGACTTAATGGACATTACCCTGGAACTTGATACCAGGTACCATGAGAGGCAAAATGAAAAGGGTCATCATCAAGAGAAGAAGCCAGAAGCCTCAAAGTCAAGTTCTTCTCATCCTCAAAATTCTTCAAGCTCAAGTCAAAAGAAGAAGAAGAATTTTCAGAAGAGGGACAAGCCCCATTCTTCTTTGTTGAATAAAGATTTCAAGCTCATGAACTCTGAAAAAGAAAGAAGAATCAAAGAGGGTCTTTGTACCTATTGTGGTGGGAAGCATAGTCTTGAGTCCTGTTTCAAAAGGCCTCAAAACAAGCTTACCCAACCGTCAGGCAAATTTCCCAGCCAGGGAAAAGCCTGAGTGAAGATCATGTTGTGTTCAATGGTCTTCACAGTTTTCCATCCAGAGCACAATTGTGCATTCTGAATACTGGTGTCAAAAATTCTCTTAAATTTTTTGTTTTTTCTTCTCTCTCTGATATGTTTTACAGTATTCTCATTGATTCTGGTGCTACCAACTCATTTATTGCAAAGCAGTTTGTTCACAAGTATTCTTTGACCATGTCAGAACTCCCGGAGAAGATTCCCCTTATTATTCTTGACTCCTCTGAGTCTCCTTCTTTATTTGTGACTCACCATACTAAATATATGGTTGAGCTCCCTTCCTTCCCAAGCTTTGAATGGGACTTTTTAGTCATTGATACTCCCAAGGGAGAAGACCTCATATTGGGCTTTGACTTTCTTAATCATTTTAATCCGTTTATTGATTGGAGGCAAGGATTGATCACCTTTAATTCTGATCATAAGGACTATAATGATCCTTCAATTTCTTTCAGTAATGACTTTTCTTCTGCCAAATCATGTGCAGCTCTGGTTGGTGATTCTAGAACACCATCATTTCCGTCTTCTGTCCATATTCCTTCCCTTAATTCCCATCAGTCATTACTATCATCTAGAGATGAAGTCTTCAAAGAGATTCAAGATGTTGGAGAAGATAATTCTGTATCTTCACTTCATCTCTTCTTTGGGAATATGGACCTTCCTCCTTCATCTTATCATGACTCCCTGGAGGAGTTGTGGGATGAAGAGGAAGAGCCAGAAGAAATAGAAACCGTGATGAAGGTTGTTCCTTCTGTTTATCACCAATATTTGGATGTATTTTCCAAGGTGAAAGCAGAGAAACTTCCTCCTCACCGCGCCTGTGATCATCATATCGAGCTGGAGGGGTCTCTACCTCCAGCTGGGGTGATCTACTCTTTATCAAACCAAGAGTCAGATACACTCAGGGCCTACATTTCAGAGAATGTAGAGAAAGGTTTCATCCGGCCAAGCTCCTCTTCTACAGGGGCACCTGTTCTTTTTATCAAAAAGAAAGACGGTGGCCTCCGTTTGTGTGTTGATTACCGCAAGCTCAATGCTGTTACTAGGAAGAACAAGTATCCTGTTCCTCCTATGAATCAGCTTCTCACTGTTTTCAATGGTTCTTCTATCTTCTCCAAGATTGATTTGCGTGGTGCATATAACCTGCTCAGAATCAAGGAAGGTGATGAACATTTGACTTGTTTTAGAACCAAATATGGTAGTTATGAGTACTTGGTTATGCCATTTGGGCTTACCAATGCTCCTGCTTCTTTTCAAAATCTCGTCAATGATATTTTTTATGATCTTCTTGATGTTTATGTTGTGGTTTATTTGGATGACATTATGGTCTTTTCCAAATCTGAGGAAGAACATGTCACTCATGTGTCCACTGTTCTTTCCAGACTCAGAGCCAATAACCTCTTTGCTAAGGCGTCCAAATGCCTATTTCATGTTTCAAGTGTGGAATATCTTGGTTATGTAGTTTCTTCTGAAGGCCTCAAGATGGACCAAGCAAAAGTCCAGCAAATTCTCAATTGGCCACCTCCAAGAAACCTCAAGGCTCTTCAATCATTCCTTGGCTTTGCCAATTTTTACCGCCGTTTCATCAAGAATTATTCAAAGAAAATTAGTTCACTCACAAGTTTCCTCAAGAAAGATTCCCGTTTTCCCCTCAATGAGGAAGCTCTTAGACAGTTTCATCAACTCAAAGAGGCATTCACCACTGCTCCAATCCTTTCTCACTTCAATCCTTCTCTACCCACCATTGTAGAGACCGATGCATCAGATTATGCCTTGGGTGCTGTACTGAGTCAGGTCTCTGACTCAGGAAAACATCCCATTGCATTTGATAGCCGCAAGCTTCTCCCAGCTGAGCTCAATTATGAGATTCATGACAAGGAACTCCTTGGCATAGTCTGGGCTCTCAAGCGCTGGAGAGCTTTCCTTCTTTCTATTTCTTCCCCTTTTGAAGTTCTCACCGATCATTCATCTCTTCAATATTTCATGTCTTCCAAGATTCTCACTCGCCGTCAAGCCCGCTGGGCTGAATTTTTATCTGAATTTCATTTCTCAATCACTTACCGCCCTGGCCGCTTGGCCACCCTTCCAGATGCCTTGTCACGTCGGGACGACGTTTACCCGGAGAGGGGGGAGGATTTCATCAGCAAGAATCCAATGAACTATCAGAAGATAATCAAGCAAGATGAAATTCAAGCCTCAAAGTTTTTTGCAGTCAAGGTGGATTCATTTTCAAATTTGATTGATTCAATTCAGAAGGCAGTGTGGCAAGATTCTCAATATAGAAGTGTCCTTGAAGATTTGGGTAAAGGTAAATCTGTCCAAGATTATTCTCTTGATTCCTCTTCCAAACTTCTCCTTTTCAAAGATCGGGTGGTGGTCCCAAATGACCCCACAATTCAACTCAATATACTTCAAAATCGGCATGACTCTCCTCTAGCTGGACACCCTGGCCAAGAGAAGACTCTCAAACTTGTCAAGCGGGATTTCCACTGGTCCGGCATGACTCAATTTATCAAGGATTATGTCTCATCCTGTCAACAGTGTTCAAGAAACAAAAATATTCATCACAAGAAGTTTGGACTCCTCAAGCCTCTTCCAATTCCAAGTGGTCCTTGGATTTGTCTTTCAATGGATTTCATCACTCAATTGCCACTGTCCAATTCCTTTGATTCAATTTTAGTCATAGTGGACAGATTCTCAAAAATGGCGGTTTTTATTCCAACAATAGCTTCAATCACTTCATTAGACTTGGCCCATTTATTCATCAAGAATATTTTCTCAAAGCATGGCCTTCCTTCAAGCATTGTTAGTGATCGAGGTTCTCTTTTTGTTTCTTCCTTTTGGACCAACCTTTGTCAGCAGCTCAAGATTTCAAGAGACTTGTCAACTGCTTACCATCCAGAAACTGATGGACAGACAGAGAGGGTAAATCAGATACTAGAACAGTACCTTCGGATGTATGTCAGTTATCATCAAGATGATTGGAACACCTGGCTCCCTCTGGCTGAATTTGCCTACAATAACTCTGACCACTCTTCAACAAAACAATCACCGTTTTTCACTGTTTATGGAAGAGATCCTCAATTTGACTCAGTTCACATCACTCAAGATACTCCTGCTGGAAAGTTATCAACAAAAATCCAATCAGTACAGCAAGAGGTCAAGAGAGAACTTGAAGTTGCCATAAACAGGTTTAAGAGGTATGCAGATAAAAGTAGAGCAAGTCCACCTGTTTTCAATCCCGGTGACATGGTATGGCTCTCTTCCAAGAACATCAAATCAACCAGACCCACCAAAAAGCTATCTGAAAGATGGCTGGGTCCTTTTCCAATCTTGAAGAAAGTCAGCACTCATGCCTACCACCTCAAGCTTCCATCTCAATGGAAATCCATCCACCCAGTTTTCCACATTTCCCTTTTGGAACCAGTCAAGACGTCAACAATCCCAAATAGGCATCAAGAGCCTCCTCCTCCAATCACCATTGAAGAAGAAGAGGAATGGGAAGTCTCTCAAATACTGGACTCAAAGCTCAAGAGAGGAAAATTATGGTATCTGGTGGAATGGAAAGGTTTCAGTCAAGACCCAGAAAGATCCACTTGGGAACCAACCGAAAACCTCAAGAATTGTCCTGAACTTGTCAAAGATTTTCATTCATTATATCCTGACAAGCCTGGGCCAAATTCTTCAAAAGCTTGATTCATTATGGTGCTTGGTGGGGAGAGGAATTACCAAAAGTAAGTCCCACTCCTGGTATGCACCTTTAGGGGTATTCTACTCTGTTTTGTTGTAAGCATCACCTTGGCCACTCTGTGAGCACTTTGCAATTTTGGACACAGATCCCTGGCAGGGCTTTCAACTTCATTTCCAATCTTATGGCCATTCTCACTTGGGACAATGGGCCATTCACTTTTCAATTCATTTCCAAGACTTCAAAATTCAAATTCATTCCTTCAACATTTTTGTTTTATTTTTATGGCACTGGCGGGAGTGGTAACTACCAAAAGTAAGTTCCTCTCCTGGTGTGCACTTCCCTGAGGGGTCTACAATCTTGTCAAAACATCACCTTGGCCACTTTGTGAGCACCTGGCATCAATTTTATCTTTCCAGGTCCTTGGCCAATTTCAAAATCAGTTATGAACCTCCGTGATGAAGATTGGAACCTCCTCAAGATTCAATTCATTTTTCTTTTTTCTTTTTCCTTTTCTTTTCTTATTTTCAGTTTCATTCTTTATTTCTATTTTACTTTTATTTTAAATTTCCTTTTATCACGTCAAATATCACGTCAAAAATTTTCATTCATTTCAAAATTAAATTCAAATCATGAAGCCAATGTCAGAAGAAGATCAAGCAAGTCCTGCGTCAAATGTCAAATTCTTAATATCAGTCTTCAAATTTTTATCTTAATCAATCCTCTTGAATCACTCTCTCAAAATCTTTCCAATAGCCTCAACAGGCTTCACCTTGTATTGGTGCTCAGGAGCTCACCATTTCAAGGTGGGGGGTACTGTCACAACCATGGCAATTCACTTCCTTGGATCCCCATATGGCATATCAAGCCACAGTCCTTTTATGGCCAATTGGCCATATCCATCACCAGTGGCCAATATGGCCACGTCATTATCTTATGGACCATTTATGGCCATTTGTGTTTTGGGGCCTTCATGGCCCTTCACCTCAATCCAGCACCCATAGCGGCAATTTATGCCCAAATGGGTATTTCTGGTCATTTCCCTCAAAACCAGGGGAAATGGCCCAAATGGCTGTTTTTGGCCATTTGGGCTCATAATGCGCATTTGCGCATTTTTGCGCATTTTGCGCATTTTTGCGCATTTGCGCATTTTTGCGCATTTGCGCATTTTGCGCACTTTTGCGCATTTGCGCACTTTTTGCGCATTTGCGCACTTTTTGCGCATTTTGCGCACTTTTGCGCATTTGCGCACTTTGCGCATTTGCGCATTTGCGCATATTTGCGCACTTTTGCGCATTTTGCGCATTTTTGCGCACTTTGCGCATTTGCGCACTTTGACGCAAAGTGTCCAAAAGACACTTTCCCGCCTTTTGGGCCAGTTTTTGGCTCAGAACCCAAAAGTGGCCAAAAACCCCAAAAGGCCCAGAAACACCATTCCAAGCTCTGAAGCCATTACATCCATCCTTTTCCCTCTGCCTTTCCATCTCAAGACCTTTGGACGTAATCTTCTTGCCAATCAACCAATATGCCATAAATGATGTTATATATCATTGTGCATCATTTTTCAACAGCAATTCAATGGTGGCAATATCAAATGTTCATTTCAACATTCCAACATCTCATCACGTCATCAAGGCACCCAATCATTCAGAGGAATCATCAAGGCTCAAGAGCAAGTGTTTCAGCGTCAAAGACCAATGACGCCATCAAGCAGTCATTGGTTATTCTCACTCCAAGTATTCATTCCAAGGGAATACTTTCAATTCATTCTCAAGTGTATTCAAGAGGCAATGCCAAAAAGAAGTTGTCAAGTGTCAAAGCTCCACTCAATCCATCTTGGCAACCATATTCATTTCAATACAGTCTGGATCCATCAGGATCTGTATTTCATTTTCAATCATGGGAAATTCATTCAACCCAATTCAATTTCAATATTAGCCAGCTGTATCAATTCCCAAAAGAATCAATACAGCCTCAAGGATCAATACAGATCAGTTTTCAGCCTGAAGAACTCAAGCTCCCAACTTTTCACATATACCGGCTACCCTTTCCACCCTGGGGGGTTTTCCCCAGTTAATTAATATATTTTGATTTTATTTTATCTCTATTTTCTTTTCACTTTAGTTAAGCAAATACTGATATTATTAAGTCAGTCATTTAGCACCTTTCTCTTTTCTCTTTCCTCGCCTGTCAATGGATATTTGGTGGTCATATCCTTACTAATTCCATTATTCATTTTTGGCAGGTTGAAACAGTGATTAAGGACTTACTTGGTTGGCTCTTTGGCCATTTGGCTTCCCTTTCCTCTTTTGCATCTCATCTTGTACCTGCATATCTTTTAGAGGAATTCATTCTTATTACTTTTATTCTTTATCCTTTTGGAGTCTTCCAAGTGAGTTCCCTGATTGCTGAGTGCCAGGCCACTCTTGTATTTCTGTCCAAGAGCCCCTGTGACAGGGAGGGGGTATGAAAGCGTAAGGAGTGGTGAGGACGGAGAGGGGCGGGCAGTGTCGGAGTCTCATCCGGATGGAGGGCAGTGCGGGTGCGTAAGCATGCTAAGCGTTGGGGAGGTGGAAGCCAATGAGGTGAAATTACACAAACATTGCGCATAGTGTTGAAATGGGTTTGGGCTTTGAGTGACATTCTCATGTGACACATGTGACGATTGACGTGACGTGACCCACTAAATCCAGTGACATCAAAGTGACACTAACGCGACTGAAGCAAGATTTTATACTGACCGCGGTGCGACGTGAAGTCAATCGCCGACGATTGACGCGAGATTTGTCCTGGTGAATATAAAGCTTAAAACGCAGCTTAAACTCTAGCATCAGTAAGAGTGGAGCAGTGGTCAAGGCTTTTCTCAGAGATTCAAAGGCTTTGACCCTTTCAACAGTCATTTCAAATAATGTGTCTTTGTCACATAATCTATCAAGAGATCATGCTATGGATGCAAAATCTATAATACATTGCCTGTAATATCCTGAAAAGCTTAAAAATGAATGAATTTCTTTATTATTCTGGGGCATAGGTTTCAGCAATACTGCTGCAACTTTTTTTTTGTCAATTCCAAGGGATAAACCATATACTAAATGTCCCAGTGCTTTAAGTTCTTCAAATCCAAAATGACATTTATTCAAAGAGATTTTTATGTTCACTGATTGAATTTTTGTCAAAAATATGGACAATCTGTACATGTGCTCTTCCCAAGTTTTGGAACATACAATAATGTCATAAATGTAAATGATTAACGATCCTTCTGAAAGTTCTTCAGGGAAAACTGTATTCATCATTCTTTGGAAGTGTGAAGGTGCATTTTTGATTCCAAAAGGAATCCTCAAATATTTAAAAACTCCACAATGAACAATAACTCTTAAGTATTTCCTTGCCCTTGGTTTCACTACATTTTGATGAAATCCTTGAAGGGCATCCATAGTTCTCATATACACTCTATGAGATATCTGGGTGAGGGCAATTTGGATATTTGGTATTGGGTACCTGTCTGGAACAGTGTAAGTGTTCAGAGCTCTAAAGTCCCCAACCATTCTAGATTTTTCCATTATGCCCTTCCACTATGACTGGTATAGTTATTTCTTCTTCTTCATTGTGTCCAACCTTTCTTATTACACCAAGATCTAAGAGTTCTTTAATATGAACTTCTAGAGCTTCTCTTGATTTAGGACTTGCTGGATATGCAGGTCTTCTTAAGAGTGGTGGATAAGGTCTGTCAATATTAAGGATGATGTCAACTTTATGACCAATAATTTCTCCCAAAGGTTCTTTGTCTAATGCAAATGCTACTCTTTGGTCATATAAAAGGGCAGAAAGTTCATTTTCATGATTATCAGTCAGATGAAGGCTTATTATAGCTTCATTTAACTGTTCAGATTTGAATCTTTCCAGCTCTAAGTTGACTGCTGCTACTTTACTTACTTTAATTTTTCTTTTAAATGATAAAAAGGCAAATTTTTGATGCTTATTGTCTCCTATAGTAAAGTATCTATCTTTGTTGTTGTGTAAGTCTATTCCATACATGACGAAAAAGTCATTTACCAATATAAAATGGGTACTAGCGCCATTTTACATAACAAATTCAACAGTGATTCTTAAATTTGCATTAATATGTGGGAATATGATATTGGTCTCAAAGATTCCCAATGCTTTCATTGGATTACTTGAAATATTGAATTTTATGCCATCAATTGGTAGCAAGTGGTCTTCAAAATTTGGTACACAAGTCTTAAGAAAAGATTTGCCAACAAAAGAGCAGAAGGCTCCTGGGTCAAGTAAAAGTTGAGTGGGTTTGTTATTAATTACCACTTCTGCTATACAAGGGTTAACAGCTGTAAACCTTTTCCCCTGTTTGGTTTGGTTTTCATAAGTTGTGCATCTTGAATTTTTGACAAATCAAGTTGACCGTTGCACAATTGTGGCAAGTGGGAATAAGATTCCATGATTTCAAAGGTGGAATTAATATTTTCTATATCTTTTGAAGATTCAGAAAATATTGATGACTTATCATCTGATCTTTCTTCAATATTATTGTCTTTTTCAACATCAGGTTCTTTTTCAATGTCAATTTCATTGATTTTTCCCCTTTTTGGACAAGCATTGGCTAAGTGGGTGGTGCTTTGGCAAATATGGAACTTTCTAATTATTTCTGCAGGTTGATATTTAACATTATTAGAATTTTATTTGGGATTTTTTTCCACAGAATATTTCCAAGGTGTATTAAACCTTGCTTTGAGATTCACCCTACTAGAACCAATATTGGTTCTGGTGATTACTTCTTCTGAGATATTAATAATATCTTCTGCTGAAGATTGTTCAGTAGTTATGCTTTTGACAGCATGCTCTAAGTAACCTCCACATTGTCTCAGAATCTTTCTGTCAATCATAAATTCTGACATGTCAGGACACAATGCTGTTAATCTGTCTTTTTGTTGGAAAAACCATGGTAAAGCTCTGTCTTTATCAGCATTAAATTTGGCAGATTAAAAGGCTCTTTCAACTTTAAACCTCCAAGCATCATTTTCCCATTTGTTGTTAATTTGGGTTTTCCAGCAAGTCCAACTTTGGTGTCCATGTGCTTATCTTAATTTGATATCCCATCTGTGAGCTGATCTGGTAAACAAGGTGTTAAACTTTGCTGTTACTAATCTGTCTGGAAATTCAAAATCTTCTTTAATCATGTCAATTCCTCTGATGAATTTCATATGGTAATATTTTCCTTCACCACTGAAGTGAGGCCATTATTTAAGTTTTGGTACTTCTTTCAAAGGTTCTTGGCCCATTGATGGTTCCAAGTTATGAAAAGAAGTGGACAATTCATGTTTTAACTGTGAATTATCAGAATCCAATACTTGTGGATTTAGAATTCTTGTGCCCTCATTTTTATTCAGAGGTGTAGACATTCTTTGTAAGGTTTGTCTATGAAACTCTTGATAATAGTAACAATATCAAGAGTACTATGACTGTCCTCAGTAGAAAAATATAATATAATGAAATATTATAACCACAAATTTAAATATAATTATTAAAAATAATTATATAAAAAATAAATTTAATTATTATTATAATAATATAATAATAAAAAAAAATATAATAATTATAATAAATTATAATTATTCTATTATTGTTATAGTCACTGACAGTTATAACAATAAGAAGTGTAAAGCTCTTAATGAGACAATTACACGTGGAAAATAAGAATATTAACCACTTATAAATAATATAAATATTATTTATAAAAAGAATTAATCACACACAGTGCAGAAATAATTCTTTATAGAATAAAATTCTATATAAAAAAACTATTACTAGATAAAAAAATATATAGAACTTTTAGAGAAAACTTACTTATAAGATTTATTTAATACAACAAGTCAAATACAACAGTTATTATATTAAATAAAGATTTATAAGTTAAAAACACGCCAAAAATCAACAAATTCAAAGATAAAACAACTTTTTATACTAAAATTTATGATTAAAGAGTTTTTGAGAGGAATTTGTGGATTTTAAAAGATATTTAAGATGATAATTTTATATAATAAAATTTATTATAGATGATTACAACAATAATCTGAATTCTATGACTTGAATTCTTTAATTTAATAAATAAAGAATAAAAATAACTTAAGAATTACTTTTAATAATAAGATTTTATATTTAATAAAACTTTACCTGTTTAAATGTCTAATATGATTGGATTGATTATGAATGATGGACAAAAACAGTGATGAAAAGACTCTTTTATGTCTACAGAGCAGCTCTCATGATTCATAATGGATGTAGAGGGCGTGCTCAGGTCAAAACTGAAAAACCATGCTTAAAAATTAAGTTCTTAACTTAAGGCAACTTATTTTTACTTCCAATTTAAAGTTACCAGTGTTATTCTTAACTCCAAGTAACTTTAATCCTCATTTAGTTTAATTATTTTAAGTTTTAATATAAAATGAGTTTATTTATATTAAAGTTCATCACATGAACAACATAAAATCAGAGTTTCAAGCAGAAATCTCTTAAACTGAATTTTTAATTAATTTTTAAAGAAATCATAATTTTCTTTAAGCTTAATTAAAAAAGTAATTTTCCAGGCTAATTACCCAGGAAACCTACTAATAAAAGATACTTAAAATTTAATTTATATATTGATAATATTAAATTCTAAGCTGTGTGAAATTTTCAAGCAAATCCATTAAGATTTGGATTTTTAATGAATTTTTGAAGTTATTACTATTTTTCCACGTAAAATAGCAATACACACAAAACCTTAAGTTTTGATAAGGTTTTGATGATTGAAACCTTAAAGTTTTAAGCTTATTTAAGCTTTTTAAGCTTGATTAAGCTTTGAAAGTTCTTAAAACCTTGATTCCAAGCCTGCTTATTGGGATTTACCCTCTTGGCAGCTTGAAATTCTTATCCAATTTAGGATAAAATCAGTTTAAACCTTAAGGTTGGATCAAAGTCTAATCTTAAAGTTTAAATAAGGTTGAAAATCCTCCAATACAGGTGGACAACCTTAATTGAATCATTGCAGATCCAAAAAGTTGGGTACCCCAGCTCTATTTGGTCTTTTTCCTTTGTCCCACCTTTTTGCGTGGATTTTGCCCTTTTATTTATTTAAAGCCATACTATGGCCTTAAACCCTTTTAAATTGAGCTCACGCAGGATTTACATGCTGTATGGCAAATCCTTAGCCAATTCAGTAAATATACACCACACCTCAATTTTAACTAAAATTTTGGTAAAGTTGCATAAACCTTATGTAACTTTAAATTTAAGCTTAATTAAGCTTAAATTTAACAATTTTTAAAAAATGTTAAAAAAGTTACATTAGTACTGTGAGATTCTTAAATCTTCTAATAACACAAGAAATAAGTGTTTTTGGGTATAACACCCTATGGGTGTACCCTAGGTTATTTTTGGTGTAGAATCCAAAAATGACATAATAATTATAACTTTGTTTATCCAAAAAAAAGTTATACTTATTTTTTATTATTTTTTATTTTAAATTCAACTAAAAAGTCTGTTTAAGACAAATTTAATTGTTTATAAAATCATTTGTGGCCTTATGGGTATGTTAAACATACCTCACAGGCTCACATTCCCTACCACCAAAAAAAATTGTATTACAATTTTCTTTTGTAGTATACCCCCAAGTTATTTGGGGGGGTATAATCCACTGTCCAACCTCTCTACTTATACTGTTCAAGTATGTAAAGCACACAATTCAAACTTTTATTGAGGAATTGGTCTTCTCTCATGTCTGAATCTTCTGAGAAACTTTTGGGAATCAGGTATCTTACTTTCTTCAACCCACTCATCTTCATGTTGTGGATTTCTGTACCTGACTAAGTATTCTCTTTCATTTTTACCCCTAAGTCTTCTTTCTTTCAAGACTTTCAGCACTTTCTTTTCCTCACTTGGTTCAAGTGGGGGTACTTCTAAGGGTGTTTCATTTCTCAAAGGAAATAATTCCTTATCACTTGATGTGTAATGCTTTACAAGACTGACAGGGAAAGTTGGGTGTTTGTTTCCTAACTCTCCTGACAGTTCTACTTGTACTGCATTTGTCCCATGGAGGGCTTTAATAATAAATGGTCCTGCAAAGGAATCTTTCAATTTCTTTGGACCTTTAATATTATTAAAGTTCAAGGTTGAAACTAGTATTAAGTCCCCTACTTTGAATTCTGGTGTCTTATGACTCTTATCCCATTTCTGCTTAGCATATTCAAAGGCATCATTCATGCTTTGATTTGCATGATGTCTCACTTTATCAAGCAGCAGCTTAAAGCTTGAAGCAGTTGGATGAATGTCAACCAAATCTTTTTTCAAAGTATCAACTGGAAGTTTGGGGTTCCATCCTTTTTCCAACATTGCAGGAGTCTTGCCTGTTGAAGCATGGATGGAGGTTTTGTAGGCTAATTCCAATGCTGGTATAAG
Source organism: Austropuccinia psidii (assembly GCA_023105745.1). Classification (NCBI taxonomy): domain Eukaryota; kingdom Fungi; phylum Basidiomycota; class Pucciniomycetes; order Pucciniales; family Sphaerophragmiaceae; genus Austropuccinia; species Austropuccinia psidii. The sequence continues at coordinate 16,615,393 of JALGQZ010000009.1, read as the reverse complement.
AGTACACCAATCATGGGTAAAGCCATCAGAATCTTTAAACTCCAGGCCATAAGCACAAAATCTTCTGATCATGTCCTCAAGGGTTTGAATCATTCTTTCTGCCAGTCCATCTGTTTGTGGATGGTAGGCTGTTGAAAATGATAATTTTGTACCCAAAAGCTTATGTAGATTAGTCCATAAGGCTGATGTGAATTTTGGGTCTCTATCACTAATGATATTTTTAAAGAGACCAGTATGGGATATGACTCTGTTCCAAATCAAAAGAGCTGTATCCATAGCTGTGTCATCTTTATGACATGGTAAAAAGATTGGTGTTTTGCTATATCTGTCCACAATAACAAGACATGCATTGTAACTTTTATCACCTCCAGGTGGTAAAGCAGTTACCCAATCCATGTGAACCACTTCCCATGGGGTACTTGGTTCTTGAATATGGATCATTAAACCAAATCTTTTACCAGTAGCTTTATTGGCTTTCTGGCATCTATCACAACTATGACAGTACTCAATGACATCTTTTCTCCAAGATGGCCACCAGGCACATGTCTTAATTCTTTCCATTGTTCTGTCTTCAGACAGATGTCCAGAATAAATGTTATCATGGCATTCTAGTAGTATTGTGTTAATCAACATTCTACTACATAGGACCATGACACATGTGTGTTTAGATCTATGATATAGTATACCATCAAACAAATGAAATCTTCCATTATCATAAGATGTTTTCCAAATATCATCCAGAGAATTAGCCAAGGCTACAGCTTTACAATCTTTGTCAAGTAGAGCAGTAAGAATATGACAATTCTTATCTTGCTTGTAGCTTTCTCTAACCTCTTCAAAGAATTCTGTTCCAACATCTGTGATATTAATTCCTTCAATTGGAATTTGAGGTTCTGCACTTGTAGAAACATAGGCAGGATTATCAGGTGTATTGGGTAATGCCCATCTACTTAAGCCATCAGCATTCTTATGAATATTTCCAGCTTTATGTACTATGGTCATATTGCCTCTATACTCCTGTATAGCAATCTGCCATCTTAACATGTGTCTGTTTGGAGTCTTCATGTTAAGAAGTGATTTTACTGCATTACAATCAGTAATTACTTCAAACACACTACCATCAAGATAATAATGAAGTTTTTCCAGAGCCCAAACAAGGCAAAGGCACTCCATTTGGCTAGCTCCATATCTTGCCTCAGTAGGTTTAATTTGTCTTGAAATAAAACAAACTGGACCTTCATAAGGTTTGTCATTGACAATTTGGACTTGATGAAGAGCAGCTCCTAAACCATCACCACATGCATCAATATACAGCTTGAAAGGAAGTTTCCAGTCTGGCATCAATAATAATGGTGCATTGGTCAAGGCATACTTGATTTTATCATATGCTTGAATTCTCTCCTGTGTCATTTCAAAAACAGTTTGTTGATCACAAATTCTGTATAATGATCTGGCATGGATTGCAAAATCTTTAAGGTGTTGCCTGTAATAACTGGCAAATCCTAAGAAAGACATCATCTCTTTTTTGTTCTGGGGCATTTGTTTCAGTAAAACTGCAGCCACTTTGTTTTTGTCAACACCAAGGCTTAGTCCTGATACTACATGTCCCAGAGCTTTCAACTCATGAAACCCAAAATTACATTTTTTAAGAGAAATTTTCATGTTCACTTGTAGAATTTTCTTAAGTACTAATGAAAGTCTCTCTAAATGTGATTGCCAGGTTTCTGAACAAATGATAATGTCATCAATATAAATGATTAACCATCCCTCTGATAATTCATGTGGGAATATGGTATTCATCATTCTTTGATAATGAGAGGGTGCATTTTTAATACCAAAAGGCATCCTCAAATATTCATAAATACCACAATGAGCTATTATTCTCAATAATTTCCTAGCATGAGGTGTTAAAACATTCTGATGGAAGCCTTTAAGAGAATCCATGGAAGTAATAAACTTTGCTTTGGATAATTGAGTCAAAGTCAAATGGATTCTAGGGATTGGATACCTGTCTGGAATAGTATAGTTATTCAATGCCCTAAAATCTCCAACCATCCTTGACTTATCATTATGCCAAGTAATGATTACTGGAGTTGTGACTTCCACTTCCTCATTGTGTCCAACTTTTCTAAGAACTCCCAGTTTCATTAGTTCATGAATATGACTTTCTAATGCTTCTCTAGCCCTAGGGCTAGCTGGGTAAGCTGGTCTTCTTAATAGTGGGGGATAAGGTCTCTCCACATTAAGCATGATATCCACTTCATGGCCTTTTATAGCCCCAAGTGGTTCATCATCAGAAGCAAAGGCTTTTTGAAATTGAAATAAAATTTCAATAAGTTCTTCCTTCATTTCTGGTGTTAATTCAGGACTAATTTGTGCTTCACTTAATTGATCTGACACAAATTTTTCTTTATTAACATTTTTTACTTGTTGAATGAAAGTAATTTCTTTTCTTTCTGGAGAAAAAGCAAATTTTTGCCTTTTATTTTCCCCTATAGTGAAATATCTGTCCTTATGATTATTAATATCAATACCATAGATATTGAGATAATCATTCCCAAGTATAAAGTGTTGTGAAGTACAATTATTCATAACAACAAATTCAGCTTTCAATCTCATACTTCCTGCAGGGTGAGGAAATATTATTGTAGCTTCAAATATACCCAAAGGATGCATATTCTGGCTAGCACTGCTGAATTTTACACCTTCAATTGGCATCAACTTGTCTTGCCAATTGGTATAAATTTTGTCAAGATAATCTTTCCCAACACAAGTGCAAAAAGCACCTGAGTCAAGATGTATCTTGGCTTCTGTGTTATTTATCACAATATTAGTGATACAAGATGACCCAGCTGTATAACCTTTACCTCTGGCAGGTTTGGTTTTTTGCATTCTGGCATCTTGCACATGTATGAGATCCATACATTCATCACTGTACTGTGGTAAGTGAGTATGTACCTCAGTGACCTCAAAAGAAACATTAATATTCTCTATACTAAGTTCTTCTGATGTTTCTTCTTCTTCTGAAGGTTCAGAATCACTTTCATGTAAAGCTACATCAGTTTCTTTTGTGTCTTCCACTTTTTCAACATTTATCTCATTGACTCTTGTCTTTTTTGGACAAGTGTTTGCTAAATGAGATGTGCTTCCACATTTATGACATTTCAAAGGAGGTCTGTCATGTGGTTTATTTGGTTTTGAAATTGGTTTCCCACTAGTCTTGTTGTCTATTGGGGGTTTATACCAATTTCTTCCAATTTTTGTTCTAGTAGTGATATCCTCCATAGCATTGATATAATCTTCTGTAGAGCAAGGCTCAATACATCTGCTTCTTATAGCATGCTCAAGGTCACCACCACACTCTCTTAATATCCTTTTATGTACCATTGGTTCAGAGATATCAGGATGAAGGGCAGTTAATCTGTCCTTCTGTTTAAGAAACCAAGTCATGGGCCTGTCCTTCTCAATATTAAAAATGGCTTCCTCAAAAGAATTTTCCATTCTAAATCTCCAGGAATCATTTGCCCATTTGGAAATAACTTGTTCTTTCCACCAAGGCCGGGAATGTTTACCATGGTCTTGTCTCATTTTATAATACCATTTCTTAGCTGATTTGGTAAATAATGAGTGTAATCTGGCACTTATGTATTCATCTGGTATGTTAAAGTCTTCTTTGAACATATCAATTGTTTTCATAAATTCCATATGATTATATTCTCCTTCACCACTGAAGGTTGGCCATTCCTCTAATCTTGGAATGTTTTTGAAATTGCAAGCAGTTTCCACATCATTACTTGAAATTGTATGATGTAAATCATTATTCAAGTTAAGAACATTTCTGTCAAGAAATGGTGTGGATTGCCTTGGCAATTCATTTTTCAGTGATATATTGTTAATACTTGATTGAATATCTTCTTTCAATTCAAGTCTTGCTTTATCACTTTTTTCCAATTGTTCTTGAAAAAGAGCTGCATTGTGACCAGTTGAATTTTCCAAGTTTTGAACTTGTATTTTCAATTCTCTTAACTGTCCAGTTATAAAAGAAATTGAATTCTCATCTGGTTGATTGAGTAAGGTAACTTTATGCTCAAGTCTTTCACAAATTTGCGTCAAAGACAAAATATTTGCCTTATTAACATTTTCAAGGCCAATAATGGTCTTTTGTTGGTCTTTAACTTGTACTATCTCATTGCCCAGCTTTTGTTGGACATGATCAAATGCTTTAAATTTTGCCATAATTTCTTTATTACAAGATTCAAAGTAAGTTACAAGCTTTACAAGGTCTATTTCTTTGGAAAGGATTGGTTCAATCTTTCCTCCTCCTTGTTTTTGAATTCCATCAAAGTTCTTGCCATATTGAACACATTGTCCATGGCTGTCTTTTCCTTCTTTGGAATCCTGTAATTCTGAGGGTAAGGCTTGTTCCACTTGGGCTTTGCCTTTCCCTTTGCCTTTTGCTTGCCCTTCTGGTTGGTCTTTGGGGCTTGCTTGGGCTTGTTTGGCACTTGTTGAGGCGGATTTTTGCTGGTGGATGCTTGAGGAGCTTCCACTTGGCTGTTGTCCTTGCCTTGGGCCAACTTCTTCTTCTGGTCTTCTGATAATATGCTTTGGTTTTTCAACCAAGCTTTTATCTGTTGGACTTGTCCTTTGACAGACATTGGTGTCCAACCCAATAGAAGATCTTCTGTCTTTTCTGGCCCCATGAACTTCTTCACTTGAAGATAAGAGTTCATGGTGCCTATCCAAAGACTTGGAAGGAGTTCCCACTCTTGTTGTTTTGACGCCAGGAACCAGTTTTTCCATTGGGATTGATAAATTTCCACAGTTGCCTGTTGGAAATGGTTCAGGTCTAACAGCAATAGCAGTTATGTCAGCTTCTGGACTCTCAATAAGAGGTTCAAAGGTGCTGGCTAACCTTTGGGAACTGGTGGAAGTTCTGGCATCCTCCATTTGTGCCTCTCCTCTGGGAGGACATTCTTGCCTTTTGGATTTATGGCTGGAATGTCCTGGTCCAGATCCATTTGAGTGGATGGAGTAATTGCTTCCACTTCTAGTAGGAGTCATTTCACGTCAATTTTAATAAAAATTAGAGTAAAAATGGATTGAATTCACCCGCAGGACCTTTAAAGGGCTCCTTGGTTATTAAACCCCTTGGTGCTGGGCTGGTTTGAATTTCAATACTTGACTCTGAGGCTTCAGAGTCTGAAGAATTTTCTCTGATGGAAGACACTAGAGAAAAAAAATATATAAGTTATTTTATAAAGCAATAAAAATAACTTATAAACTCAACTTATTGAACAAAGTTGTTTTTATGTAATTTTATGGCAAATTACGTCAAAAATAAAGAAAAAATGTCTAAGATAAAAGGAAAAAAAAAAAATTTTTAGTAAAGATTTTTATTTTTTAAAAGATTTTTTATTTGATTTATTATTTTCTTTAAAGAAATAATAATTATGCAATTAACAAGTTATTAATCAAAATTATATTTATTATTCACTTTATACTAGAATAACTCAAAGAATAAATTTCAAGTCTGTGATGTGAAAAAGCCACTAGTTAGACAAAAGAAATTTATTCCAAGTCACTCAATAGTATATTGTTTCAAACAATATTCTTAAGAAAAAATAACTTTATTAATATTATAAAGATTATTTATAAGGGATAAGTCCCAAAAAAGCCAATATTAAGACAAATATGGCAATTTTACGTCAAAAAAGTAAAATAAGGTCTAGAATATGATTTATTTCCCAAAAATTGGTTTAAAATCACGGCCAGGCCCCCAAATGTAAGGTTTGTCTATGAAACTCTTGATAATAGTAACAATATCAAGAGTACTATGACTGTCCTCAGTAGAAAAATATAATATAATGAAATATTATAACCACAAATTTAAATATAATTATTAAAAATAATTATATAAAAAATAAATTTAATTATTATTATAATAATATAATAATAAAAAAAATATATAATAATTATAATAAATTATAATTATTCTATTATTGTTATAGTCACTGACAGTTATAACAATAAGAAGTGTAAATCTCTTAATGAGACGATTACACGTGGAAAATAAGAATATTAACCACTTATAAATAATATAAATATTATTTATAAAAAGAATTAATCACACACAGTGCAGAAATAATTCTTTATAGAATAAAATTCTATATAAAAAACTATTACTAGATAAAAAAATATATAAAACTTTTAGAGAAAACTTACTTATAAGATTTATTTAATACAACAAGTCAAATACAACAGTTATTATATTAAATAAAGATTTATAAGTTAAAAACACGCCAAAAATCAACAAAATCAAAGATAAAACAACTTTTTATACTAAAATTTATGATTAAAGAGTTTTTGAGAGGAATTTGTGGATTTTAAAAGATATTTAAGATGATAATTTTATATAATAAAATTTATTATAGATGATTACAACAATAATCTCAATTCTATGACTTCAATTCTTTAATTTAATAAATAAAGAATAAAAATAACTTAAGAATTACTTTTAATAATAAGATTTTATATTTAATAAAACTTTACCTGTTTAAATGTCTAATATGATTGGATTGATTATGAATGATGGACAAAAACAGTGATGAAAAGACTCTTTTTATGTCTACAGAGCAGCTCTCATGATTCATAATGGATTTAGAGGGCGTGCTCAGGTCAAAACTGAAAAACCAGCTTAAAAATTAAGTTCTTAACTTAAGGCAACTTATTTTTACTTCCAATTTAAAGTTACCAGTGTTATTCTTAACTCCAAGTAACTTTAATCCTCATTTAGTTTAATTATTTTAAGTTTTAATATAAAATAAGTTTATTTATATTAAAGTTCATCACATGAACAACATAAAATCAGAGTTTCAAGCAGAAATCTCTTAAACTGAATTTTTAATTAATTTTTAAAGAAATCATAATTTTCTTTAAGCTTAATTAAAAAAGTAATTTTCCAGGCTAATTACCCAGGAAACTTATTAATAAAAGATACTTAAAATTTAATTTATATATTGATAATATTCAATTCTAAGCTGTGTGAAATTTTCAAGCAAATCCATTAAGATTTGGATTTTTAATGAATTTTTGAAGTTATTACTATTTTTCCACGTAAAATAGCAATACACACAAAACCTTAAGTTTTGATAAGGTTTTGATGATTGAAACCTTAAAGTTTTAAGCTTATTTAAGATTTTTAAGCTTGATTAAGCTTTGAAAGTTCTTAAAACCTTGATTCCAAGCCTGCTTATTGGGATTTACCCTCTTGGCAGCTTGAAATTCTTATCCAATTTAGGATAAAATCAGTTTAAACCTTAAGGTTGGATCAAAGTCTAATCTTAAAGTTTAAATAAGGTTGAAAATCCTCCAATACAGGTGGACAACCTTAATTGAATCATTGCAGATCCAAAAAGTTGGGTACCCCAGCTCTATTTGGTCTTTTTCCTTTGTCCCACCTTTTTGCGTGGATTTTGCCCTTTTATTTATTTAAAGCCATACTATGGCCTTAAACCCTTTTAAATTGAGCTCACGCAGGATTTACATTCTGTATGGCAAATCCTTAGCCAATTCAGTAAATATACACCACACCTCAATTTTAACTAAAATTTTGGTAAAGTTGCATAAACCTTATGTAACTTTAAATTTAAGCTTAATTAAGCTTAAATTTAACAATTTTTAAAAAATGTTAAAAAAGTTACATTAGTACTGTGAGATTCTTAAATCTTCTAATAACACAAGAAATAAGTGTTTTTGGGTATAACACCCTATGGGTGTACCCTAGGTTATTTTTGGTGTAGAATCCAAAAATGACATAATAATTATAACTTTGTTTATCCAAAAAAAAGTTATACTTATTTTTTATTATTTTTTATTTTAAATTCAACTAAAAAGTCTGTTTAAGACAAATTTAATTGTTTATAAAATCATTTGTGGCCTTATGGGTATGTTAAACATACCTCACAGGCTCACATTCTTGGTATGGTGTTCAGTATTTGTTCAATATCATTCATTTTACTGTTGCTATACCTTTGGGAATTTCTGCATTCATGTTGGAAGGCTTATATTAAACATATTACTTCAACTTTATACATGGCTTCTTCATGTGTCAGCTCTTGCCATAGCTCTGTCTGTCTTGTATTATGAGCAGTGCCTTGATTCAATTTCATTGATAATTTTGATACTTCTTCTTGTGAAGCATCAAAACACTTTTTCAAGGCAATGGTATATGTCTTCACTTCAGTAAATGAATTTGAAATGTCATCAAGGACTTTATTGTTATCTGTCTTGATAATATTTATGGCTTGCTTAATTCTTGTTTCAATTATGTCATTAATATTGAATATAAAATATTTTTCTGTTAATTCTTTGATAATGGCAGATTGTTCATTTATCTTATTGCCAAAAGAATTATAATTATTGGATTCTTCTATTGTTCTTAAAAACTTTTCAAAAGACATAGGAGTTTCATTTATTTGGCTCAGACTAAAGCTATTTGTTTTAAGATTGTTACAAATTGATGAATTTTTATCAGAAGTATGACTATTGACTTCAATTGTAGCTTCATAAAATTCTGGGATAGGATCAAAAATATGAGAGATGATTTCTGATATTTTAATCTGGCTTCCTACTTCTTTTTTAATTCCATCATTGTTCTGGCCATCTGAAATACATTTTCCATGGGATCCTGTTGAATATTTGGAATCCTGTAGCCCTGGAGGTAGGTTTTTGTGGCTGGTGCCTTTACCTTTCCCTTGTTCTGAGCTTGTGGCTGCTTTTTCATTTTGTAATTGCTGCTTCTGGCCACTGGGGCTGTTTTTGGCACTTGTTTGGGTGGTGGAGGGTTGTTTTTCTTCCATTCTGCTGTTAAGAGCATCATATTCTTCTTTTCCATCAATGAATGCCATCCATTGAGTAACTTGCAACTGTTGGGATGGCCCAGGAGTTTTCTCACAGTTAGGTAAGAATTCATGCAGTTTTTCTACATATCTGCAAGGATCTGATACTCTTTGTGCTGCAATACATTGTTGTAAGCCTTCTGGCTGGCTTTGTAAATTTCCACTGAGGCTTCTTGTGGCAGTTTCAGCTCTTTTTGGACGTAAACAGTGTTATAAGCTTCAGAATGACACAATTTATTAATTTGGAGGTCATCAACTGACCCTTGTCCTTCTGTAACTGATTGGCTTCTGCCATAATCACGTGTCAGGCTGAGTCTATGATAAGAGTAATAAAGTGTATTTACAACTTTTAACTATGACTGTGACACGGTGTATAAAAGTTAAAAAGGTTTTGTAAGAGTTGAAGATGGTTCTAATTTAATAATAAAGGGCTTTACTATAGTGGATATAGTGGTGGTGAGCGCTGTTGAAAGCCCTGGGTGCAGCTTTACCTGTTGGGTTACAATAATAAAGACTACAATTATTAAGATTATAATAATACCTGATTATTACCCAAGAGTAAAACTGTTTTTGACAGTTTACTACGTAGGGTATTCAAGAGCAGGATGAGGAAAGGTTTTTGGCTGTGAAAAGCCCTCCTTTTATCCTGAAATTGAGGTGAAAAGGTGATTAAACCTTTTCACCTAGAGGGAGTGAAGATTTTTCACTCCCCATGACAGGCTTGTGGTTTGCAAACAACCTGTATACTCTGTATTGGGCTAAGATGTGGTTTTGAAACCACATCTGGGCGGTTTTCACCAATACAGGGTGAAAATTTTCATCTGGGGACCTCACAGCCTGATTCTGACGTGTATGACGCGTAGAATGCTGTACAGAAACTGTATGGGACCCCAGTATTGACTGACATATGAGGTATTGAAGTAAAAACATGCTTCTTCGTCTGTTGACACCTCATATTCATGATTATGGGGTGTTATCCCATGGTAAGGCTGTATATGACAGCTGGTGGGATTTTGACCTTAAAATGGTCATAACTCTGTCAGTTTTTGAGATATCAAGCTCAAAGTTGGTTCATTGAATAGCTCTATATGAGCTCTACACAATGGTACCCAACTTGACATGGTTATCATTAAATATGACAAAGTTATCCCATGTACAAGTATTTTGTACATTGGCGTGGTTTGGGCAAAAAGCTGTATTAAGCTTGTTTGGCCAATAACTTCTGTTGTAGTTGAGTTATGGGGAAATGGTTGACACCATCAGATAGCCCTGATTGTGCTCTTTCCAAAAAGACCCCACTTTAAGTATCTCACACTAAAACTGTCAAAGTTAGATGAGAGGTGAATGTTTTGTTCACCCTTATTTGGTCTGAATTTGACCATAACTCAAGTAATACTGGTGCTAGCTCAGTTTGGCTGGTACCATTGGATAGCCCTGGCTTAGAGCTTCATTTTGAATACCCATTTGATGGGGTTAAGCCTCTCCTTCTAGATTTTAGATGAGAGGTGAAAATTAAGGTTTATGCTCAGCAATGACTTTGAGCAGGAATAACTTTGTTATTTCTTGTCCTATGGTGATGGGACTTGTATTTTCAGAAAGAGGTGAGTTTCCTCTTTCTTTTGATACCTTTTGAGCTAATTTGGCTCAGTTCCATGTTTTGGTGGTATCTTGGCTATACCATTGATTTATGGTATATTGGCTGTCATGCTTGTGCTCTGGTTTTGAGTCACAGGCTGACATACCCTCCCTCTAAAAAAGGCTCATCATTGATGAGACTGTTCAGTCCTCCTAGAGGCTCTGAATCTCCTTAAATGAAGGTTCCCATCTGGTATGGCATCCTCTGCCAACCATTTGTCTTTATCAGCTGTCTGGTTTTTGAATCTGACTAGGTATTGTCTTTGATCCTTTCCATTAAGTCTGATTTTTCTGGCCCTGATGATTTTACTCACAGGTCCAGGAGAGTCTTCTACTTCCACTATTTCTGGTGGAGTGATGTTCTTCTTCCTGGAGGGGAATTTTTCCTCCTCTGTTTGGAAGTATGGCTTGACCAGGCTCACTGGAAAGACTGGGTGTTTCCTAGAAAACTCCTCAGTGAGCTTGACCTCTGATGCATTTTTCCCTATTAACTTAATGATAGTGAAGGGCCCTACAAATGAGTCTCTCATTTTCTTAGGTCCTTTGAGATTGTTGAAGTTCAGTGTAGACACTAACACCTGGTCCCCTTCCTTGAAGTCAGGTTCCATATGTGATTTGTCCCACCTCTGCTTGTTATACTCTTTGGCCTCAGCTATGCATTTGGCTGCAGTATCACAGGCTTTCTTCCACATATCATGGAAGTCTTTGGCTGTGGGGTGGATGGTCAGAAGATTTTTCTTCAAGTGATCCACAGGTAACAGGGGATTCCACCCTTTCTCTACCAGTGCAGGTGATTTTCCTGTGGTAGAGTGCTGGCTTGTGTTATAAGCCAGCTGGACTGCTGGTAAGAGGGTAACCCAATCATGGGTGTATCCTTCATGGTCCTTGTATTCCATGCCATAGGCACAGAACCTCCTGAGAATGTCCTCCATTGTTTGGATCATTCTCTCAGCCAGGCCATCTGTTTGGGGATGGTAAGCTGTGGAAAAAGCAAGTTTGGTGCCAAGCATGTCATATAAGTTGGTCCAAAATTCAGATGTGAATTTTGGGTCCCTGTCACTAATTATGATCTTGGGGACTCCACAGGTGGATATGATGTTATTCCAAAATAACAGAGCAGTGTCCATGGCTGTGTCCTCTTTATGGCATGGTAGACATCTCATGCTTTTGCTGAACCTATCAACTATGATTAAGCAGGCATTGTAGTTTTCTTTGCCTCCTGGGACAAGTCCTGTGACCCAGTCCATGTTAATGGTTTCCCATGGGTGCTTGGGTTCTTCTATATGTTGAAGTAACCCATATTTCTTCCCATGTTTTCTATTTGACTTTTGGCATCTTTCACAAGTGTTGATGTATTCACTCAACTCTTGTTCCCACTTGGGCCACCAAGCTGTGCTTGCTACCCTCTCTTTGGTCCTGTCTTCACTCATGTGTCCCATATAGGGGCAGTCATGGCATTCCTGCAGGATTAGAGAGATGTGGTCTCTGTCTATCACTGTGAGTGCACTGGTGTGCTTTTCTCTGTGATAAATCAGGCCATCTATAAGGAAGAATTTATTGTCCTTATAGGCCCTCAACCAGGGTTCCTCCAGCTGGGTTTCCAGTTCTGGGCTCCTGTATTTTTGTTGAAGGAGTTGGAGTAATATGCTACACTGTTTGTGCTTAGCATAAGATTTCAGGACTGCATTGAAAAATTCATTGTGCAGTTCTGAGGAACTTATTCCCAGTATGGGAGTTTCTGTCCCTTCTGAATCAGTGTTTCCACTGTCAAGGGTACCACTCTCTGGTGCCCATTCGGAGAATCTGAAGTTCTTTTTCCTATTGATCTCCATAAAATGGATAGGAATTTTTGCAGCAACTTCAGGGTCATAAGCTGGATTGCTTTTGACATTGTCCAGTGGCCATCTGCTAAGGCCATCTGCATTGGTATGGCTTTTGCCTTCCTTGTATATGATGGTCATGTTCCCTCTATACTCCTGGATGGCTATTTGCCATCTCAGCATATGTCTATTAGTAGTCTTCATGTTTAGTAAAGACTTCAAGGCTGTGCAGTCTGTGTAGACTTCAAAGACTGCACCCTCCAAATAGTAATGGAGTTTTTCTAGAGCCCAGACTAGACATAGACATTCTGTCTGGGTGGCCCCATACCTGGCTTCTGAATCTTTCAGCTGCCTGGAGATGTAACATATTACACATTCTCTTGGTTCACCATCTACAATTTGTCTTTGGTGAAGGGCTGCTCCTAAGCCTTGGCTGCATGCTGCATCTATGTATAACTTGAATGGTAGTTCAAAGTCAGGCAAGATGAGCACAGGTGCATTTGTGAGTTCATATTTGATCCTCTCATATGCATCCCTCCTTTCCTTGGTTATTTCAAAAACTACATCCTTTGAGCATAACTTGTATAAGCTACTAGTTATGTGGGCAAAGTTTTTGATGTGGTTTCTATAGTAGCTAGCAAACCCAAGGAAAGATTGCATTTCTTTAATGCTCTTTGGTACTGGCTTTTGCAGTACTGCTGCTACTTTGTTCTGGTCAATTGCCAGACTAAGGCCTGAGACTTTGTGTCCTAGAGCTAGTAGCTCTTGTTGGCCAAAATTACACTTTTTAAGTGAAATTTTTAGATTGATGGGTGTACATTTACTTAGCACTCTGTCTATGTATTGTACATGGTCTTCCCATGTCTCTGAGTATATAATGATATCATCAATATATACTACCATCCAGCCTTCCATTATTTCTTCCTGAAATATGGTGTCCATCATCCTTTGGAAGTGGGCTGGTGCATTTTTGATGCCAAATGGAATCCTGGTGTACTCATATATGCCCATATGGCATATTATTCTGAGCAACTTCATGGAGTTTGGTTTAACTCCATTTTGGTGGAAGCCTTTCATACAATCCATCTTGGTTATGTATTTGGCTTTAGCCAGTTTATCCAAGGCATGAGGTATCCTTGGTATAGGGTACCTGTCTGCTTTTGTGTAGTTATTCAGGGCTCTGAAGTCTCCACACAATCTAGACTTGCCATCATGCCAGGTGATTAGGACAGGGGTGGTAATTTCCACTATCTCATTATGTCCAATCATCCTAATGACATCCATGTCCAGGAGTTCATTGATATGTTTCTCAATCTCTTTCCTGGTCTCCAGACTTGCTGGGTAAGGATGTCTCCTTAACATGGGTGGATAAGGCCTTTCCACATCCAGATATAGTTCTATATCATGGCCTTTGATCTTGCCTAATGGTTCTTCACCAATGGCAAATGCTGGTCTATTCTTCCTCAGCATCTTCAGTAAACTTAACTTTTGTTTACTGGTGAGGGTAGTGCTAAACTGTCCCTCTCTGAATTCTTTCAGAAGTTCTTCCAGTGGGTCCTGAGAAGATATCTGGTATATATCAAGAGAAAATTTCTTTTCCTTGTTAGTACCAATGGTAATATGCCTATTTTTACTATTGTAAATATCTATGCCATACATCCTCTGGTAATCTGTCCCCAGTAAAAACCCTTGGATGTGGGCATCTTCAAGCACTACAAACTCTGGGTTGAGTCTGATATTACCTTTTCTGTGGGGTATAATTATCTCTTTGATAATTGTCCCAATAGAGGTCATCTTTCCAGATGCACTCTTAAAGTTCTTTGCCCTGGTGGGCAAGAGTTCTTTTTCCCAGTTTGGGAAGTGTTTATCCAGATAATTTCTGGCCACTATGGAGCAGTGTGCTCCATTGTCAATGATCAGTGGGTGCTGAGCATTGTCAATACATACAGTCATTTTTGTGGCTGTTCCATGTATATATGCCATTCCTTTGGTTGGTGTAACCAGGAATGTTTGTGCATCTTGTGTATGTTTACACAAGTTTTTGTTGGCAGTGTCTTGTGGCATGCCTGCTTCCAACTGTATATCCTGGATTTCTAGTGGGGTTTCCTCTTGGTATTCCACTAGAAATTCCTCTCTTGGGTCTTGATCCTCATCAGATGGTTCTCTGATGGCATCACCCATAGAGTCTGATTCAGATTCCTCTGTTGGAGGTTCTTCCTCAGGGACTTTCTCTATGGCATAGACTTTTTTCTTTGCCTTTGGACAGTTGTTAGCATAGTGGTCTGTTGAACCACAATTGTGACAAGAATTCTTCTTCTTTGCCACTTCTGCCACTTTTTCTCTGGGTTTGTCTTTAAACTCCACCCTGGAAGGTTGTTTCTCTTTGAAACTACTGCTTCTATATGGGGTGAATTTCCCTATATTAGTCCTTTTCCTTATGTCTTGCAAGGTATTGGCTATATCATCTAGGGTGCAATTTTGGTTGCATCTGCACTTTACTGCATGCTCTAGTTCTCCTGGCAGTTGTGTCAGGAGTTTGTGATTCCTCAGTTGGATGTTCATCTGAGGATCAATGGCTTTAAGTCTTTTAGACTGTCTAAGACACCACTCATATGGATCTTTGTCCACAGAGTATTTGTCATTCTCAAATGACATGGTCTTTTGCCATATCCAAGTTCCATTACTGTACTTTTGGATTATTTGACTCTTCCACCATGGCCAATTTCTTCTGCCATGGATTTCTTTCATTTCAGTGTACCATATACTTGCATGAACTTTAAATGCAGTATTCAGTCTAGCAGTAATCCAGTAATCTGGTATGCTTGGTACATCAATGAAGAGTCCATCAATATAATCTATGAGTTCCATATGATCATATCCTCCTGATCCAGAGAATTTGGGCCAGTTTGAGGCCTCAGGAAGCTGTTTCAAGGCTTCCTTCTCTGAATAAGACATGCCATCTCCATCCTGGTATTGTGATGGAGATCTTGCCTTATTCAACAACATGGCATCTGGTTTGATGTCATCTGGTTGATATGGATTCTCCATAGCTTGGCCTTGTGGTTGGGGCTTTAAGCTATGGTAGGCATCAAACAATTTGTTGATGTCTTGGTTCAGACACTCCCTGTCCCTGCTACTATGGTGTTGTTCTTCAGAGACTTGATTCAGTCTCTTGTTGGTTTCTTCAGAGGCTTTGCTCAGTTGAGCATATCCTTCCTGAAGGTTTTTAACTATCTGCTCCAATGAGGCTTGAGTTTTTCTCATCCTTTCTTGGGCAGCTGCAAATTCTGTAGCCTGCTTTGCAGATTGCTCAGCATATTGGGACATTTGTAACCACAGTGTGTCACTGTTGATGTTACTCTCAGATGTGATAATGTTATTTTCAGTCTGAGTGGGGGTAATGTTTCTATTACTAGGACTACTGATTCTAGAGTGGTTTACAACTACTTCTGGTTCTTGTGTACTTCTTTTACCAAATCTAACAGCTTCTGGATCATGGGGTCTGACTCCTTCCTCCTCTGGTTGAAGGAGGCTTTGTTTTTGCCCTTGTTGCCTTGTCTTCTCCTGGAAAGTTCCTGGAATTGTGAAGAATGGTGACTCTTGGCCACTGATCTGCTGGTTTCTGAATGGTGTGAAGCCACTGGAGAGCTGATTTGGCATGCTCCTTGTGATCCTGAAGGAATCTGAGTAGGCCCTGTCTGGGTTAACTGTTCTTCTATAGCTTGGATAGTGGCTTGATTCTCCCTTATCCTCTGTGCCCTTGCCTCCAGGAGTCTGTGCTGCCTGGTAGGATTCCAACCCTTGGTGATTACCATAAGGTCTTTGAAGTCTATCTCTTTGAGACAGATCTTCTGGCAACTTGATCCCAGTTCTGCCCAGTGAGTTGCTAGGTTGAACCTCTTGTTGTCCATACTCCATTGAAACAAATCTTTGAGGAGTTGGTGGATTTGAAGAACTTGATCCATATCCTTCCAGTCCTCTGGTTTGAGGTTTCTGTTGAATTGGAGTGTGAATGGCAAGGTTGATATTATCTCCCTCATTGTTTTGCCATCCACCACTGTGTCCAATGTGTCTTCTTTCAGGTCTTCTGGTTCTAGACATTCCTGCTCTATCCTCTGGCTGGTTCCTTTGGAAGCCAAGGTCTCTGAGGTATGCAGGGGACATATCAGTGTTTGCAAGCAGTCAAAAACTTTATGTTCTTAGGGTATTTACCTTTGACTGTGCCTTGTACAAATTTGCTATCTGCTGATTTGGGCAGTTTGCCTTTGGAGGTTACAACTGGGTTAATAATTGTAATCTTCCCTGCACAAGTGGTTAAGGTTGGTTTACCTTGTATTGAAGCAGAGTTTCGTGGTTTTCTACTCCTCTGAGTGGCTATTGGTGTCCACTTTTTGGCTGTGATGAGGCCTTCACTAAGCCTTTTTCCTTTGCCCTTGCTGCCCTCTGGTTCTGAGGGTGTCACTGGTATGTTGGCCTGTGACTGGGTCTCAAGTGGTATGAAATTTTCTTCCACTGAATCAAAACAGGAAAAAGAGGGCTTATGTCAGTTAAGACTTCTTACAAGGCTGGTTTTGCACGTCTAAGAATGGCCTCTGGGCTTGTATGTTACTACAGTATGCCCTTGTATAGTGACAGTGTAATTGAATTAACAATTCCACGTCAGAAATACAGCTTATTGATTATTGGTATACTGTTTGTATACCAATATCTTACAGAATACTTGTTATTAGCAAGTATAATCTGTCAAAAAATGGTGTATTACAGGGCAATTGAGTTAACAATGTGCCCAAACACGCCTCAACTGTTGGTTTATCAGTATGAGCTGTCTTAATTCAATTAAGAATTGAGAATGTATAAATGGCTTAAAAGTGTTTTTATATGTAAAACACGCCAAAAATACTGGTCTTGTGGTTATTAGCCACTAGACAAATACTTTGTAAGGTCCAAAATAAGTAAAAAACACGGCCAGGCCCCCAAAATGTCAGGCTGAGTCTATGATAAGAGTAATAAAGTGTATTTACAACTTTTAACTATGACTGTGACACGGTGTATAAAAGTTAAAAAGGTTTTATAAGAGTTGAAGATGGTTCTAATTTAATAATAAAGGGCTTTACTATAGTGGATATAGTGGTGGTGAGTGCTGTTGAAAGCCCTGGGTGCAGCTTTACCTGTTGGGTTACAATAATAAAGACTACAATTATTAAGATTATAATAATACCTGATTATTACCCAAGAGTAAAACTGTTTTTGACAGTTTACTACGTAGGGTATTCAAGAGCAGGATGAGGAAAGGTTTTTGGCTGTGAAAAGCCCTCCTTTTATCCTGAAATTGAGGTGAAAAGGTGATTAAACCTTTTCACGTAGAGGGAGTGAAGATTTTTCACTCCCCATGACAGGCTTGTGGTTTGCAAACAACCTGTATACTCTGTATTGGGCTAAGATGTGGTTTTGAAACCACATCTGGGCGGTTTTCACCAATACAGGGTGAAAATTTTCATCTGGGGACCTCACAGCCTGATTCTGACGTGTATGACGCGTAGAATGCTGTACAGAAACTGTATGGGACCCCAGTATTGACTGACATATGAGGTATTGAAGTAAAAACATGCTTCTTCGTCTGTTGACACCTCATATTCATGATTATGGGGTGTTATCCCATGGTAAGGCTGTATATGACAGCTGGTGGGATTTTGACCTTAAAATGGTCATAACTCTGTCAGTTTTTGAGATATCAAGCTCAAAGTTGGTTCATTGAATAGCTCTATATGAGCTCTACACAATGGTACCCAACTCGACATGGTTATCATTAAATATGACAAAGTTATCCCATGTACAAGTATTTTGTACATTGGCGTGGTTTGGGCAAAAAGCTGTATTAAGCTTGTTTGGCCAATAACTTCTGTTGTAGTTGAGTTATGGGGAAATGGTTGACACCATCAGATAGCCCTGATTGTGCTCTTTCCAAAAAGACCCCACTTTAAGTATCTCACACTAAAACTGTAAAAGTTAGATGAGAGGTGAATGTTTTGTTCACCCTTATTTGGTCTGAATTTGACCATAACTCAAGTAATACTGGTGCTAGCTCAGTTTGGCTGGTACCATTGGATAGCCCTGGCTTAGAGCTTCATTTTGAATACCCATTTGATGGGGTTAAGCCTCTCCTTCTAGATTTTAGATGAGAGGTGAAAATTAAGGTTTATGCTCAGCAATGACTTTGAGCAGGAATAACTTTGTTATTTCTTGTCCTATGGTGATGGGACTTGTATTTTCAGAAAGAGGTGAGTTTCCTCTTTCTTTTGATACCTTTTGAGCTAATTTGGCTCAGTTCCATGTTTTGGTGGTATCTTGGCTATACCATTGATTTATGGTATATTGGCTGTCATGCTTGTGCTCTGGTTTTGAGTCACAGGCTGACATACCCTCCCTCTAAAAAAGGCTCATCATTGATGAGACTGTTCAGTCCTCCTAGAGGCTCTGAATCTCCTTAAATGAAGGTTCCCATCTGGTATGGCATCCTCTGCCAACCATTTGTCTTTATCAGCTGTCTGGTTTTTGAATCTGACTAGGTATTGTCTTTGATCCTTTCCATTAAGTCTGATTTTTCTGGCCCTGATGATTTTACTCACAGGTCCAGGAGAGTCTTCTACTTCCACTATTTCTGGTGGAGTGATGTTCTTCTTCCTGGAGGGGAATTTTTCCTCCTCTGTTTGGAAGTATGGCTTGACCAGGCTCACTGGAAAGACTGGGTGTTTCCTAGAAAACTCCTCAGTGAGCTTGACCTCTGATGCATTTTTCCCTATTAACTTAATGATAGTGAAGGGCCCTACAAATGAGTCTCTCATTTTCTTAGGTCCTTTGAGATTGTTGAAGTTCAGTGTAGACACTAACACCTGGTCCCCTTCCTTGAAGTCAGGTTCCATATGTGATTTGTCCCACCTCTGCTTGTTATACTCTTTGGCCTCAGCTATGCATTTGGCTGCAGTATCACAGGCTTTCTTCCACATATCATGGAAGTCTTTGGCTGTGGGGTGGATGGTCAGAAGATTTTTCTTCAAGTGATCCACAGGTAACAGGGGATTCCACCCTTTCTCTACCAGTGCAGGTGATTTTCCTGTGGTAGAGTGCTGGCTTGTGTTATAAGCCAGCTGGACTGCTGGTAAGAGGGTAACCCAATCATGGGTGTATCCTTCATGGTCCTTGTATTCCATGCCATAGGCACAGAACCTCCTGAGAATGTCCTCCATTGTTTGGATCATTCTCTCAGCCAGGCCATCTGTTTGGGGATGGTAAGCTGTGGAAAAAGCAAGTTTGGTGCCAAGCATGTCATATAAGTTGGTCCAAAATTCAGATGTGAATTTTGGGTCCCTGTCACTAATTATGATCTTGGGGACTCCACAGGTGGATATGATGTTATTCCAAAATAACAGAGCAGTGTCCATGGCTGTGTCCTCTTTATGGCATGGTAGACATCTCATGCTTTTGCTGAACCTATCAACTATGATTAAGCAGGCATTGTAGTTTTCTTTGCCTCCTGGGACAAGTCCTGTGACCCAGTCCATGTTAATGGTTTCCCATGGGTGCTTGGGTTCTTCTATATGTTGAAGTAACCCATATTTCTTCCCATGTTTTCTATTTGACTTTTGGCATCTTTCACAAGTGTTGATGTATTCACTCAACTCTTGTTCCCACTTGGGCCACCAAGCTGTGCTTGCTACCCTCTCTTTGGTCCTGTCTTCACTCATGTGTCCCATATAGGGGCAGTCATGGCATTCCTGCAGGATTAGAGAGATGTGGTCTCTGTCTATCACTGTGAGTGCACTGGTGTGCTTTTCTCTGTGATAAATCAGGCCATCTATAAGGAAGAATTTATTGTCCTTATAGGCCCTCAACCAGGGTTCCTCCAGCTGGGTTTCCAGTTCTGGGCTCCTGTATTTTTGTTGAAGGAGTTGGAGTAATATGCTACACTGTTTGTGCTTAGCATAAGATTTCAGGACTGCATTGAAAAATTCATTGTGCAGTTCTGAGGAACTTATTCCCAGTATGGGAGTTTCTGTCCCTTCTGAATCAGTGTTTCCACTGTCAAGGGTACCACTCTCTGGTGCCCATTCGGAGAATCTGAAGTTCTTTTTCCTATTGATCTCCATAAAATGGATAGGAATTTTTGCAGCAACTTCAGGGTCATAAGCTGGATTGCTTTTGACATTGTCCAGTGGCCATCTGCTAAGGCCATCTGCATTGGTATGGCTTTTGCCTTCCTTGTATATGATGGTCATGTTCCCTCTATACTCCTGGATGGCTATTTGCCATCTCAGCATATGTCTATTAGTAGTCTTCATGTTTAGTAAAGACTTCAAGGCTGTGCAGTCTGTGTAGACTTCAAAGACTGCACCCTCCAAATAGTAATGGAGTTTTTCTAGAGCCCAGACTAGACATAGACATTCTGTCTGGGTGGCCCCATACCTGGCTTCTGAATCTTTCAGCTGCCTGGAGATGTAACATATTACACATTCTCTTGGTTCACCATCTACAATTTGTCTTTGGTGAAGGGCTGCTCCTAAGCCTTGGCTGCATGCTGCATCTATGTATAACTTGAATGGTAGTTCAAAGTCAGGCAAGATGAGCACAGGTGCATTTGTGAGTTCATATTTGATCCTCTCATATGCATCCCTCCTTTCCTTGGTTATTTCAAAAACTACATCCTTTGAGCATAACTTGTATAAGCTACTAGTTATGTGGGCAAAGTTTTTGATGTGGTTTCTATAGTAGCTAGCAAACCCAAGGAAAGATTGCATTTCTTTAATGCTCTTTGGTACTGGCTTTTGCAGTACTGCTGCTACTTTGTTCTGGTCAATTGCCAGACTAAGGCCTGAGACTTTGTGTCCTAGAGCTAGTAGCTCTTGTTGGCCAAAATTACACTTTTTAAGTGAAATTTTTAGATTGATGGGTGTACATTTACTTAGCACTCTGTCTATGTATTGTACATGGTCTTCCCATGTCTCTGAGTATATAATGATATCATCAATATATACTACCATCCAGCCTTCCATTATTTCTTCCTGAAATATGGTGTCCATCATCCTTTGGAAGTGGGCTGGTGCATTTTTGATGCCAAATGGAATCCTGGTGTACTCATATATGCCCATATGGCATATTATTCTGAGCAACTTCATGGAGTTTGGTTTAACTCCATTTTGGTGGAAGCCTTTCATACAATCCATCTTGGTTATGTATTTGGCTTTAGCCAGTTTATCCAAGGCATGAGGTATCCTTGGTATAGGGTACCTGTCTGCTTTTGTGTAGTTATTCAGGGCTCTGAAGTCTCCACACAATCTAGACTTGCCATCATGCCAGGTGATTAGGACAGGGGTGGTAATTTCCACTATCTCATTATGTCCAATCATCCTAATGACATCCATGTCCAGGAGTTCATTGATATGTTTCTCAATCTCTTTCCTGGTCTCCAGACTTGCTGGGTAAGG
Source organism: Austropuccinia psidii (assembly GCA_023105745.1). Lineage (NCBI taxonomy): Eukaryota > Fungi > Basidiomycota > Pucciniomycetes > Pucciniales > Sphaerophragmiaceae > Austropuccinia > Austropuccinia psidii. The sequence goes on along the minus strand of JALGQZ010000009.1, from coordinate 16,593,559 downwards.
ATGTCTCCTTAACATGGGTGGATAAGGCCTTTCCACATCCAGATATAGTTCTATATCATGGCCTTTGATCTTGCCTAATGGTTCTTCACCAATGGCAAATGCTGGTCTATTCTTCCTCAGCATCTTCAGTAAACTTAACTTTTGTTTACTGGTGAGGGTAGTGCTAAACTGTCCCTCTCTGAATTCTTTCAGAAGTTCTTCCAGTGGGTCCTGAGAAGATATCTGGTATATATCAAGAGAAAATTTCTTTTCCTTGTTAGTACCAATGGTAATATGCCTATTTTTACTATTGTAAATATCTATGCCATACATCCTCTGGTAATCTGTCCCCAGTAAAAACCCTTGGATGTGGGCATCTTCAAGCACTACAAACTCTGGGTTGAGTCTGATATTACCTTTTCTGTGGGGTATAATTATCTCTTTGATAATTGTCCCAATAGAGGTCATCTTTCCAGATGCACTCTTAAAGTTCTTTGCCCTGGTGGGCAAGAGTTCTTTTTCCCAGTTTGGGAAGTGTTTATCCAGATAATTTCTGGCCACTATGGAGCAGTGTGCTCCATTGTCAATGATCAGTGGGTGCTGAGCATTGTCAATACATACAGTCATTTTTGTGGCTGTTCCATGTATATATGCCATTCCTTTGGTTGGTGTAACCAGGAATGTTTGTGCATCTTGTGTATGTTTACACAAGTTTTTGTTGGCAGTGTCTTGTGGCATGCCTGCTTCCAACTGTATATCCTGGATTTCTAGTGGGGTTTCCTCTTGGTATTCCACTAGAAATTCCTCTCTTGGGTCTTGATCCTCATCAGATGGTTCTCTGATGGCATCACCCATAGAGTCTGATTCAGATTCCTCTGTTGGAGGTTCTTCCTCAGGGACTTTCTCTATGGCATAGACTTTTTTCTTTGCCTTTGGACAGTTGTTAGCATAGTGGTCTGTTGAACCACAATTGTGACAAGAATTCTTCTTCTTTGCCACTTCTGCCACTTTTTCTCTGGGTTTGTCTTTAAACTCCACCCTGGAAGGTTGTTTCTCTTTGAAACTACTGCTTCTATATGGGGTGAATTTCCCTATATTAGTCCTTTTCCTTATGTCTTGCAAGGTATTGGCTATATCATCTAGGGTGCAATTTTGGTTGCATCTGCACTTTACTGCATGCTCTAGTTCTCCTGGCAGTTGTGTCAGGAGTTTGTGATTCCTCAGTTGGATGTTCATCTGAGGATCAATGGCTTTAAGTCTTTTAGACTGTCTAAGACACCACTCATATGGATCTTTGTCCACAGAGTATTTGTCATTCTCAAATGACATGGTCTTTTGCCATATCCAAGTTCCATTACTGTACTTTTGGATTATTTGACTCTTCCACCATGGCCAATTTCTTCTGCCATGGATTTCTTTCATTTCAGTGTACCATATACTTGCATGAACTTTAAATGCAGTATTCAGTCTAGCAGTAATCCAGTAATCTGGTATGCTTGGTACATCAATGAAGAGTCCATCAATATAATCTATGAGTTCCATATGATCATATTCTCCTGATCCAGAGAATTTGGGCCAGTTTGAGGCCTCAGGAAGCTGTTTCAAGGCTTCCTTCTCTGAATAAGACATGCCATCTCCATCCTGGTATTGTGATGGAGATCTTGCCTTATTCAACAACATGGCATCTGGTTTGATGTCATCTGGTTGATATGGATTCTCCATAGCTTGGCCTTGTGGTTGGGGCTTTAAGCTATGGTAGGCATCAAACAATTTGTTGATGTCTTGGTTCAGACACTCCCTGTCCCTGCTACTATGGTGTTGTTCTTCAGAGACTTGATTCAGTCTCTTGTTGGTTTCTTCAGAGGCTTTGCTCAGTTGAGCATATCCTTCCTGAAGGTTTTTAACTATCTGCTCCAATGAGGCTTGAGTTTTTCTCATCCTTTCTTGGGCAGCTGCAAATTCTGTAGCCTGCTTTGCAGATTGCTCAGCATATTGGGACATTTGTAACCACAGTGTGTCACTGTTGATGTTACTCTCAGATGTGATAATGTTATTTTCAGTCTGAGTGGGGGTAATGTTTCTATTACTAGGACTACTGATTCTAGAGTGGTTTACAACTACTTCTGGTTCTTGTGTACTTCTTTTACCAAATCTAACAGCTTCTGGATCATGGGGTCTGACTCCTTCCTCCTCTGGTTGAAGGAGGCTTTGTTTTTGCCCTTGTTGCCTTGTCTTCTCCTGGAAAGTTCCTGGAATTGTGAAGAATGGTGACTCTTGGCCACTGATCTGCTGGTTTCTGAATGGTGTGAAGCCACTGGAGAGCTGATTTGGCATGCTCCTTGTGATCCTGAAGGAATCTGAGTAGGCCCTGTCTGGGTTAACTGTTCTTCTATAGCTTGGATAGTGGCTTGATTCTCCCTTATCCTCTGTGCCCTTGCCTCCAGGAGTCTGTGCTGCCTGGTAGGATTCCAACCCTTGGTGATTACCATAAGGTCTTTGAAGTCTATCTCTTTGAGACAGATCTTCTGGCAACTTGATCCCAGTTCTGCCCAGTGAGTTGCTAGGTTGAACCTCTTGTTGTCCATACTCCATTGAAACAAATCTTTGAGGAGTTGGTGGATTTGAAGAACTTGATCCATATCCTTCCAGTCCTCTGGTTTGAGGTTTCTGTTGAATTGGAGTGTGAATGGCAAGGTTGATATTATCTCCCTCATTGTTTTGCCATCCACCACTGTGTCCAATGTGTCTTCTTTCAGGTCTTCTGGTTCTAGACATTCCTGCTCTATCCTCTGGCTGGTTCCTTTGGAAGCCAAGGTCTCTGAGGTATGCAGGGGACATATCAGTGTTTGCAAGCAGTCAAAAACTTTATGTTCTTAGGGTATTTACCTTTGACTGTGCCTTGTACAAATTTGCTATCTGCTGATTTGGGCAGTTTGCCTTTGGAGGTTACAACTGGGTTAATAATTGTAATCTTCCCTGCACAAGTGGTTAAGGTTGGTTTACCTTGTATTGAAGCAGAGTTTCGTGGTTTTCTACTCCTCTGAGTGGCTATTGGTGTCCACTTTTTGGCTGTGATGAGGCCTTCACTAAGCCTTTTTCCTTTGCCCTTGCTGCCCTCTGGTTCTGAGGGTGTCACTGGTATGTTGGCCTGTGACTGGGTCTCAAGTGGTATGAAATTTTCTTCCACTGAATCAAAACAGGAAAAAGAGGGCTTATGTCAGTTAAGACTTCTTACAAGGCTGGTTTTGCACGTCTAAGAATGGCCTCTGGGCTTGTATGTTACTACAGTATGCCCTTGTATAGTGACAGTGTAATTGAATTAACAATTCCACGTCAGAAATACAGCTTATTGATTATTGGTATACTGTTTGTATACCAATATCTTACAGAATACTTGTTATTAGCAAGTATAATCTGTCAAAAAATGGTGTATTACAGGGCAATTGAGTTAACAATGTGCCCAAACACGCCTCAACTGTTGGTTTATCAGTATGAGCTGTCTTAATTCAATTAAGAATTGAGAATGTATAAATGGCTTAAAAGTGTTTTTATATGTAAAACACGCCAAAAATACTGGTCTTGTGGTTATTAGCCACTAGACAAATACTTTGTAAGGTCCAAAATAAGTAAAAAACACGGCCAGGCCCCCAAAATGTCAGGCTGAGTCTATGATAAGAGTAATAAAGTGTATTTACAACTTTTAACTATGACTGTGACACGGTGTATAAAAGTTAAAAAGGTTTTATAAGAGTTGAAGATGGTTCTAATTTAATAATAAAGGGCTTTACTATAGTGGATATAGTGGTGGTGAGCGCTGTTGAAAGCCCTGGGTGCAGCTTTACCTGTTGGGTTACAATAATAAAGACTACAATTATTAAGATTATAATAATACCTGATTATTACCCAAGAGTAAAACTGTTTTTGACAGTTTACTACGTAGGGTATTCAAGAGCAGGATGAGGAAAGGTTTTTGGCTGTGAAAAGCCCTCCTTTTATCCTGAAATTGAGGTGAAAAGGTGATTAAACCTTTTCACGTAGAGGGAGTGAAGATTTTTCACTCCCCATGACAGGCTTGTGGTTTGCAAACAACCTGTATACTCTGTATTGGGCTAAGATGTGGTTTTGAAACCACATCTGGGCGGTTTTCACCAATACAGGGTGAAAATTTTCATCTGGGGACCTCACAGCCTGATTCTGACGTGTATGACGCGTAGAATGCTGTACAGAAACTGTATGGGACCCCAGTATTGACTGACATATGAGGTATTGAAGTAAAAACATGCTTCTTCGTCTGTTGACACCTCATATTCATGATTATGGGGTGTTATCCCATGGTAAGGCTGTATATGACAGCTGGTGGGATTTTGACCTTAAAATGGTCATAACTCTGTCAGTTTTTGAGATATCAAGCTCAAAGTTGGTTCATTGAATAGCTCTATATGAGCTCTACACAATGGTACCCAACTTGACATGGTTATCATTAAATATGACAAAGTTATCCCATGTACAAGTATTTTGTACATTGGCGTGGTTTGGGCAAAAAGCTGTATTAAGCTTGTTTGGCCAATAACTTCTGTTGTAGTTGAGTTATGGGGAAATGGTTGACACCATCAGATAGCCCTGATTGTGCTCTTTCCAAAAAGACCCCACTTTAAGTATCTCACACTAAAACTGTAAAAGTTAGATGAGAGGTGAATGTTTTGTTCACCCTTATTTGGTCTGAATTTGACCATAACTCAAGTAATACTGGTGCTAGCTCAGTTTGGCTGGTACCATTGGATAGCCCTGGCTTAGAGCTTCATTTTGAATACCCATTTGATGGGGTTAAGCCTCTCCTTCTAGATTTTAGATGAGAGGTGAAAATTAAGGTTTATGCTCAGCAATGACTTTGAGCAGGAATAACTTTGTTATTTCTTGTCCTATGGTGATGGGACTTGTATTTTCAGAAAGAGGTGAGTTTCCTCTTTCTTTTGATACCTTTTGAGCTAATTTGGCTCAGTTCCATGTTTTGGTGGTATCTTGGCTATACCATTGATTTATGGTATATTGGCTGTCATGCTTGTGCTCTGGTTTTGAGTCACAGGCTGACATCACGTCTATGACCTTGGAGCTGCTTGAGGGGTTATAGCTGGCTCCGGATCTGGTTGAAGGCATACTTCATGATTAAAAAGCTTTAAAATAGTAATTTTACATTAAAAAACTTACTATTGGCCAAATTCTTAGCTTTTGGAATATTATTACTTATATCCAAGTTAATCAATTCAGAAGAAATTGGTTCAGGTTGATTATTCTGAGTCACAATAACAGTACTATTATGGTCAGAATTAACCGTACTGGCAGTAATAATGCTGGTAACTGTTGAGGTTTCTTCAATGTTTTCTTGTCTTAGCTCATTGTCAGACACTAAAATTAATGAAAAAGCCAAATAATTAAGTAAAAAACAAGGGTGTTGCAAAAAAGAAATAAAATTATAAGCCTCACTTATAATATGGAAAAATTATTTCTTTATGGATTTTTTGAATTATGAGTATTTTTTATATGTTTTTTGAATTTATCAATATAAGAAAAAGGATTAAAAAAGAGTAAAAAAAATCTCACAGATAAATTGTCATGGCTGGGCCCCCAAATGTAAGGTGTGGATTTGAAACTTGGATAAAATATCTAGTACTTTTCCTGTCCTCAAAATTTGTATAACGTAAAATTATTTGGAAATAGTAAGAAATAGTATTGTTAAAGAGAAAACATGCAAATTTTATTGTTTTTAACTTTGTAAGTATAAAACAATAATATAATACAAATTTATTGTTTTACCAACAATAAAGATTTATCCAAATATACTCTACAAGAGATATTTAAGGCTACAAAAGAAATTTCTTCAAGAGCAATTGCAATTGGAATTAATTGAGCAAAGAACTGCAAGCAATTAATTGAATAACAAAGTCTCTCAAAATATATATAAAGATAAAACACGCCCAAAAGTGACCAGAGTGAACTTGGAAACAAAGTGACAAAGCTAACAGTGATGGAAGATGCTTTAATTCACTTTTGGGTGGTTCAGGGGTAAAAATGATTATAAGAGTTACAAAAAATGATTATAATAATTTTTTCACATGGTCATAAGGTTTAAAATGATATAAAAAGGGTGGTTGAAATATTTTATTGATTTGTTTAACAGTGTTTAAACTAATTATAAAAGGAAAAGATTCTAAAATGAAGAGAAAAGTGGGTGTAAGATGTGGATATGAAACTTTGATAAAATATCAAGTACTTTTGCTGTCCTCAAAACTTTTATAAGGTCAAATTATTTAAAAATATTAAGAAATAGTATTTTTAAAGAGAAAACAAGCCAATTTTATTGTTTTTATCCTTTTAAGTATAAAACAACAAAAAAATGAATTATTGTTTTATCAACAATAAAGATTTATCCAAAAATACTTTACAAGAGATATTTAAGGCTACAAAAGAGATTTCTTCAAAGCTCATTACTTTTGGCCTGGAATTGAGTCACAGGGTCTGTGACTCAATTGATGATGAGGTTTTGATACCAACCAGGGTAGGTTTAACTGCTGCCAAGAGGGTAAAACTACCCTTAAGTTAAGAAAATGTTGGTAAGAACGGTTTTAACTGATTCCTACGCCTCTTAAACACATTCTAACGTGTTTTGAAGGCTCTAGACCAGGTATTGCTATAGTAATGGCTGATTTAAGGGTCTAAAGTGGCTAAAAATAGCAAAAAATGCCTAAAACCAGCCCTTTTTTGGTCTAAACCAGGGTTCAATGATGACATAATTGGCTTGTCTGTTGTCAGACTGTTTTCCACGACTGACAAGAGTTAATTTTACTTTTGGAGTAAGAAAATTGATGGCTATAAAAGAATGTCTTCTTTGCCCCACTTTTCTCTTCATGTTGGAATCTTTTCCTTTTATAATTAGTTTAAACACTGTTAAACCAATAAATAAAAGATTACAGCCACCCTTTTTATATCATTTTAAACCTTTTCATCACGTGAAAAATTATTCTAATTATTGTTTGTAACTCTTATAATCATTTTTACACCTGAACCACCCCAAAAGGGAATTAAAGCATCTTTCATCACTGTTAACTTTGTCACTTTGTTTCCAAATTCACTTTGGTCACTTTTGCGTGTGTTTTATTTTGAAATATCTTTTGAAAGACTTTGTTCTTTAATTAATTGCTTGCAGTTCTTTGCTCAATTCATTCAAATTGAATTTGCTCTTGAAGAAATTTCTTTTGTAGCCTTAAATATCTCTTATAGCGTATTTTTGGATAAATATTTATTGTTGGTAAAACAATAAATTTTTATTATATTATTATGCTATACTTAAAAAGTTAAAATAATAAAATTTGTGTGTTTTTTCTTTAAAAATACTATTTCTTACTATTTTTAAATAATTTTACCTTATACAAATTTTGAGGACAGGAAAAGTACTTGAATTCTATCGAATTTTCATATCCACACCTTACAACATTCAAGGAGTCAGATTAAATCACTTCAAGTCTGAAGAAAATGACCGCAAGGAAGTGGGGGCCATAACTCAATGATGGCCTCCCCTAAAAGTACTTAAGGTGGTGAGTCCATGTGTCTTTTGGACCGAAGTCACCACCTGGGACCTCCCCTGCAGCTTTGGGGAGGCCAGAATCTTTATGGTGCTGGTCCCTTCTAGTGGTCCCATGGGACCCCTGAAGCCCCAGAAAATTTGGGCTCAGGGGTCAATTTTGGGCCCGGGGGTCTCCAATAGCCCCCACGGCCCATGGCCCGCAAACTGGAGGACTCCAAAATCAACCAAAGACCAATTTGGGCCAAAAAAAGCCCTTAAGCCAAAAAGGTAAAAAATCACTATAGAAAGGGCCATGACCAAAAATTGATGATAGGGCCAATTGGGCACAAAACCACATTTTGAGGAATTTTCAGGGACAATGGGGACAAGACCCCCTTTTTGAAGACTTTTTGAAGGGATTCCAATCAGGGCAAGAAGGGTCAAAACATCAATTTGGCCCATTCACAATGGGTTGAATGATTATATACTCATTGGCCATCAAATTTGAGCAGAAGAGCTCTATGTCACTCATTTTGGGATACAACCCAAAGGCCATGCCTTGAAAGGAAGGAAACGACTGAATCCAAAGAAGAAGCATATTTTGAAGTTGAAAGCACTTACTCAAGTTAAAAGAAGGGGGAAGATGATTCAAATCAAGTATGACAGTGAAGAAATGAAGAGGGGATTTTCAGGATAATGGTCACAAGGAAATTATTATCAAAAAGAAAATTTTTGAAAAAAATGGGGGGATATTGAGATGCCACTCAACAGTGGCAGGGTATTATGGTATTCAGGAGCCCACCAGTTGCAAGAGGGGGATACTGTAGCAACAATAATCAGGGTTAAAGGTATTCATACTTACACCCACTAAAACAACTCAAACCAGCAAATCTACTGTGTGTATCAGCATTCAGTTTCAGAAATCTTCTTTGCTGAAACATGCATACAGTCTGGTTGATTATTACAGCCTGTCAATACTTCTACAGGTTGGAATTACCCAATACAGCTTGGATACACCACCCCAAAATTGTATGATCACTCAAGACCACAACTCCTCTTTTACAGATCCTGTACAGCCATACAGGACCTGTATTGGCCAGACTCAATTCAATCATAAAATCTTTGCATGAAAATTGTCTGTCTGGATCAGGCCTGGTGCTTCTCACATATACCAGCCCCTCTTTCTCCCCCTGGTTACTTTTACCCAGTTAATTCATTTAGTATATTTATTATTTTATAGTTATTCTTATCCTTATTGTGGGTATTATGATTATTTGATTTTAAGTTAGTCTTAGCCTTTTTTCTTTCTTTGCCTGTACAGTATGACTTGGGTGGCCATATCCTTATTAAACCTTCTCTTTCCATTCTGACAGCTTGAAACAGTGGACTTGGACTTGTTTGTGGTTGGCTTTTTTATTCTTACTCTTATTATTTGTTGCTGCTTTTCTTATATTATTGTATTTAGTAATTCATCTCTTAAAACTCTTCAGTGTACTCTTTTTTTACCATATCCTGAGCCCTCCATAAGTAAGTCCCAGGCCTTCTTCACTTAGAAGAGCCCCTGTGACAGGTTCGAATATTTCAATGTTCTTGATGCATCTGAAGGGGAGAAAGAGGTAAAAAGAGCTCTATGTATAGTACCATCCTCCCTCCTAGAGTCCAGAAGGATTCTATTAGACATTTACTAATGGTATCCACTGAAATCAATCAGTATTTGAAGATTCAGTGAGGATTACATCATAATTAAACCATCTTATCTCATTATTGCACCATTATTTAGAGGTATCACTGTAACTCTAGGTTTTCTGAAATCATAGGCTTGGAAGAAGCCTCAAATTATTGAATTTTATGAGTATGAATCATTATATACTAGTATGAACCATTTCTATCACTTATATAACTGTTTAACTTAAAATAAGGTTACAGTGAGGGATCATAGATGAGCAAATTTAAGCTTAAGCTTTAATCATAAAACATTTTGATTTATAAATGATACCACCATTGAGAGGGTTAATTCTAATAGCTTGGAATGTCCTTACTGATTTTTCCAAAGAATTCAATTACATAATCAAAACCCTATTTTTGCTGATTTTTCTTGTAACTCATCTTTTCTGTCAAAATTTACTATTTTCAACTTCAAACCATAATTTCAAGGGGTTATACCTTGAATATAATGATGAATATTAAATAATTATTCACATATGAGCTAGTAAAATATTAATATATACCTTTTTTCAAGCTTGAACCAATTTCAAAAAAAGTGGCCAACAGCTATACCTATTTTGCTCAATAAGCCCTTGTAAACTCTAAAATTGTTTATAGCTTGTCAAATAAACTTGTATATGTATTTTTAAGGTTATCAAATGGTAACTTGATTTTGTATTCAACTATGTTTCATTCATATTTCAAAGTATATGAGTTAAAAACCATGAATACATGTGATGATCATAAAAATGCATATTGTAAGATGTGTCTATGAAACCTGTTGATAATATTACTATCAATCAACAGTACTATGACTGTTCTTATGAAATATAATAATATGAAATTATTATAACCACAATTAAATAATTAAAAAATTATTGATTTCTTTTACTTGTTATAAACTACTAGTGATTATAACAGTAAGCAGTAATTGTCTACAAGAATCAATTACACAAAGAATTAAATAAGAAATATTCTTAGTTAAAATAATAAAATTATTTTAATATTTAATTGTCTTTTACAAGAATAATTATCAAAATAACCCTTGAAGAAAACTATTACTAGAGAAAAACTTTGAGAATTAAATCAAAACACTCACTAATATTCCAAAGAACTTCTTGAAAGATAAGAGTAGAGAAATTTGATGGATAATTGTGGATTTAAAGGATGAAAATTGATCTATAACAAGATTACAATAAAATGTAGTTTTATTTCTATGATTTAACGTCTTTCTGATTGATTCTGAAAGAATAAATCACATAAGAAATATTTTTAACTAATACTTGTTGGTAATCAAGATATAATTGAATAATGTGATGATTTGAAAAAGCCAAAAAGAGGAAGCCTCTTTTGAGTATAAGACAGCTCACAGAGGCATGCCATGGAGAAAACTGAAAAACCAGTTAGTGAGAAAACAATAAACCTTTATGGATTATTTATTTCATCATCTGTTGTCACATAAGATTATCATAATTACTCAATTGAGGCTTTTACCTGACTACCAACCCATTTATGGTTAAGAATAAAAGGAGTAACAACTGTAAGTCTTCTTTTTATTCCAAAATAATCATTGATTTCTTTAATTTATAAATTTTATTGGAAATTTCATCACAGAATGTTTTTTCTGTAAATTTTTAAAGATTCTGTGTTTCACATGGAATCATCAAGAATAGATTGTGAGCAAAACTTTGAATTTTACATATAAAAGTATAATTATTTTTGGTTTCAAATGGATTATACAGTTCTTAATTGGGCCTGAATGTTTCAGAAAAGTTAATTAAGAATTGTATTTTTAATGAGTTTTGAAGTTTTTACTTCATTTCTATGTAGAATTGCAAATAGTAGTATATGGCTGGTTGCTATGAGGTATATCTATGGATACTAGTCCAAAAAGGGTTTTAATTACTCTTTTGGGTTTTATCCATGGAAAGTAATTAATAATTGAAATGGTTACAGGAGTCTGAGTCGCTCTTTACCTCCTTGGCACGTCAAAATAGCAGCTTATTTGCTATTTTCTTATGATATAATGAAATTTTGACTTGGTAACATAGTTCCCAAAAGGTTTTTGCTTATTAATTGGGTCAAGATTGGCCATGTATCTAAGCTTTGGAGCTATCCACTCCTCAGAGGCCTCAGAAGTTGGGTACCCTGGCTCTATTTAATGTGTTTTATCCACCTTGACTATTTTTTATGTCAAAATAGAAATTCAGGCTTAAAGTGCAATATCCACTATGGGTGTACCAAAGGTTTATGTAAGAATACCATAATATTAAGTGCCACAAACATGCGTAACACTATTCTTAGTGTATACGTAACATGGGATTTCTCACATTCCCATTATTTCGGTGTGAAATTGAGACAAACAAAAATTTTCACAGATATTTTATGTGGTATTGAATTATTTTCCATATTACCACCTCAAAGAGTTGATTTGAGTTTATTCACTCTATGGAGCTACCCTAGGTGAAAATTTGTGCGGAATCCAAATCTGGCCTTAAATCCATGGATTTACTTACTCAATAAAAAGTTGTTCATCTTTTCTGAAATCAAAAATGATGAATTTTGAATATATGCATGACTTGTGGGTTATGCATAGTTCAGAATTCATTTTTGAAATAATTGTGGCCTATTTGGGTATGTAAAATATACCTCAAGGCTCACACATTTATTCAGGTCATCTCAGTAAGTATTGACTTCTAAGATATGAAATGTTTTTTTACGTGGGTAGTATTCTATGGGGAATAAAATGGTGTAGTTTACTTAACATGTTTATTCATTGCATTATCAGATAATCAAGATTTTATGCCTTTTTATGGAATTTTTACTTATTTGAAGATAATAATTTCAATTATAATTATGATAAGCATTTTCAAAGTATTTTGTGACCTTTTTGGATATGTGGTCATATCTCAAAGGCTCCAAACCCAAAACATGTGTGACATTTTCTAGTGAGCTTAGACCTAGCCTATACTGAGCTTTAATAGCTCCTCTGAAATGTATTGGAACCAGGATTCCTATTTTTTGTTAATATTCCAAGTTTTCCCCATACCCTCTAATATTTCAGAATATCCAAGATTTGAATTCGTTTTTCCCTTGATAGAATAAATATACATTCTGTTTTATGAAGATGATTTCAATTTCTATTTTCATCTTAATTAGACTATCATCTTACGTGGAAATGTGAATTTATAGCTATAATCTTTATTCAAAAACTTCTACTTGTATTTTTAAGGGAAAAATAAAACATACAAGTATTTCAAAATTGAGGAATCCTTTGTCTTCCTTTATTTGTGATTTATTGGTCCTTTATTGTTAGCAATATGACTGAGTTTCTCTTTAGAACATGTATTATAGAATTATATCTTCTCAATAGGAGCCTCCAGATGAAAAACTGAATCATCTGAGCTCCTTTGTGCCTTGGATACCCAGATTTAGGTATGCTAAAGATTTTTGCTTGAAAAGAATTTTTTGTCAAGGAGGATGCAAAATTTTTATTCTTTGCTTTTTACTGATGAGGATTTTTTTGATTACATTTTCTTGAATTTTCTTTTCATTGATGAAGCACATGAATCCTTTTAAGAGTAATACTCTAAGTTCTCTCTTTGAGATGAAAAAATACTTTAACGTTTCGTTGAAGGTGTCATATTTTTGATTGAAATATCAGTAGCTGGATCTATCAATTAGAGCAGATTCTACTGCCAAAGATATGAAGATTGTGAAAAAAATAACATATTTTTTTATTTAGGAGTGCAGTAATGTGAAATTGCTCAGGATCACAAAAATTAGCCATGAGAAAGTTGGCTACACCTTCCAGAAGGTGCAGCATCTGCAAATTAGCTTGGGTCCAGATTGGGCTGGGCTTTGACTGTTCTTCTGAAATGAGCTGAAAAATTCTTGTTTCTGTGTAGACAAAGTATGATATCTTATCATCAAAAATATTCTAGAAATATGAAGAAAATATTATCATGGTTGGTTAAATCACTCATCTAATCCAAACCACACTCTTATTTCAGCTTTGAAACTCCAGAATATACAAACATTTATTATATTCTCAGACTCTTTCTCAAAAAATCCATTATTCAATTGGAATTTCTGGATTTTTAGTTTTTAAACAATTATCCATTAGAATTTTGATGCTCCATTGAACAAAATTAATTTTTTTTAATTGAGAAGAAAAACTTCAAAATCCAAGAGGTTTAAATCTTGAATAATTAATTTTCTTGAAGGGTACTACCAGAAGGTATATTTAGAAGAGGAAATAATGTCAATCATAAATCTATACAATGATCAAAGAATATTGTAGGTATGCCTCTATTAATATAATATTACTCCATTGACCAAATTCTATTGAGAAATGACCCTTGTTTTTAATAAAGCTTCAAAGCTTTAAGGTGAATATTATTGAAAAAAAAAGCTTAAAGCTGAGAATTGTCATTATTGATAGCTGCATCAGTAATTTAAATAATTTTTAATAGATAATATTGATACCTTTTATACTATCTAGCTCCTTATTTTGAAGGAGTTTAAATTTAAGAATCAGTATTTTGTCTTATAGAGTTCCTTTTGGAATGGAAATTTTCTTCTTCAATCTATCTGCCTCTCCACCTGTTTATCCACTTCCACATTTCATTTCTTACTCTGTTATAGCTGTATATGAATATTGAGAGTGATTCAAGTTTCAATATTTCATATTTGCTATCAGTTCAACATTAGAAAAAAAATTTCCACTTGATTTAATAGAAAAAATAAGATTATATCACCAGGGCGAATCTTGCGTCAATCGTCGGCGATTGACTTCACGTCGCACCGCTGTCAGTATAAAATCTTGCTTCAGTCGCGTTAGTGTCACTTTATAGTCACTGGATTTAGTGGGTCACGTCACGTCAGCGTCAAGACAACGTCAATTGTCACATGTGTCACATGCAAATGTCACTCAAAGCCCAAACCCATTTCAACACTATTCACAATGTTCGGGTAATTTCACCTCATTGGCTTCCGCATCCCCACCTAATCCGCCCCGATGCTTCGCATGCTTACGAGCCCACACCACCCTCCAGATGAGACTCCGACACTGCCCCCCCATCTCCGTCCTCACCACTCCTTACGCTTTCACACCCCTGCCCATACCATCTTTATGCTCACGTGGTGCACTCCCGACATGCTCCCGACATCACTTATCCTTACGCTGGCTCAAGTGCCCTCCCAATATGCTCCCGACACTGCTTACGATCATTACGCTCGCGGAGTGCACTCCCGACATGCTCTCGACATCACTTATTCTTACGCTCGCTCAAGTGCCCTCCCGACATGCTCCCGACACTGCTTATCCTTACGCTTGTGTAGTGCCCTCCCGACATGCTCCCGACACTGCTTATCCTTACGCTTGTGTAGTGCACTCCCAACACTGCTTACCATCCTTACGCTCGCGGAGTGCACTCCCGACATGCTCCCGACACCACTTATCCTTACGCTTGTGTAGTGCCCTCCCGACACCACTTATCCTTACGCTTGTGTGGTGCCCTCCCGGCATGCTCCCGAAACCACCTATCCTTACGCTCCCGGAGTGCCTCTCAACATGCTCCCGACACGACATATCCTTATGCTTCCGTACTACATCCATAGTGTACGGTGGCTTGTTGGCGTACACGATGAAGGCAATCCCCGAAATATGCTGAGTGGCCTTCTCTCCCAACAGGACCTAAGGGGAAATTGGTCAGTATATTCACCATGTTGTGGTTAGGGTTTAAATCATGAGACTCACAAATTAAAACCTAATAAGTTGACTTTTTAAGACAAGAATTGTGTCTCCTGTTTCCCCGACAAAACCATTTTATTTCATATCAATCAAATGAACACTTTGCTTAGTCCTTACCTCATGAGCGTTGAATAGTTCAAAAGTTGACTTTAGTAGGTTTCTCACTAGTCAACTTTATTCAATGTCTCACAGGGAAGTGATTTCATTTGCATGATATGAAATAATTTGCAAAACATCGCCTCCTTCAATTTCCTGACAAATTGCATTTTGCAAATGCGATTATTTTACTTGCACCTTTTTTCTTGAATTTGGATCTTTTTATTCAAAAATTTTCAAACAAGTTCTCAATCAACTCGTCACCATCTATTTGCTTAATAAACTACCTCCGCCATGGCCCGAACCCCGGGAAATTCAACTGAATTCAATGAAAGACCAACTTCAGCCCCAGAGAGTGGAAGTGAAATCTCTGATATCGCCAGTAGTCGTGAATTAGGCATTGAAGTAGAGAGCCAGTCACATGAAGATAATCAAGATCCCCCAGTTCTTCCAGAAAGTGAGTATGCATCCATCTTGAATATTTCTAATCTCCCAAAACCTGAAATTGTGTCATAGCCTTTATTTCAGGTCAGCCTCCAAGCTCTCAGAAACCGAATTTTAAAAGTTATGAGAAGGAAAAGACTGTTGAACCTTGTGCACCGACAGAAGATGATGGGCAAGATGATGTAATTTTCAGTGGGGAGGTGGAAATTATATCCAAGGAACAATTTGTCTCCAACATTGCTCAAACAATCCCAAGGCTCGAAAAAATTCAAAATGATAGTAAAATTCCTGATTATGTGCGTCAAAAGATTGCTGAAGCCATGAGCCTGCTCAAAATGGATTTGAACCATAAGTCCATTACTAAATCAAAACAAAATTGATAAAAATACCTGCTTACAATATATGGGCAGGTGTGGAGGTGGGAGAATCTCTACCTGAAGCATCTTGAGTCGTAATTGGATTTCCAGGCAAAGGATTAGGAAAAAGACCAAATATACATGCGACCAAAAAAACCAACAAAAAACGCCGTACCTTTGAAGCCGCAAAGGATTCCCGGGATCAAGGTCATGAAATTATCAATGTTGAAGGGGACCATATTGATAATTAACCTCCGCATACTGAACCCCCCCCCCCATACTCAATGAAACAATCCATGATCAAGGTCCACATACTGAAAGCCCCCCGATACCCAATGAAACAATGCATGATGCAACCCCTCCCGCCTCTCCTCGGAATATTCAAGCCTTTCAAGCAAGCAAAACAATTAAACATGATACAATGGGACAAGATATGACTGATATAATTCCCGACGCTGAGCCCGAAGTGTCATCCGCTGCGAATTTTCAAGGAATATTTTTATCCCGCATGGAAGAGTTTGCAGGCATTTTGAATTATCATTCCAATATTTCTCCACAATCATGGAAAAGGGGGCTTGATAATATCAATAGGATTTACAAAAATAGATGGGACAATTTACCAACAAAGGATGCTCATACATTCCTGCCCGTTGGTATTAAGGTGATCAGTAACCGAGAGCTTAAAATGTCGGCTTGGCTGGAGGACCTTGAGATGGCAGGTGAGTTTTTTTTTATCTTTGTGCATGATACTTGATTATTGGCTGTTGACTGGTGATATAAATTGCAATATACAGGGTTAGATTTTTTTAAGCCAACCGAAACAGAAGCGTTTTTTGATCACAACATTTGGAATCTCAAATTGATGAAGGAATCAGCTAAACCTCCAGATAATCTCCCAAAATCAGAACACTCCTTCTTCAAAATGGTTCAGAGCCTTCTTTACCCCGCCAATCCAGTTAAACATTTTTGGGCAAATGTTATGTTTGAATCCATTAGTTTAGTCTCATACGATGTGGTTGCACCCAAACCATATGTTGCACCAACATCAAATTCGACCGATCCTCTTGCACTCGAACGCGAAGCAGTTGAATACCTGGCCTCCTGCTTGAGTAAACCAAAGCAACGTGCAACCCAACTCAGCATTGAAGGTGGCGGGGCTGACAATGAGATATCCACAAAGCCGCACAAGAACCTGGAGGATCTAATGGATACAGTTATCCATTTGATGATTGCGTACAACATGGTACGTGCACATACAAAGGTCGAAGTTAATGGAATCAAAGGCAAACTCACAAACTCAAAAAAAATGAGGCCATCAAAGATCTTTTGGCGTGTCACAAGAATCTCGGAATAAATCGAATTTGCTATGGTATATTAGCGGCATTCTGTGCGGCGGGGGTTCGTGGTTTGATGGTTTGCTCAGATGACTGGAGAACAAGCTCAGTTAAAGGGGCTTTATCACTAATTGACATTTCCGCAAAACTTTCAGAGGGTAAAAATCTAGTGGAGCCAGTGTGGCTACGTACTAATAAGTATATATGTAATTTACTGAATAAAAGTTTCTTCTCATCAGAGTCTTTCAACCCCACTGTACCTCTTAGATTTGAATTTGCACAATGCTTAGCATTAGACTTTGGTGATGCCTGGGTGGCGAAACGCGGTCTTGGTTCAAGTGATGAGGTCACCTTGACGGTACCCAGGTCAGCAAAGCTCACAACCAGGATTGACTCGTTTTAGATTAGCTTTGTACTAGATAGATTGTAATTGAATTTTGCAAAGTGATTTATGAATTTAATAATCATGACTTCCTATCCTACTACTGCCCGGATGCCACAGTCTGAGTACCAATACTAATTGTATGGAGGCATGCCTCCGTACATCATTGCAAAGACTCCGACAAGACGCAAGCTGAGTCAGGCGTTGTGCCTGCGAGTAGCACACGCGGGGGCATTGCGGGAAGTCGCGTTTATCACTTCCCGCCAGCCCATAATAGGCCAAAGGTTCCTGTGTCTTTCAAGAGGACTAGGATAGCTAGGGATCCGCAGCAGGATACAAATTGCATTTGCGTGTGCTTGCAAGATTCCAAATGGTTGGATTGGAAAGTGATTGCACGGGAACATCAATGTGTAAAATTGAATAATGCACTATCCACTGCAATTTTCAGGTTCAGGTATTTGAGATTGTGAATTTGCCAAGGTCAGGCGTGAGCTTTCTTTTTAGCCGCAATTAAAAAAGATTCATCCACCGCAATCCAATTTAGGTGATATTAAGAAATCAGTAATCATTCGGTTTCATTTCATTTTCTGCTGAAAGCATGCCATTCACAAAAAAAGGAAAAGAGCGTAAAAGGGAACTCGCGAGAAAGCGTTGGGCTGAGGAAGGAAAGTGTGAGTTACTCGCTTAATCTCAGTGTATATATATAGATATATATATATGCTTCCACATTTATGTGGCACCCTCATTGGCCCCACTGAAGAACATTGGCTTTAGTCGGTTCAGATTGTGCCAATGTCATGTGGGCTCCAACAGGGAGGTCAAAGGATGTGTGCCGAAGAAAGCTCCTTGGCAGTATCTGATATCTTGTGTGCTTCAACACATAGTGATCCCTCAACCACTCGGAAATAGTAGCAGATCCCAAAAGGCAAATGAGCGCAAAACGACCCAAATGAATAGGTTGTTTTCCTCCTCTCGCCCAACAGCACAAATATGAATGCCAGTATCAGCAAATATGACCCCAAGTGAAATATGGAGGGTTGTGGATGTCGATCAGATCAAACACATTCACTTTGGCCGTGTGGCAATTCTCTCTTCAACCGGATTACTCATTGCCCTTGTCGAATTCCGACCATTCACAACAATGAGTGAAGTCGAGGTCGATCAATGGGATGAATTATCACAATTCCTATTTCGCGAAAAGAGGTTCACTGACCCTATTGCAACAAATGGAGCATTACTGGAGGGATTTATGTTCGCGATTGGGTGGCGCAAATGCACCACGAAGAATGAACAATTTGGTCTGTATGGAAGTGGTGGAAAAATTGAAAATGCAAAAGATGAATGGCGGAACCGAGTTGCCAATCTTAGCTCGGTGGGTTGCATTCTAGGTCAATCCTTACGATATGTTGGGGATAATTTATTTGAGAAGATTCAACATTCCTACAATTCATTGGGGGTTCTGTCTTTTGATCAAGTCAACTATGAAGGCAATATTCCGGCAAATCAGGGTGCATTCGAGTTCGCTTCCGCACTCACTTTCACCATGAATGGATTCAAAAACGCACCTCATGTTGATAAGGATGCATTGCAGTATGCTTTGGGATGGTGGTTTCAAGCTGATAAGCTGACCGGCCAAATTCAAAGAGATGCGTCAAAGCGGTGTACAGGGGGAAAATTGATTTTCCCAAATGAGCATTTTTGGATTGATCTATCCGCATGTCATGGGCTCATTCAGGTAGTGTGGGCCAGTAGTACATTTGTTCATTATACTGATCCAGCACAGGACAACGAAAGCACGACACTAGTGGGTATGTCCGCACAATGCTCAAGCAGGTTAGCAAAAACAATGCGGCAAAAAAACCATGGCTATTATGAGATTGCCGAGAGAGCGGGCTATCAAATCAGGGATGGTAATACAATCTCATGCCAATTCAAAGAATGTGGAGATTTGCATGTGTGTTGGGTAAGTAATGGTGGGGTAAGGCAGAGGACAATATACACCAGGATTGGATGGATTCGAGTACCGGAGATGGGGTGTCTCACATGAAAAAGGGGTGAAGTGGATTATGTACGGTGGCATGCCATCGTACATCTGTCCTGGTTTGTTGCTATTGTCCAGGATGCGAATGCTTCACACGCAAAACCTTATGCTTGTGCAGGTTCCGCCAATGCTAAAAGTTCCTTACGCCTATGCGGGCTGCCGACGCTTCACACGCCAATCCTTACGCCTTTGCAGGTTCCCAACAACTCACACGCCAATCCTTACGCTCGTGAAGGTTCCCAAAAATGCTAAAAATTCCTTACACCTGTACAGGCTTTCGACGATTCACACGTCAATCCTTACGCTTGTGAGGGTTCCCCACAATGCTGAAAATTTCTTGGCCTGTGCAGGATCCCAAGAATTCACACGCCAATTCTTACGCCTTTGCAGGCTCCCAACAATTCACACGCCAATTCTTATGCCTGTGCAGGCTCCCAAGAATTCACACGCCAATCCTTACGCCTGTGCAGGCTCCCAACAATTGACACGCCAATCCTTACGCCTGTGCAGGCTCCAGACAAGTCACACGCCAATCCTTACACTTGTGAAGGCTCCAGACAATTTAAACAATTCAATACATGAGTAAGATTAATAGCGTGTGAGCATAGGAAAGGCCATGTTTCACGAATCTGGACTGGATTGCTCACATACGGGAACCTCCCGCTTTTTTACAGTTAAGAATGGATATGGCTCTAAACCATGGAAGAAGAAAATATAGGAGAGGATAACGGCAACTATTGGCGCATTTTGAGAAAAAGAGGTTCACGAAAACAAATACTCACTCAAACGCTTGGTGGGGCACTTACAAAAATAATTCTCACGCAATCAGGGTTTTTCTCTAAGGAGGAAATAAGTAATTTTTACGTAAACAAAGAATGTAATAGAATTTGAACATAATAATAATTGATTACAAATGATAATTTATTTAAAAGAAAGTATTACAAATGATAAAAAGTGGAAATAATGGGATTTTTCTTTTTAAATTTTTATTTTTCGAGGAATTTGGAGACTATCCCGGTTATGTCCTCCTTTGGATAAGCCTCCAGTGCCTGGGCAAGGAGGCAGTTTAGTTCGTCCCGGAATTCCCGGTGCATCTCGTTTTGATGAGTTGCATCCACGAAAGGAATCATGTGGAGCAAGCGACGATGCTCCAACAAGATTCGGTTGATCGAATCGTGGACGATGGCTCGAGGAATCATTAGGGTCGGTCGCAGTTCGGTGAATTCCTGGCGAGCTTCATCGTGGGAATGAGAGGAGCTTGGCACCGGGGGGGAGGAGGCGTTGGGGTTCTCAGGGGCACTGGAAGGGATCTCTGGGGAGGGAACCGGGGTTGGAGTGGAGGGGGGGGAATGGAAGGGGAAGGTGGGCAAGTCGGGTAAGAAGAAGGGGGATGGGGAAGGGGGGATCCGACGGGCGTATCGTCGATGATGATGATCGAGCGAGGAGTGGCGGGACGATCTGGAGACGGTCGAAGAAAAAATGAGGAAAAGGGTAAATGGATCGAAGAGAGAAAGAAGGGGTGACTTACCATAAGCTTCCTCCGTGGATTGCGTAGGAGCCACCTTGGGTTCTGGCTCATGAGTCGTATCGTCCTCAGGTTGTTGGGACGTTGGACTCGGGCGAGGAATAGGTGGCTCTTCCGTTCGGGAGGGTTCTAGAAAAGGAGTAAGAGTCAGTTCACTCGACTCGAAAGTGAAAGTGAAAATGAAATGAAACTTTGGCTGCTTACCGCGGAATAATTCCTCAGACCATCGGGTGCCACTCGGGCCTGGAGTGGGTTGCCGGGGGGTTTGCTCGCAAGGCAAACTAGGCACGGGAGATTCGGGGGGTTTTGTTCTATGAGAAATGGAAAAAAGTCAGTATTATTGCGCAAAGAGAAATGAGATAAGGAGGAGAAAGAAAACTTACTTTGGCGTTTGAATCCCATCGGTGACGATCAGCCCAAGTTTGAATGTCCTCTCGCCATCGCCATCCTTCATCAGCCGGATAATCACTTTGCTCCGGTCGAGGAGTGAAGTGACCATCGGATGGTGGCCTAGGAGGGGGAGTGGACAAATCAATACTTGAGGGGACAGGGCTGATCTTCCGGAATCGTTCCCGTTGGCCTGTTTGGGGGCCCGGCGTCCATTGGCGCTCGGAAATGGTTTCATCATCGTCGACCACAAAGGAGTCCTCGCGAGGGCGTCTTGGGCGGGAAGTCCTCTGGCCTCGTGGTCGGAAGGGGCGGACAACGAACGAACATTTCTTGTGTGCTTGTCGGCAAGCATCACAAGCGTCGTTCGTCGTTGAGGAGCGAATGCAGGGGATACCCCGCTTGGTGCATAAAGTGCATGACATCTAAAAACAAAACAATTGAGGTTAGTAACTGAATACAAAGTAAACAATAAAGAGAAAAAATGAAGACGTACGATGAATTATAAATTTAAATCGGAAACAAAATAAGAACGCTCTAGTCCGAAGGTTTTAAAAGTCTGGAAAAGAGTCGTGAAGAAAAATAAGTATTAATATCGGTATGTAATGTCGACAAAAGTTTAAAAAAGAGGTAACGCACGAGGTGGATAGAAGTGAGGTTCTGAATGGATCAGAAGAATAAACAAACAGGCAAAAGGAAGGGAAGTGGGTTTAGTGGAGTGCAAAAGACAAAAATAGAAAGGCAGGAAGACGAAGGGGAATACGCACAAGAAGGACAAACGCGGGTGAGGTTGAACAAAGTGGAGCGGGTGAGAAAGAAAGTGAAGTGCGTGTCGTGTGAAGATGGTCTTTTATACCATGGTGAAGCTGAGACGATCTCAGCAGTTGCAGCACACACAAAAGTCTCAGCTTCAAGGCGTGTGGGCAAAATGGAAGCTGAGTCTCAGCGAATGCTGCAACTGAGGAGTGAAATGCTCGCGTGAGGCAGAAGAACAATGGGGGTCTGGCTGAGTATTGCAATTTATTGAATTGTCAAGCTGAGTCAAATCCCCTTTGTTTCCTTAAATTGCCACCCGATCACCCAGGAGGGTGGTCGTGAGGCCCTTATTGATTGTGCATTGTGGGTGCAATGCACAAGTGACCGCGGCAAGATCACCGGCCTTATGGCCTGGTGATAGTCTTTGAACAAAGGGGGGGGCTGTAAGACAAGTGAATACAGCATGATCTTGCCTCTACCCATTGCTCAGGTTTGCTTTTGGGTCATAATTGAAATGCTCAGTGGCTGAGCATTTGAATTGCACAGTAATTGAACAATTGATATAACAATATCAAATGCACCACTGAGTATTGCAATTTATTAAATTGTGAAGCTGAGTCAAATCCCCTTTCTTTCCTTAAATAGCCACCCGATCACCCGGGAGGGTGGTCGTAAGGCCCTTGTTGAATGTGCATTGTGGGTGGAATGCACAAGTGACCCATGCAGAAATGCACCCGGTGCATTGGGTCACAAGTGTCCGCGGCAAGATCACCGGCCGTATGGCCTGGTGATAGTCTTTGAACAAAGGGGGGGGCTGTAAAGCAAGTGAATACAGTGTGAGCTTGCCTACCCCATTGCTCAGGTTTGCTTTTGGGTCATAATTGAAATGCTCAGTGGCTGAACATTTTAATTGCACAGTAATTGAACAAGCAATATAAGAATATGAAATGCACCATGCTGAGCCATTGCTCAGTCGTTTTTGTATGCCCACAATCTGAGCATTTGGCACAGCATCGGGTGACATTTCAGCCAGGTGCAGCATTTCACACGCTTTGGTGAAGTGCTCCAAACTGAGCCTTCCAATGAACTATTGCAAAAATAGTTCATTCCATGGCTTTACTGAGCACTTTCACACGGTGCTTTTGACCATGATATGCTCAGCTTGCGTGTGCAAATCGGGTGAAACACAATGCTGAGCATGTGGCACATGAGCTACGTATATGCAAACGATCGGAAGGTGCATGCACATTCGCTATATGCATGCAGGCTCAAGTAGTATAACACCTTCATGATCTGTACAGCCAACACTGTAGTACGCAGTACACCTGTGTAAATGTATGCTGCGGGGCAGAGCAAAAGCTGTTCAGAAATGTAACATGAAAATCGCGTCAAGCCATTGAGTCATATATCTCAACTGCATCCCTTTGGTGCACCTTTTTGCAGAGCTCTGCCTAACAATGGCATAGACGCAGGTGTAATCCGAGTTAATGAAAGTGGGTCATAATGGGATGACTTATTATTTGGGTAATACACAAACAGTGGATTCACTCCGGTGCCATGGTCGGGGCCAACAATGACTGGCCCTGCTTGTTCATTGCGCGTGCTCATTGTCGGGCAGCCACACGCTTTCATACGCACCCCCCAACGGGTCATACACAGGCAACTTTCACACGCCTGGAAGACATTTTACTGCCAGTGTTCCGACCGGCTAGTTTCTTGGTCGGGTGGTCAGCTTGACTGCAGACGCTCACCTGCTCGCGCGTTGAAACCTGAGGCCAATCAGTGTGGATTTGCTTCAGCCTCATCCACATCAGAATAATCCCAGCCTATGATTGCTGAGGCTGGTTATGTTTGCGTGGGTATCTCCCATCGCGGGTTATTTTCTTCACGTTCTCACACGCCCCGCGCAAGTTTTGGCACCTGGCTTCCAGCCAGAAATTCCCTTGGGTGGGTGGCCTCTTTCTCCGGAGTTTTGTTCATGCGTGAGGCAAAGACCGCGATCCCAATCTCTGGAGAATAGTAGCCTCCTCAAACGCAATAGGGGTGAATGTAGATGTGGATCATGCCTCACGGTCGGTGCCCCGTTTGATCATGCCACACTTCCCCCCCTGAAGCCTAGTTGGAATCAGTCATCAAAAAACTTCACGCAAAACCAAAGTCATGTTCGGTGGCACGCCACCAAACATATCTCACCCGCCCACACACAAACATCCCCACAGTGAGATTGCCCTTTGAAACGGCCAACATTGCCCAGTAGGTCCCTGTGCTACAATTAACCTGGGGAAGATATATATGCATCCATGTTTGCTGTCACACCAGCGAACATGACTGCATGCCTCTGATATGCCCTCCACAATAAGTTGCTACAACCCACCCAATTTCGGATATGCTAATGTCAACCTTGTTCCACCAAGGGTTTTGTACCTTGCTGCAGATCCAGCAGTCATATCGGTGCACCCACATTTTGGCCACCTTGCCTTGATATATGCCCCAAATTGGATATGAAAATTATCAGCCCAAGACGCCCACCCCCATCCAGACCATGCACGTAACCACAGGCCATCCCCCTTTTGGCCTGTTGCTGCCGCTCATATAAGTTCCCCACCTGCGCTTATTCCTCTTCATTACCTTTAGCTAACCCTTCCCAATCATATAATTCCCAACTGTCCCCAAATAATTTAACATAGCCATCATGTCAACCCCTTCACAACCACTTTGCATTGGGATGATTAATATTTGTATTCAAATAAATAGTGATATAACCTTAAAGCCTGAGAATTCCCACTTAGGTTCTTGGATTATCCTTTGGCACAATCAACACAACATATTCGTATATCTCCCCAATCACCAGCATGCTATTGGCTCTCTCCCGGGAACCCTTTCCCAAACGTTGATACCATTCCTTGGGGCACCAAAAACGTTCATGCACTGTGGTCCTGGTGGGGCATGGATTGAAAATTGCCAATCCAATCCTACTCAAATATTATTTGTTGAGGGAGTATTTATGACTGATGCAAATGATCCCTCCTCATCCCAGAAACCCAATCTAGCATTGATGTTCTTCACATGGTATCCAAACATTTTGTTCATAATGGAAAGCTTTCGAACATAGGATTTCAAGCTTAAAATGCCCAAAGAATATGACTGTACTACTCATTGTCAATGTCAACTCTTTACTCCGACATTTCCCGCTTCAAACTCGACGCCTGCTTCATATCCTGCTGTTTCATCATTGATTTCCAAGCAAAAACTGATACAATTACCCAGTGGATCAGACCTCCCCATGATGACCCCGCCCCATGCCATTATTCAAACCCCCCTCCTCCCTCATCAAAAGACCGGACTAGCTTTTCTCTGGGATCGAGAAATCCCCAATGGCCAATCAGCCCGTAACCTTTGGGCCACCTCACCCCCAGGATCCACTTTCAATGCCAGGCACATTATTACAAACAAGGTCATTAGCTCATTTGAATCCCTTTTGACCAATACCCCTCTTGGAGGACTGCTCGCGGATGATATGGGATTAGGTAAAACCATTCAGGCCATTGCTCTAATTGGTACCTCCAAGGAGCGGATGATTGCAAACCCCCATCGCTCCACGCCCACCATGATCATCTGCCCCCCTCGCTTAATTACCAACTGGCAATCAGAAATATCCAAGCATGCTCAGGCTGGAGCGCTGCATTCCAAAATCTACCATGGTCCCACTCGTCACTCATTATCCAAAGACGACATCTTAAAATATGATATCATCATCACTTCTTATAATACTATCACCCAAGAATTTAAGCAAACCAATACCTCTACATCATTAATTTTTCAAATCAATTGGCATCGTATAATTTTGGATGAAGCACAGTAAGTCTCTGATCTTAAATGATTCAAATTACCTTTTATATCCAATAACCCTTGCCCCCTCTTATAGCTATATTCGCTCTCAATACACTGCCACTCA
This sequence comes from Austropuccinia psidii, assembly GCA_023105745.1. Lineage (NCBI taxonomy): Eukaryota > Fungi > Basidiomycota > Pucciniomycetes > Pucciniales > Sphaerophragmiaceae > Austropuccinia > Austropuccinia psidii. The sequence goes on along the minus strand of JALGQZ010000009.1, from coordinate 16,567,287 downwards.
CCGTGCCATTAATAGCCTCCTTTCATCCCGTCGAATATGCTTAACAGGCACACCTATTCACAACACCATTTATGACCTTTTGGGCATAATATCATTCATCACTCAACCACAGAGCGCCGATCAAGATAACTGGTCACCATTCATCCTGAGTAGTCTTTCAAAAGGTTGCAATGATATTTTGCATTTGGCATTGCGGCATTTAAGTTTGCGCCGCACCAAAACCACACATCTCGAATCCCTCCCCACTATTAGCCATCATTATGAGCTGCTCCCACTCAACCCAACCATGCAGCAAGAATATTCCACATTATATGAAGAATTCCTATCATCCCAAAGCAAATGACCAGGAGAGTTTTTCAGAAATATTAATAAGCTGCGAATATGTTGTAACCATCACATCATGCTTAACACAATTGCAGAGGCGGAGTTGGAAGACCCCGAGGGCAGGAGCACTCAGGATAAATCGCCAACAATCACACGAACTATTGTGGATGTGGAAACATGCATGACGAGTAGTAAAATTGCACACCTCCTACAAAGCTTAATGAAGAACAAACAAACAAGGTGTGGTCCAACCAAATCGGTTGTTTATACCCAATGGACCCAATTTCTAGATTTGTGCGTTAATTCTAATATGCATCCATTACCAATTGACTCCATCTGACTTTTTTATATTGTAGAATTGGTATTGCTCTTGCCCATCACTCTATCCTTTCAGCACGAATTGATGGAACAAATACACCACAAGCGCAGGACAAGGCACTTGAGAATTTCTTCAATAATCCTGAATGTGAAGTACTCATTGCATCCATTGCCGCGGCTGGAACTGGCCTCAATATAACTTGTGCTAATATAGTCTATTTAATGGTGAGTTTCCCCCCCAAAATTCTCCCCTGATTTTTGGACCCTGACATCCACATTTCCAGGAGCCCAATTGGAACCCAGCCATTGAGGCTCAGGCTGTTGATCGTCTACATCGTATTGGCCAACAACGACCTGTACAGGTCATCCACTATATCACTCCTCATTCAGTTGAGGTCAACATGCGGAAGGTACCTTTCAAGCTCATCTTTCACTTGATTGTATTACTATTCTGAAATCCTTCCTTATGGGAATGCCATATTCCAATCACCAATAGGTCCAAGAAAAGAAAAAATCATTAACTGCGTGAGCCTTACTGATATTATATAATTTGTGATTGACAAAGTTGATAACCCCTGTTGACTCTGGCACAGGTCCACAATTATGAACACCATGAGCTGGATCGAACTTCTTCAATATTTCCTCAATGAAAATGAGCAATAGAGTTTTATTGCTAAGGGAGACGGTGATACATTTCAATTCATATTGTCTATATTCTAACATATTTAGCAAGTTGTTTCATCCTTAAGAGATAATAATCAGATTTTATTACACCTGCACAAATAATTCACAAAATGTTAATTTGTAACGGTGCTATACATTTATATTACTAACTTATTGCAGAGCATCACCATTCGGCCTAATAACTGGCATGTCAAGTATTTTGAGGGCGCTAGTCTGCATCTTACTACAGCCTTTGAGCCAATCTTGATCAAATACCTGAAATGATAAGCCTTCCGGAATATCACCATCATCTGTTGATTGTAATTCTGGCAATCTATCAATAGTTTTTTTACCCTTTTTTTTAATGCGATTACAAAACTCTATGTCTCGATCAATTTTTAATACCAATTCATTAAATAACTGGGAGCGCCAGCGTAATCCCACTTTGCGGTAAACTTGACGGCCATTTTCCAGTACCTCCTCAGTATCTGAACATACTCGAGGGTCATTGAATTGTGATGCTAGAATGGGAAATTTCGCCGTATCACACCATTCACGACGGCGCTCACAGGTCTGCACATAATGAAGTAGATCATCATCAGTCTTTGCTCCCAATGAAAAAGAGATACATTAACTAACCCTTTGACGAATCTTTGCGAGCTTTTGATTCTCCTTCTTTTTAACCAAATACTCGGCATCCTTTTGAATAGACTTCCATTCTCTTTTCAAATAAGTGAAATATCGCTCCATTAAAGCCGCCACGACCCCATAGTTATTATGATCCTTGTTCCAACAGTAATGATGATACACGGTGCTGACCAGTGCAAGACGGAATGTACGGTAAAACACCATAGACATCAGCTCATTGAACGGATGTTGCCATGAGCTCTCCCAGTCCCAAGTGAACCGCTTTAGTCCTAGCTTGTGGAGCTCATTTTCGCAGTAGCTTTGGAAACCCTGAGACTGAACCTGTGTTGATGGCTCATTGAAAACATCCTTGGGGACATATCCGAGATGACCAGCCACTTGAATTGCAATTTCACGCTCTTCTCTGCTGGGTGGTGCTGGTAGTGAGGAAAAATCCTTATCCCTAACTTTGAGTAGGAACAGGCAATGTGCGTGTACTGCTGATCTCATTCCATGGACATTCTCTGGAAGTTCTGCCTTCAGCCATTTTTGTTGCTCCTTCTGGCTTGCACGTTTCGCCACATTGTGAGCTTCGCGGGCCTGGTTCCTTTGCTGTCTGACCTCGGATTGTTCAAGCATACTCTGGGCAAGGCCCAGCTGAGGATGGGTGAACTCACTATTTGATTGAGTGCCTTGCTCATGCGCCGTGAAATCGTCCCTCCTTGGTTCATCATTTCTTTCACTTTGAGTCGGAGACATGTTCTCACCCTCATCATCCACAATTCTTTCTCTTGATGAACTGGCATGACCCGTTCTTGGTTTGGAGGCATATGGATGATGACTTCCAGTGACTTTCTCTTTATGGACCAGAGGTGAAGACGCATAAAGTTCATCCCCTGCCATGCAAATCATCAGTTAACACATCAAAAAATTAATGAAGACTGGTCATCCTCACAATCTTCAATTGGCTCCTGAGATCGGACTGACTTGCCTTTAGGTGCCATATCTAACCCATGAAACAAAAATATCAAATTGTGAAAAATTTTATACTCCAAAATTCAACTGACTTACTTTGATGAAGCGTCAATCCTGGATTTCCCTCTGACAGACCGCTCCAAGTTACATTTTCCAAAGGTCTTTTTCGTCGCCCGCCATCAACGCGCCTTTCATTTCCCACATGAGCCTGAGATCCTGATGGAATATTGAGGGTTGGCTGTTGACTTCGTCCAAAGGGATCCTGGGATGCGACTGGATTCCGACCGGGGTTAAGGAGGAACTCACGTGGAAATTTTGATTGGGGATTAGCGTTTGATGAGATTTGAGGTGTGCCTTCCGGCCCCTCAGACACATGCATTTGTGTATTAGTGGGATTCGGGGGAATTGGAGTGACAGAAATATTTGGGATCGCCCAAGTGCTGGAAGTTGGAGCCTTCGGATTTCCCACATCAATGTTAAGACCTGATACATTCATTGAGGATGCGATAGGGGCTGTGAGAGGAATGTTGGGACTCAATGGTGATTGTGTTTGAACATATTCTATGCTAGATTCACTATCTGAGTCATGAACAGAACCTGAACGGGATTGATGTGACTTGGAAGATGACATAAGGGCCGAAAAAGTACAGTAATATTTTTAACTAGATAAAACACCTCAGTATTATGATAAAATAGAGTGATATGAGATGAAATCTTTTCAAATTTAGAATAGAGAAATTCTATGAATAGTTGGAACTAAGTGTTGCGTGAAAGTCCAATAAGCCTCTTTTTAGGAGAATCCTCCCTGCCTCCTCTTGAGCTCCTCCGCTTCGGTCGGAAACCACCCTGCACGGCCTACCACCATATAATGTAATATTCCCTTGATCTCAAAGGGGACCCATCATCCATAAGTAATCATATTAGGTAATATTTCCGCCTCCCCATTGTCACATTTTGTGAATTATCCAAACTGCCAATATACGCATTGAAATTCCACAGCATTGTACATCTGTAAAGGGGTATATTCATGAAGGATTTACCCACAAAAGAGACATCACCTTTTCAAGAAAGGCGAGACAATCCAAATCACATTCCAACCGATTCAAAGCCTGCTGCACTCAAACCAAATACCAAGACTTCAGCTGCACTCCAACCCCTTATGTAATAGAGTTATATCGTTATGTCTGTAATAAGGTTTAAGCCATGTACAATGGCGTGCCAGCGTACATGGTTTGAATGTCAATCCCCTCAAATCAATGTTGACACATCCCTATTGCAACGCCCCTCAAGGGTCACAACCGCAGTATTGCCATGTGTAAATAAAATAGAATATGTATGAGCATTGAGCTGCATGGCATTTTACCCCATTAAACTCCTAACCAATTCCGCCATCCAGATGAGACATGTTACACTCTATCAGCTGCAGCGCACACACCATTACAAATGGGATAAAACTCCCAGCTGGCTCAAATCATCTCACCCTTCATAAAGAATCACTCAATTTTTTTGCCAATTAATAACACTCCTAAACACTTTCACATCAGCCATAGATATTTATACACAAACCAACTGTACTCCCAATTTCTGCAACAATGACAACCTGCCGCTATTCCTCAATGCGTATATGCATGTGTCAACACTGCTCAGCTCAAACACACTCTTCCCCTGAGGGTGATAGGCCTGGAGTTGCCTTTACACCTTTCCAATATAAACAGCACATTAAAAAGCTCAAATCAACCATTGCACCCAAATCTCTTCCAAACATCCCTACTTCTGCATCAGGATCTGGGTGCCCACAAATTCTATTGGATCAAATCTTCCCAGCTGATTATTCACGTTTGACCCAAAGCACTTTCTCAACTCCAGCGGTTCTCAATTCAACTGCACAGAAACCATACAGCAGCAGTCAAACCCTTCCTCCACAAGACCTTGGAGTGATAATATCTGCCATTCTATCATTAAGGTATAATATACCCCGGCGGGCTTCACGCATTCTCAACCCCGCCCTAAACCTGCTGATCAAGTCCAGCATCTCACGCTCCGGTGGTCCCCCCATTCCTGCATTCCATATACCTCAACATCTGAGTACCATATTTGAACATCTCCAATTGGAGCCAGTGATTCAAAACTATATATGTTGTCCTCAATGTTTCTCTCTTAATGGCCTTACTGAATCCGTCACAACTGACCAACCCCACTGTCAACACCATAATAACCCAAATGATCATGATCCCCCTTGCACACAATCATTAGGCAAATTCATCTATTCATTTGAAGCCCACACCCAAAACACCACCAACATGAAGCAAAAATTTATACCAACAAAACATTTCATTTATCAACCATTCAAAAATTGGCTTGCCAGATTTCTCCAGCAGGCTGGAATTATGGACATTCTGCATCAACATCAACAATCCCAAACTCCCGAAGATTCCCCTAAATGTGACGTCTGGGATGGATTGGTCTGGAGACGCTTCACTGGCACTAGAAATATCCATGAACCCCCATTCATGTCCATTCCTGGTGCATTGGCCTTCTCCATTTATGTGGACTGGTTTAATGCACATGGAAAGTCCACCCGGTTGGCCAGCATTGGACCTATCATGCTTATTTGTCTTAATCTCCCCCCAAGTGAAAGATTGAAGCCAGAGAATGTCTATGTTGCAGGAATCATCCCTGGTCCAAAGGATCCAACTTCCCTTCAATTGAATTCTTTATTAATGCCACTCATCAAGGAGCTCAAAGAGCTATGGCAAGGTTACCATTTTTCACCCACCTCAACAGGTCCTTCAGGATCCTTTATCTGTGTTGCCATTCTCACAGCCATTGCGGATGTGGTTGCCATGCGCAAGCTTACTGGATTTATTTCCCATTCAGGCAACCACTTTTGTAATTTTTGCACCATTCACAAAGCTCAAATTGATGAAATTGGTCCTCAATTTCACTACACACGCTCATATCAAAATCATAAATCAACCATTGCCAAATGGCTTCGGGCAACCCCACAACAAAGACAAGCAATTTTCTCTGAGTATGGAGTGCAATATTCAATTTTAGAAGACCTTCCGTATTGGGATGCCACCAGAATGGTTAATCTTGACATAATGCATAATTTAATACTTGGAATTTTGAAGGATCATGCAACTTTCAAATTGTGCATTCCAGAGTCCAAATCAAAAATTTACCTCAGGTCCCGCAGGAAATCCAATGACACCAACATTTCAGAGTCAGATTCCATGACCTCCAACAGCTCTCTTGATAAAATCACATTGAGAGAGGCCCGCTCCCTGAGAAGAGACGCAGCAAAAATAATAAATGAGCCACTCCCCACTACTTCCACCCGAAAAAACTACTTCCCAATGCCCACCCCTAACACAGAACATCCATCTAGTGGTTCTGCGGAGATTCCTTCATTTGATGCCGATTACATCCCCACTTCTGAAATCCCCTCTGAATTGGATATCACTGCACTGAGTGATCACCAGATCAAGGGTGAGGCTCTGGAGCATCTCCGACAAATCATATCTGAGACAATAATTCCCTCATCATGGACAAGAGTTCCTCGCAACATGGGTTCCCCCTCTCATGGTAGCTTAAAAGCCGCTGAATGGGCTCTCTTATATAAGGTCTATATTCCATTTTTAATGCTCAGTCAACAGATGTCATTAGATGTACACCAATCCGCCAACATTCAAAGGCAAATGGGTCAGTCAGAAGAACTTGGAAATGAACTAACCAAGAATACATTCCATTTGATTAGTGCTATCAACATTGCCACAAGTTGGACTGTTTCAATAGGAGATGCGACTGCATTTGCTGAACATTGGAAAAAATTCCGCCTTTCCAATCAACTCCTGTTCCCAAAACAGAAAAGTAAACCAAATCATCATTTTGCTGACCATATTCCCGAACTCTTCCAACGTTGGGGCCCAGCACAAGCCTCAGCCACATGGGGTTATGAGGGCTTGATTTGAGTATTTGCAAAAATGCCAACAAATAACAAAATATGTACGTCAATTAATAAGATCAATATATTCACATTGATTAAACACCTGAACTGAATAAGATTAACTTCTTGCAACTCTAAATAGATGATATAGATAAAACCTTACTTCAACATATCTGTCAATGTTCCAACCTTTCCGTTCTCCTGAAATCCCCTTCCGTGCCATGTGAAATAAAACAGCTTTTCGAATCACAGCCACCTGCCCTGTTCAATGACCATAAATATAACAAACCATTCCGCCATGACCAAGAAAATTATGATTGCCTGGTTGAGTACTTACAGAATTTTCATGCAACAAGGGAAATAGTTGATTGGATCAGCTTAGACACTACCGTGAAATCCACAAGTCATCTCACTTCAAGGATTGTCTCACCATGGTATTTTCCAGTTTCAAACATTAATATTGGGAACAATATATTTTCAACTGAATCCAAAAATGTCAGCAACAGTGTGATATCTTTTCTGAGGGGCAACTCACAACAATTTGGTATTATTAATAGCATTTTTAAAGTCTCTGAGCCATCTAGCATACTGAACAATAACTTTCTGATCTTAAAAACTTTGAAGATTGATGTGAATTTCTTACCAGATTGGCCGCATCTCAATATTTACAAAGCTATTGGTCTTGATGATGGACACTTGATTATATCTGAAGAAGAAATAGAAGGTAACTGTGGATTGTATGATAACAAAGTTCTGTCATGTGGACTGCTTGTAATGATAAAGCCATTATTTCATGAAATTTAGTCTACAGAAATGCAAATATCTCAGATTCATTAGCAATTTTGCTAGTGAAATAACTGCCTCGAAATTTAGTGACAGAGACATGCCATTGTGACAAGCAAAGCCCATTATTTCACATTGCCACAAAGAACTTACTATTTTGACATTGGGTACAGTGTGAATAAGCCAAGTTCAATGATCAAATGACCCACACACTCACCTTTCACAGCATCCAAAATTTCTAACTGCGTCATCATCATGTTGGAAGGGGAAGCGGCCCTTGCGCACATGCCAATGCACACGCAAGCGCACCCGCACCCACACACGCGGTATTGTGCGGCGGGCTCTACCAGTGTCACCTGCAAAACGACAATCCCGCTAAGGCGGAGTCCTTTCATGGACGACCTGGTGAAGTCAAACCCCCATCCAAAATTTCTAGCTGCGCCATCATCATGTAGGAAGGGGAAGCGACCCTTGCGCACCCGCACACCGCACGCGCCAATGCACACGCAAGCGCACCCGCACCCGCACACGCCAATGCACACGCACCCGCACCCACACACGCGGTATTGTGCGGCGGGCTCTACCAGTGTCACCTGCAAAACGACAATCCTGCTCAGGCGGAGTCCTTTTATGGATGACCTGGTGAAGTCAAACCCCCCGCCTACATCAAGACTGGCTGAAGGACCTCTTTGATGTGTGTTTGTGCAAACAGGCGGGTCATGTGTAATTTTCACCAACCATCGGACGGTTGCGGGATGATCAGGTGGTGAGGAATCTGAGTTGAAGGCACAGGGGAACCAATATTGGTGGATGTCACAGGATTTGGTGTAAGACAAGAGTAGGACGTGTGCTCGACGTTCGCTTGATTTTTGCTTGACGTGAGCTCGACTTTTATCCTGCTTGACGTTTGCTTGACGTGAAGTCAATCGCCGACGATTGACACGAGATTCGCCCTGGTGTATCAAATATGAAATTATTTCTTATTTTCAATATTTGAAGTAGTTTTATTTTCATTTTTTCTTTCAATTAATAATCATAATATATTAATTATTTATTAAGTTTAGGTATTTTCTATAAGTTCTTTTGGCTGCTTGTCAATCCAAATTTGGCTGTCAGAAGATGCAGCTTTATAGGCGGTTAAATTGGTGTTAAAAGCCAATTCTTAGCACATTTCTTTAATTTCTGGTCAACCAGAATTTCATGTCTGGTTTCCAGAAACCAAGAAAAGAAGTGAAATTGAGAGAATAAATAAGTAATTATTTCCTTCTTTCTCAAAATTCCTTTATAATTTATATTTTTTTCTTACCAATGATGAGAACCTCCAATCAAACCTCATCAAATGGGTCAGTATATTTCAAAGAGGAAGAACTTCATTCTGAAGAAAAAGACGTAATTTGTGTAGATGAAAAACAAAAAATGAAGAAATATTTTGTAAAATAATTATTATCAATGCAGATTTTAAATTATAAGAAAAGAAACAAGATTAGTGAAAAGCTAACTCATAAGCAAAAGAAGGCAAATGGTATTGGAAGCCCCAACGTGCGAGGTCCAGTGCGGGAGAAAATTATGGAGAAAAGGATGTCACAAAAGGCAGCTTCTGAGGCATTCAATACTTCCTCTTGGAAATCTTACCATGTATTTCAAGAAAATCTCAAGGATAAAAAACAGTACAAGAAGCATGAAGAAAAAATTAACGATGAAAAGAAAACCAATATTCTCTATTTAATAAACAAAAATCAAACAGTTACTGTTAAAGAAATCAAAGGATTCTGAGAAGAAAAACTTAAAGTCAAAATATCCTGTCAATATATAAAAGTCCTCTTTAGTGATATAGATATCACTTGGAAGCAAGCCAAAAACATGCCATCAGCTTCAAAAAGCCCTAACCTGCTAGCACAATGTGAAAAGTTTGTAAAAAAATAAGTCATTGTAATTTATTAAAGATAGTCTTTGTTTATGAGTCAGGATTTGAACTCTACTAAGGAAGAGCTTTTGTCACTCTCCATCAGGTTTGTTGGTTTGTTTATTTTTTCACCTTTTGAGATTTAATTCAGGAAAGCATTCTTTTCTCAGTTTAGTTCCAAAAGTGAAGCAAATCACACTCACTAAATCAATGTCTGATGAAGGATTTGCATATAATGAACTCTTCAATTCTAATTTTCAGATTACTGGCTGCATTGGAAGCTATGAATTAATAATATTTTTCTTTCCCTTCAACTGAAACTGCCCAACAAGTCAATTATGAAAATGAATAATGTACCCATCCATCAAGGAATGAAATTCAAATAATTCACAGAGCTTCTGAAATCCTCAAAAGGTATCAGGTTGGAGTTTCTTCTACCCAATTCACCATTTCTAAACCCTACCAAGCTGAGATTCAACTCAATTAAAAGGTATTCGCGCTCAAAGAAACAAAAATTGGGCTCAGAGCTAGTCAGAAAGATACAAAATTGTGGCAATGGAAGGATCACTCCTGAAAAAAAGGGTTTTTTTTGAATTTTAAAACATTTTATAATAGCTACTTTAGTATGAAGCCCATCACTGATACTCTGCTGGGTGAACCTTGATGTCTGTTTTGATTATGAAACTCTCAAGATCTAGGATAGATAAATTTAGTTGTAACTTGTTTTAAAATGAGTTTTATCTCAAGAAAGCTTCTTCTTGATATAAAAAATTTAGCTTGGGCATGTCAGGGAATTTGGAAAACAGGCAAGGAATACGTTACAACTGGCCTTTCCTCCTTTAAAACAAGTAAATGTTTGTTTGACAAGCAGCCAAGTAGACTTTTCAAGAAAATATGTTTTGATTTAGTATATCTTACACAACCATGGGAAATACCCCTAATGGGTGTTTATGTAAATTCTTTCCTTCAGCCATTTATGGCCAATTGACCATAATATCCATTTTTTGGGAAATTACCCCCCTTATGGTGTTTGGTGGCCTCTGGGCCACACCCACTATTCCTGGAAATATCCTGATTCTAAGGACCTTTTGGCCCATTACATCACCTCTGCCCCCAGGCCATGCCACTGAAATTGGGACTGGGGGGTCTATGTCCCCTTGGAACCTTTCCAGGCCTTCTAGCCTACCCTCTTTGATTAAGGGGATTTGGGCCATATAGGACCCCTATGGCCTCTACATACTGCAGTCCATAAACCACCTAGGCCTCTTTTGGCCCAAGGAGGCCAATGGGCCATACCTTTGGCCTGCCAACCACTAAGCACCAAAATGACCCAAAACCTCAAAAATGAAATTTTTCAAAACACACCCCCAATACTTCAACAATGGCCTCTGCCAGTAACCAGAGGTCAACCACCAGCTATTAAGAAGTTCTCCCCTCAAGACCAGGGAAACCCTTTCCTATTACTGGACCCAGCACTGCAGGAACCATGAATGGGGAATATATGGTATTATATACTAGTATGCACCAATTTTCCTCAGAAATTCAAGGGTGGCACTTTCAAGACCCAATTCTTCCATATAAAGTGAAGCCAATCCTCCACCAAACCCATTGCGAAGGAATGTTTTCAAGTAATAAAGCTTGTGACTCATGAGGATATTCAAAAGACCATTTGAGGACACCAATCATGTGGCCCTTCAGTTATTGGTCATTTCCCGCTCACAAATATTCCTTCAAAGGAATACTGGCCAAGGATTCTTTAAGGGAAATTTGAAGAGGCTTTTATTTCTCAAATACGTTGTCAAGGCATCAAACACACTCCATGGACAGCTCAAATCACCCATACAGGCTATATTCAAGCAACCTGTATTGCATTGACCCTTTTGTTTTAGATCATTTACCATGTGACAATTCAATGAACACAGTTCATTTCTCAAGAGGGCAAAGGTTTCTTTTCCCAAGATAGTCAACACAGCTGTATAATAACTATAAAGTTGGGTTCTCAACCCTCCAGCATAAGTCTTTCCACTTTTCACATATTCTGGCCACTTTTTCCACAGTTAGTTAGTCTATAGGAATTATTTTTTATGAATATTCTCTTTCAATTCTTAAACGTGAATACTGATATTAATAAGTCAGTCATTTGCAACTTTTTCTTTTCCTGTCAGTGGATATTGGGGGTCATATCCTTTAATAATTCCATTGTTCTGTCTGGCAGACAGGAACAGTTAATGAAGGAGTAATATGTTTGGATCTTTGGCCTTTGGCATCCTTTTTAATATTCTGCATATTTTGTATTTTCTCATATTCTTCCTTGAAGAAATATTTTCTTCATTTATTTAATTCTTATTTTGGACCCCTCGAAGTAAGTTCTTAAATCCTGAGTGACAAGTAGGTCTTATTATTCCCAAGAGCCTCAGTGACCTTATATTAATTAGCTCATGATTGATTCTTCAATTCCTTATTTTTCATTTTTTATTGTTAAATTCATTCATTAATCAATCATGTCTCTTTTATTATCTTAATGATTTTTTGCCCTTCAAATTATCTCAATTTTCCACCACTCTATCACTCCTGAAAGCTTATTTTGTCTTTATAATTTTTCTGACATCTTCAACAAATTTTTGTTTTCTTTGGAAGTCTTTTTGGCTGATCATTTTTGTTATCTTATTGCATCCAATTTCAAATCAGGTCACAGGTTAAATTTGGTTTCAAATTGGTTTAAAAGCTCATTAATAAACAAAGCTTCATTCATCAGGATTCATTTTGCAATATTCTTCAAGAATTTGGATTAAAAGAATTATTTTCATTTGATTTGAATTGATTGATTAATTTTGAATGCAAAAATTTTCTTTATCTGAAGTTTTCAATCATTTTCTTTGCTTCTTGATTGATTTTTCCTCAGGAGGTCATTTGATTTGATTGATTTTACTCAAGACTTATTGTTTGTATTCCTCAAGATTTTGATTTATTGAGTGAACTCAAGAAATCATTTATTTTTGATTTCCTTCAAGATATTGATTTTGACATTTGACTTCAAGCTTTCATTTTATTTTACATCAAGTGCCTATAATTGATTTTTGATTCTATTCATTCTTATTTTTAACTTATTAGTCCATATTCACCATAAAAAAAGCTACACCTGGCAGCAGGGGTAGCAGGTCCAACCTGCTTTCAACGTGGGTCTCAGCCTTGGTTCTAATCTTAAAATATTTTTACAGATGCCTTAAACCACATATTCGGACATTAATTATTTAACTCAATTGAAACAGAATACAATGGATTTTCTATGATATTTTTTTGTGTCCTTATACACAACATATCCAATAGAATGAAAATTATTTTGAACAGAAAAAGAAACCTCTCTTATTGAATTTTGTTGAAAATATTCACATCAGTTCCATTTTCCCTCTTGATTGAAAGAATAATGTCACTTAAAATGTGCAAAAGTTACCAAATAATTAACTTTGAAATGTTTTTAAAAGATAAACTGCAAATCATCCAGCCAGACTTTCTACCATGTCATTTTTTATATCCCCTTGCATACTTTATAACCCTTTTAAAAGGCTTAGGGCAAGGATTTGATATATTCTTGATAGATGAACATTTCTTTTCCTTATATCTCAGAAATGTATTTTTTTAAACAATTATTTTCAGAATTTTTTGAAGCTTAATATGTAGGCATTCATATTTCTAAATACGGAGTGGTATTGGTTTTTTGAAACTTTTTACTCTTCTTCTTATTATTGAAAATATTGATCTGATTCTATTCTTCCAGCTTTATCAGCATTTGTAAATGTATTGCAAAACTTGCATCATTAAAGGCATCTTCCAGATTAAATTTACAAGTGTGTTGAGTTTGATAATTGTTCAAAGAAATAATACTGCTACTTATGTAGGCTAAGCTGATTGTATTTTTAAATTTCTATGTGTTTTTTTGAATATCTGATTATCGTCCAAATTCAATCCATGTTCTCAAACATTCTCTCTACACAAGCTTACAAGCAATTCAATTATTGAATCTTTATGGTTCCCATTTCTCTTTCAACCTCTTTACCCTTCATATTAGTTTATAGCTCAACAAATGTTAATTTATTCTTGTTAGCTCAAATTTAATTGATTACCCAATTTCTTTCCAGCAAAAAGGGCAAATAATAAAAATGAGGAAGTTTGGTCAAAAGGAAAAAATGAAATTAATTTTTAAAATTTGAATTTTCTCTTTCTCTTTTTGTTTTTTATAGCAATGGGTCTCTCACAAAGTTTTGGGTTTGTTTGATATTTATACCAACTCATTTTTCAATTATTTGGAAAAATTGACTTTTTATCCATTTTTTCCACTTTTCTTTTATTTCTTTTATTTCTTTTATTTCTTTTATTTCTTTTATTTCTTTTATTTCTTTTATTTCTTTTATTTCTTTTATTTCTTTTATTTCTTTTATTTCTTTTATTTCTTTTATTTCTTTTATTTCTTTTATTTCTTTTATTTGTTTTATTTGTTTTATTTGTTTTATTTGTTTTATTTGTTTTATTTGTTTTATTTCTTTTATTTCTTTTATTTCTTTTATTTCTTTTATTTCTTTTATTTCTTTTATTTCTTTTATTTATTTTATTTCTTTTATTTCTTTTATTTTTTTTATTTTTTTTATTTTTTTTATTTTTTTTATTTTTTTTATTTTTTTTATTTTTTTTATTTTTTTTATTTTTTTTATTTTTTTTATTTTTTTTATTTTTTTTATTTTTTTTATTTTTTATTTTTTTTTCATTTTTTTCTATTTTTTCTATTTTTTCTATTTTTTCTATTTTTTTTATTTTTTTTATTTTTTTTATTTTGTTAATTTTTTTCCTTTTTTTCATTTTTTTCATTTTTTTTATTTTTTTATTTTTTTATTATTTTTTCCTTTTTATAATTCTTTCAAAATGGTTCCACATTTTTTTCCTTTGATATCTTTGTATTTGGTTATTTTATCATATCTGCCTTGTATTCCAAGAAATAAAATGGTCTTGGGTGTTTTATTTCATCTTATCTATTTGTTTCTTTTTTGATTATTTCCCATGTTTCATATATGCTTTACCAAGTTCTTTTTGATTTTGTTTTGTTTTGATTTTTGTTTTAAAAATTTGAAGTGCAAATTTTTTTTGGAACATCATTCTTTTTTTCATTTGTTTTTTCACAATTTTTTTTTTCAAATTTTGTTTTTGTTGATTTCTTGTTTTATGGGTGCAGATAGTCCAAATCAGTGCAAGTGGACTCATTTGGAGTTTTTTTGGCCCTTTTTTAAGACACCAAATCAGTGTAGTTGCATTGATTTGGAGTATCTGCACCCATAAAATAAAAAGGAAAAAAAGAGAATTATAAAAAATATAAATTTAAAAATTGAAAAAGAAAATAACAAAACTAAAAAAAACTCAATAAAATTACAAATGAAAAGAAATTTATCAAAACTTATGAAACTTTCAAAGCAATAAAAAAAACATAACAACAAAATTATAAGAATTTGAAATTTAAAGAAAATGAAATAACCATAGGAGGAAGCTACTAAACCTTACTCGAAATGAGAAATCAAAAAGAAAGAATGAAATCATGAGAAAATCAAATAAAATGAAGAATTGAAATAAGCCATAAGCTCAAAAATGCAGAAAGGTATAACACAATAAGAGAATAATAATTTAAAAAAACAAAGCAAAAAAGTGATGAAAACCATGTCCAAATTAAAATCATCAAAATAGTTGAAATTTTATTGATTCAATCTTTAAAAAAAATGAAATGACCATAGGAGGAAGCTCCTAAACCTTACTCGAAATGAGAAATCAAATAGAAAGAATGAAATCATGGGAAAATCAAATAAAATGAAGAATTGAAATAAGCCATAAATTCAAAAATGCAGAAAGGTATAACACAATAAGAGAATAATAATTTAAAAAAACAAAGCAAAAAAGTGATGAAAACCATGTCCAATTTAAATCATCAAAATGGTTGAAATTTTATTGATTCAATCTGAAATAATTACAACATAAAATTAGATAAAAGGACAATGAAAACAGTTTAATTAAGATAAAATTAATTACAAACTTGGTGAAAAAAATGTAGACACATGAGGGAGCATGTTTCTTTGGAAACTGTTACATGTATCAAAAACAATGGATTTCAATGTAATAAATTCCTGTGAATTGAAATATATTGAGTTTAAGCTGAATTTGGAATTCTTATTTATATCCCATCATCATCAAAAAACATAGAAAAAAAGGTGAAAGACCAAGAAGATCAGTTTTATCAAAATTATTGACAATTTGATAAAGAATTTTTATTTAAAATATTTCAATGAATGATTTTTATCAGTGATATTAATTGATAAACTCAAATGTAATCTTAATGTTTTTTCAATTAAGGAGCTAAAAATAAGACTCAATTTTTAATCAATCCTTAATTCAGCCTATGCTCAACTGGAACACAACATGGCCTGTGCGTGTGGGTTGAAACAAGGTTTGAGGAAAATTTGAATGAAGGTTGAAAGGTATTCTATCTATATTTCTAAAAAACTAAAAAACACCACAGAAGTGTTTTTAGGAGAAAATTTCTAATATTACAGATTCTGCAGGCCTGATTGTTTTCCAAAATGAGAAGAAAATTTGAGCTTTTAACAGTTCATTTAACAGTTTCTAAGGAAATCTCAAAGGAGACCCTGATATTAATTACGGATAGCTGGAGAATCTATACTGAGTGTTTTTATTGAGATAAGCAATTTTTATCAGATACCCAACGTTCAGATAGAGAAATTTATCAAAATATTCCATTCTCAAAAATTTTAGAATAATCCACTTCAAAGATACCTCCTATAGGTTCATGTTATTTGAGTCTCTAAAGATAGATAATATAGTAATGATAATATGAGAATTATTTTCACTGGGATGAAAAGCCAAAACATGGGTTTCAAAATTGACATGAATTTCTTGGAGAATTCATTGTCTCAATAAAGAAACACAAAAAAAGCCATAGGCTATTACTGTGAAATTCTTTTGCATTTTTTGCATTTTAGTAACAAAGTGTCAAAAAAGAAAAATTTCTTTGAAGGGAAAGTTAGATTTTCTCCTGTATGGGAACATAAATTTGTATGAAACAATTGTGTATATTCATAATTCAACCTTTCAGTTACAATTCTCCCATTTATAAAGAATTGATAGAAGTGATTTTGGAAGAAAGGAAGAAAATGATATTTATTTTGTGAATAGTTAGTTGTTTCATATAAATGAGCTGAATTGATAGTAGATGAAAAAATGTCATAGCAAAAGCTAGTACCAGCTCATAATTAAGAAATAAAGATAAATGTATTTAAAGATGAGGTTTGAAAATGACGAATAAATTTTCTAGCTCAAAGGATTCATTTCAAGATTCCAAAATCACTATTTTATTAGAAAACTCCTTTCAACTTCCCTTTTATGGGAATCAAGATTTTGATTATTAACTGTTTTAGAGCTCACAAGATCTATAAAGCTATTTAATTATTAAAATTGATAAACCTAAATATGTTCTTTTATTTCAGGTAAGAAAGAAAAATTTAGGGCTGTCTGGTTATAAGTTACAATCAAATGGTACCAATCCTTCAAAATATATGGTAGGTGGTTTCTTTGAAAAATCATATGTAGAACTTTCAGGTTGAAGAAATAAATACCATGTGACAACTATTTCAAATTCAGGAATGAAGTGAGATTATTGAAAAATATTAGTTTAACCACCAATTTGAGATCATTCAATTGATCTGGATATGGTCCCTGCGGGTTTTGGAAAATGATTATTATTATTAATATTCTAAAAGAGCGTATAACTTGGGGGAAGCTTTGAGACTAATTATATTGTTCTTACCACTGAATGAGACTTTTGCATTTAATTATTATTATGAAGATATTGATTTGGTCCTAAAAATCAATAAAAGCTATTAATTTTGAATAGTGGAAATTCATTTTGACAGAAGAATTAATGTTTTTTTTCCAATTAGACTGGAATTTTGACATGAAAGTGCATCAATGTTTGCAAGAAGTTTCTCACCTTGATGAGTTTCCTTCAAAAATTGAAGATTATAATTGTGAATCATGAAATACCATCATGGTAATAAGCTCAATACTAGTAAAAAGATGTCAATATGAGATATATTTCAAACTAAATTGCAAGGAAAATTTTGAAACAAATAATATTTTTGGAAAAAGCCAGTATGAGAAATCTTAATACTGTTTTCATGAGTGGTGATTTTCTCTGGAAGAATGACTTCCCTCTTTGATATTTCAGGCTTTGATAAATATTCCATGTTGGATCCTTATTTTTAAGCTTTGGAAACTTAGTAAAGACCTTAAAGCCAATTCAAGCCAAACAATTCTTCCTTAAACTGGTTTTTTCATGGATGGTTATTAATTATTTAACAGGTTTCTGATTTGAAAAATCATTATAGGACTGCTGATTTTTTTCTATAAAATGAAATATGAAGAGCCCAAGTTAAATTTTATTCCCCCACGACAGTAGAATATGAGTATCTTTGATCTTAATAATAGAATTTTTATGAACTATACAATATTTCATGATATATTTGTATTGATTAGCTTATTTTGAAATTTGTAAATATATTGAATTTTATTTAAGACAAAAAGAAATAATTTCTGGGTCATAAGAGTTCTCAAATTAGTTTCATAATGGGAAAGAGGTGTGACAGTGATTGAATCATATATTTTGGGAAAATGGAAATGATATTTTGTCCGAAGTTTGAAAAAAGATATTGGAGCTGAAGTATAAGAGAAAAAAAACATATTTGATCAATTTTTTTGTGAGATTTTTATTTTGAATATAATATTTACAAGAAAATTCATAAAATAATTTTCAATGAATAAAGAAGGACATGCAATAACTTAAGTTGAGTTGTATTTCCAGAAATCAAATTAATTCACATTTTTGGAGAACATGATAATGAAAAACAAATATTTTTTTAGAATGAGTTAAAGAAAATGATGATTGATACTTTTTGAAGTTATTTGTTTTGATGTAAATATTTTCAAATTTGGAAGTCATGAGGTCTGAAAAATGAAATTCCAGAGAAAGAAGAAACATGAAAGGAAGGATATGAGAAGAGCTAAGCAAAGCGGGTATTTTGATTTTGGGAATTGTAAAGAAAAATTAATGACCAATGGCTTCATATACATTTCAAAACTGTTGATTTTGCTTTCAAAGAACTTTTTTGAATAAAGGATTATTTGAGATTTCCAGAAGCTATATAATTAAATTAACTTTGTGAATTGTTTCTTAATCTTAAAAATCTGGCTTGGAAGATGACTAAATAATAATAGCAAGTTGGAATCTGGGTTGGACTTGCCACCCCTGTTGGAAGGGATAGATCCTTTTTCATGGTGATTCCAAGGCAATGTTCACCTGCTGCAAGAAAGACAAGATCTCAGGCCAGAACTCAAGATTTTCTCACTCCAACACCAATAACTCCTCTTGATGAAGCCCCAGAAGTTCCTCAACTGAGGGCTAACTTGTTCAGAGGACCAATAATGGAAGGAGAAGAACTATTCAAGACAAAAGGAAGAGCACCAAGAAGGTCAAATTCATTTGCAGGGGTACTAGGTGCTCTTCCACATATTTAAAGGACCAATATCAAAGGTCTTGGTGAAGATGATGTACAGGAGGAGCGGAATTCTGTTTAAGAGGAAGTGTATGATGGTACTGAGGATGCCCCTGCTCCTGTGGGGGAATGAAAAGGTACTGGAGGGCCAGATGTAGCCCAGTATAATCAGCCTGAACCATCTTTACTGGAAATAATGCAAGAAATGACCCAAATTATAGCAAATCTTCAAGAATATTTATCTTTTGAAGCTTCAAGAAAACCAGACTTCAAGAAACCATGTATGCCGGAACGAGAATTTTTGATGGGACTCAACCCTTTAAAGTCAGAAGTTTTATTCAATTCTTTCAGCTTATCTTTCACAATGACAAAGAAAATCTCTCTTAAGAAAAGCATAAAGTTCTTGATGACACTTTAATTGTTACCGGAAGGGCTGAAAAATGGATTGAGCCTTACCTTTCCAATCTCACCAGTCAAGACCCAGCTTATCTGCTGAGTAACTGAGACTTATTAGAATCCCAACTCTTTAATTTATTTGATGACCCAAATGAAGTTAGAAAAAGCTGAAGCAGAGTGTCAGGATGATACTATGATAAAGGTATAACTAGGCTAATTACAACTTTAACTGTGTATTTGACACGGCAAAAAATGATTTAAAAAGGATTTAGAAGAGTTTATAATGAGATAAAAGGGTTCTACTATTGAGAAATAGTGGTGGTGAGCGCTATTGAGAACCCTGGGTGCAGGCTTTATCTGTTGGATTACAATAATAAAGTCTACAATAATTGAAGATTATAATTATACCTGATTATTTAACCAATAGTAAAACTGTTTTTGACAGTTTACTACGTAGGTTATTCAAGAGAAGGATGAGGAAAGGTTTTGGCAGTGAAAAGCCCTCCTTTTATCCTGAAATTGTGGTGAAAAGGCTGTTAGACCTTTTGACGTAGAGGAAGTGAAGATTTTTCACTCCTCATGACAGGCTTGTGGTTTGCAAACAGCCTGTATACTCTGTATTGGGCTCAGATGTGGTTTTGAAACCACATCTGGGCAGTTTTCACCAATACAGGGTGAAAATTTTCATCTGGGGACCTCACAGCCTGATTCTGACGTGTATGACACGTAGAATGCTGTACAGAACCTGTATGGGACCCCAGTATTGACTGAAATATGAGGTATTGAAGGAAAAACATGCTTCTTCGTCTATTTGACACCTCATATTCATGGTTATGGAATATTATCCCATGGTAAGGCTGTATCTGACAGCAGGTGGGATTTTGACCTTAAAATGGTCATAACTCTGTCAGTTTTTGAGATATCAAGCTCAAAGTTGGTTCATTGAATAGCGCTGTATGAGCTCTACACAATAGTACCCAATTTGGTATGGTTATCATTCAATATGGCAAAGTTATCCCATGTACAAGGTTTTTTGTACATAGGCATGGTTTAGGCAAAAAGCTGTATTGAGCTTGTTTGCCTCATAACTTCTGTTATAGTTGAGATATGAGGAAATGGATGGCACCATCTGATAGCCCTGATTGTGCTCTTTCCAAAAAGACCCCACTTCAGGTATCTCACACTAAAACTGTAAAAGTTAGATGGGAGGTGAATGTTTTGTTCACCCTTATTTGGTCTGAATTTGACCATAACTCAAGTAATACTGGTGCTAGCTCAGTTTCGCTGGTACCATTGGATATCCCTGGCTTAGAGCTTCATTTTGAATACCCATTTGATGGGGTTAAGCCTCTCCTTCTAGATTTTAGATGAGAGGTGAAAATTAAGGTTTATGCTCAGCAATAACTTTGAGCAGGAATAACTTTGTGATTTCTTGTCTTATGGTGATGGGACTTATATTTTCAGGAAGAGGTGAGTTTCCTCTTTCTTTTGATACCTTTTGAGCTAATTTGGCTCAGTTCCATGTTTTGGTGGTATTTTGGCTATACCATTGGTTTATGGTATTTTGGCTGTCATGCTTGTGCTCTGGTTTTGAGTCACAGGCTGACACAGAGTTGGATTTCCTACAAATGAAGGAAGGAGGTGATGTTTGTTTCTATATTGCTGATTTCAGATTTTTGGTTTCAAGAATTGGAGGTTAGGGGAGAGGGCTTATATGCATCATTTAAGGGGTATTTGCCTCCAGGATTCTGGATCAATTGGCCTCCGATTCTTCAATAATTGATTGTCTTAAAGAATTGATGAACGTTAACCTGGGACTTGATACAAGGTACTAAGAGGGCAAAAAAGAAAAGGGTCATTCTCAAGGAAAGAATACTGAAGCCTCAAAGTCAAGTTCTTCAAAATCCCAAAATTCTTCAAGTTCAAGGCACAAGCTGAAGAAGAAATCTCATTTCCACAAGGGGGAAAATCCCCATTCTTCCTTTTGGAATAATGTAAGGTTTGGACATGAGACTTTGATTAAAAATCAAGTAATTTTCCTTTCCTCAAAATTTGTATAAAGTAAAAATTTAATTAAAAATAGTAAATCTTAAGAGTTTAATAGAAAACTTGAAAAATGTATTTTTTTAGCCTTTTATCATAAAAAGAATATTATGAATATTTATTGTTTTACCAGCAATAGAAATTTAGTGCAAAAATGCTCTAAAAGAGATATTAATGGCTACAAAAGAAATCTCTTCAAGAGAATTCCAATTGTAATTAATTAAGCAAAGCACTGAAAGAAGCTGATATAAGAAAAGAGTCTTTAATAATAATATTAAAAAGAAAAGATTCCCAAAAGTGAAAAGAGTGGATCTCGAAACAAAGTGAAAAAGTGTCACAGGGCTGTTGTGGAAAACAAGAGTGGCCAGGCACTCAGGAATCAAGAACTCACGTGGAGGGCTCCAAAAGAATAAAGAAAAAAAAGGAATATATTTCTTTAAGGAAGAATAGGAGTAAAGACAAGTGTGCAAAAGATGAAGTAAAGGAAGGAAGCCAAGGGAATAAGAAAGCCAAAAGCCAAAGAGCCAACCAAATGAATCCTCAATTCACTGTTTCAACCTGTAAGAAAGAACAATGGAATTGGTAAAGGATATGACCACCAATATCCACTGACAGGCAAAGTGTCAGGCTAAGTCTATGATGAGAGTACTAAAAAGTATTTACAACTCTTACCTATGACTGTGACATGGTAAATAAAGATTTAAAAGACTTTTATAAGAGTTAAAGATGGCTTAATTTAATAATAAGAGGGCTTTACTATAAGGAATATAGTGGTGGTGAGCGCTGTTGAAAGCCCTGGGTGCAGCTTTACCTGTTGGGTTACAATAATAAAGACTACAATACTTTGGATTAAGAGTATGCCTGATTATTACCCAAGAGTAAAACTGTTTTTGACAGTTTACTACATGGGGTATTCAAGAGCAGGATGAGGAGACAATTCTGGCTGTGAAAAGCCTCCTTTTTATCCTGAAATGGGGTGGAAAGGGTGCTAGACCTTTCCACGTAGAGGAAGTGAAGATTTTCACCCTCCAGGACTGACTTGTAGTTTGAAAACAGCCTTCATACCCTTTATTGGCCTCAGATGTGGTTTTGAAACCACATTTGGGCAGTTTTCACCAATACAGGGTGAAAATTTTCATCTGGGGACCTCACAACCTGATTCTGACCTGTATGACGCGTAGAATGCTGTACAGAAACTGTATGGGACCCCAGTATTGACTGACCTATGAGGTATTGAAGTATTAACATGCTTCTTTGTCTGTTTGACACCTCATAATCAGAGTACAACTGTATCCTGTCATAATACAGCTGTATTGGCCATATTGTGGGATTATAACATTCAAATGGCCATAACTCTGTCAGTTTTGGAGATATCATCCTCAAAGTTGGTTCATTGGATGGCCTTGTATGAGCTCTATACAATGATACCAAACTTGGTATGGTTATCATTAAATATGACAAAGTTATCCCATGTACAAGGTTTTTTACATAGGCATGTATTGGGCAAAAAAGCTGTATTGAGCTTGTTTGCCCCATAACGTCTGTTATAGTTGAGATATGAGGAATTGGATGGCACCATCAGATAGCCCTGATTGTGCTCTTTGCAAAAAGACCCCACTTTACGTATCTCACACTAAAACTGTGGAAGTTAGATGTGAGGTGAATGTTTTTTCAACCTTATTTGGCCTGAATTTGACCATAACTCAAGTAATACTGGTGCTAGCTCAGTTTGGCTGGTAACATTGGATAGCCCTGACTTAAAGCTTCATTTTGAATACCCAATTGATGGGGTTAAGCCTCTTCTTCTGGATTTTTGATGAGAGGTGAAAATTAAGGTTTATGCTCAGCCACAACTTTGAGCAGGAATAACTTGGTTATTCTTTGTCCTATGATGATGGGACTTATATTTTCAGAAAGAGGGAAGTTTCTTCTGTCGTTTGATACCTTTTGAGCTGATTTGGATCAGCTCCATGTTTTGGTGGTATCTTGGCTATACCATTGGTTTATGGTATTTTGGCTATCATGCTTGTGCTCTGGTTTTGAGTCACAGGCTGACATACCCTCCCTCTAAAAAAGGCTCATCATTGATGAGACTGTTCAGTCCTCCTAGAGGCCCTGAATCTCCTTAGATGAAGGTTCCCATCTGGTATGGCATCTTCTGCCAACCATTTGTCTTTATCAGCTGTTTGGTGCTTGAATCTGACTAAGTATTGTCTTTGATCCTTTCCATTAAGTCTGATTTTCCTGGCTCTGATGATTTTCCTCACAGGTCCTGAGGAATCCTCCACTTCCACTATATCAGGTGGTGTGGGGTTCTTCTTCCTGGAGGGGAATTTGTCCTCCTCTGTTTGGAAGTATGGTTCAACCAAACTCACTGGAAAGACTGGTTGTTTCCTGGAAAACTCCTCAGTGAGTTTTACCTCCACTGCATTTCTTCCTATCAACTCAATGATAGTGAAAGGTCCTACAAATGAGTCCCTCATCTTTTTAGGTCCTTTGAGATTGTTGAAGTTCAGTGTAGACACCAACACCTGGTCCCCTTCCTTGAAGTCAGGTTCCACATGTGATTTGTCCCACCTCTGCTTATTGTACTTTTTTGCCTCAGCTATGAATATAGCAGCTGTGTCACAGGCCCTCTTCCACATATCATGGAAGTTTTTGGCTGTGGGGTGGATAGTCAGAAGATTTTTCTTAAAGTGATCCACAGGCAACAGGGGATTCCACCCTTTCTCTACCAATGCAGGTGTTTTTCCTGTGGTGGAGTGCTGGCTTGTATTATAAGCAAGTTGGACTTCTGGTAGGAGGGTGACCCAATCATGGGTGTATCCCTCATGGTCCTTGTATTCCATGCCATAGGCACAGAATCTCCTGAGGATGTCCTCCATTGTTTGGATTATCCTCTCAGCTAGGCCATCTGTTTGTGGATAGTAAGCTGTGGAAAAAGCAAGCTTGGTACCAAGCATGTCATATAAGTTGGCCCAAAATTCAGATGTGAATTTTGGGTCCCTATCACTAATGATGATCTTAGGGACTCCACAGGTAGATATTATGTTATTCCACAATAACAGGGAAGTATCAATTGCTGTGTCCTCTTTATGGCATGGCAGACCCCTCATGCTCTTGCTGAACCTATCAACTATTATCAAACAGGCATTGTAGTTTTTGTTGCCTCCTGGGACAAGTCCTGTAACCCACTCCATGTTGATGGTTTCCCATGGGTGCTTGGGTTCTTCTATATGTTGAAGTAACCCATACTTCTTCCCATTTTTCCTATTTGCCTTTTGGAATCTTTAACAAGTGTTGATGTATTCACTCAACTCTTGTTCCCACTTGGGCCACCAAGCTGTGCTTGCTACCCTCTCTTTGGTCCTGTCCTCACTCATGTGTCCCATATAGGGTAATTCATGGCATTCTTTCAGGATCAATGAAATGTGGTCTCTGTCTACCACTTTGATGGCACTTGTGTGCTTTTCTCTGTGGTAGAGCAGGCCATCTATAAGGAAAAACTTGTTATCCTTATAGGCCCTCAACCAGGGTTCTTCCAGCTGGGCTTCCAGTTTTGGACTCCTGAGCTTTTGTTGAAGGAGTTGGAGTAGTATGCTACACTGTTTGTGTTTGGCATAAGACTTCTGTACTGCACTAAAGAATTCATTGTGCCGTTCTGAGGAACTTATTCCCAGTATGGAAGTTTCTGTTCCTTCTGAATCAGTGTTTCCACTGTCAAGGTTACCACTTTCTGGTGCCCATTCACAGAATCTGAAGTTTTTCTTTCTATCTATTTCCATGGAATGGATGGGGATTTTAGCTGCAACTTCAGGGTCATAAGCTGGATTGCTTTTGACATTGTCCAGTGGCCATCTGCCGAAGCCATCTGCATTGGTATGACTTTTACCTTCTTTGTATATGATGGTCATGTTCCCTCTATACTCCTGGATTGCTATTTGCCATCTCAGCATGTGTCTATTTGTAGTCTTCATGTTTAGTAAAGACTTCAAGGCTGTGCAGTCTGTATAGACTTCAAAGACTGCACCCTCCAAATAATAATGGAGTTTTTCTAGAGCCCAGACTAGAGATAGGCATTCAGTCTGGGTGGCCCCATACCTGGCTTCTGAATCTTTCAGTTGCCTAGAGATGTAACAAATTACTCCCTCTCATGGTTCACCATCCACAATTTGTCTTTGGTGAAGGGCTGCTACTAAGCCTTGGCTACATGCTGCATATATATATATAGCTTGAATGGTAGTTAAAAGTCAGGCAAGATGAGAACAGGTGCATTAGCAAGTTCATATTTGATCCTCTCATATGCATCCCTCCTTTCCTTGGTGATTTCAAAAACTACATCTTTTGAACACAACTTGTATAAACTACTAGTTATATGGGCAAAATTCTTGATGTGGTTTCTATAATAGCTAGCAAACCCAAGGAAAGATTGCATCTCTTTGATGCTCTTTGGTACTGGCTTTTGCAGTACTGCTGCTACTTTATTCTTGTTAATTGCCAGACTAAGACCTGAGAGTTTGTGTAAGGTGTGGATATGAAACTTTGATTAAAAATCAAGTACTTTTCCTGTCCTCAAAATTTGTATAAGGTAAAATTCAGTTAAAAATAGTAAGAAATATTATTTTTAAGAGAAAACACGCTAATTTTATTGTTTATAACTTTATTAGTATAAAACAATAATATTATAAAAATTTATTGTTTTACCAACAATAAAAATTTATCCCAAAAATACTCTACAAGAGATATTTTAAGGCTACAAAAGAAATTTCTTCAAGAGCAATTTCAATTGGAATTAATTGAGCAAAGAACTGCAAGCAGTTAATTAAAGAACAAAGTCTTTAAAAAGAATATTAAAGAGAAAACACGCCCAAAAGTGACCAGAGTGAATTTGGAAACAAAGTGACAAAGTTAACAGTGATGAAAGATGCTTTAATTCACTTATGGGGTGGTTCAGGGGTAAAAATGATTATAAGAGTTACAAACAATGATTATAATGATTTTTTCACGTGGTTAAAAGGTTCAAAACGATTTAAAAAGGGTGGTTGGAATCTTTTATTGATTGGTTTAACAGTTTTAAACTAATTAATAAAAGGAAAAGATTCTAACATGAAGAGAAAAGTGGGGCAAAGAAGACATTCTTTTATAGCCATCAATTCTCTTACTCCAAAAGTAAAATTTACTCTTGTCAGTCGTGAAAAACAGTCTGACAACAGAAAAGCCAATTATGGCATCATTGAACCCTGGTTTAGACCAAAAAAGGGCTGGTTTAAGCCATTTTTAGCCATTTTTAGCCATTTTAGACCCTTAAATCAGCCATTACTATAGCAATACCAGGCCTAGAGCCTTCAAAACACGTCAGAATGTGTGTCAGAGGCGTAGAAACCAGTTAAAACTGTTTTTACTATGATTGTTTTATCTTAAGGGTAGTTTTACCCTCTTGGCAACAGCTAAAACTACCCCAGTTGGTATCAAAACCTCATCATCAATTGAGTTCACGGACCCTGTAGCTCAATTCCAGGCCAAAAGTGATGAACTTTTGCGTGAATTTTGACATCCCACGCCTGTCAGCAAGGATTTTGGGGGTCTAGCTCCCCCTTAGAGCTGGAGTTCCTTTTCCCCCCCAAATTTAATCTTTCCAATTTTATTTTTCCTTTAATTCCTCATCATGTATTATACTTATAATTTGCATATGTAATTCAATTCAATTGTACAGTACAATACAGTAATAATTGACACCTCACATGTAAATCAAAGTTCACTTATGTAATACACGCGCACATTTTGACATTTCAATTGAATTCAATTGAAAATACTTTAATTCCTCATAACTTCTAAACTAAACACAACACCTCAATTTTAACACAAAAATTGATGGTTAACACCACATGTGGTGTGAATTAAATTAAGGTTTTGAGGATTTTCAACTTTTGTATTGAAAATACTAAAAACTTAATTTAAGCTTATTTAGAGTTGAGTTACAAGAATTTCACTCAGAGGTGACCCCACCTGATTTTTTATGAGGAATCCAATGGTGAAATAAATTTTATGTGTTTATTTATTGGATAAAAAGTTATGATAATTTTTATATAACTTTTTTCCAAATTTATTTATTTTTTCACAATTTTGTTAAAATTTCATTTTTACTTAATTTTCTCAAGTATAAATGTAATTTTATACTTACAAAATTTTATGTATGTTTATTTTTAAATTGTAATTAATTTTTTATTTTTAATATAATTTTATATTTATATTTTGATTTTTATTTTAATAATATAAATAAATTTATTTTATTTATATTAATATGTTATTTTTGTATTTGTGGTCTTTTGGGTATATGAAACTACCTCTAAGGCTCACAGTTTGTGTCCTAGGGCTAGTAGCGCTTGTTGGCCAAAATTAGACTTTTTAAGTAAAATTTTCAGAATCATGGGTGTACATTTACTTAGCACTCTGTCTATGTATTGTACATGGTCTTCCCATGTCTCTGAGTATATAATGATATCATTGATATATACTACCATCTAGCCTTCCAATATTTCATCTTGAAATATGGTGTCCATCATCCTTTGGAAATGGGCTGGTGCATTTTTGATGCCAAATGGCATCCTGGTATACTCATATATGCCCATATGGCATATTATTCTGAGTATTTTCATGGAGTTTGGTTTAACTCTATTTTGGTGGAAGGCTTTCATACAATCCATTTTGGTTATGTATTTGGCTTTTGCCAGTTTATCGGAGGTAAGGGGTATCCTGGGTATAGGGTACCTGTCTGCTTTTGTGTAGTTATTCAGAACTCTGAAATCTCCACACAGTCTAGACTTGCCATCATGCCAGGTGATTAGGACAGGGGTGGTGATTTCCACTATTTCATTATATCCAATCTTCCTGATGACATCCATATCCAGGAGTTCATTTATATGTTTCTCAATTTCTTTCCTGGTTTCCAGGCTTGCTGGATAAGGAGGTCTCCTAAGAATGGGTGGATAAGGCCTTTCCACATCCAGATATAGTTCTATATCATGGCCTTTGATCTTGCCTAATGGTTCTGCACCAATGGCAAATTCTGGTCTGTTCTTTCTCAGCATCTTCAGTAAACTCAGTTTTTGTTTACTGGTGAGGGTAGTGCTAAACTGTCCCTCTCTGAATTCCTTCAGAAGTTCTTCTAGTGGATCTTGAGAAGTTATCTGGTATATATCAAGTGAAAATTTCTTTTCCTTGTTAGTGCCAATGGTGATGTGCCTATTTTTACTGTTGTAAATGTCTATGCCATACATCCTCTGGTCATCTGTTCCCAGTAAAAATCCTTGGATGTGGGCATTATCAAGCACTACAAACTCTGGGTTGAGTCTGATATTACCCTTCCTGTGGGGTATAATTATCTCTTTGATAATCGTCCCAATGGAAGTCATCTCCCCTGATGCACTTTTAAAGTTCTTTGCCTTAGTGGGCAAGAGCTGTTTTTCCCAGTTTGGGAAGTGGGTATCCAGATAGTTTCTGGCCACTATGGAGCAGTGTGCTCCACTGTCAATTATAATTGAATGTTGAGCATTGTCAATACATATAGTCATCTTTGTGGCTGTTTCATGTATGTATGCCATTCCTTTGGTTGGTGTAACCAGGAATGTTTGTGCATTGTGTGTGTGTTTGCACAAGTTTTTGTTGGCAGTGTCCTGTGGCATGCCTGCTTCCAACTGTATGTCCTGAATTTCTAGTGGGGTTTCCTCTTGGTATTCCACTAGAAATTCTTCTCTTGGGTCTTTGACATCATCAGATAGTTCTCTAATGGAATTACCCATAGAGTCTGACTCAGAATCCTCTGTTGGGGATTCCTCCTCTGGGATTTTCTCAATGGCATAGACCATTTTCTTTGCCTTTGGACAGTTGTTGGCATAGTGTTCTGTTGAACCACAATTGTGACAAGAATTTTTCTTCTTTTCAACTTCTGCCACTTTCTCTCTAGGCGTGCCTTGAAACTCTACCCTGAGAGGTTGTTTCTCTTTGAAACTATTGCTCCTATATGGGGTGAATTTCCCTATATCAGTCTTTTTCCTTATGTCTTGTAAGGTGTTAGCAAAGTCATCTAGAGTGCAATTTTGGTTGCATCTGCATTTTACTTCATGCTCTAGCTCTCCTGGAAGTTGTGTCAGAAGTTTATGGTTCCTCATCTGGATGTTCATCTGAGGATCAATGGCTTTCAGTCTCTTGGACTGTCTAAGACACCACTCATATGGACCTTTGTCCACATAGTACTTGTCATTTTCAAATGACATGGTCTTTTGCCATATCTAAGTTCCATTACTGTACTTTTGGATGATTTGACTCTTCCACCATGGCCAGTTTCTTCTGCCATGGATTTCTTTCATTTCTGTGTACCATATACTAGCATGACCTTTCAATGCTGTATTTAATCTAGCAGTAATCCAGTAATATGGTGTGCTTGGTACATAAATGAAGAGTCCATCAATATAATCTATGAGTTCCATATGATCATATTCTCCTGATCCAGAGAATTTGGGCCACCTTGAGGCCTCAGGAAGCTGTTTCAAGGCTTCCTTTTCTGAATAAGACATGCCATCTCCATCCTGGTATGGTGATGGGGATCTTGCTTTATTCATCAGCATAGCATCTGGTTTGATGGCATCTGGTTGATATGGATTATCCATAACTTGGCCTTGAAGCTGGGGCTTCAAGCTATGGTGGGCATTAAACAATTTGTTAATGTCTTGAACAAGACACTCCCTGTCCCTTGTGCTGTGGTGTTGTTCTTCAAAGACTTGATTCAGTCTTTTGTTGGTTTCTTCAGAGGCTTTGCTCAGCTGAGCGTATCCTTCCTGAAGGTTCATAACTATCTGTTCCAAGGAGGCTTGAGTATTTCTCATCCTCTCTTGGCCAGCTTCAACTTCTTCAAACTGTTTTGCAGATTGCTCAGCATATTGGGACATTTGTAACCACAGTGTATCACTGTTGATGTTACTCTCAGATGTGACAATGTTGTGTTCAGTCTGAGTGGGGGTAATGTTTCTATTACTAGGCCTACTGATTCCAAAGTGGTTTACAACTACTTCTGGTTCTTGTGTACTTCTTTTACCAAATCTAACAGCTTGTGGATCATGGGGTCTGACTCTTTCCTCCCCTGGTTGAAGGAGGTTTTGTTCTTGCCCTTGTTTCCTTGTCTTCTCCTGGAAACTTCCTGGAATTGTGAAGAATGGTGACTCTTGGCCACTGATCTTCTGGTTTCTGAATGGTGTGAAGCCACTGGAGAGCTGATTTGGCCTGCTTCTTGTGAGCCTGAAGGAATCTGAGTAGGCCCTGTCTGGGTTAACTGTTCTTCTATAGCTTGGATAGTGGCTTGATTCTCCCTTATCCTCTGTGCCCTTGCCTCCAGGAGTCTGAACTGCCTGGTAGGATTCCAACCTTTTGTGATTACCATCAGGTCTTTGAAGTCTATCTCTTTGAGACAGATCTTCTGGCAACTTGCTCCAAATTCTGCCCAGTGACTTGCCAGGTTGAACCTTTTGTTTTCCATGCTCCATTGAAATAAATCTTTGAGGAGTTGGTGGAGCTGAAGAACTTGATCCATATCCTTCCATTCCTCTGGTTTGAGGTTCCTGTTGTGTTGGAGTGTTAATGGCAAGGTTGATATTATCTCCCTCATTGTTTTGCCATCCACCACTGTGTCCAAGGTGTCCTCTTCCAGGTATTCTGGTTCTGGATAAGCCTTCTCTGTCCTCTGGCTGGTTCCTTTGGAAGCCAAGGTCTCTGAGGTATGCAGGGGACATATCAGTATTTGCAAGCAGTCAAAAACTTTATGTTCTTAGGGTCTTTACCTTTGACTGTGCCTTGTACAAATTTTTTATCTGCTGATATGGGCAGTTTGCCTTTAGAGGTTACAATTGGGTTAAGAATTGTAATCTTTCCTGTACAAGTGGTCAAGGTTGGTTTACCTTGTATTGAAGCAGAGTTTCGTGGTTTTCTACTCCTCTGAGTGGCTATTGGTGTCCACTTTTTGGCTGTAATGAGGCCTTCACTAAGTGTTTTTCCTTTGCGCTTGCTGCCCTCTGGTTCTGAGGGTGTCACTGGTGTGTTGGCCTGTGACTGGGTCTCAAGTGGTATGAAATTTTCTTCCACTGAATCAAGCAGGAAAAGAGGGCTTATGTCAGTTAAGACTTCTTAAAAGGCTGGTTTTGCACGTCTAAGAATGGCCTCTGGGATTGTATATTATTACAATATGCCCTTGTATGATGACAGTGTAATTGAATTAACAATTCCATGTCAAAAATACAGCTTATTGATATGTGGTAGACTGTTTGTAAACCAATATCTTACAGAATACTTGTAGTTAGCAAATATAATCTGTCAAAGATGGTGTATTAAAAGGCAATTGAGTTAACAATGTGCCAAAACACGCCTCAACTGTTGGTTTATCAGTATGAGCTGTCTTGATTCAATTAAGAATTAAGACTGAATTAGTGGCTTAAAAGTGTTTTTATATACAAAACACGCCAAAAAAATACTGGTTTTGTGGTTATTAGCCACGTGACAGATACTCTTATTAAAATATGAGTATTTTAAATAAAAAGTGAAAAAATATATAAAATATATTTTCAAGAAGAACTGATGCCTAAAAAGATAAAACAAGTGTCAATAAATGATAGAAAGAGAAAAACTCACTTGTAATAAGTCCAAAAGGTTTTAAAACACGGCCAGGCCCCCAAGATGTCAGGCTGAGTCTATGATGAGAGTATTAAAAAGTATTTAAAACTCTTAACTATGACTGTGACATGGAAAATAAAGATTTAAAATACTTTTATAAGAGTTAAAGATGGTTTAATCTAATAATAAGATGGCTTTAGTATAAGGAATATAGTGGTGGTGAGCGCTGCTGAAAGCCCTGGGTGCAGCTTTACCTGTTGGGTTACAATAATAAAGACTAAAATACTTTAAATTAAGAGTATACCTGATTATTACCCAAGAGTAAAACTGTTTTTGACAGTTTACTACATAGGGTATTCAAAAGCAGGATGAGGAGACAATTCTGGCTGTGAAAAGCCTCCTTTTTATCCTGAAATGGGGTGGAGAAGGTGCTAGACCTTTCCACGTAGAGGAAGTGAAGATTTTCACCCTCCAGGACCGACTTGTGGTTTGAAAACAGCCTGTATACCCTGTATTGGGCTCAGATGTGGTTTTATAACTTCATCTGGGCAGTTTTAACCAATACAGGGTGAAAATTTTCATCTGGGGACCTCACAGCCTGATTCTGACGTGTATGACGCGTAGAATGCTGTACAGAAACTGTATGGGACCCCAGTATTGACTGAATTATGAGGTATTGAAGTATTAACATGCTTCTTCCTCTGTTTGACATCTCATAATAAGAGTACAACTGTATCCTGTCATAATACAGCTGTATTGGCCATATTGTGGGAATATAACCTTCAAATGGCCATACCTGTGTCAGTTTTCGAGATATCATTCTCAAATCTGGTTAATTGGATAGCCCTGTATAGGCTCTATACAATGATACCAAACTTGGTATGGTTATCATTAAATATGACAAAGTTATCCCATGTACAAGGTTTTTGTACATAGGCATGGATTTGGCAGAAAGCTGTATTGAGCTTATTTGCCCCATAACTTTTGTTCTAGTTGAGCTATGGGGAAATGGATGACACCAACAGATATTCCTTTTTTTTAAAAAAAAAGACCCCACTTTAGGTATCTCACACTAAAACTGTAGAAGTTAGATGAGAGGTGAATGTTTTGCTCACCCTTATTTGGCCTGAATTTGACCATAACTCAAGTAATACTGGTGCTAGCTCAGTTTGGCTGGTATCATTGGATAGCCCTGACTTAGAACTTCATTTTAAATACCCATTTGATGGGGTTAAGCCTCTTCTTCTAGATTTTTGATGAGAGGTGAAAATTAAGGTTTATGCTCAGCAACAACTTTGAGCAGGAATAACTTTGTTATTCTTTGTCCTATGGTGATGGGACTTATATTTTCAGAAAGAGGTGAGTTTCCTCTTTATTTTGATACCTTTTGAGCTCATTTGGCTCAGCTCCATGTTTTGGTGGTATCTTGGCTATACCATTGGTTTATGGTATTTTGGCTGTCATGCTTGTGTTCTGGTCTTGAGTCACAGGCTGACACAATGAAGAAAAGGTGCAAATTTCTGACTTAAGATTATCATTATTTAATTTAATAAGTGAAAAGAAAATAAGGATAAAAATAAATCCAATATATTAATCAGCTGGGGAAAATGTCCCCAGGGAAGAAAAGGTGGACAGTATATGTGAAAAGTGAAGACTGATCCTGGAGAGTTGATCACCGGTTGTATTGACTTTTTGGGTCAATGAAGATCTGGAAATCTTGTGAATTGAACTTTGTGATGAAATTCCCACAGTGGAATGTGAATTGGCACAAAAGGGCCAAGGCCATGGAGATTGGTTGAATACTGCCTATATAGACCAATTGAGTTGTCCAAGGAATACTGAAGTACTCCATGCCTTGAAAACTGATTGAATGATTGATAGCCTCTTGATATTACCTTTGGAATAATCCTGAAAAGAAACTATAACCTAACCCTTGCAGGGCCAGGTGGTTGGGGTCCTCAAATGGTCTTCTGGTAGCCCCCAGGGATTGCAAGACTGAATGAATGAAAAGACTTTCTTCAAAATGTGTTATGGATTTGGGGACTTTAACTGGAATGGCATACTTTGATCCTGAAAACATCACCATTGGATTGCTGAGCAAAATTGGTGCATAATAGTATATTATACCATATATGCGCTATGCCTGAATCCTTGGTACAAAGTACATTGTTGAAGGAGAGTCATTCCCCCAAATGGAAGGGAAGGCTACCTGGACTTGTGGTGGTGGACTCTGGTGGTTGTCAGAGCCTAGTGGTTGAAAATGGGCAATATGTGTCTTGGCCAATTTGGGTCCTGAGGTCCTTTTGGTCATTTTTGGGGGCCCACTTGTGGTTTGGGACCCACCTGGCCTTTAGGGTTGGTGGTTGGCACCCTTGGATTTATGCCAAAAGGGGCCTAAGGGTCCCATGGACCATGGGTCATGGGTTATGGCCCACCTGCCATAGAGGCCATGGGGGGCCTAAATGGCCCAAAAAGGCCATTTAGACCCTAGATGTCACAACCATGACAATTCACCTCCTCAGATCCACGTATGGCATATCAAGCCACAGTCCTTTTATGGTCAATTGGCCATATCCATCACCAGTGGCCAATATGGCCACGTCATCAACTTATGGACCATTTATGGCCATTTGTCTTTTGGGGCCTTCATGGCCCTTCACCTTAATCCAGAAGGCATAGCGGCAATTTATGCCCAATTGGGTATTTTTGGTCATTTCCCTCAAAACCAGGGAAAATGGCCCCAATGCCTGTTTTTGGCCATTTGGGCTCATAATATGCATTTGCGCACTTTTGTGCAATTTTGCACACTTTGAAGCAAAGTGTCCAAAAGACACTTTCCTGCCCTTTGGGCAAGTTTTTAACTCACAACCCAAAATTGGCCAAAAACCACAAAGGACCCAGAAACACCTTTCCAAACTCTGAAGCCATCACATCCATCTTTTTCCCCTTCGCCTTTCCATCTCAAGACCTTTGGACGTAATGTTCTTTCCAATGAACCAATATGCCATAAATGATGTTATATATTGTTGCTCATCATTTTTCAACAGCAATTCAATGGTTGAAATATCAAATGGTCATTTCAAAATTACAACATATAATCACGTCATCAAGGCACCCAAAAATTCAGAGGACTCATCAAGGCTCAAGAGCAAGTGTTTCAGTGTCAAAGACCAATCATGCCATCAAGACGTCATTGGATAATTTCATTCACAGTATTCCTCCAAGGACATACTGTTCAACCATTCTCAAGGGATTCAAGAGGCAGTTCATTCAGTTCATTCATTCATTTGTCAAGTGTCAAAGCTCCACTCAATCCATCTTGGCAACCACCTTCATTTCAATACAGCCTGGATCCACCAAGAGCTGTATTTCATTTTTGAGTATGGGAAATTCATTCAACCCAATTCAATTTCAATATTAGACAGCTGTATCAATTCCCAAAACAATCAATACAGCCTCAATGATCAATACAGATCAGTTTTCACCCTCAAGAACTCAAGCTCCCAACTTTTCACCCATACCGGCTACCCTTTCCACCCTGGGGGGTTTTTCCCCAGTTAATTAATATAGTTTTGAGTTTATTTTATCTTTTTTTATCTTACCATTTTGTTAAGTGAATACTGAGATTATCAAGTCAGTCATCTAGCACCTTTTCTCTTATTCTTTCTTTGCCTGTCTATGGATATTTGGTGGTCATATCCTTACTAATTCCATTGTTCATTTTGGCAGGTTGAAATAGTGATTAAGGACTTACTTGGTTGGCTCTTTGGCCATTTGGCTTCTCTTTCCTCTTATTGCATCTCATCCTTGTACCTGCATATTTCTTACAGGAATTTATTCTTTTAATTTTTATTTCTTTATTCTTTTGGAGTCTTCCAAGTGAGTTCCCTGATTGCTGAGTGCCAGGACACTCTTGTTTTCTGTCCACGAGCCCCTGTGACACTAGACCCCATAATAAAAGGGGTGGGGCCAAGGGCCCTGGTGATGGCTAGACGGGCTAAAAGCCCCTGGAAGTCCGGATGGACCTCCCAGGCCCAAAAAAGGTATTGGCCTGGGGTGGGTGAGGTGGAGAATTGGCCAAAAAAGGCCAATTGTGCAGGATATGGCCTGAGGCCATAAGTGGCCAGTAGAAGGTGGTATGGCCCAAAATCCATAAAGCACCAAAATGTTCCAATTGGCCATAAAACTAGTGACATGACCAATTGGCCATAAAATGAGGTCAGGCTATATTTGCCACAAACACCCATTGGGGGGGTAATTACAGGTGGTTTTGACAGTACCCCACCTTGAATGGTGAGCTCCTGAGCATCAAAAGAGGGTTAAGCCTTCTGGGACTGTTGAGAAGGATTGCATGCAGGATTCCAGAGGTATTTCATCTCAAAAGAAAATTCATGAATGGTACAAGGTTGGCATATGATGTGAGGATGATTTTGTCTTATTCTGACTTTGGGATTTGGAAGTTTTGAAGAAATGAGTTGAAGTGAAGTTTTTGTAATTAAGATTATAAGTAGGAGACTTTTGAGAAAAATATAAAGAGAGAAAGATAAAGAAACATAGAGACAAAATAAAAAAAAGGAAAAAAAGAGGAATGAAATCTTGAGGGGAATTCAAATATTGATCACAGAAGTAGACTGAAGATTTGAATAGGCCAAGGAACTGGAAAAAAAGATTTTATGCTAGGTGCTCACAGAGTGGCCCAGGTGATGTTTTTGAAAGATTGTAGACCCCTCAGGAAAGTGCACACCAGGAGAGGAACTTACTTTTGGTAGTTACTACTCTCACCAGTGCCATAAAATCAAACATTTTCTGAAGGAATGAATTTGAAAAGAAGAACCTTGGAAAGTGAAAAGAATAATGGATGGTCTAATTGCTCAAGTGAAAATGGCCATGAATTTTGGAATTTATGTTGAAATCCAGGCCAAAGATCTGTGTCCAAAAATTTCAGAGTTCTCACAGAGTGGCCAAGGTGATGCTTACAACAAAAGGAGTAGAATAACTCTAAATGTGCATATAAGGAGTGGGACTTACTTTTGATACTTTCTCTCCCCACAAAGCAGCATAAATAATCAAGCTCTAGAAGAATTGGGTCCTAGCTTTTCAGGATATAAAGAATTGAAATCCTTGATAATTTCAGGGAAATTCTTGAGGTTTTTGGTTGGTTCCCAAGTGGGCCTTCCTGGTTTAGGTGGATGTAAGCTTGAGGTGGTAAGCATGAGTACTGACTTTCTTCAAGATTTAAAAAGGACCCAACCATCCTTCAGACAGGTTTGGTGGTTCTAGTTGATTTGATGCTCTTGGAAGAAAGCCATACCATTTCACCTGGATTGAAAACAGGTGGGCTTGCTCTATTTTTATCTGCATACCTCTGACGCCTGTTTATGGAAACTTCAAGTTCTATCTTGACATCTTTCTTTACTGATTGTATTTTTGTTGATACTTTTCGAGCGGGAGTATTTTGAGTAATTTGAACTGAGTCAAATTGAGAATATCTTCCATTAACAGGCAAAAACAGTGGTTGTGTTTCTGAAGAGTGGTCAGAATTATTGTAGGCAAATTCAGCCAGAGGGGGCAAGTTGTTCCAATAATCTTGATGATAACTGAAATAAATCCCAAGGTACTATTCTGGTATCTGATTTACCCTCTCTATCTATCCATCAGCTTCTGGAGGGTAAGCAGTTGACATATCTCTTGAAATATTGAGCTGCTGACACAGATTGGTCCAAAAGAAAGAAACAAAAAGTGAACCCCTATACCTAACAATTCTTGAAGGAAGGCTATGCTTTGAAAAGATATTCTTGATGAATAAATGAGCCAAATCCAGTGAGGTTATTGAAGACATTGCTGGAATAAAGGCTGGCATATTTGAGAATCTGTCCACTATGACAAGAATCAAGTAAAAAGAATTGGACAGTGCCAATTGAGTTATGAAATACATGTAAAGACAAATAAAATGACCATTTGGAATTGGAAGAGGTTTGAGGAGTCCAAAATTCTTGTGATGAATACTTTTGATTCTTGAACACTGTTGACAGGATGATACATAATCCTTAATAAATTGAGTCTTTCCGGACCAGTGGAAATCCCACTTGACAATTTGGAGTGTCTTCTCTTGGCTAGAGTGTCCAGCTAGAGGAAAATCATTACACTTTTGAATAATACTGAGGTTAATTTTGGGGTCATTTGGGAGCACCACCCAATGTTTGAATAATAGAAGTTGGGAAGAGGAATAAAGAGAATAATCTTGAACAGATTTATGTTTACTAAATTCTTGAAGGATACTTCTCTAGTGAGAATCTTGCCAAAATTTCTTCTGAATTGATCCAATCAAATTTGAAAAACACTCCAGCTTGACTGCAGAAAATCTTGAGAGTTGAACTTCATCTTGCTTAAAAAGTTGCTGAAATTTTGTTGGATTCTTGCTGATGAAATCCTCTCCCCTTACCAGATAAATTTTGTCCCAATATGATAAGGCATGTGGAAGAGTAGCTAGGTGGCCAGGGCAGTAAGTGATGGAGAAATGAAATTCAGAAAGGAATTAAGCACAGAGCGCTTGATGGCAAGTAAGAACTTGTGAAGACATGAAGTATTGCAAGGAAGAGTTATTGGTGAGAACTTCAAAAGGGGAAGAGAGTGAAAGAAGAAAAGCTCCCCAGCGCTTGAAAGCCCAAACTATGCCAAGGAGCTCCTTGTAATGAATCTCATAGTTGAGCTCTTCTGGAAACGTCTTGCGGCTATCAAATTCAATGGGATGTTTTCCTGAGTCAGAAACCTGACTCAGTACAGAACCACAGGCATAATTGGATGCATTGGTCTCCACAATGGCAGGTAGAGCAGGATTGAAATGAAATAGGATTGGAGCTGTGGTGAAGGCCGCTTTGAGGTTGTGAAACTGACTAAGAGCTTCATCATTCAGGGGAAAATAGGAGTCTTTCTTAAGGAAACTGGCGAGTGAACTAATCTTCTTGAAATAATTCTTCATGAAACGGCAGTAGAAATTGACAAAGCCAAGGAATGATTGAAGAGCCTTGAGGTTTCTTGGAGGTTGTCAATGGAGAATTTGCTGGAATCTTTCTTTCTCAATCTTGAGGCCCTCAGAAGAAACAATATAACATAAATAATCTACACTAAAACATGAAAAAGCCACTTGGAGGCCTTGGCAAAATGTCAGGATGAAACTATGACAAAGATGTAAAATAGACTAATTACAACTTTTACTATGTTTGTGACACAGTAAAAATGATTTTGAAAAGATTTATAAAGTTTTAAGATGGTTTGGAATGGAATTAAAGGGCTTTACTATACTGGGTATAGTGGTGGTGAGCGCTATTGAAAGCCCTGGGTGCAGCTTTATCTGTTGGGTTACAATAATAAAAGATTATAATTATACCTGATTATTTAGCCAAGAGTAAAACCGTTTATGACAGTTTACTATGTAGGTTATTTAAGAGCAGGATGAGGAGACAAATTCTGGCTGTGAAAAGCCTACTTTTTATCCTGAAATGGGGTGGAAAGGGTGCTAGACCTTTCCACCTAGAGGAAGTGAAGATTTTTCACTTTCTGAGACTGGCTTGTGGTTTGCAAACAGCCTGTATAGCCTGTATTGGGCCCAGATGTGGTTTTGAAACCACATCTGGGCAGTTTTCAACAATACAGGATTAAAATTTTCATCTGAGGACCTCACAGCTTGATTCTGACGTGTATGAGGCGTAGAATGCTGTACAGAAATTGTATGGGACCCCAGTATTGACTGAATCATAAGGTATTGAAGTATCAACATGCTTCTTTGTCTGTTTAAAACCTCATAATCAGAGTACAACTGTATCCTGTCATAATACAGCTGTATAGACCATATTGTGGGATTACAACCTTCAAATGGCCATACCTCTGTCGGTTTTTCAGGTATCATGCTCAAGGTTGGTTCATTGGATAGCCCTGTATGAGCTCTATACAATGATATCCAACTTGGTATGGTTATCATTAAATATGACAAAGTTATCACATGTAAAATGCTTTTGTACATAGGCGTGAATTGGGCAAAAAAGCTGTATTGAGCTTGTTTGCCTCATAACTTCTGTTATAGTTGAGATATGAGGAAGTGGATGGCACCATCAGATAGCCCTGATTGTGCTCTTTCCAAAAAGGCCCCACTTTAGGTATCTCACACTAAAACTGTAGAAGTTAGATGAGAGGTGAATGTTTTGTTCACCCTTATTTGGCCTAAAATTGATCATAACTCAAGTAATACTGGTGCTAGCTGAGTTTGACTGGTACCATTGGATAGCTCTGACTTAGAGCTTCATTTTGAATACCCAATTGATGGGGTTAAGCCCCTTCTTCTAGATTTTAGATGAGAGGTGAAAATTAAGGTTTATGCTCAGCAACAACTTTGAGAAGGAATAACTTTGTTATTCTTTGTCCTATGGTGATGGGACTTTTCTTATCAGAAAGAGTTGAGTTTCCTCTTTCTTTTGGTACCCTTGAGCTGATTTGGCTCAGCTACATGTCTCCAGCTCTTGAGAGCCCAGACTATGCCAAGGAGTTCCTTGTCATGAATCTCATAATCAAGCTCAGCTGGGAGAAGCTTGCGGCAATCAAATGCAATGGGATGTTTTCCTGAGTCAAAAATCTGACTCAGTACAGCAACCAAGGCATAATCTGATGCATCAGTCTCTACAATGGTGGGTACAGAAGGGTCAAAGTGAGAAAGGATTTGAGAAATGGTGAATGCCTCCTTAAGTTGATGAAACTGTCTAAGAGATTCCTGATTGAGGGTATAATGGGAATCTTTCTTGAGAAAACTTGTGAGTGAACTCATTTTCTTTGAATAATTATTGATGAAAGGGCAGTAAAAGTTAGAAAAGCCAAGAAATGATTGAAGTGCCTTGAGGTTTCTAGGAGGTGGCCAATTGAAAATTTGCTGGACTTTTGCTTGGTCCATCTTTGGGCCTTCAGAAGAAACAACATAACCTAATTACTCTACAATAGAAAAGTGAAACAGGCACTTGGAGGCCTTAGCAAAGAGGTTATTGGCGCTGAGTCTGGAAAGAACAATGGACACATGAGTGACATGTTCTTCTTCAGATGTAGAAAATACCATAATGTCATCCAAATAAACCACAACATAAATATCAAGAAGATCATAAAAAATATCACTGACAAGGTTTTGAAAAGAGGCAGGAGCAGTGGTGAGCCCAAATGGCATAACCAAATACTCATAGCTGCCATATTTGGTGCCAAAACATGTCAAATGTTCATCACCTTCCTTGATTATGAGGAGGTTATATGCACCACGCAAATCAATCTTGGAGAAGATAGAAGAACCATTGAAAACAGTAACAATCTGATTCATAGGAGGAACAGGATACTTGTTTTTCCTAGTAACAGCATTGACTTTGCGGTAATCAACACCCAAACGGAGGCCACCATCTTTCTTTTTGACAAAGAGGACAGGTGCTCCTGTTGAAGAGGAGCTTGTCTAGATGAAATCTTCTCTAAATTCTCTGAAATGTAGGCCCTGAGTGTAGCTGACTCTTGGTTTGATAAAGAGTAGATCACCCCAACTGTAGGTAGAGACCCCTCCATCTTGATATGATGATCACAGGCATGCTGAGGAGGAGATTTCTCTGCTTTCACCTTGGAGAATGCATCCAAGTACTGGTGATAAACAGAAGGAATAACCTTCATCATTCTTTCTATTTCTTCTGGCTCTTCCTCTTCATCCCATAACACCTCCAGGGTGTCATAATAAGATGAAGGAGCAAGGTCCATATTACCAGAGAAGAGACAAAGTGAAGATACAGAATTATCTTCTCCAAAATCTTGAATCTCTTTGAAGACTTCATCTCTAGAGGATAGTAATGACTGATGGGAATTAAGGGAAGGAATATGGACAGAAGATGGAAA
This sequence comes from Austropuccinia psidii, assembly GCA_023105745.1. Taxonomy (NCBI): domain Eukaryota; kingdom Fungi; phylum Basidiomycota; class Pucciniomycetes; order Pucciniales; family Sphaerophragmiaceae; genus Austropuccinia; species Austropuccinia psidii. The sequence goes on along the minus strand of JALGQZ010000009.1, from coordinate 16,525,148 downwards.
TGATGGTGTTCTAGAATAACCATTCAGAGCTGCACATTATTTGGCAGAAGAAAATTCATTAATGAAAGATTTTGAAGGATCCTAATAGTTCTTATGATCAGCATCAAAGGTGATCCGCCCTTGCCTCCAATCAATAGATGGATTAAAATGATTAAGAAATTCAAATCCCAATATGAGGTCCTCTCCCTTGGGAGTATCAATGACCAAAAATTCCCATGCAAAGCTTGGGAATGAAGGAAGCTCAACCGTGTATTTAGTATGGTGAGTCACAAATAAGGAAGGGGACTCAGAGGAGTTCAACATGATAAGGGAAATCTTCTCTGGGAGTTCTGACATAGTCAAAGAATACTTGTGAACAAGCTTCTTTGCAATAAATGAGTTGGTAGCACCAGAATCAATGAGACTACTGTAAAAAAAATCAGAAAGAGAAGAAAAACCTGAGAATGTAAGAGAATTCTTGACACCAGTATTCAAAATGCAAAATTGGGCTCTGGATAGAAAACAGTGAAGACCATTGAACACAACATGATCTTCACTCAGGCTTTTCCCTGGCTGGGAAATTGGTCTGATGGTTGGGTAAGCTTGTTTTGAGACCTTTTGAAACAGGACTCAAGAATATGCTTCCCACCATAATAGGTACATAAGCCCTCCTTGTTTCTTCTTTCATTTTAAGAATTCGCAAACTTGAAGCCTTTACAAAACAAAGAGGAATGGGGCTTGTCCCTCTTCTGATAAGTCTTCTTCTTCTTTTGCTTTGAATTAGAAGAACTTTGAGGCTGAGAAGAATTTGGCTTTAAGGCTTCAGGCTTCTTCTCTTGATAATGACTATTCTTTTTTTACATCTCATGGTACCTGGTATTAAGCTCCAGGGTAATATCCATTAAGTCTTGAAGAGTGTCAATTATTGAAGGATGGGAGGCCAACTGATCCAAAATCCTGGATGGCAATCCATTTTTGAAATGGTGGATGAGAACCCTTTCACCCCAATCTCAGATTATTGAAACCAAAATTCTGAGATTGGAAATGAATAAAGAAACATGTCCACCTTCTTTCATTCTTAAGGAATCCAAATCTGCTTCAGCTTTCTTAACCTCATTTGGGTCTCCAAATAAAGTAAAGAGTTGGGATTCAAATAATTTCCAAGAATTGAGAAGATAGCTTGGGTCTTGATTTGTGAGATTGGAAAGATAAGGTTCAATCCATTCTGCAGCCCTGAAAATGAGAAATGAGGTGGCATAAAGGACCTTCTTTCTGTCTTTAGAGAAGTTTTTCAGATCATTATGAAAAATAAATTGAAAATACTGAATGAAGCTTCTAATGTTGAAGGGATGAGTCCCATCAACGCATTCTGTTGCCTTCATAGATGGAGTATTGAAGGCTGGTGGTCTTGGTGATTCAGAAGATGAAGCTGTTTGAAGATTGGAAATAATTTGTTTCATTTGCTGCATGATAGCCAAAAAAGATGGTTAATACTGAGGAGAGACAGGCTTATTAGAATGGGCTGGGGTGGGCCCTCAAGTACCTTGGTATGCCCACACAGGAGCAGGAATACCTTTAGTACCATCAGACCCTTCTTCTTCCACAGAATTCTCCTCCTCCTCTTCACCATCTTCACCAGGACCTTTGAAGGTGGTCCTTGAAAGTCATGGAAAGTCTCCAGCTACCCCTGAAAAAGAATTTCATCTTCTGGGCCCTCTTCCTTCCTTCCTGGATGGTGCTGCTCCTTCCATAATGGGTCTTCCGTCTAATTGAGCCCTCAGTTGAGGAACTGCTGGGGTTCCCTCAAGAGGAGCTCTTGGAGTTGGAGTAAGAACAGCTTGAGCTCTTCCCTGCAATCTGGAATCAATATGAATCTTGATGTGAAGAATGTGTCTGAGTAATTTGATGAGCAATTTGAAAATCAAATGAAACTAAATATTAAACTTGGATTATTAATGAAATTGAATTTGATTATTTCAGAAAAGATTTCAAAGAGAAACAAAAAAAGGGTCAGATTTCAATTTTTAAGAATAAAGAATGAATGGGAGAAAATTGAGAAGTGACAATAAATAATAAAGTTCATAAGGATTAAAGATTCATAATTTTGATGAAATGAATTAATGACATTATAAAGAAATAATGAACAGAATGAAAAGAAATTATGAGTTAATTAATATAATGTCAAAAGGGCCCTTGTTGAAAACAAGAGTGGCCAGGCACTCAGGAATCAAGAACTCATGTGGAAGCTCCAAAAGAATAAAGAAATAAAAGGGAATATATTTCTTTAAGGAAGAATAAGAGTAAAGACAAGTGTGCCAAAGATGAAAGAAAAGGAAGCTAAGGGCCAAGAAAATAAGAAAGCCAAAAGCCAAAGAGTCAACCAAATGAATCCTCAATTCACTGTTTCAACCTGTCAGAAAGAACAATGGAATTATTAAAGGATATGACCACTAATATCCACTGACAGGCAAAGAAGAAAAGGTGCAAATGTCTGACTTAAGATTAAAATAAGGATAAAAATAAATCCAATATATTAATTAGCTGTGGAAAATGTCCCCAGGGAAGAAAAGGTGGACAGTATATGTGAAAAGTGAAGACTGATCTTGGAGGGTTGATCACCAGCTGTATTGACTTTTTGGGTCAATACAGATCTGGCAATCTTGAGAATTGAACTGTGTGATAAAATTCCCACAGTGGAAAATGAATTGGCCCAAAAGTACCTGATGCCATGAAAACTGAGTGAAGAATTGATGACCTCTTGAAATTAACCTTGGAATAATCCTGAAAGGGAACATTAACCCAACTCCTGCAGGGCCCGGTGGTTAGGGTCCTCAAATGGTCTTCTGGTAGCTTCCAGGGATTGCAAGACTGAATGACTGAAAAGACTTTCTTCAAAATGGGTAATGGATTTGGGGACTTAAATTTTAATGGCATACTTTGGTGCTGAAAACATCACCATTGGATTTCCAAGAAAAATTGGTGCATAATGGTATATTATATGACATATGCACAATGCCTGAATCCCTGATATGGAGTAAATTGGAGAAGGAGAGTCCTTCCCCTGAATGGAGGGGAAGGATTTCTGGACTTGAGATGGTGGCTTCTGGTGATTGCCAGTGGCCAGTGGTTGAAAATGGTAAATATGTGTTTTGGCCAATTTGGGTCCTGAAGTCCTTTTCACCAGGGCGAATCTTGTGTCAATTGTCAGCAATTAACTTCATGTCAAGCAAACGTCAAGCTCACATCAAGCAAAAATCAAGAAAACGTCAAGCACACGTCACACTCTTGTCTTATACCAAATCCTGTGAAATCCACCAATATTGGTTCCCCTGTGCCTTCAACTCAGATTCCTCACCACCTGTTCATCCCGCAACCATCAGATGGTTGGTAAAAATTACACAAGACCCGCCTGTTTGCACAAACACACATCAAAGAGGTCCTTCAGCCAGTCTTGATGTAGGAGGGGGGTTTGACTCCACCAGGTCATCCATGAAAGGACTCTGCCTGAGCGGGATTGTCGTTTTGCAGATGACACTGGTAGAGCCCGCTGCACGATACCACAGGCGCAGGTGGCATGTGCAGGTGCGGGTGCGTTTGCATGTGCATTGGCGTGTGCAGGTGCGCAAGGGCCAATTCCCCTTCCAACATGATGATGGCGCAGTTAGAAATTTTGGATGCTGTGAAAGGTAAGTGTGTGGGTCATTTGATCATTGAACTTGGCTTATTCACACTGTACCCAATGTCAAAATAGTAAGTTCTTTGTGGCAATGTGAAATAATGGGCTTTTCTTGTCACAATGGCATGTCTCTGTCACTAAATTTTGAGGAAGTTATTTCAATAGCAAAATTGCTCATGAATCTGAGATATTTGCATTTTTGTAAACTAAATATCATGAAATAACAGCTTTATCATTACAAGCAGTCCACATGACAGAACTTTGTTATCATACAATCCACAGTTACCTTCTATTTCTTCTTCAGATATAATCAAGTGTCCATCATCAAGACCAACAGCTTTATAAATATTGAGATGTGGCAAATCTGGTAAGAAGTTCACATCAATCTTCAAAGGTTTTAAGATCAGAAAGTTATTTTTCAGTATGCTAGATGGCTCAGAGACTTTGAAAATGATATTAATAATACCAAATTGTCGTGACTTGCCCCTCATAAAACATATCACACTGTTGCTGACATTTTTGGATTCAGTTGAAAATATATTGTTCCCAATATTAATGTTTGAAACTGGCAAACACCAAGGTGAGACAATCCTTGAAGTGGGATGACTTGTGGATTGCATGGTAATGTCTAAGCTGATCCAATCAACTATTTCCCTTGTTGGATGAAAATTTTGTAAGTACTCAACCAGGCAATCATAGTTTTGTTGGTCATGGCGGGATGGTTTATTTTGTTTATGGTGATTGAACAGGACAGGTGGCCGTGATTCAAAAAGCTGTTTTATTTCACATGGCACAGATGGGGATTTCAGGAGAACAGAAAGGTTGGAACATCAACCGATATGTAGAAGTAAGGTTTTATCTATATCATCTATTCAGAGTTGCAAGAAGTTATTCTTATTCAGTTCAGGTGTTTAATCAATGTGAATATATTGATCTTATTAATTGATGTACATATTTTTTTATTTGTTGGCATCTTTGCAAATACTCCAATCAAGCGCTCATAACCCCATGTGGCTGAGGTATGTTCTGGGCCCCAACATTGGAAGAGTGTGGGAATATGATCAGCAAAATGATGATTTGGTTTACTTTTCTGTTTTGGGAACAGGTGTTGATTAGAAAGGCGGAATTTTTTCCAATGTTCAGCAAATTCAGTCGCATCATCTATTGAAACAGTCCAGCTTGTGGAAATGTTGATAACACTAATCAAATGGAATGTATTCTTGGTTAGTTCATTTGCAAGTTCTTCTGACTGACCCATTTTACTTTTAATGTTGGCGGATTGGTGTACATCTAATGACATCTGTTGACTGAGCATTAAAAATGGAATATAGACCTTATATAAGAGAGCCCATTCAGCGGCTATTAAGCTACCATGAGAGGGGGAACCCATGTTGCAAGGTACTCTGGTCCATGATGAGGGAATTTTTGTCTCAGATATGATTTTTCGGAGATGCTCCAGAGCCTCACCCTTGATCTCATGATCATTCAGTGCAGTGATATCCAATTAAGAGGGGATTTCAGAAGTGGGGAGGTAATCCGCATCAAATGAAGGAATCTCTGCAGAACCACTAGATGGATGTTCTTAGTGAGGGGTGGGCATTGGGAAGTAGTTTTTTTGGATGGAAGTAGTGGGGAGTGGCTCATTTATTATTTTTGCTGCGTCTCTTCTCAGGGAGTGGGCCTCTCTCAATGTGATTTTATCAAGAGAGCTGTTGGAGCTCATGGAATTTGAGTCTCAACTGTTGGTGTCATTGGATTTCGTGCGGGACCTGAGCTATATTTTTGATTTGGACTCTGGAATGCACAATTTGAAAGCTGCATGATCCTTCAAAATTCCAAGTATTAAATTATGCATTATATCAAGATTAACCATTCTGGTTGCATCCCAATATGGAAGGTCTTCCAAAATTGAATATTGCACTCCATACTCAGAGAAAATTTCTTGTCTTTGTTGTGGGGTTGCCCAAAGCCATTTGGCAATGGTTGATTTATGATTTTGGTATGAGCGTGTGTAGTGAAATTGAGGACCAATTTCTTCAATTTGAGCTTTGCAAATGGTGAAAAAATTACAAAAGTGGTTGCCTTAATGGGAAATAAATCCAGTAAGCTTTCCCATGGTGACCACATCCGCAATGGCTGTGAGGAAGGCAACACGGATAAAGGATCCTGAAGGACCTGTTGAGGTGGGTGAAAAATGGTAACCTTTCCATAGCTCTTTGAGCTCGTTGATGAGTGGCATTAATAGGTAATTCAATTGAAGGGAAATTCTCTGGCTTCAATCTTTCACTTGGGGGGAGATTAAGACAAATAAGCATGATAGGTCCAATGCTGGCCCACCGGGTTGACTTTCCATGTGCATTAAACCAGTCCACATAAATGGAGAAGGCCAATGCACCAGGATTGGAAATGAATGGGGGGTCTTTGATATTTCTAGTTCCAGTGAAGCGTCTCCAGACCAATCCATCCCAGAGGTCACATTTTGGGGAACCTTTGGGAGTTTGGGATTGTTGATGTTGAAGCAGAATTTCCATAATTCCAGCCTGCTGGAGAAATCTGGCAAGCCAATATTAGAATGGCTGATAAATGAAATGTTTTGTTGGTATAAATTTTAGCTTCATGTTGGTTGTGTTTTGGGTGTTGGGTTCAAATGAATGGATTAATTTGCCTAATTATTGTGTGCAAGGGGGATCATGATCATTTGGGTCTTTATGGAATTTATGGTGGGGTTGATCAGTTGTTACTTATTCAGTAAGGCAATTAAGAGAGAAACATTGAGGACAATATATATAGCTTTGACTCACTGGTTCCAATTGGAGATGTTCAAATATGGTACTCAGATCTTGAGGTATATGGAATGCAGGAGTGGGGGGACCACCGGAGCTTGAGATTCTGGACTTGATCAGCAGGTTTAGGGAATGGTTGAGAATGTGTGAAGCCCTGTGGGGTATATTATACCTTAATGATAGAATGGCAGATATTATCATTCCAAGGTCTTGTGGGGGAAGGGTTTGACTGCTGCTGTATAGTTTCTGTGCAGTTGAATTTAGACCGGGTGCAGTGGAGATGGTGCTTTGGGTCAATTGTGAATAAACAGCTAGAAATATTTAATCCAATAGAAGCTTTGGACACTCAGATCCTGATGCATAAGTAGGGATGTTTGGAAGAGATTTGGGTGCAATGGTTGATTTGAGCTTTTTAATGTGCTGTTTATATTGGAAAGGTGTAAAGGCAACTCCGTGCCTATCAACCTCAGTGGAAGAGTGTGTTTGAGTTGAGTAGTGTTGACACATGCATATACGCATTGAGGAATAGCGGCAGGTTGTCATTGTTGCAGGAATTGGGAGTATGGTTGGTTTGTGTATAAATATCTATGGCTGATGTGAAAGTGTTTAGGAGTGTTATTAATTGGAAAAAAAATTGAGTGATTATTTATGAAGGGGGAGATGATTTGAGCCATCTGAGAATTTTATCCCATTTGTAATGTTGCGTGAGCTGAAGCTGATAAAGTGTAACATGTCTCATCTGGATGGCAGAATTGGTTAGGAGTTTGATTGGGTAAAATGCCATGCTTCTCAATGCTCATACATATTCTAATTTACTTACACATGGTGATACTGCGGTTTTGACCCTTGAGGGGCATTCCAATAGGGATGTGTCAACATTGAATTGAGGGGATTGACATTCAAACCATGTACGCTTGCACGCCATTGTACATGGCTTAAACCTTATTACAGACATAACAATACAACTCTATTACATAAGGGGTTGGAGTGCAGATAAAGTCTTGGTATTTGGTTTGAGTGCATCAGGCTTTTAATTGGTTGGAATGTGATCTGGATTGTCTTGCCTTTCTTGAAAAGGTGATGTCTCTTTTGTGGGTAAATCCTTCATTAATATACCCCTTTACAGATGTACAATGCTGTGGAATTTCAATGCATATATTGGCAGTTTGGATAATTCACAAAATGTGACAATGGGGAGGTGGAAATGTTACCAAATATGATTACTTATGGATTTTGGGTCCCCTTTGAGATCAAGGGAATATTACATTATATGGCGGTAGGCTGTGCAGGGTGGTTTCCGACAAAAGCAGAGGAGCTCAAAAGGAGGCAGGGAGGATTCTCCTAAAAAGAGGCTTATTGAACTTCCAATAAGACTCTTTTTAGAAATATTCATAGAGTATCTCTATTCTAAATTTGAAAAGATTTCATCTCATATCACTCTATTTTATCATGATACTGAGGTGTTTTATCTAGTTATAAATCTTACTGTACTTTTTTGGCCCTTATGTCATCTTCCAAGTCACATAGATCCCGTTCAGGTTCTGTTCATGACTCAGATAGTGAATATAGCATAGAATATGTTCAAACACAGTCACCATTGAGTCCCAACGTTCCTCTCTAATCCTCAATGAATGTATCAGGTCTTAACATTGATGTGGGAAATCCAAAGGCTCCAACTTCAAGCACTTGGTCAATCCCAAATATTTCCGTCACTCTAATTCCCCTGGCTCCCACTAAAACACAAATGCATGTGTCTCAGGGGCCAGAAGGCACACCTCAAATCTCATCAAACGCTAATTCCTATTCAAAATTTCCACATGAGTTCCTCCTTAATCCCGGTCGGAATCCAGTCGCATCCCAGGATCCCTTTGGATAAAGTAAACAGCCAACCTTCAATATTCCATCAGGATCTCAGGTTCATGTGGGCAATGAAAGGCGCATGGATGGGGGGCAACAAAAAAGACCATTGGAAAATGTAACTTGGAGTGGCCTGTCAGAGGGAAATCCAGGATTGACGCTTCATCAAAGTAAGTCATTTTAATTTTGGAGTATAACCTTTTTCACAATTTGATATGTTTTTTTCATGGGTTAGATATGGCACCTAAAGGCAAGTCACTCCAATCTCAGGAGCCAATTGAAGATTGTGAGTATGACCAGTCTTTATTGATTTTTTGATGTATTAACTGATGAGGTGCATGGCAGGTGATGAAATTTATGCATTTTCCCCTCTGGTCCATAAAGAGAAAGTCACTGGACGTCATCATCCATATGCCTCCAAACCAAGAACAGCTCATGCCAGTTCATCAAGAGAAAAAATGGTGGATGATGAGGATGAGAACATGTCTCCGACTCAAATGGAAACAAATGATGAACCAAGGAGGGACAATTTCACGGCGCATGAGCATGGCACTCAGTCAAATAGTGAGTTCACCAATCCTCAAATGCCCCTTGCCCAGAGTATGCTTGAACAATCCAAGGTCAGACAGCAAAGGAACCAGGATCGTAAAGCTCACAATGTGGCAAAACGTGCAAGCCAGAAGGAGCAACAAATATGGCAGAAAGCAGAACTTCCAGAGAATGTCCATGGAATGAGATCAGCAGTACATGACCATTTCCTGTTCCTACTCAAAGGTAGGGATGAGGATGTTCCTCACTACCAGCACCACCCAGCACAGAAGAGCGTGAAATTGCAATTCAAGTGGCTGGTCATCTTGGATATGTCCCCAAGGATGTTTTCAATGAGCCATTAACAAAGGTTTAGTCTCATGGTTTCCAAAGCTACTGCAGAAATGAGCTCCACAAGCTAGGACTAAAGCGATTCACTTGGGATTGGGAGAGCTCATGGAAACATCCATTCAATGAGATGATGTCTATGGTGTTTTACCATATGTTCCGTCTTGCACTTTTCAGCACCAAGTATCATCATTGCTGTTGGAGCAAAGATCATAATATGTATGGGTTTGTGGCGGCTTTAATGGAGCAATATTTCACTTATTTGTAAAGAGAATGGAAGTCTATTCAAAGGGATGCTGAGTTTTTGGTAAAAAAGAAGGAGAATCAAAAGCTTGCAAAGATTTGTCAAAGGGTTAGTTACTGTGTCCCATCATTTTGAACAAAGACTGATGATGATCTAGTTGATTATGTGCAGACCTGTGAGTGCCGTTGTGAATGGTGTGATACGGCTAAATTTCCCATTCTAGCATCACAATTCAATGACCCTTGAGTATGCTTGTATACTGAGGAGGTACTGGAAAATGGCTGTCAAGTTTACCGCAAAGTGAAATTACGCTGGCTCTCCCAGTTGTTTAATGAATTGGTATTAAAAATGGATTGAGACATAGAGTTTTGTAATCATATTAAAAAAAAGGGTAAAAGAACTATTGATAGATTGCCAGAATTTTAATTGACAGATGATGGTGATATTCCGGAAGGCCTATCATTTCAGGTATTTGATCAAGATTGGCTCAAGAGCTGTAGTAAGATGCAGATTAGCACCCTCAAAATACTTGACATGCCATTTATTAGGCCAAATGGTGATGCTCTGCAATAATTTAGTAAGATAAATGTATAGCATTGTTACAAATTAACATTTTGTGAATTCTTTGTGCAGGTGTAATACAATCTGATTATTATTTCTTAAAGATGCAACAACTTGCTAAATATGTCAGAATATAGACAATATGAATTGGAATGTATCACCGTCTCCCTTAGAGATAATACTCTATTGCTCATTTTCATTGAGGAAATATTGAAGGAGTTCAATCCAGCTCATGGTGTTCATAGTTGTGGACCTGTACCAGGGTGAGCAGGTGCTATCAACTTGGTCAAACACAAATTATATAATATCAGTAAGGCTCATGCAGTTAATGATTTTTTCTTTTCTTGGACCTATTGGTGATTAGAATATGGCATTACCATAGGGAAGGATTTTAGAATAGCAAGAAAATCAGGGTCAAAGATGAGCTTTAAAGTTACCTTCCGCATGTTGACCTTAACTGAATGAGGAGTGATATAGTGGATGACCTTTACAGGTTGTTGTTGGCCAATACAATGGAGTCAATCAACAGCCTGAGCCTGCATGGCTGGGTTCCAATTGGGCTCCTGGAAATGTGGATGTCAGGGTCCGAAAATCAGGGTAGAATTTTGGGGGCCCCCTCACCATTAAATAGAAAATATTAGCACAAGTTATATTGAGGCCAGTTCCAGCTGCGGCAATGGATGAAATCAGTACTTCACATTCAGGATTATTGAAGAAATTCTCCAGTGCCTTCTCCTGCGCTCGTGCTGTAATTGTTCCATCAATTCGTGCTGAAAGGATAGAGTGATGGGCAAGTGCAATACCAATTCTACAATACAAAACAGTCAGATATATTCAATTGGTAATGGATGCATATTAGAATTAACTCACAGAATAAGAACATGGGTCCATTGTCTATAAGCCACCAATTTGGTTGGACCACACCTTTTTTGTTTGTTCTTCATTAAGCTTTGTAGGAGGTGTGAAATTTTACTAGTTATAATGCATGTTTCCACATCAAAAATAGTTTGTGTGATTGTTGGGGAGTTATCCTGAGTGCTCCTGCCCTCGTGGTCTTCCAAATCCACCTCCACAATTGTGTTAAGCATGATGTGATGGTTACAACATATTCACAGCTTATTAATATTTCTGAAAAATTCTCCTGGTCCTTTGCTTTTTGATGATAGCAATTCTTTGTATAATGTTGAATATTCTTTCTGCATGGTTGGGTTGGGTGGGAGCAGCTCATAATGATGGCTAATAGTGGGGAGGGATTTGAGATGTGTGGTTTTGGTGCAGCGCAAACTTAAATGCTGCAATGCCAAATGCAAAATATCATTGCTACCTTTTGAAAGACTACTCAGGATGAATGGTGACCAGTCATCTTGATCTGAGCTCTGGGGTTGGGTGATGAATAATATTATGCCCAAAAGCTCATAAATGGTCTTGTGAATAGGTGTGCCCATTAAACATATTTGACGGGATGAAAGGAGGCTGTTAATGGCACAGTGAGTGGCAGTGTATTTAGAGCAAATATAGCTATAAGATGGGGGAAGAATTATTGGATATAGAAGGTAATTTGAATAATTTAAGCTCAGACACTCACTGTGCTTCATCCAAAATTATACAATGCCAATTGATTTGAAAAATTAATGATGTAGAGGTATTGGTTTACTCAAATTCTTCGGTGATAGTATTGTAAGAAGTAATGATGATATCATATTCTAAGATTTTGGCCTCGGATAATGAGTGACGAGTGGGACCATGGTAGATTTTGGCATGCAGCGCGCCAGCCTGAGCATGCTTGGATATTTCTAAATGCCAGTTGGTAATTAAGCAAGGGGGGCAGATGATCATGGTGGGCGTGGAGCAATGGGGGTTTGCAATCATCCACTCCTTGGAGGTAACAATTAGAGAAATGGCCTGAATGGTTCTACCTAATCCCATATCATCCGCGCGCAGTCCTTCAAGAGGGTTATTGGTTGAAAGGGATTCAAATGAGCTAAAAACCTTGTTTGTAATGATGTTCCTGGCATTAAAAGTGGATCCTGGGGGTGAGGTGGCCCAAAGGTTATGGGCTGATTGGCCATTGGGGATTTCTCAATCCCAGAGAAAAGCTAGTCCAGTCTTTTGATGAGGGAGGAGGGGGGTTTGAATAATGGAATGGGGAGGTCTGATCCACTGGGTAATTTTATCAGTTTTTGCTTGGAAATCAATGATGAAACAGCAGGATATGAAGCTGGCTTTGAGTTAGAAGCGGTGAATGTTGGAGTAAAGAGCTGTCATTGACTATGAGTATTACAGTCATATTCTTTGGGCATTTTAAGCTTGAAATCTTGTGTTTGAAAGCTTTCAATTATGAATAGAATGTTTGAATAACATGTGAAGAACATCAATGCTATATTGGGTTTTTGAGATGAGGAGGGATCATGTCACAGGGGCTCTTTGAAGTGAAGAGGGCCTGGCACTCAGTAAACTGGGACTCACTTATGGAGGGATCAAGGATATGGTAAGAAAGGATACACTTAAGAGTGTTAAAGATGAATTACTAAAAGAATGAATATAAGAAAGCAGCAACAAAAGAATAAGAATAAAAGAATAGAAGAGCCAACCACAAACAAGTCCAAGTCCACTGTTTCAACCTGTCAGAATCAAAAGAGAAGGGTTAATAAAGATATGGCCACCCAACTCATACTGTACAGGCAAAGAGAGAAATGCAAAGACTAACTTAATATTAAATAAATATAATACCCAAAATAAGGATAAGAATATTCATAAAATAATAAATAAACTAAATTAATGAACTGGGGAAAAGTCCCCAGGGGGAGAAAGAGGGGCTGGTATATGTGAGAATCACCAGCCCTGATCCAAAGGAAGAATTTTCATGAGAATACTTGATGATTGAATTGAGTCTGGCCAATACAGGTCCTGTACAGCTGTACAGAAGCTGTACAAGAGGTGTGGTGAATTTGAGTGATCATAAAGTTTCATCCTGGTGTATTGAAACTGTATTGGGTGAATCCAACCTGTACAGATGTTGACAGGCTGTATTGAGGTACCAGGCTGTATGCATGTTTCAGAACTGAAGATTGCTGAAACTGAATATTCATGCAACAGTGGAACTTCTGATTTTGAGGTGTTTGAGTGAGTATGTGAATGAATACCCTTACCCCTGATGGATGGTTGTTACAGTATCCCCCTCTTGAAGCTGGTGGGCTCCCGAACACCATAATACCCTGCCACTCTTGAGTGGCCTCTCATTTTCCCCAAATTTTTTTCAAAAAAAAAATTCTTTTTAAAACTTTTTTTTTCCTCTTGACCATTTTCCTGAAAATCATTTACAATTCTTCTCCGTCAATTAAATTGATTCCCCCCTTTTTTCAAACTTGAGTAAGTATTCCACTTCGAAATTGTCAGGATGAAGCTATGATCAAGGTGTAAATAGGCTAAATACAACTTTATCTATGTTTGTGACACGGTAAAATAGTTAAAAAAAGAGTTATAAGGTTAAAATATTTTTTGATTTAAAATAAAAGGGCTTTACTATATATGATATAGTGGTGGTGAGCGCTGTTGAAAGCCCTGGGTGCAGCTTTGTCTGTTGGGTTACAATAATAAAAGACTACAATAATTGAATTTATAATTATACCTGATTATTAACCAAGAGTAAAACTGTTTTTGACAGTTTACTACGTAGTTTATTCAAGAGCAGGATGAGGAAACAATTCTGGCTGTGAAAAGCCTCCTTTTTATCCTGAAATGGGGTGGAAAGGGTGCTAGGCCTTTCCACGTAGAGGAAGTGAAGATTTTTTCACTTTATAGTACTGGCTTGTGGTTTGCAAACAGCCTGTATAACCTTAATTGCGCTCAGATGTGGTTTTGAAACCACATCTGGGTGGTTTTCACCAATACAGGGTGAAACTTTTCATCTGGGGACCTCACAGCCTGATTCTGACGTGTATAACGCGTAGAATGCTGTAGAGAAACTGTATGGGACCCCAGTATTGACTGACATATGAGGTATTGAAGTAAAAACATGCTTCTTCGTCTATTTGAAACCTCATATTCATGATTATGGGATATTATCCCATGGTAAGGCTGTATATGACAGCAGGTGGGATTCTGACCTTAAACTAGCCATACCTCTGTCAATTTTTGAGATATCATGCTCAAAGTTGGTTCATCAGATAGCCCTGTATGAGCTCTACACAATAGTACCCAATTTGGTATGGTTATCAATAAATATGGCAAAGTTATCCCATGTACAAGGTTTTTTGTACATAGGCATGGTTTAGGCAAAAAGCTGTATTGAGCTTGTTTGCCTCATAACTTCTGTTATAGTTGAGATATGAAGAAGTGGATGGCACCATCTGATAGCCCTGATTGTGCTCTTTCCAAAGATACCCCACTTCAGGTATCCCACACTAAAACTGTAGAAGTTAGATGGGAGGTGAATGTTTTGTTCACCCTTATTTGGCCTGAAATTGACCATAACTCCAGTAATATTGGTGCTAGCTCAGTTTGGCTTGTACCATTAGTTAGCCCTGGCTTAGAGCTTTATTTTTAATACCCATTTGATGGGGTTAAGCCTCTCCTTCTATATTTTAGATGAGAGGTGAAAATTAAGGTTTATGCTCAGCAATAACTTTGAGCAGGAATAACTTTGTTATTTCTTGTCCTATGGTGATGGGACTTATATTTTCAGAAAGAGGTGAGTTTCCTCTATCTTTTGATACTTTTTGAGATAATTTGGCTCAGCTCCATGTTTTGGTGGTATCTTGGCTATACCATTGGTTTATGGTATTTTGGCTGTCATGCTTGTGCTCTGGTTTTGAGTCACAGGCTGACAGAAATATGCATTATTCTTCTGGTTCAATCAATAACTGTCCTTGGGTGTGGCCTTGGGTTGTATCCCAAAATGATGGCCACAGAGCTCCTGTGCTCAAAAAATGATGCCAGATGAGTATATGAAGTGTACCCATCTGGCCAGCCCAATTGAAAAAAAAACAGGCAATAAAACTTCCAGGGGTCTTTTCCCCTTTGACCTCCGAAATGGCCTCAAACAGCCTTCCATGATGATTGTGTCTTTTGGCCTTTTCTCTGATGAATCTTGATGATTGATGTCTCTATGGCCATTTTGGCCTTTTCTTTGGTTCTTGGTGATTTTTGTATATATGGAGTATATGGCCATTGTTGGCCTTTTGTTAGTCTTTTGGGTCCTACGGTCCACGGGCCATACGCCGTGGGCCGTACACCGTGGTCTGCAGGGGCTATTGGAGGCCCCCTTGCCCCAGGAGTGCCAGAAAACCTGAAATTGGCTCAGGGCCAAAAAATCACCAATCATGGCCTGGATCCATTGATGGGGTCCAGGACCATCAAGATCATGGCCTCCCCAAGTTTGCAGGGGGTGCCCAGAGTAATGAATCAAGCCCCAAGGGGCATTGAGTCTTCATTATTGAGGCTTTGAGGGGGGTCCATAAATGAGTTATGGCCCCATTCTTGAGCTCAATTTCCTTTGGATTGAAATGGACTCATTTGGACGTCTTGAATCTTCTGCTTCTGCATTTCCAAATTTGACTGGTATGAAGATGAACAAAATGATGACTTCCAGTGAACTTTTGATGATTGGGTAGAGAAACTAGTTTCCTTGTCCTTGTTGTGTTTGGATTGACTTCTATTCCCACTCTTATACTACTAAAAGAAAAAAGAAAAAATAAAACATATATGGAACCTCCCAATATGTGACTTGGGGAGGGGATGCTGCTGATTTAGAGAAGTGAAAGAAAGAAGATTATACAAGTAAAGAAAATAAAAGAAAAAGAGAGAAAAAGAGAATAAAGAAACAGAAATAAAGAAAATCCTGATGGTTGGTCCTTCTTGTGGTGAGTTGCTTGATTCTGGCCAAGAAGTGTCTACAAAATGAAAACCAAGCATTTGATGCTCACAGGGTGGCCAAGATAATGTTTTGCAAGAAGTAGAACCCTCAGGGATGCATACCAGGAGATGGAACTTACTTTCATAACTTCCACTCCCCACCAAGCACCATAAAATTGAAAAGAATTGCCATAAATGACTTCTGAGATGAATTGCCTCAAATGAATTCTGAAATGAATTGCCATAATTGACTTGAAGTAATGAATGTCTTGAATTATGATGATTGGCATAAATTGAAATGGTAATAAAGAAAAGAAATGAAAAATAAAGAAAGAAACATTTGGCCATATCTTGATAAGGTCCAAATCGGAGGGTATTGGTGTTGTACGCTTCCTGAACCTGTCCAAAGAATTGACAAGTGCTCACAAAGTGCCCAAGGTGATGCTTACAACAAAATTTGGGTAGAATACCCCCTTAAAGGTGCATTCCAGGAGAGGAGCTTACTTTCATAAATTCTCCTCCCCACCAAGCACCATAAATCTAACTCTTGAGGTATTTGGACCAGGCTTGTCTGGATAAAATGAATGGAAATCCTTGACAATATCTGGTGAGTTGGTAAGGTTTGAAGCTGGTTCCTCAGTGGTTCTTTCTGGGTCTTCACTGAATCCTTTCCACTCTACAAGATACCATAATTTACCTCTTTTGAGTTTTGAGTCCAGAACCTGAGCCACTTCCCATTCTTCTTGCTCCTCCACTAGGATTGGTGGTGG
The DNA here is from genome assembly GCA_023105745.1 of Austropuccinia psidii. Classification (NCBI taxonomy): domain Eukaryota; kingdom Fungi; phylum Basidiomycota; class Pucciniomycetes; order Pucciniales; family Sphaerophragmiaceae; genus Austropuccinia; species Austropuccinia psidii. The sequence goes on along the minus strand of JALGQZ010000009.1, from coordinate 16,508,549 downwards.
TGGCAATTGATGTCCATTTGGGATAGTTGAATTCTTGACTGGTTCTAATAAGGACACATGAAAAAAGGGTGAACTGACTTCCATTGGTGAGGCAACTTGAGGTGATATGCATGGCTTCCAATCTTCTTCAGAACTTCAAAAGGTCCCAACCCTCTTTCTGATAACTTCTTAGTGCATCTTGTGGTCTTGATTTTCTTGGAAGATAGCCATACTTTGTCCCCAGGTTGGAAATCAGGTGGAATTGCCCTATTTCTATCTGAATACTTCTTGAATCTCCTTATTGCTGACTCTAATTCCTCTTTGACAACTTGCTGTACTGATTGGAGTTTTGTTGATAAGTTTCCAGCAGGTGAATCTTGAGAAATATGGATTGAGTCAAAGCTGGGATTTCTTCCATAAATGGTGAAAAAGGGTGATTGCTTGGTTGATGAATGTTCTGCATTATTATAGGCAAATTCAGCCAGAGGGAGCCAGGTTTACCAGTCATCTTGATGATAGCTGACATACATCCGAAGGTACTGTTCTAGTAGCTGATTTACCCTCTCTGTCTGTCCATCTGTTTCAGGGTGGAACGCAGTTGAAAGATCTCTTGATATCTTGAGCTGCTGACACAATTGAGTCTAAAATGATTAAAAAAATAAGGATTCTCTATCACTGATGATACTGACTTGAAGGCCATTCTTGGAAAATAAATGACTAATGAAGATTTGAGCTAATTCCAGTGCGGTGATTGTTCCATGAGTTGGAATGAAGATTGCCATTTTTGAGAATCTGTCCACAACTACTAAAATTGAATCAAAGTTTTTTGACAGTGGCAATTGAGTGATGAAGTCCATTGATAATGAATTCCAAGGACCAGATGTAATTGAAAGAGGCTTGAGTAATCCAAACTTCTTGTGATGAATGTTCTTGTTTCTTGAACATTGCTGACATGAGGACACATAGTCCTTGATGAATTGATTCATGCCAGCCCAATAAAAATCCCTCTTGATGAGCTTGAAGGTCTTCTCCTGGCCAGGATGGCCAGCCAATGGTGAGTCATGACGCTTTTGAAGAATATTGAGTTGAAGTTCTTCATTGCTTGGGATTACCACTCTATCTTTGAATAATAATAACTTGGCTTGAGGTTCAAGAGAATAATCTGCAACTGATTCACCTCTTGCTAGTTGCTTGAGTATTTCTTTATAGTCTTTGTCTTGCCATACTTCTTTTTGAATCTTGTCAAGTAAATCTGAGAAAATCTCCACTTTGATTGAGAAGAATCTTGACTCTTGAATTCCATCTCGCTTAAGTACTTGATGAAAATTTTGAGAATTCTTGCTGATGAAGTCCACCCCCCTCTCTGGGTACACGACGTCCCGACGTGACAAGGCATCTGGTAAAGTGGCCAGCCTGCCTGGGCGGTAAGTGATAGTGAAATGAAATTCTGAGAGAAATTCAGCCCAACGGGCCTGACGACGAGTAAGAACTTTGGAAGACATGAAATACTGCAAGGAAGAATGGTCTGTCAAGACCTCAAAAGGAGTGGAAAGAGAAAGAAGAAATGCTCTCCAGCGCTTGAGAGCCCAAACTATGCCAAGGAGTTCCTTCTCATGAATTTCATAGTTCAGCTCAGCTGGGAGAAGCTTGAAACTATCAAATGCAATGGGGTGCTTTCCTGAGTCATTCACCTGACTCAGGCCGGCGCCCAATGCATTATCAGAAGCATCAGTCTCTACAATAGTAGGTAGAGATTGATTGAAATGGGATAAGATAGGAGCAGAGGTGAAAGATTCTTTGATTGCTTGAAACTGACTAAATGCTTCCTCATTGAAGATAAAGGGAGAATCTTTTTTGAGAAGGGAAGTGAGAGCAGTGGTTTTTTTGAAATAATTTTTAATGAAACAACAATAAAAATTGGCAAAGCCAAGAAAAGATTGAAGTGCTTTGATGTTTCTGGGCTGAGGCCAATTGAGGATCTGCTGAACTTTTGAAGAATCCATCTTGAGGCCATCACTTGAAACAACATAGCCCAAGTATTCCACACTTGGAGGCTTTGGCAAATAAATTATTCTCTTTGAGTCTTTGGAGGACAGAGGCCACATGTTTGACATGTTCTTCCTCAGAACTTGAGAATACCATAATATCATCTAGATAAACCACAACAAACACATCCAAGAAATCTGCAAATAAATCATTCACAAGATTCTGGAAAGAAGCAGGAGCATTGGTCAAACCAAATACTCATAACTACAATATTTGGTTCTAAAGGAAGTGAAGTGCTCATCCCCCTCTTTGATTCTCAGAAGGTTATATGCACCACGCAAATCTATCTTGTAGAAGATAGTGGAACCGTTGAATACGGTAAGGAGCTGGTTCATAGGAGGAACAGGGTATCTGTTCTTCCTAGTGACAGCATTGAGTTTGCGGTAGTCAACACACAAACAAAGACCTCCATCCTTTGTCTTGACAAAAAGGACAGGTGCTCCTGTTGAAGAGGAGCTTGGTCTTATGAAACCTTTCTCTACATTATCTGAAATGTAGGCCTGCAGTGTTTCTGACTCTTGATTTGATAATGAGTAGATAACACCAATTGGAGGTAGAAGACCCTCCAATTTGATATGATGATCACAGGCTTGGTGTGGAGGAAGTTTCTCTGCTTTCACCTTGGAGAATACATCCAAATATTGGTGATAAGCAGGAGGGACAACCTTCAACACAGTTTCAATTTCTTCTGGCTCTTCCTCCTCATCCAACTGCTCCTCCAGGGATGCATGAAAAGATAAGGGAGGAAGGTCCATATCCGCTTGAAAGAGATGAAGTGAAGATATATCTTTATTTCGTATCCGTTTTAAATTTATATAATTCATTGTACGTCTTCATTTTCTTCCTTGATTGTTTACTTTCTATTCAGTTACTAACCTCAATTTTTTTGTTTTTAAATGTTGTGAACTTTATGCACCAAGTGGGGTATCCCTTGCGTTTGTTCCTCGACAACAAGCGACGCTTGTGATGCTTGCCGACAAGCACACAAGAAATGTTCGTTTCTTGTCCACCCCTTCCCACCACACAGCCAGAGGAGTTCTTGCCCAAGACGCCCTTGCAAGGACTCCTTTGTGGTCGACAATGATGAAACCATATCCGAGTGCAAAGGGACACTGGGACCCCAAGCAGGCCTACGGGAACAATTCCAGACGATTAGCCCTGTCCCCTCAAGTATTGATTTGTCCACGGCCCCACCTAGGCCACCATCAAATGGTCATTTCACTCCTTGACCTGAGCGAAGTGATTATCTGGCCAATGAAGGATGGCAATGGCAAGAGGACACTCAAGCTTGGGCCAATTGTCACCATGTCTTGTCACCAATGGAATTCAAAGGCCAAAGTAAGTTTTCTTACTCCTCCTTATCTCATTTCTCTTCAAAAAATAATACTGACTTTTTTCCATTACTCATAGAGCAAAACCCCCCGAATACCCCCCAACAAGACTCTCCCTTTCCTAGTTTGCCTCGCAAGCTATCAGCCTGTGACTCAAAACCAGAGCACAAACATGACAGCCAAAATACCATAAACCAATGATATACCCAAGATACCACCAAAACATGGAGCTGAGCCAAATCATCTCAAAAAGGGATCAAAAGAAAGAGGAAACTCACCTCTTTCTGAAAACATAAGTCCAATCACCGTAAGACGAGAAATAACAAAGTTATTCCTGCTCAAAGTTATTGCTGAGCATAAACCTTAATTTTCACCTCTCATCTAAAATCTGGAAGGAGAGGCTTAACCCCATCAAATGGGTATTCAAAATGAAGCTTTAAGTCAGGGCTATCCAATGGTACCAGTCAAACTGAGCTAGCACCAGTATTACTTGAGTTATGGTCAAATTCATGCCAAATAAGGGTAAACAAAACATTCACCTCCCATCTAACTTCTACAGTTTTAGTGTGGGATACTTGAAATGGGGTCTTTTTGGAAATAGCACAATCAGGGATATCTGATGGTGCCATGCACTTCTTCATATCTCACCTATAACAGAAGTTATGAGGCAAACAAGCTCAATACAGCTTTTTGCCCAATCCACGCCTATGTACAAAACCCTTGTACATGGGATAACTTTGGCATATTTAATGATAACCATACCGAATTGAGTATTATTGTGTAGAGCTCATACAGGGCTATCCAATGAACCAACTCTGAGCATGATATCTCAAAAATGGACAGAGTTATGGCCATTTGAATGTTATAATCCCACAATATGGCCAATACAGCTGTATTATGACAGGATACAGTTGTACTCTGATTATGAGGTGTCAAACAGACAAAGAAGCATGTTGAGACTCCAATACCTCATAAGTCAGTCAATACTGGGGTCCATACAGTTTCTGTACAGCATTTTACACGTCATACACGTCAGAATCAGGCTGTGAGGTCCCCAGATGAAAACTTTCACCCTGTATTGGTAAATCCTGCCCAGATGTGGTTTCCAAACCACATCTGAGCCCAATACAGGGTATATAGGCTGTTTGAAGGCCACAAGTCAGTCCTGGATGGTGAAAAATCTTCACTTCCTCTACATGGAAAGGTCTAGCACCCTTTCCACCCCATTTCAGGATAAAAAGGAGACTTTTCACGGCCAGAATTGTCTCCTCATCCTGCTCTTGAATACCCTATGTAGTAAACTGTCAAAAACAGTTTTACTCTTGGGTAATAATCAGGTATACTCTTAATTTAAAGTATTGTAGTCTTTATTATTGTAACCCAACAGGTAAAGCTGCACCCAGGGCTTTCAAAAGTGCTCACCACCACTATATTCCTTATAGTAAAGCCCTTTCATTATTGAATCAATCCATCTTTAACCCTTATAAAAGCATTTTAAGCTATTTTCCACGTGTAACAGCCATAGTTTTAGTTGTAAATAGCTTTATTACCACTTCAACATAGACTCATCATGACACGAGCAAACCCCGCTGCAACCCACTCCCAGCCCAAGTGGCACCCAATGGTCAGAGAAATTATTGTGCGGTAAGCAGCCAAAATTTCATTTAATTTTTACTTTCACTTTTGAGTTGAGTTAACTGACTCTTACTCCTTTTTTAGAACCCTCCCAAACTGAAGTGCCGCCTATTCCTGGCCCAAGTCCATCCTCCCAACCACCTGAGGACGTTACGGCTTGTGGGCCAGAACCTGAGGTGGCTCCTATGCAATCCACAGAGGAACCTTTTGGTAAGTCACCACTTCTCTTTCTTCACACCAATCAACTTTTCTTCACCTTTTCTCCGACCATCTCCAGCTCATCCTGCCACTCCCCACTCAATAATTATCATTGACAATATGCCCATTGGATCCCCCCCTCCCCCTTCTTCTTCCCCGGCTCACCTCCCTTCCCATCCAGTTTCCCCCCACCCTCCGCTCCAACCCCAACTCCTCCTCCCCCCCGGTGCAAAGCCCCTCTCATTCCCACAATGACGCTCGCCAGGAATTTACCAGCTCATGAGCAACTTTGATAATTCCTTGAGCCATTGTCCACAAATCAATTAACCAAATCTTGTTGGAGCATTGCCGCTTGCTTGATATGATTTTTTTCATGGATGCAACTCATCAAAATAAGATGAACCGGCAATTCCGGGAGGAACTTAACTCCCTCTGTGAGCCTTAGAGGTAATTTCATATACCCAAAAGACCACAAATACAAAATTAACATATAAATATAAATAAAATAAATTTATTTATATTACTAAAATAAAAACCAAAATATAAATATAAAATTATATTCACAATTAAAAATTCAATTGAAATTTGAAAATAAGATTACATTCAATTTTGAAATTGTAAAATTACATTTATACTTGAAAAAATTAGGTAAAAATAAATTTTTAAAAAAATTGTAAAAAAGTAAATAAATTTGAAAAAAAGTTAAATAAAATATATTATAACTCATTGTTCAAAAAATAAACATATAAAAATTATTTCACCATTGGATTCCTCATAAAAATCAGGTGGGGTCACCTCTGAGTGAAAATTTTGTAACTCAACTCTAAATAAGCTTAAATTAAGTTTTTAGTATTTTCTGTATAAAAATTGAAAATCCTCAAAAATTTAATTTAATTCACATCACATGTAGTTTAAATCACAAAGATTTGTGTTAAAATTTAGGTGTTGTGTATATTTTAGAAGTTATGAGGAATTAAAGTATTTTCAATTGAATTCAATTCAAATGTCAAAATGTGCACATGTATTACATAAGTGAACTTTGATTTACATATGAGGTATCAATTATTACTGTATTGAACTGTACAACTCAATTAAATTACATACTTAAATTATAAGTATAATACATGATGAGAAATTGAAGGAAAAATAAATTGGAAAGATTAAATTTGGGGGGGAAAAGGAACTCCAGCTCTAAGGGGGAGCTATACTCTCAAAATCCTTGCTGACAGGCGTGTGGTGTCGAAATTAATGCGAATGTTCATCACTTTTGGCCTGGAATTGATTTATAGGGTCTGTGGACTCCATTGATGATGAGGTTTTGATACCAACTGGGGTAGTTTTAGCTGTTGCCAAGGGGGAAAACTACCCTTAAGATGAAACAATCATATTAAAAACACTTACAACTGGTTTCTACGTCTCCTAAACACATTCTTACGTGTTTTGAAGGCTCTAGACCAGGTATTGCTATAGTAATGGCTGATTTAAGGGTCTAAAATGGCTAAAAATGGCTTAAACAAGCCCTTTTTTGGTCTAAACCAGGGTTCAATGATGCCATAATTGGCTTGTATGTTTTCAGACTGTTTTTCAAGACTGAAAAGAGTAAATTTTACTTTTGGAGTAAGAAAATTGATGGCTATAAAAGAATGTCTTCTTTGCCCCACTTTACTCTTCATGTTAGAATCTTTCCCTTTTATAATTAGTTTCTACACTGTTAAACCAATCAATAAAAGATTCCAACCCCCTGTCTAAATCATTTTAAACCTTTTAACCACGTGAAAAAATCATTATAATAAGTGTTTGTAACTCTTAGAATCATTTTTACCCCTGAACCACCCCAAAAGTGAATTGAAGCATCTTTCATCACTGTTAACTTTGTCATTTTGTTTCCAAATTCACTCTGGTCACTTATGGGTGTCTTTTCTCTTTAATATTCTTTTAAAAGACTTTGTTCTTTAATTAATTGCTTGCAGCTCTTTGCTCAATTAATTCCAATTGAAATTGCTCTTGAAGAAATTTCTTTTGTAGCCTTAAATATCTCTTGTAGAGTATTTTTGGATAAATTTTTATTGTTGGTAAAACAATAATTTATTATAATATTATTGTTTTATACTAATAAAGTTATAAACAATAAATTTGGCGTGTTTTCTCTTAAAAATAATATTTCTTACTATTTTCAATTGATTTTTACCTTATACAAATTTTGAGGACAGGAAAAGTACTTGATTTTTAATCAAAGTTACTTATCCACACCTTACATTTGGGGGCCCACCCATGATATTTTACCTGTGACATATTTTTTTTACTCTTTTCAAATCTTTTTTTTCTTATATTGAAAAATTTAAAAACATATAAAAAATACTTATAATCAAAAAAATCCATAAAAATTTTTTTTTTTCATATTATAAGTGAGGCTTATATTTTCATTTCTTTTTGGAAATATTATTTTTTTTACTTAATTAATTGGTCTCTTCATTAATCTTAGTTTCTGACAACGTGGTAAGACAAGAAAACATTGAAACAGCCTCAACAGTCACCAGTATTATTCCTGCCAGTACTGTTAATTCTGATCATAATAGTACTATTATTGTGACTCAGAATATTCAACCAGAGCCAATTTCTTCTGAATGAGTCAACTTGGAAATAAGTAATACTGACCAGAAAGCCAAATATTTGGCCTATAGTAAGTTTTTTGACGTAAAATTACTATTTTAAGTCTGTTTAACCATAATCATGCCTTCAACCAGATCAGGAGCCAGCTATAACCCCTCAAGCAGCTCCCAGAAAGGTAATAGACGTGATTATGGCAGAGGCCAATCAGGTACAGAAGGAAAAGGGTCAGTTGATGACTTCCAAACAACTAAAATGGGTCATTCTGAAGGTGATAATACCAATTTACCCTCAAAAAGAGCTGAAACCGCTACAACAAGCCTCAGTGGACATATAAAAAGCCAGCCACAGTGCATACAACAATGAACTTCAGTTCAAGGAATACCAGATCCTTGCAGACCTGTGGAAGAACTGCATGAATTCTTACCTGACTGTGAGAAAATTCGTGGGCCATCCCAATACTTGCAAATTGCTCAATGGATGGCATCCATTGATGGAGAAGAAAAACATGATGCGTTTGACACTATAATGGAGGAAGAACAACCCTCCCCCACCCAAACCAGTGCCAAAAACAGCCCCAGTGGCCAGCAGCAGCAATTTCAACATGAAAAAGAAGCCACAAACTCCAAACAAGGGAAAAGGGAAGCCACCAGCCCCAAACCTTTACAGCCAGGGCTACAGAATCCCAAAGATTCAACAGGATGCCATGGAAAATGTATTTCAGATGGCCAGAACCATTATGGAACTACAAAAGAAGGAGGAAGCCAGATTGAAATATCAAAAATGATTTCTGATACTTTTGATTGTATTCCAGAGTTGTATAAAGCTATTTCTGACGTGAAAAGTCATCTTTCTGATAAAAATACATCAATTAGTGACAATCTTAAAACAAATAACTTGAGCCTGAGCCAAGTAGATGATACACTTAAATGCTTTGAAAGAGTTTTAAGAATAATCAAAACTTCCAATAAGGATAATTCTTTTGGCATTAAGATAAATGAACAATCTGCCATTATGAAAGAAATAACACACAAATATTCTAAATTCAATATTGATGACATAATTGAAACAAGAATAAAACAAGCCATAAGCACTATCAGAGAACATAATAAAAAAGCTCTTGATGATATTTCAAAATCATTTGCTGAAGTAAAGACAAATATAGTTGCCCTGAAAAAGCATTTTGATACCTCAAGAGAGGAAATATCAAAATTAACAATAAAGCTGAATGAAGTTATATCTGATAATACTAAACAAACAGAATTATAGAATGAGCTTACATACAAAGAGAATGATCATAAAAATAATGTCATAAGCTCTATACAAGTATTGCAACATGAATTAAGAAATTCACAAAGGTGTAACAACAGTAAAATGAATGATATTGAACAACTGCTAAAAACTTTACGAAGAATGTCTACACCTCTGAATCAAAATGAAGATGCAAGAATTTCCAATCCACAAGTATTGGATATTGAAAATTCACAGTTAAAAAATGAATTTTCTACTTCTTTTCATAACTTAGAACCATCAATGGGCCAAGCACTCTTGAAAGAAGTTCCAAAACTTAAAGAATGGCCTCACTTCAGTGGTGAAGGAGAGTATGACCATATGGAATTCATTAGAGGTATTGACATGATCATAGAGGATTTTGAATTGCCAGACAGATTGGTAACAGCCAGATTTAACATCTTGTTTACCAAATCCGCTCACAGATGGTGCTTCAAAATAAGACAAGCACATGGACACCGGAGTTGGACTTGGTGGAAAACTCAAATCATTAACAAATGGGAAAATGATGCTTGGAGGTTTAAAGTTGAAAGAGCCTTTGAATATGCCAAATTTAATGCTGATAAAGACAAAGCTTTACCATGGTTTTGGCAACAAAAAGACAGATTAACAGCAATATATCCAGAAATGTCAGAATTTATGATCCATAGAAAAATTCTGAGACAATGTGGAGGTGACTTAGAGCATTCTATCAAAAGGAGGACTACTGAAAAATCTTCAGCAGAAGATATTATCAATATATTAGAAGAAGTAACCACCAGAACCAAAATTGGTTCTAGTAGGGTGAATCTCAAAACAAGGTTTAATACACCTTGGAAAGATTATGTGGACAAAAACCTCAAAGAAAATTCAAATAATATGAAGTATAAGTCTGCGGATACAGTCAGAAAGTGCCATATTTGCCAAAGCACCACTCATTTAGCCAATACATGCCCAAAGAAGGGGAAAATCAATTAAATTGATATTGAAAAGGAACCTGATGTTGAAAAAGAAGACATAATTGAAGAAAATTCAGATGATAAGTAATCCATATTTTTCAAATCTTCAAAAGATATAGAAAATATCAATGCCACTTTTGACATCATGGAATCTTATTCCCACTTGCCACAATTGAGCAATGGTCAACTTGATTTATCAAAAGTTCAAGATGCACAACTTATGAAAACAAAACCAAACAGAGGGAAAGGTCATACAGCTGGTAAATCCTGTATAACAGAAAGGGTGATTGACAACAAGCCCACAAAACGTTTGCTTGACCCAGGAGCCTTCTGCTCTTGTGTTGGAAAATCTTTTCTTAAGACTTGTGTACCAAATTTTGAACACCAATTGTTACCAATTGATTGTATAAAGTTCAATAGTGCAAGTAATCCAATGAGAGCATTAGGAATTTTTGAGACCAACGTGATATTCCCACACATAAATGGGAATTTAGGAATCACAGTTGAATTTGTTGTTATGGAAAATTGCTCTAGTACCCATTTTATATTGGCAAATGACTATTTAATCATGTATGGGATAGATTTGCATAACAACAAAGACAGATACTTTACTATTGGAGACAATAAGCGCCAAAGAATTTGCCTTTTTACCATGTAAAAGACAAATTACAGTAAACAAAGAATCACCAGTCAACTTAGAGTTAGAGAAATTCAAGTCTGAACAGTTGGATGAGGCTGAAATAAGCCTTCATCTGACTGATAAACAAGAAAATGAACTTTCTTCCCTTTTGTATGACCACAGAGGAGCATTTGATTCTGAAAAAGAACCTTTAGGAGCAATTATTAGTCATGAATTTGACATCATTCTTAAAATTGAGAGACCTTAAAAACCACTTGTAAGAAGCCCTGCATATCCAGAAAGTCCAAAATCAAGAGAGACTCTAGAAATTCATATCAAAGAACTTCTGGACCTTGGTGTGATAAGAAAGGTAGGCCACAATGAAGAAGTAGAAATAACTACACCAGTAATAGTGGCATGGCATAATGGAAAATCTAGAATGGTTGGGGACTTCAGAGCTCTGAACACTTACACTGTTCCAGACAGGTACCCAATACCAAATATCCAAATTGCCCTCACCCAGATATCTCATAGAGTGTATATGAGGACTATGGATGCCCTTCAGGGATTCCATCAAAATGTGGTGACACCAAGAGCCAGAAAAAAACTAATAATTATTGTTCATTGTGGAGTGTATGAATACTTGAGGATGCTCTTTGGTATCAAAAATGAACCTTCACATTTCCAAAGAATGATGAATGAAATTTTCCCTGAAGAGCTCTCAGAGGGATGGTTAATCATTTACATTGATGACAATATTGTCTGTTCCAAAACTTGGGAAGAGCACATGTACAGATTGTCCAGATTTTTGACAAAAATTCAATCAGTGAACATAAAACTCTTTTTGAAGAAATGTCATTTTGGATTTAAAGAACTTAAAGAATTGGGACATGTAGTATCTGGTTTATCCCTGGAAAATGACAATAACAAAGTTTCAGCAGTATTTGTCAGCCTGTGACTCAAAACCAGAGCACAAGCATGACAGCCAAAATACCATAAACCAATGGTATAGCCAAGATACCACCAAAACATAGAGCTGAACCAAACCAGCTCAAAAGGTATCATTGGAAAGAGGAAACTCACCTCTTTTTGAAAATATAAGGCCCATCATCATAGGACAAAGAATAACAAAGTTATTCCTGCTCAAAGTTGTTGCTGAGCATAAACCTTAATTTTCACCTCTCATCTAAAATCTGGAAGGAGAGGCTTAACCCCATCAAATGGGTATTCAAAATGAAGTTCTAAGCAGCGGCTATCCAATGGTATCAGCCAAACTGAGGTAGCACCAACATTACTAGAGGTATGATCAATTTCAGGCCAAATAAGGGTGAACAAAACATTCACCTCTCATCTAGATTATACAGTTTTAGTGTGAGAGACTTAAAGTGGGGTCTTTTTGAAAAGGGCACATTCAGGGCTATCTGATGGTACCATCCATTTCCCCATATCTCAACTATAGCAGAAGTTATGGGGCAAACAAGCTCAATACATGTGAACATTTGAGATATGACCACATAACCAAAAAGGTCACAAGAAATATTTTATATAATTATACATTAAAAATAAGTACCTTAAAAACTATAAAGATACCATAAATTGGTACAAAATTTGGTTTAACTTAAAAACAAATGAATAAACATGTGAAATAAATTACAGCATTGGATTGTCCATGGTAAAATACACATATACCATTTTTATGGCATATCTGTAAAGTCAATATTTAATAAGTTATACGTAATAATACCTTATAAAAACCACAAATCCTTATTTATTTCAAGAAATAATGTAACAACATGTGAAATAAATGGTACCATTGGATTCTAAATAAAAATCCACACATAACACAATTAATAAGCTTAGCTTCAAAACCAATACTTAAGGAATTAACCTGAATATATGCACTTTTTTGGTCAACGCATATATTCAAGGATTTTAGCTAATATCTCTTGAATTATACATGATAGAGTGATGAACCAAAAATAAAGTCATCACGTAATTAATGTAGGAGCACAGATATGAAGTTTATTTCACAAGCTATAAACAAGGTTAAAATCTGTAAGGAATTATTGATTAAAATCAACAGAGCTGTTGACTACATTGTTGTGAAAGTGGTCCAAACTTAAAAATAAGTAGACAGTTGGATTCTGCTAGCTCATTCGTGAAGAATGATGTATTTTTTATTATAATATTCAAGGTATAACCCCTTGAAATCATAGTTTGAAGTTTAAAATATTAAATTTCAACAGAAAAGATGAGTTACAAGAAAAATCATCAAAAAAAGAGTTTTGACGATGTAATGAAATACTCTTGGCAGCATAGTAGGGTTATGCCAAGCTATCAGAATTCACTCTCTGAATTGCTGTAGCGTGTAAATCTTGAAAGTTCTTAAGGATCAAAGTTTGAGCTTAATTTGATCATTTATGATCACACACTGTAACCTTAAATTAGGTTTAACAGTCATATAAGTGTTAAAATTGGTGAATGCTATTATTTTATGATTAAAATTAATAAAATTCACAAAATTTGGGGTTCTGCCAAGCCTTTGACGTCATCAGATTTAGAGTTATAGTGATAACTCTAAATAATGGTGTAATAGTGATGTAATGAGGTTTGATCATGATGTAATCATCACCAAACCTTAAAATATGGATCAATTACAGTGTATATGATCAGTTCACGTCTACTAGAAGCCTGTTGGACACTAGGAGGGAGGTATTTACTACAAACAGAGCTCTTTCTGCTCTGTTTTCCCCTCAGACGCATCAAAAACATTCAATAAATACAAACAAAAAAGGTAATATCTTTATTCTTTATATATAAAACTTTTATATTATTAAAGGCCAAAGTTCATCTTTATTATAATCATCAATTTTGACGTTATTAAATCATTTGTTTAACTGTTTTTGTTAAAAATCTCTCTAAAATTCATTTCCACATAAAATAATCAAGAATATTTGTAATTTCTCTATTTTTTATTGTAAATACAATTTGTATAAGTTGTATTTATATTATTTGGCGTAAAATATCTCAAAATTATTATATTAAGTGTTAAAAGTAGGTTATTTTCTCTTATATTAATAATTTTCTCTATGTTATTCTTTTAATAATTCTTTAATTAATATAAATAGTATTTATATTAATTTATAACTTTAATATTAGTAATATTATTGTTATTAATTGTTTTTTATTAATAAAAAACAATTTTTTACGCCTTTATTATTTGTTTGTAACAATAATAAAGTGCTTTTGAATATATTAATTATTTTATATTAATATATTTATTTTATTATATTATATTTTATAATATAAATTATATTATCATATTTCATTAATAATATAATTATTTTTATGCCTTAATTATAATAATTCTTTATTATTATAATTATTTTTATCTTATTTATTTCATTTATAAGGACATTCATAGTACAATAAGTAAAATATTAGTAATTTTTACTTATTGTTGCAAAGTCAAACCTTACATTTGGGGGCATGGCCGTCCTATTTACTCTAAAAGACCTTTAGAAAGATTCTAATTTGGTTTATCCAATAATAAATTATACTTATAATCAGAAATTATATAAAAATTTTATATTTATTGATTTTAAAAGCTATTGAGGCATTTGGAAAGCAATTGTACTGTCTTACACGTGGTCTTTCACATCCTTAAACTTGCAAAAACTTTCTTTGAGTGACTCTAGTGATTAAAAAAGATATTTTATAGATTAAAAATAATTTTATATTATAAAGTAATTTTATAAAAAGAATCATACTCATTTTTATTTTAATCTTTAAAAATAAAAACATAAAAAATAATAAAAATATTAAAAACCAATAAAAAAGTTATTTTATTCTTTTTAATTTCATCTCTTTAATTATTTTCATTTTTTTTCTTTTCCATAAAAAAAGATATAAAAGCAATTTTTAACGTGGAAAATTGCCATATCTTACCAAAAATAACACTTTTATATAAAAGACTTATATTTCATCTGTCTTTTTTAGTGTTTGAAGAAAACCCAAAAGAGGATAACCAAACCACTGTTGAAAGATTGGTGGAAGAAACTTGTCAAAGTTCTCCACCACCAATAATTACCAAAAGAAAGAAAACCAAGAAATTGGACTTTCCAGGACCCACTGTTCAGGACTCTGAAGGTGAGTACCTCATTTATAAATTGCCATAAGAAATTGCCTGTTCTGAAATCCTCTTATTTCTTATAATATGACTACCAGAAGAGGCTCCCAATACTACATTCAATCAGATGGAGCTGGACTCAGAGGTAGAATTGATTCCTCAAAAGGGAAAAGGAAGGGCAATATCCCCAGTGGAACAGAATCCACACAAGGAAGTGCCTTATCCCAAAGGCAAGTCCCAGAAATGCCCATGATATCTGAACCTGAATTGAAACTAAGTATGAGTGACTCAAACAGGTACAAATCACATCCAGAGGGCTCAAATAGACATTTACATGAGCCAATACAAACAGTACTACACAGTGTACAAGTACAAAGATTGGGAAATGTTGCCTCAAATACACCAAGGAGTGATGAACTCCTGGCACATCCTGAAAAAGTTCCCCAAAGAGGAGGAAATAGTGAGATACTCCAATGGATGGAATCCACTGTCATCCAAACCTCAAATCAAAAAGATCAAGGAGTATCATGCCAAAAAGAAGGAGGCAACCAAGGAAGAAGCCCCAGTAGCTTCTACCAGCAAGCCCCAAGTCAACCCATTTCCCCAAGAAGGGAAGAAGAACAAAAAAAAGAATTGGAAAAAACCATATTACCCAAGCTACAGGATCCCCAAGATCCAAAAAGATGCCATGGACAATGTCTTCAACATGGCGAGAACTTTGATGGAATTCAAAGACAAAGAGGAAAAAAGAATGAGACAACCCCATTTCCCAAAGAAATAACCTTGTCTCCTGATGTTGTAAATACTTTAACAGAGCTTAAAAATAGTATCTTACCTCTTAAAGACATTAAAAATAGTTTATTATCTTTCCAAGAAATAAATAACAGTTTATCATCTTTAACAAAACTTGTTGTACAAAATAAGAAAGAAATTGATAACATAAAATTTATGATTGAAAATAATAAACCAAAAGTATTAATTGACAATACTCAGAAATTAATACAAGGACAACAAGAGTTGTATAAATACATAAGTGATATCAAAGAAAAAACTTTGACAATCAATTATGATGTGAGTATTGACAATCTTACAGAAAAATTAAACAAATTAAGTATTTCTGTAGAAAAATCTGAAGAAAAGACTTCATCACACCAAAAATTACTTTTGGACCATGTGAAAAAAAGTGATGAAGCAAGAATGCATCTGAAAGATGATATTCAGAGTGAAATAAGACTTATCACTGAAAAAATGGATAAAATTAATGAGGCTAATTTAAATATGCCAAAGTTATCAACACCATTTTCTCATATAAGAAGCCCTGTTAAAACAAAAGAGGAATTGTCAAATCCTTTCATAAAAGACTTGAGTCACCAAGATAATAACCAAGTCTTAATGAAGGAAGCACCTCAACTGAAAGAATGGCCAACATTCACAGGAGAAGGTGAATATGACCACATGTCATTCATCAAAACAATTGACATGCTACAAGAAGATTATGCCATACCAAATGAATTAATCACTGCAAGATTACATTCATTGTTTGAAAAATCTGCAAAAAGATGGTATTATGGCATAAGGCAAACAAATGGCAAAAATACCTGGTCTTGGTGGAAACAAGAAATAATCACCAAGTGGGCTAATGATTCCTGGAGGTACAAAATAGAAAAAGCATTTGAAAATTCTTTCTTTGACCCAGACAAAGACAAACCTTTAACTTGGTTCTTGAAACAAGTTGAAAGACTTAATGAATTGTACCCAGAAATGTCACAAAAAATGGTGCATATGAAAATACTCAAGAAATGTGGAGGAGATCTAGAACATGCCCTAAGAAGCAGGTGTATAGAACCATGCTCCACAGAAGAGTATATTAATGCACTAGAAGACATAGTGACAAGAACAAAAATTGGCAGGACTTGGAAGAAATTGGACATAAAAAGCCCAAATAAACCATTTATCAAAAAAGATAAATCAAAAGAATCCTTCAAGCCCAATACATACAACAATAATGTGCAAAGAAAATGCCATAAATGTGGAAGTATTGGACACTTAGCCAATAATTGCCTTAAAAAGGCAAAGATTAATTAAATTGTGGAAACAGAAAACTACAATGACAAAGAAGAAGAATCCGACCCTGAAAAAGAGACAGAAAAGTCAGAAAGCTCTGAAAGTGATGAAATAAATATAATTAATGCACAAATTAATAATATTGACATAATTTATGAAGTACTGGATGTTAACTCAAACTTACCACAAGTTGGGACTTCTGACACAAACCTGACAAATATACAACATGCCAAAATGTATAGGACCAAACCTGCAAGAGGAATGGGATATACAGCTGGAAAATCAAGTATAAGTATTGTTATGGTTGATAACCAAGAAGGAAAAGTTAACTTAGACACAGGAGCATATTGCACCTGTGTTGGTAAAAGCTATTTAAAAACCATTGTCCCAGACTGGCAAGATAAACTTATGCCAATACAAGGTGTCAAATTTAGTAGTGCAAGTGAGAGCATGAAGCCCCTTGGAATAATTGATTTAACACTAATTTTTCCTCATCCCTCACAATGTGTCAGAATCAAAGTAGAGTTTGTAGTAATGGACAGCTGTACTAGTAATCACTTCATACTTTGAAATGATTACTTATCAATCTATGGTATAGATATCTCCAACCAGAAGGATAGATATTTTACCATAGGAGACAACAAGAGACAAAAGTTTGGCTTCTTAAATAACAAAAAAGAAATCACAGTTATTAAGAATGAAGAAGAAATTCCAGAAAAGGAACTTTTTATATCTGAACAACTTAAAGAGGCAGAATTCAATCAAGAATTAACCAAAAAAATGAAAGAAAAATTGATTGACCTCTCATGTAAGTATAAAAATGCCTTTGCAACTGACAAAGAGCCACTAGGTGCCATAATTGGACATGAAGTGGATATAATTCTTAATTTGGAAAAGCCTTACCCACCTCTACTAAGAAGACCTGCTTACCCAGCTAGTCCAAGGGCTAGAGAAGCCTTGGAGGTACACATTAAAGAACTAATAGACCTTGGAGTATTAAGAAAGGTAGGACATAATGAACAGGTAGAAGTCACTACACCTGTCATTATAACTTGGCATAATGGAAAATCAAGGATGGTAGGAGACTTCAGAGCTCTGAACACCTATACCATCCCAGACAGGTATCCAATACCCAGGATCCATGAGACATTGACACAATTGTCACAAGCTAAGTTCATCACAGCCATGGATTCCTTAAAGGGTTTTCATCAAAATGTCTTAACAGACAATGCCAAAAAACTACTGAGGATAATAGTCCACTGTGGAATTTTTGAATACTTAAGAATGCCATTTGGCATAAAAAATGCACCTTCCCATTATCAAAGAATGATGAATACCATATTTCCTGAAGAATTATCAGAAGGATAGTTAATCATCTATATTGATGATATCATAGTTTTCTCAGAAACTTCGGAAAGTCACCTTACAAGACTAGAGACGATACTACAGAAAATAGTCCAAGTGAATATGAAAATTTCCTTGAAAAGGTGTCATTTTGCATACAGTGAACTAAAAGCACTAGGACATGTTGTATCTGGACTTAGTCTAGGCATAGACAAGAATAAAGTAGCAGCAGTATTACTTAAACCAATGCCTCAAACCAAAAAAGAAATGCAATCATTTCTAGGATTTGCTGGTTACTATAGACAGCATATAAAGGAATTTGCAAAAATTGCTAAATCCTTATATAAGCTATGTGACCAACAAACAGTCTATGAAATGACAGAAGAAAGAGTCAAGGCATATGAGGAATTGAAAAATTCGTTAACAAATGCCCCATTTCTTCTAATTCCAGATTGGAAACTACCCTTCAAGATGTACATTCATCCTTGTGGAGAAGGACTGGGTGCTGCACTACACCAGACACAAATTATCAATGATAAACCAGTGGAAGGACCAATTTGTTTTATTTCAAGACAGATAAAGCCAACAGAAGCAAGATATGGAGCAAGCCAAATGGAATGCCTCTGCTTAGTGTGGGCTTTAGAAAAATTACATTACTACTTGGATGGAACAGTATTTGATGTGATTACAGACTGTAATGCTGTAAAATCTCTGTTAAATATGAAAACTCCAAATAGACATATGCTGAGATGCCAAATTGCTCTCCAAGAATATAGAGGAAGTATGACTATTGTTCATAAATCTGGAAATATTCATAAAAATGCAGATGGTCTTAGCAGATGGGCTCTAGCAAATACCCCTGACAATCCAGCATGGGTACCACAAGAATAACACCATATAGAAGGAATATGTGTTACAGACATTGGCACAGAATTCTTTAACCAAGTTAACAAAAGCTATAAGATAGACAAAAACTGCCATATCTTAAGCCAAATTCTAATGAAAGACTGCAAAGACCCATCACTTTCATCAAATCTAGATGAAATATGGAAAAAGGCATATGAGGAAGGAAGATTCCACCTCCTTGATGGAATCCTTTACCACAGAACAAAACACACATGTGTTATGGCCTTAACAGATAGAACCCTGATAAACACTATTTTACATGAGTGTCATGATAGTGTTTCAGCTGGACACCTTTCAGAAGACAGGACACTAGAGAGGGTTAAAACCTGCTCTTGGGGCCAAATTGGAAGAAAGATGTTATAGAATACTTCCAAACCTGTGACAGATGTCAAAAAGCCAACAGAGCCACAGGAAAGAAATTTGGAATGATGATCCAAATCCAAGAACCAAAATCCCCTGGGAAATAGTTCATATGGATTGGGTAACAGCATTAACTCCAGGAGGAGACAGAAGCTATAATGCATGCCTAGTATTGGTTGACAGGTATAGCAAAACTCCCATGTTCTTACCATGTCATAAATATGACACAGCTATGGACACAGCCATAATGATATGGAATAAAACTATTAGCCATACAGGCTTATTCCAGAATATTATAAGTGACAGAGACCCAAAGTTCACTTCAGCATTATGGACAAATCTCCATAACTTGTTTGGGACAAAGTTATCATTCTCAACAACTTACCATCCTCAAACTGATGGTTTAGCAGAAAGAATGATACAGACCCTAGAGGACATGATCAGAAGATTCTGTGCTTATGGGCTAGAATTCAAAGATTCTGATGGTTTTACCCATGATTGGTGTACACTAATACCAGCTCTTGAACTAGCATATAAGACATCAATCCATTCTTCTACTGGCAAAACACCAGCAATGCTAGAAAAAGGTTGGAATATTCTTTTAATTATGCAAAAGAAAGATGAGATAAAAGTCATCAGCCACCTGATTTCAAAATAGGAGCCTTGGTCCTAGTATCAACCCTTAATTTCAATAACATAAAAGGCCCAAAGAAATTAACAGATTCCTTTGCAGGACCATTTATGATAAAAGCACTTCATCGACCCAATGCTGTGCAATTGGAACTCACAGGTGAACTAATGAACAAACACGCAACTTTCCCTGTAAGTCTGATAAAACCTTACAATTCAAGTGACAAGGAGTTATTTCCACTAAGAAATAAACCCCCACTTGAAACTCCCCCCTTGGAAGAAGGAGAGGAAAAGAAAATAGTAAAAGTCCTTAAAGAAAGAAGGACAAGAAACAAAAAAGAAAGGGAATACCTTGTAAGGTATAGAAATTCAACTCAAGAAGATGAATGGCTACTTGAGAAAGATATAAAAAATGCTGATAAACTACTAAGAAGGTTCAGACATGAAAGAAAGCCTGAAAAATAGAAAAGTTAAGCATTATTGAGCTTCAAGACTAACAAAGTCTATTGAGGAGGTAGGACATTGGATGATACCCTAATTACACATATCAGATTGTGGTACAATCTTTTTTGGTGGTAGGGAATGTGAACCTTTGAGATATGACCACATACCCAAAAAGGTCACAAGAAATATTTTATATAATTATACATTGAAAATAGGTACCTTAAAAACTATAAAAATACCATAAATTGGTACAAAATTTGGGTTAACTTAGAAACCAATGAATAAACATGTGAAATAAATTGCACCATTGGATTCCCCATGGTAAAATACACATATACCATTTTTATGGCATATCTATAAAGTCAATATTTAATAAGTTATAAGTAATAATACCTTATAAAAACCACAAATCCTTATTTATTGGAAAAAATAATGAAACAAAATTTGAAATAAATGGTACCATTGGATTCTCAATAAAATCCACACATAAAAAAATTGATAAGCTAAGCTTCAAAACCAATACTTAAGGAATTAACCTGAATATATGCACTTTTTTGGTCAACGC
Organism: Austropuccinia psidii; assembly: GCA_023105745.1. Taxonomy (NCBI): domain Eukaryota; kingdom Fungi; phylum Basidiomycota; class Pucciniomycetes; order Pucciniales; family Sphaerophragmiaceae; genus Austropuccinia; species Austropuccinia psidii. The sequence continues at coordinate 16,487,464 of JALGQZ010000009.1, read as the reverse complement.
ATATATTCAAGGATTTTAGCTAATATCCCTTGAGCTATACAGGATAGAGTGATGAACCAAAAATAAAGTCATCATGTAATTAATGTAGGAGCACAGATATGAAGTTTATTTCAAAAGCTATAAACAAGGTTAAAATCTGTAAGGAATTATTGATTAAAATCAACAGAGCTGTTAACCACATTGTTGTGAAAGTGGTCCAAACTTAAAAATAAGTAGACAGTTGGATTCTACTAGTTCATTAGTGAAGAATTATGTATTTTTTATTATAATATTCAAGGTATCACCCCTTGAAATCATAGTTTGAAGTTTAAAATATTCAATTTCAACAGAAAAGATGAGTTACAAGAAAAATCATCAAAAATAGAGTTTTGATGATGTAATGAAATGCTCTTGGCAGCATAATGAGGCTATTACAAGCTATCGGAATTCACTCTCTGAATTGCTGTAGCGTGTAAATCGTAAAAGGTATTAAGGATCAAAGTTTGAGCTTAATTTGATCATTTATGATCACACACTGTAACCTTAAATTAGGTTTAACAGTCATATAAGTGTTAAAATTGGTGAATTCTATTATTTTATGATTAAAACTAATAAAATCCACAAAATTTGGGGTTCTGCCAAGCCTTTGACATCATCAGACTTAGAGTTATAGTGATAACTCTAAATAATGGTGTAATAGTGATGTAATGAGGTTTGATCATGATGTAATCATCACCAAACCTTAAAATATGGATCAATTCCAGTGGATATGATCAGTACACGTCTACTAGAAGCCTGTTGGACTCTAGGAGGGAGGCATTTATTATAAATAGAGCTCTTTCTGCTCTGTTTTCCGCTCAGACGCATCAAAAACATTAAAAAAATACAAACAAAAAGGTAATATATTTATTCTTTATATATAAAACTCATATATTATTAAAGAACAAAGTTCATATTTACTATAATCATCAATTTTGACGTTATTAAATCATTTGTTTAACTGTTTTTGTTAAAAATCTCTCTAAAATTCATTCCCACGTAAAAGAATCAAGAATATTTGTAATTTCTCTATTTTTTATTGTAAATACAATTTGTATAAGTTGTATTTATATTATTTGGCGTAAAATATCTCAAAATTATTATATTAAGTGTTAAAAGTAGGTTATTTTCTCTTATATTAATAATTTTCTCTATATTATTCTTTTAATAATTCTTTAATTAATATAAATAGTATTTATATTAATTTATAACTTTAATATTAGTAATATTATTGTTATTAATTGTTTTTTATTAATAAAAAACAATCTTTTACGCCTTTATTATTTGTTTGTAACAATAATAAAGTGCTTTTGAATATATTAATTATTTTATATTAATATATTTATTTTATTTTATTATATTTTATAATATAAATTATATTATCATATTTTATTAATAATATAATTATTTTTACGCCATAATTATAATAATTCTTTCTTATTATAATTACTCTTATCTTATTTATTTCATTTATGAGGACATTCATAGTACAATAAGTAAAATATTAGTAATTTTTACTTATTGTTTCATAGTCAAACGTTACAATAAAGCTTTTTGCCTAAACCACGTATATGTACGAAAATCTTGTACATGGCATAAATTTGTCATTTTGAATGATAACCATATCAAATAAGGTACCATTGTGTAGAACACATACAGGGCTACACACTTGTTCAGTTTTAAGGTTGATATCTCAAAAACTGACAAAGGTATGGCTGTTTTAAGGTCAAACTCCCAAATTCCGACCAATACAGCTTTACCATGGGATAATATACCATAACCATGAATATGGGGTGTCAAATAAACAAAAGAGCTTGTTTTTAATTCAATACCTCATATGTCAGCCAATACTGGGGTCCCATACATCCTCTGTACAGCATTCTACGCATGATACATGTCAGAATCATGCTATGAGGTCCCCAGGTAAAAGGTTTTACCCTGTATTGGTGAAAACTGCCCAGATGTGGTTTAAAAACCACATCTGAGCCCAATACAGGTTATACAGGCTGTTTGCAAACCACAAGCCAGTACTAGAGAATGAAAAATCTTCACTTCCTCTACGTGGAAAGGTCTAGCACCCTTTCCACCCCATTTCAGGATAAAAAGGAGGCTTTTCACAGCCAGAATTGTTTCCTCATCCTGCTCTTGAATATCCTACGTAGTAAACTGTCAAAAACAGTTTTACTCTTGGGTAATAATCAGGGTATAATTATAGTTCTAATTATTGTAGCTCGTATTATAGTAATTCAACTGGTAAGACTGCACCCAGGGTTCTCAATAGCACTCACCACCACTATTCTTCAATATTAGAACCCTTTTATTATATTATAAACCATTATATTAAATTAAAAAATCTTATTTTAAAATTATTTCCACATGTCACAGTCATAGTTCTAGTTTTAAATAGCCTAATTACTACTTCAACATAGACTCCAGCTGACATTTTGGGGGCCTGGCTGTGTTTTTAACCTTTTTTGGACCCTTATAAGTGAGTTTTTTCTCTTATTTCTCACTTTCTGACAATTGTTTTATTCTTTTTAGGTGTAATATTTGTCAAAAATATATATATTATATATATATTGTTCCTTTTTTTGGTAGACATACCACTTTATACTCATATTTTAAGAGTATCTGTAACGTGGGTAATAACCACAAGAGCCTTATTTTTGGCGTGTTTTACTTATAAAAAGACTTAAGCCATTAATACATTCTCATTTTTTAATTAAAATAAGGCACCTCATACTGATAAACCAACAGTTGAGGCGTGGTTGGACATTTTTTTAACTCAATTTCCCTGTTACACACCACTTTTGACAGTTCATACTTGCTAATTACAAGTTATTCTGTGAGCTATTGGTATACAAACAGTATACCAAATATCAGTAACATGTATTTCTGACGTGGAATTGTTAATTCAATTACACTGTCATTGTACAAGGGCACATTGTAGTAATAAACAAGCCCAGAGGCCATTCTTAGACGTGCAAAACCAGCATTTTTTGATAAGTCTTAACTGACATAAGCCCTCTTTTTCCTGTTTTGATTCAGTGGAAGATAACTTCATACCACTTGAAAGCCAGTCACAGGCCAACACACCAGTGACACCCTCAGAACCAGAGGGCAGCAAACACAAAGGAAAGAGGCACAGTGAAGGCCTGATAACAGAAAAGAAGTGGACACCCATTGCCACACAGAAGAGTAGAAAACCACGAAATTCTGCATCAATACAAAGTAAACCAGCCTTGATAGCTTGTACAGGCAAAATTACTATAATCAACCCAGTTGTAACCTCTAAAGGTAAATTGGCCAAATCAGCAGGCAACAAATTTGTACAAGGCACAGTCAAAAGTAGATACCCTCAGAACATAAATTTTTTGACTGCTTGCAAACACTAACATGTCACCTGTACACCTCATAGATCTTGGCTTCCAAAGGAACCAAGCAGAGGACAGAGAAGGTTTGTCCAGAACCAGAAGACCTGAAAGAGGACAACTTGGACACAGTAGTGGATGGGGAAACAATGAGGGAGATAATATCAACCCTGCCATTCACACTCCAATTCAATGGAGACCTCAAACCAGAGGACTGGAAAGACATGGATCAAGTTCTTCAGCTTCACCAACTCCTCAAGGACTTATTCCAATGGAGCATGGACAACAAGAGGTTCAACCTGGCATCTCACTGGGCAGAACTTGGAGCAAGTTGCCAGAAGATCTGTCTCAAAGAAATAGACTTCAAAGACCTGATGGTAATCACCAAAGGTTGGAATCCTACCAGGCAGTTCAAACTCCTGGAGGCAAGGGAACAGAGGATAAGGGAGAATCAAGCCACTATCCAAGCTATAGAAGAACAGTTAACCCAGACAGGGCCTACTCAGATTCCTTCAGGCTCACAAGGAGCAGGCCAAATCAGCTCTCCAGTGGCTTCACACCATTCAGAAACCAGCAGATCAGTGGCCAAGAGTCACCATTCTTCACAATTCCAGGAAGTTTCCAGGAGAAGACAAGGAAGCAAGGGCATGAACAAAACCTCCTTCAACCAGAGGAGGAAAGAGTCAGACCCTATGATTCAGAAGCTGTTGGATTTGTAAAAGAAGTGCACAAGAACCAGAAGTAGCTGTAAACCACTCTAGGATCAGTAGTCCTAATAATAGAAACATTACCCCCACTCAGACTGAACATGAAATTGTCACATCTGAGAGTGACATAAACAGGGATACACTGTGGTTACAAATGTCCCAATATGCTGAGCAATCTGAAAACCATTTTGCAGAACTTGAAGCCAGCCATGGGAGAATTAATAAAATTACAAGCCTCCATGGAAAAAATAGTTAAAAATCTTCAAGAAGGACATGCTCAATTGAGCAAAGCCTCTGAAGAAATTAACAAAAGACTGAATCTAGTCTTTGAAGAACAACACCACAGCAAAAGGGACAGGGATTTTCTGGACCACGACATAAACAAATTGCTTAAGGTCCACCATAACTTGAAGCCCCAACCACAAGGCCAATTTATGGAGAATCCATATCAACCAGATGACATCAAACCAGATGCCATGTTGATGAATAAGGCAATATCTCCATCACAATACCAGGATGGAGATGGCATGTCTTTTTCAGAGAAAGAAACCTTGAGACATCTTTCTGAGGCCTCAAGCTGGCCCAAATTCTCTGGCTCAGGAGAATATGATCATATTGAGCTCATAGATTATATTGATGGACACTTCATTGATGTACCAAGCATACCAGACTACTGGATTACTGTTAGATTGAATACTGCATTTAGAGGTCATGCTAGTATATGGTACACAGAAATGAAAGGAATCCATGGCAGAAGAAACCGGCCATGGTGGAAGATTAAAATCATCCAAAATTACAGTAATGGAACTTGGATATGGCAAAATACCATGTCATTTGAAAATGACAAATACTCTGTGGACAAAGATCCATATGAGTGGTGTCTTAGACAGTCTAAAAGACTTAAAGCCATTGATCCTCAGATGAACATCCAAATGAGGAATCACAAGCTTCTGACACAACTGCCAGGAGAACTGGAGCATGCAGTAAAATGCAGATGCAACCAAAATTGCACTCTAGATGACATTGCCAACACCTTACAAGACATAACGAAAAGGACTAATATAAGGAAATTCACCCCATATAACAGTGGTAGTTTCAAAGAGAAACAACCTTTCAGGGTAGAGCTTAAAGACAAACCCAAAGAAAGAGTGGCAGAAGTGGCAAAGAAGAGGAATTCTTGTCACAATTGTGGTTCAACAGACCACTATGCCAACAACTGTCCAAAGGCAAAGAAAAAAGTCTATGCCATTGAGAAAGTCCCAGAGGAGGAATCCCCAACAGAGGATTCTGAATCAGATTCTAAGGGTGATGCCATCAGAGAACCATCTGATGATGACCAAGACCCAAGAGAAGAATGTCTAGTGGAATACCAAGAGGAAACCCCTCTAAAAATTCAGGACATACAGTTGGAAGCAGGCATGCCACAAGACACTGCAAACATACACAAGATGCACAAACATTCCTGGTCAAACCAACCAAAGGAATGGCATATATTCATGGGACAGCCACAAAGATGACTACATGTATTGAAAAAGCTCAGCATCCACTGATCATTGATAGTAGAGCACACTGCTCCATAGGGGCCAGAAACTATCTGGATAACCACTTCCCAAACTGGGAAAAACAGCTCTTGCCCACTAAGGCAAAGAACTTTAAAAGTGCATCAGGGAAGATGACTTCCATTGGGACAATTAACAAAGAGATAATTATACCCAACAGGAAGGGTAATATCAGACTCAATCCAGAGTTTGTAGTGCTTGATGATTCCCACATCCAAGGTTTTTTACTGGGAACAGATTACCAGAGGATGTATGGCATAGGCATTTACAACAGTAAAAAGAGGCACATCACCATTGGTACCAACAAGGAAAAGAAATTTTCACTTGATATATACCATATATCTTCTCAAGATCCACTAGGAGAAGTTCTGAATGCATTCAGAGAGGGACAGTTTAGCACTACCCTCACCAGTAAACAAAAGCTAAGTTTACTTAAGATGCTGAGAAAGAACAGACCAGCATTTGCCATTAGTGAAGAACCATTGGGAAAGATCAAAGGCCATGATATAGAACTATATCTGGAGGTGAGATGTTATCCACCCATGCTTAGGAGACCTCCTTATCCAGCAAGCCTGGAAACCAGGAAAGAAATTGAGAAACACATCAATGAACTCTTGGACATTGATGTAATCAGAAAGATTGGACATAATGAAATAGTGGAAATCACCACCCCAGTCCTAATCACCTGGCATGATGGCAAGTCTAGACTGTGTGGAGACTTCACAGCTCTGAATATTTACACAAAAGCAGACAGGTACCCCATACCCAGGATACCTCATGCCTTGGATAAATTGGAAAAAACCAAATACATAACCAAAATGGATTGTATGAAAGGCTTCCACCAAAATTGAGTTAAACCAAACTCCATGAAGTTACTCAGAATAATATGCCATATGGGTATATATGAGTATACCAGGATTCCATTTGGCATCAAAAATGCACCAGCCCTCTTCCAAAGGATGATGGACACAATATTTCAAGAAGAAATATTGGAAGGCTGGATGTTAGTATATATTGATGATATCATTATATGGTCAGAGACATGGGAAGACCATGTACAATACATAGACAGAGTACTAAGTAAATGCACACCCATAAATCTCAAAATTTCACTTGAAAAATGCAATTTTGGCCAACAAGAGTTACTGGCTCTAGGACATAAAGTATCTGGTCTTAGTCTGGTAATTGACCAGAATAAAGTAGCAGCAGTACTGCAAAAGCCAGTACCAAAGAGCATCAAAGAGATGCAATATTTCCTTGGGTTTGCTAGCTTTTATAGAAACCACATCAAGAATTTTGCCCATATAAGTAGTAGCTTATACAAGTTGTGTTCAAAAGATGTAGGTTTGGAAATCACCAAGGAAAGGAGGGATGCATATGAGAGGATCAAATATGAACTCACAAATGCACCTGTACTCATCTTACCTGACTTTGAACTACCATTCAAGTTATATATAGATGCAGCATGTAGTCAAGGCCTACGAGCAGCCCTTCACCAAAGACAGATTGTGGATGGTGCTCCAAGAGAAGGAGTAATTTGTTACATCTCAAGGAAACTGAAGAGTCAGAAGCCAGCTTGGGGAAACCCAGACTGGGTGTCTATGTCTAGTCTGGGCTCTAGAAAAACTCCATTATTATCTGGAGGGTGCGGTCTTTGAAGTCTACACAGACTGCACAGCCTTGAAGTCTTTAGTACACATGAAGACTACAAATAGACATATGCTGAGATGGCAAATAGCCATCCAGGAGTATAGAGGGAACATGACCATCATATACAAAGAAGGTAAAAGTCATACCAATGAAGATGGCCTTAGCAGATGGCAACTGGATAATGTCAAGAGCAACCCAGCTTATGACCCTGAAGTTGCAGCAAAAATCCCTATCCATTTCATGGAAATAGATAGGAGGAAGAACTTCAGATTTTCTGAATGGGCACCAGAGGGTGGTACCCTTGACAGTGGAAACATTGATTCAGAGGGAAAATAAACTCCCATACTGTGAATAAATTCCTCAGAACTACACCATGAATTTTTTAGTCCATTACTGAAGTCTTATGCCAAAATCAAACAGTGTGGCATATTACTACAACTCCTTCAACAAAGGTACAGGAGTCCAGAACTGGAATCCCAGCTGGAAGAACCCTGGTTGAGGGCATATAAGGATAACAAGTTCTTCCTTATAGATGGCCCACTCTACCACAGAGAGAAACACACAAGTGCACTCATAGTGGTAGACAGAGACCACATCTCTCTGATCCTGCAAGAATGCCATGACTGCCCCTGTATGGGACACATGAGTGAGGACAGTACCAAGGAGAGGGTAGCAAGCACAGCTTGGTGGCCCAAGTGGGAACAAGAGTTGAGTGAATACATCAACCTTTGTGAAAGATGGCAAAAGGCAAATAGGAAACATGGGAAGAAGTATGGATTACTTCAGCATATAGAAGAACCCAAACACCCATGGGAAACCATCAATATGGACTGGGTCACAGGACTTGTCCCAGGAGGAAAAGAAAACTACAATGCCTGCTTAATCATAGTTGATAGGTTTAGCAAGAGCATGAGGTGTCTACAATGCCACAAGGAGGACACAGCCATGGATACTGCTCTGTTATTTTTGGAATAACGTCATTTCCACCTGTGGAGTCCCTAAGATCATTGTTAGTGATAGAGACCCAAAATTTACATCTGAGTTTTGGACCAACTTGTATGACATTCTTGGCACCAAGCTTGCTTTTTCCACAGCTTACCATCCACAAACAGATGGACTAGCTGAGAGGATGATCCAAACAATGGAGGACATTCTCAGGAGGTTCTGTGCCTATGGCATGGAATATAAGGACCATGAGGGATATACCCATGACTGGGTTACCCTTCTACCAGCTGTCCAACTGGCTTATAATACAAGTCAGCACTCTACCACAGGAAAAACACCTGCACTGGTGGAGAAAAGGTGGAATCCCTTGTTGTCTGTGGATGACTTGAAGAACAATCTTCTGACCATCCAAACCACAGCCAAAGACTTCCATGATATGTGGAAGAGGGCTTGTGACACAGCTTCTAAATGCATAGCTGAGGCAAAAGATTATAATAAGCAGAGGTGGGACAAGACACATGTGGAACCTGACTTCAAGGAAGGGGACCAGGTGTTAGTGTCTACACTAAGCTTTAACAATCTTAAAGGACCCAAGAAGATGAGAGACTCATTTGTAGGGACTTTTACTATCACTAAGTTGGTAGGCAAGAGTGCAGTGGAGGTCAAGCTCACAGAGAATTTTTCCAGGAAACACCCAGTCTTTCCAGTGAGTCTGGTTAAGCCATACTTCCAGACAGAGGGGTGTAAATTCCCCTCCAGGAAGAAGAGCCTCACACCAGCAGAGATAGTGGAAGTTGAGGACTCCCCAGGACCTGTGAGTAAAGTCATCAGGGCCAGGAAGATCAGACTTAATGGAAAGGATCAAAGACAGTATTTAGTCAGATTCAAGAACCAGATAGCTGATAACGACAAATGGTTGGCAGAAGATTCCAAACCAGATGGAAACCTTCATCTAAGGAGATTCAGGGCCTCTAGGAGGACTGAACAGTCTCATCAATGATAATCCTTTTTTAGATGGAGGGTATGTCAGCCTGTGACTCAAAACCAGAGCACAAGCATGACAGCCAAAATACCATAAACCAATGGTACAGCCAAGATACCACAAAAACATGGAGATGATCCAAATCAGCTCAAAAGGTATCATAAGAAAGAGGAAACCCACCTCTTTCTGTAAATATAAGTCCCATCACCATAGGACAAAGAATAACAAAGTTATTCCTGCTCAAAGTTGTTGCTGAGCATAAACCTTAATTTTCACCTCTCATCTAAAATCCAGAAGAAGAGGCTTAACCCCATCAAATGGGTATTCAAAATGAATCTCTAAGCCAGGGCTATCCAATGGTACCAGCCAAACTGAGCTAACACCAATATTACTAGAGTTATGATCAATTTCAGGCCAAATAAGGGTGAACAACACATTCACCTCCCATCTAGCTTCCACAGTTTTAGTGTGAGATACTTAAAGTGGGGTCTTTTTGAAAAAAGCACAATCAGGGCTATCTGATGGTACCATCCATTTCCCCATATCTCAACCATAGCAGAAGTTCTGGGGCAAACAACCTCAACACAGCTTTTTGCCTAAACCACGCATATGTACAAAAATCTTGTACATGGCATAACTTTGCCATATTTAATGATAACCATATCAAATAAGGTACCATTGTGTAGAAAACATACAGGACTACACGCTAATTCTATTTTTGAGGTTGATATCTCAAAAACTGACAAAGGGATGGCTGTTTTAAGGTCAAAATCCCACATTCTGACCAATACAGCTTTACGATGGGATAATATCCCATAACCATGAATATTAGGTGTCAAATAGACGAAGGAGCTTGTTTTTACTTCAATACCTCATATGTAAGCCAATACTGGGGTCCCATACAGCCTCTGTACAGCATTCTATGCGTCATACACGTCAGAATCATGATATGAGGTCCCCAGATGAACGTTTTCACCCTGTATTGGTGAAAACTGCCCAGATGTGGTTTGAAAACCACATCTGAGCCCAATACAGGTTATACAGGCTGTTTGCAAATCACAAGCCAGTACTAGAGAGTGAAAAATCTTCACTTCCTATATGTGGAAAGGTCTAGCACCCTTTCCACCCCATTTCAGGATAAAAAGGAGGCTTTTCACAGCCAGAATTGTTTTCTCATCCTGCTCTTGAATATCCTACGTAGTAAACTGTGAAAAACAGTTTTACTCTTGGGTAATAATCAGGGTATAATTATAGTTCTAATTATTGTAGCTCTTATTATAGTAATCCAACTGGTAAGACTGCAACCAGGGTTCTCAATAGCGCTCACCACCACTATTCTTCAATAGTAGAACCCTTTTATTATATTATAAAGCATTATATTAAATTAAAAACTCTTATTTTAAAATTATTTCCATGTGTCACAGTCATAGTTCTAGTTGTAAATAGTCTAATTACTAATTCAAAATAGACTCCAGCTGACAGTATTGCTAAAACTCATGCCTCACAACAAAAAGGAAATTCAGTCACTCTTAGGCTTTGCAGGATATAACAGGCAACAGATTAAAGATTTTGCATCCATAGCAAGACAACTTCATAAGTTGTGTGACAAAGACACAGTATTTCAAGTGACTGTTGACAGAGTCAAAGCTTTTGAGTCTCTCAGAGAAGCCTTGACCACTGCTCCACTCTTACTGATGCCAGACTTCAAATTGCCTTTCAAATTGTATATTGATGCATCAGGAGATGGGCTGGGTGCTGCACTTCACCAAGTTCAGATCATAAATGACAAACCTGTAGGAGGACCCATATGTTTCATATCCATGCAAATCAAACCAACTGAAGCCAGATATGGGGCAAGTCAAATGAAATGTCTATGCCTTGTCTGAGCCTTGGAGAAATTGAACTACTTCTTAGAGAGATGTGTTTTCAAGGTGATAACAGATTGTACAGCTGTCAAATCACTTTTAAACATGAAAAAACCCAACAGACATATGTGCAGATGGCAAATAGCCATACAAAAATTCAGAGGCAATTTGATTATTTTTCACAAGGATGGGAATATTCATAAGAATGCAGATGGACTAAGCAGATGGTCATTACCAAATAATAATGATCATCCTTCTTATGTGTCAGAAGAAGCTTCGCCACAAATCCCAATAGAAGGAATAAGTGTTACAGACTTGAACACCACCTTCTTTGAAGAAGTAAGAAATAGTTACATTCAAGATAAGAACTGTAGCATCTTATGCCAATTACTTAACAAATACTGTAAAGACAACTCCCTAATACATGCCTTGGATGAAGTATGGAAAAAATCTCATTATGAAGGAAGATTTCACCTATTGGATGGTATAATTTACCACAGGACCAAGCACACATGTGTCATGACAGTTGTGGACAGGTCATTAATCAATCTTGTACTAAAATAATGCCATGATAGCCCCCTTTCAGGACATCTGTCTGAAGACAGAACAAGAGAGAAAGTAAAGACCTGCATATGGTGGCCAATGTGGCAGAAAGATGTTTCAGAGTTTTGCAAAACCTGTGACAGATGCCAAAAGGCAAATCAATTCACAGGCAAGAGACTTGGAAATATGATAAAAATCCAAGAACCAAGCAGACCTTGGTTAATTGTGCATATGGATTGGGTAACTGGCCTACCACCAGGAGGTGACAGAAGCTATAATGCTTGCCTAGTAATTGTGGACAGATTCAGTAAAACTCCAATCTTTTTACCATGTCACAAAGATGATCCAGCCATGGATACAGCTCTTCTGATATGGAATAGAGTAGTTTCATGGACTGGGATATTTGCAAATATCATTAGTGATAGGGATTCCGAATTCACTTTGGCACTATGGACATATCTTCACCAATTATTTGGCACTAAACTGTCTTTCTCTACAGCCTACCACCCACAAACTGATGGCCTGGCTGAAAGGATGATCCAAACCTTACAGGACATGGTAAGAAGATTTTGTGCATATGGCCTTGAATTTAAAGATAGTGATGGTTTCACCCATGATTTGTTTACTCTTCTACCTGCACTAGAACTGGCATACAAAACCTCCATTCATGCTGTGGGAACTCCTCTGCATGTGGGAAAAAATGAGGCAGTACCTGGAAGGGGAAATTACAAGAAAACAGTTTTGAATTGCTGTTTGAGACTTGTAACCCTTTCTTGCTTGTGTGCTAGAATAATCTAGACTGCTCTTCCTAATATGCTAAGTTATCTTTACTGAGTTCACCAAATCAATTTTATTATTGATAGTGGCTTGATCAGAAAATATTAGACTCAACAATCTCTAATCAGACTTTGCTCTACTTAAAAAAATGGCTAGCTAAAACCTTAACAAATAAATACTTTTTAAAACTTCCAGAAAATCTGGTTGGATTACACCAAGATAATTTTACAAAAGATAATAAATGAAATAAAAAAGGGAAGAAGAACACACTTCTTACTATTAAACAATCCAAACAAAACTCTTATATATATATTTTATGTTTCTTTTTAAGCAAAATAGTAAAGACAGTTACAATATGAGAGAGAAATAAATAACACTTGATGTCAGTTATAACAGTATGTGATTATTAAGGGAAAAATAACTTGAAATATATATTCAGGTAAGATAAGTTAAATTGACTGGGTGTTGAGCTATATCAATAACCTAAAAAATTCAACTACTATAGTATAATATGTGAGATGTTTTGTGAGGTTATAAAAATATAATAAATTTATAGCTTATTATTTCAACAAACTCTTTGATTTTATACAATGGTAAGCTTTTGGTTTTGAATATTGATTGTAGAATAGGATTAGTATTGATTTAATGTAAAGTTATTAATTTGGTGATAGTTTATTACTGAAAGACATATATTTCCAGTATAATATGAAAATTGTTACTTATAACTTCTGAATGGATAGGTGATTAATGTGAATAGGGATTTGAAAATGTTGCTGATTCAGTTAAATAATTTAGTTGACGTTGTTTATGGGTTTTGTTTTAGTTGTATATGTATCTTGATGAAATTGAATTGATTTAAGGGGTTATACTTTAGCTTAAAAGTAGTAAAATTACTTTGAAAAATTCAGGTTTTATTTTAAACTCTGAGAAAATTACTTGAAAGTGATGGTTTTATTTTAAAACTCTCTAAAAATTACTTTTAAGGTTTAATCACTAAGCTCCAGAGATGCCTTACTCTTGAGCTTCAAGTGTTAAGATCCTAATTATTATGATTACTAGTCTGCCTGTTAGTGAGGGATGAATCAAAATCTTTTCACACTATTGGTTCTCTTGATCTATGTCAACAACAAACCTCAATTACTAAGCTTAATTTATCAAACAATTTTCTAATTTAAACTCTTAGATAAGGGATTTGCAAAAAATAAGTAGAAGTTACAATTTCCAGATGGGAAAAAGTCTGGAGAGGAAAAAAGTTTGACTATTTATATTCTTTAGGGGGAATAGGGTTAAGGTTTAGGGTTTTCACAAACTGTTTCATGCATATGCATATGAATACTAGCTCTTCTTTAATTTCACCTGAATTACTAAGCATTTTATAAACCCATATCTAATTTACTACCACCAGTTTAGGTTTGATACCTTCACTCCACTCATCACTCTTATCACCCTTTACACTATACATCCTTAATTATTTTTTTTGGTCTAATAATAATCAGAACTACTAATCAACTCAATAATTTACACAATCAAAATTTAAAGCAATTCCCTTCCACTATCATCATCTCAATGGAATACCTAAAATAATCCACACTCCTACTATTCTATAACAAAAAATAGAATGAAATCAAAATAAAATAAATATACCTTCACTAACTAAGAATAATAATATATTTTTTTCAATTCAAACAGAGCTCATCTCAATACTCTTCTTAACAAAAGCAACTAAATAAGGCTTCCACAAAATATTTTGAATTAAAACTATCCACAACTGCACAATTTTTACCAATAAGAAAAATTAATTCCCATGTAATACTTCAATAACACAGCTCTCATAATTTATAGCATTATTATTTTTTTGCTGAAAAATTTGCACAAAATTAGAATCCAAAAATCAAATAAGGGGGTTTTTCTTTTCTTGAATTCAAATATTCATTAAATCAGTAGAATACTGACTTGACTTGTTTTGTTTTGGTTTTTTTTTTTTGGAATATGAGTTTTGAAGGTTACACAATCAGGTTCTTTGGATTATGATGTTTATTTTTTTTTATTGGTCCATTAAGCTAAACTGGTATAGGTATACCACAATGCCAGTACCAATGAGACTCCTTCTATTTTGGAAAAAGAATGGAATCCCAAATTACCCCAAAATTCTTTCAGGAAAGATTTGGTTGGAATACATCCTACAGCTGCCAGCTTCAAAGGAATGCTAGACAGAGCCAGAAAGCATGCAGTAAAATGCATGGAAGACTCATTTGCATATGCTAAAGATAAATGGGACAAATCTCATGCCACTCCAGATTTCAAGGTAGGGGATTTAGTACTAGCATCCACCACCAACTTCAATAACATCAAAGGATGTAAAAAGCTCAAAGACTGCTTTGCAGGACCTTTTGTTATTAAAGCCCTCCATGGAGAAAATGCTGTTGAAGTAGAATTATCTGAAGAACTTAGTAATAAGCATCCTATATTTCCAGTGAGCTTGGTAAAACCATATAAATCTAGTGATGCTGAGAAATTTCCCTTGAGGAATAAAGTTACCCAAGCTATACCTCCTATTGAGACATCTGGTACTAAGAAAATTACCAAAGTTCTTAAAGAAAGAAAATTAAGAACCAAGAAAGTGAGGGAATACCTTGTTAGGTACAGTGACCTAACTTTTGAAGATGAATGGTTTGAAGGAAAATATATACCAGAAGCTACCAAACTCCTCAAAAGATTCAGACACACTAGAAATACCAATATTACAAAGTAATATTCTTTTTTAGAGGGAGGGAATGTGAGCCTTAGAGGTAATTTCATATACCCAAAAGACCACAAATACAAAATTAACATATAAATATAAATAAAATAACTTCATTTATATTATTAAAATGAAAATCAAAATATAAATATAAAATTATATTCACAAATAAAAATTTAATTACAATTTAAAAATAAAATTACATTAAATTTGAAATTGTAAAGTTACATTTATACTTGAAAAAATTAAATAAAAATAAATTTTTAACAAAATTGTCAAAAAATAAATAAATTTCAAAAAAAGTTAAATAAGATCTATTATAACTTATTATCTAATAAATAAACATATAACAATTATTTCACCATTGAATTCCTCATAAAAAATCAGGTGGGGTCAGCTCTGAGTGAAAATACTGTAACTCAACTCTAAATAAGCTTAAATTAAGTTTTTAGTATTTTCTGTATAAAAATTGAAAATCCTCAAAGCTTTAATTTAATTCACATAACATGTAGTGTTAATCACCAAAATTTGTGTTAAAATTTAGGTGTTGTGTATATTTTAGAAGTTATGAGGAATTAAAGTATTTTCAATTGAATTCAATTGAAATGTCAAAATGTGCGCATGTATTAAATAAATGAACTTTGATTTACATATGAGGTATCAATTATTACTGTATTGAACTGTACATCTCAATTGAATTACATATGTAAATTATAAGTAAAATACATGATGAGAAATTAAAGGAAAAATAAATTGGGAAGATTAAATTTGGGGGGGGAAAGGAACTCCAGCTCTAAGGAGGAGCTAGACTCCCAAAATCCTTGCTGACAGGCGTGTGGTGTCAAAATTCACACAAAAGTTCATCACTTTTGGCCTGGAATTGAGTTACCTGCTGCATTTGCACCACCCAATTGCAAACATAAATCCCTTCAGAAATGCTCCATTTGTTGCAATTGGGTTGGTGAATCTCTTTTCACAAAATACAAATTGTGATAATTCATCCCATTGATTGACCTTGACTTCACTCATTGTTGTGAATGGTAAGAATTTGACAAGGGCAATGAGTAATCCGGTTGAAGAGAAAATTTCCACACAGCCAAAGTGAATGCGTTTGATCTGATTGACTTCCACAACCCTCTGAATTTCACTTGGGGTCATATTTGTTGATACTGGCATTGATATTTGTGCTGTTGCACGAGAGGAGGAAAAAAACCTATTCATTTGGGTTGTTTTGCGCTCATTTGTCTTTTGGGATCTCCCGCTATTCCCAAGTGGTTGAGGGATCACTATGTTTTGAAGCAGACAATATATCAGATACTGCTTCCTGCCATTTGAAGGTAAGGCGTTTTGAGTCCAGAATGGTGCACAAAGCACAATGAGCTTTATTTGGCACACATCTTTGGCTTCCCTGTTGGAGCCCCCATGGCATTGGCACAATCTGAACCAACTAAAGCCAATGTTCTTCCATGGGGCCCAATGAGGGTGCCACATAAATGTGGAAGCATATATATATATCTATATATATACACTGAGATTAAGAGAGAAACTCAGACTTTCCTTCCTCACCCCGATGCTTTCCAGTGAGTTCCCTTTTATGCTCTTTTCCTTTTTTCGTGAATGGCATGCTTGCAGCGGAAAATGAAATGAAACCAAATGATTACTGATTTATTGATATCACCTAAATTTGATTGCGCTCAATGAATATTTTTTAATTGTGGCTAAAAAGAAAGATCACACATGACCTTCATGAATTCACGATCTCAAATACCTGAACCTGAAAATTGCAGTGGATAGTGCATTATTCAATTTGACATATTGATGTTCCCATGCAATCACTTTCTGAGCCAACCATGTCAAATATCGCAAGCATGTGCAAATGCAATATGCACCCTGCTGCGGATCCCTAGTTATCCTAGAACTCTTGAAAAACACAGGAAAATTTGGCCTATTATGGGGTGGCGGGAAGTGATAAAAGCAACTTCCCGCAATTACGCCGCATGTGCTACTCGCGGGCACAACTGCTTGACTCAGCTTGCGTCTTGTCAGAGTATTTTAAATGGTGTACAAAGGCATGCTGCCGTACAATTACTATTGGTATTCATGCTGTGGAATCCGGGCAGTAGTAAGATAGGTATTCACTATTAATAAATTCATAAATGAATTTGCAAAGTTAAATTCCAATTTATCTGGTACAAAGCCAATCTAAAATGGGTCAATCCTGGTTGTAAGTGTAGCAGACCTGGGTACAGTCAATGTGACCTCATCACTTGAAAAAAGACCGCGCTTCGCCACCCAGGCATCACCAAAGTCTAATACTAAGCATTGTGCAAATTCAAATTGAAGAGGTACAGTGGGGTTAAAAGACTCTGATGAGAAGAAACTTTTATTCAGTAAATTACATACATACTTATTAGTACGTAGCCACACCGGATCCACTAGATTTTTACCCTGTGAAGGTTTTTTGGAAATGTCAATGAGTGATAAAGCCCCTTTAACTGAGCTTGTTCTTCAATCATCTGAGCATACCATCAAACCACAAACCCCCGCCGCACAGAATGCCGCTAATATACCATAGCCAATTTGATTTATTCCAAGATTCTTGTGACACATCAAAAGATCTTTGATGGCCTCATTTTTTTTGAGTTTGTGAGTTTGCCTTTGATGCCATTAACTTCAACCTTTGTATGTGCACGTACCATGTTGTACGCAATCATCAAATGGATAACTGTATCCATTAGATCCTCCAGGTTCTTGTACGGCTTTGTGGATATCTCATTGTCAGCCCCGCCACCTTCAATGCTGAGTTGGGTTGCACATTGCTTCAATTCACTCAAGCAGGAGGCAAGGTATTCAACTGCTCCCCATTTGAGTCCAAGTGTTGGTGCAACACATGGTTTGGGTGCAATCACATTGTATGAGACTAAACTAATGGATTCAAACATAACATTTGCCCAAAGATGTTCAACTGGATTGGAGGGGTAAAAAAGGCTCTGAACCTTTTTGAAGAAGGAGTGTTCAGATTTCAGGAGATTATCTCAAGGTTTAGCTGATTCCTTCATCAATTTGAGATTCCAAATGTTGTGATCAAAAAACGCTTCTGTTCCTGTTGGCTTAAAAAAATGTAACCCTGTATATTGCAATTTATATCACCAGTCAACAGCCAATAATCATGCATCATGCACAAAGACAAAACTCACCTGCCATCTCAAGGTCCTCCAGCCAGGCCAACATCTTAAGCTCTTGGTTACTGATCATCTTGATACCAACAGGCAGGAATGTATGAGCATCCTTTGTTGGTAAATTGTTGCATTGATTTTTGTAAATACTATTGATATTATCAAGCCCCCTTTTCCATGATTGTTGAGTAATATTGGAATGATAATTCAAAATTCCTGCAAACTCTTCCATGCGGGATAAAAATATTCCTTGAAAATTAGCAGAGGATGACACTTTGGGCTCAGGGTCAGGAATTATATCAGTCATATCCCGTCACATTGTATCATGTTGAATTGTCTCCCTTTCTTGAAAGGCTTCAATATTCCAAGGAGAGGCAGGAGGGGTTTCATCATGGATTGTTTCATTGAGTATCAGGGGGCTTTCAGTATGTGCAGCTTCATCATGGATTGTTTCATTGAGTATGGGGGGGTTCAGTATGCGGAGGTTCATTATCAATATGGTCCACTTCAACATTGATCATTTAATCACCTTGATCCCGAGAATCCTTTGCAGCTTCAAAGGTACGGCGTTTTTTGTTTGTTTTTTTGGTTGCATGTATATTTGGTCTTTTTCCTAATCCTTTGCCTGGAAATCCAATTACAACTTGAGATCCTTCAGGTAGAGATTCTCCCACCTCCACACCTGCCCATATATTGTAAGCAGCTATTTTTATCCATTTTGTTTTGAATTGATAATGGACTTACGGTTAAAATCAATTTTGAGGAGGCTCATGGCTTGAGCAATCTTTTGACGCACATAATCAGGAATTTGACTATCATTTTTAATTTTTTCAAGCCTTGGGATAGTTTGAGCAATTTTGGAGACAAATTGTTCCTTGTATAAAATTTCCACCTCCCCACTGAAAATTACATCATATTCTGTCAGTGCACAAGTTTCAACAGTCTTTTCCTTCTCATAGCTTTTAAAATTGGGTTTCTGAGAGCTTGAAGGCTGACCTGAAATAAAGGCTATGACACAATATCAGGTTTTGAGAGATTTGAAATATTCAAGATGGATGCTGTAAGGTTTGTCTATGAAACTCTTGATAATAGTAGCAATATCAAGAGTACTATGACTGTACTCAGTAGAAATATATAATATAACAAAATATTATAACCACAAATTTAAATATATTTATTAAAAATAATTATATAAAAAAATAAATTGGACTATTATTATAAAAATATAATAATAATAAAAAATATGATAATTCTAATAAATTATAATTATTCTATTATTGTTATAGTCACTGACAGTTATAACAATAGGAAGTGTAAAGCTCTTAATGAGACAATTACATGTGGAAAATAAGAATATTAACCACTTATAAAGACTGTAAATATTATTTATAAAAGACTTAAAACACACACTGTGCAGAAATAATTCTTATAGAATAAAATTCTATAAAAAAAACTAATACTAGATAAAAAAATATAGAACTTTAGAGAAAACCTACTTATAATATTTATTTAATACAACAAGTCAAACAACAACAGTTATTATATTAAATAATAATTATAAGCTAAAAACATGCCAAAAATCAATGTTTTTAAAGATAAAACAAATTTTCATAATAAAAATTATGATTGAAGAGTTTTTAAGAGGAATTTGTGGATTTTAAAAGATATTTAAGATGATTAATTTTATATAATAAAATATATTATAGGTGATTACAACAATAATATAAATTCTATGATTTCAATTCTTTAATTTTGATTAATAAAGAATAAAATAACTTAAGAATTACTTTAATAATAAGAATTTATATTTAATAAAACTTTACCTGTTTAAATTTCTAATATGATTGGATTGATAATTTATGATGGACAAAAACAGTGATGAAAAGACGGTTTTTATGTCTTCAGAGCAGCTCTCATGATACATGATGGACATAGAGGGCGTGCTCAGGTCAAAAGTGAAAAACCATTCTTAAAAATAAAGTTCTTAACTTAAGGTAACTTAATTTTAATTCCAATTTAAAGCTAACAGGGTTATTCTTAACTCCATGTAGCTTTAATCCTCATTTCAGCTAATTATCTTAAGTTTTTAATATAAATAAACTTATTTATATGAAATTTCATCACATGAAAAACTTAAAAATAGAGTTTCAAGCAGAAATCTCATAAACTCAATTTTTAATTAATTTTTAAAGAAATTATACATTTCTTTGAGTTTAAATCAAAAGAGTAAATTTCCAGGTTAATTACCCAGGAAATTTATTTATAAAAGATACCTAAAATGTAATTCATATGTAGATGATATTCAATTTTAAGCTGTGTGAAACCTTCAAGCAAATCCATTAAGAATCGGATTTTTAATGAATTTATGAATTTATTGCTAATTTTCCACGTAAAATAGCAATACACACCAAACCTTAAGTTTTGATAAGGTTTTAATGCTTTAAACCTTAAAGTTTTAAGTTTTTTTCAGCTTTTGAAACTTGATCAAGCTTTGACAGTTCTTAAAACCTTGATTTCAAGCTTGCATATTGGGATTTATTGTCTGGCAGCTTGAAATTCCTATCCAATTTGGGATAAAACCAGTTTAAACCTTAAGGTTGGATCAAAGTCTAATCTTAAAGTTCAAATAAGGTTGGAAATCCTCCAATACAGGTGGACAACCTTAATTGAATCCTTGCAGATCCAAGAAGTGGGGTACCCCAGCTCTATTTGGTCTTTTTCCTTTGTCCCACCTTTTTGCGTGGATTTTACCCTTTTATTTATTTAAAGCCATACTATGGCCTTAAACCCTTTTAAATTGAGCTCATGCAGGATTTACATTCTGTATGGCAAATCCTTAGCCAATCCAGTAAATATACACCACACCTCAATTTTAACTAAAGTCATGGTAAGTTTGCATAAACCTTATGCAACTTTGAATTTAAGCTTATTTAAGCTTAAATTTAACAATTTTCAAAAAATGTTAAAGAAGTTACATTAGTACTGTGAGATCCTTAAATCTTCAATTAACATAAGAAATAAGTGTTTTTGGGTATAACACCTTATGGATGTAACCTAGGTTATTTTTGGTGTAGAATGCAAAAATGACATAATATTTATAACTTTCAATTAAAAAGTCTGTTGAAGACAATTTTAACTGTGTATAAATTCATTTATGGCCTTATGGTTATGTTATACATACCTCACAGGCTCACAGATGCATACCCACATTCTGGAAGAACTGGTGGATCTTGATTATTGTCATGTGACTGGCTCTCTACTTCAATGCCTAATTCACAACTACTGGCCATATCAGAGATTTCACTTCCACTCTCTGGGGCTGAAGTTGGTCGTTCATTGAATTCAGTTGAATTTCCCAGGGTTTGAGCCATAGCCAATGGTAGTTTATTAATCAAATAGATGGTGACAACTTGATTGATAACTTGTTTGAAAGTTTTTGAATAAAAAGATCCAAATCAAAGAAAAAAGGTGGAAGTAAAATAAGTTTAAAATAATTGATTCTTTTTGAGGTAATATTGGAGAATTTTGGCGAGTTTGAAACAAGTTAAATATCAATTTAAAGCAGTTTAAGAGGTATTGAATATTCTAGAAAAAATACATTTTAGAACCACAAGCTGACCAAAATAAACCTGTGCATCAACACACTTGGAAGCTTCTATTGAAATTGTATTGCATTGGCAAAATATAATCTGTCAGGAAATTGAAGGAGGCAATGTGTTGCAAATTATTTCATCTCATTCAAATGAAATCAATTCCCTGTGAGGCATTGAATAAAGCTTACTAGTGAGAAACCTACTAAAGTCAACTTTTGAACTATTCAATGCTCATGAGGTAAGGACTAAGCAAAGTGTTCCATTTGAATGATATGAAATAACATGGTTTTGTTGGGGAAACAGGAGACACAATTTTTGTCTTAAATAGTCCACTTATCAGGTTTTGATTTGTGAGTTTCATGATTTAAACCCTAACCACAACATTGTGAATATACTGACCAATTTCCCCTTAGGTCCTGTTGGCAGAGAAGGCCACTCAGCATATTTCGGTGATTGCGTTCATCATGTACACCAACAAGCCACCTTAAACTATGGATTTAGTACGGAAGCGTAAGTATAATTGGTGTTGGAAGAATGTCGGGAGGGCACTCCGCAAGCGTAAGGATGGTAAGCTGTGGCGGAGGCATGTTGGGAGGGCACCCCGCAAGCGTAAAGATGGTACGCAGTGTTGGGAGCATGTTGGGAGGGCACTGCACAAGCCTAAGGATAAGTGGTGTTGGGAGCATGTCGGGAGGGCACTCTTCAAGCGTAAGGATGGTAAGCTGTGTTGGAGGCATGTTGGGAGGGCACTAAACAAGCATAAGGATAAGTGGTGTTGGGAGCATGTCAGGAGGGCACTACACAAGCGTAAGGATAAGTGGTGTTGGGAGCATGTTGGGATGGCACTACACAAGCGTAAGGATAGGTGGCGTCGGGAACATGTTGGGAGGGCACTCCGCGAGTGTATGGATGGTAAGCAGTGTCGGGAGCACGCCGGGAGGGCACTCCGCGAGCGTAAGGATGGTAAGCTGTGTTGGAGGCATGTTGGGAGGGCACTCCACAAGCGTAAGGATGGTAAGCAGTGTCGGGAGCATGCTGCGAGGGCATTCTGAAAGCGTAACAATGTTAAGCTGTGTTGGAGGTATGTCGGGAGGGCACTACACAAGCGTAAGGATGGTCAGGGCGGGGGTGTGAAAGTGTAAGGAGTGGTGAGGATGGAGATGGGGGGGCAGTGTTGGAGTCTCATCTGGAGGGCGGTGCAGGCGTGTAAGCATGCTAAGCGTTGGGGAGGTGGAAGCCAATGAGGTGAAATTACCCAAACATTGCAAATAGTGTTGAAATGGGTTTGGGCTTTGAGTGACATTCTCATGTGACACCTGTGACAATTGACATGACGTGACCACTAAATCCAGTGACTATAAAGTGACACTAACGCAACTGAAGCAAGATTTTATACTGACCGCGGTGCGACGTGAAGTCAATCCCAAAAATTGACGCAAAATTTGCCCTGGTGTTTGGTCATTTTTGGGAAGGTTGACATTGGGGGCCAAAACTGGCTCAGGTGTGCCCACTTGTGGTTTGGGACCCACCTGACCTTTAAAGCTGGTGGTTGGCCCCCTTGTCCCCTTTTGGCTTCATTTCATTTAGGCCAAAAGGGGTCTAAGGGTCCCATGGACCATGGGCCGTGGATTATGGCCCACAGCCAATAGAGGCCATAGGAGTCTTAAATGGCCCAAAAAGGCCATTTAGGCCCTAGACCCCATAATAAAAGGGGTGGGGCCCAGGGCCCTGGTGATGGCTAGAGGGGCCAGAAGCCCCTGGAAGTCCAGATGGACCTTCCAGGCCCAAAACAAAGGTATTAGCCTGGGGATTGGTGAGGTGGAGAACTGGGCAAAAAAGGCTAATGGTGCACAATATGGCCTGAGGCAATAAGTGGCCAGTAAAAAGTGGTATTGCCCAAAGGCCATAAAAAGCCAAAATGGTCCAATTGGCCATAAGACTAGTGACATCACCAATTGGCCATAAAATGAGGTCATGATATATTTGCCACAAACACCCATTGGGGGGTGATTACACATGGATGTGACACAAAGTTGACAGTGATGAAAGATGCTTCAATTCACGCTTGGGGCGGTTCCAGGGTAACAATGATCCTAAAATTAAAAAAAAATGATTTGAGGTTTTCTTCAAAATAAAAGGTAAAAGAGCTTCAAAAAGGGTGGTTGGAATATTTTTTATATTGTTTTAAACAGTTTTGAAGCTCATTTATAAAGGAAAAATATTCCAACACAAAGAGGAAAGTGCAGCAAATAAGACATTCTTGTATAGCCACCAATTTTCTTACTCAACAAGTAAAATTTCCTCTAATCAGTCGTGAAAAACACACTGACAACCGAAAATATAATTTCGAATCATTGAACCCTGGTTTAGACCAAAGACAGCTAATTTTAGCTAATTTTAGCTATTTTTAGCCATTTTAGTCCTTTAAATCAGCCATTGCTATAGTAATACTTGTTTTCAAACCTTCAAAACACGTCAGGATGTGTTTGAAATGCCTCAAAGCCAATCAAAGCTTTTTCACTAAGATGGTTTGAACTTAAGGGTAGTTTTACCCTCTTGAAAACAGTTAAAACTGCTCTGGTTGGTATCAAACCCTCATCATCAATGGAGTCACAGACCCTGTGACTCAATTCCAGGCCAAAAGTGATGAACCTTTGCATGAATTTGGAGATTCCAAACCTTTCATAAAGTAATTCAGGGGATTAGGGTACCGTTGGAGAAAAGATTCCTTTTCCCACTCAGAATTAATCTTTCCAATTTATTTTCTCTTTAATTCCTCATCATGTATTACACTAAAATTCTGCATATCTAATTCAATTGAAACTTTACAGCACACAACTGTGATCATTTATTGCACATATGTAAATCCAATTTCACTTTTCAAATACGCACACACACATTTTGAAAGCTTAATCTAAAATACTTTCATTCCCCATAAATTACAAACTACACACAAAACCTCAGTTTTAACAAAAGAATTGAAGGTTAAAACCACATTTGATGTTAATCAAGTTGAGCTTTTGAGGATTTTCACTGACAGTGACCACACCTGCTTTTTATGAGGAGCTCAATGGTTGAATAATTTTCATAAAATTATTCATTGGAAAAAAAGTTATAATAATTTTTCTTATTTTTTTCCCAAAAATATTTTGATATATATATTTTTGGTGAAAATTTATTTTTACTTACTTTTTTCAAGGAAAAGTATATTCAAAACCTGTTGGATTTTGATGTAATTTCAATTTTGAATTATAATAAAAATCTGAATTTCTTTTATAATAATTTTTTTTGTATTCATATACAATCATAACTTAATTTTGTTATTTGCGGTCTTTTGGGTATAATATGAAAATACCTCTAAGGCTCACATTCTGTACCCCTAAAAAAGAATATTAATTTATAATATTGTAATATCTAGTTTTTCTGAATATTCTGAGAATTTTGGTAGCTTTAGGTATGTCTTTTTATGCCAACAATTGATCTTCACAGGTTGGGTCAATGTACCTGACAGGCATTCCCTTACTTTATTAGTTTTAAATTTAATCTCTTTGAGAATTTTACTAATTTTCTGGGATATTAGATGATTCAACAGCACGTATATTCTGGGGAGTTTTATTCCTTAAGGCGAAGCTTCAAAATCACCAGAATTTCATAGTTTTATCAAGCTTACTGGAAATTTAGGGCACTTACTACTAAGAGCATCAGATAATCCTAGTTAAACAGAACTTTCCCCAAGAAAGCATTTGATAAAAAAATGTCCTGAAAAGGTGTCTTTAGGATTTTTCATCCTTTGATGGTATTGAAGTCACTTGTGGATAAAAGTGGCAATTCTTCTACCTTGAACTCCAGAGTAGCATGTGGCTTATCCCATTTTCTTTGGAATATGAAAATTAGTCCTCCACACATCTTACTCCATGCTTGCTAGTTCTTTTTATAAATTGTTTCAAGCTAGAAGTTGTGCAATCAATTTCAACTAAATCCTTCCTAAAATAATCTTGGGGTAGTTTGGGATTCCATCCTTTCTCTAACATAGCAAGAGGCTGATTGGTACTGGAATGAACAGATTTTTTATATTTCAGTTCCAGTGAATATAAAAGGGTACACCAATCATGGGTGAATCCATAAAAATATTTGAGCTCGAGGCCATATGCACAAATTAGTCTGACCATGTCTTCCAAAGTTTTGATAATTCTTTCAGATAGGCCATATTTTTGCGGGTGGTAAGCAGTAGAGAATAATAACTTGGTCCCGAATGGTTGGTGATGGTTTTTCCATAGTGCTGAGGTAAATTCAGGATGTTTGTGAAAAATCCAGTACATGATACTAATCTATTCCATATCAGAAGACCGCTATCCATGGCTGTATCATATTTTCAACATGGTAAAAAGATTGGAGTCTTACTAAGCCTGTAAAAAATCACTTTGAAGGAATTATAGCTTCTACCACCTCCTGGTGGTAGGCCAGTTAACCAATCCATATGGAAAATCTCGCAAGGTCTACTGGGCTCTTGGATTTTGATCATATTTCCAAGGCTTTTTCCAATGGACATATTTGCGTTTTGACATATGTAACAGGTTTTGCAACATTCTTCAACATCCTTTTTCTACATTTTCCACAAACTTCATGTCTTCATTTTCTCCCTTGTTCTTTCCTCAGATAGGTGTCCTGAGAAGAAGCTGTCATGGCATGTTTACAATACAAGATTGATTAAAAATATTTCCACACATTATATCATCCACTTGTGTTTAGTCCTATGGTATATTATTCCATCAAGTAAGTGAAATATTCCTTCATCATATGACTTTGTTCATCTTTAATCCAAGGAATGTATCAAGGAGTTAATTTTAGAATTGTTGGCAAGTAATTTTGATAGGATGCCACAATTCCTATCCTGAGTATAGCTTCTCTTTACTTCCTCAAAAGGTAGTGTAAGCCTTAGAGGTATTTTCATATACCCAAAAGACCACAAACAAAAAATTAATATACAAAAATATATAAAATAAATTTATTTATATTGTTAAAATGAAAATAAAAATATAGATATGAATTTATATACAAAATCAAAAACTTAATTATAATTTAAAAATAAAAATACATTAAATTTGACAATTGTAAAAACCCATTTTCACTTGAAAAATTAAGTAAAAATGAATTTTCAACAAAATTACCCATAATAAAATAATAATGGAAAAAATTTAAATATAATTTATCATAAATTTTATTCAACAAATAAACAAATCAAATTTATTTCACCATTGGATTGATTATAAAAAATTAGGTGGGGTCAGTCACCTCTAAGTGAAATTTTTGTGAATCAACTTTAAATAAGCTTAGATTAATCTTATTGTATTTTCTGTATAAAAGTTGAAAATCCTCAAGACCTTAATTCAATTAACATCACATGTAGTTTTTATCATCAACTTTTGTGTTAAAATTGAGGTTTTGTGTATATTTTAGAAGTTATGAGGAATTGAAGTATTTTCAATTGAATTCAATTGACTTGTCAAAATGTGCGCGTGTATTACATAAGTGAACTTACATTTACATATGAGGTGTCAATTATTACAGTAGTTTACTGTAAAACTCAATTGAATCACATATGTAAATTGTAAGTATAATACATGATGAGGAATCAAAGGAAAAAATAATTTGGAAAGATTAAATTTCGGGGGGAAAAGACACTCTGGCTCTAAGGGGGAGCCAGACCCCCAAAATCCTTACTGACAGGCATGAGATTTCAAAATCCAGGAAAAAGTTCATCACTTTTGGGCCAGAATTGAGTCACAGGGTCTGTGACTCAATTGATGCTGAGGTTTTAATACCAACCAGGGTAGGTTTAACTGTTTCCCAGAGGGTAAAACTACCCTTAAGATAAGAAAATCTTAGTAAAAACAGCTTTAATTGCTTTCTAAGTCTCTAACACTCATTCTGACGTGTTTTGCAGGCTCTAGGCCAGGCATTACTATAGTAATAACTGATTTAAGCTTCTAAAATGGATGAAAACAGCCCTTTTTTGGTCTAAACCAGGGTTCAATGATTCCATAATTGGCTTTTCTGTTGTGAAAGTGTTCTCCACGACTAAAAAGAGTAAATTTCACTTCTTGAGTCAGAAAATTGACTGCTATAAAAGAATGTCTTCTTTGCCCCACTTTTCTCTTCATGTTAGAACCTTTTCCTTTTATAATTAGTTTAAACACTGTTAAACCAATCAGTAAAATGATTCCAACCCCCCTTTTCATATCTTTATAGACCTTTTAACCACGTGAAAAAATCATTATAATCATTTTTTGTAACTTTTATAATCATTTTTACCCCTGAACCACCCCAAAATTTAATTAAAGCATCTTTCATCACTGTTAACTTTGTCACTTTGTTTCCAAATTCACTCTGGTCATGTTTGGGCATTTTTTCTCTTTAAATATGTTTTCAAAAGAATTTTTTCTCTAATTAAATTATTTCAGTTCTTTGCCAAATTAATTCAAATTTCAATTTCTCTTCAACAAATTTCTTTTGTAGCCTTAAATATCTCTTGTTTAGTATTTTTGGCTAAATCTTTATTGTTGGTAAAGCAATAAATTTTTAATATATTAATTTTTTATACTAACAAAGTCAAAAACAATAAAATTTGTGTGTTTTCTCTTAAAAAATACTATTTCTTACTATTTCCAAATAATTTTATGTTATACAAATTTTGAGGACAGGAAAAGTACTAGATATTCTATCAAACTTTCATATCCACAATGTCTTTTTTCACATTATACGTGAGTCTTATATTTTTATTTCTTTTTTGGAATACATTTTTTTACTTAATTAATTGGCTTTTTAATTAACTTTACTGTCTGACAACATGGTAAGACAAGAAAATATTGAAACAGCCTCCACAGTTACTACCATTGTTCCTGAAAGCACTGGTATTTCTCACCATAATAGCACCATTATTATAGCTCAGAATAACCAACAAAAGCTAATTTCTTCTGAATTGATCAACTTGGATATCAGTCATACTTGTCAGAAAGCAGAAAAATTTGTAAAATAGTAAGTTTTTGACGTAAAATTCCTATTTTAAACCGTTTTAATCATAAAAAATGCCTTCAGCCAGATCAGGAGCAAGCTATAAGCCCCCAAGTAGCGCCCAAAAAGGTCATAGACGTGATTATGGAAGAAGGCAATCAGATACGGAAGGACAAGGGTCAGTAAAAGACTTCCACAACAATAAATTGTCCAATTCTGAAGCTGATGACACTATTTCACCATCAAAAAGAGCTGACACTACCACAAGAAGCCTCAGTGGACATTTACAAAGCCAGTCAGAAGGCTTACAACAATTCACTTCAGCACAAAGAGTACCAGATCCTTGAAGATCTTGGGAAAAACTGCATGAACTCATACCTGACTGTAAGAAAATTCCTGGGTCATCCCAACACTTGCAAGTTACTCAATGCATGGCATCCATTGATGGAAATGAAGAACATGATTATTTTCACAGCATAATTGAGGAAAAACAACCATCCACCACCAAAGAAAGTTCCAAGACCAGCCCCAGTGGCTAGCAGCTGTCAACCTGTGACTCAAAACCAGAGCACAAGCATGACAGCCAAAATACCATAAACCAATGGTACAGCCACGATACCACAAAAGCATAGCGCTGAGCCAAATTAGCTCAAAAGGTATCAAAGGAAAGGGGCAACTCACCCCTTTCCAAATATACAAGTCCCAACATCATAGGACAAATGATAAAGTTATTCCTGCTCAAAGATGTTGCTGAGCATAAACCTTAATTTTCACCTCTCATCTGAAATACAGAGTAAGAGGCTTAACTTCATCAAATGGGTATCCAAAATGAGGCTCTAGGTCAGGGCTATCCAATGGTACCAGCAAAACTGAGCTAGCACCAGTATTACTGAAGTTATGACCAAATTCAGGCCAAATAAGGGTGAAGAAAACATTCACCTCTCATCTAACTTCTACTGTTTTAGTGTGAGATACCTGAAGTGAAATATTTTTAAAGGGAACAATCAGGGCTATCTGATGGTGTCATCCATTTTCTCATATCTCAACCAGAACCAAAGTTATGGGGCAAACAAGCCCAATACACCTTTTTCCTAAAACATGCATATGTACAATATATCTTGTAAATGGAATAACTTTGCCATATTTAATGATAGCCAAATCAAATAAGGTACCATTGTGTAGAACACATACATGACTACACACCGGTTCAGTTTTCATGTTGATATCTCAAAAACTGACAATTTTATAGCTGTTCTAAGGTCAAAATCCCACACTTTGACCAATACAGCCTTACCTTGGGATAATATCCCATAACTATGATTATGAGGTGTCAAACAGACAAAGAAGCATGTTTATACTTCAATACCACATACTTCAGTCAATACTGGGGTCCAATACAGTTTCTGTACAGCATTCTATGTGTCATACATGTCAGAAGAAGGCTATGTGGTCCCCAGATGAAAGCTTTCACACTGTATTAGTGAAAACTGCCCAGATGTGGTTTCAAAACCACACCTGAGCCCAATACAGGCTATACAGGCCTTTTGCAAACCACAAGGCTATCTCAGAGAGTGAAAAAACCTTCACTTCCTCTAAGTGGAAAGGTCTAGTAGCCTTTCCACCCCATTTCAGGATAAAAGGAGGGCTTTTCACAGTCAAAAAAGCTTTCCACATCCTTCTCTTAAATTCCTACGTAGTAAAACTGTCAAAAACAGTTATACTCTTGGAAAAAAACCAGGTATAATTATAATCTTAATTATTGTAGTCTTTTTTATTGTCATCCAACAGGTAAAGCTGCACCCAGGGCTTTCAACAGCACTCACCACCACTATTTTATAATAGTAAAGCCTCTTAGATTTTATTATTAAATCCTTATTCTCTATCAATAATTTTATTTTAAATCTTTTATCATGTTTCACAGTCACATTAAAAGTTGTAAACAGCCTAATCACTACCTCTACATAGACTCAACCTGACATTTTGGGGGCCTGGATGTGTTTTAACCTTTTTTGGAATTTAATAGTAAGTTTTTTCACTTATTTTCTCTATTTGTGACATTTTGTTTTATGTTTTTAGGCATATTTTTTCTTAAAAATGCATATATATCACATACTTTCCTGGATTAATTGGTGTACACACCATTTTATACTCATATTATAAGAGTTCCTGTCCCGTGGCTAATAACCACAGGACCTTCTTTTTTGGCGTGTTTTACATATAAAAACACTTTATCCACTAATACAGTCTTGTTTTTAATTAAATAAAGACACCTTTTACTGTAAAAAAACAGTTTAGGTGTGGTTGGGCATATTGGTAATTCAATTGCCTTCTTATACACCACTTTTACCACATTATACTTGCTAATTACAAGGAATCTGTAAGATATTAGTATACAAACAGTGTACCAAATATCTGTAAACTGTATTTCTGACTTGAAGCTGTTAATTAAATTACAATTTCATTATACAATGGCATAATGTAGTAATACAAAAGCCCAGAGGCCATTCTCAGACATGCAAACAGCATTTTAAGAAGTTTTAACTGAAATTAAGACCTCTTTTCCGGTTTGATTCAGTGGAAGATAACTTCATACCACTTGAGACCCAGTCGCAGGCCAACATACCAGTGACACCCTAAGAGCCAGAGGGTAGCAAAGGGAGAGGAAAGAGGCACAGTGAAAGCCTTATCACAAGAAAAAAGTGGACACCTATTGCCAGCCAGAAGAGAAGAAAACCGCGAAATTCTGTGTCAATACAAGGTAAACCAACCTTAACAGCTTGTACAGGGAAGAGTACTATAATTAATCCAGCTTTAACCTCTAAAGGTAAATTGCCCAAATCAGCAGACAACAAATTTGTACAAGACAAAGTCAAAGGTAAACTCCCTAAGAAAATAAAGATTTTGACTGCTTGCAAACACTGACATGTCACCTGTGTACCTCAGAGACCTTGGATTCCAAAGGAAGCAGCCAGAGGAAAGAGAAGGATTGTCCAGAATCATAAGACCTGGAGGAGGACACCTTGGACACAGTGGTGGATGGCAAAAAAATGAGGGAGATAATATCAACCTTTCCATTCACACTCATTTTCAACAGGAACCTCAAACACCAGGACTGGAAAGACATGGATCAAGTTCTTCAGCTCCACCAACTCCTCAAAGATTTATTTCAATGGAGCATGGACAACAAGAGGTTCAACCTGGCATCTTGCTGGGCAGAACTTGGAGAAAGTTGCCAAAATATGTGTCTCAAAGAGATAGACCTCAAGGACCTTATGGTAATCACCAATGGTTGTAATCCTACCAGGAAGTTCAGACTGCTGGAGGAAAGGGAAACCAGCATAAGGGAAAATCAAGCCACTATCCAAGATATAGAAGAACAGCTGACACAGACAGGGAGTACTCAGATCCCTTAAGGCTCACAAGGAGCAGGCCAAATAAGCTCTCCAGTGGCTTCACACTATTCAGAAACCACCAGATTGGTGGCCAAGAGTCAACATACTTCACAATTCCAGGAATTTTCCAGGAAAATACAAGGAAACAAGGATAAAAACAGGACCTCCTTCAAACAGAGGAAGAGAGAGTCAGACCCCATGATCCAGAGGCTGTTGGTTTTGGTGAAAGAAGTGCAGAAGAACCAGAAGTAGTTGTAAATAGCTCTAGAATCAGTAGTCCCATTAATATAAATATTACCCCTACCCAGATTTAACATAATTTTGTCACACCTGAGTGTAACTTAAACAGTGATGCACTGTGGTTACAAATGTCCCAATATGCTGAGCAAACTCAAAAGCAGCTTGTAGAGCTCAAAGCAAGCCATGGGAGGATGAAAAAAATAACAGCCTCCATGGATAAATTTGTTCAAACTCTTAAAGAACAACATGTTCAATTGAGCAAAGCCTCTGAAGAAACCAACAAAAGACTGAATATAGTCTTTCAAGAACAACACCACAGAAGAAAGGACAGGGATTGTCTGGATCAAGATATAAAAAAATTGTTTAATGTCTACCATAACATAATGCTCCAACCACAAGGCCATGTTAAGTATAATCTATTTCACCCAGATGAGATCAAAACAGATGCCATGCTGGTGAATAAGGCACGATCTCCATCAGAATACCAGGATGGGGATAATATGTCTTATTCTGAGAAGGAAGCTTTGAAAAAGCTTCCTGAGGCCTCAGGCTGGCCCAAATTCTCTGGAACAGGAGAATATGATCATATGGAGCTCATATATTATATTGATGGACTCTCCATTGATGTACCAATCATACCAGATTACTGGATTACTGCTATACTAAATACAGAATTTAAAGGTCATGCTAGTATATGGTACACAGAAATGAAATCAATTCATGGAAGAAGAAACTGGCCATGGTGGAAGCGTCAAATAATCCAGAAGGACAGTAATGGTACCTGGATATGGCAAAAGACAATATCATTTGAAAATGACAAATACTCTGTGGACAAAGATCCATATGAGTGGTGTCTTAGACAATATAAAAGACTTAAAGCCATTGATCCTCAGATGAACATCCAAATGATGAATCACAAACTCCTGACACAACTACCAGCAGAACTAGAGCAGGCAGTAAGATGCAGATGAAACCAAAATTGAACTCTGGATTACATTGCTAATACCTTACAAGACATAAGGAAAAGAACTAATATAGGGAAATTCAGCCTATATAGGAGCAGTGGTTTCAAAGAAAAACAACCTTTCAGGGTAGAGTTTAAAGACAAACCCAAACGGAGAGTTGCAGAAGTGGCAAAGAATAATGATTCTTGTCAGAATTGTGGTAAAATAGACCACTATGCCAACAAATGTCCAAGAGCAAAGAAAAAAGTCTATGCCATTGAGAAAGTCCCAGAGGAGGGATCCCCAAAACAGGATTCTGACCCAGACTCCATGTGTGATGCCATCAGAGAACCATCTGATGATTACTGTCAGCCTGTGACTCGAAACCAGAGCACAAGCATGACAGCCAAAATACCATACATCAATGGTATAGCCAAGATACCACCAAAACATCAAACTGAGCCAAATTAGCTCAAAAGGTATCAAAGGAAAGAGGAAACTCACATCTTTCTGAAATTGTAAGTCCCATCATCATGGGACAAGGAATAACAAAGTTATTCATGCTCAAAGTTATTGCTGAGCATAAACCTTAATTTTCACCTCTCATATGAAATACAGAGTAAGAGGCTTAACCCCATCAAATGGGTATGCAAAATGAAGCTATAATTCAGGACTATCCAATGGTACCAGCCAAACTGAGCTAGCACCGGTATTACAGAAGGTATGGTCAAATTCAGGCCAAATAAGGGTGAACAAAACATTCACCTCCCATATAACTTCTACAGTTTTAGTGTGAGATACCTAAAGTGGGGTCTTTTTGGAAAGAGCATAATCAGGGCTATCTGATGGTGTCATCCATTTCCTCATATCTCAACTAGAACAAAAGTTATGGGGCAAACAAGTACAATACAGCTTTTTCCCAAAACACCCATATGTACAAAAAAATGGTAAATGGGATAACTTTGCCATATTTAATGATAACTATATCAAATAAAGTACCATTGTGTAGAACACATACAGCGCAACAAACTGGTTTATTTCTGAGGTTGATATCTCAAGAACTGATAAAGTTATAATTGTTTTAAGGTCAAAATCCCACATTTTGACCAATACAGCCTTCCCATGGGATAATATCCCATAACCATGATTATGAGGTGTCAAACAGACAAAGAAGCATGCTTATACTTCAATACCTCATACATCAGTCAATACTGGGGTCCCATACAGTTTCTGTACAGCATTCTACACGTCATACACGTCAGAAGAAGGCTATGTGGTTCCCAGATGAAATTTTTCACCCTGTATTGGTGAAGGCTGCCCAGATGGGGTTTCAAAGCCACATCTGATCCCAATACAGGCTATACAGGCCTTTTGCAAACAACAAGCCTGTTTCAGAGGGTGAAAAATCTTCACTTCCTCTACATGGAAAGGTCTAGTAGCCTTTTCACCCCACTTCAGGATAAAAGGAGGGCTTTTCACAGCCAGAAAAGCTTTCCACATGCTGCTCTTAAATTCCTATGTAGTAAAACTGTCAAAAACAGTTATACTATTGGAACATAATCAGGTATAATTATAATCTTAATTATTTTAGTCTTTGTTATTGTCATCCAACAGGTAAATCTGCACCCAGGGCTTTCAACAGCGTTCACCACTACTAGTTTATAATAGTAAAGCCCTTTAAATTTTATTATAAAACATTTATTCTCTATCAATATGTTTATTTTCAATCTTTTATCATATGTCACAGTCATAGTTAAAGTTGTAAATAGCCTAATTCCTACTTCTACATAGACTCAACCTGACAGCAGCAGCAATTACAACGTGACCAAGCGGCCACAAGCTCAAAAGAAGGGAAAAGGAAAGGCACCAGCCCCAAAGCCTTACAGCCAGGGCTACAGGATGCCATGGAAAATGTATTTCAGATGGCCAGAACCATGATGGAATTACAGAAGAAGGAGGAAGCCGGAGTAAGATTGCAGAAATGATTCCTGACATATTTGATTTCATCCCAGAGCTGTATGAAGCTATAAATGACCTGAAAAAACATCTTTCTGATAAAGATGAAACCATTTGTAAAAACATTAAAACAAACAATTTGAGTCTGTGCAAAATTGATGAAACACTTATGTTTTTTCAAAAGGTTTTAAGAGCAATTAAAACTTCAAATAATGATAATTCTTTTGGAAATAAAGTAAATGAACAATCTGCCATTATTAAAGAGTTAACACAAAAATATTCTAAATTCAATATTGATGACATAATTGAAACAAGAATTAAACAAGCCATAAATATTATCAAGACAGATAACCAGAACGTCCTTGATGACATTTCAAATTCATTTGCTGAAGTAAAGACATATGCCATTGCCTTTAAAAAGTTTTTTGATTCTTCATAAGAAGAAGTATCAAAATTATCAGAGAAATTGAATCAAGTCACTGCTGATAATATAAGACAGACAGAGTTATGGCAAGAACTGACACATAAGGAAGACATGTATAGAATTGAAGTAATAAATTTAATACAAGCCTTCCAACATGAATACAGGAATTCACAAGTGTGTAGCAACAGTAAAATGTATGATATTGAACAAATACTGAGCACCTTACCAAGAATGTTTACACCTCTGAATCAAAATGAGGGCACAAGCATTCCAAATCCAAAAGTATCGGATCCTGATAATTCACAGTTCAAAAATGAATTATCCACTTCTTTTCATAACTTGGAACCATCAATGGGCCAAGCACTTTTGAAAGAAGTACCAAAACTTAAAGAATGGCCTCACTTCAGTGGTGAAGGAGAATATGACCAAATAGAATTCATCAGAGTAATTGACATGATTAAAGAATATTTTTAATTACCAGACAGATTGGTAACAGCAAGATTCAACACCTTGTTTACCAGATCAGCACACAGATGGTATATCAAATTAAGACAAGCACATGGACACAAAAGTTGGACTTGGTGGAAAACCCAGATTATCAACAAATGGGCCAATGATGCTTGGAGATTTGAAGTGGAGACAGCCTTTGAATCTGCCAAATTTAATGCTGATAAAGACAAAACTTCACCATGGTTTTGCAAACAAAAAAACAGACTAACAGCATTATACCCTGACATGTCAGAATTTATGATCAACAGAAAGATTCTGAGACAATGTGGAGGTGAATTGGAGCATACTTTCAAAAGCAGGACTACTGAAAAATCTTGAGCAGAGGATATTATAAATATATTAGAAGAAGTAACAACCAGAAACAAAATTGGTTTTAGTAGGGTGAATCTCAAAACAAGGCTTCAAACACCTTCAAAAGATTCTGTGGACAAAAAGGCCAAAGAAAATTTTAATCATAAGTATAAATATGCAGATACAGTCAGAAAGATCCATATTTTCCAAAGCAGCACCCATCTAGCCAATACATGTCCAAAAAGGGGGAAATCAATGAAATTGACATTGAAAAGGAACCTGATGTTGAAAAAGAAGACATAATTGAAGACAATTCAGATGATAAGTAATCCACAATGGAATCATATTCCCACTTGCCACAATTGAGCAATGGTCAACTTGATTTATCAAAAGTTCAAGATGCACAACTTATGAAAACAAAACCAAACAGGGGGAAAGGTTATACAGCTGGTAACTCCTGTATAAAAGAAGTGGTGATTGACAATAAGCCCACTAAACATTTTCTTGACCCAGGAGCCTTCTGCTCTTGTGTTGGTAAATCGTTTCTTAAAACTTGTGTACCAAATTTTGAAGACCAATTGTTACCAATTGATGGTAGAAAACCCAATGGTGCAAGTAATACAATGAAAGCATTAGAAAGTTTTGAGACCAATGTCATATTACCACACATTAATGGGAATTTAAGAATCACAGTGGAATTTGTTGTTATGGAAAACTGCTCTAGTACCCATTTCATATTGGGAAATGTCTATTTAATCATGTATGCAATAGATTTGCATAACAACAAAGACAGATAATTTTCTATTGAAAACAATAAGCATCAGGAATTTGCCTTTTTACCATTTAAAAGACAAATTACAGTAAATAAAGTATCACCACTCAACTTACAATTGCAAAAATTCAAATATGAACAGTTCAGGGAGGCTGAAATAAGCCTCCATCTGACTGATAAACAAAAAAATGAACTTTCTTCCCTTTTGTATGACCACAAAGGAGAATTTGCTTCAGAAAAAGAACCTCTAGGAGCAATTATTGGTCATGAAGTTGACATAATTCTTAATATTGAAAGACCTTATCCACCACTCCTAAGGAGACCTGCATACCAAGCAATTCCCAAGTCAAGAGAAGCTCTGGAAACTCATATCAAAGAACTTCTAGACCTTGGTGTAATGAGAAACGTCTGACACAATTAAGGGGTAGAAATAACTACACCAGTTATAGTGGCATGGAATAATAGAAAATCTAGAATGGCTGGAGACTTTAGAGCTCTTAACACTTACACTGTTGTAGATAGGTACCCAATACCAAAAATCCAAATTTCCACTATGGATGCATTTAAAGGATTCCATCAAAATGTGGTGACACCAAGAGCGGAAAATATTTGAGAATTATTGATCATTGTGGAGTGTACAAATATTGAAGAATTCCCTTTGGTATCAAAAATGGACCTTCACACTTCCAAAGAATGATTAATAAAATCTTCCCTGGAGAACTTTCAGAGGCATGGTTAATCATTTACATTCATCACATTATTGTCTGCTCAAGGACTTGGGAAGAGCTCATATACAGATACTCCAGAGTTTTGACAAAAATTCAATCAGTGAACAGGAAAATCTCTTTGAAGAAATTTCATTTTGGATTTAAAGAACTTAATGCAATTGGACATGTTGTATCTGGTTTGTCCCTTGGAATTGAAAAAAGCAACGTTTCAGCAGTATTGCTAAAACACATGCCTCACAACAAAAAGGAAATTCATTCATTTTTAGGTTGTGCAGGATATTACAGGCAACACATTCAAGATTTTGCATCCATAGCAAGACCACTTTATAAATTGTGTGACAAAGACACAGTATTTTAATTGACTGTTGACAGTGTCAAAGTTTTTGAGGCTCTAAGAGAAGCCTTGACCACTGCTCCACTCTTACTGATGCCAGACTTTAAATTGCCTTTTAAATTTTATATTGATGCATCAATGGATGGGCTGGGTGCTGCACTTCACCAGTTCCAGATCATAAATGATAAACCTGTGGAAGGACCCATATGTTTCATATCAAGGAAAAAAAACCAACTGAAGCCAGATATGGAGCAAGGCAAATGGAATGTTTATGCCTTGTCTGGACCTTGGAAAAATTGAACTATTTCTAAGAGGGATTTGTTTTTGAAGTGATAACAGATTGTACAGCTGTCAAATCACTTTTAAACATGAAAACACCCAATAGAAATATGCTCAGATGGCAAAAAGCCATACAGGAATACAGGGGCAATATGACTATTGTTCATAAAGATGGGAATGTTCACAAAAATGCAGATGGACTAAGCAGATGGCCATTACCAAATGATATTGATAATCCTGCTTATGAGCCAGAAGAAGCTTCACCACAGATCCCAATAGAAGGAATAAGTGTTACAGACTTAAATACCAACTTCTTTGAAGAATTAAGAAAACGTTACACTCAAGATAAGAATTGTAGCATCTTATGCCAATTACTTAACAAAGACTGCAAACAAAACTGTCTAATACATTCCTTGGATGAAGTATGGAAGAAATCTTATGATGAAGCAAGATTTCACCTACTGGATGGTATAATATACCACAGAACCAAGCACACATGTGTTATGACAGTTGAGGACAGGTCATTAATCAATCTTTTAATAAAAGAATGCCATGAAATCCCCTTTTCAGGACATCTGTTTGAAGACAGAACAAGGGAAAGTGTGAAGACCTGCATATGGTGGCCAATGTGGCAGAAAGATGTTGCAGAGTATTGCAAAACGTGTGACAGATGTCAAAAGGAAAACAAATCCACTGGCAAGAGACTTGGAAATATGATGTAAAGAAGTTATAATGCTTGCCTGGTGATTGTAGATAGATTCGGTAAAACTCCAATCTTTTTACCATGTCACAAAGATGATCCAGCCATAGATACAGCTCTTCCTATATGGAATAGATTAGTGTCATGGTGTCACAACCACGAAGAATGACCCTCCTCTATTGGTGTTGTGGCAATTCCAACCTGAGATCAAGTTGGGGCCAATTGGCCACACCATATCCTTATGGCCAATTTGACCCCCTCTGGTGCTCTATGAACACTTGGCCATATCACTCTTCCCTGGCCAATTATGGCCCCAGCCATCATTTATGGCCTCAGGCCATAGCCTGCAATCATTGGCCTCCCTGGCCAATTCCCAAAACCTCCCACCCCAGGCCTCTATCTTTGTTTTGGGCCTGGGGGGTCTCTCTGTCTCCTAGGGGGTTCTGGAGGCCCTCCATGGGGAAAATTCTGTTGAAGTAGGGTTATCTGAAGAACTTAGCAATAAGAATCCTAAATTTCCAGTGGGCTTGATAAAGGCATATAAATCTAGTTAAGCTGAAAAATTCCCCTTGAGGAATAAAGTTCCCCAAGTTATGGAAGTAAGAAAATTACCAAAGTTCTCAAAGAAAGAAAGTTGAGAACCATAAAAGTAAGGGAATACCTTGTTAGGTACAGTGACCCAGCTTGTAAAGATGAATTGTTGTCAGAAAAAGACATACCTGAAGTTACTAAACTTCTCAGAAGGTTCAGGAACACTATAAATAACAATATTACAAAGTAATATTCTTTTTTTAGGGGGAGAGAATGTGAGCCTTAAAGGTATCTTCATATACCCAAAAGACCACAAATGATAAATTAAGATACAAATATAAATAGAACAAATTTATTTATATTATGAAAATAAAAATTGAAATAAAAATACAAATTTATATATAAAAATAAAAGTTTAATTATAATTTCAAAATAAAATTACAATAAAATATAAAATTATGAGAATACATTTTTACTTGTAAAAATTAAGTAAAAATGAATTTTTAATAAAAATTATGAAATTGAAATATTTTTGGTAAAAATTTATATGAAATATATTATAGCTTTTTATCCAATAAATAAAAATAAAGAAATTATCATACCATTGGATTCCTCATGAAAATAAAGTGGGGTCACCTCTGGATAAAATTTCTGTAACTCAACTCTAAATAAGCTTAAATTATGTTTTTAGTATTTTTTGTACAAAATTATGAGACTCCTCAGAAACTTAACTTAATTCACACCACATGTGGTTTAAACCATCAATTTTTGTGTGAAAATTGAGGGGTTGTGTTTAGTTTAGAAGTTATGAGGAATTAAAGTATTTTCAATTGAAATGTCAAAATGTGCGTGCGTACTACATAAGTGAACTTCAATTTACATATGAGGTAGAAATTATTACAGATGTGTAATTAAAAACTCAATTGAATTAAATATGTAAATTATAATTGTATTACATGATGAGGAATTAAAGTAAAAAAAAATTGGAAAGATTAATTCTGGAGGGGGAAAGACACTCTAGCTCTAAGGGGGAGCTAGACCCCCAAACTCCTTGCTGATTGGCGTGAGATGTCAAAATCCACGCAAAAGTTCATTAATTTTGGGCTGGAATTGAGTCACAGGTCTGTGAATAAATTGATGATGAGGTTTTGATACCAACCAGGGTAGTTTTAACTGCTGCCAAGAGGGTAAAACTACCCTTAAGTTAAAACAATGATGGTAAAAACGGTTGTAACTGGTTTCTACCCCTTGTAAACACATTGTGATGTGTGTTGAAGGCTCTAGACCAGGTATTGTTATAGAAATGGCTGATTTAAGGGTCTAAAATGGCTAAAAATAGCAAAAAATGGCTGAAACCAGCCCTTTTTTGGTCTAAACCAGGGTTCAATGATGCCATAGTTGGATTTTCTGTTTTAGGACTGTTTTTCACGTCTGACAAGAGTAAAATTTACTTTTTGAGTAAGAAAATTGATGGCTATAAAGGAATGTTTTCTTTGCCCCACTTTTCTCTTCATGTTAGAATCTTTTTCCTTTTATAATTAGTTTAAACACTGTTAAGCCAATCAATAAAAGATTCCAACCACCCTTTTTATAACATTTTGAACCTTTTAAACACGTGAAAAAATCATTATAATCATTTTTTGCAACTCTTATGATCATTTTTACCCCTGAAGCACCCTAAAAGTGAATTAATGCATCTTTCATCACTATTAGCTTTGTCACTTTGTTTCCAAATTCACTCTAGTAACTTTTGGGCCTGTTTTCTCTTTAAATATCTTTTTAAAGACTTTTTTCTTTAATGAATGGCTTGCAGTTCTTTGCTCAATTAATTCCAATTGAAATTGCTCTTGAAGAAATTCCTTTTGTAGCCTTAAATATCTCTTGTAGAGTATTTTTGGATAAATCTTTATTGTTGGTAAAACAACAAATTTTTATTATAATATGTTTTCTTACTTAAAAAGTTAAAAAAAATACAATTGGCGTGTTTTCTCTTTCAAAATACTATTTCTTACTATTTTACAATAATTTTACCTTATACAAATTTTGAGGACAGGAAAAGTACTTGATATTGTATCAAAGCTTCATCTCCAAACCTTACACTTAAGCTGATGAAACTGTTTTACCTTCAAAAAGAGCTGACACTTCCACAAGACGCCTCAGTGGACATTTACAACGCCAGCCAGAAGGCTTATAACAATTCATGGAAACACAAAGAGTACCAGATCCTTGCAGATCTGTGGAAAAACTGCATGAATTCTTACCTGACTGTGAGAAACTTCCTGGGCCATCCCAACAATTGCAAGTTACTCAATGGATGGCATCCATTGATGGAAAAAAAGAACATGCCGCTCTTAACAGCACAATAGACAAATAACACCCCTCCACCACCCAAACAAGTGCCAAAAACAACCCCAGTGGCCAGAAGCAGAAATTCCAACATGAAAAAGCAGCCACAAGCTCAGAAAAATGGCAAAGGAAAGGCACCAGCCACAAAACCTTACAGCCAGGGCTACAGGATTCCAAAGATTCAACAGGATGCCATGGAAAATGTATTTCAGATGGCCAGAACAATGATGGAATTTCAAAATAAGGAGGAATCCGAATTAAAATATCATAAATGATTTCTGACATTTTTGATACTATCCCAGAGTTTTATGAAGCTATAACTGACGTAAAAGTCATATTTCTGATAAAAATTCATCAACTTGTAACAATCTTAAAACAAATAACTTGAGTCTGAGCCAAATCAATGAAACAATGATATTTTTTGAAAAATTTTTAAGAACAATTAAAGCTTCCAATAATGATAATTCTTTTTTCAATAAGATAAATTAACAATCTACCATTATTCAAGAATTAGCAGACAAATATTCTAAATTCAATATTGATGATATAATAGAAACAAGAATAAAACAAGCCATTAGTACTATCAAAGAGGATAATAAGAAAGCTCTTGATTATATTTCAAAATCATTTGTTGAAGTAAAGACAAATATGATTGCCTTGAAAAAGTGTTTGGATACCTCAAAGGAGGAAATATCAAAATTAACAATAAAGTTAAATGGGGTTATCTCTCATAATAGTAAACAAACATAATTATGAAATGAGCTGACATATAAAGAGAATGATCATAAAAAGAAGGTAATCAACTCTATACAAAGCTTGAAACATGAATTAAGAAATTCACAAAAGTGTAACAACA
Organism: Austropuccinia psidii; assembly: GCA_023105745.1. Lineage (NCBI taxonomy): Eukaryota > Fungi > Basidiomycota > Pucciniomycetes > Pucciniales > Sphaerophragmiaceae > Austropuccinia > Austropuccinia psidii. Next base: position 16,444,224 of record JALGQZ010000009.1, on the reverse strand, counting down.
GTAAAATGAATGATATTGAACAGCTACTAAACACCTTACCAAGAATGTCTACACCTCTGAATCAAAATGAGGGTACAGGGATTCCCAATCCACAAGTATTAGTTATTGAAAATTCTCAATTAAAAAATGAATTTTTTACTTCTTTTCATAACTTGGAACCATCAATGTGCCAAGCACTCTTGAAAGAAGTTCCAGAACTTAAGGAATGGTCTCATTTAAGTGGTGAAGGAGAATATAACATATGGAATTCATCAGAGGTATTGACATTAGCAAAGAAGATTTTAAATTACCAGACAGATTAGTAACAGCTATATTATATCAAATTGAGACAAGCACATGGACACCAAAGTTGGACTTGGTGGAAAACCCAAATTATCAATAAATGAGCCAATGATTCTTGGAGGTTCAAAGTTGAAACAGCCTTTGAATCTACAAAATTAAATGCTGATAGAGACAAAAATTCACCATGGTTTTGCCAACAAAAAGACAGACTAACATCATTATACCCTGACATGTCTGAATTTATGATTCATAGGAGAATTCTAAGAAAATCTGGAGGTGACCTAGAGCATTCTTTCAAAAGCAGGACTACTGAAAAATCTTCAGAAGAAGATATTATCAAGATATTAGAAGAAGTAACCACCAGAACCAACATTGGTTCTAGTAGGGTGAATCTCACAATAAAGTTTAATACACCTTTGAATGATTCTGTGGACACAAACCCCAAAGAGAATTATAATAATTTGAAATATAGAGCTGCAGATATAATCAGGAAATGCCATATTTTCCAAAGCGCCACACATTTATCCAATGAATTTCCAAAAAGGGGGAAAATCAATGAAATTAACATTGAAAAAGAACATGATGTTGAAAAAGATTATGTAATTGAAGAAAATTCAGATGATAAATCATCAATATTTTCTGAATCTTCAAGAGATATACAAAATATCACTTCCACCTTTGACATCATGGAATAATATTCACACATGCCACAGTTGAGCAACAACCAGCTTGATTTATCAAAAATTCAAGATACACAGTTAATGAAAACAAAACAAAACAGAGGGAAAGGTTATACAGCTGGTAACTCCTGTATAACAGAAGGGGTGATTGACAACAAACCCACTAAGATACTAATTGATCCAGGAGAATTCTGCTCTTGTTTAGGTAAATCCTTTTCAAGACTTGTGTACCAAATTTTGAAGATAGATTGTGCCCAATTGATGGCATAAGATTCAATAGTGCAAGTAAACCAATGAAAGCATTAGGAATATTTGAATCTAGTATCATATTTCCACATATAAATGGAAATTTAAGAATCACTGTTGAGTTTTTTGTTATGGAAAATTGCTCTAGTACCCATTTCATATTGGGGAATGATTATTTGATCATGTATGGCATAGATTTACATAACAAAGAGGACGGATACTTTACTATTGGAGACAATAGGCGGCCAAAATTTGCCTTTTTACCATTCAAAAGACAAATCACAGTGAACAAATGTGACCATTGTATTTAGATTTAGAGAACTTAATGTCTGAAAAGTTAAATGAAGCTGAAATAAGCCTTCATTTGAGTGATAAACAAGAAAATGATCTTTCTGCTCTTTTATATGACCACAGAGAAGCATTTGCTTCAGATAAAGAAACCCTAGGGGGAATTATTGGGCATGAAGTTGACATTACTATTAATATTGAGAGACATTATCCACCACTCTTAAGCAGACCTGCATATCCAGCAAGTCCAAAATCAAGAGAAGCTCTGGAAACTCATATCACAGAACTTCTAAACCTTGGTGTAATAAGAAAATTTGGCCACAATGAAGAATTAGAAATACCTACACCAGTCATAATGGCATGGCATAATGGAAAATCAAAAATGGTTGGGGACTTTAGAGCTCTGAACACTTACACTGTTCCAAACAGGTACCCAATAGCAAAAAATCCAAATTGCCCCCACCCAAATATCTCAAGCAGTGTATATAAGAACTATTGATTCCCCTAAAGGATTTCATCAAAGTTTAGTGACACCAACATCCAAGAAATAATTGATAATTATTGTTCATTGTGGAGTTTATTAATATTTGAGGATGCCTTTTGGAATCAAAAATGCACCTTCACACTTCCAAAGACTGATGAATACAATTTTCCCTGAAGAGCTTTCAGAAGGAAAGTTGATCTTTTACATTGATGATATTATTGTCTGTTCCAAGACTTGGGAAGAACATATGTACAGATTATCCAGAATTTTGACCAAAATCCAATCTGTGAAAGTGAAAATCTCTTTGTAGGAATGTCATTTCCGATTTCAGGAACTCAAAGCACTAGGACATGTGGTATCTGGTCTATCCCTTGGGATTGAGAAAAATAAAGCTGTAGCAGTTTTACTGAAACCTATGCCTCAAAACAAAAAAGAAATCCAATCATTCTTGGGTTTTTCACGATATTACAGGCAACAAATTCAAGATTTTGCATCCATAGCAAGACCTCTTTCTAAGTTATGTGACAAAGACACAGTTGTTGAAATGACTGTTGACAGAGTAAAAGCCTTTGAATATTTAAGACAAGGCTTGACCACTGCGCCACTCTTACTGATGCCAGAATTTAAACTTCCCTTTAAAATTTACATTGATGCATCAGGGAATGGGCTTGGTGCTGCACTTCATCAAGTACAAATTTTAAATGATAAACCTGTTGAAGGGCCCATATGTTTCATATCCAGGAAAATCAAATCAACTGAAGCCAGATATGGAGAAAGTCAGATGGAGTGTTTATGCCTTGTTTGGGCTTTAAGAAAACTCAATTACTTTGTGGAAGGATGTGTTTTTGAAGTAATAACAGATTTTACCGCTGTTAAATAACTTTCAAACATGAAAACACCAAACAGAAATATGATCAGATGGCAAATAGCCATACAAGAATATAGGGGAAATATGACTATTGTTCATAAAGATGGAAATACTCATAAAAATGCAGATGGACTCAGCAGATGGCCATTATCAAGTAATACTTATAATATTGCTTATGTTCCAGAAGAAGCTTTCCCATAGATCCCAATAGAAGGAATAAGTGTTACAGACTTATACACCACCTTCTTTGAAGAAGTAAGAAAGAGTTAAACTAAAGATAAGAATCCTAGCATCTTATGCCAATTACTTAGCAAATAATGTAAAGACAATTCTCTGATACATGCCTTGGATGAAGTATGTAAGAAATCTTACGATGAAGGAAGATTTCACCTACTGGATGGTATAATTTACCACAGGAACAAGCACACTGGTGTCATGACAGTTGTGGACAGGTCATTAATCAATCTTGTACTGAGTGAATTCCATAACAGCACCTTTTCAGTAAATCTGTCTGAAGACAGCACAAGAGAAAAAATAAAGACCTGCATATGGTGGCCAATGTGGCGGAAAGATGTTGCAGAGTATTGCAAAACCTGTGACAGATGTCAAAAGGCAAATAAATCCACTGGCAAGAGACTTGGAAAATTGATCCAAATCCAAGAACCCAGCAGACCTTGGGAAATTGTCCATATGGATTGGGTAACTCGCCTACCACCAGGAGGTGAAAAAAGTTATAATTCTGGGCTAGTGATTGTAGACAGATTCAGTAAAACTCCAATCTTTTTACCATGTCACAAAGATGATACAGCCATGGATACAGCTATTCTAATATGTAATAGAGTAGTGTCATGCACTGGAATATTCACTAATATCATTAGTGACAGGGATCCCAAATTCACTTGAGCACTGTGGACAAATCTTCACCAATTATTTGGCACTAAATTGTCTTTCTCTACAGCCTACCACCCACAAACTGATGGTCTAGCTGGAAGGATGATAAAAACCTTAGAAGACATGGTGAGAAGATTTTGTGCATATGGCGTTGAATTCAAAGATTGTGATAGATTCACTCATGATTGTTGTACTCTTCTACCATCATTACAATTGACATATAAGACATAAAGTCATTCCAGTACCAGTCAAACTCCTGCTATACTAGAAAAAGGATGGAATCCTAAGTTACCCCAAGATTCTTTAAGGAAAAATTTGGTTGAAATACATCCTACAGGGGCCAGCTTCAAAGGAATCCTAGAAAGATCTAGAAAGCATTCATTAAGATTCATGGAAGACTCATTTTCATATGCTAAAGATAATTGTGACAAATCACATGCCACTCCAGATTTCAAAGTAGGGGATTTAGTACTAGTATCCACCACCAACTTCAATAACATCAAAGGATATAAAAAGCTCAAAGGCTCCTTTGAAGGATCTTTTGTTATCAAATCCCTCCATGGTGAAAATGCTGTTGAGGTAAAATTATCTGAAGAACTTAGTAATAAGCATCCTACATTCCCAGTGAGCTTGATAAAGCTATATAAATCTAGTGATTCTAAAACGTTTCCCTTGAGGAATAAAGTTCAGCAAGTTCTACCTCCTATTGAGACATCTGGTATTAAAAAGATTACCAAAGTTCCTAAAGAAAGAAAATTAAGAACCACAAAAGTAAGGGAATACCATGTTAGGTACAGTGACCCAACATGTGAAGATGAATGGTTAGAAGAAAAGGACATACCTGAAGCTACCAAACTTCTCAGAAGATTCAGAAATACTAGAAATAACAACATTACAAAGTAATATTATTTTTTAAGGGGGAAGGAATGTGAGCCTTAGAGGCAGTTTCATATGCCCAAAAGACCACAAACAAAAAATTAATATACAAACACAAATAAAATAAATTTCTTTATATTATTAAAAGAAGATTGAAATATAAATATGAATTTATATAAACAATCAAAAATTCAATTATAATGTAAAAATAAAAATACATTGAATTTGAAAATTGTCAAAACACAATTTTACTTGAAAAAATTAAGTAAAAATGAATTTTCAACAAAATTACCCAAAATAAAATAATCTCAGAAAGAATTTAAATATAATTTATCATAACTTTTTATCTAAAAAATAACAATATAAAACTTATTTCAGAATTGGATTCCTTATAAAAAATTAGATGGGGTCGCCTCTGAGTGAAGTTTTTGTAACTCAACTCTAAATAAGCTTAAATTAAGTTTTCTGTATTTTCTGTATAAAATTGAAAATCTTCAAAACCATAATTTAATTCACATCAAAGGTAATGTTAATCATCAATTTTTGTGTTAAAATTGTGTTGTTGTGTATATTTTAGAAGTTATGAGGGATTGAAGTATTTTCAATTGAATTCAATTGAGTTGTCAAAATGTGCGCATGTATTACATAACTGAACTTACATTTACATATGAGGTGTCAATTATTACACTAGTGTACTGTAAAACTCAATTGAATTACATATGTAAATTGTGGGTATAATACATGATGAGGAATTAAAGGAAAAAATAAATTGGAAAGATTAAATTTGGGGGGAAAAGGAACTCTAGCTCTAAGGGGGAGCCAGACCCCCAAATTCCTTGTTGACAGGAGTGAGATGTCAAAATCCACACAAATGTTCATCACTTTTGACGTGGAATTGAGTCATAGGGTTTGTGACTCAATTGATGATGAGGTTTTGATACAAACCAGGGTAGGTTTAACTGTTGCCAAGAGGGTAAAACTACCCTTAAGATAAAACAATCTTAGTAAAAACAGTTTTAAATCTTTTCTACATCTCTTACACTCATTCTGACGTGATTTGAAGGATCTAGGCCAGGTATTACTATAGTAATGGCTGATTTAAGAGTCTAAAATGGCTAAAACCAGCCCTTTTTTTGGTCTAAGCCGGGGTTCAATGATGCCATAATTGGATTTTCTGTTGTCAAAGTGTTTTGAACGAGTGACAAGAGTAAATTTTACTTTTGGAGTAAGAAAATTGATGGCTATAAAGGAATGTCTTCTTTTCCCCACTTTTCTCTTCATGTTAGAATACTCTCCTTTTATAATTAGTTTAAACACTGTTAATATAGAAATATATTTCCCATAGGGCATTTGAGACATGAAAACAGCCTTTTAAGAAGTATTAACTGACATAAAGCCCTCTTTCCCTGTCTTATCCAGTGGAATAAAACTACATCCAACTTGAGACCAAGTCATAGGCCAACACACCATTGCCACCCTCCGAACCAGAGGGCAGCAAGGGAAAAGGAAAGACGCACAGTGAAGGCCTTATCACAGGCAAAGAGTGGACACAAAATTCCACTCAGAGGAATAGAAAACCACAAAACTCTGCATCAATACAAGGCAAACAAAGATTAACCACTTGTTCAGGGAAGATTACAATCATTAACCCAGTTGTAACCTGCGAGGAAGATTTTCAAAAGAGGTAGACAGAAAATTTGTAAAAGGCACAGTGAAAGGTAAATAACCCAAGAATATTGAGCTGTTGACTGATTGCAAACACTGATATGTCACCTGTACACCTCAGAACCCTTGGTTTCCAAAGGAACCAACCAGGGGACAGAGAAGGCTTGTACATAACCAGAAAACCTGGCGCAGGACACCTTGAGCACAGTGGTTGATGACAAGAAATTGAGGGAAGTCATACCCACTCTGAAATTCACATTCCGATTCAACAGAAGCCTGAGACAAGAGGACTAGAATGATATGGATAAATTTCTTCATCTCGATCAACTGCTCAAAAATTATTTTCATTGGAACATTGACAAAAAGAGGTTCAAACCAGCATCCCACTGGGAAGACCTTGGAGAAAGTTTCCAGAAGAAATGTCTCAGACAGATAGACTTCAAAGATCTTGTGGTAATCACCAAAGGTTGGAATCCAACCAGGCAGTTCAAACGCCTGGAGGTGAGGGCAAACAGGATAAGGGAGAATCAAGCCACTATCCAAGCAATAGAAGAACAACTGACCAGACAGGGCATACTCAGAGTCCTTCAGGCTCACAAGGAGTAGGCCAAATCAGCCCTCCAGTAACTTCCCACCATTCAGGAACCAACAGATCAGTGGCCAAGAGTCACCAATCTTCACAATCCCAACTCTTTTGAAGGAGAAGACAAGGATACAAGGGCAAAAATGTCAGCCTTAGTCTATGATGAGGTTATTAATAACTATTTACAGGATTTAAATGTGACTGTGAAGCAGAGAAAAGAGAAATACAGGGCTTATCGATGATTACAAAGGTTTAATAAAGAGTATTAAGGGCTTTACCATTTAATAATAGTGGTGGTGAGTGCTTTTGAAAGCCGTGGGTGAAGCTTGACCTCTTGGATTACAATAATAAAGACCACAATAACTAAAATGATAACCATACCCGATGCTTTTCCAAGAGTATAGCTGTTTTTGACAATTGGACTAAATAGGAATTCAAGAGCAGGATGAGGAGACCTTTTCTGGTGGAGAAAAGGTCCCTTTTTATCTTAAAACTGGGTTAAACAGGCTCATAGACCTTTCCATGTAAAGGAAGTGAAGATTTTTCACTTCCAAGGACTGGCTTGTGGTTTTCACAAGACCTGTGTACCCTGCATTGGGCTCAGGTGTGATTTTGAAACCACATCAGGGCAGTTTTTACCAATACAGGTTCAAAATTTTCATCTGGGGACCACATAGCCCACTTCAGATGTGTATGACATGTAGAATGCTGTATAAAACCTGTATAGGACCCCAGTATTGAATGAACTATGAGGTAGTAAAGTATAAACATGCTCCTTTGTCTATTTGACACCTCATATTCATAGTTATGGGAGAATATGCCACAGTAAGGCTGTATTGGTCTAACTGTGGGATTCTGACCTTAAATCTACCATAGCTTTGTCAATTTTTGAGATATCAAGCTCAAGGTTGGTTCATTGTGTAGCTCTGGATGTGCTCTACACAATAGTACCTCATTTGATATGGTTATGATTAAATATGGCAAAGTTATGACATGTACAAGATTTTCCATACATATCTGTGATTTGCTTAAATTCTGTATGGGCTTGCATGCACCATAAGCTTGGTTCTAGATGAGATATTGGGAAATGCATGGCACCATATAATGGCCCTGATTGTGCTATTTACAAAATGACCCCACTTTAGGTATCTCACACTAAAACTGTAGAAGTTAGATGGAAGGTGAATATTTTATTGACCATTATTTGACCTTATTTTGGTCATAACTTTTGTAATTCTGTTTCTAGCTCAATTTGGTTAGTACCATTTGATAGCCCTAACTGAGAGCTTTATTTCTAATACCCATTTGATGGGGTTAAGCATCTTCCTCTGGATTTCAGATGAGAGGTGACAAACAAGGTTTATGCTCAGCAGCAACTTTGAGCAGTAATAACTTTGTTATTCTTTGTCCTATGATAATGGGACTTTTATATTTGGAAAGGGATGAGTTTCCTCTTCCTTTTGATACTTTGTTTGAGCTGGTTTGGCTTGGCTTGGTGGTATTTTGGCTCTACCATTGGTTTATGGTATTTGGCTTTTGTGCTTGTGCTCTGGTTTGAGTCATAGGCTGATATACCCTCCCTCTTGAAAAGGCTCATCATTGATAAGACTTTTCAGTCCTCCAAGAGACCCTGAATCTCTTTAGATGAAGGTTCCCATCTGGTATGGCATCTTCAGCCAACGATTTGTCCTTATCTTCTGTCTAGCTTTTAAATTGGACAAAGTATTGCCTTTGGTCTACACCATTCAGTCTGATCTTCCTGGGATTGATTATTCTCTTCACAGAACCAGGGTAGTCTTTGACATTCACTATTTCTGGTGCAGTGGGATTTGTCTTCCTGGAGGGGAACTTGTCCTCCTCCGTCTGGAGGTATGGCTTGACCAAGCTTGCTGGGAACACTGGGTGTTTCCTAGAAAGTTCCTCTGTGAGTTTGATCTCCACTTCCTTCTTCCCTATCAGCTGAGTGTGAGTGAAGGGCCCTAAAAATGAGTCTTTCATTTTCTTTGGTCCCTTAATATTGCTGAAGTTAAGTGTAGACACTAGCACTTGGTCCCATTCTTCAAAGTCAGGTTACATGTCTCATTTTTCCAACCTCCTTTTGTTATATTATTTTGCCTCAGCTATGCATTTAGAGCTGTTTCAAAAGCCTTCTTGAACATATCATTGAAGTTGTCAGGATGAAACTATAATAAAGTGGTAAATAGGCAAGTTACAACTTTAACTATGTTTGTGGAATGGCTATAAACATTAAGAAAAAGGTGTTTCTAAGATTATAAGGGTTATAATTAAATCAAAAGTGCTTTACAATTGAGAAATAGTGGTGGTGAGCGCTGCTGAGGGCCCTGGGTGTAGTCTTACTAGTGGGATTACTATAATAAGAACTACAATACTAAATTTTATAGTATAACCTGATTATTTTACAAGAGTAAAACTGTTTTTGACAGTTTACTACATTGGAATTCAAGAGCAGGAGCAGGAAAGCTTTTGTGGCTGTGAAAAGCCCCCCTTTTTATCCTGAAATGGTGTGAAAAGGTGGCTAGACATTTCTACGTAGAGGAAGTGGAGACTTTTCACTCTCTAGGACGGTCTTGTGGTTTAAAAAAGGCCTGTATAGCCTGGATTGGGCTCAGATGTGGTTTCAAAACCACATCTGGGAAGTTTTCACCAATACAGGGTCAAAATTTTCATCTGGGGACCACACAGCTTGATTCTGACGTGTATGATGCATAGAATGCTGTACAGAACCTGTATGGGACCCCAGTATTGAATGAAATATGAGGTATTGAAGTAAAAACAAGCTTATTCTTCAGTTTGCCACCTCATAATCATGTTTATGGGATATTATCCCATTTTAAGGCTGTATTAGTCAAAATGTGGTATTTTGACCTTAAAACAGCTATACCTTTGTCAGTTGTTGAGATATCAACCTCAAAATTGGTTTGGTGTGTAGTCCTGTATTTGTTCTACAGAATTTTACCTTATTTGATATGTTTATCATTAAATATGACAAAGTTATTCCATGTACAGGTTTTTTTGTACATGTGCGTGTTTTCAGGCAAAGGCTGTTGAAACTGTAGAAGTTAGTGAAGGGGTGAATGTTTTATTCACACTTATATGGCCTGAATTTGACCATAACCTCTGTAATACTTGTGCTAGCTCAGTTTGGTTGGTGCCATTGGAAAGCCCTGGCTTAGAGCTTCATTTTCCATACCCATTTGATGGGGTTAGGCCTCCTACTCTGTATTTCAGATGAGAGGTGAAAATTAAGGTTTATGCTCAGCAACAACTTTGAGCAGGGATAACTTTGTTATTCTTTGTCCTATGATGATAAGACTTGTATATTTTGAATGGGGTGAGTTTCCTTTTTTGTTTGATACCTTTTGAGCTGATTTGGTTCAGTTCCATGTTTTGGTGGTATCTTGGCTATACCATGGGTTTATGGTATTTTGCTGTCATTATTGTGCTCTGGTTTTGAGTCACAGGCTGACATACCCTCCCTCTAGAAAACGCTCATCATTGATGAGACTGTTCAGTCCTCCTAGAGGCTCTGACCTCCTTAACTGAAGGTTCCCATCTGGTATGGCATCTTCTACCAACCAGTTGTCTTTATCAGCTGTCTGCTTCTTGAATCTGACTAAGTACTGTGTCTGATCCTTGCCATTAATTCTGATTTTGCTGGCGTTGATGATTCTCTCCACTGGTCCAGGCGAGCCTTCCACTTCCACTATTTCTGGTGGTGTGGGGTTCTTCTTCCTGGAGGGAAATTTCTCCTCCTCTGTCTGGAAGTATGGCTTTACTAAACTGTCACAACCATGGCAATTCACCTCCTTGGATCCCCATATGGCATATCAAGCCACAGTTCATTTATGGCCAATTGGCCATATCCATCACCAGTGGCCAATATGGCCACATCATCATATTATGGACCATTTATGGCCATTTGTGATTTGGGGCCTTCATGGCCCTTCACCTCAATCCAGAACCCATAGCAGCAATTTATGCCCAAATGGGTATTTCTGGTCATTTCCCTCAAAACCAGGGGAAATGGCCCAAATGGCTGTTTTTGGCCATTTGGGCTCATAATGCGCATTTGCGCATTTGCGCACTTTTTGCGCATTTTGCGCACTTTTTGCGCATTTTTGCGCACTTTGCGCATTTGCGCACTTTTGCGCATTTTGCGCACTTTGACGCAAAGTGTCCAAAAGACACTTTCCCGCCTTTTGGGCCAGTTTTGGCTCAGAACCCAAAAATGGCCAAAAACCCCAAAAGGTCCAGAAACATCTTCCAAGCTCTGAAGTCACCACAGCCATCCTTTTCCCCTTTGCCTTTCCATCTCAAGACCTTTGGACGTAATCTTCTTGTCAATGAACCAATATGCCACAAATGATGTTATACATAATTGTGCACCATTTTTCAACAGCAATTCAATGATGGCAATATCAAATGGTCATTTCAACATTCCAACATCTCATCACGTCATCAAGGCACCCAATCATTCAGAGGAATCATCAAGGCTCAAGAGCAAGTGTTTCAGCGTCAAAGACCAATGACGCCATCAAGCAGTCATTGGTTATTCTCACTCCAAGTATTCCTTCCAAGGGAATACTTTAAATTCATTCTCAAAAGTGTATTCAAGAGGTGGTGCCAAAAGAAGTTGTCAAGTGTCAAAGCTCCACTCAATCCATCTTGGCAACCATATTCATTTCAATACAGTCTGGATCCACCAAGGACTGTATTTCATTTTCAAGCATGGGAAGTTCATTCAACCCAATTCAATTTCAATATTAGCCAGCTGTATCTATTCCCAAAACAATCAATACAGCCTCAAGGATCAATACAGATCAGTTTTCAGCCTGAAGAACTCAAGCTCCCAACTTTTCACATATACCGGCTACCCTTTTCACCCTGGGGGGTTTTTCCCCAGTTAATTAATATACTTTGATTTTATTTTATCTTTATTTTCTTTTCATTTTAGTTAAGCAAATACTGATATTATTAAGTCAGTCATTTAGCACATTTCTCTTTCTCTTTCTTTGCCTGTCAATGGATATTTGGTGGTCATATCCTTACTAATTCCATTGTTCATTTTTGGCAGGTTGAAACAGTGATTAAGGACTTACTTGGTTGGCTCTTTGGCCATTTGGCTTCCTTTTCCTCTTTGCATCTCATCTTGTACCTGCATATCTTTTAGAGGAATTCATTCTTATTATTTTTATTCTTTATTTCTTTTGGAGTCTTCCAAGTGAGTTCCCTGATTGCTGAGTGCCAGGCCACTCTTGTATTTACACTAGAGCCCCTGTGACATTATATTAATTAACTGATAATTTCTTTTTCATTCTGTTTATTCTTTCTTTATAATTTCATTCACTCATTTCATCAAAATTATGATTCTTTTACGCTTATGAACTTAATGATTCATTGTCATCTCTCAATTTTCTTTCATTCATTCTTCATTTTGAAAATTGAAATCTGACACATTTTTATTTTTGTTATTCTCTTTAAAATCTTTTTCAAATTATCAATTTTCATTTCATTCATAATTCAGGCGTCATCTTGGTTTTCTTTGATTTTCAAATTTTTCATCAAGATATTCAGACACGTTATTCACATCAAGATTCATAATTGATTCATTCTTCAAGAATTTTGGTTTTTAAAGAATAATTCACTTGATTTTGATTGATTGATTGATTTGACATATTTGATATTGACCTCAAGAAAGTTGATTGACCTGAAGATTTCATTGATTTTGCTGATTTTTCACATCAAGAATTTTGACATAAACTGATTTTGCCTCAAGATTTCATTTGATTGATTGATTTTCTGCAAGATTTTGATTTTGATTGATTTGATTCATTGATTTTTTGACTTCAAGACTTCATTTGATTTTGATTTATTGACGTACTTGAAGATTTTCATTTTGATTCATTCATTTTCCTCAAGATTTGATTGTTGACTCTTTTCACTTCAAGCAAATTTTGATTCTTATTCATTTAATCCATTTTTATTCCTGTTATCATGCCTGTTCAACATTCACCTCCGGCAAGACAGACAAAATCTCAGGCCAGAGCTCAAGCTGTTCTCACTCCAACTCCAAGAGCTCCTCTAGATGGCACCCCAGCAGTTCCTCAACTGAGGGCCCAATTAGATAGATGACCCCGCATGGAAGGAGCAGCACCATCCAGGAAGGAAGGAAGAGGGCCCAGAAGATCAAGTTCATTTTCAGGAGTAGTTGGCCGATTTCCAGGAACTTCAAGGACTATTTTCAAAGGTCCAGGTGAAGATGGTGAAGAGGAAGAGTCTGATGGTACTGAAGGTGTTCCTGCCCCGGTGGAAGCATCCCAAGGTACTGGAGGGCCAACTCTAGCCCAGTCTAATCAGCCTGTCTCTCATCAGTCTGAACCATCTCTATTGGCCATCATGCAGCAAATGACTCAGATTATGGCCAATCTTCAAGCAGCTTCATCTTCTGAAGCATCAAGACCACCAGCCTTCAAGACTCCATCTATGAAGGCACCGGAATGCTTTGATGGGACTCAGCCCTTCAAAGTCGGAAGCTTTATTCAGTCATGCCAGCTTATCTTTCATAATGATCCGGCAAATTTCTCTCAAGACAGAAAGAAAGTTCTTTATGCCACTTCATTTCTCATTGGCAGGGCTGCAAAATGGATTGAGCCTTATCTTTCCAATCTCACCAATCAAGACTCAAATTATCTTCTCAATTCTTGGCCTCTTTTTGAATCTCAACTATTCACTCTATTTGGTGACCCGAATGAAGTCAGAAAAGCAGAAGCTGAGTTGTATTCTTTAAGAATGAAAGAAGGTGGGCATGTATCCTTATACATTGCTGATTTCAGAAGTTTAGTCTCAAGAATCGGGGATTGGGGTGAAAGAGCTCTTATCCATAATTTCAGGAAGGGATTGCCATCCAGGATTTTGGATCAATTGGCCTCCCATCCTTCAAGAATTGACTCTCTTCAAGACTTAATGGACGTTACCCTGGAACTTGATACCAGGTACCATGAGAGGCAAAATGAAAAGAGTCATCATCAAGAGAAGAAGCCAGAAGCCTCAAAATTCTTCAAGCTCAAGTCAAAAGAAGAAGAAGAATTTTCAGAAGAGGGACAAGCCCCATTCTTCTTTATTGAATAAAGATTTCAAGCTCACGAATTCTGAAAAAGAAAGAAGAATCAAGGAGGGTCTTTGTACCTATTGTGGTGGGAAGCATAGTCTTGAGACCTGTTTCAAAAGGCCTCAAAACAAGCTTACCCAACCGTCAGGCAAATTTCCCAGCCAGGGAAAAGCCTGAGTGAAGGCCATGTTGTGTTCAATGGTCTTCACAGTTTTCTATCCAGAGCACAATTGTGCATTCTGAATACTGGTGTCAAGAATTCTCTTAAATTTTTTGTTTTTTCTTCTCTTTCTGATGTTTTTTACAGTATTCTCATTGATTCTGGTGCTACCAACTCATTTATTGCAAAGAAGTTTGTTCACAAGTATTCATTGACTACGTCAGAGCTTCCAGAGAAGATTCCCCTCATCATTTTAGACTCCTCTGAGTCTCCTTCTTTATTTGTGACTCACCATACTAAATATATGGTTGACCTCCCTTCCTTCGCAAGCTTTGAATGGGACTTTTTAGTCATTGATACTCCCAAGGGAGAAGACCTCATATTGGGCTTTGACTTTCTTAATCATTTTGATCCGTTTATTGATTGGAGGCAAGGATTGATCACCTTTAATTCTGATCATAAGGACTATAATGATCCTTTAATTTCTTTCAGTAATGACTTTTCTTCTGCCAAATCATGTGCAGCTATGGTTGGTGATTCTAGAACACCATCATTTCCATCTTCTGTCCATATTCCTTCCCTTAATTCCCATCAGTCATTACTATCATCTAGAGATGAAGTATTCAAAGAGATTCAAGATGTTGGAGAAGATAATTCTGTATCTTCACTTCATCTCTTCTTTGGGAATATGGACCTTCCTCCTTCATCTTATCATGACTCCCTGGAGGAGTTGTGGGATGAAGAGGAAGAGCCAGAAGAAATAGAAACCGTGATGAAGGTTGTTCCTCCTGTTTATCACCAATACTTGGATGTATTCTCCAAGGTGAAAGCAGAGAAACTTCCTCCTCACCGCGCCTGTGATCATCATATTGAGCTGGAGGGGTCTCTACCTCCAGTTGGGGTGATCTACTCTTTATCAAACCAAGAGTCAGATACACTCAGGGCCTACATTTCAGAGAATGTAGAGAAAGGTTTCATCCGGCCAAGCTCCTCTTCTACAGGAGCACCTGTTCTTTTTGTCAAAAAGAAAGATGGTGGCCTCCGTTTGTGTGTTGATTACCGCAAACTCAATGCTGTTACTAGGAAGAACAAGTATCCCGTTCCCCCTATGAACCAGCTTCTCACTGTTTTCAATGGTTCTTCTATCTTCTCCAAGATTGATTTGCGTGGTGCATATAACCTGCTCAGAATCAAGGAAGGTGATGCACATTTGACTTGTTTTAGAACCAAATATGGTAGTTATGAGCACTTGGTTATGCCTTTTGGGCTTACCAATGCTCCTGCTTCTTTTCAAAATCTCGTCAATGATATTTTTTATGATCTTCTTGATGTTTATGTTGTGGTTTATTTGGATGACATTATGGTCTTTTCCAAATCTGAGGAAGAACATGTCACTCATGTGTCCACTGTTCTTTCCAGACTCAGAGCGAATAACCTCTTTGCTAAGGCGTCCAAATGCCTATTCCATGTTTCTAGTGTAGAGTACTTAGGTTATGTTGTTTCTTCTGAAGGCCTCAAGATGGACCAAGCAAAAGTCCAGCAAATTCTCAATTGGCCGCCTCCAAGAAACCTCAAGGCTCTTCAATCATTCCTTGGCTTTGCCAATTTTTACCGCCATTTCATCAAGAATTATTCAAAGAAAATTAGTTCACTCACAAGTTTCCTCAAGAAAGATTCCCGTTTTCCCCTCAATGAGGAAGCTCTTAGACAGTTTCATCAAATCAAAGAGGCATTCACCAATGCTCCAATCCTTTCTCACTTCAATCCTTCTCTACCCACCATTGTAGAGACCAATGCAT
This sequence comes from Austropuccinia psidii, assembly GCA_023105745.1. NCBI lineage: Eukaryota > Fungi > Basidiomycota > Pucciniomycetes > Pucciniales > Sphaerophragmiaceae > Austropuccinia > Austropuccinia psidii. Next base: position 16,428,273 of record JALGQZ010000009.1, on the reverse strand, counting down.
CAGATTATGCCTTGGGTGCTGTACTGAGTCAGGTCTCTGACTCAGGAAAACATCCCATTGCATTTGATAGCCGCAAGCTTCTCCCAGCTGAGCTTAATTATGAGATTCATGACAAGGAACTTCTTGGCATAGTCTGGGCTCTCAAGCGCTGGAGAGCTTTTCTTCTTTCCATTTCTTCCCCTTTTGAAGTTCTCGCCGATCATTCTTCTCTTCAATATTTTATGTCTTCCAAGATTCTCACTCGCCGTCAAGCCCGCTGGGCTGAATTTCTATCTGAATTCCATTTCTCAATCACTTACCGCCCTGGCCGCTTGGCCACCCTTCCAGATGCTTTGTCACGTCGGGACGACGTTTACCCAGAGAGGGGGGAGGATTTCATCAGCAAGAATCCAATGAACTATCAGAAGATAATCAAGCAAGATGAAATTCAAGCCTCAAAGTTTTTTGCAGTCAAGGTGGATTCATTTTCAAATTTGATTGATTCAATTCAGAAGGCAGTGTGGCAAGACCCTCAATATAGAAGTGTTGTTGAAGATTTGGGTAAAGGTAAATCTGTCACAGATTATTCTCTTGATTCCTCTTCCAAACTTCTCCTTTTCAAAGATCGGGTGGTGGTCCCAAATGACCCCACAATTCAACTCAATATACTTCAAAAGCGGCATGACTCTCCTCTAGCTGGACACCCTGGCCAAGAGAAGACTCTCAAACTTGTCAAGCGGGATTTCCACTGGTCCGGCATGACTCAATTCATCAAGGATTATGTCTCATCCTGTCAACAGTGTTCAAGAAACAAAAATATTCATCACAAGAAGTTTGGACTCCTCAAGCCTCTTCCAATTCCAAGTGGTCCTTGGATTTGTCTTTCAATGGATTTCATCACTCAATTGCCACTGTCCAATTCCTTTGACTCAATCCTTGTCATAGTGGACAGATTCTCAAAAATGGCGGTTTTTATTCCAACAATAGCTTCTATCACTTCATTAGATTTGGCCCATTTATTCATCAAGAATATTTTCTCAAAGCATGGCCTTCCTTCAAGCATTGTTAGTGATTGAGGTTCTCTTTTTGTTTCTTCCTTTTGGACCAATCTTTGTCAGCAGCTCAAGATTTCAAGAGACTTGTCAACTGCTTATCATCCTGAAACTGATGGACAGACAGAGAGGGTAAATCAGATACTAGAACAGTATCTTCGGATGTATGTCAGTTATCATCAAGATGATTGGAACACCTGGCTCCCTTTGGCTGAATTTGCCTACAATAATTCTGATCACTCTTCAACCAAGCAATCACCGTTTTTCACTGTTTATGGAAGAGATCCACAATTTGATTCAGTTCACATTACTCAAGATACTCCTGCTGGAAAGTTATCAACAAAAATCCAATCAGTACAGCAAAATGTCAAGAGAGAACTTGAAATCGCCATAAACCGGTTTAAGAGGTATGCAGATAAAGGTAGAGCAAGTCCACCTGTTTTCAATCCTGGTGACATGGTATGGCTTTCTTCCAAGAACATCAAATCAACCAGACCCACCAAAAAGCTGTCTGAAAGATGGCTGGGTCCTTTTCCAATCTTGAAGAAAGTAAGTACTCATGCCTACCACCTCAAGCTCCCATCTCAATGGAAGTCCATCCACCCAGTTTTCCATATTTCCCTTTTGGAACCAGTCAAGACGTCAACAATCCCAAATAGGCATCAAGAGCCTCCTCCTCCAATAACCATTGAAGAAGAAGAAGAATGGGAAGTCTCTCAAATACTGGACTCAAAGCTCAAGAGAGGAAAATTATGGTATCTGGTGGAATGGAAAGGTTTCAGTCAAGACCCAGAAAGATCCGCTTGGGAACCAGCCGAAAACCTCAAGAATTGTCCTGAACTTGTCAACGATTATCATTCTTTATATCCTGACAAGCCGGGTCCCAATTTTCCAAAAGCTTGATTCATTATGGTGCTTGGTGGGGAGAGGAATTACCAAAAGTAAGTCCCACTCCTGGTATGCACCTTTAGGGGTATTCTACTCTTTTGTTGTAAGCATCACCTTGGCCACTCTGTTAGCACTTTGCAAATTTTGGACACAGATCTTTGGCCGGGCTTTTCAACATTCATTTCCAATTTTATGGCCATTTCACTTGGGACAATGGGCCATTAACTTTCCAATTCATTTCCAAGATTCCAAATTCAAATTCATTCCTTCAGCATTTTTGTTTTTATTTTTATGGCACTGGCGGGAGCGGTAACTACCGAAAGTAAGTTCCTCTCCTGGTGTGCACTTCCCTGAGGGGTCTACAATCTTGTCAAAACATCACCTTGGCCACTTTGTGAGCACCTGGCATCAAATTTCTCTTTCCAGGTCCTTGACCAATTCCAAAATCAGTTATCAACCTCTGTGATGAAGATTGGAACCTCCTCAAGATTCAATTCAATTTCCTTTTCTCTTTTCTCTTTCTTTTATTTTCATTTTCATTCTTTATTTTTATTTTATTTTCATTTTAAATTTTCTCTTATCACGTCAATCATCACGTCAAAAATTTTTCATTCATTTTAAAATTCAACTCAAATCATGAAGCCAATGTCAAAAGAAGATCAAGCAAGTCCTGCGTCAAATGTCAAATTTTTAATATCAGTTTTCAAATTTTTATCTTCATCAGTCCTCTTGAATCACTCTCTCAAAATCTTTCCAATAGCCTCAACAGGCTTCACCTTGTATTGGTGCTCAGGAGCTCACCATTCCAAGGTGGGGGGTACTGTCACAACCATGGCAATTCACCTCCTTGGATCCCCATATGGCATATCAAGCCACAGTTCATTTATGGCCAATTGGCCATATCCATCACCAGTGGCCAATATGGCCACGTCATCATATTATGGACCATTTATGGCCATTTGTGATTTGGGGCCTTCATGGCCCTTCACCTCAATCCAGAACCCATAGCGGCAATTTATGCCCAAATGGGTATTTCTGGTCATTTCCCTCAAAACCAGGGGAAATGGCCCAAATGGCTGTTTTTGGCCATTTGGGCTCATAATGCGCATTTGCGCATTTGCGCACTTTTTGCGCATTTTGCGCATTTGCGCACTTTTGCGCATTTTGCGCATTTTTGCGCACTTTGACACAAAGTGTCCAAAAGACACTTTCCCGCCTTTTGGGCCAGTTTTGGCTCAGAACCCAAAAATGGCCAAAAACCCCAAAAGGTCCAGAAACACCTTCCAAGCTCTGAAGTCACCACAGCCATCCTTTTCCCCTCTGCCTTTCCATCTCAAGACCTTTGGACGTAATCTTCTTGTCAATGAACCAATATGCCACAAATGATGTTATACATCATTGTGCACCATTTTTCAACAGCAATTCAATGGTGGCAATATCAAATGGTCATTTCAACATTCCAACATCTCATCACATCATCAAGGCACCCAATCATTCAGAGGAATCATCAAGGCTCAAGAGCAAGTGTTTCAGTGTCAAAGACCAATCATGCCATCAAGACGTCATTGGATAATTTCATTCACAGTACTCCTCCAAGGAAATACTGTTCAACCATTCTCAAGGGATTCAAGAGGCAGTTCATTCAGTTCATTCATTCATTTTTCAAGTGTCAAAGCTCCACTCAATCCATCTTGGCAACCACCTTCATTTCAATACAGCCTGGATCCACCAAGAGCTGTATTTCATTTTCGAGTATGGGAAATTCATTCAACCCAATTCAATTTCAATATTAGACAGCTGTATCAATTCCCAAAACAATCAATACAGCCTCAATGATCAATACAGATCAGTTTTCACCCTCAAGAACTCAAGCTCCCAACTTTTCACCCATACCGGCTACCCTTTCCACCCTGGGGGGTTTTTCCCCAGTTAATTAATATAGTTTTGAGTTTATTTTATCTTTTTTTATCTTACCATTTTGTTAAGTGAATACTGAGATTATCAAGTCAGTCATCTAGCACCTTTTCTCTTATTCTTTCTTTGCCTGTCTATGGATATTTGGTGGTCATATCCTTACTAATTCCATTGTTCATTTTGGCAGGTTGAAATAGTGATTAAGGACTTACTTGGTTGGCTCTTTGGCCATTTGGCTTCTCTTTCCTCTTATTGCATCTCATCCTTGTACCTGCATATTTCTTAGAGGAATTTATTCTTTTAATTTTTATTTCTTTATTCTTTTGGAGTCTTCCAAGTGAGTTCCCTGATTGCTGAGTGCCAGGACACTCTTGTTTTCTGTCCACGAGCCCCTGTGACACTAGACCCCATAATAAAAGGGGTGGGGCCAAGGGCCCTGGTGATGGCTAGACGGGCTAAAAGCCCCTGGAAGTCCGGATGGACCTCCCAGGCCCAAAAAAGGTATTGGCCTGGGGTGGGTGAGGTGGAGAATTGGCCAAAAAAGGCCAATGGTGCAGGATATGGCCTGAGGCCATAAGTGGCCAGTAGAAGGTGGTATGGCCCAAAATCCATAAAGCACCAAAATGTTCCAATTGGCCATAAAACTAGTGACATGACCAATTGGCCATAAAATGAGGTCAGGCTATATTTGCCACAAACACCCATTGGGGGGGTAATTACAGGTGATTTTGACAGTACCCCACCTTGAATGGTGAGCTCCTGAGCATCAAAAGAGGGTTAAGCCTTCTGGGACTGTTGAGAAGGATTGCATGCAGGATTCCAGAGGTATTTCATCTCAAAAGAAAATTCATGACTGGTACAAGGTTGGCATATGATGTGAGGATGATTTTGTCTTATTCTGACTTTGGGATTTGGAAGTTTTGAAGAAATGAGTTGAAGTGAAGTTTTTGTAATTAAGATTATAAGTAGGAGACTTTTGAGAAAAATATAAAGAGAGAAAGATAAAGAAACATAAAGACAAAATAAAAAAAAGGAAAAAAAGAGGAATGAAATCTTGAGGGGAATTCAAATATTGATCACAGAAGTAGACTGAAGATTTGAATAGGCCAAGGAACTGGAAAAAAAGATTTTATGCTAGGTGCTCACAGAGTGGCCCAGGTGATGTTTTTGAAAGATTGTAGACCCCTCAGGAAAGTGCACACCAGGAGAGGAACTTACTTTTGGTAGTTACTACTCTCACCAGTGCCATAAAAATTAAACATTTTCTGAAGGAATGAATTTGAAAAGAAGAACCTTGGAAAGTGAAAAGAATAATGGATGGTCTAATTGCTCAAGTGAAAATGGCCATGAATGTTGGAATTTATGTTGAAATCCAGGCCAAAGATCTGTGTCCAAAAATTTCAGAGTTCTCACAGAGTGGCCAAGGTGATGCTTACAACAAAAGGAGTAGAATAACTCTAAATGTGCATATAAGGAGTGGGACTTACTTTTGATACTTTCTCTCCCCACAAAGCAGCATAAATAATCAAGCTCTAGAAGAATTGGGTCCTAGCTTTTCAGGATATAAAGAATTGAAATCCTTGATAATTTCAGGGAAATTCTTGAGGTTTTTGGTTGGTTCCCAAGTGGGCCTTCCTGGTTTACTGAAACCTTTCTATTCCACCAAGTACCATAATGTTCCTCTCTTAATCTTGTAATACAGATTTTGAGCGAATTCACACTCCTCTTCTTCTTCAATGAGGATTGGAGGAGGAGGCTCTTGATGCCAATTTGGGATTGTTCATGTCTTGACTGGTTCAATGAGGGAAATGTGGAAAACTGGGTGGATGTAAGCTTGAGGTGGTAAGCATGAGTACTGACTTTCTTCAAGATTTAAAAAGGACCCAACCATCCTTCAGACAGGTTTGGTGGTTCTAGTTGATTTGATGCTTTTGGAAGAAAGCCATACCATTTCACCTGGATTGAAAACAGGTGGGCTTGCTCTATTTTTATCTGCATACCTCTGACGCCTGTTTATGGAAACTTCAAGTTCTATCTTGACATCTTTCTTTACTGATTGTATTTTTGTTGATACCTTTCCAGCGGGAGTATTTTGAGTAATTTGAACTGAGTCAAATTGAGAATCTCTTCCATTAACAGGCAAAAACAGTGGTTGTGTTTCTGAAGAGTGGTCAGAATTATTGTAGGCAAATTCAGCCAGAGGGGGCAAGTTGTTCCAATAATCTTGATGATAACTGAAATAAATGCCAAGGTACTATTCTGGTATCTGATTTACCCTCTCTATCTATCCATCAGCTTCTGGAGGGTAAGCAGTTGACATATCTCTTGAAATATTGAGCTGCTGACACAGATTGGTCCAAAAGAAAGAAACAAAAAGTGAACCCCTATACCTAACAATTCTTGAAGGAAGGCTATGCTTTGAAAAGATATTCTTGATGAATAAATGAGCCAAATCCAGTGAAGTTATTGAAGACATTGCTGCAATAAAGGCTGGCATATTTGAGAATCTGTCCACTATGACAAGAATCAAGTAAAAAGAATTGGACAGTGCCAATTGAGTTATGAAATACATGTAAAGACAAATAAAATGACCATTTGGAATTGGAAGAGGTTTGAGGAGTGCAAAATTCTTGTGATGAATACTTTTGATTCTTGAACACTGTTGACAGGATGATACATAATCCTTAATAAATTGAGTCTTTCCGGACCAGTGGAAATCCCACTTGACAATTTGGAGTGTCTTCTCTTGGCTAGAGTGTCCAGCTAGAGGAAAATCATTACACTTTTGAATAATACTGAGGTTAATTTTGGGGTCATTTGGGAGCACCACCCAATGTTTGAATAATAGAAGTTGGGAAGAGGAATAAAGAGAATAATCTTGAACAGATTTATGTTTACTAAATTCTTGAAGGATACTTCTCTAGTGAGAATCTTGCCAAAATGTCTTCTGAATTGATCCAATCAAATTTGAAAAACACTCCAGCTTGACTGCAGAAAATCTTGAGAGTTGAACTTCATCTTGCTTAAAAAGTTGCTGAAATTTTGTTGGATTCTTGCTGATGAAATCCTCTCCCCTTACCAGATAAATTTTGTCCCAATATGATAAGGCATGTGGAAGAGTAGCTAGGTGGCCAGGGCAGTAAGTGATGGAGAAATGAAATTCAGAAAGGAATTAAGCACAGAGCGCTTGATGGCAAGTAAGAACTTGTGAAGACATGAAGTATTGCAAGGAAGAGTTATTGGTGAGAACTTCAAAAGGGGAAGAGAGTGAAAGAAGAAAAGCTCCCCAGCGCTTGAAAGCCGAAACTATGCCAAGGAGCTCCTTGTAATGAATCTCATAGTTGAGCTCTTCTGGAAACGTCTTGCGGCTATCAAATTCAATGGGATGTTTTCCTGAGTCAGAAACCTGACTCAGTACAGAACCCAAGGCATAATTGGATGCATTGGTCTCCACAATGGCAGGTAGAGCAGGATTGGAGCTGTGGTGAAGGCCTCTTTGAGGTTTTGAAACTGACTAAGAGCTTCATCATTCAGGGGAAAATAGGAGTCTTTCTTAAGGAAACTGGCGAGTGAACTAATCTTCTTGAAATAATTCTTCATGAAACGGCAGTAGAAATTGACAAAGCCAAGGAATGATTGAAGAGCCTTGAGGTTTCTTGGAGGTTGCCAATGGAGAATTTTCTGGAATCTTTCTTGTTCAATCTTGAGGCCCTCAGAAGAAACAATATAACATAAATAATCTACACTAAAACATGAAAAAGCCACTTGGAGGCCTTGGCAAAATGTCAGGATGAAACTATGACAAAGACCTTAAAGTCGGGTGCCATGTGTGTCTTGTCCCACCTCTGCTTGTTATATTCCTTGGCCTCAGTTATTCATCTGGCTGCTGTGTCACAAGCCCTCTTCCACATATGATGGAAGTCTTTGGCTGTGGGGTGGATGTTCAGAAGATTCTTCTTCAAGTGATCCACAGGCAACAGGGTATTCCACCCTTTCTCTACAAGTTCAGGTGTCTTTCCTGTGGTAGAATGCTGACTTGTATTATAAGCCTGTTTTACAGCTGGTAGGAGAGTAACCCAGCCATGGGTGGATCCCTCATGGTCCTTGTATTCCATGCCATAGGCACAGAGCCTTCTAAGGATGTCCTCCATTGTCTGGATCATCCTTTCTGCTAGGCCATCTGTTTCTGGATGGTAAGTGGTGGAAAATGCAAGCTTGGTGCCAAGAGTGTTATACAAGTTGGTCCAAAATTCAGATGTGAATTTTGGGTCCCTATCACTAATGATGATCTTAGGGACTCCACAGGTAGATATGATGTTATTCCAGAATAGCAGAGCAGTATCCATGTCTGTGTCCTCTTTATGGCATGGCAGGCACCTCATACTGTTGCTGAACCTATCAACTATGATTAACCAGGCATTGTAGCTTTCTTTTCCTCCTGGGACAAGTCCTGTGACCCAGTCCATATTGATGGTTTCCCATGGGTGTTTGGGTTCTTCTATGTGTTGCATTAACCCTTAGTTCTTCCCATGTTTCCTATTTGCCTTTTTGCATCATTCACAAGTGTTGATTTATTCACTCAACTCTTGTTCCCACTTGAGCCACAAACTGTGCTAGCTACCCTCTCTTTGGTCCTGTCTTCACTCATTTGTCCCGTATACGGGCAGTCATGGCTTCCCTGCAGGATCAGAGAGATATGATCTCTGTCTACCACTGTGAGTGCACTTGTAAGTTTCTCTCTGTGGTAAAGCAGGCCATATAAAAGCAAGAACTTGTTATCCTTGTAGGCCCTTGACCAGGGTTCTTCCAGCTGGGATTCCAGGTCTGGGCTCCTGTATTTATGTTGAAGGAGTTGTAGTAAGATGCCACACTATTTGTGCTTGGCATATGACTTTAGTACTGCACTGACAAATTCATTGTGCAGCTCTGAGGAGCTTATTCCCAGTATGGCAGTTTCTGTTCCTTGTGAATCAGTGTTTCCACTGTCAAAGGTACCACTTTCTGCTGCCCATTCAGAAAATCTGAGGCTCTTCTTCCTCTATATCTCCATGAAATGAAAATGGATCTTGGATGAAACTTCAGGGTCATAAGCTGGATTGCTTTTAATATTGTCCAGTGCCCATCTGCTAAGGCCATCTGCATTGGTGTGGCTTTTACCTTCTTTGTCCATGATGGTCATATTGCCTCTATACTCTTGGATGGCTATTTGCCATCTCAGCATGTGTCTATTTGTAGTCTTCATGTTTAGTAAAGACTTCAAGGCTGTGCAGTCTGTGTAGACTTCAAAGACTGCACCCTCCAAATAGTAATAAAGTTTTTCCAGAGCCCAGAATAAACATAGACATTCAGTCTGGGTGGCCCCATACCTGGCTTCTGAATATTTCAGTTGCCCAGAGATGTAACATACTACTCCCTCTCTTGGTTCACCATCTACAATTTGTCTTTGGGGAAGGGCTGCTCCTAAGCCTTGGCTACATGCTGCATCTATGTATAACTTGAATGGTAGTTCAAAGTCAGGTAAGATGAGCACAGGTGCATTTGTGAGTTCATATTTTATCCTCCCATATGCATCCCTCCTTTCCTTGGTAATTTCAAAAACTACATCTTTTGAACACAGCTTGTATAAACTACTAGTTATGTGGGCAAAATTCTTAATGTGGTTTCTATAGTAGGTAACAAACCCAAGGAAAGATTGAATCTCTTTTATGCTCTTTGGTACTGGCTTTTGTAGTATTGCTGCAACTTTTTTCTGGTCAATTGCCAGAGTAAGACTTGAGAGTTTATTCCCTAGAGCTAGTAGCTCTTGTTGGCCAAAATTAAACTTTTTTTTCAAAATCTTCAGATTGATGGGTGTAAATTTACTCAGCACTCCGTCTATGTATTTTACATGGTCTTCTCATGTCTCTGAGTATATAATGATGTCATCAATATATACCACCATCCAGCCTTGCAATATTTCTTCTTGAAATATTGTGTCCATCATCCTTTGGAAATGGGCTGGTGCATTTTTGATGCCAAATAGCATCCTGGTGTACTCATATATGCCCATATGGCATATTATTCCGAGTAATTTCATGGAGTGTGGTTTAACCCCATTTTGGTGGAAACCTTTCATACAATCCATTTTGGTTATGTATTTGGCTTTCGTCAGTTTATCCAAGGCATGAGGTATCCTGGGTATAGGGTACCTGTCTGCTTTTTGTGTAGACATTCAGAGCTCTGAAGTCTGCACACAGTCTATACTTTCCATCATGCCACGTGATTAGGACAGGAGTGGTTATTTCCACTATTTCATTATGTCCAATCTTGGTGATGACATCCATGTCCAGGAGTACATTGATATGTTTTTCAATCGCTTTCCTGGTCTCCAGACTTTCTGGATAAGGAGGTCTCCTGAGCATGGGTGGATAAGGTCTTTCCACATCCAGATATAGTTCTATATCATGGGCTTTTATCTTGCCTAATGGTTCTTCACCAAGTTCAAATGCTTGTCTGTTCTTCCTCAGCATCTTCAGTAAACTTAGTTTTTGTTTACTGGTGAGGCTAGTGCTAAATTGGCCCTCCCTGGATTCATTCAGTAGCTCCTCTAGTTGTTCATGGGTAGATATTTGGTATATATCAAGTGCAAATTTCTTCTCCTTGTTGGTACCAATGGTAATATGCCTGTTTTTACTATTGTAAATATCTATGCCATACATTTTTTGGTAATCTGTTACCAGCAAGAACCCTTAGATGTGGGAATCATCAAGAACTACAAACTCTGGGTTGAGTCTGATATTACTTTTCCTATGAGGTATAATTATTTCTTTAATAATTGTACCAATTGAAGTCATTGATCCTGATGCACTCTTGTAGTTTTTTGCCTTTATTTGCAAGAGCTTTTTTTCACAATTTGGGAATTGGTTATCTATATAATTGCTAGCAACTATGGGGCAGTGTGCCCCACTATCAATGATCAATGAATGTTGAGCATTGTCAATACAGACAGTCATTTTTGTGGCTGTTCCATGTATATATGCCATTCCTCTGGTTGGTGTGACCAGGAAGGTTTGTGCATCTTGGGTATGTTTGCACAGGTTTTTGTTGGCAGTATCCTGTGGCATCCCTGCTTCCAACTGTATGTCCTGAATTTCTAGCAGGGTTTCCTCTTGGTATTCAACTAGAAATTCTTTTCTTCGGTCTTGGCCATCATCAGATGGTTCGCTGATGGCATCACCCATGGAGTCTGATTCAGAATCCTCTGTTGGGTATTCCTCCTCTGGGACTTTCTCAATGGTATTGACTTTTTTCTTTGTCTTTGGAAATTTGTTGGCATAGTGGTCTGTTGAGCCACAATTGTGACAAGAATTCCCCTTATTTGCCACATCTACCACCCTTTCTTTGGGTTTGTGTTTAAACTCTACCCTGAAAGTTTGTTCCTGTTTGAAACCACTGCGCTTATATAGGGTGAATTTCCCTATATTAGTTCCATTCCTTATGTCTTGTAAGGTATTAGCAATTTCATCCACTATGCAATTTTGTTTGCATCTGCATTTTACTGCATGCTCTAGTTCTCCTGGCAGTTGTGTCAGAAGCTTGTGATTCCTCACTTGGATGTTCATCTGAGGATCAATCGCTTTAAGTCTTTTAGACTGTCCAAGTCACCACTCATATGGATCCTTGTCCACAGAGTATTTGTGATTTTCAAATTACATATTCTTTTGCAATATCTAAGTACCATTACTATTCATTTGGATGATTTGACTCTTCCACCATTTCCATTTTCTTCTGACATGGATTTCTTGTATTTCTGTGTACCATATACTAGCATGACTTTTAAATGCTGTATTTAGTCTGGCAGTAATCCAGTAATCTGGTATTCTTGGTATCACAATGAAGAGTCCATCCATATAATCTATGAGTTCCATATGATTGTATTCTCCTGTTTTAGAGATTTTGGACCAGCTTGAGGCCTGAGGAAGCTGTTTCAAGGCTTCCTTTTGAGGATAAGACATATTATCTCCATCCTGGTATTGTGATGGAGAGCTTTCCTTATTTCCTAACATCGCATCTGCTTTGATGTCATCTGGGTTATATGGATTATCCATATTATGGCCTTGTGGTTGGGGCTTCATGTTATGGTAGACTTTAAAAAATTTGTTTATATCTTGGTCCAGACTGTACCCGTCCCTTCTGCTATGGTGTTGTTCTTCAAAGACTATATTCAGTCTTTTGTTGGTTTCTTTAGAGGCTTTGCTCAATTCAGAATGTCCTTCTTGAAGAGTTTTAACAATTTTATCCATGGAGGCTGTTAATTTTTTCATCCTCTGATGGCTTGCTTCAAGTTCTGCAAACTGTTTTGAGTTTGCTCAGCATATTGGGACATTTGTAATCACAGTGCATCACTGTTTAAGTTATGCTCAGGTGTGACAACATTATGCTAAATCTGAGTAGGGGTAATATTTCTATTAATGGGACTACTGATTCTGGAGCTATTTACAACTACTTCTGGTTCTTGTGCACTTTTTTCACCAAATCCAAAAACTTCTGGATCATTGGGACTGACTCTCTCTTCCTTTGTTTGAAAGAGGTCTCTTTATTCCCTTTGTATTCTTGTCTTCTCTTGGAAACCTCCTGGAATTGTGAAGAATGGTGACTCCTGGTCACTGACTTGTTGCTTTTTTAATGGTGTGAAGCCACTGGAGAGCTGGTTTGGCGTTCTCCTTGTGAGCCTGAAGGAATCTGAGTAGGCCCTGTCTGGGTTAACTGTTCTAAAGCTTGGATAGCTGCTTGATTCTCCCTTATCCTTTTTGCCATTACCTCAAGGAGTCTGAACTTCCTGGTAGGATTCCAACCTTGGAGATTACCATAAGGTCCTTGAAGTCTATCTCTTTGAGACAGATCTTCTGGAAACTTTCTCCAAGTCCTGCTCAGTGAGATGCTAGGTTGAACCTCTTGCTATCCATGCTCCATTGAAAAAAATATTTGAGGAGTTGGTGCAGCTGAAAAACTTGATCCATATCCTTCCAGTCCTCTGGTTTGAGGTTTCTGTTGAATTGGTGTGTGAATGGAAGGGTTGATATTATCTCCCTAATCTCCCTAATTGTTTTTCTATCCACCACTGTGTCAAAGGTGTCCTCTTCCAGGCTTTCTGGTTATAGACAAGCTTTTTCTGTCCTCTGGCTGGTTCCTTTGAAGCCAAGGTTTCTGAGGTGTACAGGTGACATATCAGTGTTTGCAAGCAGTCACCAACTTTATGTTCTTAGGTTATTTACCTTTGACTGTGCCTTGTACAGATTTGTTGTCTGCTGATTTGGTCAATTTACCTTTAGAGGTTACAACTGGGTTAATTATTGTAATCTACCCTGTACAAGTGGTTAAGGTTGGTTTCCCTGTTATTGATGCAGAGTTTTGTGGTTTTCTACTCCTCTGGGTGTCTATTGCTGTCCACTTCTTTGCTGTAATCAGGCCTTCACTGTGCCTCTTGTGTCTGCCCTTGATTCCCTCTTGTTCTGAGGGTGTCACTGGTGTGTTGGCCTGTGACTTAGTCTCTAGTGGGATATAGCTTTCTTCCACTGAATCAAAACAGGAAAAAAAGGGCTTAATGTCAGTTAAGACTTATTAAAATTCTGTTTTCACATCTAAGAATGGCCTCTTGGCTTTGTATATTACTACAATCTGCCCTGTATAATGACAGTGTAATTGAATTAACAATTCCACGTCAGAATTACAGCTGTTGGTACCCTGTTACCCTGTTTGTGTACCAGTATCCCCCTGATTGACTTGTGGTTTTCAAGCAGAATCTGTATGAAGTGGTTCTGTATAAGTGTAATTGAATCAACAATACAGTTAACCACGCCTCAACTGTTGGTTTTACAGTCAGAGGTGTCGTTATTTAGTCAAAAATATAAGACTCATTCATGGCTGAAGTGTTTTTATATGTAAAACACGCCAAAAATAAACGTGTTGTGGTCATTAGCCATTTGACAAGTACTCTTATAGTATTAGTATAAAATGGTATATACACCAATTAACAATATAACATATATAATATATATATTATTAAGAAAAACCATGCCTAAAAAACATGCAAAAAATTGTCAGAAAGCAACAAATAAGTGAAAAACCTACTTGTGAGGTCCAAAAGCTGCAAAAAAACCATGTACAGGCCCCCAAAATGTCAGGATGAAACTATTATAAAGTGGTAAATAGGCTAGTTACAACTTGAAGTATGATTGTGACATGGTTATAAATATTAAAATAAAAGTGTTTTGAAGATGATAAGGGTAATAATTAAACAAAAAGGGCTTTACTATTGAGAAATAGTGGTGGTGAGCGCTTCTGAAAGCACTGCTTGCAGTCTTACCAGTTGGATTACTATAATAAGAACCACAATACTAAAGTTGAGAGTATAACCTGATTATTTTCCAAGAGTAAAACTGTTTTTGACATTTTACTATGTAGGAATTCAAGAGAAGGATGAGGCAAGCTTTTCTGCCTGTGAAAAGCCCCCCTTTTCATCCTGAAATGGGGTGAAAAGTTGGCTAGACCTTTCCAGGTAGAGCAAGTGAAAATTTCTCACTCTCATGGGCAGGCTTGTGGTTTAAAAAAGGCCTGTATAGCCTGTATTGGGCTCAGATGTGGTTTTGAAACCACATCTGGGCAGTTTTAACCAATACCGGGTGAAAGGTTTCATCTGGGGACAACACAGCCTGATTCTGATGTGTATGACACGTAAATGCTGTACAGAACCTGTATGGGACCCCAGTATTGAAGTAAAAACAAGCTTCTTTTTCAGTTTGACCCCTCATAATCATTGTTATGGGATATTATCCCATGGTAAGGCTGTATTGGTCAAAATGTGGGATTTTGTGCTTAAAACAGCTATAGCTTTGTCAGTTGTTGAGATATCAGCCTCAAAACTAAATCTGTGTGTAGCCCTGTATGTGGTCTACACAATGATACCTTATTTGGTGAGGCTATCATTAAATATGACAAAGCTATCCCATGTACAAGTTTTTTTTACATGTACATGTTTTTAGGCAAAATCTGTATTGGGCTTGTTTTCCCTATAGCTTTCTTTGTAGTGAAGATATGGAGAAATGGATGACATAAGCAGATAGCCCTGATTGTTCTATTTCCAAAAAGACCCCACTTTAGGTATCCCACACTAAAACTGTAACAGTTAGATGGGTGTGAATGTTTTATTCACCCTTGTTTGGCCTGAATTTGACAATAACTTATGTAATACTGGTGCTATCTCAGTTTGGTTGGTACCATTGGATAGCCCTGGCTTAGAGGTTCATTCTCCATACCAATTTGATGGGGTTAGGCCTCCTACTCTGTATTTCAGATGGGAGGTGAAAATTAAGGTTGATGCTCAGAAACAACTTTGTGCAGGAATAGCTTTGTTATTCTTTGTCCTATAATGATGGGACTTGTATATTTGGAAAGGAGTGAGTTTTATTCTTTGTTTGATACCTTTTCAGCTGATTTTGCTCAGTTCCCTGTTTTGGTGGTATCTTGGCTATACCATTGGTTCACGGTATTTGGCTGTCATGCTCGTGCTCTGTTTTTGAGTCACACGCTGACAGAAGTCCTTGGCTGTTGGGTGAATGGTCAGAAGATTTCTCTTTAAGTGATCCACAGGGAAAAGGGGGTTCCACCCTTTTTCTACAGGTAAAGGTGATTTCCCTGTGGTAGAATGCTGACTAGTGTTATAAGCCGGTTGGACTGCTGATAAAAGGGTAACCCAGTCAAGGGTATATCCTTCATGGTCCTTGTATTCCATTTCATATTCACAGAGCCTTCTAAGGATATACTCCATGGTTTGGATCATCCTTTCAGCTAGGCCATCTGTTTGTGGATGGTAAGCTGTAGAAAATGCAAGCTTTGTACCTAGCATGACATACAAGTTTGTCCAAAATTCTGATCTAAGTTTTGGGTTCCTATCTTTAATTATATTTTTAGGGACTCCACAGGTGGACATTATATTGTTCCAAAATAACATAGAAGTATCCATTTCTTTTTCCTCCTTGTGACATGGTAGGTACCCCACACTCTTGCTGAACCTATCAAATATGATCATGCAAGGTTTGAAGTTTCCCTTCCCTCTTGGGACAATTCCTGTAACCCAGTCCATGTTGATGGTTTTCCATGGGTGTTTGGGTTCTTCTTTGTGTTGAAGTAGCCCAAAATTTTCCCCATGTTTTCTCTTTGCCTTCTGGCATCTTTCAGAAATTTTTATATATTCACTCAACTCTTGTTCCCATTTGGGCTACCAAGGTTTGCTTGTTACCCTTTACTTGGTCCTGTCTTCACTAATATGTCCCATAAAAAGGCAGTCATGAAATTCTTGCAGGTTTAGGGATATATGGTCCCTTTCTACTATTGTGAGTGCACTTGTGTACTTCTCTCTATGGTAGAGAAGGCCATCTATAAGGAAAAACTTGTTGATCTTATAGTCCCTCAACCAGGGTTCATCTAACTGAGATCCCAGTTCTGGGCTCCTGTATTTTTGCTGAAGGAGTTGCTACAACATACCACACTGTTTGTGTTCAGCATATGTCTTCATTACTGCATTAAAAAAATCATTATGCAGTTCTGAGGCGCTAATTCCTAATCCGGGAGTGTCTGCTCCTTCTGATCCAGTTTCTCGGCTGTCTGGGGTACCATTTTCTGGTGCCATTCAGAAAATCTGAAGTTTTTCTTCCTATCTATCTTCATGAAATGGATGGGAATCTTCTCTGCTACTTCAGGGTCATAAGCTGGATGGCTCTTGACATTGTCCAGTGGCCATCTTCTGAGGCCATCTGCATTGTGTGGCTTTTGCATTCTTTGTATATGATGGTCATATTGCCTCTATACTCTTGGATTGATATTTTCCATCTCAGCATGTGTCTATTGGTAGTCTTCATGTTCAGTAAAGACTTCAAGGCTGTGCAGTCTGTGTAGACTTCAAAGACTGCACCCCCCAAATAATAGTGAAGTTTCACTAGAGCCCAGACTAAGCATAGCAATTCAGTCTGGGTGGCCCCATACCTGGCTTCTGAGTCATTCAGTTGCCTAGAGATGTAGCATATGACTCCCTCTCTTGTTTCAACATCTACAATTGTTCTCTGGTGAAGGGCTTCCCTGAAGCCTTGGCTACATGCTGCATCTATGTATAACTTGAATAGTAGTGGAAAGGGAGGTAAGATTAGCACAGGTACATTTGTGTGTTCATGTTTGATGCTCTCATATTCATCCCTCCTTTCCTTGATAATTTCAAAAACTAAATCTTTTGAACATACCTTGTACAGACTACTAGTTATGTGGTCAAAATCCTGACATGCTTTATGTAGTAGCTAGCAAACCCAAGGAAAGAGTCCATCTCTTTGATGGTTTTTGGGACTGGTTTTAGCAGTACTTCTCCTACTTTGTTTTGGTCTATGGGAAGACTAAGGCCTGAAACTTTGTGTCACCATGCAAGTAATTCTCTAGGCAACTGAATGACTCAGAGGCCAGGTATAGGGCCACCCAGAATGCATTTCTATGCTTAGTCTGGGCTCTTGAGAAACTCCACTATTATTTGAGGGTTGCAGTCTTTGAATTCCAAACAGACTGCACAGCCTTGAAGTCTTTATTGAACATTAAGACTACCAATAGATACATGCTGAGATGGAAAATATCAATCCAAGAGTATAGAGGCAATATGACCATCATATACAAAGAATGCAAAAGCCACACAATGCAGATGGCCTCACAAGATGGCCACTGGACAATGTCAAGAGCCATCCAGCTTATGACCCTGAAGTAGCAGAGAAGATTCCCATCCATTTCATGAAGATAGATAGGAAGAAAAACTTCAGATTTTCTGAATGGCACCAGCAAATGGTACCCCAGACAGCCGAGAAACTGGATCAGAAGGAACAGACACTCCCGGATTAAGAATTAGCGCCTCAGAACTGCATAATGATTTTTTCAATGAATTAATGAAGACCTATGCCAAACACAAGCAGTGTAGCATACTGTTTCAAATCCTTCAACAGAAGTACAGGAGCCCAGAACCAGCATCCCAGTTAGAGGACTCCTAGTTGAGGGACTATAAGGACAAAAAGTTTTTCCTTATAGATGGCCTGCTCTACAATAGAGAGAAACACACAAGTGCACTGGCAGTATTAGACAGGGACCATATATCCCTGCTCCTGCAGGAATGCAATGACGTGCCCTATATGGGACACATGAGTGAAGACAGGACCAAGGAAAGGGTAGCAAGCACATCTTGATGGCCCAAATGGGAACAAGAGTTGAGTGAATACATTAACAGTTGTGAAAGATGCCTGAATGCAAATAGAAAACATGTGAAAAACTATGGGCTACTTCAACACATAGAAAACCCCAAACACCCATGGGAAAATAACAACATGGACTGGGCTACAGAGCTTGTCCCAGGAGCCAGAGAAAACTCAAATTCTTTCCTGATGATAGTTGATAGGTTCAGCAAGAGTGTGAGGTGCCTACCATGTCACAAGGAGGATACAGAAATGGATACTGAACTGTTATCTTGGAATAACATAATGTCCACCTGTGGAGTCCCTAAAATTATCATTAGTAATAGGGACACAAAATTCACATCAGAATTTTGGACCAACCTGTATGAAATGCTTGATACTAAAATTGCATTATCCACAGATTACCACCCACAGACAAATGGTTTAGCTGAAAGGATGATCCAAACAATGGAGGACATCATCAGAAGATTCTGTGCATATAGAATGGAATACAAGGACCATGAAGGATGCAGCTAAGATTGGGTTACCCTTCTACCAGAAGTCCAACGGGCTTACAACACAAGCCAGCACTGCATCACAGGAAAATAATCCTCAGTGGTAGAAAAAGGGTGGAACCCCCTGTTGCCTGTGGATCACCTGAAGAGAAACCTTTGGACTATCCAAACAACAGCTAAAGAATTCCATGAAACTTGGAAGAGGGCTTGTGATACAGCTTCTAGTTGCATAGCTGAGGAAAAAGGATTAAAAAAAAAGAGGTGGGATAAATAACCACATGGAACCTCAATTCAAAGAAGGGGACCAGGCATTAGTTTCCAGACTCAACTTCAACAATCTTAAGGTACCTAAGAAAGTGGGAGATTTATCTTTAGGGCACTTCACTATCATCAAGCTGATAGGGAAAAATGCAGTAGAAGTCAAAATCACCAAGGAATTTTCTAGGAAACACCCAGTATTCCCAATAAATTTGGTCAAGCCATACTTCCAGAGAGAGGAGGACAATTTCCCCTCCAGGAAGCAAAATTCCATCCCACCAGAAATAGTAAAGGTGGAAGACTCCCCTGGCCCTGCTAAGAAAATCATGAAGGCTAGGAAGATAAGGCTGAAAGGTAAAGACCAGAGACAGTACTTGGTCAAATTTAAGAACCAGACAGCAGATACAAACAAATGGTTAGCAGAAGATGTCATACAAGATGAGAGCCTTCAACTAAGGATATTCAAGGCCTCTAAAAGGAGTGAACAGTCTCATAAATGATGGGCCTTTTTTAGAGGGAGGGTATGTCAGCCTATGACTCAAAACCAGAGCACAAGCATGACAGCCAAATACCATAAACCAATGGTAGCACCAAGATACTACCAAACCATGAAGCTGATCCAAACCAGCTCAAAAATGATCAAAAGAAAGAGGAAACTCATCCCTTTCCAAAAATACAACTCCCAAAATCATAGGACAAGGAATGACAAAGTTATTCCTGCTCAAAGTTGTTGCTGAGCATAAACCTTATTTTTCACCTCTTATCTGAAATCCAGAGCAAGAGGCTTGAACCCATAAAATGGGTGTTTAAGATGAAGATCTAAGTAAGGTATATCCAATGGTACTAATCAAATTGAGCTAGCATCAGAATTACAGAAGTGAACACCAAAATAAGGTCAAATAAGTGGGAATGAAATATTCACCTCCCATCTGGCTTCTACAATATTAGTGTGAGATACCTAAGGTGGGGTCTTTTTTGAAAGAGCAAAATCAGGACTATCCAATGGTGCCATCAATTTACCCATATTGCATCTAGAACAAAAGCTATGGGGCAAAAAAGTTGCATACAGATCTTAAGAAAATCATACATATGTACAAAAAATCCTGTACATGGCATAGCTTTTCCTTAATTAATTATAGCCATATGAAATGAGGTACCATTGTATAGAAAACATGAAGGGCTCAACAATGAACCAACTTTGAGCTTGATATCTCAAAAAATGACACAGTTGTGGCAGCTTGAAGGTCAAAATCTCACAGTCAGACCAATACAACCTTACTGTGGGACATTCTCCCATAACTATGATTATGAGGTGTCAAAAAGACTAAGAAGCCACTTTATAATTTAATAACTCAATCCTTTTCCAATACTGGGGTCCTGTACAGGTTCTGTACAGCATTTTACGTGTCACACACGTCAGAAGAGGCCTATGTGGTCCCCAGATGAAAATTTCCGCCTTGTATTGGTAAAAACTTCCCTGATGTGGTTTCAAAACCACATCTGAGCCCAATACAGGCTATACATCCTCTACATGGAAAGGTCTAGTAGCCTTTTCCACTCAATTTTAGTATGAAAAGGGACTTTTTCTCAACCAGAAAAGGTTTCCTCATCCTGCTCTTCAATTCCTATGTAGTAAAACTGTCAAAAACAGTCATACTCTTGGAAAATAATCAGGTTATACCCTAAATATTAGTATTGTAGTTCTTATTATATTGACCCAACTGGTAATACTGTACCCATGGCTTTCAACAGCTCTCAGCACCACTATTTTGTACCAGTAAAGCCCTTATTACTCCATGTTATACTTTTATTATCTATAATCCAACCACTTTTCACTTAATTTTACTGTATCACAGTCATAGTTAAAGTTGTAAATAGCCTTATTACACCTTCATCATAGACTCAGCCTGACAAGGCTTCACCTTGTATTGGTGCTCAGGAGCTCACCATTTCAAGGTGGGGTGTATTGTCACAACTATGGCAATTCACCCTCTTGGACCTCAATATGGTATATCTATTCCATATCCAATTTATTGCTATTTAGCCATATCCATCATCATCAGGCTTTTCCTTGCCATCTTCTGCTTTTGGAAAATCCTATTTATTTCTTAGTCAACAGGGAAAATACAGTCCAAAAGCCTATATTTGGATTTTTAAGCTTTAAAAATGGATTTGTACATTTTGCTATATTTAGCAATTTTATGACATTTTCCCATGTGATGTGGCAAATATGCCCAGATGGCCATATTAGGCCATTTGGGGCTCAATTTCCAGTTTTGAAAATTTTTTGTAATTTGCTCAAATACAGTTTTCAAGTTGCATAAGCTGTATTTGGCCAAAACCCAAAATTGACCAAAACATTCAAAAAACACTTTGTCACCCAAAGTCACCAAAACTCATTTTTAACGCATATGCTCCTGGAATCCTTACAAAAGACCTTTGAATATTTCACGCTCCAATAACCAAAAGTGCCTTCATGGTGTCATACACAATTATGCATCTTTTTTTCACCATAAATCCAATGGTGCAAATTTCACAAGGTTATTTTAACATTTCATAAGGTCATCAAGGCATCACGTTATCCAGAGGATTAATCAAGGCTCAAGGACAAGTGTTACTCTCAAATATCAATTACACCATCAAGACATCATTGTATATTCTCACTCACAGTACTCCTCCAAGGGAATACTGGTGATACATTTTCAAGGGGTATTCAACAGGCAGTTCTAAACCAATCTGTTAAGTTTGAATGCTCCATCAATCCACCTTCACAACCATATTCATTCAATACAGTATGGATTCATGAAGACCTTTATTTCAATCATACACTATGGGAAGATAATTCAACCCAGTTCATTCTCAATTTGGAAAGGTATACATTCCATCAGAGAATCAATACAGCTTCCAGTATTCAATACAGATTGGCTTCCAGCCTGAAGGAGTCAAGCTCTCAACCTTTCACATTAACCAGCCTCCTTTTACCTTGGGGGCTTTTTTCCCCAGTTAACTAATATATTTTGATCTTATTTTATTTTTATATATCTTATCTCATTTGTTAAGTGAATACTGATATTAGTAAGTCAGTCATTTAGCACCATTTATCTTTTCTTTTTTTGCCTTTCAGTGGATATTGGTGTTCATATCCTTTATCAATTCCATTGTTCCTTCTGGCAGGTTGAAAAAGTGATTGAGGACCTACTTGGTTGGCTCTTTGGCCATTTCTCTTCCTATTTCTCTTATTTCATCTCATATTTTGTACTTGCATATTTCTTAGAGAAATTCATTTCTTTAGTTTATCTTCTTTGTTATTTGCAGTCTTCCAAGTGAGATCTCAATTACTGAGTTCCAGGCCACTCTTGATACCCCCAGGATCCCCTTGGACACATTTCTTTTAAAGCTCGCAACATTTTTTCTGCCAAACCATCAGTTTGAGGGTGGTTAGCCGTTTAGAATGATAAGTTTTTTCCCAAAAATGTATGGATACTTCTCCATAATGCTGAAGTGAAATTGGGGGTTCTATCATTTATGATATTCTGTAAGAAACCTGTATGGCTAATAATTCTATTCAAATCATCATGGCTGTGTCCATGTCTGTGTTGTCCTTTTGACATGGTAAGAGAATTGAGGTTCTGATTCACCTTTCAGATAATACTAGGCATGCATTAAAACTCCTGTCTACTCCTAGAGGTAAGGCTGTTACCCAATCCATGTGAACTATTTCCCACCAGGAGTTTGGTCGTTGTATTTGGATCATCATCCCTAAATGAATGCCTGTGGATTGGTTTGCTTTTGTACATCTTTAACAGGTTTGGCAATATTCTGAAACATTGTTTCTCCAATTTGGAAACCAAGAGCAGGTTTTCACTCTCTCTAGTGTTCTATCTTCTGAGAGATTTACAGATGCAACACTATCACGGCATTCATGTAGTATAGTTTTTATAAGATTCCTATCGGTCAAGTTAATAAAACATGTGTGTCTAGTTGTGAGCCCATGAGATATGACCACATATTCAAAAAGGTCACAAGAAAATTTTATAATAATTATACTCTTAATAATTATCTTAAGACCAGTGAAAATTCCATAAATAGGCATAAAATATGAATTAACTCAAAATATAATGAGTAAAAATGTAGAAGAAATCACATCATTTTATTTCTCATGGTAAAATACACATATATCATTTTTATGGCATATCTGTAAAGTCAGTAATTACTGAATAATAAGTAAGAATACCCTAAAAAAGAAACAGAATCTTATTTAAATCAGAAGCCAATGAAACAACATTTAGAACAAATTGCACCATTTGATTCCTCATGAAATACTACCCGTAAAACAATTTTATATTATTTCTCTATAGTCAATACTTAAGGAATTAAGCCGAATATATTCACTTTTTTGGTCAGTGCATACATTCATGGTTTTTAGCTGATATATCTTGAAATACACATGATAGAGAGTGAAAGCAAAAAGAAAGTTAACACATAATTACTATGATACCACAGATATGAACTTTATTTTACAAGCTATAAACAAGGTTATAACTTGACAGGATTTATTAAACAAAATTGCTGAGCTGTTGACCACTTTGTTGTGAAAGTGGTCCAAACCCAAAAAAGTGGATATTCACGTCCTAATAGGTCATAAGTGAAGAATAATTCATTTTTTATCATAATATTCAAGGTAAAACCACCTGAAAACAAGGTTTGAAATTTATGATATTGAATTTTGACAGAAAAGATGAGATACAAGAAAAATAATCAAAAAATAGAGTTTTGATGACGCAATGAAATTCTCTTGGAGGTCAAATGAGGACATTTCAAGATAATAAAATTTACCCTCTAAATGTCTTTAGAATGTATAAATTTAAGGTTAATAACTATAAAAGTTTAAGCTTAAAATTGATCATTTATGATCACTAACTGTAATCTAATTTTACGTTTAACAATTATATAAGTGATAAAACTGGTGAATAATATTAGATTATTCATAATAATAATAAAATTCACGAAATTTAGGCTTCTTCCAAGCCTATGATGTCATTAAGATTACAGTTATAGTGATAACTCTAAATAATTGTGTACAAATGAGATAAGATAGTTGATCATGATGTTATCATCACTAAACCTTGAACTAATGATCATTTCCCTGAATACCATCAGTAAACGTCTCCTAGAAGCTTAGTGGACTCTAGAAGGGAGGATTTTACTATAAAAAAAGATATTTTTACTCTATTTCCTCCTCAGATGTATCACAAACAATAAAACACTAAATCAAAAGGTAAGATATTCTCTCTATATATATAAATCTTTTCTATCATCATATACCAAAGTTAATCTTTCTTAAAATCATCAATCTTGACGTGATTATTTCAATTGTTTAATGTTTTTTGTTATATTTCTCTAAAAAATCCCTGTTCCATGTAAAATCTAAGATTATTTGTAATGTCTTTTCTTTTTATTTGTAAATACAATTTAACGCCATTGTATTTATATTATTTGAAATGAAATCTTTCAAAATTCTTATATTAAGTGTTCAAAGTAGGTTTTTTTCTCTAATTATAATAACTTCTCTCGATCATCATTCTTGATAGTTCTTTTATTAATATAAATAGTATTTATATTAATAAATAACTTTAATATTAGTAATATTATTGTTATTAATTTTTTTTACTAATAAAAGACAAATTTGTAGACCTTTATTATTTGTTGGTAACAATAATAAAGTTGTTTTAAATATATTAATTATTAAATATTAATATATTTATTTTCATATTATTATATTTATTTAATAATATAATTATTTCTATGCCATAATTATAATAAATATTTATTATTATAATTATTTTTATCTCATTTATTTCATTTATCAAGGAAATTCAGAGTACAGTAAGTAAAATATTAGTAATTTTTACCTATTTTTTCATAGTCAAACCTTACATTAGTCAAATGATAAAGTATTCCATCAATGAGGTGGAATCTTCTTTCATTATATGCTTTTTCCATATTTCATCTGGCTTGGCAGATAGTGATGGTTCTTTGCAGTATTTTATTAAGAGTTGAAATAACATATGATAGTTTTTGTCCATCTTATATTTCTCTTTGGCTTGATGAAATAATTATGTGCCAATATCTGTAAAACATGCATTATATATTATTTTCTTCCTGTGGTTCCCATGCTGGGGCTTGAGGTGTATTTGCTAAAGCCCATCTGCTAAGAACATCTGCAATTTCATGAATATTTTAAGATTTTTGAGCTATGGTCATATTTCCTCTATATTCTTGGATAGCAATCTGCCATCTTAGCATGTGTCTATTGGGTGTCTTCATCTTAAATAAAGATTTTACACCATGACAGTTGGTGATGATATCAAACACTGTTCCATCAAAATAGTAGAATTCCTTTTCTAAAGCACGCACTGAGAAAAGAAATCCCATTTGGCTTTCTCCATATCTTGCTTCTGTTGGCTTAATTTCTTGTGAAATGAAGCAAATTGATCCCCCAATAGGTTTATCATTGATAATTTGTGTTTGGTGTAGTGCAGCACCTAATCCTTCTCTACAAGCATCAATATACAGTTTGAAAAGGAATGAAAAATCTTGCATTCAAAGAAATGGGGAATTTGTGAACGTGGTTTTCAGTTCCTCATGAGATCTAACCCTTTCTTAAGTAATTTCATACACTGCCTGTTTGTCACAGAGTTTTTACAAGGAGTTGGAAATTCTTGAGGATTCTTTAATATTCTTTCTGTAATAACCATTAAATAATAGAAAAGGTTGCATTTCTTTTTTGATTTGGGGCATTGGTTTCAGTAGTACTTCTGCTACTTTCTTCTAATCTATTCCCAAGATGAGTCCAGATGCAACATGTCCCAGTGCCTTTAGTTTACTATATGCAAAATGAATTTTTTTTGAAGGAATTTTCATATTTACTTTGAATATCTTTTGTGAGACTCTTTCTAGTCTTGCCAAGTGATTTTCCCAAGTGTCTGAGAAAACTATGATATCAAAAATGAAGATAATTAAACACAATTCTGATAATTCTTCAGGAAATATGGTATTCATAATTCTTTGATAATGGGAAGGTGCATTCTTTATACCAAAAGAAATTCTTAGGTTTTCATATATGCCAAGATGGAGTGATATCCTTAGTGGTCTCCTTGAATTGTCTTTTATGAAATTTTGGTGAAATTCTTTAGGGAAGCAATGAGTGTAATAATATTAGCCTGTGAGAATTGTGTTAATGTCTCATGGATGGTGGGTATTGGGTATCCGTCAGGGATATTATAGGTGCTTAGAGCCCCAAATTCTCCTACCATCCATGATTTTCCATTATGTCAAACTATAATGATAGGTGTAGTGACCTCTAACTTCTCATTATGTCCTTCTTTCCTTAAAAACCCAAGGTGCATTAATCCTTTGATGTGTACCTCTAAGGCTTTTATAGCTCTTGGGCCAGCTGGGTAAGCTGGTATCCTTAAAAAGGTGGATAAGTTTTCTCCACATTAAGAATAATATATAATTCATTTCTAATGATAGAACCTGGTGATTATTTGTCAGTTGCAAAGGCACTTTTGTATTCAAACAAAATTAAATCAACTTTTGTTTGATATTTTCCATTACTTAATGATTGAATTCTCCATCTATAAGTTTCTCAATTATGAATCAATTTTTCTCTGTGATTTTCTCTCCATTTATTATGACAGTAATTTGGTTTTTGTAATTTAAAAAACCAATTACTTATCCTTCATTTCCTTCTAATGTGAAATAGTGTGAGCCTTTGAGATATGACCACATACCCAATAAGGTCACAAAAAGACTCAGAATAATTATACCTTTAATATAATTATATTAAAATTACTTAGAATAATTATACATTAAAAATAATTACTTAAATATACAAAAAATACCATAAATTGGTACAAAAATTGATTTAACTTAAAAACCAATTAATCAACATGTAAATTAAAATATACCATTGGATTCCCCATGGAAAAATACACATATACCATATTTATGGCATATCTGTAAAGTCAATATTTAATGAATTATAAGGTATAATACCTTATAAAAACCATAAAACCTTATTTATCTCAAGAACTAATGAAACAACATGTAAAATAAATTGTACCAGTGGATTTCCCACGAAAATCCACACATAAAAGAATTAATAATCTAATTTCCAAAGTCAATACTTAAGGAATCAACCTGAATATATGCACTTTTTTGGTCAACACATATATTCAAGGATCATAGCTAATATCTCTTAAACTATACATGATAGAATGATGAACCAAAAATAAAGTTACCACGTAATTACTGTAATAACACAGATATGAACTTTATTTTACAAATTATAAACAAGGTTAAAACCTATGATGAAATATTGTAATTTTTATTATTAAATTCAGGGTATAACCCCTTGAAATCAAGGTTTGAAGTTTAAAATATTGAATTTTGACAGAAAAGATGAGTTACAAGAAAAATCATCAAAATTAGAGTTTTGATGATGTAATGAAAAGCTCTTGGCAGAATAATAAGGTTATGCCAGGCTATCAGAATTCACTCTCTGAATTGCTGTAGCGTGTAAATCTTAAGAGTTATTGAAGATCAAAGTTTGAGCTTAAATTGAGCAGTTATGATCACCTACTGTAACCTTAAATTAAGTTTAACAGTCATAAGAGTGATACAATTGGTGAATACTATTAGTTTATGATTAAAACTAATAAAATCCACGAAATTTGGGGTTCTGCCAAGCCTCTGATGTCATCAAACTTAGAGTTATAGTGATAACTCTAAATAATGGTGTAATAATGATGTAATATGATTTGATTATGATGTAATCACCCTCAAACCTTAAAATATTGATCAATTCCAGTGGATATGATCAGTACACGTCTACTAGAAGCCTGTTGGACTCTAGGAGGGAGGTATTTACTATAAATAGAGCTCTTTTTACTCTATTTTCCCCCCAGACGCATCAAAAACATTAAATCAATTAAATCAAAGGTAATTTCTTTATTCTTTATATATAAAAGTATTATATTATTAAAGACCAAAGACCACCTTGCTATAATCATCTATTTTGACGTGATTAAATCATTTATTTAATTGTTTTTGTTAAAAATCTCTCTAAAACTCATTTCCACGTAAAAATCCAGAATAATTTGTAATTTTCTTTATTTTTATTGTAAATACAATTTGAAAAAGTCGTATTTATATTTTTTGGCGTAAAAAACTTCAAAATTATTATATTAAGTGTTAAAAGTAGGTTATTTTCTCTTATTATAATAATTTCTCTATTATTACTCTCTTAATAATTCTTTAATTAATATAAATAGTATTTATATTAATTCATAACTTTAATATTAGTAATATTATTGTTATTAATTGTTTTTTATTAATAAAAAACAATTTTTTACGCCTTTATTATTTGTTGGTAACAATAATAAAGAGCTTTTTAAATATATTAATTATTTTATATTAATATATTTATTTATTATTTTATATTTTCATAATATAAATTATATTATTATATTTATTTAATAATATAATTATTTTACGCCATAATAATAATAATTATTTATTATTATTATATTTTTAATCTTATTTATTCAATTCATAAGGACATTCAGAGTACAATAAGTAATAAATTAGTAATTTTTACTTATTGCTTCATAGTCAAACCTTACATTTGGGGGCTTGGCCGTGATATTTACTTAAAAGACCTTTAAAAAGATTCTAATTGGGTTTATCCAATAATAAATTATATTTATAATCATAAAATTAAATAATAATTTTATATTTTATTGATTTTAAAAGCTATTGAGGCATTTGGAAAGCAATTGTACTGTCTTACACGTGGTTTTTCACATACTTAGACTTGCAAGAACGTTCTTTGAGTGACTCTAGTGATTAAAAGAGATATTTTATAAATTAAAAAAAATTTTATTATAATTTAATTTTATAAGAATCATATTCATTTTTTATTTTATTCTTTAAAAATAAAAAATATAAAAAAATATTAAAAAAAAATTAAAAACCAATAAAAAAAGTTAGTTTTATTCATTTTTATTCATTTCTTGATTTATTTCAATTTTTCAAAGATATAAAAGCAATTTCTACGTGGAAAATTGCCATATCTTGCCAAAAATAACACTTCTTATAAAGAGACTTATATTTATTTGTCTTTTTTAGTGTTTGAAGATAACCCAACAGAAGACAACCAAGCTACTGTTGAGAGATTGGTGGAAGAAACTTGTCAAAGTTCTCCAACACCAGTTATTACTAAAAGAAAGAAAGCTAAGAAATTAGACTTTCCAGGACCCACCATTCAAGACTCTGAAGGTGAGCACCTCTTTTATAATTGCCATAAAAAGAATTTTATTCTAAAATACTTTTATTTTTTCTTATTCTTTAATTATGATTACCAGAAGAGGTTTCCAATACTCCATCCAATCAGATGGAGCTGGACTCAGAGGTAGAACTGATCCCTCAAAATGGAAAAGAAAGGGCAATATCCCCAGTGGAACAGAATCCACACAAGGAAGTGCCTTATCCCAAAGGCAAGTCCTAGAAATGCGCATGATATCTGAGCCTGAATTGGAACTAAGTATGAGTAACCCAAACAGGTACAAATCACATTCAGAGGGCTCAAATAGACATCTACATGAGCCAGTACAAGCAGTATTGCACAGTGTACAAGGACAAAGATTGGGAAATGTTGCCTCAAATACACCAAGGAGTGATGAACTCCTGGCACATCCTGAAAAAGTTCCTCAAAGAGGAGGAGATAGTGAAATACTCCAATGGATGGAATCCACTGTCATCCAAACCTCAAATCAAAAAAATCAAGGACTACCATGCCAAAAAAAGGGAGGTAACCAAGGAAGAAGCCCCAGTAGCTTCTACCAGCAAGCCCCAAGCCAACCCACTTCCCCAAGAAGGGAAGAAGAACAAGAAAAAGCATTGGAGGAAACCATATTCCCCAAGCTACAGAATCCCAAGAATCCAAAAGGATGCCATGGACAATGTTTTCAACATGGCCAGAACCTTGATGGAATTCAAGGACAAGGAAGAGCAAAGAATGAGACAACCTCATTTCCCAAAGAAATAACCTTGTCCAAAGATGTTGTAAATACTTTAACAGAAATTAAAAATAGTATATTACCTCTAAAAGAAATTAAAGATAGTTTATTATCACTACAAGAAATAAATAACAATTTATCTTCTTTAACAAAAATTGTTGTGCAAAACAAGAAAGAAATTGACAACATTAAGTTTATTGTTGAAAACAATAAACCAAAGAATTTAATTGACAATACTCAAAAATTAATACAAGGACAATAAGAATTGTATAAATACATAAAAGATATCAAAGACAATACTTTGACAATCAATTATGATGTGAGTATTGACAATCTTACAGAAAAATTAAATAAATTAAGTATTTCTGTAGAAAAATTTGAAGAAAAGACTTCATCACACCAAAAATTACTCTTGGACCATGTGGAAAAAAGTGATGAAGCAAGAATGCATCTGAAAGATGATATTCAGAGTGAAATAAGGCTTATCACTGAAAAAATGGATAAAATTAATGAGGCTAATTTAAATATGCCAAAGTTATCAACACCATTTTCTCATATAAGAATCCCTTTTAAAACAAAAGAGGAATTGTCAAATACTTTCATAACAGACTTGAGTCACCAAGATAATAACCAAGTCTTAATGAAAGAAGCAACTCAATTGAAAGAATGGCCAACATTCACAGGAGAAGGTGAATATGACCACATGTCATTTATTAAAACAATTGACATGTTACAAGAAGACTATGCCATACCAGATGAATTAATTACTGAAAGATTAAATTCATTGTTTGAGAAATCTGCAAAAAGATGGTATTATGGCATAAGACAAACAAATGGTAAAAATACCTGGCCTTGGTGGAAACAAGAAATAATCACCAAGTGGGCAAATGATGCCTGGAGGTATAAGATAGAAAATGCATTTGAAAACTCTTTCTTTGACCCAGAGAAAGACAAACCTTTAACTTGGTTCTTGAAACAAGTTGAAAGTCTTAATGCACTGTACCCAGAAATTTCACAAAAGATGGTGCACATGAAAATACTTAAAAAATGTGGAGGGGAACTAGAACATGCCCTAAGAAGCAGGTGTATAGAACCATGCTCCACAGAAGAGTATATAAATGCACTAGAAGATATAGTGACAAGAACAAAAATTGGCAGGACTTGGAAAAAATTGGACATTAAAAGCCCAAATAAACCATTTATCAAAAAAGATAAATCAAAAGAATCCTTTAAGCCCAATACATCCAACAATAATGAGCAAAGAAAATGCCATAAATGTGGAGGTATTGGACACTTAGCCAATAATTGCCTTAAAAAAGCAAAGATTAATGAAATTGTGGAAACAGAAAGCCACAATGACAAAGAAGAGGAATCTGACTCTGAAAAAGAGACAGAAGAGTCAGAAAGCTCTGAAAGTGATGAAATCAATATAATTAATGCACAAATTGATAATATTGATATAATTTATGAAGTACTGGATGTTAATTCAAACTTACCACAAGTTGGAACATCTGACACAAACCTGACAAACATACAAGATGCCAAAATGTATAGAACCAAACCTGCAAGAGGAATGGGATATACAGCTGGAAAATCAAGTATAAGTATTGTTATGGTTGATAACCAAGAAGGAAAAGTTAACTTGGATACAGGAGCATATTGCACTTGTGTTGGCAAAAGTTATTTAAAAACCATTGTCCCAAACTGGCAAGAAAAACTTATGCCAATACAAGGTGTCAAATTTAGTAGTGCAAGTGAGAGCATGAAGCCCCTTGGAATAATTGATTTAACACTAATTTTTCCTCATCCCTTACAATGTGTCAGAATTAAAGTAGAGTTTGTAGTAATGGACAACTGTACCAGTAATCATTTCATACTTGGAAATGACTACTTATCAATCTATGGTATAGATATCTCCAACCAAAAAGATAGATATTTTACCATAGGAGATAACAAAAGACAAAAGTTTGGATTCTTAAATAACAAAAAACAGATCACAGTTATTAAGAAGGAAGAAAAAATTCCAGAAAAGGAACTTTTTATATCTGAACAACTTAAAGAGGCAGAATTCAATCAAGAATTAACAGAAAAAATGAAAGAAAAATTGATTGACCTCTTAATTAAGTATAAAAATGCCTTTGCAACTGACAAAGAGCCACTAGGTGCCATAATTGGACATGAAGTGGATATAATTCTTAATGTAGAAAAGCCTTACCCACCTTTATTAAGAAGACCTGCTTATCCAGACAGTCCAAGAGCTAGAGAAGCCTTAGAGGTGCACATTAAAGAATTAATGGACCTTTGAGTATTGAGAAAGGTTGGACACAATGAGCAAGGAGAAGTTACTATACCTGTCATTCTAACTTCGCACAATGGAAAATCAAGGATGGTAGGAGACTTCGGAGCCCTGAATACCTATACCATTCCAGACAGATATCCAATACCCAGAATCCATGAGACATTGACCCAATTGTCACAAGCTAAGTTCATCACAGCTATGGATGCTCTTAAGGGTTTTCATCAAAATGTCTTAACAGACAATGCCAAGAAACTACTAAGAATAATAGTCCATTGTGGATTTTTTGAATACTTAAGAATGCGATTTGGGATAAAAAATGCACCTTCCCATTATCAAAGAATGAAGAATACCATATTTCCTGAAGAATTATCAGAAGGATGGTTAATTATCTATATTGATGATGTCATAGTTTGCTCAGAAACTTGGAAAAATCACCTTACAAGACTAGAAAGGGTACTACAGAAAATAGTCCAAGTGAATATGAAAATTTCCTTGAAAAAGTGTCATTTTTCATATAATGAATTAAAAGCACTAGGACATGTGAAATCTGGACTTAGTCTAGGTATAGACAAAAATAAAGTAGCAGCAGTACTACTTAAACCAATGCCTCAAACAAGAAAAAGAAATGCAATCATTTCTAGGATTTGCTGGTTACTATAGACAGCATATAAAGGACTTTGCAAAGATTGCTAAATCCTTGTATAAGCTATGTGACCAACAAACAGTCTATGAGATGACAGAAGAAAGAGTCAAGGCATATGAAGAATTGAAAAATTCCTTAACAAATGCGTCATTTCTTCTAATGCCAGATTGGAAACTACCCTTCAAACTGTACATTGATGCTTGTGGAGAAGGACTAGGTGCTGCACTTCACCAAACACAAATTATCAATGATAAACCAGTGGAAGGACCAATTTGTTTCATTTCAAGGCAAATAAAGCCAACAGAAGCAAGGTATGGAGCAAGCCAAATGGAATGCTTATGCCTAGTGTGGGCTTTAGAAAAACTGCATTATTATTTGGACGGCACAGTATTTGATGTAATCACAGACTGTAATGCTGTGAAATCACTATTAAATATGAAGACTCCAAATAGACATATGCTGAGATGGCAAATTGCTATCCAAGAATATAGAGGAAATATGACTATTGTTCATAAATCTGGAAATATTCATAAAAATGCAGATGGTCTCAGCAGATGGGCTCTAACAAATCCCCCTGACAATCCAGCATGGGTACCACAAGAAGAGCACCATATAGAAGGAATATGTGTTACAGACATTGGCACAGAATTCTTTAACCAAGTTAAAGAAAGCTATAAGACAGACAAAAATTGCCATATCTTAAGCCAACTTCTAATGAAAGACTGCAAAGATCCATCACTTTCATCAAAACTAGATGAAATATGGAAAAAGGCATATGATGAAGGAAGATTTCACCTCCTTGATGGAATCCTTTACCATAGAACAAAACACACATGTGTTATGGCCTTAACAGACAGAACACTAATAAAACACTATTTTACATGAGTGTCATGATAGTGTTGCATCTGGACATCTCTCAGAAGATAGGACACTAGAGAGGGTGAAAACCTGCTCTTGGTGGCCA
Source organism: Austropuccinia psidii (assembly GCA_023105745.1). NCBI lineage: Eukaryota > Fungi > Basidiomycota > Pucciniomycetes > Pucciniales > Sphaerophragmiaceae > Austropuccinia > Austropuccinia psidii. The sequence goes on along the minus strand of JALGQZ010000009.1, from coordinate 16,394,446 downwards.
AATTGGAAGAAAGATGTTGCAGAGTACTGCCAAACCTGTGACAGATGTCAAAAAGCCAACAGAGCCACAGGAAAGAAATTTGGAATGATGATCCAAATCCAAGAACCAAAATCCCCATGGGAAATAGTTCATATGGATTGGGTAACAGCTTTACTTCCAGGAGGAGACAGGAGTTATAATGCATGCCTAGTGTTAGTTGACAGGTACAGTGAAACTCCCATGTTCTTACCATGTCATAAAGATGACACAGCTATGGATACAGCCATAATGATATGGAATAAAGTCATTAGCCACACAGGCTCATTCCAAAATATTATAAGTGACAGAGACCCAAAGTTCACTTCAGAATTATGGACAAATCTCCATAACTTGTTTGGGACAAAGTTATCATTCTCAACAGCTTATCATCCTCAAACTGATGGTTTAGCAGAAAGAATGATACAGACCTTAGAGGATATGATCAGAAGATTCTGTGCTTATGGGCTAGAACTCAAAGATTCTGATGGTTTTACCCATGATTGGTGTACACTGATACCAGCACTTGAACTGGCATATAAGACATCAATCCATTCTTCTACTGGCAAAACACCAGCAATGCTAGAAAAAGGTTGGAATCCAAGACTTCCTTATGATACCCTCAAAAAGGACTTAGTGGACATACATCCAACAGCAAGCAGTTTTAAGATAATGCTTGACAAAGCAAGACACCATGCAAACAGATTTATGCAAGACTCTTTTAAATATGCAAAAGAAAGATGGGATAAAAGCCATAAGCCACCTGATTTCAAAATAGGAGACTTGGTCTTAGTATCAACCCTTAATTTCAATAACATAAAAGGCCCAAAGAAATTGAAAGATTCCTTTGCAGGACCATTTATGATAAAAGCACTTCATGGACCCAATGCTGTGCAATTAGAACTCATAGGTGAACTAATGAACATACACCCAACTTTCCCTGTAAGTCTGATAAAACCTTACAGTTCAAGTGACAAGCAGTTATTTCCACTAAGAAATAAACCCCCACTTGAGATTCCCCCCTTGGAAGAAGGAGAGGAAAAGAAAATAGTAAAAGTCCTTAAAGAAAGAAGGACAAGAAACAAGAAAGAAAGGGAATACCTTGTAAGGTATAGAAATTCAACTCAAGAAGATGAATGGCTACTTGAGAAAGATATAAAAAATTCTGATAAACTACTAAGAAGGTTCAGACATGAAAGAAAGCCTGAAAAATAAAAAAGTTAAGCATTATTGAGCTTCAAGACTAACAAAGTCTATTGAAGAGGTAGGACAGTGGATGATACCCTAATCACATATATCAGATTGTGGTACAATCTTTTTTGGTGGTAGGGAATGTGAGCCTTTGAGATATGACCACATACCCAATAAGGTCACAAATAGACTCAGAATAATTATACCTTTAATATAATTATATTAAAATTACTTAGAATAATTATACATTAAAAATAATTACTTAAATATACAAAAAATATCATAAATTGGTACAAAAATTGGTTTAACTTAAAAACCAATGAATCAACATGTAAATTAAAATATACCATTGGATTCCCCATGGAAAAATACACATATAACATTTTATGGCATATCTGTAAAGTCAATATTTAATGAATTATAAGGTATAATACCTTATAAAAACCATAAAACCTTATTTATCTCAAGAACTAATGAAACAACATGTGAAATAAATTGTACCAGTGGATTCCCCACGAAAATCCACGCATAAAACAATTAATAAGCTAATTTTCAAAGTCAATACTTAAGGAATTAACCTGAATATATGCACTTTTTTGGTCAACGCATATATTCAAGGATCATAGCTAATATCTCTTAAACTATACACGATAGAATGATGAACCAAAAATAAAGTTACCACTTAATTACTGTACAAACACAGATATGAACTTTATTTTACAAATTATAAACAAGGTTAAAACCTATGATGAAATATTGATAAAAATCAACAGAGCTGTTGACCACTTTGTTGTGAAAGTGGTCCAAGCTTAAAAAAAGTATACAGTTGGACTCTACTAGTTCATTCGTGAAGAATGATGTAATTTGTATTATTAAATTCAGGGTATAACCCCTTGAAATCAAGGTTTGAAGTTTAAAATATTTAATTTCGACAGAAAAGATGAGTTACAAGAAAAATCATCAAAATTAGAGTTTTGATGATGTAATGAAAAGCTCTTGGCAGCATAATAAGGTTATGCCAGGCTATCAGAATTCACTCTCTGAATTGCTGTAGCGTGTAAATCTCAAAAGTTATTGAAGATCAAAGTTTGAGCTTAAATTGAGCAGTTATGATCACCTACTGTAACCTTAAATTAAGTTTAACAGTCATAAGAGTGATACAATTGGTGAATACTATTAGTTTATGATTAAAACTAATAAAATCCACGAAATTTGGGGTTCTGCCAAGCCTCTGATGTCATCAAACTTAGAGTTATAGTGATAACTCTAAATAATGGTGTAATAATGATGTAATATGGTTTGATTATGATGTAATCACCCTCAAACCTTAAAATATTGATCAATTCCAGTGGATATGATCAGTACACGTCTACTAGAAGCCTGTTGGACTCTAGGAGGGAGGTATTTACTATAAATAGAGCTCTTTTTACTCTATTTTCCCCCCAGACGCATCAAAAACATTAAATCAATTAAATCAAAGGCAATTTCTTTATTCTTTATATATAAAAGTATTATATTATGAAAGACCAAAGACCATCTTGCTATAATCATCTATTTTGACGTGATTAAATCATTTATTTAATTGTTTTTGTTAAAAATCTCTCTAAAACTCATTTCCATGTAAAAATCCAGAATAATTTGTAATTTTCTTTATTTTTATTGTAAATACAATTTGAAAAAGTCGTATTTATATTTTTTGGCGTAAAACACTTCAAAATTATTATATTAAGTGTTAAAAGTAGGTTATTTTCTCTTATTATAATAATTTCTCTATTATTACTCTCTTAATAATTCTTTAATTAATATAAATAGTATTTATATTAATTCATAACTTTAATATTAGTAATATTATTGTTATTAATTGTTTTTTATTAATAAAAAACAATTTTTTACGCCTTTATTATTTTTTGGTAACAATAATAAAGAGCTTTTTAAATATATTAATTATTTTATATTAATATATTTATTTATTATTTTATATTTTCATAACATAAATTATATTATTATATTTATTTAATAATATAATTATTTTACGCCATAATAATAATAATTATTTATTATTATTATATTTTTAATCTTATTTATTCAATTCATAAGAACATTCAGAGTACAATAAGTAATAAATTAGTAATTTTTACTTATTGTTTCATAGTCAAACCTTACAAATAGATGTCTTTTTGGTTAGAGATATCTATACCATAGATTGAAAAGTAATCATTTCCAAAGATATAATATGGTAACTAGTACAGTTTTCCATTTCTAAAAACTCTAACTTCACTCTTATGAATTGGAAAGGCTAGGGGAAAATTGATCTTAAGTGAATTATCTCAATGGGCTTCATACTTTCACCTGAACCACTAAATTCAATGCCTTTCATTTGTATAGGTTTTTATTCTGAATATGATATAACTGTTTGTAAAACACTTTTAAAAAACACAGGTGCAGTATGGTTGTGTCTCCAGGTTTACTTTTGCCTCTTTATTTTCTACCATGACAATGCTCAAACTTGATTTTTCAGCTCTATATCCCATTCCCTTTGCAGGTTTGGTTCTATGCAGTTTGGCATATTTTAGATTTGTGAGGCTTGTATCAGATGTTCCGACTTGTGGAGCGCTTGAATTTCAATCTAGTATTTCATGTATTAAGTCAGAATGATTAATTTGTCGATTAATTATATTGATTTCATCAATCGCAGATGTTTCTGACTCTGAAGTGTCTTTTTCAGAATCAGATCCTTCTTCTTTGTCATTGTGGTCTTCTTTTTCCACAATTTCATTGATCTTTTACTTTTTGAAACAATTATTGGGTAAGTATCCAATACCTCCCATTTATGGCATTTGCTTTGTTTATTAGTTTTGGTTGTATTGGGTTTGAATGGTTCTCTTTGTTTATTTGGACTCTTAATATACAATTTTTTCCATTTTTTTCTAATTTTTGTTCTTGTCACTATATCATCTAGTGGATTAATATACTTTTCTATGTAAAATTTCCCTATTCATCTGCTTCTCAGGGCATGTTCCAGTTCTCCTACAAATTGTTTAAGTATTCTCATGTGCACAATATTTTTTCATATGTATGGATACAGTGCATTTAATATTTCAACCCTGTTTTAAGAGCAAAGCTAAATGTTTGTCCTTGTCTGGATCAAAGAAGGAATCTTAAAATTCATTTTCTATCTTGTACCTCAAGGAATCATTTTCCCACTTGGTGATTATTTCATTTCGCCACCAAGGGAAGGTATTTTTACCATTTGTTTGTCTTATGCGATAGTACCATCTTTCGGCAGATCTTTCAAATAATGAGTTAATATTGCAGTTATTAATTCATCTGTTATGGCATAATCTTCTTGCAGCATGTCAAGTGTTGTAATAAATAACATATGGTCATATTCATCTTCACCTGTAAATTTTGGCTATTTTTTCAGTTTAGATTATTCCTTAATTAGTCATTTATCGTTTTCTTTATGGCTTAAGTGTCTTATGAAAGGATTTTTCATTTCCTCTTTTGTTTCAATAGGACTTTGTATGTGAGAAAATGGGGTTGAGAACTTTGGCATATTTAGGTTAACCTCATTTATTTTATCCATTTTTTCACTAAAAGTCTTACGTCATTTTGAATGTCATATTTCAGATTCATTTATGCTTCATCATTTTTCTAAATTGTCTGGAAGTAATTTTTGGTGTGATGAAGTCTTTTCTTCAAATGTTTCAACAGAAATACTGTGGGAACTCCTCTTGTGTGGGATAAAATGAGGCAGTACCTGGAAGGGGGAGATTACAAGAAAACAGTTTTGAATTTGTAATCAAGCTTTTAACCCTTGCTCTGCTTGTGTGTCAGAATAATCTGAACTTCCCTTCCTGAAAAATACTGAATCATCTTAACTTGATTTCACAATAAATTTATTTATTGATGGTGGCTCATTCAGAAAAGTGTATTCAACAGACTCTGACAGACTTTGCTTGATCTCAAAATATTTATTTAACATTTTAAATATAACACTATTTAATTAACCAAAATAAAAAACTATCACAAATCACACAAAATATTACTTCAACAATAATTCAATATAATCTGGAGACACTAGGCTAATTATAATACTAAATGAAACAATCAAACACCTTTTTTTATGGTTGATGATTTATTATTTTGTTTTTTATATAATGGAAGTCTGATATGACCAGAATATTTAGTATCCACTCTTTGATAACTTAATTTGATACCAACTCTTCTTTTTTTAATAAGATATCACTAATGTATTCCTATGATAGGTATTTTCTTTTATAATTAAATAAAATCTCTTTGTAGCAACCAAAGTATTACTTTATGAAATAAATACTCATGATAATTTTTTAATAAAGCAACTAAATGACCCTTCTTTTCCTTCTTCAAAGCTTTGATTGCTTATAATAAGGTGGAATTCTTTTTTTAATGCTCTTTTATCTAATTTAAGTTCATAAGACTATTATGTAAGGCCTTTTTCTCCTTTATATAATAATATTATATTGTAAAGCTTTATTTTATAAGACCTTTTTTTTATAAGACTGCTTCTTTATTTTGAGAATTTTTCTTTTTCTTATAAGACTATTATATAAGGCCTTTTTATCCTTGATATAATAAGATTATATTATAAACTTGTCTTCTTTTTTTTATAAGACTTTTTTTCTTTTAAGAGCTATTTTACTATAAGACTATTATATAAGGCCTTTTTATCCTTTATATAATAGAATTATATATTTGTAGACTAGTTAACCTGATAGTCAGGGATGAATTTAAATCCACTTTCCACTTTTAGGGGGATAAAAAGAAATGAGGGAAAGAGGAAAAATTTAGGGAGAGAGGCCCTCTATTTATAATTTTTGGGCTCTCCATGGGAGGTGTTTAAAAGGAGGGACTTAGAATGTTTCAGTTTCTTTTGGCTGGGAAAATTCTTTTCTGGTGGTCCCAGTTAAATCATGTCATTTATGTAAATCATTGCATCATTTGTTTAGTTAATGATGTCATTTGTTGGGTTGCTTACTAATTTCAGGTATTTTTGCTGGTGCTTATTTCAACTTGATTACTAATCCTTAGACTTGCTGAATAATCCTCCATGGTACCTGCATCCTTTTACTCCCTAAGTATTACTAATCAAGTAATCTGATTACTTATACTTTCTTAATTCCTTCCTACTTATGTAATCTGTTTATGTATCCTCCTTCTGCTGTCTTGACTTTAGAATTTTGTTTTTGTTTTAGGCCAATTTGTGGGTAGAAACCTAATTTTATTTTAGGGTTAGGTTTCAGGTATTTTCCAAAAATTTAAAAGTATTTTCCAAAATTTTGACATCTTTTGGTTTTTTTTAATTAATTCTTTTTCTTCATGTCTTCAATGTGGCTTGAACCAATGACATGGCCATTTTTCTTAACACAAGGATTCACCTTACCAACACTACGCTCAAGCAGGTGACGTTGCATATGCAACGTCATGCGGACGTATACGGCATGTTGGCAAAGTCTAATACGTCAAGTGGCGCCCAAACATTTGTTGCGCCACTGCCATCACATAGTAATGCAAGTCATCACTCCCTTGGTGATGCACACTTCTTCGTAAGTCATTCTATTTTACCTTTCCTAAATCATCTGACCTCAACTGATTCCCAGTAATGTTTCTTCCGTTCCTGTTTTCTTTATATTATTTTTGGACGCTATGTTATATATCTAATGTGGTTTGATTTTGATGAGTTTACTTTATTTAAATTCTTGATTTTTGAACATGAATCAAGATTTCAAGCTGCAGTCTCTGCTGCAATAATCGAACAAAATGAACAGATTAGTAAGCTGCAAAAAGCTATCTCTTCTCGCGATGATATGTTGAGTGAATTACTTCTCAAAGTTCAAACCCTTCAAGTTGAACAACATACTCCTGCTACTGCTTCTTCTTCGAGAAAAACACCCAAAAAAGTCAAAGAAAAGGCTAAAAGTACAACCTTAACCAGAAGCTTCCAAACACCAACAAAACCTCCAAAAAGCTCATCAAAATCAAAAGGACATCGTAACATCAGAACTCCAAATATACACAACCCCAAGGCTAATCAAACAAAACCAATGTCTAAAAGGAGCCCTCATCAGCTCCTGCTACTTGAAACCCCGGAAGGACTTTTGAAAACCAAGGTTAGCATGTCCTTGAATTTTGGTCTAATAAGAAAACGAAACAAACTAATTATAATTTATGTTTTAGGAAGCTTTCTTTAATCATATCAAGATCTTATGGGGCCTAACTGATGACAAAGCAATTCCACAAACCCCCGATCCAGCATTATTGCAAGAATTTTATCATCAATTTTCACATAATGCAGAATTAGAAACAGTTGCCAGTAATACATCAGCCGCAAGCCTTATAAATCCTCAAGAAATTATAACGTTGAAGGGAGTTCACATTGGGCGTAAGAAAATTGGCCGTGCAATCGTTCATATATCCGAATTCTTTATCCAATACACCAATGCAATGCTTGCAAGATTGGGCATTCGCATTTGGTGTCCTGACCTAAATGATGCTCCAGATTCACTATACAATGAAGCCTGTCGAATCAGTGCTATTATGACCTTTTGACAAATAGCTTCTGGAGGGGCATATGAGTACATGAGTATTAACTTGGCTTACTGTAATGATCTTGTATTGCTTCAGAAGGCATACAATCATTTTGTTCACTTTTCCATGCTTCAAAAGTACATGAAAGAAGAAAAAGAAGAAGGAAAAAACTTACGCGACAAAATAAAGGGAAAGGTTCAAAGAAGAAGGCAAAGAGTATGATTTTTGTTCATTTCTGTACAAACAAGACTTTTGCTTACATTATATATTTTCAGCTCCGTGTTGTTAGGCGAAACTATGCATTAACCCACAACTTACCTAAACGTTACCTGAAGGTCATCAATGACATCAATGCACATAGTGATGATGAATTCCACCCAGTGCATGAGGTTTATGTAGTTAAGACACTTCCTTTTCGCTCAGCCAATGCAAACGCCTTTTTTCAAAGACTTGATAAGCTTATTTCTCAGAGCAAAAGCCTTACTGGGAATTCAACACCAAAATACAAACACCGCAGACCTAAAGTTCCACAGATTTCTGAGTTCAAAACATCCCCACAAGAGCTCCCAATCGATTTTTACAATGCAAAATGGTTCAATCAACTTCCACCATTTGAACGTTTTTCTGCTGCTGACACAAGTCAAGTGGCCTTTATTCCTGAAAATCAAGCTCCAACCAATGGAACTCCACACCCAGATGAGCGTCTCCGAGATTCAGCATTTACAAAGAAGTATTGGGAAACCCTCACTACAGAATATGATCTTTCTCATCAAATAGAAGACTCAGACAGCAGTAGCAATGAAGAGGATGAGAGTATTGATTTGTCATTTGGCAACGATGAAAGCATTGATGAAGAGGAGATGGAGATTGAGGAAGAAAGTACAGACGATTCATTGTTTGAAGGGGAGTCGGATCCATATGAGGACAATGAAAATGCCATGCAAACTAGATTTATGGCTGAAAGGCCTTCCACTTCTGATGCTAATCCTTGGCTTTGAAAAAACATGATAAATTTTTGATATTTTTTTATTGACTCATTAAATTGTTTGTCTAGTCAATCATTGATCTTGAGTTACTAACATTGATAGAAGATGATTGGTTTTTTTTTAACCAGGCTTGCCTCACGTAAGACTGAATTGTAAAATGTAGTTTTTAGATCTTGTCTCAGATATTTTAATGGTCTTTATACTTGTCTCAGTGATGTTATTTTCTTGATGGTTTTCTCATATGATTAGTTTTGATTTGTCTCAGGAAATGTGATTGTCGTCTTTAGTATCTCAACAAGTTCAAACACATGTATCACAGGTTTTGTTTCCAATTGATACAAGTTGGAAGACTGAGAACAGAAAAAAGACTCCTGAATTGTCACAGCTGCATGTGCCCATGATATTTTTTCCAGGTGAGAAGTATCAAGATGAATCTGAGTTAAATCTTAAATGTAAATCTTGAAAGCCACAATTTTTTGCAACTCCACTTAGGGGCTGAAAGACGCCCAAATAATAATTTGCCTCAACTGTATCTTAATTCAAAATATCCTTTCAGGAGACATCACCAAAGTTTCAATGTTTCTTTATTTACAACTAATTTCATTTAATAAGAAAAAAAGAATTTAAAATGTCAAGGCCTACATCAAGTTATTCAAGCCAGATATCAACAGCTGAAGGAGCTATATTGCTACATTGTAGATGCAAAGAAGCAACACTGCTCAGCTTAGGGATCGGACCAAAATGCAGAATATATCTTAACTGCCCTAGGAAAAATCCTGATAAAGGATGGAAAGGGGGGTGTGGGATGTTTGGTAAGCATTTTGAACTTGCTTTTTACGAATTAAAACAATCAATAAATTAAAACACTATTTATTTACATTATTTAGAATGGTTGGATGAGCTAATCACCCACAGAAAACTTGAAAAAACCCCCATTGTTGTGACTGTTCTTCCCAGTTTGTGGAAGAAATTTGAGGCTGTTTGTGATCATCCAGGCCCACAAGCAGCGTTGACATTGGCACCACAAACTTCAAAAACCCCTATGAAACCAGGTATGTTTCTCTCTTGTATTATTTGGTGCTTAATGAGTTTGTAACTTTGTATTTGTATTTTAGGACCATCACGAGCTGCCAAAAGCAGTCCTATTGAATTTTCCAATGAGCTGAAAGCCCTCACTGACTTGATTGAACAATGGCTCAAAGATCCGACAGTTTATTTGGATCTCAGTGCACTTTTTAGCTGATTGAAATTGACCCGTCATGTTTTACTTGGGCTTCAAGATGACTTATCTCCTCATAAAATTGAAGAACTTACAGATATTTCATCTCGTCTGGCCTTATAATTAGCAGTCATTGCACTTTCATTAATGATAAACTACTTAATTTCTTACGTGATTATTTGTATTCAAAAACTGGTGTATCTTTTGTCAGAAAATTCATTACAAACTATAAGTCGGAAATGATTTTACTTATACAATTCATAAGATTAAATATCTTCAATTGACTGATCGTAACAAACTCCCAGTCCATCCAAATCCTTGATTGTGCGATGAAGAAAACTTGCAGTTGAAAGGCCCAATCCTCCACTTGATAACTCCCGGTAAGCTGCGAGTCCAATAACTTGATTTTCATCCAAATAAATCATTTTCCATGATCGTTTTGCATTATTCAAATGAAGCCTTGTCAAGGCCTTCTTGAGGACATTATTATGTTCAACTTCCAATAATTCATCTCTGCAAATAATTGTCTTTGAGACCCTCCAATTTCAATTTGAAGAATATTTGTAACAAACGCGAATGAATTATCTAATTTTTCATATGCTTTCTTGTAAACAACATGATTATTTGGAGGTGTTTTAGATAACCTCATTGTTTCACTTATTTTGAATGAAGTCCTTTCCCGTGCATATGGTGCCATTTTTATAGAAGTTTCAAAAATATGAATGGTATCCCATCTTTGTAATGATGGTATTGATCTTTTCAAGTAATCAAAAATACTTGAATATACCTCATTTGACAGCTCAAACCTTTTGGAGTCTTCATTTTTGTTGGTCTTCTTTCTTTGAACTGAATCCAGTGCAAAGAGTCTTTGCATTTGGCAGAACTTGGAGAGCATTGTTTCATTCATCTGGTCTGAGAATAAAATGAGCAAGCGATACAATTTATAGTTCATTTTTTTCATGACTTACCAATTAATCCATTATTATTTACCTTCTGCAACCAGCCATTTATACGCTCACCTGGAAACTCGGAAATTGCTAAAAGGGGACCCCACCACTTCATCTGATCAGCCAGGTGAAGCGCATAATGATGGTTAGGAACAATCGTTATGTCCATAAATAGTTGTTGGGAAGTTTGACAATAGTTGTTGTACTCTTTGATGAACTCATTGCAGTTGATCTCGTTTACATATCTTGATGCCAGAATGTTCGTACAAATTGTAAGTGATGAAAGGTTGTCAAGAAGCAGTTTGGCCTTGCTTCCTTCATTTCGACCAAGTCCATACAAAGTGACTGAAGGAAAATCCATAATTTCCAGCGGTAGATACAATGAGAACAGAGAATGCCATTCACTGGCCTTCAACTTTCCAGTTTTTGGCTCACCTATTGCAAATGGAACCTTTGTAATACCAGCCGGGACCTTGACATCTGAAATAGCTCTCTTGATATGTTCCTCTTCTTCCTTTTTAAACAACCAGGTTTCATGAACCTCATAATCCATGCTTTCGGCTTCTTCTTCACTATCAGGAAGGTTTTCATTGTTCTCTTGTTCAATTGGAGACATACCAAACTTCCAACATCTCTGAAAATGATGTTGCAGCACGCCTTCAAACCAGTTGTGCATAATTCGGAGCACTACATTTGCCACTGGATCCCAGTAAGGTAGTCGATTCAATGCAGACCATCAAATTCCAGTTTTTTTGACAATTGATTTCCTTTGGGCCAGAGTCCTGCTATCCCGCCAGTCTATTGACATACTTATGGTGCTTCGTTTTTGACGCGGATGTCCCTGGCAGAGAAAAGAAATGGATGACTTCTGACAATCGCACCATGAGCAGAATCTTGTTGCTGAATGTGATGCAAACACAGCTACCTTGTGAGTTGCTACTACATCACCAATCAAGCATGCCAATCGCACTATCACATTGCAACCTTGAGGATATTTTGGAGTAACGTCTCTTATTCCGGCATTCATTTGAATAAGCTGAGTAATCAATGGATCAATCAGTTTGCTTATTGTTATTGTGTCAGGCTGATCTGGTCCTGGGATAACTCCAGCAATGTAGGTATATTGGAATTTAAAATGTAATGTTGGTGGTAGATTGAGACAGTTGAGAGCTATGACACCGACAGAAGCTTGTCGTCCAGAAAGTTTGTTGCCAAAAGGATTGAACCAATCAATAAACAATGAGAAGGCAAGCTTGAGAGATTTCTTTCTTTTTTCGGATTCGGGAAAACATGTTTTCCATGCTTGTGATTGTTGAAAGTTGGATACTCTTTCCAAGCTGTTCAGCTTGGCTGCCCACTGTTCTATTTCTGACTCGACCTGTGGGAGAAACTACCCCATCTATTCAAAGAAGTCTTGAGTGACAAAGATTGATCGTGGCTTGCCTAGGTGAGGAAACAGAGGTGGCTTTTTTGAACACTTATTAGGGTTTAGTGAGGGTTGTGTTGGAACTTGTTTTTTACTGTGAAAAAGATCTTCGCCACATGCTGAAAGTCCTGGAAGAATACAATAGCCACATTCAAATGGGGCTATGACCTCATCATAAAGTGAATAGCAGGCAGTACAGCAAATATGGCGTTCAATCGATGGAATGAGCTCAAGCTTCTTGGTGATTGTGCGCACATCTTGAGGGATAATTTTTTCAAATGAAACCAAAGAGTTCAATGGACGTGCAATATTGACGAAGCTTATGATGAGATTCCTCCCAATACGACAATTTTCTTGACTAACTCCAACAATGACATGTAGCCAAGCTAAGAAGAAAAATATTGAATCTAAAAGATAACATTTTCATTAGAATATGTGTGTGATTCTTTGAAAAAAAAAATAATTACAATTCATTCTTGAAAGATCATCATATTCATGGTCAGAATCTCCTTTGGAATCTTGAACAATCTCTTCTTGCCTACTCGATGAGGCAGTCAAAGTTCGAGGTTTTTTTTTTGATGGTTTGTTTAATGAACATTCACCGTATTCATTTTCAAGGGAAGCCTTTGACCAATGCCTTCGACGAGTGCTGGAATGAACAATAGCTCCGTGGCACTGTTGCCCTGCCGAATTTGTATAAGTTGAACGTTTACAAGTTGGGCAACAGCAGACCTCCATCAAGGCGAGAAGAAATTAATAGATTATAGACTTTGTTAATCGAGGTGATGAGAGTGACGTAATAAATGTTTGGGAATTGCTTGACGTATCAGACTTTGCCAACAAGCTGTATACGTCCGCGTGACGTTGCATATGCAACGTCATCTGCTTGCGCGTAGTGCAACTAGGACAAATATCCTTCTGTTTTGTTTCTAACAGAAGCTACCTATAGGGGTACTTCTACTTTTAACTCCCCTCAAAAAAAATTATTAAGCTGATATGGTATGGCATACCACATCCCCCTCTCCATTTAATGCTGTCTCCAGCATTCATTATCCACTGAAGCTTAATTAAATTTTTTCCTTATTTTCTTTTTCCTTCCAATTTTTATCTTGCTCTTTGTTTGATTGTGGAAAATATTCCATATTATATGTTCACAGCTTAATTATGTTGAGATTGTCTGTTGATGGTTCTTTATATTGATTTTAAATCTCCCTGCTTTTATACCTGATTTAATGTCTGATTTTGTTCTTCTTCATTCTTCCATCTTGAAGGCAATTTCCCTCTCCATTTGATAAATTTCTTCCAGCTACCCATTTCTATCATGATTTTCCATAAAATAATAAATAAAAAGAATTTGGTCCAATGTAAGGTCTTGTCCAGGACCTCTGTTTTAGTTCTGAGCCTATAATTATAATGCAATATATTTATTAGGCAGTTTAAGGTCATACTCAGGACCTTCCATTGGATTCTTGAAGATTTCTGATAAAAAAACGTAAGATGATTTGGAAAGTTTAAGGTCTTGTCTAGGACCTTTGTTGATAGATATAAAAAAATGATCTGGACAGTTTAAGGTCTTTTCTAGGGCCACTTCATCTTTATAATTATTGAAATCCACTAAGACTACACTGATAAAATGAGAACTAACCCAATACACAAACCAACTTCCAAAACCAGATAAGATAAAAAAACTAAATCAATTGTGTATATTTACATTACATATGAAAATATGCAATGAAACCAAAATAAAACCATTTCCATTAAATATTAATAATATGGCTAAGGGTTCAATACCTCTCCATATTTATTTTTTTATTTCTATATACTTTTTTTTTTTAAAAAAAACTACCATAAAATAATAAATAATTCCATCCTTTTACAGCAAAAGGAAATAACAATAAAAAACACAAGCCAAATTTGACTTTTATATATATATTATTGTTTGTATAATAACTATAGATTGATAAGATTGAGGGGAATATTCCCCTGTCCATTTTTTTTAAATAAATAATAAATAATTAAAGAATAGGTAAATACTGGTTCAATGTTCATTTTAATATGATTTAATATAAATTTTAGCCTTTTAAAGTCTTAATAAGGACTTTTTATTTTATATATGTATTTGTATAACTTTTATTAATTGATTTACCTGTAAAAGCTACATTAGATGTAGCTTTACCACTTTTGATATTTCTTCTTATAATATCATTTAAAATAAAAGAAATTCATATTCAAATAGATATATATTTATTTATTTATTTTATTATTTTTTAATTTATATATATTTTACTGTATATAATAAAGAAAAAATAAAGTAATTCCTAATTCATATTCCTCAATCTTTTTGTATGTTGAAGATTGAAATAAAACAATTAAAACATATTTTCACATTATATTTTACTTTATATATTTCATCTTATATTTGATTTTCTTTTATTTATTTATTTATTTATTTTTATTTTTATTGATATTATTATCTATTCATATATATTAATTTATTTTATATATGAAAATTAACTAATTATTAAAGAACCAAATTAAATATAAGAAAATTAAAATTACATTATATAAATTTAATTTAATCTTTATATATTTATATTTATTATTTTTTTATTTTTTATTTTTTTTATTTTTTTTTTATTATGATAATTTTTAATTTATATGTTATTATTATTATTATTATTATTTTAATTATGTTTTTTTTTTTTTTTAGTCACATGTATATTTTTTTATTTTATATAATTTTATTTAATAATAATTTCTTGTTATTTTAATTTTTAGATTTAAAATAAAGGAAATATTATAAAATTAAAAAAAAATAAAAAATTAATATGCAATTACATATGCGATGTTGCACATGTGAAAAAATATCCCTGTAACAGGTCGTGCGGCTGCTACACAGCAGCTGCGTAATCTTGCTCGTCATATTACTTGTCAATGGTGTTTGGACTCACACCTGTCCAAAACCCACTCTCTACATTTATTTATTTATTTTAATTATTTTTACATTATTGATTGTCTTCCACCTCTACGACTTCTATTTGCTTCCTTTTATTTGTTTGTGGTGTTGTATTTCTCTTGTTTCGATTGTTGTGGGTTTCTTTATTTTATTTTGTTTTATTTTTTTATTTTGCCATCTATTGATTGGCTAAGAGAACTGGCTGCGGTCATATTGTATTGTCATAATTCTACGTAAGTCTCTCTTCTCTCTTTCTATTTTATTTTTTTGTTCCCTTACTAATGTTTCTTCTTTTTTTTAGTTGATGTTTCTTGTTAATCAAGCTAAACTCACCACTCTGCTTTTTATTGATGGGTTTCTTAGTGAGCACCCCCTTTTTTTTTTATTTACGTTTAATACCAATGTCACGCTTTTTCTTATTTATTTTATTTTATTGTCTTTGCTGTCTCTTAGATCCACAAACCTACATCCAGCATGCCGGAAGGAATTGGCCTACTTTTAGGTAAACCGTTTCTTCCTACCCATGCTGTTGTCAATCTATCACCTTACTTTATGACGTTACCAATGACTGTTCTTTTTTTTTAACTTCACCTCACTTTCACTTTATTTATTTTTAATTAATCATTACAGTGCTATGTCTTTCTCCTTAGAGGTCCGTCCTAACATTTCTGGTGAACAGAACGTTGTTATTCATTTTAACAACGTTTGGTATAGATTTAATTTACCACTTCTGAGGGGTCCTTTTTTTAATTTATATATGGTGTGGGACAGTTTTCTTCACCTGTCCTTTTACAACCCTTTATCTGCTCTTACTCCCCAAAATCCTCTGCCAAATAACAATGACGAACCAAATATTACTACAATCAATAGTACAAACTCAAACAATGATATATCTTCTGCAGCTATGACCATTCCAAAATTCCCTATTGATCAAAACCTTGATTCTGATCCTGTAGCTGCAATATCCCCCATCTTGAACATGTTTTCCAATTCCCACAACTCCTCCCCTGTTTTGGGTTTGTGTGAAATACCAGCTGCCTCTCCTGCTACACCCTCTTGCATCCAATCCGATATCCCAACTCCCCCTTTGGTTACCACAATTGACGAGCTGAAAACAATCTTCTGTTAGTATTTCTTTTTATGCAATGCTGAGATGAATCAGCCATGTCCTAATATGCACCTTTTCTTTGGTACAATGCCTCCTTCTTATGATACCTTTCGCAATGCTCATGACATTATCATGGCTTTGGTTTGCTCCCTTGTTTTATGGTATACTTACCTAGAATAGTAAGTTTTATTTTATTTATTTATCTATTTTATTTTATTAATTATTATTTTTTTTACAAAGTATTTTGATCCTCATTGCTGAACAACAGCCCCCGTCCAAATCTACCTACTATCCGACAAACAGAAAGTATGAAGAGAGTTTCCACGCCAACAGCTCTTAGGCTTATTGTTTTACCACCTGAATGCCCCCTTTTCTTTTGATTTATTTATTTTTCTATTTATTTATTTGTATCTTCTATCATCAAAAATAGTAAAATACTAAAAAAATAAAAATAAAAATAAAAAATAAATAAAAATTGTAAAACTAGTTTTCTAAACAATAACGTAAACAATTAATATTGTATTATTATTATTATTTTTTATTTCCAGAATTCTACTAAAATCTTTTGATTTATTATTATATATTTATTTGTTTTAGTTTAGTTTTTTTTCTCTTCAAATTGAATGTTTTAGTGCTGCTGCTGGAATTACAAATGTAACTGTCTGCCTCAGTCCATAAACTGCCCCGCCTTTAAGAAAACAGCCTTTAGGCTGTAGATACTGTCGCACCCCTAAGTAAAACATTTAAGAAAACATTTGAATAAATAGAAAGGAATAAAAGAATAAGCAATAATAAGAAATTTAAGAATTTTATTGTATTTCTCAGGACATTAAACTACTATTAATAATTTTTATTTAATTAAGTTTTCATTTATTTATTTATTATTATTATTATTATTATTTTTTATTCTATTGATAAATTAATTTTTTTTTTTCATATTATAATTAATTAAGAAAAAATTATTTACTATTTACTTATTTTATGATAAATAAGAGTGGGTAAAATAAAAAACATTTCACATTATAGTTTTTTATGCATATAATTTTTATCTTATTGATTATTCTTTTTATAAAACAATGAATTAAAAGGAATAAAGATTTAAAAAATGAGAAGTAAAGTACAAATACATTCAAAAGCTGCATGTATAAGGTAAAAGAACCTTAATTGCCCAATACCATAATACAAATATATCTTTTTGATTTTCTGATTTTCTACTTTATTATTTTTTATTATCCTTTATGTTTATTTATTATATTATCATTTTTTCATTATTTTTGATTTTTTTTTTATATTTTTTATATTTTTTTTATTTTATATATATATAGAGCTGGTAATACAAATAATTATAAATTTATGATTAAAGGAACATTTTAGGCTTCCTGGAAGGATTTACCCTTCCTTTGGACCTTAAATCTCCCTTTTTTATGTTTATTTTTATTATTTATACTCATTGCTTTATCAGTAAAGAAGAAATTATTGATGAAGGAAAATATTTCTTCCTTCAAACTTCTTTTATCCAAAGGCATCTTTTTGTGTTTTTTATGATTTATTTCAAAACTGAAATCTATATTTATTTTAATACTTTTTATTAATTTTGAAGTATTATTTTGTCTTTTATGCTTGAATTTCCTCTTTTGCAACTTCTTTTTATTGCTACATATGGGAAATTCTGTAACTTGCGGTATTTGAGATATTTTATTCTGTTCCTAATTGGTGGTTTCTTTTAAAAATTCAGTTATTTTCCTTAATATTTCTTCATCTGAAATATTATTGTCATTTATTTGTTTATTATTATCAAGTGGATAATTCATGTCATTTTCTTCATATAAATTTTCCTTCAGAGCTGGGCTTGAAGCTCTAGTAACACTTTTTCCTTTAAATTCCAAGTTTCTTCCAAAAATCAATTCTTCCCAGTTAACTTCTTTTTCAGGTATTTGCTGATTGCAAAAGGAATAATCATTAATTTCCATATTTTATTCTTCATTATAGTCTGATAAGGGCAAATTGAATGCTTGATAGCCTTCTTTAGCTTCTTCATCATTATTACTTTTACTTTCTGTCCATTTTGAGTCTGTTCCTTCCATTGCTTGATTTATACCATTAGTTTCCTTAATGCTGACACTGACATAGTCCAATTTTTCTCTTTCAGCACTATCCTCTTCTCTTTTTTGATCATAGTTGTATCCCATATTGTCCTGTTTTTTTAATAATCTGTCATATTCTTCCAAATCCAAATTTCCACATCCCTTGTCTTCCTTTTCTGAGTTATGACCCTTGTATTCTTCAAATCCTGATCTTGATGCTCTTAATTCCTTATCTTTTGAATTTGTGCTTTCTTCAAATTCTAATGGTGACTTATGAATACTTTTTATAACAAAGAAGTAATGACAAAACTTCTTCCCCAAAATTAAATGGTTTAATGATCCTTCATCTGTAAATGGTAATTAAATGGTTTAATCAGTTGGCATAAAAATCTGTACCTTTTTCATTGAAATTTTATTTTTTGTTTGATTTTTCTTCTTGGGCTTCATTCCAATATTAAATCCAATTTTTAATGGCAAAATATTATCCTCTAGGCTTGGGTTCATAATTGCCATAACATGATATTCCTCCCATCCTACTCTAACATAAATTGGTGAGTTGAATTCGTCATATTGGGCTACATCTTCATTATTGGTGTTCAATTATTGATGTTCATCTTTTCCTTCAATTATATCTTCTTTAATACCAAGATAATTTACCTTACTGCATTACTGAGAATCTGTTTTTGTGTTTTGTTCCTCCTGGGATGAAGATTCATTTTAAATGGGATTTGAATTCTTCATATTTAGTGTATGATCTTCAAGGCTTGGATTAATTGAAGGATTGTGCATTTGAGGAGTTTCTTCTTGAATGGAGTCATTATAAGATAAATCTGAATTTTTTTGTCCATTATTTTGATTTTGATTTTCAAGTGGTGAATCTTCCTTGAGCTTTTCTAGCATCCTCTTGTTTTTGAATTTATTGAACAAATTTTGTGTAAATTTTATTGAAGCAGCAGATGTTACTCTCAACAAATCCATAGGTGAAATACTATGGTTTGGTTTTGAGAATATAGCTTCTACATATGGTTTGTAGAGCTCAGAAACAGGATTATTTTTCCTATTGAAATGAAAACCATTTTGACCACACACAGGTGAGACACTATTAACTAGCTGTTTTGGCTGAAAGCCTTTCTTTTGTACTAGTTCCACTGGGGTGGAAGCTTCCATGTTAGAGCTGTAAGTATTCTAAAATTTTTGGGGGTAATTAGGTTTTACATTACTGTTTGTGCTAATTTTCAGTACCTTCCTAGTTACTTCAGCTTTGGAATTTTTTAAATGAATTTCTGGATTGTGTTTCATACATACTTGATTTTCTTCTTTTCTTGAATTTCCTTGAGGTAACTCTTCAAATCTTCTTATATTTATTGTATGATTTAGCTTCCATTCTTCAATGAGAGTAGAATTACACAGCTCAATTCCTCTGGGTGGTCCTGTGTGCCATCCTTTTGATTCTGGTGTACATATAGGTATACACAACCTTCTTCCATCAGATTCTTTGTAGCTCAGAATTTCACCTTGTTGTTGAGAGTGTTCAAGTCTAATACCATAGTGAGCAAGGAAAGGTCTTCCAATAACTGTGTGAACAGCACCTCTGGCTACAAAGAAGGGAATTCTTCTTTCATCACCAGATGGTAATACAAGCAAGGTATTTTCTGATAATCCCACAATTGCTGTGCTGTGACCTCCAATACCTCTAAGCCTCATGTTCAGAACCCTTATTGTTAGTCTTTCTTTGATGGATTCCACTTCTGGTATTATACTCAATTCTTCTCCAGTATCTACAAATGCTTTTACTTTATGACCTTCTAATCCTATGGAAACTTAAATCATTCCAAGAGGACATGCGTAATGCATTCTTTCTTCAAATATTATATCTTGCTGATTGCCTTCTTGGTCTTCTACTGTGAGCCTTGAGGTATATTTTACATACAAAAATAGGCCACAATTATCTTAAAAATAAATTCTGAATTATGCCTAACTCATAAGTCATGCATATATCCAAAATTCATCTTTTTGATTTCAGAAAAGATGAATAACCTTTTATTGAGTAAGTAAATCCATGGATTTAATGCCAAATTTGGATTCTACACAAAAATTCCCCTAGGGTAGCTCCATAGAGTGAATAAGCTCAAATCAAATCTTTGAGGTGGTGATATGGAAAATACTTCAATACCACATCATCATTACCACATAAAAGATCGGTGAAAATTTTTGTTTTTCTTAATTTCGAACCAAAAAATGGGAATGTGAGAAATCCCATGTTACATATACACTAAGAATAGTGTTATGCATGTTTTGAGAACTTAATATATTGGTATTCTTACATGTACTTTTGGTACACCAATAGTGGATATCTCACATTAAGCTTAAATTTCAATTTTGACGTGAAAAATAAGCAAGGGGGACAAAAGACATTAAAGAGAGCCAGGGTACCCAACTTCTGAGGCCTCAGATGCATTGACAGCTCCAAAGCTTGGATCCATGGCTGATCTTGACCTAATTGGTAAACTAAAACCTTTTGGGAATTTGGTTACCATGTTACAACTACAGTAAATCTTAAGAAAATAGCAAATAACCTGCTATTTTGATGTGCCAAGGAGGTAAAGAGCTACTTAGACTCCTGTAACCATGTCAATTCTTTATGAATTTCCATGGATAAACCCCAAAAGATAAATTAAAACCCTTTTTGGACTTTTATCCATTGATTTACCTCATAGCAACCAGTAAAACACTGATATTTGCAATTCTATGTAGAAATGAGGTAAAAACTTCAAAAATTCATTCAAAATACAATTCTTAATGAATCTCTCTGAAACATTCAGGACCAATGGAGAACTGTATTATTCATGGTAAAACAAAAAAGAATTATGGTTTTACTAGTAAAGTTCAAAGTTTTACTTACAGTCCATTTTTAATTATTCTATGTGAAACACTGAAACTTCAAAAATTCAGAGTAATTACAACCTGTGATGAAATTTCCAATAACATTGATAACTTTGAGAAATCAATGATTATTTTGGAATAAAAGAGGATTTACAGATGTTACTCATTTTGTTCTTAACCAAATTGGGGTTGGTAGTCATGTAAAAGCATTAATTAAGTAATTATGATAATCTTACGTGACAACAGATGATGCAATCAATAATCCAAAAGGGTTTATTGCTTTCTCACTCACTGGTTTTTCAGTTTGCTTCATGGCACGCCTCTGTGAGCTGTTGTTGACTTAAAAGATGCCTCCTCTTGCTGTTTTTTCCACATCATCATCATCTTATTACCATTTATATCATTGTTATCAACAATTAAGTATTAGTTAAAGTTATTCTTAAGTGTTTTGATTCTTTCAGAATCAATCAGAAAGACGTGAATTCATAGAATCCAACTATATATTTCTGAAATACTCTCATAAATTTATTTTGATCCTTTAAATCCACAATTCTATGTCAAATCTCTCTATCTTATCTTTGAATAAGTTCTTTAGAATATTAGTGAGTGATTTATCTTTAATTCTTAAAGTTTTTCTCTAAAATTAGTTTTCTTCAAGAACTATCATTAAAATTATTCTTGTAAAAGATAATTATATATTAAAATAATTTTATTATTTTAATAAAAAGAAGTTTTATTATTAAAATCTTCTTGTCATTGATTCTTGTAGACAATGACTTCCTCACTGTTAAAATCACTAGTAGTGTTTAACATGTGAAAGAAATAATTATTTAAATATTTAATTGCGGTTATAATAACATTTTGTTATTATATTTCATAAAAACAGTCATAGTACTGTTGATTAATACTAATATTATCATCAGTTTCATAGACACATCTTACATCTACTCTATCTTCATTATTGATTGACTTAAGAGACATTAAATATTTCTTTTCTCTATCAGAAAGGAATTTTAATTCATTCATGAATCTTGGTGATATAGTGAATATTTCCTCTAAGGCAAGATTTATTTTCTGATACAAGACTCTGTTAATGACTTTTTCAACTATTGGTACTTCTTCTTTATCTTATTTCTTTGGGTTGATAACTGCTCTTCCTTCTTTGGGTGCCTTAATTATGGTTTTAATTTAATCCATAGGTTGCCTTTGTGGTGTTTTATTCTTATGTATGGCTCCTTCTTCCTCCTTATTAACCTCTAAAGGCCTTGGTGATTTATATCTTGTAGGTATAATTACTTTTTCTTCTTCCTGATCATCATTATCAATAAATCCACCTGGGATACTAGTCTTTTTCTTTAGTATTTCTTGAGGTTGAGTTACTTCTCTTTCAGGTAATGTCGGTAATTGAGCCTTAGCCCTGTCTTCATTTTCTCTTTTTAGCTTTGTATTTCTTAACCCATAGGCACATCCTAGGGGTTCTCTTCCTGTTGATATTGATGCTGGTTTCCAATCTTCCCAATTGTCCATGGTAATAAAGGCAGTTGACCTTTCTTTCTTCTTTTGTTCCTCTTATTTTGCTTTTTCTTCCAATTTCTTCTTCCATTCTTCTTGTTCCTTCTGAAATTTCCTTACCAATTGCTTTGGTGATAGTTTCACATCAGTTGAATTTCTTGCCCAATTAGGATATAAGTAATTGAACCCTTGTCTTAGGACCCATTCTTGTTTTGATCTTCAATAAGCTCATTACATCTTCCTGTTGGGTGTCCTTCTTCTGAACTGTCAAGTTGAGTCTTTGTAGAAGCAGTAATTTAGTATAGTTAAAACTTTAACTTTTACTGTGACATGGAAAGAAACTGATAAAACAAAGGTATTTATTAATAATAAGAGCTTATAGATGAAATAAAAGGGCTTTACTATTTTGCAATAATGGTGGTGAGTGCTGTTGAAAGCCCTGGGAGCAGCTTTACCAGTTGGATTAAAATAATAAAGACTAAAATACTTCTAAATTAAGAGTATACCTGATTTTTTTCCAAGAGTATAACTGTTTGTGACAGTTGTACTACGTAGGAATTCAAGAGAAGGATGAGGAAAGCAATTCTGGCTGTGAAAAGCCTCCTTTTTATCCTGAAATGGGGTGGAAAGGGTGTTATACCTTTCCACATAGAGGAAGTGAAGATTTTTTCACTCTCTGACACAGGCTTGTGGTTTGCAAGGACCTGTATAGCCTTTATAGGGCTCAGATGTGGTTTTGAAACCACATCTGGGCAGTTTTCACCAATACAGGGTGAACATTTTCATCTGGGGACCTCACAGCCTGATTCTGACATGTATGACACGTAGAATGCTGTACAGAAAATGTACAGGACCCCAGTATTGACTGAAATATGGGGTATTGAAGTAAAAAAAGCTCCTTTGTCTTTTTGACACGTCATATTCATGATTATGGGACATTATCCCATGGTAAAGCTTTGTATGACAGCAGGTGGGAATCTGACCTTAAAACAGCCATACCTTGGCAATTCTTGAGATATCAACCTCAAAATTGGTTCAGTGTGTAGCCCTGTATGCGCTCTACACAATGGTACCTCATTTGATATGGCTATCATTAAATACGGCAAAGTTATCCCATGTACAAGATGTTGGTACATGTGCGTGGTTTAGGCAAAAAGCTATATTGAGCTTATTTGCCACATAAAGTTTGTTTTAGTTGAGCTATAGGGAAATGGATGACACCATCAGATAGCCCTGATTGTGCTCTCTCCAGAAATACCCCACTTTAGGTATCTCATGCTCAAACTGCATCAGTTAGATGAGAGGTGAATGTTCTGTTCACCCTTCTTTGGCCTGAATTTGGCCATAATTCAAGTAGCCCTGGTGCCAGCTCAGTTTGGCTAGTACCATTAGCTATCCCTGGCTTAGAGATTTATTTTTTATACCCATTTGATGGGGTTAAGCCTCTCCTTCTGGATTTTAGATGAGAGGTGAAAATTAAGGTTTATGCTCAGCAATAACTTTGAGCAGGAATAACTTTGTTATTCTTTGTCCTATGGTGATGGGACTTATATTTTCAGAAAGGAGTGATTTTCCCCTTTCTTTTGATACCTTTGTAGCTGATTTGGCTCAGCTCCATGTTTTGGCGGTATCTTGGCTACACCATTGGTTTATGGTATTTTGGCTGTCATGCTTGTGCTCTGGGTTTGAGTCACAGGCTGACATGAACAGTAATAATGTCTAACAAATGGCTTGGGTGCACTTTGAGCTGGTGCATATGGCACATGTCTTGATGATACTGGTGGTAGATTTTCTTTTGGTCTGAATCCTGAAGTTTCTGCTTGGGGGTTAGCATAAGCTATCTTCTGTGGTTTGGCAATTTGAATTAGCTCATCCAGTTGCTCAATAAACTGTTGAGAAACTTCTTTTTCTTTAGGTAGTTCTTTATTAACCACTACTTGCTGTTCCTTGAGAGTCTTAGTAAGTCCTTCATCTTCTTCAAAGCTTCCTGCATTCCTGGAAATAATTCTTCCTTAAATTTGACATTATTTTCCTTGGTGATTGATTAATTCTTTAATGTTTTAGTTCTTGGAGATTATAGTCTTTTAGATACTTATATTCTTGCTTCTAACTCTTTTCAATATACTTCATTAATATTCTCATACGTAGTGTGAGATATCCTCCATATTCTGCTCTAACCATAACATTATCTTTAATCATTTCCTTGCTGATATTACCTTTGATATCAGAAAAAAGAAAATCAAATATATCTTCATGGAACATATTCTCTTGAGGAATATACTTGTAGCTTAAAAGGTAAGTAAGGATAGTTTCATATTCTCTAATAAGCTGTTTATATTCTGATAAGGTACTAATTCCTCCTTCATCTTGTGTATCATTGAAAAGCTGAATAAGGGAATCTTTTCTATATCTTCCTTTTGGTTCAACTCTTCTTCATTTGGTTATAAGGTCTTTCTTCAGTTGTGTCCAATTACCTTCTTCATATCCTGGCATAGCTTCTATGGCATCACTAATTCTTGGTTCTGTTGTCCAAAATGCGATTTGAATTGCCAAGTCCTCATCTGTTGCTCCTTCAATTTGATAAATTCTTTCCACCTTCTTAATAAACTTCTCTAATTCCTCTCCATTAAAATTGAGATTATAATTTTTTGCTTTCATTTTAACCACAGGCCTTTCCTGCTTTAACACTTGCTGCTGTAATGGACTTGGGTTATTAGTTGTAGAGAGAAAAACTCTTCTTGGAATATTGTTAATTGTTGGATTTGTTTCTGGAGTAGAGGTTGCTCTTGGTCAAGGTGTTGGTGATATTGGTGAATATTCTGGTCTTATATGCCTTGGTAATGTTGGTTCACTAGGGCTATTCCCTGGTGTATTTGGTATTGATTGTCTTCTTTTTACTTTTTTACTGGTTTGACTTGACAAAAAATCTTGCATTTGCTTCATAAAGCTCTGGATTTTCACAGTTTGATCCTCTTCTACATCTTCTTCTTCATAATTACCTTCCACAGTATCTTCAGGTAATGGTGGTAATTTTGATGTTGATTGTTGATCCATTTTTCCTACTTTGTATGTTTTGCCTTCAAATTTTGCTTCTTCCTGTTTTTTTTAATACTCTTTGATTAGGTTAAAGAAGAATTCCTTTAACATATCTTCTTAGTTTCTTCTTGTATTTGGTGTGGATATTAAATTACTCAAACTTTCTTATGATTTCTGTCCTGGTGATTTTGATTTTGGTAGTAATTTGTAATGATAAGATTCAGGTGATGATGATGATAAATAAGATTTTGATGATGATGACAATGGTTTATTTAGGTGATTATATGATTCCAGGTTTAATAAATATATATATTGTGATATCAAGCTGAATAGAATGTGGTGATATTCCTATCTGACTGCCACTGTTGGGACACCAGATGTGGGAACTCCTCTTGTGTGGGATAAAACAAGGCAGTACTTGGAAGGGGAAATTACAAAAAAAAAATTGAATTGCTGTTCAAGCTTGTAACCCTTGCTCTGCTTGTGTGTCGGAATAATCTGAACTGCCCTTCCTTAAAAATGCTGAATTATCTTAACTTGAGTTGACAATCAATTTATTTATTGATGGTGGCTAATTCAGAAAAGTGTCTTCAACAGACTCTGTCAGACTTTGCTTGATCTCAAAATATTTATTTAACATTTTAAATATAAACCTATTTAATTAACCAAAATAAAAAACTATCACAAATCACACAAAATATTACTACAACAATAATTCAATATAATCTGGAGACACTAGGCTATTTATAATACTAAATGAAACATTCAAACACCTGTTTTTATGGTTGATGACTTATTATTTTCTTTTTTTTATATATAATGAAGGTCTGATATGATCAGACTATTTAATATCCACTCTTTGATAACTTAATTTGATACCAACTCTTGTTTTTTTAAAAAGATATCACTAATGTATTCCTATAATAGGTATTTTCTTTTATAATTAAATAAAATCTCTTTGTAGTAACCAAAGTATTACTTTATGAGATAAATACTAATGATAATTTCTTAATAAAATACCTAAATGACCCTTCTTTTGCTTCTTCAAAGCTTTGATTGCTTATAATAAGGTGAAATTCTTGTTTTTAATACTATTTTATCTAATTTAAGTTCAGAAGACTATTATGGAAGGCCTTTTTCTCCTTTATATAATAAAATTATATTATAAAGATTTTTTTTATAAGACCTTTTTTTATAAGACTGCTTTTTTATTTTAAGAACTTTTCTTTTTTTTATAAGACTATTATATAAGGCCCTTTTATCCTTTATATAATGAGATTATATTATAGAGTTTTCTTCTTTTTTTTATAAGAATCTTTTTCATAATACTTTTTTTATTTTAAGAGCTATTTTACTATAAGACTATTATAAAAGGCCTTTTTATCCTTTATATAATGGAGTTATACATTTGTAGACTAGTTAACCTGATAGTCAGGGATGAATTTAAATCCACTTTCCACTTTTGGGGGGATAAAAAGACATTAGGGAAAGAGGAAAAATTTAGGGAGAGAGGCCCTCTATTTCTAATTTTTGGGCTCTCCATGGGAGGTGTTTAAAAAGAAGGACTTAGAATGTTTCAGTTTCTTTTGGCTGGGAAAATTCTTTTCTGGTGGTCCCAGCTAAATCATGTCATTTATGTAAATCATTTCATCACTTGTTCAGTTAATGATGTCATTTGTTGGGTTGTTTACCAATTTGAGGTATTTTTGCTGGTGCTTGTTTGAACTTGATTACTAATCCTTAGACTTGCTGACTAATCCTCCATGGTACCTGCATCCTTTTACTCCCTAAGTATTACTAATCAAGTAATCTGATTACTTATACTTTGTTAATTCCTTCCTGCTTATGTAATCTGTTTATGTATCCTCCTTCTGCTGTCTTGAATTTAGAATCCTGATTTTTTTTTTAGGCCAATTTGTGGGTTGAAACCTAATTTTATTTTAGGGTCAGGTTTCAGGTACTTTCGAGAATTTTCAAAGAATTTTCCAATGTTTTGACATGTTTTAATTTCTTTTTTTTAATCAATTCTTTTTCTTTATGTCTTCAATGTGGCTTGAACCAATGATATGGCCATTTTTCTTGACACAAGGCTTCACCTTACCAACTAGGAGAAATATCCTTTTGTTTTGTTTCCAACAGAAGCTACCCATAGGGGTACTTCTACTTTTAACTCCCCTCAAAAAAAGATTTATTAAGCTGATATGGTATGGCATACCACAATACTTAATTTCTTTAATTTTTATGTCAGATTGTCAATGCTCACATAAAAATTGATGGTCAAAGTCTTTTCTTTGATATCTCTTATGTATTTATACAATTCTTGTTGTCCTTTTATCAATATCTAAGTATTATCAATTAAGACTTTTGGTATATTATTTTCAACCATAAATTTAAGGCTTTCTATTTCCTTTTTCTTTTGTCCAACAACTTTTGTGAGAGATAATATACTACTCTTCATCTCTTGCAAAAGCAACAGACTATTTTCGTGTCTTTTAGTGGTAATATACTATTTTGAATTTCTGTTAAAGTATTTAAATTATCAGGAGACAAATTTGTTTTTTGAGAAATGGGGTTGTCTCATTATTTTTTCCTCTTTGTCCTCAAATTCAATTAAGTTTCTGGAAATGTTGAAGAAATTTTCAATGGCATCTTTTTTGATTCTTAGAATAATATTACTTGAAGAATATGGTTTCCTCAAATTCTTTTTCTTATTCTTCCTTGCTTCTTGCGTAGGTTGGATGGCTTGTGGCTTGCTTGCAGATGCTACTGGAGCTTCTTCCTTTTTTGCGACCCTATTTTTGTTGTGAACTTCCTTCATATTTTTAATTTGAGGTTTAGATGATAGTGGATTCCATCCATTGGAGTATCTCACTATTTCCTCCTCTTTGAGGAGCTTTTTCAGGATATATCAGAATTTCATCATTCCTTGGTGGATTTTCTTGAAAATTTCACAATCCTTGCCCTTGTAAGCTGTGCAATAATGCTTGTACTGGCTCATATACATATTTATCTGAGCCATCTCAATGTGAGTTGTATCTGTTGATGTTACTCATACTTGGTTCCAACTCTGGTTGAGAGATTATAGGCATTTATGGGACTTTCCTTTGGGATATGGCCCTTCCTTGTGTTGATTATGTTCAGCTGGAAATTCTGCCCTTTCTTTTCCCTTATGAGGGATAATTTCTACTTTTGATTCAAGCTCAATCTGATTGGATGGAGTATTGAGATCCTCAACTAGTAATAATACTAGACAAAAATAAGAGACAAAAAGAGTTAAAAAATAAAAATTCCTTTTTATGGAGATTTTAAGAGAGTTACAAGTCCTGAACAGTGGGTCTTGAAAAAAATGACTTATTAGCTTTTATTTTCTTATTGAAAAATGGTACTGGAGAATTTTGACAAGTTTCTTCCCCCAATCTCTCTCCACAGTGGTCTGATTATACTCTGTTGTGATGTCTGCAAAAATCGAAAAAGAAAAATAAATATAAGTCTTTATATAAAAAGTGTTATTTTTCGGAAGATAGTCCATTTCCCATTGAGCTTATTTTTATATCTTTTTAAATAAGAGAAATTAATAACATAAATTAATAAAGAGTGATAAAAAAATTTATTTTTAGAGAAGAAAATAAAAATTAATATTATTCTTTTTTAAACTAATTTTCACAACCATGGAAATTAACCTCCTGGACTGCTTATGGCATATCAGTGCCATATAAATCCTATGTCAATTTGGCCATATCCATAATCACTGGCCAAATTGGCCCTCTCATAATTTCTGGCCTTTTATGGTCATTTCACTCCTGGAGCCAACCTGGACCTTCCTGGCCTTTCTATGATTTTGGGCACTCTTTGGTATTTTCCAGTCAAAAGGTAAAATACAGCCAAAAAGCCGGCATTTGGCTTTTCAAGCTTTAAATACAGTTTTGCGCACTTCCGCACATTTTGTGCACTTTTGCATGTTTTTGCCCACTTTGCGCATTTTGCGCATTTTTTCTGTATTCAGATGTATATGCCTTTTCCCATGTATTATGGGAAATATGTCCAAAAGGGCATATCAGGCTTTTTGGGGCTTAATTGCCAGTTTTGTGCATTTTGTGAACTTTTTGCATTTTTCACACTTTGCGCAAATACAGTTTTAAAGCTGTATAAGCTGTATTTGGCCAGAAACCCAAAATCGGCCAATACACCCAGAAACACCTTCTCACCTCTGAAGTCACCCAAAACCTAATTTTGACACTCATCCTCCTGACTTCACCCACAAAGACCTTTGACCACTTTCACCCTTCAGCAACTCAAATTTTTCAGAATGGTGTTGTACACCATTCTGCACAATTTTTCACCAGCAATGTAATGGTGTCAATGTCAGAGGGATAATTTAACATTTCACAAGTCACCAAAGTGCCATGTCATCCAGAGGACCTATTAATGCTCAAGTGCAGCTGTAATTTCTCAAAGACCAATAACACCATCAGGAATTAATTGGTTATTTACACTTCAAGTATTCTGTCAAAGGGAATAAGGTCAATTCATTCCCAAGGTTTATTCAAGAGGCAGTTCCGAACAAGTTGTCAAGTGTCAATGCTCCATCAATCCAGCTTGGCAACCACATTCATTTCAATACAGTCTGGATTCATAAAGACCTGTATTTCAATCATACATCATGGGAAAATCATTCAACACTTTTCATTTCCAAATCTGGCAAGGTATACACTTCATCAAGCTTTCATTACAGCTTCAATGTCAGCCTGTGACTCAAAACCAGAGCACAAGCATGACAGCCAAAATACCATAAACCAATGGTACGGCCAAGATACCACCAAAACGTGGAGCTGAGCCAAATTAGCTCAAAAGGTATCAAAAGAAAGAGAAAACTCACCTCTTTCTGAAAATATAAGTCCCATCACCATAGGACAAGAAATAACAAAGTTATTCCTGCTCAAAGTTATTGCTGAGCATAAACCTTAATTTTCACCTCCCATCTAAAATCTAGAAGGAGACGCTTAACCCCATCCAATGGGTATTAAAAATGAAGCTCTAAGCCAGGGCTATCCAATGGTACTAGCCAAACTGAGCTAGCACCAGTATTACTTGAGTTATGGTCAAATTCAGACCAAATAAGGGTGAACAAAACATTCATGTAAGGTGTGGATATGAAACTTTGATTAAAAATCAAGTACTTTTCCTGTCCTCAAAATTTGTATAAGGTAAAATTCAGTTAAAAATAGTATGAAATATTATTTTTAAGAGAAAACACGCCAATTTTATTGTTTATAACTTTATTAGTATAAAACAATAATATAAAAATTTATTGTTTTACCAACAATAAAGATTTATCCAAAAAATACTCTACAAGAGATATTTTAAGGCTACAAAAGAAATTTCTTCAAGAGCAATTTCAATTGGAATTAATTGAGCAAAGAACTGCAAGCAATTAATTAAAGAACAAAGTCTTTAAAAAGAATATTAAAGAGAAAACACGCCCAAAAGTGACCAGAGTGAATTTGGAAACAAAGTGACAAAGTTAACAGTGATGAAAGATGCTTTAATTCACTTTTGGGGTGGTTCAGGGGTAAAAATGATTATAAGAGTTACAAACAATGATTATAATGATTTTTTCACGTGGTTAAAAGGTTCAAAATGATTTAAAAAGGGTGGTTGGAATCTTTTATTGATTGGTTTAACAGTTTTAAACTAATTAATAAAAGGAAAAAAGATTCTAACATGAAGAGAAAAGTGGGGCAAAGAAGACATTCTTTTATAGCCATCAATTCTCTTACTCCAAAAGTAAAATTTACTCTTGTCAGTCGTGAAAAACAGTCTGACAACAGAAAAGCCAATTATGGCATCATTGAACCCTGGTTTAGACCAAAAAGGGCTGGTTTAAGCCATTTTTAGCCATTTTTAGCCATTTTAGACCCTTAAATCAGCCATTACTATAGCAATACCAGGCCTAGAGCCTTCAAAACACGTCAGAATGTGTGTCAGAGGCGTAGAAACCAGTTAAAACTGTTTTTATTATGATTGTTTTATCTTAAGGGTAGTTTTACCTTCTTGGCAACAGCTAAAACTACCCCAGTTGGTATCAAAACCTCATCATCAATTGAGTCCACAGACCCTGTAACTCAATTCCAGGCCAAAAGTGATGAACTTTTGCGTGAATTTTGACATCCCACGCCTGTCAGCAAGGATTTTGGGGGTCTAGCTCCCCCTTAGAGCTGGAGTTCCTTTTCCCCCCCAAATTTAATCTTTCCAATTTATTTTTCCTTTAATTCCTCATCATGTATTATACTTATAATTTACACATGTAATTCAATTCAATTGTACAGTACAATACAGTAATAATTGACACCTCATATGTAAATCAAAGTTCACTTATGTAATACACGCGCACATTTTGACATTTCAATTGAATTCAATTGAAAATACTTTAATTCCTCATAACTTCTAAACTAAACACAACACCTCAATTTTAACACAAAAATTGATGGTTAACACCACATGTGGTGTGAATTAAATTAAGGTTTTGAGGATTTTCAACTTTTGTATTGAAAATACTAAAAACTTAATTTAAGCTTATTTAGAGTTGAGTTACAAAAATTTCACTCAGAGGTGACCCCACCTGATTTTTTATGAGGAATCCAATGGTGAAATAATTTTTATATGTTTATTTATTGGATAAAAAGTTATAATAATTTTTATTTAACTTTTTTCCAAATTTATTTATTTTTTCACAATTTTGTTAAAATTTCATTTTTACTTAATTTTTTCAAGTATAAATGTAATTTTATACTTACAAAATTTAATGTATTTTTATTTTTAAATTGTAATTAATTTTTTATTTTTAATATAATTTTATATTTATATTTTGATTTTTATCTTAATAATATAAATAAATTTATTTTATTTATATTAATATGTTATTTTTGTATTTGTGGTCTTTTGGGTATATGAAATTACCTCTAAGGCTCACATTCCCTCCCCCTAAAAAAGAATATTACTTTGTAATATTGGTATTTCTAGTGTGTCTGAATCTCCTCAGGAGTTTGGTAGCTTCTGGTATATCTTTTTCTTCTAACCATTCATCTTCACAAGTTGGGTCACTGTACCTAACAAGGTATTCCCTTACTTTCTTGGTTCTTAATTTCCTTTCTTTAAGAACTTTGGTTATTTTCTTGGTACCAGATGTTTCAATAGGAAAGTATCTGTTTTTGTTATTATGTAAATCTATCCCATGCATCATTAAATTGTTATTTCCCAATAAAAATGGGTACTAGAGCAATTTTCCATAACAACAAATTCAACTGTGATCCTTAAATTCCCATTTATGTGTGGGAATATGACATTGGTCTCAAAGATTCCTAATGCTTTCATTGGGTTACTTGCACTGTTGAATTTTATACTATCAAGTAGGTGAAACCTTCCTTTATCATATGATCATTTCCATACTTCATCCAAGGCATGTATTAGAGAGTTGTCTTTACAGTCTTTGTTCACTAATTGGTATAAGATGCTACAATTGTTATCTTGAATGTAATTATTTCTGACCTCTTCAAAGAAGGTGGTGTTCAAGTCTGTAACACTTATTCCTTCTATTGGGATTTGGTTTTCATAAGTTGTGCCCCTTGAGCTTTTGATAAATCAATTTGACTATTGCTCAATTGTGGCAAGTGGGAATAAGATTCCATGATGTCAAAAGTGGCATTGATATTTTCTATATCTTTTGAAGATTCAGAAAATATAGATGACTTATCATCTGAATTGTCTTCAATTATGTCATCTTTTTCAACATTAGCTCTCTTTCCAATATTAATTTCATTGATTTTCCCCCTTTTTGGACATGCATTAGCTAAATGGGTGGTGCTTTGGCAAGTATGGCACTTTTTGACTGTATCTGCAGATTTATACCCAACATTATTAGAATTTTCTTTGGGGTTTTTGTCCACAGAATCTTTCCAAGGTGTATTAAACCTTGTTTCAAGATTCACCCTACTAGAACCAATTTTTGTTCTGGTGGTTACTTCTTCTAATATATTGATAATATCCTCTGCTGAAGATTGTTCAGTAGTCCTGCTTTTGATAGCATGCTCTAAGTCACCTCCACATTGTCTCAGAATTTTCCTATGGATCATAAATTCTGACATGTCAGGATATAATGCTGTTAATCTGTCCTTTTGTTGGCAAAACCATGGTAAAGCTTTGTCTTTATCAGCATTAAATTTGGCAGATTCAAAGGCTGTTTCAACTTTAAACCTCCAAGCATCATTTGCCCATTTGTTGATGATTTGGGTTTTCCACCAAGTCCAGCTCTGGTGTCCATGTGCTTGTCTTATTTTGATGTACCATCTGTGAGCTGATCTGGTAAACAAGGTGTTAAACCTGGCTGTTACCAATCTGTCTGGTAATTCAAAATCTTCTTTGATCATGTCAATACCTCTAATGAATTCCATATGGTCATACTCTCCTTCACCACTGAAGTGAGGCCATTCTTTAAGTTTTGGAACTTCTTTCAAGAGTGCTTGGCCCATTGATGGTTCCAAGTTATGAAAAGAAGTGGATAATTCATTTTTTAATTGTGAATTATCAGGATCCAATACTTGTGGATTTGAAATTTTTGTGCCCTCATTTTGATTTAGAGGTGTAGACATTCTTGGTAAGGTGTTCAGTATTTGTTCAATGTCATTCATTTTACTGTTGCTACACCTTTGGGAATTTCTGTATTCATGTTGGAAGCTTTGTATTAAATTTATTAATTCAATTTTATACATGTCTTCTTTATGTGTAAGTTCTTGCCATAACTCTGTCTGTCTTGTATTATCAGCAGTGACTTGATTCAATTTCATTGATAATTTTGATACTTCTTCTTGTGAAGCATCAAAACACTTTTTCAAGGCAATGGTATATGTCTTTACTTCAGTAAATGAATTTGAAATGTCATCAAGGACTTTCTTGTTATCTGTTTTGATAATATTTATGGCTTGTTTAATTCTTGTTTCAATCATGTCATCAATATTGAATTTAGAATATTTATCTGTTAATTCTTTAATAATGGCAGATTCTTCATTTATTTTAATGTTAGAAGAATTGTCATTATTAGAATTTTTAATTGTTCTTAAAACTTTTTCAAAACACATAAGTGTTTCATTAATTTGGCACAGACTCAGGTTGTTTGTTTTAATGTTGTTACAAATGGTGTCATTTTTATCAGAAAGATGTTTTTTCACGTCATTTATAGCATTATACAACTCTGGGATGGAATCAAATATGTCAGAAATCATTTCTGGAACCTTAATCTGGCTTCCTCCTTCTTCTGTAATTCCATCATGGTTCTGGCCATCTGAAATACATTTTCCATGGCATCCTGCTGAATCTTTGGGATTCTGTAGCCCTGGCTGTAAGGTTTTGGGGCTGGTGCCTTCCCTTTGCCCTTGTTTGGAGCTTGTGGCTGCTTTTTCACGTTGGAATTGCTGCTGCTGGCCACTGGGGCTGTTTTTGGCACTGGTTTGGGTGGTGGAGGGTTGTTTTTCCTCCATTCTAGTGTCAAAAGCATCATGTTTTTCTTCTCCATCAATGGATGCCATCCATTGAGCAATTTGCAAGTGTTGGGATGGCCCAAGAATTTTCTTACTGTCAGGTAAGAATTCATGCAATTCTTCCACAGGTCTGCAAGGATCTGGTACTCCTTGAATTGGAGTGCATTGTTGTATGCACTGTGGCTGGCTTTGTATATGTCCACAGAGGCTTGTTGTGGCGGTGTCAGCTCTTTTTGAAGGTAAAATGGTATTATCAGCTTCAGAATGACCCATTTTAGTTGTTTGGAAGTCATCAACTGACCCTTTTCCTTCTGTACCTGGTTGGCCTCTGCCATAATCACATCTATTACCTTTTTGGGAGCTGCTTGAGGGGTTGTAGCTGGCTCCTGACCTGGTTGAAGGCATAATTATGGTTAAAAAAGGCTTAAAATAGTATTTTTACGTCAAAAACTTACTATTGGCCAAATTTTTGGCTTTCTGAAGTGTATTACTTATATCCAAGTTAATTAATTCAGAAGATATTGGTTCAGGTTGATTATTTTGAGTCACAATAACAGTACAATTATGATCAGAATTAACAGTACTGGCAGGGATAATGCTGGTTACTGTTGAGGCTGTTTGAATGTTTTCTTGTCTTACCACGTTGTCAGACACTAAAATTAATGAAAAAGCCAATTAATTAAGTAAAAAAAAGGTTATTTCAAAAAAGAAATAAAAATATAAGCCTCACTTATAATATGAAAAAAATTATTTTTTAAGGATTTTTTTGGATTATAAGTATTTTTTATATGTTTTTAAATTTTTCAATATAAGAAAAAAGATTTAAAAAGAGTAAAAAAATATGTCACAGGTAAAATATCACGGCTGGGCCCCCAAATGTAAGGTGTGGATATGAAACTTTGATTAAAAATCAAGTACTTTTCCTGTCCTCAAAATTTGTATAAGGTAAAATTCAGTTAAAAATAGTATGAAATATTATTTTTAAGAGAAAACACGCCAATTTTATTGTTTATAACTTTATTAGTATAAAACAATAATATAAAAATTTATTGTTTTACCAACAATAAAGATTTATCCAAAAAATACTCTACAAGAGATATTTTAAGGCTACAAAAGAAATTTCTTCAAGAGCAATTTCAATTGGAATTAATTGAGCAAAGAACTGCAAGCAATTAATTAAAGAACAAAGTCTTTAAAAAGAATATTAAAGAGAAAACACGCCCAAAAGTGACCAGAGTGAATTTGGAAACAAAGTGACAAAGTTAACAGTGATGAAAGATGCTTTAATTCACTTTTGGGGTGGTTCAGGGGTAAAAATGATTATAAGAGTTACAAACAATGATTATAATGATTTTTTCACGTGGTTAAAAGGTTCAAAATGATTTAAAAAGGGTGGTTGGAATCTTTTATTGATTGGTTTAACAGTTTTAAACTAATTAATAAAAGGAAAAAAGATTCTAACATGAAGAGAAAAGTGGGGCAAAGAAGACATTCTTTTATAGCCATCAATTCTCTTACTCCAAAAGTAAAATTTACTCTTGTCAGTCGTGAAAAACAGTCTGACAACAGAAAAGCCAATTATGGCATCATTGAACCCTGGTTTAGACCAAAAAGGGCTGGTTTAAGCCATTTTTAGCCATTTTTAGCCATTTTAGACCCTTAAATCAGCCATTACTATAGCAATACCAGGCCTAGAGCCTTCAAAACACGTCAGAATGTGTGTCAGAGGCGTAGAAACCAGTTAAAACTGTTTTTATTATGATTGTTTTATCTTAAGGGTAGTTTTACCTTCTTGGCAACAGCTAAAACTACCCCAGTTGGTATCAAAACCTCATCATCAATTGAGTCCACAGACCCTGTAACTCAATTCCAGGCCAAAAGTGATGAACTTTTGCGTGAATTTTGACATCCCACGCCTGTCAGCAAGGATTTTGGGGGTCTAGCTCCCCCTTAGAGCTGGAGTTCCTTTTCCCCCCCAAATTTAATCTTTCCAATTTATTTTTCCTTTAATTCCTCATCATGTATTATACTTATAATTTACACATGTAATTCAATTCAATTGTACAGTACAATACAGTAATAATTGACACCTCATATGTAAATCAAAGTTCACTTATGTAATACACGCGCACATTTTGACATTTCAATTGAATTCAATTGAAAATACTTTAATTCCTCATAACTTCTAAACTAAACACAACACCTCAATTTTAACACAAAAATTGATGGTTAACACCACATGTGGTGTGAATTAAATTAAGGTTTTGAGGATTTTCAACTTTTGTATTGAAAATACTAAAAACTTAATTTAAGCTTATTTAGAGTTGAGTTACAAAAATTTCACTCAGAGGTGACCCCACCTGATTTTTTATGAGGAATCCAATGGTGAAATAATTTTTATATGTTTATTTATTGGATAAAAAGTTATAATAATTTTTATTTAACTTTTTTCCAAATTTATTTATTTTTTCACAATTTTGTTAAAATTTCATTTTTACTTAATTTTTTCAAGTATAAATGTAATTTTATACTTACAAAATTTAATGTATTTTTATTTTTATATTGTAATTAATTTTTTATTTTTAATATAATTTTATATTTATATTTTGATTTTTATCTTAATAATATAAATAAATTTATTTTATTTATATTAATATGTTATTTTTGTATTTGTGGTCTTTTGGGTATATGAAATTACCTCTAAGGCTCACAATTCACCTCACATCTAACTTTTACAGTTTTAGTGTGAGATACTTAAAGTGGGGTCTTTTTGGAAAGAGCACAATCAGGGCTATCTGATGGTGTCATCCATTTCCTCATATCTCAACTAGAACAGAAGGTTTTGGCCAAACAAGCTTAATACAGCTTTTGCCCAAAACACGCCAATGTATAAAAACACTTGTACATGGGATAACTTCGCCATATTTAATGATAGCCATGTCAAGTTGGGTAGCATTGTGTAGAGCTCATACAGGGCTATTCAATGAACCAACTTTGAGCTTGATATCTCAAAAACCGACAGAGTTATGACCATTTTAAGGTAAAAATCCCACCTGCTGTCATATACAGCCTTACCATGGGATAATACCCTATAACCATGAACATGAGGTGTCAAATAGACGAAGAAGCATGTTTTTACTTTAATACCTCATATGTCAGTCAATACTGGGGTCCCATACAGTTTCTGTACAGCATTCTACGCGTCATACACGTCAGAATCAGGCTGTGAGGTCCCCAGATGAAAATTTTCACCCTGTATTGGTGAAAACCGCCCAGATGTGGTTTCAAAACCACATCTGAGCCCAATACAGGGTATACAGGCTGTTTGCAAACCACAAGCCTGTCATGAGGAGTGAAAAATCTTCACTTCCTCCACGTGAAAAGGTCTAACAGCCTTTTCACCTCAATTTCAGGATAAAAGGAGGGCTTTTCACTGCCAAAAACCTTTCCTCATCCTGCTCTTGAATAACCTACGTAGTAAACTGTCAAAAACAGTTTTACTCTTGGTTAAATAATCAGGTATAATTATAATCTTTAATTATTGTAGACTTTACTATTGTAATCCAACAGATAAAGCCTGCACCCAGGGTTCTCAATAGCGCTCACCACCACTATTTCTCAATAGTAGAACCCTTTTATCTTATCATAAACCTTTATAAACCTCTTTTAAATCATTTTCTGCCGTGTCACATACACAGTTAAAGTTGTAATTAGCCTAGTTATACCTTTATCATAGTATCATCCTGACATTCAAGGATTCAATACAGACCAGCTGTCAGTCTGAAGGAGTAAAGCTCTCAACCTTTCACATATACCAGCCTCCTTTGACACTGGGGTGTTTTTCCCCAGCTAATTAATATATTTTGATTTTATTTTATCTTTCTTTATCTTATCATTTTTGTTAAGTGAATACTGATATTATCAAGCCAGTCATTTAACACCTTTTCTCTTTTCTTTCTTCACCTGTCAATGGATATTTGGTTGTCATCTTCTTAATAATTCCATTGTTCATTTTGGAAGGTTGAAACAGTGATTAAGGACTTCCTTGCTTGGGTCTTTGGCCATTTGGCTTCTCATTTCTGTTATTTCATCTTATCTTTGTACTTGCATTCTTCTTAGAGAAATTCAATTCTTTATTTTTATTTTCTTTATTCTTTTGGAGTATTCCAAGTGAGGTCCCTTGATTTCTGAGTGCCAGGACATATTTGGTTTTCTGTCCAAGAGCCCCTGTGACATTATATTAATAAGCTCATAATTTCTTTTCATTCTTTTAATTCTTTCTTTATATGGTCATTCACTCATTTCATGGAGATTATGAATTTCGAATGCTTATGAGCTTTATCATTTATTGTCACCTCTCAATTTTCTCTCACTCATTCTTCATTTTGAAAATTCAAAGATGACCCAATTTTATTTTTGTTTCTCTTTTAAATCTCATTCAAATCATCAAATGTTTAATCCATTCATAATTCAGGTGTAACCTTAAATTTCATGTGATTTTCAAATTTCTCATCTAAATTCATTCAGACACATTCTTCAAATCAAGATTCATTTTGATTCATTCTTCAAGAGTTTTGATTTTCAAGAAGAAATCACTTGATTTGAATTGATTGATTGATTTGACATAAATTCATATTGGTCTCCAGATAATTTATTGACCTGAACATTTCATTGATTTTGCTGATTTTTCACATCAAGAATTTGACATAAAGTGATTTTTCCTCAAGAATTCATTTGATTGATTGATTGATTTTGATTGATTTGACCTATTGACTTATTGACTTCAAGATTTCATTTGAAATTGATTGATTGATTTTCGTGAAGTTTTCATTTTGACTTGTTTGATTCCTTAAATTCAAGTTTTCATTGATATTTGATTGATTGATTTATCTGAAGATCTCATTTTTATTTATTGGTTTTTTTTCAAGATATTGATTTTGAATTTTTACTTCAAGCTTTATTTCCAATTGCCTCAAGTTTTTGTCTTCAATCTTGATTCTTGTTCATTTCATTTCATTTTTAACCTGAAATCATTCCCATTGAACATTCACCTCCTGCAAGGAAGACAAGATATCAGGCCAGAACTCAAGCTGTTCTCACTCCAACTCAAAGGGCTCCTCTGATTGGCACCCCAGCAGTTCCTCAACTGAGGGCCAAATTGGACAGAGGACCCATTTTGGATGGAGCAGCACCATCCAGAAAGGAGGGAAGAGGGCCAAGAAGATCAAGTTCATATTCAGGAGTAGTTGGTGGATTTCCAGGAAGTTCAAGGACCATTTCCAGAGGTCCTGGGGAAGAAGATGAAGAGCTGGAGGAGAATTCTGTGGAAGAGGAAGGGTCTGATGGTACTGAAGGTGTTCCTGCTCCTGTGGGGGCATCCCAAGGTACTGAAGGACCAACTCTAGCCCAGTCTAATCATCCTGTCTCTCATCAGTATGAACCATTTTTATTGGCCATTATGCAGCAAATGACTCAGATTATGGCCAATCTTAAAGCAGCTTCATCCTCTGAAGCATCAAGACCACCAGCCTTAAAGACTCCATCTATGAAGGCACCAGAATGCTTCGATGGGACTCAACCTTTCAAAGTTAGAAGTTTCATTCAGTCTTGTCAATTGATTTTTCATAATGATCAGGAAATTTTCTCTCAAGACAGAAAGAAAATTCTCTATTCCACTTCATTTCTCATTGGCAGGGCTGCAAAGGGGATTGTGCCTTATCTTTCCAATCTCACCAATGAAGACTCAAATTACCTTCTCAATTGTTGGAACTTATTTGAATCCCAACTATTTACTTTATTTTGGGACCCAACTGAAGTTAGAAAATCTGAAGCAGACTTAGATTCTCTAAGAATGAAAGAAGGTGGCCATGTTTCTTTATACATAGCCAATTTCAGAAGTTTGGTTTCAAGAATTGGAACTTGGGGTGAAAGTGCCCTTATTCATCATTTCAGGATGGGATTGCCATCCAGGATTTTAGATCAATTGTCCTCCATCCTTCAAGAATTGACTCTCTTCAAGGGTTAATGGATATTACCTTGGAACTTGATACCAGGTACCATGAGAGGCATAATGAAAAGAGTCATCATCAAGGGAAGAAGCCAGAAGCCTCAAAGTCAAATTCTTCTCATCCTCAAATTACTTGAATCTCAAGTCAAAAGAAGAAGAATTTCCAGAAGAGGGACAAGCCCCATTCTTGTGTATTGAATAATGATTTCAAGTTGATGAATTCTGAAAAAGAAAGAAGAATCAAGGAGGGTTTATGTACCTATTATGGTGGAAAGCATAGTCTTGAGTCCTATTTTAAAAGGCCTCAAAACAATCTAACCCAGCCATAAGGCAAATTTCCTAGCCAGGGAAAAGCATGAGTGAAGATGTCAGCCTGTGACTCAAAACCAGAGCACAAGCATGATAGCCAAAATACCATAAACCAATGGTGTAGCCAAGATACCACTAAAGCATGGAGCTGAGCCAAATAAGCTCAGAAGGTATCAAAAGAAAGAGTAAAACCACCTTTTTCTGGAAATATAAGTCCCATCACCATAGGACAAGAAATAACAAAGTTATTCCTGCTCAAAGTTATTGCTGAGCATAAACCTTAATTTTCACCTCTCATCTAAAATTTAGAAGGAAAGGCTTAACCCCATCAAATAGGTATTCAAAATGAAGCTCTAAGCCAGGGCTATCCAATGGTACCAGACAAACTGAGCTAGCACCAATATCACTGGAATTATGGTCAATTTCAGGCAAAATAAGGCAGACCAAAACATTCACCTCTCATCTAACTTCTACAGTTTTAGTGTGGGATACTTGAAGTGGGGTCTTTTTTGGAAAGAACACAATCAGGGCTATCTGATGGTTTCATCCACTTCTCCATATCTCAACTACAGCAGAAGTTATGGGGCAAACAAGCTCAATACAGCTTTTTGCCTAAAACACGCAAATGTACAAAATTCTTGTACATGGGAAAGCTCTGCAATATTTAACAATACCCATATCAAATGAGGTACCATTGTGTAGAGCACATACAGGGCTACACACC
Source organism: Austropuccinia psidii (assembly GCA_023105745.1). Taxonomy (NCBI): domain Eukaryota; kingdom Fungi; phylum Basidiomycota; class Pucciniomycetes; order Pucciniales; family Sphaerophragmiaceae; genus Austropuccinia; species Austropuccinia psidii. Next base: position 16,351,946 of record JALGQZ010000009.1, on the reverse strand, counting down.
GAACCAATTTTGAGGTTGATATCTCAAGAATTGACAAAGTTATGACTGTTTCAAGGTTAGATTCCCAACTGCTGTCATATACAGCCTTACCATGGGATAATATCCCATAATCCTGAATATGAGGTTTCAAATAGACAAAGAAGCATGTTTTTACTTCAATACTGGGGTCCCATACAGTTTTTGTACAGCATTCTATGCGTCATACATGTCGGAATCAGGCTGTGAGGTCCCCAGATGAAAATTTTCACCCTGTATTGGTGAAAACTGCCCTGATGTGGTTTCAAAACCACATCTGAGCCCAATAAAGGTTATACAGGCTGTTTGCAAACCACAAGCTAGTACTAGAGTGAAAAAAGTTTCACTTCCTCTACGTGGAAAGGTCTAGCAACCTTTCCACCCCATTTCAGGATAAAAAGGAGGCTTTTCACAGCCAGAATTGTCTCCTCATCCTGCTCTTGAATAACCTTCATAGTAAACTGTCAAAAACAGTTTTACTCTTGGTTAATAATCAGGTATACTCTTAAATTAAAAGTATTGTAGTCTTTATTATCGTAACCCAACAGGTAAAGCTGCACCCAGGGCTTTCAACAGCACTCACCACAACTATATTCTTTATAGTAAAGCCCTTTTATTATTAAATTAAACCATCTTTAAACCTTTGTCACAGGATTTTAAACTATTTTTCACGTGTCACAGTCATAGTTTTAGTTTTAAATAGCCTTATTACCACTTCAACATAGACTCATCCTGACATTTTGGGGGCCTGGCCGTGTTTTATAACCTTTTTGGACTTATTACAAGTAAGTTTTTTCTTTTTTATCATTTTATTGACACTTGTTTTATCTTTTTAGGCGTCATTTTGTTTAAAAATATATATTTTTATATAGTTATTTTTATTTATTTTTTAAATACTCATATTTTAAAGAGTATCTGTCACGTGGCTAATAACCACAAGACCAGTATTTTTGGTTTGTTTTGTATATAAAAACACTTTTAAGCCACTAATACAGTCTTAATTCTTAATTGAATAAAGACAAGCTCATACTGATAAACCAACAGTTGAGGCATGTTTGGGCACATTGTTAACTCAATTTCCCTGTAATACATCATCTTTGACAGATTATACTTGCTAATTACAAGTAATCTGTGAGATATTGATATACAAACAGTATACCACATATAAGTAAGCTGTATTTTTGAAGTGGAATTGTTAATTCAATTACACTGTAATCATACAAGGGCATATTGTAATAATATACAAGCCCAGATTCCATTCTCAGACGTGCAAAACCAGCCTTCTAAGTATTAACTGACATAAGCCCTCTTTTTCCTGTTTGATTCAGTTGAAGAAAATTTCATACCACTTGAGACCCAGTCACAGGCCAACACACCAGTGACACCCTCAGAACCAGAGGGCAGCAAGGGAAAAGGAAAAAGACTTAGTGAAGGCCTCATTACAGCCAAAAAGTGGACACCAAGAGCCACTCAGAGGAGTAGAAAACCACAAAACTCTGTTTCAATACGAGGTAAACCAACCTTAACCACTTGTACAGGGAAGATTACAATTATTAACCCAGTTGTAACCTCCAAAGGCAAACTGCCCAAATCAGCAGATAACAAATTTTTACAAGGCACAGTCAAAGGTAAATACCCTAAGAACATACAGTTTTTGACTGCTTTCAAACACTGATATGTCCCCTGCATACCTCAGAGACCTTGGCTTCCAAAGGAACCAGCCAGAGGACCAAGAAGGCTTGTCCAGAACCAGAAGACCTGGAAGAGGACACCTTGGACACAGTGGTGGATGGCAAAACAATGAGGGAGATAATATCAACCTTGCCATTCACACTCCAATTCAACAGGAACCTCAAGCCAGAGGACTGGAAGGATATGGATCGAGTTCTTCAGCTCCACCAACTCCTCAAAGATTTATTTCAATGGAGCATGGACAACAAAAGGTTCAACCTGGCAAGTCACTGGGCAGAACTCAAATCAAGTTTCCAGAAGATCTGTCTCAAAGAGATGGACTTCAAAGACCTGATGGTAATCACCAAATGTTGGAAACCTACCAGGCAGTTCAGACTCCTGGAGGCAAGGGCACAGAGGATAAGGGAGAACCAAGCCACTATCCAAGCTATAGAAGAACAGTTAACCCAGACAGGGCCTACTCAGATTCCTTGAGGCTCACAAGGAGCAGGCCAAATCAGCTCTCCAGTGGCTTCACACCATTCAGAAACCAGCAGATCAGTGGCCAAGAGTCACCATTCTTCACAATTCCAGGAAGTTTCCAGGAGAAGACAAGGAAACAAGGGCAAGAACAAAGCCTCCTTCAACCAGAGGAGGAAAGAGTCAGAACCCATGATCCAGAAGCTGTTATATTTGGTAAAAGAAGTACACAAGAACCAGAAGTAGTTGTAAACCACTCTAGAATCAGTAGTCCTAGTAATAGAAACATTACCCCCACTCAGACTGAAAATAACATTGTCACATCTGAGAGTAACATCAACAGTGATACACTGTGGTTACAAATGTCCCAATATGCTGAACAATCTGCAAAGCAGTTTTCAGAACATAAAGCTGGCCAAGAGAGGATGAGACAAACTTAAGCCTCCTTGGAACAGATAGTTAAAAATCTGCAAGAAGGATATGCTCAACTGAGCAAAGCTTCTGAAGAAACCAACAAAAGACTGAATATAGTCTTTGAAGAACAACACCACAGCACAAGGGACAGGGAGTGTCTGGATCAAGACATTAACAAATTGTTTCATGCGTACCATAGCTTGAAGCCTCAACCACAAGGCCAAGTTATGGATAATCCATATCAACCAGATGACATCAAACCAGATGCCATGTTGATGAATAAGGAAGGATCCCCATCACAATACCAGGATGGAGATGGCATGTCTTATTCAGAGAAGGAAGCCTTGAAACAGCTTCTTGAGGCCTCAAGTTGGCCCAAATTCTCTGGATCAGGAGAATATGATCATATGGAGCTCATGGATTGTATTGATGGACTCTTCATTGATGTACCATGCATACCAGACTACTGGATCACTGTTAGATTGAATACTGCATTCAAAGGTCATGCTAGTATATGGTACACAGAAATGAAAGAAATCCATGGCAGAAGAAACTGGCCATGGTGGAATAGTCAAATCATCCAAAAGTACAGTAATGGAACTTGGATATGGCAAAAGACCATCTCATTTGAAATCGACAAATACTCTGTGGACAAAGATCCATATGAGTGGTGTCTTAGACAGTCTAAAAGACTTAAAGCCATTGATCCTCAGATAAACATCCAAATGAGGAATCACAAGCTTCTGACATAATTGCCAGGAGAGCTAGAGCATGCAGTAAAATGCAGATGCAACCAAAATTGAACTCTAGATGACATTGCCAACACCTTACAAGACATAAGGAAAAGGACTAATATAGGGAAATTCACCCCATATAAAAGCAGTGGTTTTAAAGAAAAACAACCTTTCAGGGTAGAGTTTAAAGACAAACCCAAAGAAAGAGTGGCAGAAGTGGCAAAGAAGAGAAATTCTTGCCACAACTTTGGTTCAACAGACCACTATGCCAACAACTGTCCAAAGGCAAAGAAAAAAGTCTATGCCATTGAGAAAGTCCCAGAGGAAGAATCTCCAACAGAGGATTCTGAATCAGACTCTATGGGTGATGCCATCAGAGAACCATCTGATGATGAACAAGACCCAAGAGAAGAATTTCTAGTGGAATACCAAGAGGAAACCCCACTAGAAATTCAGGACATACAGTTGGAAGCAGGTATGCCATAGGACACTGCCAACAAAAACTTGTGCAAACACACATAAGATGCACAAACATTCCTGGTTACACCAACTAAAGGAATGGCATACATACATGGAACAGCCACAAAGATGACTTTATGTATTGACAATGCTCAACATCCATTGATCATTGACAGTGGAGCACACTGCTCCATAGTGGCCAGAGATTATCTGGACAACCACTTCCCAAACTGGGAAAAACAGCTCTTGCCAACTAAGGCAAAGAACTTTAAGAGTGCATCAGGGAAGATGACTTCCATTGGGACAATTATCAAAGAGATATTTATACCCCAAAGGAAGGGTAACATCAGACTTAATCCAGAGTTTGTAGTGCTTGATGATGCCCACATCCAAGGGTTTTTACTGGGAACAAATTACCAGAGGATGTATGGCATAGACATTTACAACAGTAAAAATAGGCACATCACCATTGGTACTAACAAGGAAAAGAAATTTTCACTTGATATAAACCAGATATCTTCTCAACATCCACTTGAAGAACTTCTGAAGGAATTCAGAGAGGGAGAGGTTAGCACTACCCTCACCACTAAACAAAAACTAAGTTTACTGAAGATGCTGAGAAAGAACAGACCAGCATTTTCCACAGGTGAAGAACCACTAGGCAAGATGAAAGGCCATGACATAGAGCTATATCTGGATGTGGAAAGGCCTTATCCACCCATGCTTAGGAGACCTCCTTATCCAGAAAGCCTGGAAAGCAGGAAAGAAATAGAGAAACATATCAATGAACTCCTGGATATGGATGTCATCAGGAAGATTGGACACAATGAAATAGTGGAAATCACCACCCCTGTTCTAATCACTTGGCATGATGGCAAGTCTAGACTATGTGGAGATTTCAGAGCTCTGAATAACTACACAAAAGCAGACAGGTACCCTATACCCAGGATACCTCATGCCTTGGATAAACTGGCTAAATCCAAATACATAACCAAAATGCATTGTATGAAAGGTTTCCACCAAAATGGAGTTAAAAACAACTCCATGAAATTACTCAGAATAATATGCCATATGGGCATATATGAGTACACCAGGATGGCATTTGGCCTTAAGAATGCACCAGCCCACTTCCAAAGGATGATGGACACCATATTTCAAGATGAAATATTGGAAGGCCAGATGGTAGTATATATTGATGATATCATTATATGCTCAGAGACATGGGAAGACCATGTACAATACATAGAAAGAGTGCTAAGTAAATGTACACCCATCAATCTGAAAATTTCACTTAAAAGGTGTAATTTTGGCCAACAAGAGCTACTGGCTCTAAGACACAAAGTCTCAGGTCTTAGTCTGGCAATCGACCAGAATAAAGTAGCAGCAGTACTGCAAAAGCCAGTACCAAAGAGCATCAAAGAGATGCAATCTTTCCTTGGGTTTGCTAGCTACTATAGAAGCCACATCAAGAATTTTGCCCATATAACTAGTAGTTTCTACAAGTTGTGTTCAAAAGATGTAGTTTTTGAAATCACCAAGGAAAAAAGGGATGCATATGATAGGATCAAACCTGAACTCACAAATGCACCTGTGCTCATCTTACCAGCCTTTGAACTACCATTCAAGTTATATATAGATGCAGCATGCAGCCAAGGCTTAGGAGCAGCCCTTCACCAAAGACAAATTGTGGATGGTGAACCAAAAGAAGGTGTAATATGTTACATCTCTAGGCAACTGAAAGATTCAGAAGCCAGTCACCAGGGCGAATCTCGCGTCAATCGTCGGCGATTGACTTCACGTCGCACCGCGGTCAGTATAAAATCTTGCTTCAGTCGCGTTAGTGTCACTTTATAGTCACTGGATTTAGTGGGTCACGTCACGTCAGCGTCAAGACAACGTCAATCGTCACCTGTGTCACATGAGAATGTCACTCAAAGCCCAAACCCATTTCAACACTATGCGCAACGTTCGTGTAATTTCACCTCATTGGCTTCCGCCTCCCCGACGCTCAGCATGCTTACGCACCCGCACCGCCCTCCATCCGGATGAGACTCCGACACTGCCCGCCCCTCTCCGTCCTCACCACTCCTTACGCTTTCACACCCCCGCCCCTACCATCCTCACGCTTGTGTAGTACCCTCCCGACATGCCTCCGACAACGCTTACCATCCTTACGCTCATGTAGTGCCCTCCCGACATGCCTCCGACACCACTGATGACCCTTACGCTTGTGTAGTGCCCTCCTGACATGCCTCCGACACAGCTTACCATCCTTACGCTCATGTAGTGCCCTCCCGACATGCCTCCGACAACAGTTACCCTCCCTCCCGACATTCTCCCGACACAGCTTACCATCCTTACGCTCATGTAGTGCCCTCCCGACATGCCTCCGACAACAGTTACCCTCCCTCCAGACATTCTCCCGACACTGCTTACCATCCTTACGCTCATGTAGTGCCCTCCCGACATGCCTCCGACAACAGTTACCCTCCCTCCCGACATTCTCCCGACACTGCTTACCATCCTTACGCTCATGTAGTGCCCTCCCGACATGCCTCCGACAACAGTTACCCTCCTCACGCTTCCGTATTACATCCATAGTGTACAGTACGGTGGCTTGTTGGCGTACACGATGAACGCAATTGCCGAAATATGCTGAGTGGCCTTCTCTGCCAACAGGACCTAAGGGGATATTGGTCAGTATATTCACCATGTTGTGGCTAGGGTTTAAATCATGAGACTCACAAATTAAAAACTAATAAGTGGACTGTTTAAGACAAGAATTGTGTCTCCTGTTTCGCCGACAAAACCATTTTATTTCATATCAATCAAATGAACACTTTGCTTAGTCCTTACCTCATGAGCATTGAATAGTTCAAAAGTTGACTTTAGTAGGTTTCTCACTAGTCAACTTTATTCAATGTCTCACAGGGAAGTGATTTCATTTGCATGATATGAAATAATTTGCAAAACATCGCCTCCTTCAATTTCCCGACAAATTGCATTTGCACCTTTTTTCTTGAATTTGGATCTTTTATCAAAAAATTTTCAAACAAGTTAGCAATCAACTCGTCACCATCTATTTGCTTAATAAACTACCTCCGCTATGGCCCGAACCCCGGGAAATTCAACAGAATTCAATGAACGACCAACTTCAGCCCCAGAGAGTGGAAGTGAAATCTCTGATATCGCCAGTAGTCGTGAATTAGGCATTGAAGTAGAGAGCCAGTCACATGAAGATAATCAAGATCCACCAGTTCTTCCGGAATGTGAGTATGCATCCATCTTTAATATTTCAAATCTCTCAAAACCTGATATTGTGTCATAGCCTTTATTTCAGGGCAGCCTCCAAGCTCTCAGAAACCGAATTTTAAAAGTTATGAGAAGGAAAAGACTGTTGAACCTTGTGCACCGACAGAAGATGATGGGCAAGATGATGTAATTTTCAGTGGGGAGGTGGAAATTATATCCAAGGAACAATTTGTCTCCAACATTGCTCAAACAATCCCAAGGCTCGAAAAAATCCAAAATGATAGTAAAATTCCTGATTATGTGCGTCAAAAGATTGCTGAAGCCATGAGCCTGCTCAAAATGGATTTGAACCGTAAGTCCATTACTAATTCAAAACAAAATTGATAAAAATAGCTGCTTACAATATATGGGCAGGTGTGGAGGTGGGAGAATCTCTACCTGAAGGATCTCGAGTCGTAATTGGATTTCCAGGCAAAGGATTAGGAAAAAGACCAAATATACATGCGACCAAAAAAACAAACAAAAAACGCCGTACCTTTGAAGCCGCAAACGATTCTCGCGATCAAGGTGATGAAATTATCAATGTTGAAAGGGACCATATTGATAATGAACCTCCGCATACTGAACCCCCCCCAATACTCAATGAAACAATCCATGATGAAGCTCCACATACTGAAAGTCCCCCGATACCCAATGAAACAATGCATGATGCAACCCCTCCCGCCTCTCCTCGGAATATTCAAGCCTTTCAAGAAAGGGAAACAATTAAACATGATACAATGGGACGAGATATGACTGATATAATTCCCGACGCTGAGCCCGAAGTGTCATCCGCTACGAATTTTCAAGGAATATTTTTATCCCGCATGGAAGAGTTTGCAGGCGTTTTGAATTATCATTCCAATATTACTCAACAATCATGGAAAAGGGGGCTTGATAATATCAATAGGATTTACAAAAATAGATGGGACAATTTACCAACAAAGGATGCTCATACATTCCTGCCCGTTGGTATTAAGGTGATCAGTAACCGAGATCTTAAAATGTCGGCTTGGCTGCAGGACCTTGAGATGGCAGGTGAGTTTTTTTTTATCTTTGTGCATGATACTTGATTATTGGCTGTTGACTGGTGATATAAATTGCAATATACAGGGTTAGATTTTTTTAAGCCAACCGAAACAGAAGCGTTTTTTGATCACAACATTTGGAATCTCAAATTGATGAAGGAATCAGCTAAACCTCCAGATAATCTCGCAAAATCTGAACACTCCTTCTTCAAAATGGTTCAGAGCCTTCTTTACCCCGCCAATCCAGTTAAACATTTTTGGGCAAATGTTATGTTTGAATCCATTAGTTTAGTCTCATACGATGTGATTGCACCCAAACCATATGTTGCACCAACATTAAATTCGACCGATCCTCTTGGACTCGAACGCGGAGCAGTTGAATACCTTGCCTCCTGCTTGAGTAAATCGAAGCAACGTGCAACCCAACTCAGCATTGAAGGTGGCGGGGCTGACAATGAGATATCCACAAAGCCGCACAAGAACCTGGAGGATCTAATGGATACAATTATCCATTTGATGATTGCGTACAACATGGTACGTGCACATACAAAGGTCGAAGTTAATGGCATCAAAGGCAAACTCACAAACTCAAAAAAAAATGAGGCCATCAAAGATCTTTTGGCGTGTCACAAGAATCTTGGAATAAATCGAATTTGCTATGGTATATTAGCGGCATTCTGTGCGGCGGGGGTTCGTGGTTTGATGGTATGCTCAGATGACTGGAGAACAAGCTCAGTTAAAGGGGCTTTAGCACTAATTGACATTTCCGCAAAACTTTCAGAGGGTAAAAATCTAGTGGAGCCAGTGTGGCTACGTACTAATAAGTATATATGTAATTTACTGAATAAAAGTTTCTTCTCATCAGAGTCTTTTAACCCCACTGTACCTCTTAGATTTGATTTTGCACGATGCTTAGTATTAGACTTTGGTGATGCCTGGGTGGCGAATCGCGGGCTTGGTTCAAGTGATGAGGTCACCTTGACGGTACCCAGGTCAGCTAAACTCACAACCAGGATTGACCCGTTTTAGATTAGCTTTGTACTAGATAGATTGTAATTTAATTTTGCAAAGTGATTTATGAATTTAATAATCATGACTTCCTATCCTACTACTGCCCGGATGCCACAGTCTGAGTACCAATAGTAATTGTACAGCGGCATGCCTCCGTACATCATTGCGAAGACTCCGACAAGACGCAAGCTGAGTCAGGCGTTGTGCCCGCGAGTAGCACATGCGGGGGCATTGCGGGAGGTCGTGTGTATCACTTCACGCCAGCCCATAATAGGCAAAAGGTTCCTGTGTCTTTCAAGAGGAGTGGGATAACTAGGGATCCGCAGCAGGATGCATATTGCATTTGCGTGTGCTTGCAATATTCCAAATTGCTGGATTGGAAAGTGATTGCATGGGAACATCAATGTGTAAAATTGAATAATGCACTATCCACTGCAATTGTCAGGTTCAGGTATTTGAGATCGTGAATTTGCCAAGGTCAGGCGTGAGCTTTCTTTTTAGCCGCAATTAAAAAAGATTCATCCATCGCAATCCAATTTAGGTGATATTAAGAAATCAGTAATCATTCGGTTTCATTTCATTTTCTGCTGAAAGCATGCCATTCACGAAAAAAGGAAAAGAGCGTAAAAGGGAACTCGCGAGAAAGCGTCGGGCTGAGGAAGGAAAGTGTGAGTTACTTGCTTAATCTCAGTGTATATATATAGATATATATATATGCTTCCACATTTATGTGGCACCCTCATTGGGCCCCACTGAAGAACATGGGCTTTAGTCGGTTCAGATTGTGCCAATGTCATGTGGGCTCCAACAGGGAAGTCAAAGGATGTGTGCCGAAGAAAGCTCCTTGGCAGTATCTGATATCTTGTGTGCTTCAACACATAGTGATCCCGCAACCACTCGGGAATAGTAGCAGATCCCAAAAGACAAATGAGCGCAAGACGACCCGAATGAATAGGTTTTTTTCCTCCTCTCGCCCAACAGCACAAATATCAATGCCAGTATCAGCAAATATCACCCCAAGTGAAATTCGGAGGGTGGTGGATGTCAATCAGATCAAACGCATTCACTTTGGCCGTGTGGCAATTTTCTCTTCAACCAGATTACTCATTGCCCTTGTTGAATTCCGACCATTCACAACAATGAGTGAAGTCGAGGTCAATCAATGGGATGAATTATCACAATTCTTATTTCGCAAAAAGAGGTTCACTGACCCTATTGCAACAAATGGAGCATTACTTGAGGGATTTATGTTCGCGATTGGGTGGCGCAAATGCACCACGAAGAATGAACAATTTGGTCTGTATGGTAGTGCTGGCAAAATTGAAAATGCAAAAGATGAATGGCGGGACCGAGGTGCCAATCTTAGCTCGGTGGGTCGCATTCTAGGTCAATCCTTACGATATTTTGGGGATAATTTATTTCAGAAGATTCAAAATTGCTACAACTCATTGGGGGTTCCGTCTTTTGATCAAGTCAACTATGAAGGCGATATTCCGGCAAATCAGGGTGCATTCAAGTTTGCTTCCGCACTCACTTTAACCATGAATGGATTCAAAAACGCACCTCATGTTGATAAGGATGCATCGCTGTATGCTTCAGGATGGTGGTTTCAAGCTGATAAGCGGACCGGCCAAATTCAAAGAGATGCGTCAAAGCGGTGTACAGGGGGAAAATTGATTTTCCCAAATGAGCATTTTTGGATTGATCTATCCACATGTCATGGGCTCATTCAGGTAGTGTGGGCCAGTAGTACATTTGTTCATTATACTGATCCAGCACAGGACAACGAAAGCACGACACTAGTGGGTATGTCCGCACAATGCTCAAGCAGGTTAGCAAAAACAATGCGGCAAAAAAGCAATGGCTATTATGAGATTGGCGAGAGAGCGGGCTATCAAATCAGGGATGGTAATACAATCTCATGCCGATTCAAAGAATGAGGAGATTTGCAAGTGGGTTGGGTAAGTAATGGTGAGGTAAGGCAGAGGACAATATACACCAGGATTGGATGGATTCGAGTGCGGGAGATGGGGTGTCTCACATGAAAAAGGGGTGAAGTGGATTATGTACGGTGGCATGCCATCGTACATCGGTCCTGGTTTGTTGCTATTGTCCAGGATGCCAATGCTTCACACGCGAATCCTCATGCTTGTGCAGGTTCTGACAATGCTAAAAGTTCCTTATGCCTATGCGGCGGGCCATCGCTACACACGCCAATCCTTATGCCTGTGCAGGCTCCCGAAAGTTTACACGCCAATCCTTACGCCTTTACAGGCTTTCGACGATTCACACGCCAATTCTTACGCTTGTGAAGCTTCCCCACAATGCTGAAATTTTCTTTAGCCTGTGCAGGATCCCAAGAATTCACACGCCAATTCTTACGCCTGTGCAGGCTCCCAACAATTCACACGCTAATCCTTATGCTTGGGGAGGGTCCCAAAAGTGCTAAATTTCCTTACGCCTGTACAGGCTTCCGACGATTCACACGCCAATCCTTACGCATGGGAGGGTTGCCAACAATGCTGACAAATTCTTACGCCTGTGCAGGCTCCCAACAATTCACACGCCAATTCTTACGCCTGTGCAGGCTCCCAACAATTCACACGCCAATCCTTATGCCTGTGCAGGCTCCCAACAATTCACACGCCAATCCTTACGCCTGTGCAGCCTCCCGACAAGTCACACGCCAATCCTTACGCTTGTGAAGGTTCTAGCCAATTTAAACAATTCAATACATGAGTAAGACTAATAGCGTGTGACCATAGGAAAGGCCATGTTTCACGAATCTGGACTCGATTGCTCACATACGGGAACCTCCCGCTTTTTTACAGTTAAGAATGGGTATGGCTCTAAACCATGGGAGAAGAAAATATAGGAGAGGATAACGGCAACTATTGGCGCATTTTGAGAAAAAGAGGTTCACGAAAACAAATACTCACTCAAACTCTTGGTGGGGCACTTACAAAAATAATTCTCACGCAATCAGGGTTTTTCTCTAAGGAGGAAATAAGTAATTTTTACGTGAACAAAGAATGTAATAGAGTTTGAACATAACAATAATTTAAGACAAATATTTTATTCAAAAGAAAGTATTACAAAAAATAAAAAGAGGAAATAATGACATTTTTTTTAAATTTTTATTTTTCAAGGAATTTGGAGACCATCCCGGTTATGTCCTCCTTTGGATAAGCCTCCAGTGCCTGGGAAAGGAGGGAGTTTAGTTCCTCCCGGAATTCCCGGTGCATCTCATTTCGATGAGTTGCATCCACGAAAGGAATCATGTGGAGCAAGCGACGATGCTCCAACAAGATTCGGTTGATCGAATCGTGGACGATGGCTCGAGGAATCATTAGGGTCGGTCGCAGGTCGGTGAATTCCTGGCGAGCGTCATCGTTGGAATGAGACGAGCTTGGCACCGGGGGGGAGGAGGCGTTGGGGTTCTCGGGGGCACTGGAAGGGATCTCTGGGGAGGGAACCGGGGTTGGAGTGGAAGGGGAAGATGGTGGAGTCGGTGAAGAAGAAGGGGGAGGGGGATGGGGTGATCCCACGGGCGTATCGTCGATGATGATGATTGAGGGAGGAGTGGCGGGACGATCTGGAGACGGTCGAAGAAAAAATGAGGAAAGGTGAATATGGATCGAAGAGAAAGAAGGGGTGACTTACCATAAGGTTCCTCCGTGGATTGCGTAGGAGCCACCTCAGGTTCTGGCTCACGAGTCGTATCGTCCTCAGGTGGTTGGGACGATGGACTCAGGCCAGGAATAGGTGGCTCTTCGGTTCGGGAGGGTTCTAAAAAAGGAGTAAGAGTCAGTTCACTCGACTCGAAAGTGAAAGTGAAAATGAAATGAAACTTTGGCTGCTTACCACGGAATAATTCCTCAGACCATCGGGTGCCACTCGGGCCTGGAGTGGGTTGCCGGGGGGTTTGCTCGCGAGGCAAACTGGGAACGGGAGAGTCGTGTCGGGGGGGATTTGGGGGGTTTGGTTCTATGAGTAATGGAAAAAAGTCAGTATTATTGCGTGAAGAGAAATGAGATAAAGAGGAGAAATAAAACTTACTTTGGCGTTTGAATCCCATCGGTGACAAGACATGGTGACGATCAGCCCAAGCTCGAATGTCCTCTCTCCATCGCCATCCTTCATCGGCCGGATAATCACTTCGCTCCGGTCGAGGAGTGAAGTGACCATCGGATGGTGGCCTAGGAGGGGGAGTGGACAAATCGATACTGGAGGGGACAGGGCTAATCGTCCGGAATCGTTCCCGTTGGCCTGTTTGGGGGCCCGGCGTCCATTCACGCTCGGAAATGGTTTCATCATCGTCGACCACAAAGGAGTCCTCGCGAGGGCGTCTTGGGCGAGAACTCGTCTGGCCTCGTGGTTGGAAGGGGCGGACAACGAACGAACATTTCTTGTGTGCTTGTCGGCAAGCATCACAAGCGTCGTTTGTCGTCGAGGAGCGAATGCAGGGGATACCCCGCTTGGTGCATAACGTGCACGACATCTAAAAACAAAACAAAACAGGTTAGTAACTGAATAGAAAGTAAGCAATCAAGAAAGAAAAGGAAGACATACGATGATTTATATAAATTTAAAACGGAATCAATATAAAAACGCTCTAGTCAGAAGTTTTTAAAAGTCTGGAAGGAAGTCGTGAAGAAAGAAAAATATTAATATCGGTACATAATGTTGACGAAAGTTTAATTGGAGAAAACGTACAAAGTAGATAGAAGTGGGGTTCTGAAAGTATTAGCAGGAAAAACAAAAAGCGAGCAGGAAGGGGAGTGGGGTTAGTCGAGTGCGAAAGAAAAGACTGGAAAGGCAGGAAGACAAGGGGGAATACGCACAAGAAGGACAAACGCGGGTGAGGTTGAGCGAAGTGGAGCGGGTGAGAAAGAAAGTGAAGTGCGTGTCGTGTGAAGATGGTCTTTTATACCAAGGTGAAGCTGAGACGATCTCAGCAGTTGCAGCACCCGCAAAAGTCTCAGCTTCAAGGCGTGTGGGCAAAATTGAAGCTGAGTCTCAGCGAATGCTGCAACTGAGAAGTGAAATGCTCGCGTGAGGCAGAAGAACAATGGGGGTCTGGCTGAGTATTTCAATTTATTGAATTGTCAAGCTGAGTATTGCAATTTATTGAATTGTCATGCTGAGTCAAATCCCCTTTGTTTCCTTAAATTGCCACCCGATCACCCAGGAGGGTGGTCGTGAGGCCCTTATTGATTGTGCATTGTGGGTGCAATGCACAAGTGACCGCGGCAAGATCACCGGCCTTATGGCCTGGTGATAGTCTTTGAACAAAGGGGGGGGCTGTAAGACAAGTGAATACAGCGTGAGCTTGCCTCGACCCATTGCTCAGGTTTGCTTTCGGGTCATAATTGAAATGCTCAGTGGCTGAACATTTGAATTGCACAGTAATTGAACAATTGATATAACAATATCAAATGCACCGCTGAGTATTGCAATTTATTGAATTGTCAAGCTCAGTCACATCCCCTTTGTTTCCTTAAATAGTCACCCGATCACCCAGGAGGGTGGTCGTGAGGCCCATGTTGAATGTGCATTGTGGGTGCAATGCACAAGTGCCCCATGCAGAAATGCACCGGGTGCATTTGGTCACAAGTGACCGCGGCGAGATTACCGGCCGTATGGCCTGGTAATAGTATGTGAACAAAGGGGGGGGCTGTAAGACAAGTGAATACAGCGTGAGCTTGCCTCGACCCATTGCTCAGGTTTGCTTTCGGGTCATAATTGAAATGCTCAGTGGATGAACATTGGAATTGCACAGTGATTGAGCTATAGATATAACAATATCAAATGCACCATGCTGAGCCATTGCTCAGTCATTTTTGTATGCGCGCACTCTGAGCATTTGGCACAGCATTGGATGACATTTCAGCAAGGTGCAGCATTTCACACGCTTTGGTGAAGTGCTCCAAACTGAGCCTTCCAATGAACTATTGCAAAAAAGTTCATTCCATGGCTTTACTGAGCACTTTCTCACGGTGCTTTTGACCATGACATGCTCAGCTTGCGTGTGCAAATCGGGTGAAACGCAATGCTGAGCATGTGGCATATGAGCTACGTAAATGCAAACGATCGGAAGGTGCATGCACATTTGCTAGATGGATGCAGGCTCAAGTAGTATTACACCTTCCTGATCTGTACAGGACAGTCGAAACTGTAGTACGCAGTACACCTTTGTAAATGTACTGCGGGGCAGAGCAAAAAGCTGTTCAACAATGTAACATGCAATAACGTCAAGCCATCGAGTCATATCTCTCACCTGCATCCCTTTGATGCACCTTGTTGGACAGCTCTGCCTAACTACGGCACAGATGCGCATGTAATCCAAATTAATGTAAGTGGGTCTTAATGGGATGACTTAATATTTGGGTCTAACACAAAGAGTTGATTCACTCCGGTGCCATTGTTGGGGCAAACAATGACTGGCCCGCTTGTTCATTGTCGGGCAGCCACACGCTTTCATACGCACCCCCGATGGGTCATACGCAGGCAACTTTCACACGCCTGGAAGACATTTTACTGCCAGTCTTCCAGCTGCCTATTTTCTTGGTCGGGTTGTCAGCTTGACTGCAGACGCTCACCCGCTTGCGCGTGGAAACCTGAGGCCAATCAGTGTGGATTCGCTTCAGCCTCATCCACATTAGAATAACAATCCCAGCCTATGATTGCTGAGGCTGGTCATGTTTGCGTGGGTATCTACCACCGCGGGTCATTTTCTTCACGTTCTCACACGCCCTGCGCAAGTTGTGGCACCTGGCTTGCAGCCAAAAAATTCCTCGGGCGTGTGGCCTCTTTCTCCGGAGTTCTGTACGCGCGTGAGGCAAAGAGGCCAATGCCAATCTCGGTGGATTAGTACTCGCCTCAAACGCCATAGGGGTGAATGTATATGTGGATCACGGCTCACGGCTGGCGCCCCCTTTGATCATCCCAGACATTCCCCCCTGAAAGCCCAGTATGCATCAGTCAGCAAAAAACTTCAGGCCACACCAAAGTCATGTTCGGTGGCATGCCACCGAACATATCTCACCCGCCCACACACAAACATCCCCACAGTGAGATTGCCCTTTGAAACTGCCAACATTGCCCAGTAGGTCCCTGTGAACAATTAACCTGGGGAGGATACGCTCATTGTTTGCTGTCACACCAGCGAACATGACTGCATGCCTCTAATATGCCCTCCACAATAAGCTGCTACAACCCACCCAATTTCGGATGTGCTAATGTCAGCCTTGTTCCACCAAAGGTTTCGTAACTTGCTGCAGATCCAGCAGTCAAATGGTGCACCCACATTTTGGCCACCTTGCCTTGATATATGCCCCAAATCGGATATGAAAATTATGAGCCCAAGAGGCCCACCTCCATCAAGACCATGCACGTAACCACAGGCCATCCCCCTTTTGGCCTGTTGCTGCCACTCATATAAGTTCCCCACCTGCGCTTATTCCTCTTCATTCCCTTTAGCTAACCCTTCCCGATCATATAATTCCCAACTGTCCCCAAATAATTCAAAATAGCCATCATGTCAACCCCTTCACAACCACTTTGCATTGGGATGATTAATATTCGTATTCAAATAAATAGTGATATAACCTTAAAGCCTGAGAATTCCCACTTAGGTTCTTGGATTATCCTATGGCACAATCAACACAACATATTCGTATATCTCCCCAATCACCAGCATGCTATTGGCTCTCTCCCGGGAACCCTTTCCCAAACGTTGATACCATTCCTTGGGGCACCCAAAACGTTCATGCACTGTGGTCCTGGTGGGGCATGGATTGAAAATTGCCAATCCAATCCTACTCAAATATTATTCGTTGAGGGAGTATTTATGACTGATGCCAATGATCCCTCCTCATCTCAGAAACCCAATCTAGCATTGATGTTCTTCACATGGTATCCAAACGTTCTATTCATAATGGAAAGCTTTCGAACACAAGATTTCAAGCTTAAAATGCCCAAAGAATATGACTGTACTACTCATTGTCAATGTCAACTCTTTACTCCGACATTTCCCGCTTCAAACTCGACGCCTGCTTCATATCCTGCTTTTTCATCATTGATTCCCAAGCAAAAACTGATACAATTACCCAGTGGATCAGACCTCCCCATGATGACCCCGCCCCATTCCATTATTCAAACCCCCCTCCTCCCTCATCAAAAGACCGGACTAGCTTTTCTCTGGGATCGAGAAATCCCCAATGGCCAATCAGCCCGTAACCTTTGGGCAACCTCACCCACAGGATCCACTTTTAATGCCAGGCACATCATTACAAACAAGGTCGTTAGCTCATTTGAATCCCTTTCGACCAATACCCCTCTTGGAGGACTGCTTGCGGATGATATGGGATTAGGTAAAACCATTCAGGCCATTGCTCTAATTGGTACCTCCAAGGAGCGGATGATTGCAAACCCCCATCGGTCCACGCCCACCATGATCATCTGCCCCCCTCGCTTAATTACCAACTGGCAATCAGAAATATCCAAGCATGCTCAGGCTGGAGCACTGCATGCCAAAATCTACCATGGTCCCACTCGTCACTCATTATCCCAAGCCGACATCTTAAAATATGATATCATCATCACTTCTTACAATACTATCACCCAAGAATTTAAGCAAACCAATCCCTCTACATCATTCATTTTTCAAATCAATTGGCATCGTATAATCTTGGATGAAGCACAGTGAGTGGCTGAGCTTAAATGATTCAAATTACCTTTTATATCCAATAACCCTTGCCCCCTCTTATAGCTATATTCGCTCTCAATACACTGCCACTCACCGTGCCATTAATAGCCTCCTTTCATCCCGTCGAATATGTTTAACGGGCACACCTATTCACAACACCATTTATGACCTTTTGGGCATAATATCCTTCATCACTCAACCCCAGAGCGCCGATCAAGATAACTGGTCACCATTCATCCTGAGTAGTCTTTCAAAAGGTTGCAATGATATTTTGCATTTGGCATTGCGGCATTTAAGTTTGCGCCGCACCAAAACCACACATCTCGAATCTCTCCCCACTATTAGCCATCATTATGAGCTGCTCCCACTCAACCCGACCATGCAGCAAGAATATTCCACATTATATGAAGAATTCCTATCATCCAAAAGCAAAGGACCAGGAGAGTTTTTCAGAAATATTAATAAGCTGCGAATATGTTGTAACCATCACATCATGCTTAACACAATTGCGGAGGCGGAGCTGGAAGACCCCGAGGGCAGGAGCACTCAGGATAACTCCCCAAGAATCACACGAACTATTGTGGATGTGGAAACATGCATGATGAGTAGTAAAATTGCACACCTCCTACAAACCTTAATGAAGAACAAACAAACAAGGTGTGGTCCAACGAAATCGGTGGTTTATACCCAATGGACCCAATTTCTAGATTTGTGCGTTAATTCTAATATGCATCCATTACCAATTGACTCCATCTGACTTTTTTATATTGTAGAATTGGTATTGCTCTTGCCCATCACTCTATCCTTTCAGCACGAATTGATGGAACAATTACACCACAAGCGCAGGACAAGGCGCTTGAGAATTTCTTCAATAATCCTGAATGTGAAGTACTCATTGCATCCATTGCCGCGGCTGGAACTGGCCTCAATATAACTTGTGCTAATGTAGTCTATTTAATGGTGAGGGGCCCCCCAAAATTCTCCCCTGATTTTCGGACCCTGACATCCACATTTCCAGGAGCCCAATTGGAACCCAGCCATTGAGGCTCAGGCTGTTGATCGTCTACATCGTATTGGCCAACAACGACCTGTACAGGTCATCCACTATATCACTCCTCATTCAGTTGAGGTCAACATGCGGAAGGTACCTTTCAAGCTCATCTTTCACTTGATTGTATTACTATTCTGAAATCATTCCTTATGGGAATGCCATATTCCAATTACCAATAGGTCCAAGAAAAGAAAAAATCATTAACTGCGTGAGCCTTACTGATATTATATAATTTGTGATTGACAAAGTTGATAACTCCTGTTGACTCTGGCACAGGTCCACAATTATGAACACCATGAGCTGGATCGAACTTCTTCAATATTTCCTCAATGAAAATGAGCAATAGAGTATTATTGCAAGGGAGACGGTGATACATTTCAATTCGGATTGTCTATATTCTAACATATTTAGCAAGTTGTTGCATCCTTAAGAGATAATAATCAGATTTTATTACACCTGCACAAATAATTCACAAAATTTTAATTTGTCACAGTGCTATACCGTGACCAATTACTAAGTTATTGCAGAGCATCACCATTAGGCCTAATAACTGGCATGTCAAGTATCTTGAGGGCGCTAGTCTGCATCTTACTACAGCCTTTGAGCCAATCTTGATCAAATACCTGAAATGATAGGCCTTCCGGAATATCACCATCATCTGTCGATCGTAATTCTGGCAATCTATCAATAGTTTTTTTAGCCTTTTTTTTAATCCGATTACAAAACTCTATGTCTCTATCCATTTTCAATACCAAATCATTAAATAACTGGGAGCGCCAGCGTAATCCCACTTTGCGGTAAACTTGACGGCCATTTTCCAGTACCTCCTCAGTATCTGAGCATACTCGAGGGTCATTGAATTGTGATGCTAGGATGGGAAATTTAGCCGTATCACACCATTCACGACGGCGCTCACAGGTCTGCACATAATCAAGTAGATCATCATCAGACTTGGTCCACAATGAAGAAGAGATACAGTAACTAACTCTTTGACGAATCTTTGCGAGCTTTTGATTCTCTTTCTTTTTTACCAAATACTCGGCATCCTTTTGAATAGACTTCCATTCTCTTTTCAAATAAGTGAAATATCGCTCCATTAAAGCCGCCACGACCCCATAGTTGTTATGATCCTTGTTCCAACAGTAGTGATGATACTCAGTGCTGACAAGTGCGAGACGGAATGTACGGTAAAACACCATAGACATCAGCTCGTTGAACGGATGTTGCCATGAGCTCTCCCAGTCCCAAGTGAATCGCTTTAGTCCTAGCTTGTGGAGCTCATTTTCGCAGTAGCTTTGGAAACCCTGAGACTGAACCTGTGTTGATGGCTCATTGAACACATCCTCGGGGACATAACCGAGATGACCAGCCACTTGAATTGCAATTTCACGCTCTTCTGTGCTGGGTGGTGTTGGTAGTGAGGAAAAATCCTTATCCCTAACTTTGAGTAGGAACAGGCAATGTGCGTGTACTGCTGATCTCATTCCATGGACATTCTCTGGAAGTTCTGCCTTCAGCCATTTTTGTTGCTCCTTCTGGCTTGCACGTTTCGCCACATTGTGAGCTTTGCGGGCCTGGTTCCTTTGCTGTCTGACCTCGGATTGTTCAAGCATACTCTGGGCGAGGCCCAGCTGAGGATGGGTGAACTCACTATTTGATTGAGTGCCTTGCTCATGCGCTGTGAAATTGTCCCTCCTTGGTTCATCATTTCTTTCACTTTGAGTCGGAGACATGTTCTCATCCTCATCATCCACCATTGTTTCTCTTGATGTACTGGCATGACCCGTTCTTGGTTTGGAGGCATATGGATGATGACGTCCACTGACTTTCTCTTTATGGACCAGAGGTGAAGACGCATAAAGTTCATCCCCTGCTATGCAAATCATCAGTTAACACATCAAAACATTAATGAAGACTGGTCATCCTCACGATCTTCAATTGGCTCCTGAGATCGGACTGACTTGCCTTTAGGTGCCATATCTAACCCATGAAACAAACATATCAAAAAAATACTGGATTTCCCTCCGACAGACCGCTCCAAGTTACATTTTCCAAAGGTCTTTTTTGTCGCCCCCCATCCACGCGCCTTTCATCACCCACATGAACCTGCGATCCTGATGGAATATTGAGGGTTGGCTGTTTACTTTGGCCAAAGGGATCCTGGGATGCGACTGGACTCCGACCGGGATTAAGGAGGAACTCACATGGAAATTTTGATTGGGGATTAGCGTGTGAGGAGATTTGAGGTGTGCCTTCTGGCCCCTGAGACACATGAATTTGTGTATTAGTGGGATTCGGGGGAATTGGAGTGACGGAAATATTTGGGATCGACCAAGTGCTTGAAGTTGGAGCCTTTGGCTTGCCCACATCAATGTTAAGACCTGATACATTCATTGAGGATGCGATAGGGGTTGTGAGAGGAATGTTGGGACTCAATGGTGACTGTGTTTGAACATATTCTATGCTAGATTCACTATTTGAGTCATGAACAGAACCTGAACAGGATTTATGTGACTTGAAAGATGACATAAGGGCCGAAAAAGTACAGTAATATTTTTAACTAGATAAAACACCTCAGTATTATGATAAAATAGAGTGATATGAGATGAAATCTTTTCAAATTTAGAATAGAGAAATTCTATGAATAGTTGGAACTAAGTGTTGTGTGGAAGTCAGATAAGACTCTTTTGAGGAGAATCCTCCCTGCCTCCTCTTGAGCTCCTCCGCTTTTGTCGGAAACCTCCCTGCACGGCCTACCAGCATATAATGTGATATTTCCTTGATCTGAAAGGGGACCCATCATCCATAGGTAATCATATTTGGTAACATTTCCGCCTCCCCATTGTCACATTTTGTGAATTATCCAAACTGCCAATATATGCATTGAAATTCCCCAACATTGTACATCTGTAAAGGGGTATATTCATGAAGGATTTACCCACAAAAGAGACATCACCTTTTCACGAAAGGCAAGACAATCCAAATCACATTCCAACTGATTCAAAGCCCGCCGTACTCAAACCAAATACCAAGACTTTAGCTGCACTCCAACCCCTTATGTAATAGAGTTATATAGTTATGTCTGTAATAAGGTTTAAACCATGTACGATGGCGTGCCAGCGTACATGGATTAAATGTTAATCCCCTCAATTCAATGGTAACACTTCACTAATGGAACCCCCTCAATGGTCAAACCCGCACTATCACAATGTGTAAATAAACTAGAATATGTATGAGCATTGAGCAGCATGGCATTTTACCCAATTAAACGCCTAACCAATTCCGCCATCCAGATGAGACATGTTAAACTTTATCCACTGCAGCTCATGCTCCATTACAAATGGGATAAAATCCTCAGCTGGCTCAAATCATCTCCCCCTTCATAAATAATCACTGAATTTTATTTCCAATTAATAACACTCCTAAACACTTTCACATCAACCATAGATATTTATACACAAACCAACCGTACTCCCAATTCCTGCAACAATGACAACCCGGCCATATTCCTCAATGCGTATATGCATGTGTCAACACTGCTCAACTCAAACACATTCTTCCCCTGAGGGTGATAGGCAAGGAGTTGCCTTCACACCTTTCCAATATAAACAGCACATTAAAAAGCTCAAATCAACCATTGCACCCAAATCTCTTCCAAACATCCCTACTTCTGCATCAGGATCTGGGTGCCCACAAATTCTATTGGATCAAATCTTCCCAGCTGATTATTCACGTTTGACCCAAAGCACTTTCCCAACTCCAGCGGGTCTCAATTCAACTGCACAGAAACCATATAGTGGCAGTCAAACCCTTCCCCCACAAGACCTAGGAATGATAATATCTGCCATTCTATCATTAAGGTATAATTTACCCCGCAGGGCTTCACGCATACTCAACCCCGCCCTGAACCTGCTGATCAAGTCCAGTATCTCAAGCTCAGCTGGTCCCCCCGCTCCTGCATTCCATATACCTCAAGATCTGAGTACCATATTTGAACATCTCCAATTGGAGCCAGTGATTCAAAACTATATATGTTGTCCTCAATGTTTCTCTCTTAATGGCCTTACTGAATCAGTCACAACTGACCAACCCCACTGTCAACGCCATAATGACCCAAATGATCATGATCCCCCTTGCACACAATCATTAGGCAAATTCATCTATTCATCTGAACCCCACACCCAAAACACAACCAACATGAAGCAAAAATTTATACCAACAAAACATTTCATTTATCAACCATTCAAAAATTGGCTTGCCAGATTCCTCCAGCGGGCTGGAATTATGGACATTCTGCATCAACATCAACAATCCCAAACTCCTGAAGATTCCCCAAAACGTGACGTCTGGGATGGATTGGTCTGGAGACGCTTCACTGGCACTAGAAATATCCATGAACCCCCATTCATGTCCATTCCTGGTGCATTGGCCTTCTCCATATATGTGGACTGGTTTAATGCACATGGAAAGTCAACCCGGTTGGCTAGCATTGGACCTATCATGCTTATTTGTCTTAATCTCCCCCCAAGTGAAAGATTGAAGCCCGAGAATGTCTATGTTGCAGGAATCATCCCTGGTCCGAAGGAGCCAACTGCGCTTCAATTGAATTATCTATTAATGCCACTCATCAAGGAGCTCAAAGAGCTATGGCAAGGTTACCATTTTGCACCCACCTCAACAGGTCCATCAGGATCCTTTATCCGTGTTGCCATCCTCACAGCCATTGCGGATGTGGTTGCCATGCGCAAGCTTACTGGATTTATTTCCCATTCAGGAAACCACTTTTGTAATTTTTGCACCATTCACAAAGCTCAAATTGAAGAAATTGGTCCTCAATTTCACTACACGCGCTCATACCAAAGTCATAAATCAACCATTGCCAAATGGCTTCGGGCAACCCCACAACAAAGACAAGCAATTTTCTCTGAGTATGGAGTGCGATATTCAATTTTGGAAGACCTTCCATATTGGGATGCAACCAGAATGGTTAATCTTGACATAATGCATAATTTAATACTTGGAATTTTGAAGGATCATGCAACTTTCAAATTGTGCATTCCAGAGGCGAAATCAAAAATTTACTTCAGGTCCCGCAGGAAATCCAATGACACCAACAGTTCAGACTCAGATTCCATGACCTCCAACAGCTCTCTTGATAAAATCACATTGAGAGAGGCCAGCTCCCTGAGAAGAGACGCAGCAAAAATAATAAATGAGCCACTCCCCACTACTTCCACCCGAAAAAACTACTTCCCAATGCCCACCCCTAACACAGAACATCCATCTAGTGGTTCTGCGGAGATTCCTTCATTTGATGCCGATTACATCCCCACTTCTGAAATACCCTCTGAATTGGATATCACTGCACTGAGTGATCACCAGATCAAGGGTGAGGCTCTTGAGCATCTCCGACAAATCATATCTGAGACCATAATTCCCTCATCTTGGACAAGAGTTCCCCGCAAAATGGGTTCCCCCTCTCATGGTAGCTTAAAAGCCGCTGAATGGGCTCTCTTATATAAGGTCTATATTCCATTTCTAATGCTCAGTCAACAGATGTCATTAGATGCACACCAATCTGCCAACACTCAAAGAAAAATGGGTCAGTCAGAAGAACTTGCAAATGAACTAGCCAAGAATACATTCCATTTGATTAGTGCTATCAACATTGCCACAAGCTGGACTGTTTCAATAGATGATGCGACTGCATTTGCTGAACATTGGAAAAAATTCCGCCTTTCCAATCAACACCTGTTCCCAAAACAGAAAAGTAAACCAAATCATCATTTTGCTGATCATATTCCCGAACTCTTCCAACGTTGGGGCCCAGCACAAGCCTCAGCCACATGGGGTTATGAGCGCTTGATTGGAGTATTTGCAAAGATGCCAACAAATAACAAGATATGTAAGTCAATTAATAAGATCAATATATTCACATTGATTAAACACCTGAACTGAATAAGACTAACTTTTTGCAACTCTGAATAGATGATATAGATAAAACCTTACTTCAACATATCTGTCGATGTTCCAACCTTTCCGTTCTCCTGAAATCCCCATCTGTGCCAGGTGAAATAAAACAGCGTTTCGAATCACAGCCACCTGCCGTGTTCAATCACCATAAATATAACAAGCCATCCCGCCATGACCAACAAAATTACGATTTCCTGGTTGAGTACTTACAGACTTTTCATGCAACAAGGGAAATAGTTGATTGGATCAGCTTAGACACTACCGTGCAATCCACAAGTCCTCCCACTTCAAGGATTGTCTCACCTTGGTATTTTCCAGTTTCAAACATTAATATTGGGAACAATATATTTTCAACTGAATCCAAAAATATCAGCAACAGTGTGATATGTTTTCTGAGGGGCAACTCACGACAATTTGGTATTATTGATAGCATTTTCAAAGTCTCTGAGCCATCTAGCATACTGAACAATAACTTTCTGATTTTAAAACCTTTGAAGATTGATGTGAATTTCCTACCAGATTGGCCGCATCTGAATATTTATAAAGCTGTTGGTTTTGATGATGGACACTTGATTATATCAGAAGAAGAAATAGAAGGTAACTGTGGATTGTATGATAACAAAGCTCTGTCATGTGGACTGCTTGTAATGATAAAGCCGTTATTTCATGATATTTAGTCTACTAAAATGCAAATCTCTCAGATTCATTAGCAATTTTGCTAGTGAAATAATTGCCTCAAAATTTAGTGACAGAGACATTCCATTGTGACAAGCAAAGCCCATTATTTCACATTGCCACAAAGAAGTTACTATTATGACATTGGGTACAGTGTGAATAAGCCAAGTCCAATGATCAAATGACCCACACACTCACCTTTCACAGCATCCAAAATTTCTAACTGCGCCATCATCATGTTGGAAGCGGAATCGGCTTTTGCGTACCCACACCCGCATGTGCACCCGCACGCGCCAATGCACACGCACACCCACCGGCACGCGCCAATGCACACGCCCACGCACCCGCACATGCTCCCGCACACGCCAATGCACACGCAAACCCACCCGCACACGCCAATGCACACGCAAACGCACCTGCCCCCACGCATGCACACGCACACTTCATGGATGACCTGGTGAAGTCAAACCCCCCGCCTACATCAAGACTGGCTGAAGGACATCTTTGATGTGTGTGTGTGCAAACAGGCGGGTCTGGTGTAATTTTTACCAATCATCGGACGGTTGTGGGATGATCAGGCGGTGAGGAATCTGAGTTGAAGGCACAGGGGAACCAATATTATTGGATGTCACAGGATTTGGTGTAAGACCAGAGTGTGACGTGTGCTCAACGTTCGCTTGATTTTCGCTTGACGTGAGCTCGACTTTTATCCTGCTTGACGTTTGCTTGACGTGAAGTCAATCGCCGACGATTGACACGAGATTCGCCCCGGTGAGTTATGGGGCCACCCAGACTGAATGTCTACGTCTAGTCTGGGCTCTAGAGAAACTTCACTACTATTTGGAGGGTGCAGTCTTTGAAGTCTACACATACTGCACAGCCTTGAAGTGTTTACTAAACATGAAGACTACAAAAAGAAATATTCTGAGATGGCAAAGAGCCATCCAGGAGTATAGAGGGAACATGACCATCATATACAAGGAAGGTAAAAGCCATACCAATGCAGATGGCCTCAGCAGATGGCCACTTGACAATGTCAAAAGCAATCCAGCTTATGACCCTGAAGTTGCAGCTAAAATCCCCATCCATTCCATGGAAATAGATAGGAGGAGAAACTTCAGATTCTCTGAATGGGCACCAGGGAGTGGTACTCTTGACAGTGGAAACACTGATTCAGAAGGAACAGAAACCCCCATACTGGGAATAAGTTCCTCAGAACTGCACAATGAGTTCTTTAGTGCAGTACAGAAGTCTTATGCCAAAAACAAACAGTGTAGCATACTACTCCAACTCCTTCAACAAAAATACAGGAGTCCAGAACTGGAAACCCAGCTTGAAGAACCCTGGTTGAGGGCCTATAAGGATAACAAGTTTTTCCTTATAGATGGCCTGCTCTACCACAGAGAGAAGAACACACAGCGGTAGACAGAGACCACATTTCATTGGTCCTTCAAGGATGCCATGACTGCCCCTACATGGGACACATGAGTGAGGACAGGAACAAGGAGAGGGTAGCAAGCACAGGTTGGTGGCCCAAGTGGGAACAAGAGCTTAGTGAATACATCAACACTTGTGAAAGATGCCAGAAGGCAAATAGGAAACATGGGAAGAAGGGGAACCATTAACATGGACTGGGTTACAGGACTTGTTGCAGGAGGCAAAGAAAACTACAATGCCTGCTTAATCATAGTTGATACATTCAGCAAGAGCATGAGGTGTCTACCATGCCACAAAGAGGACACAGCCATGGATACTGCTCTGTTATTTCGGAATAACATCATATCTACCTGTGGAGTCCCTAAAATCATCATTAGTGATAGGGACCCAAAATTCACATCTGAACTTTGGACCAACTTGTATGACATGCTTGGCACCAAGCTTGCTTTTTCCACAGCTTACCATCCCCAAACAGATGGACTAGCTGAGAGGATGATCCAAACAATGGAGGACATCCTCAGGAGATTCTGTGCCTATGGCATAGAATACAAGGACCATGAGGGATATACCCATGACTGGGTTACCCTTCTACCAGCTGTCAAACACGCATATAACACAAGTCAGCACTCTACCACAGGAAAAACACCTGCACTGGTAGAGAAAGGGTGGAATCCCTTGTTGCCTGTGGATCATTTGAAGAAGAATCTTCTAACCATCCACCCCACAGCCAAAGACTTCCATGATATGTGGAAAAGGGCTTGTGATACAGCTGCTAAATGCATAGCTGAAGCAAAAGATTATAATAAGCAGAGGTGGGACAAGACACACATGGAACCTGACTTTAAAGAAGGGGACCAGGTACTAGTGTCCACACTGAACTTTGATAATCTTAAAGGACCCAAGAAGATGAGGGACTCATTTGTAGGGCCTTTCACTATCATTAAGCTGATAGGAAAGAATGAAGTGGAAGTCAAACTTACAGAGGAATTTTCTAGGAAGCACCCAGTCTTCCCAGTAAGTTTGGTCAAACCATACTTCCAAACAGAGGGGAATAAATTCCCCTCCAGGAAGAAGATCCCCCCACCACCTGACATAGTGGAAGTGGAGGACTCCCCAGGACCTGTGAGTAAAATCATCAGGGCCAGGAAAATCAGACTTAATGGGAGGGATCACAGACAATACTTAGTCAGATTCAAGCACCAAACAGCTGATAAAGACAAATGGTTGGCAGAAGATTCCATACCAGATGAGAACCTTCATCTAAGGAGATTCAGGGCCTCTATGAGGACTGAACAGTCTCATCAATGATGAGCCTTTTTTGGAGGGAGGGTATGTCAGCCGGTGACTCAAAACCAGAGCACAAGCATGACAGCCAAAATACCATAAACCAATGGTGTAGCCAAGATACCACTAAAGCATGGAGCTGAGCCAAATCAGCTCAAAATGTATCAAACGAAAGAGGATACCCACCTCTTTCTGAAAATATAAGTCCCATCACCATAGGACAAGAAATAACAAAGTTATTCCTGCTCAAAGTTATTGCTGAGCATAAACCTTAATTTTCAACTCTCATCTAAAATTTAGAAGGAAAGGCTTGCCGCATCAAATGGGTATGCAAAATAAAGCTCTAAGCCGGGGCTATCCAATGGTACCAGCCAAACTGAGCTAGCACCAATATTACTGGAGTTATGGTCAATTTCAGGCCAAATAAGGGTGACCAAAACATTCACCTCTCATCTAACCTCTACAGTTTTAGTGTGGGATACTTGAAGTGGGGTCTTTTTGGAAAGAACACCATCAGGGCTATCGGATGGTTTCATCCACTTCTCCATATCTCAACTACAGCAGAAGTTATGGGGCAAACAAGCTCAATACAGCTTTTTGCCTAAAACACGCAAATGTACAAAATTCTTGTACATGGGATAACTTTGCCATATTTAATGATACCCATATCAAATGAGGTACAATTGTGTAGAGCACATACAGGGCTACACACCGAACCAATTTTGAGGTTGATATTCCAAGAATTGACAAAGTTATGACTGTTTTAAGGTCAGATTCCCACCTGCTGTCATATACAGCCTTACCATGGGATAATATCCCATAATCCTGAATATGAGGTGTCAAATAGACAAAGAAGCATGTTTTTACTTCAATACTTCATATGTCAGTCAATACTGGGGTCCCATACAGTTTCTGTACAGCATTCTACGCATCATACACGTCAGAATCAGGCTGTGAGGTCCCTAGATGAAAATTTTCACCCTGTATTGGTGAGAACTGCCCAGATGTGGTTTCAAAACCACATCTGAGCCCAATAAAGGTTATACAGGCTGTTTGCAAACCACAAGCCAGTACTAGAGAGTGAAAAAATCTTCACTTCCTCTACTTGGAAAGGCCTAGCACCCTTTCCACCCCATTTCTGGATAAAAAAGAGGCTTTTTGCAGCCAGAATTGTCTCCTCATCCTGCTCTTGAATAACCTACATAGTAAACTGTCAAAAACAGTTTTACTCTTGGTTAATAATCAGGTATACTCTTAAATTAAAAGTATTGTAGTCTTTATTATCGTAACCCAACAGGTAAAGCTGCACCCAGGGCTTTCAACAGCGCTCACCACCACTATATTCTTTATAGTAAAGCCCTTTTATTATTAAATTAAACCATCTTTAAACATTTATGAGAGTATTTTAAACTATTTTTCACGTGTCACAGTCATAGTTTTAGTTGTAAATAGCCTTATTACCACTTCAACATAGACTCATCCTGACTGAAGATCATGTTGTGTTCAAGGGCCTTCACTGTTTTCCATCCAGAGAACAATTGTGCATTCTGAATACTGGTGTCAAAAATTCTCTTAAATTCTTTGTTTTTTGTTCTCTCTCTGATATGTTTTACAGTATTTTAATTGATTCTGGTGCTACCAACTCATTTATTGCAAAGCAGTTTGTTCATAAGTATTCTTTGACCATGTCAGAACTCCCAGAGAAGATTCCTCTTATCATTCTTGACTCCTCTGAGTCTCCTTCTTTATTTGTGACTAACCATACTAAGCATATGGTTGAGCTCCCTTCTTTCCCAAGCTTTGAATTGGAACTTTTAGTAATTGATACTCCTAAGGGAGAAGACCTCATATTGGGCTTTGAATTTCTCAATCATTTTAATCCATGTCTTGATTGGAGGCAAGGGCTGAGCACCTTTAATGCTGATCATAAGGACTACTATGATCCTTCAAAATCTCTCAGTAATGACTTTCCTTCTTCCAAATCATGTGCGGCTTTGGTTGGTGATTCTAGAAAAGCATCATTTCCATCTTCTGTCCATATTCCTTCCCTTAATTCTCATCAGTCATTACTATCATCTAGAGATGAAGTCTTCAAAGAGATTCAAGATGTTGGAGAAGATAATTCTGTATCTTCACTTCATCTCTCCTTTGGGAGTATGGACCCTCCTCCTTCATCTTATCATTACTCCCTTGAGGAGTTGAGGGATGAAGAAGAGCCAGACGAAATAGAAACTGTGATGAATATTGTTGCTTCTGTTTATCACCAGTTTATGGATGTATTCTCCAAGGTGAAAGCAGAGAAACTTCCTCCTCCGCACGCCTGTTATCATCTTATTGAGCTGGAGGGGTCTCTACCTCCAGTTGGGGTGATCTACTCTTTAGCAAACCAAGAGTCATATAAACTCAAGGCCTACATTTTGGAGAATTTAGAGAAACGTTTCATCCGTCAAAGCTCCTCTTCAACAGGAGCACCTGTCCTCTTTGTCAAAAAGAAAGATGGTGGCCTCCGTTTGGGTGTTGATTACCGCAAACTCAATGCTGTTACTAGGAAAAACAAGTATCCTGTTCCTCCTATGAATCAGATTCTTACTGTTTTCAATGGTTCTCCTATCTTCTCCAAGATTGATTTGCATGGTGCATATAACCTCCTCATAATCAAGCAAGGTGATGAACATTTGACATGTTTTAGCACTAAATATGGCAGCTATGAGTATTTGGTTATGCCATTTGGGCTCACCACTGCTCCTGCCTCTTTTCAAAACCTTGTCAGTGATATTTTTTATGATCATCTTGATATTTATGTTGTGGTTTATTTGGATGACATTATGGTATTTTCTAAATCTGAAGAAGAACATGTGACTCATGTGTCCACTGTTCTTTCCAGACTCAGGGCCAATAACCTCTTTGCTAAGGCCTCCAAGTGCCTGTTTCACTTTTCTAGTGTAGAGTAATTAGCTTATGTTGATTCTTCTGAAGGCCCAAGGATGGACCAAGCAAAAGTCCAGCAAATTCTCAATTGGCCACCTCCTAGAAACCTCAATGCACCTCAATCATTTCTTGGCTTTTCCAACTTTTACTGCCCTTTCATCAATAATTATTTAAAAAAAATGAGTTCACTCACAAGTTTTCTCAAGAAAGATTCCCATTTTCCCCTCAATCAGGAATCTCTTAGACAGTTTCATCAACTCAAAGAGGCATTCACCATTGCTCCAATCCTTTCTCACTTTGATCCTTCTCTACCCACCATTGTAGAGACTGATGCATCAGATTATGCCTTGGTTGCTGTACTGAGTCAGATTTTTGACTCAGGAAAACATCCCATTGCATTTGATAGCCGCAAGATTCTCCCAGCTGAGCTCAATTATGAGATTCATGACAGGGAACTCCTTGGCATAGTCTGGGCTCTCAAGAGCTGGAGAGCTTTTCTCCTTTCTCTTTCTTCCTCCTTTGAAGTTCTCACCAATCATTCTTCAATTCAATACTTCATGTCATCTAAGATTCTCACTTGCCGTCAAGCCCACTGGGCTGAATTTCTCTCTGAGATTCATTTTTCAATCACTTACCGCCCTGGCCACCTGGCCACCCTTCCAGATGCATTGTTACATTGGGACACTGTTTAGCCAGAGAGGGGGGAAGATTTCATCAGCAAGCATCCAATGAATTATCAAAAAATAATCAAGCAAGATGAAATTCAAGCCTCAAAGCTCTTTGCAGTCAAGGTGGAATCATTTTCTAGTTGGCTTGACTCAATTCAGAAAGCATTATTGCAAGATTCTCAATACAGAAGTATCCTTCAAGATTTGAGTAAAGGTAAATCTGTTCAAGATTATTCTCTCGATTCCTCTTCCCAACTTCTCCTGTTCAAAGATAGGGTTGTGGTCCCAAATGACTCCACAATTCAACTCAGCATACTTCAAAAGAGCATGACTTTCCTCTAGCTGGACAACCTGGCCAAGAGAAGACTCTCAAACCTGTCAAGCGGTATTTTTACTGGCCTGGAATGACTCAATTTATCAAGGATTATGTATCATCCTGTCAAAAGTGTTCAAGAAGCAAAAAAAATCACCACAAGAAGTTTGGACTCCTCAAACCTCTTCCAATTCAAAATGGTATTTGGATTTGTCTTGCAATTAATTTCATCACTCAATTGCCACTGTCCAATTCCTTTGACTCAATCCTTGTAATAATGGACAGATTATCAAAAATGGAAGTTTTCATTCCAAACATTTCTGCAATAACTTCACTGGATTTGGCCCATTTTTTCATTGGGAATATTTTCCAAAGCATGGCCTTCCTTCAAGCATTTTCAGTTATAGTGGTTCACTTTTTGTTTCTTCCTTTTGGACAAATCTTTTTCAGCAGCTCAAGATTTCAAGAAATCTTTCAACTCGTTTCCATCCAGAAACTGATGGAAAGACAGAGAGGGTAAATCAGATACTAGAACAGTACCTTTGGATGTATTCCAGTTATCATCAAGATGATTGGAACACCTGGATCCCTCTGGTTGAATTTGTCTACAATAACTCTGACCACTCTTAAACAAAACAATCACCATTTTTCACTGTTTATGGAAGAGATCCTCATTTTGACTCAGCTAACATTAGTCAAGATACTACTTCTGAAAATTTAGAAACAAAAATCCAATAAGTACAGCAAGATTTCAAGAGAGAAGTTGAAGTTGCGAAAAACAGGTTTAAGAGGTATGCAGATAAAATTAGAGCAAGTCCACCTATTTTCAATCCTGGTGACATGGTATGGCTTTCTTCCAAGAACATCAAATGAGCTTGACCCACCAAAAAACTGTTGGAAAGATGATTGGGTCCCCTTCCAATCTTGAAGAAAGTCAGCACTCATGCCTAGCACCTCAAGCTTCCATCTCAATGGAAGTCCATGCACCCAGTCTTCCATATTTCACTCTTAGAACCAGTCAAGACATCAACAATCTCAAATGAGCATCAAGAGCCTTCTCCTTCAATAATCATCGAAGAAGACAAGGAATGGGAAGTCTATCAAATACTGGACTCAAAGCTTAAGAGAGGCAAAATGTGGTATTTGGTGAAATGGAAAGGTTTCAGTCAAGACTCAGAAAGATCCACTTGGGAACCAACTAAAAACCTCAAGAATTGTCCTGAACTGGTCAAGGATTTTCACTCTTTATATCTTGAAAATCCAGGACCCAATTCTTCAAGAGCTTGATTTTTTTATGGTGCTTGGTGGGGAGAGAAATTACCAAAAGTAATTCCTACTCCTGGTATGCACCCTTAGAGGTATTCTACCCTTTCTTGTTGTAAGCATTGCCTTGCCCACTCTGTGAGAACTCTGAAAATTTTGGACACAGATCTTTGGCCTGGCTTTCAACATCAATTCCAAAATTATTGTCATTTTCACTTGGGCAAATGGACCATTCATTTTTCCTCTCACTTCCAAGTCTTTCTAATGCCATGTCAATCTTCCAGAAAACTTTTTTTATGGCACTGGCAGGAGTGATAATTACCAAAAGTAAGTTCTTCTCCTGGTGTGCACTTCCCTGAGGGGTATACAATCTTTCAAAGCATCACCTTGGCCACTTTGTGAGCACCTTGCATCAAATTTCTCTTTCCAGCTCCCTGGCCAATGTCAAAATCAATTCTCAACCTCTGGGATGAAGATTGGAACCTCCTCAAGATTTTTTTATTTCTTTTCTTTTCTTATTTCCATTTTTATTCTTTTATTTTCATTTTATTTTCATTTCAAATTTTTCTTACTTATTTAAAAATGAATTCATGAACCAATTTCATTCATTTTAAATTTACACCAATTCTGAAGCCAATGTCAAAAGAAGATCAAGCTAGTCCCCCATCACAAGCCAGGTTTTCAATATCAGTCTCAAATTATTTTTCTCTTAATCACTCCTCTTGAATCCCTGTCTCAAACCTTTCCAGTTGGCTCAACAGGCTCCACCTTGTGTTGGTGCTCAGGAGCTCGCCTGTCGGCCTGTGACTCAAAACCAGAGCACAAGCATGACAGCCAAAATACCATAAATCAATGGTATAGCCAAGATACCACCAAAACATGGAGCTGAGCCAAATTAGCTCAAAATGTATCAAAGGAAAGGGGAAACTCACCTCTTTCTGAAAATATAAGTCCCATCACCATAGGACAAAGAATAACAAAGTTATTCATGCTCAAAGTTATTGCTGAGCATAAACCTTAATTTTCACCTCTCATCTGAAATACAGAGTAAGAGGCTTAACCCCATCAAATGGGTATTCAAAAAGAAGCTCTAAGCCAGGGCTATCCAATGGTACCAGCCAAACTGAGCTAGCACCATTATCACTGAAGGTATGGTCAAATTCAGGCCAAATAAGGGTGAACAAAACATTCACCTCTCATCTAACTTCTACAGTTTTAGTGTGAGATACCTAAAGTTGGGTCTTTTTGGAAAGAGAACAATCAGGGCTATCTGATGTTGTCATCCATCTCGTCATATCTCAACTATAGCAAAGGGTATGGGGCAAACAAGCCCAATACAGCTTTTGGCCAAAACATACATATGTACAAAAAAGCTTGTACATGAAATAACTTTGCCATTTTGAATGATAACCATATAAAATGAGGTACCATTGTGTAGAACACATTCGGGATACACACTGAACCAATTTTGAGGTTGATATCTCAAAAACTGACAAAGTTATGGCTGTTTTGAGGTCAAAATCCCACAGCCTGGCCAATACAGCCTTATAGTGGGATACTATCCCATAAGTAGGATTATGAGGTGTCAAACAGACGCTGAAGCTTATTTATACTTCAATACCTCATAGTTCAGTCAAATACAGAGGTCCATACAGGTTCTGTACAGTTTCTGACGCGTCAGAAGAACCAGAACACACCTGTAAACTCCATTGGTGAAAATCTTCACCCTGTATAGGGTCAAAATGACTACTTGTGGTTCTAAAACCACATTGCAACCCAATACTAGCCTGTATTTGGGTGTATAGAACCACAAACCAGCCCACATTAGTGAAAATTTCCACTCTGTGGTCGTGTGCAGAGGTCCATTACCCCAGAACAAGATAAAAGGAGGCTTTGCCTCACCAGGAAGCAAATAAAGCATCCTGTTCTTGATATTCTTACGTGGTATAACATCTCAAAAAGGAAGTGGTACTCCAAGAATTTAACAGGTATACTTTAGGTTTAAGTATTGTAGGGTTTGCTATTGTAAACCAACAGGCAAAGACTGCACCCAGGGCTATCAGAAGTACTCACCATCAATAATTCATTTTAGTATAGCCCTTTTACTCATATTCACACTCTAATATCATCATTGTATTTGTGTCACAATCAGAGTAATAGCTTTTATTATCATTCTGAAGCTATATCATAGAGTCACCCTGACATCACCATTCCAAGGTGGGGGGTACTGTCACAACAATGGAAATT
This sequence comes from Austropuccinia psidii, assembly GCA_023105745.1. Lineage (NCBI taxonomy): Eukaryota > Fungi > Basidiomycota > Pucciniomycetes > Pucciniales > Sphaerophragmiaceae > Austropuccinia > Austropuccinia psidii. The sequence continues at coordinate 16,316,294 of JALGQZ010000009.1, read as the reverse complement.
ACCCTTCTGCACTCCATTTGGCATATCAGTGCCATATCAATCTTATGGCAATTCGGACATATCCATAATCACTGGCCAAATTGGCCCTCTCATATTTTCTGGCCTTTTATGGTCATTTCACTCCTGGGGCCAACCTGGCCCCTTCATCATCGTCACGCCCTTCCTGGCCTTTCTCTGCTTTAAGGAAGTCTTTTGTAATTTCCAGTAAACAGGGAAAATACAGCCCAAAAGCCTGTATTTGGCTGTTTAAGCTTTAAATAAAGTTTTGCGCACTTTAAGGCATTTTGTGCATTTTTGCTGTATTCAGCTGTATATGCCATTTTCCCATGTATTATGGGAAATATGTCCAAAGGGCCATATCAGCCCTTTTGGGGCTTAATTGCCAGTTTTTTACATTTTGTGGATTTTTGCACACTTTGCCCAAATACAGTTTCAAAGCTGTATAAGCTGTATTTGGCAGAAACCCAAAATTGGCCAATACACCCAGAAACATATTATCACCTCTGAAGTCACCCCAAACCCAATTTCCACTCTCATCCTCCTGACTTGACTCACAAAGACCTTTGGTGACTTTCACCCTTCCACAACTCAAATTATCATAAATGGTGTTATACACCATTCTGAACCTGTGTTCACCAGCAATTCAATGGTGTCAATATCAGAGGGTTAATTCAACATTTCATAAGTCACCAAAGTGCCATGTCATCCAGAGGACTCATCAAGGCTCAAGTGCAGGTGTAATTTCTCAAAAACCAATGAATCCACCAGGAATTCATTGGTTATTCTCACTTCAAGTATTCCCTCCAAGGGAATACTGTCAATTCATTCCCAAGGTTTATTCAAGAGGCAGTTGCAAACACGTTTTCCAGTGTCAATGCTCCATCAATCCAACTTGGCAACCACATACATTTCAATACAGTCTGGATTCATAAAGACCTGTATTTCAATCATAAATCATGGGAAAATCATTCAACACAGTTAGTTTCCAAATCTGGCAAGGTATACACTTCATCAAGCTTTCAATACAGCTTCAAGGATTCAATACAGACCATCTGTCAGCCTGAAGGATTCAAGCTCTCAACGTTTCACATATACCAGCCTCCTTTGACCCTGGAGGGTTTTCCCCCAGTTAATTAATATATTTTGATTTTAATTTATCTTTATTTATCTTATCATTTTTGTTGAGGGAATACTGATATTATCAAGTCAGTCATTTAGCACCTTTTCTCTTTTCTTTCTTCACCTGTCAATGGATATTTGGTGTTCATATCCTTACTAATTCTATTGTTCATTTTGGCAGGTTGAAAGAGTGATTAAGGACTTACTTGGTTGGCTCTTTGACCATTTGGATTCTCATTTTCCTTATTGCATCTCATATCTGTACTTGCATTCTTCTTAGAGAAATTCAATTCCTTATATTTATTTTGTTTATTATTTTGGAGTCTTCCAAGTGAGTTCCCTGATTGGTGAGTGCGAGGCCACTCTTGTCTTTTGGTCCAAGAGCCCCTGTGACACTAATTTATAAGTATCTTTTTTGATCACTAGAGTCACTCAAAGAAAGTCTTTCCAAGTCTAAAATGTGAAAAACAAAGTGTATAACAGGAAAATTGCTTTCTAAATGCCTAAATAGCTTTGAAGATCAATAAATATAAGATTATTGTATAATTGTATGATTTTGAATATGATTTATTGTTGAATAAACCCAATTTGAATCTCTTCAAAATGCCTTTTAAGTAACAATAATAGTCAGGTCCCCAAATGTAATGCTTGACTATGAGAAAATAAGTAAATATTACTAATATTTTACTTATTTTACTCTGAGTATCCATATTAAAGTACTAAATCAGATAAATAATAACTATAAGAAAAAAGGAATATTATAGTTATGGTGTCAAATCTTTTTATATTATTTAAATAAATTAAAAAATAATATAATAAAATAAACATATTTATGGAGATTCATTATTATTACAAAAAATGATAAATGCATAGAAAAGTGTTGTTTAATAATTCAAAACAATTTAGAACAGTATTTTTAGCAATATCAAAGCTATATATTGATATAAGAATTATTAAAGAGAAGGAAACCTACTATTACCATTAATGTTGTCATTTTGACTATCTTTGCGCCAAATAATGTAAATACAACTTCTTTAAATTGTATTTACAAATAAAAATAGAAGAAATTACAAATATTCTTGATTTTATGTGGAATTAGAGATTTTAGAGTGAATTTAACAAAATTAAAATTGGTGATTAATATTGAGGTGAGCCTGAGTGTTTCATAATATAATTGAATTATATGAAAAGAATAACATTATAACCTTTGTTTTTAATATTTTTACTGTTTTTGATGTGTCTGAGGGGGAAGTAGAGGTAGAAAGAGCTCTATATATAATAAGTTCCTCCCTCATAGATTGCATAACGCTTCTAGTAGACTTGTAGTGATGGTATAAACTGGAATTGATCAGTATCTTAAGGTTTAGCAATGATTAGATCATAGTTGAGCCGTTTTATCACATCATTACACCATTATTTAGAGGTATCACTATAGCTCTATGTTTTCTGAGATAATAGGCTTGGAAGAAGCCTAAATTTGTGCATTTAACTAGGATTTATCATATTACAATAGTATTCACCAGATTAATGAATTATACAGCTTTTAAGCTTAAAGTAAGGTTACAATTGAGCAATGGTCCACTTTATTTGTCAGAAATTCCAGATACACAACTTATAAAAACCTAACCAACAGGGGAAAACATTATACAGCTGGTAGCTCCTGTATAACAGGATTGATAATTAATAACAAACCCACCAAACTTTTACTTGACCCGGGAGCCTTCTGCTCTTGTGTTGGCAAATCTTTTCTTAAGACTTGTGTACCAAATTTTGAAGACCAATTTTTACCAATTGATGGCATAAAATTCAATAGTGCAAGTAATCCAATGAAAGAATTAGGAATCTTTGAGACCAATATCATATTCCCACAAATTTATGGAAATGTAAGAATCACTGTTGAATTTGTTATGGAAAATTTCTCTAGTACCCGTTTTATATTGGGAAATGACTATTTGATCATGTATGGAATAGACTTACACAACAACGAAGATAGATAATTTACTATTGGAGACAATGAGTGTCAAATATTTTCCTTTGACCATTTAAAAGACAAATTAAAGCTAGTAAAGTAGCAGCAGTCAACTTAGAGCTGGAAATATTCAAATCTGAACATTTAAATGAAGCTGAAATAAGCCTTCATCTGAATGATAATCAGGAAGATGAACTTTCTTCCCTTTTATATGACCACAGAGGAGCATTTTTATCAGACAAAGAACCTTTGGGAGCAATTATTGGTCATGAAGTTGACATCATCCTTAATATTGAGAGACCTTATCCACCACTTTTAAGAAGACCTGCATATCCAGCAAGTCCTAAATCAAGAGAAGCTCTAGAAATTCATATTATAGAACTCTTAGATCTTGGTGTGATAAGAAAGGTTTTCCACAATGAAGAAGTAGAAATAACTACAGTAGTCATAGTGGCATGGCATAATGGAAAATCTAGAATGGTTGGGGACTTTAGAGCTCTGAACACTTACACTGTTCCAGACAGGTACCGAATTCCAAGAATCCAAATGGCCCTCACTCAAATATCTCAAGCAGTGTATACAAGCACTACCAATTCCTTTAAAGGATTTCATTCAAATGTAGTGACACCAAGTGTGAGATTTAGAGATATTTTCATATACCCAAAAGACCACAAATGATAAATTAAGATACATATATAAATAAAATAAATTTATTTATATTATAAAAATAAAAAATTGAATTATAAATACAAATTTATATTGAAAAATCAAAATTCAATTATAATTTAAAAATAAAATTACAATAAAATTTAGAATTATGAAAATACATCTTTCCTTGTAAAAATCAAGTAAAAAAGAATTTTTAATAAGAATTATGAAATTAAAATATTTTGGGTAGAAAGTTATATAAGATATATTATAAATTTCTATCCAAAAAATAAACAGAAAGAAATTGTCACACTATTGGATTCCTCATAAAAAATAAAGTGGGGTAACTTCTGGATGAAATTCCTGTAACTCAACTCTAAATAAGCTTAAATTAAGCTTTTAGTATTTTTTGTACAAAATTATGAAAATCCTCAAAACCTTAATTTAAATCACACCACATGTGGTGTTAACCATCAATTTTTGTGTTAAAATTGAGGTGTTGTGTTTAGTTTAGAAGCTATGAGGAATTGAAGTATTTTTCAATTGAAATGTCAAAATGTGCGCATGTATTACATAAGTGAACTTTAATTTACATATGAGCTATCAATTATTACAGATGTGTAGTTGAAAAATCAATTGAATCAGATATATAAATTATAATTGTAGTACATGATGAGGAATTAAAGAAAAAATAAATTGGAAAGATTAATTCTGGGGGGGAAAGACACTCTAGCTCTAAGGGGGAGCTAGACCCCCAAAGTCCTTTCTGACTGGCATGGGATGTCAAGTTCTGTGCAAAAGCTCATTACTTTTGGCCTGGAATTGACTCACAGGGTCTGTGACTCAATTGATGATGAGGTTTTGATACCAACCAGGGTAGTTTTAACTGCTGCCAAGAGGGTAAAACTACCCTTAAGTTAAAACAATGATGGTAAAAACAGTTGTAACTGGTTTCTACCCCTTGTAAACACATTATGACGTGTATTGAAGGCTCTAGACCAGGTATTGTTATAGTAATGGCTGATTTAAGGGTCTAAAATGGCTAAAAATAGCAAAAAATGGCTTAAACCAGCCCTTTTTTGGTCTAAACCAGGGTTCAATGATGCCATAATTGGCTTTTCTGTTGTCAGACTGTTTTTCTCAACTGAAAAGAGTAAGATCTACATTTGGAGTAAGAAAACTGATGGCTATAAAAGAATGTCTTCTTTGCCCCACTTTTCTCTTCATGTTAGAATCTTTTCCTTTTATAATTAATTTAAACACTGTTAAACCAATCAATAAAAGATTCCAACCAACCTTTTTAAGTCATCTTAAATGTTTCAACCACATGAAAAAGTTATCATAATCATTGTTTGTAACTCTTATAATCATTTTTACCCCCTGAACCACCCAAAAAGTGAATTACAGCATCTTTCATCACTTTTAACTTTGTCACTTTGTTTCCAAATTCACTCTGGTCACTTTTGGGGATGTTTTCTATTTCAATATCTTTTAAAAAACTCTGTTCTTTAGTTAATTGCTTGCAGTTCCTTGCTCAATTAATTCCAATTGAAATTGCTCTTGAAGAAATTTCTTTTGTAGCCTTAAATATCTCTTGTAGTGTATTTTTGCATAAATTTTTATTGTTGGTAAAAAAATAAATCTTCATGATATTATTTTTTTATACTTAGGAAGTTAAGAACATACTATTTTTAATTGTTTCTTACCTTATACAAATTTTGAGGACAGGAAAAGTACTTGATTTTTAATCAAAGTTTCATATCCACAGCTTACAAATGCTTAAGGAAGTTAGCAAAAACAATGTGGTGGAAAAGTCACAGCTATTATGAGATTGGAAAGGTTGGGGGCTATCACATCAGGGATGGTAATACAATTCCATCTCAATTAGAAGAATGAGGGGATTTAGATGCATCTGGGAGTTAGGGTGTGATAATTTGCAGGACAGTATACATCTGGTTTTGATGGGTGGGAATTGGGGTTATCTGGTGGCTCACATGAAGAAGGAGGGAAATGGCTCATGTATGGTGGCATGCAACCATACATGAATCCTTGTTGCTTGCTCTTCTTTGCACACACATCCTTGCCCTTGTCCAGGATTCCAACACTTTACACAAAAATCCTGATGCCTGTCCAAGATCCCAATGCTTCTCACACAAAAACTCATGCTGTAAATTCTTATGCCAGGGAAGCCTCCCAGAAATGCCAACAGTTCTTTAGGCTTGTCCAGGCTCCCAATGCTTCACACAAAAATTCCTACGCCAGTGCAGGCTCCCAACATTTCCAATGCTTCCTTATGCCGGGGCAGGCTCCACACAATTCCAACTTTTCCTTATGCAAGGGAAGCATCCCAACACTTCCTTACACCTGTGCAGGCTTTCAAGGCTTCACATGCGAATCCTTATGCTGGTGCAGGTTTCAATTCTTTGCATGCAAATCCTTATGCCAGTTCAGCCTTTCAATGCTTCACAAACAAGTCCTCATGCCAGTACAGGCTCCCGTAAATTCAGACAATTCCTTATGCCATTGTATGCTTTCAATGTTTCACATGAAAATCCTTATGCTTGTGCAGGTTCCCAACAGTTCAGACAATTCCTTACACCAGGGCCGCCTCCTGACAATTCTATAAATTCCTTACTCAACCAAGATTAATAGTGTGTGATCATAGGAAAAGCAATTTTTCTGATGGATTGCTCACATGAAGTAAACACCCGTATTTTAAGAATTAAGATCTCATACCGTTTAGAACCATGGAAGCAGAAAATATAGGAGGCAGTAATGGTGACTATTTGCGCATTTTGTGCAAAAAAAGGTTCACACAAAGAAATATGGGCTGAAAAATTTGGTGGGGCACTTACACAAATTATTTTCACACAATAGGTGATTTGCACAATTGGAAAAAAAAGGAAAGCTCACAGGAAAAGGGAATATAACCAAAATAGAAAAAATTGTGTATTTATTACAACTAACCTATTTAAAAGATTTCATTACAAAAGGAAATAAGTAAGATGAATGTGAGATTTTTGTTTATTTATTTTTTGATGAATTTTGAGACTATCCCGGTGATGTGCTCCTTTGGATAAGCCTTCATTGCCTGGCCAAGGAGGGATTTTAGTTCCTCCCAAAATTCCTGGTGCATCTTATTTTGATGACTTGCATCCACAAAGGGAATCATGTAGAGCAACCGGCAATGCTCCAACAAGATTATGTTAATTGATTTGTGGATGATTGCTTAAGGAATCATGAGGGTTGGGTTTAAGTTGATAAATTCCTGCCAAGCCTCATCGTGGGAATGAGGGGAGCTTGGCAATGGGGTGGAGAAGGAAGTTGGGTTCTTGGCGGAAATGGGTGGGATCTCAGGGGAAGGAACCGGGGTAGCAGTGGAGGGAGGGTGAACAGGAGGGGGGATCCAACTTGTGTATTGTTGATGATTACGGAGGGGGTGTAGCAGGATGAGCTGGAGATGGTCAAAGGAGGAGTGAGGAGAATTTGAGAAGAGTGCGAAAAGGGAACGCAACCCACAGAGCAAAAGATTGCTCTGTGGGTTGCGTTGGAGCCTCCTCAGGTTCAGGCTCACAAGTCAAAGCATCCTCATGTGATGGGACTTGAGGCTCAGAGCATTGAATTGGGCCTGGAATAGGTGGCTCATTGTTTTGGGAGGGTTCTAAAAAAGGAGGCACAGTCAGTTCACTTGATTAAAAAGTGGAAATTAGCAAAGGAATGGTTTTTTGCTTACCACAAAACAAGTCCTCCAACCATTGGGTTCCACTGGGGCCTGGAGTCAGTTGCTGCAGAGTTTGCTTGCAAGGCATACAAGGAACAGGAGTGTCTTCTTGTGGGGGATTTGGTGGGTTTTTTTCTATGGATAAAGAAAAATAGTTGGTATGATTTTGTGAGAGAAAATGAGTTAAGGATTAGAAAGAAATCTTACTTTGGTGTTTGACTCCCATGGGTGACAAGACATGGTGACAATTAGCCCAAGCTCAAATGTCCTCTTGCCATTGCCATTGTGAGCCTTTGAGATATGACCACATATCCAAAAAGGTCACAACAAAATTTCTGTAATAATTATAATTATAAAAATTATCTCAAAGACTAGTAAAAATACCATAAATAAGTACAAAATCTGAATTAAATCAGAATCTAATGGGTAGACATGTGAAAGAAATTACACCATTAGAGTCCTCATGGTAAAATACACATATATAATTCTTATTGCATAGTGGAAAAATCAATAATTACTGAAGAATAAGTAATAATACCTTAAAAAAGGTATAAGCCCTTATTTAACTCAGAAACCAATGAAACAACATGTGAAATGAATTGTACCATTGGATTCTTCATAAAACACCACACATAAAACAATTACAAACCTATTCTCTAAAGTCAATACTTAAGGAATTAAGCTCAATATATGCACTTTTTTGGTCAATGCATATATTCATTGTTTTTAGCTAATATCTCTTGAAATGTACAATATAGAGAGATAAACCAAAAAAAACTGATCATTTAATTACTGTAAGAACACATATATGAGCTTTATTCTACAGGCTATAAACAAGTTTAAAGCTTGTAAGGAATTATTGACTAAAATCAATGGAGCTGTTGACCAATTTGTTGTGAAAGTGGTCCAAACTTAGAAACAAGTGAAAGGTCAGATTCTACTAGTTCATACGTGAATAATGATGTAATTTTTATTATAATATTCAAGTTATGACCACTTGAAATCATGGCTTGAAGCTTATAATATTAAATTTTGACAGAAAGGATATGTTACAAGAAAAATCATCAAAAATAGAGTTTTCATTATGTAATGAAAAGCTCTTGGAAGTTTAATAATAACATTCCAAGCTATCATAATCCACTCTCAGACTATCTTTAGCCTGGATAACTTAACAGTTATTAATGATCAAGTTTTGAGCTTAAATTTCATCATTTATGATTGCTCACTGTAATATTATTTTAAGCTTAAAAGTTATATAAGTGATAAAACTGGTGTATACTATTAGATTATGATTAATAATAATAAAATCCACAAAGCTTAGGCTTCTTCCAAGCCTATGATGTCATCAAGTTTAGAGTTATAATGATAACTCTAAATAATGGCATAAAAATGAGATAAGATGGTTTGATCATGATGTAATCATCACTAAGCCTTAAATTATTGATGATGTTGAGTAGATATCATCAGTTCACGTGTACTAGAAGCCTACTGGGCTCTAGAAGGGAGGTATTTACTATAAATAGAGGTCTTTTTATTCTGTTTTCCCCTCCGATCCATCAAAACATTAAAGCAATTAAATCAAAAGGTAAAATCTTTGTTCTCTTTATATATAAATAATTTAAATTATCAAAGGCAAAAGGTAATATTTATTATAATAATCATTTTTGATGTGATTACTTCGATTGTTGTGCTGTTTTGCTACAATTCTCTTAAAATTCTCATTTCCACATAAAATCAAGAAAGTTTGTGATTTCTCTTATTTTTATTTGTAAATACAATTTAAATAAGTTGTATTTACATTATTTGGGGTAAATTAATCCAAAATTATTTTATTAAGAGTCAAAAGTAGGTTATTTCCTCTTATTATAATAATTTCTCTCTATTATTACTATTAATAATTCTTCAATGAATATAAATACTTTCTATATAAATATATAACCTTGATATTGGTAATATTATTGTTATCCATTGTTTTTTATTAATAAAAAAATTTTTTTTAAGCATTCATTATTTGTTGGTAACAAGAATAAAGTTCTTTCAACTATATTAATTATCTTATATTAATATATTTATTTATTATATTATTATATCCATTTAATAATATAGCTACTTTTATGCCATAATTATAAGAATTCTTTATTATTATAATTTTTTTTATCTTACTCATTTTATTTATAAGGACATTGATGGTACAATAAGTAAAATATTGGTAATTTTTACTTATTGTTTCATAGTCCAACCTTACAGTAATGCTTTTTTGGCCGGGTAATCACTTTGCTCCAGTCAAGGAGTGAAGTGACAGGGCTAATTTTCTGGAATCGTTCCCATCTTCCTGTTTAGGGTCCTGGCGTCCATTCCCAATCAGAAATGCTTTCATCATCGTTGACCACAAAGGTTTCCTCACAAGGGTGTCTTGAGAGGGAACTCCTCTGGCTGCATGGTTGGAAGGGTCGCACAAAAAATGAGCATTTCTTGTGTGCTTGTCAGAAAGCTTCACAAGCATTGGTCATTTTTAGCAAGGAAATGTAGGGGATAGCCTTCTTAGTGCACAAAGTACACAACATCTAAAAACAAAACAATTTAGGTTAGTCACTGAATAGAAATCAAGCTGTCAAAAAAAAGGAATAGGTACAATGAGATATTAGTTTAAAATGTAATCAAAATAATAATGCTCTAGTTGGAAGTTTTTTAAAGTCTGAAATACAACTATGAAGAAGGTTTAGTATTAATATCGGAAAATAATATTGACAAAAGTTATGAATGGAGTAGAGGCACAAGGTGGATAGAAGGGGGGTTCTGGACATATAAGCGGGGAAAAAAATCCAAATGGAAGGGGAGTAGTTAGTGGAGTGCAATACAAAAGAGGGAAAAGGCAGGAAGACAAGGGGAAAATGCACAATAGTAAGAAGAGCAGATGAGCTAGGAAAAAGTGGAGCAGGTGAGAAAAAAAGTGAAGGGCATGTTTCTTGAAGATGATCTTTTATACCATGGTGAAGCTGAGTCAATTGTAGCAGTTGCAGTACCCGCGAAAGTCCCAGCTTTCAGGTGGGTTGGGAGAATGGAAACTCAGTCACAGCCAATGCTGCAACTGAGAAGGGAAATTCCCATGTGAGCCAGAGGAACAAAGGGGTTCTGGCTGAGTATGGAAATTGATTGAATTTTCAGACTCAGTCAAATCCCCTTTGTTGCCTTAAATAGCCACCCAATTGCCCAGGAGGGCATTGTTGAATGTGCACAGTGGGTGCAATCCACAAATGCCCCATGCAGAAAAAGACATGGTGCATTTGGTTACAGGTGACTATGGCAAGCATACCAGCATTATGGCAGCGTAATGGAGTTTGAACAAAGGGTTGTGTGGCTGTATGACAAGTGAATACAGCCGCGGCTTGGGTTAAATGATTGTGCAGGTCTGCTTTGGGGTCATAATTGAAATGCTCAGTCACTGAACATTTGAATTGCACAGTTTCTCAGCAATTTTTCTAACAATATCAAATTCACCCCTGCTGAGCAATTGCTATTTTATCTTTGTAAGCACTCATCCTGAGCATTTTTCACAACATCGCAAAAAATTTTGGCCAGGCTGAGGATTTCATGTCCTTTGGTGGAGTGCTCCAAATTGAGCCTTCCAATGAACTATTCCAAAAAGTCTTCCAACCATGGCTTTACCAAAAACTTGCACACTGAGCTGTTATGTGCAAATCAGATGAATCAGCCACCTGAGCATGTGGCACACAATTGGCACCTATGCAAACAACTGGAAGTGATACCCATTGGTAATATACATGCATTCTGAATTAGTATTACACCATCCCAATTTTTAGATCAGCCAAAATTGTAGTATGGACACCTTTGGTGTACATATATGCTGTGGGGAAGAGCAAAAGCTGTAGATGAATGTAACATGTAATCACGCGAAACCAACAAGTCAAATTTCTCAAATGCATCCCTTTGATGCACCTTGTTGGAGAAATCCTCCTAACTACTGCATAGAGGCTTGTGTTTGCAAGGTTATGCTATGACAGGTGCCCGTGGATGAATTTCACCACCACAAATTCTTGTGCCAGCACACGCTTTCACACACACCCTTCATGGGTCTTACATAAGCAATTTTCCAATTCTTGGAGCACCTTTGAGTGCCTGTGTTCCAGCCCAAAAATTAGGGGTGCAGGTGGCCCAATTCATTGCAGATTCTCAAGCCTCAGCAAGAAATTGTGAGGTGGGGTTAAATGACCATGTACAGTGGCATGTCACTGTACATGGCCCATTTCACCCCACCTCAAGCTGACCATATTCTCACTTGTGGTCAATAATGGGACCAGTTGGTCACCCCAATAATTGGTAGTGAACCCTAATGTTGCTTGTATGCCTCATGGTTACAAACAGGGTGTGGAAGTCACACATGGATTTGGGGTCATTTGCATTGCAATTATGCCGGTCCCTCATATGCAAATCCTTACGCCTGTCCAGTATCCCAATGCTTCACATGCAAATCCTTATGCCTGTGCAGGAGCCCCAATGTTTAGCATGCAAATACTTACACTTGTCAAGCATCCTGACAAATGAATCAATCCCCTACTCCTGTCAAAGCTCCCAGCGCATCACATGCAAATCCTTACGCTAGTACAGGTTCCCAACAGTTGAACCCCCTCCTTCCACCGGGGAAGGCTCCCAAAAATTCCTTACACCAGTGCAGGCTCCCAATGCTTCTCATGCAAATTCTTATGCTTGTACAGGATCCCAACAATTCCAATCATTCCTTATGCTGAGGCAGCATCCCAACCATTCCAACACTCCCTTACACATGTAAGATTATTAGCATGTGACCATAGGAAAAGCAATGACTCATGAATCTACGCTGGATTGCTCACATGCGGGAACACCAGGTTTTTTACAGTTAAGATTTCACTCAGTTTAGAACATAGGACAAATAGAATGTAGAAGGTGTTGATGCTTACTATTTCCAGATTATTTGAAAAAGGGGATCACAAAAAGAAACACTGATGGAAAAACTTTGTGGGGCTCTCACAAAATGGGGTATTTGGACCATTGGCAAAAATAGGAAATCTCAGGGGAAAAAGGATCATAAAAACCATTAAAAAATTCTTGTATGAATTACGACTAACTGATTTAAAGGAGTGTATTACAAAGGGAAAATAGTGAAAAGATTTCAGAAAAAATTTTTTTGGATGTTTATTTTTCAAGGAATTTGGATACTATCCCGCTGATGTCCTTGTTTGGATAAGCCTCCAATGCTTGGCCTAGGAGGGAGTTTAGTTCCTCCCGGAATTCCCAGTGCATCCCATTTCAATTAGTCGCATACATGTAAGAAATCATGTGGAGCACTTTGAAATGCTCCAACAAGATTCCTTGGATTGAGTTGTGGACAATTGCTCAAGGAATCATGAAGGTTGGTTGTAAGTTGGTACATTCCTTCCAAGCCTCATCAGGGGAATGAGGGGAGGAGGCAGTTGGGTCCTCAGGGGCAATGGGAGGGTTTTCTGGGGAATGAACCGGGGTAGGAGTTGAGGAAGACGGAACAAGAGGGGTAGGGTTAGGAATAGGGGAAGAGGGAGGTGGAGGGGGGGCTGACAGACATATAGTCAATGATTATTACCGGTTGGGGATTAGCGACACAAGCTGGAGATGGTCAAATGAGGGGTGAGGGAAAGTTGGTAACAGGAACAAAATGAAAAAAGAGAAAAGTACTAACCAAAAGTTTCCTCCAATGATTTCATTGGAGCTACCTTGGGTTCAGGCTCACGAGCTGAAAGATCTTCATGTGGTTCAGAAGATGGACTCAGGCCTGGAATAGGTGGCTCATTTTGTTGGGAGGGTTCTACAAAAGGAGGAAGAGTCATTTAACTTTAGTCAAAAGCTATAATTAAGAAAGGAATATCTTTCTCCTTACCACGGAATAAGTCCTCTGACAATTGGGTGCCACTTGGGCCTGGTGTTGGTTGCTGCAGAGTTCGCTCACAAGGCATGCGAGGAACGGGAGTGTCTTGTCGCCGGGGATTTTGTGGGCTTTGTTCTATGGTTAAAGGAAAATAGTTAGTATGATTGTGAGAAGAAAAACAATTCAAGGAAGACATAGAAAACTTACTTTGGTGTTTGAATCCAATGGGTGACAAGACATGATGACAATTGGCCCAAGGTTGAATGTCCTCTTGCCATTGCCATCCTTCATCGGGTGGATAATCACTTTGCTGCAGTCAAGGAGTGAAGTGACCATTGGATGGTGCCCTATGAGGGGGGGTGGACAAATTGTAACTTGAGGGCACAGGGCTAATTATCCGGAAGCATTCCCGTCTTCCCGCTTGGGAATGCTTTCATCATTGTTGACCACAAAGGAGTCCTCATGAGGGCATCTTGTGCGGGATCTCCTCTCTCTGCGTGGGCATAATGGTTGCACAATGAACAAGCATTTTTTGTGCGCTTGTTGGCAAGCATCACAAGCGTTGGTCATCATGGAGGAGCAAATGCAGGGGATCCCCCGCTTAGTGCATAGGGTGCACAAAATCTAGAATGAAGACAAAGTATGTTAGTGTTGGAAGTGAAAGTAATATGTGATGGGAGGAGGAAGACATACAATGAATTATATATTTAAAATTTGATCAAATTAATTAAGCTCTAGTAGGAAGTTTTGAAAAGTCTGAAAGAAAATATGAATGAAGATTCAGTATCAAGAGCAGAACATAACATGGAGAGAACGTTTAAATGGTAAATATGACACATGATTTAGGTAGAAGGGTGTTTCTGAAAGCATAATTGGCAAAACAAATATGGCAGAAGGGGAGGGAGGGAAGCTGTTAGTTTGGTGCAATAGAAAAGAGAGGAAAGGCTGGAAGATGAAGGGGAATACAAACAACAGTGAGAAGAGTGGGTCACCTGGGAAAAATGGGAGCAGGTGAGAAAAAAACTGAAGGGCGTGTTGGGCCAAGATGGTCTTTTATACCATGGTGAAGCTGAGCCAATCACAGCAGTCGCAGCACCCGCCAAAGTCTCAGATTTCAGGCGGGTTGGGAAAATGGAAGCTCAGTCGCAGTCAATGCTGCGACTGAGAAGGGAAATGCCCATGTGAGGCAGAGGAAAAAAGGGGTTCCGGCTGAGTATGGCAATTGATTGAATTGTCAGACTCAGTCAGATCCCCTTTTTTGCCTCAAATAGCCACCCAATCACCCAAAAGGGAATTGTTGAATGTGCACAGTGGGTTCAATCCACAAATGCCCCATTCAGAAAAGGACATGGTGCATTTTTTCACAGGTGACAACAGGGAGCATACCAGTGTTAGGGCCAGGTGATGGAGTTTGAACAAACACTCAGGAACCTGTATGAAAAGTGAATACAGCATGAGCTTGGGCTGAACAATTGCACAGGCTGGCTCTGGGGTCATAATTGAAATGCTAAGTTGCTGAACATTTCAATTGCACAGTTGTTGAGAAATTGATCTAACAATATGAAATGCACCCCTGCTGAGCAATTGCTATTTCATCTTTGTAAGCACACATCTTGAGCATTTTGCACAACATCAAAAGACATCTTTCTGAGAATTTCACCTGCTTTGGTGAAGTGCTGCGAAGTGAGCCTTCCAATGAGCTATTGAAAAAAGTGTTCTGACCATGGATTTACCAAAACCTTTCACACTGAGCTTTTGTCCATGACATGTTCAACTGGCGGGTGCGAATCAGGTGAATCAGCATGCTGAGCATGTTGCACATGATTGGCACCTATGCAAACAATCAGAAGTGATACTCATTGGTAATATGCATGAATGCTGAAGTAGTATTACGCCATCCCTATTTGTAGATCAGCAAACACTTTAGTACGTACACATTTAGTGTAAATTACATGTATGCAGCAGGGCTGAGAAAATGCTTTACAATAATGTAACATGAAATCACGCCAAGGCATTGAGTCAAATTTCTAAAAGATACCCCTTTGATGCAGGTTGGAGAGCTCCGCCTAACTACCACCCAGAGGGTGATGTATTCCAAGTTATGGTAATGGGTGCATCTTGGGGTGAGGAAGGATTTGGGGCATATGCAAATGGTCAATCCTCTCCGGTGCTGAGGTTGTGGCAAAGTCTTATTGCTGCCTGCTTATGAATTTTACACCCGCAAATTGCCGGGCCCCAACACCTTTTTAGATTCACCCCCACACAGGTCATATGCAGGCAATTTTCACCCACTTGGCGTCCCTTTCACCGCCTGTCCTCCGGCCAAGCATTCCTTTGTGCAGGTGGCCTGTTTATCCACAGATGCTCACCTTCCTGCATCTGCAAACCTGAGGCCCACCAGTGTGGATTATCTACAGCCTCATACACATTAAAATACTCCACCCTTATGATCCCTGACGCTGCATTGTTTCGCCCGGGGACCCGCCACCTTGGGTCATACTCCAGACATTTTGCACACACCACAGAACTTTTGGTTCCTGTCTTCCAGCCAACAGTAACCCTTTCCCCCCTGGAATCCCAGTATGTGTCAGTCCACAAGAATTCTTGCACACAACAAAACACATGTTTGGTGGCACACCACCGTGCATACCTCAACTGCCCACACAGAAAGATCCGCACAGTTATATTTTCCTTTCCACGGCCACCATTTCCCAGTAGGTCACTGGACAGAAACCCACCTTAGGAAGATACACTTACTGTTTGCTGTCACACCAGCAAACATGGCTGAAGGCCTCAAATATGCCACTTTTGTACGGAAAGTTACTAAAACCCACCAAATTTTGGATATGTGAATGTGACCCTGGGACCACCAAGCCTTGGGCAATATGCCGCAGATCCAGCAGTCATATTGGTGCACTCACATTCTTGCCACCTTGCCTTGATATATGCCCCAAATTGGATGTGAAATTTCTAAATCCAACAGGCCCATGTTCCAAACAACCATGCACCTAACCACAGGCCATCCCTCTTTGGGCATATTGCTTCCACTCATATAATGTTCACCATCTGCACTTTTTTCTCTTCATTCCCTTTAGCTATCCCTTCCTGATCCGATAATTTCGCACTGTCCCCAAATAATTTATAATAGCCATAATGTCAACCCCTTCACAGCCACTTTGCATTGGGATGATTAATCTTTGGATTAAAATGAATATTGATATAAGCTTAAATCATGATATTTACTGTGGGAACTCCTCTTGTGTGGGATTAAAATGAGGCAGTACCTGGAGGGGGAAATCACAGGTAACTAGTTTTGAATTGCTAATAACTCCTGTAACCAAGGGTGGCAAGGGTGTATTGCCTGCCCCTCCTAAAATACTGAACAAAATCTTCCTTGGAGCTCACAAACCAAAATAAAATTAGTAAGTGGCTTTTCAACTGCAGAAGACTAAATTCAGCAGTCTCAGATCAGACCTATTCAATATATAATATGAAAAATAATGTCAGTAATTTGGTTAATTTTCAGCTTTTAATGAGATACTTGTCTGTTTAATTTTAATATTTTTGGTTAAATTGAGGTGAGTTGATTTCTTCTTGGTGATAAATCCTTGGTAAGATGGGTTATTTAAGGCTTTCTGTAAAATTTGATGAGTTTGATAAAGGTAATTTTTTTAAGTTAAAGCTATGATATAGTAAAACAATTTTTAAAGGTTTGTTATTTTTTTAAGATTTGTTGATAATGAGATAAAATAGTATTTGTTAAATTTAAGTGGTAAGATTCTTTGATATTTGATTTTAAATGGGTAAGTTACTTTTAAATCTTGTTAAATGAAGTTAATTTTACTAGTTAAAATATTTTAATAGAGTAGTAACCCTAATCTTGTGTACTGGGTAATTTTTATTTTTATTTTGATAATAATAAGATTCCACTGAGCTTAGCTACTGGGTAATCTTCAACACTATACTTCCACTGAGCTTAGCTACTGGGCAAGTAAATTTACTATAATATACTGGAGTACCTCCCAGGTGAGGGATGAATTATTCCTATGCTCCTACTTTGAAGTGGATATAATTTGCATGGGATATAATTTTGCATGGGGGGGATTTTGAAATTTGGGGGGAGAGAGCCCCTCTATTTATACCTTTTGGGAGCCCAGGGGGCCCTCCATGGGAGCTGTCTCTTTCCTCTTTAATTCCTCTTGATTTCATCATGTGACTCTGTTTTTGGTGAGGACCTTTCTTGCATGGGTCAGGTGATTTAAGGTTTGGTGATAATTTTCTCTCTGCACAGCCTCCATTTATCACATGATTGTCTTTTGGTGAACTAATTATGATGTGATATTCTTGAATTTTCCTTGCATACATGAGGTGATTCAATTTTGGCTGGGGATTTTTTTTGTGCACAGCCTCTTTCTTGTCACATGATATTCTGTTGGTGGATGCAGTATCACATGATGACCTTGTAATTCCTTTGCATATGTCCTATTTTAGGTTTGGTAGAAGTGGCTGTGTAATTTATGCAGTTGTCATGGTTGTTTTTCTTCTTTTTGAACTTTAAAATGGAGTCAGGTGATAATTTCTTGCACTGGTGAATTTACTGTTATGTATGAGATGGTGTGATTTTTAAGTTTGACACATGCTGTGCATAGTCATGTGGTTGAGATTTAATTAGAATTGTGTACTTCATGCAGCCTGTTGTAACTAGCTTTGGTTTGCATGAGGTGATTAGTGGTGTATGTAATTACGATTCTGCTTTAAGGCTTTAAGTGGTGTTACTGTGGATATAAGATAAGGTACTCCTGTGGCTGTGTTTTAAATGAGCTGCAGGAATTCCATGGAGTTGAGCTTTGCATCATGTGACTTTTCTATGTGGAGTTTTAGGTTGCTGTGTAATTCATGCAGGTGTCCTTTCTTGCTGCATGAGTCCTGTGGCTATAAGGGGGTGTAAAGCTGGGTGGGGTGTGTAATCTAAAGGGTGGTACCTTATTTCTTGTAACTAGTTTACTATATGTAACTTGATTTTACATATGCATAATGAAATTGAATAGTTTATTTAAACACATACACTGCCCTTTGGTGCCTGTGCCATGGTTTTATGAGTTAAATACAGCTTCTTGCTGTAAAATTGACCTTTTGGTGTAAAATTTGAGTGTAAGTCTGCCTGTAGGCTGGATTTCCTGCTGTTATAGGGTACTATGAGCTTGAGCCTGGTGAAAAAAAATGGTATGGAATACCACATTACCACTTACCTTCTTGGATTATCTTATGGCACAATCAACATAATCAATTTTCATATCTCCCCAATCAGCTTAATGCTATTGGCTCTCTCCCTGAAGCTGTTGCTAAAACGTTGATACCATTCCTTGGGGCACCACAAACCTTCATGAACTGCAGGCCTGGTGGGGCATGGATTGAAAATTGCCAATCCAACCCCACTAAAACAGTATTCAAGAAGGGAGTATTTATGAGTGACCCAGATGAACCTTCCTCATATCAGAAACCCAATCTAGCATTGATGTTCTTCACATGGAATTCAAAAATTCTATTCATAATTGAAATTTTTAGAAAACAAGACTTCAAGCCTCAAGTTCCTAAAGAATATGAAAGTCATTCTCATAGTCAACGTCAACTCTTTACTCCCACAACTCCCACTTCAATCTTGATTACCCCCTTATATCCAGATGTCTTTTGTTTGTCTTCCAAGAAAAAAGTGGTACAATTAACCAGTGTATCAGACCTTCACATTATGACCCAGCCCCAATCCATAATTAATGTCAGGTTGAGTCTATGTAGAAGCAGTAATTAGGCTAGTTACGACTTTAAATTTGACTGTGACACGGAAATAAACTGACAAAACAAAGTTATTTATTGATAATAAGGGTTTATAGATGAAATAAAAGGGCTTTACTGTTTGGCAATAGTGGTGGTGAGCGCTGTTGAAAGCCCTGGGTGCAGCTTTACCTGTTGGATTACAATAATAAAGACTAAAATACTTCTAAATGAAGAGTATACCTGAATATTTTCCAAGAGTATAACTGTTTTTGACAGTTGTACTATGTAGGAATTCAAGAGCAGGATGTGGAAAGCTTTTCTGGCTGTGAAAAGCCCTCCTTTTATCCTGAAATGGGGAGGAAATGGCGCTAGACCTTTCCACATAGAGAAAGTGAAGATTTTTTCACTCTCTGACACAGGCTTGTGGTTTTCAAAGGCCTGTATAGCCTGTATTGGGCTCAGATGTGGTTTCAAAACCACATCTGTGCAGTTTTCACCAATACAGGGTGAAAATTTTCATCTGGGGACCTCACAGCCGGATTCTGATGTGTATGACACATAGAATTCTGTACAGAAACTTTATGAGACCCCAGTATTGACTGACATATGAGGTATTGAAGTAAAAACAAGCTCCTTCATCTATTTGACACCACATATTCATGATTATGGGACATTATCTCATGGTAAGGCTGTATATGACAGCAGGTGGGAATCTGACCTTAAAACAGCCATACATTTGTCAATTCTTGAGATATCAACCTCAAAATTGGTTCAGTGTGTAGCCCTGTATGTGCTCTACACAATTGGACCTCAATTTATATGTGTATCATTAAATATGGCAGGGTGATCATATGTACAAGACCTTTGTACATTTGCGTGGTTTAGGCAAAAAGGTGTATTGAGCTTATGGGCCCATACCTTTTGTTCTAGTTGAGCTATGGGGAAATGGATGACACCATCGGATAGCCCTGATTTTGCTCTTTCCAAAAACACCCCACTTTAGGTATCTCACACTAAAACTGCAAAAGATAGATTAGAGGTGAATGTTTTGTTCACCCTTATTTAGCCTGAATTTGGGCATAACTCAAGTAATACTGGTGCTAGCTCAGTTTGGCTAGTACCATTGGATAGCCTTGGCTTGGAGCTTCATTTTGAATACCCATTTGATGGGCTTAAGCCTCTCCTTCTGGATTTTAGATGGGAGGTGAAAATTAAGGTTTATGCTCAGCAATAACTTTGAGCAGGAAAAAGTTTGTTATTCTTTGTCCTATGGTGATGGGACTTATATTAGCAGAAAAGGGTGAGTTTCCTCTTTCTTTTGATACCTTTTGAGCTTATTTGGCTCAGCTCCATGTTTTGGTGGTATCTTGGCTGTCATGCTTGTGCTCTGGTTTTGAGTCACAGGCTGACAATTAAGACCCCCTCCTCCCTCATCAAAAAACCAGACTAGTTTTATCTGGGATCAAGAAATCCCCAATGGAAAATCTGCCTGTAACCTTTGGGCCCTGTCACCCCCTGGATCTCCTTTTAATGCCAGGCACATAATTACAAAAAAGTTAATCAGCTCATTTGAATCCCTTTTAACAAATACCTCTCTTGGAGGAATGCTTGCTGATGATATGGGATTAGGTAAGACCATTCAGGCCATTGCAATAATTGGCACCTCCAAGGAGCGGCTAATTACAAAACCCCAATGCTCCATGCCCACAATTATCATCTGCCCACTTTGCTTGATTGCCAACTGGCAATCAGAAATATCCAAGCATGCTCAGGCTGGAGCACTGCAAGCCAACACCTACCATGGCCCCACTTGTCACTCATTATCTGAGGTGGATACCTTAAAATGTGATATTGTCATCACTTCTTACAATACTATCACCCAAGAAATCAAACAAATAAATCCCTCTACACCATGCATTTTCAAAATCAATTGGCATTGTATAATTTTGGATCATGCACAGTGAGTGTCTGATCTTTAAGTAATTCCAATTTCCTATCATGTCCCATAACACTTCCCCCATCTTAAAGCTATATTTTCTCTCAATACACTGTCACACACTGTCCCATGAAGAGCTCCTATCATCCTATCAAATATTTTCTAACAGGCACACCCATTCACAACACCATTTTTAAATTTTTGGCCTAATATCATTCATCACCCAACCCCAGAGCTCAGATCAAGATAACTGGTCACCATTCATCCTGAATAGTCTTTCCAAAGGTAGCAATGATATTTTGCATTTGGCATTGCGCCATTTGAGCTTGCACCACCCCAAAACATCCCAGCTCAAATCCCTCCCCACTACTAGCCATCACTACGAACTGCTCCCACTCAACCCAACAATGCAGAAAGAATATTCTACGTTATAGAAAGAATTCCTATCATCCAAAATAAAAGGAACAGGGGAACCTTTCAGAAGTATTAATAAGTTGAAAATATGTTGTAGCCATCATATCATGCTTAACACAATGGCGGATCCAGATTTCGAAGACCATGAGGGAAGGTGCACTCAGGATAACTCCTCAACAATAACCCAAACTATTGTGGATGTGGAAACATGCATGATGAGTAGTAAAATTGCACACCTCGTCAAAAGCTTACTGAATAAAAAAGAGTTAAAATTTTGTCCATGCTAATTGGTTTTTGACTCCCAATGGACCCCATTTCCTTCTTTTTGAGTAATTTATAATATTCATCCTTTCCCAATTACATCAATCTGACAACATTGTTTTGGTAGAATTGGTATTGTCCTTGCCCATCACTCTATACTTTCAGCACAAATTTATGGAAAATTTACAGCAAGCGGGCAGGAGAAAGCCATTCAGAAATTCTTTAATAATCCTTAATGTGAGGTACTCATTGCCTCCTTTGCTGCATCTGGAACAGGCCTCAAAATCACTTGTGCTAATATTGTCTATTTAATGGTGAGGGAAGCGCCAAATTTCTACCCAGAATTTCTGGCTCTGACATCCACCTTTCCAGGAGCCCAAATGGAACCCAGCCATTGAGGCTCAGGCTATTGATTGACTTCATTGTATTGGACAACAAAAATCCATGAAGGTCATTCACTATATCACTCCTCATTCAGTTCAGGTCAACATGTGCAAGGTACCTTTCAAGCTCATCTGTCACACTGATTGTATTACTAATCTGAATTCTTTCTTTATGGAAATCCCATATTCCCATCACCAATAGGTACAAGAAAAGAAACACTCATTAATTGCGTGAGGATTCCTAATGTTACCTCATTTGTGTTTGAACAAGTTGATAACTCCTTTTCACCATGTCACAGGTCCACAATTATTGTAAGGTTTGTCTATGAAACTCTTGATAATAGTAACAATATCAAGAGTCACCAAGGCCAATCTTGTGTCAATTGTCAGCGATTAACTTCACATCACACCGCGGTCAGTATAAAATCTTGCTTCAGGCATGTTAGTGTCACTTTATAGTTTCTGGATTTGGTGGGTCATGTCACGTCTGCGTCAAGACAATTCCAATTGTCACATGTGTCAAATAAGAATGTGACTCAAAGCCCAAACCCATTTAAAAACTATTCGCAATGTTTTGGTAATTACACCTCATGATGCTACCCAGCAGTTTTGCATGAGAGGACTTCCGCCCCCACCACCTGGTCATCTAACCCCTTTACCATGCCTACTCTCATGCTTGAATTGGCTTAGGCATCCCTGCCTAATCGTCTCCAACACGTAGCATGCTTACACGCCTGCACCCCCCTCCAGATCAGACTCTAACACTGCCCCCCATCTCTGCCCTCACCACTCCTTACGCTTCTGCACCCCTGCCTCGTCTTCTACTTGGTTTACAATCCTTACACTCCAGCAGGGCCCTCAAATTATGCCTCTGACATTGCCCTCACGCCCCTTATTCCTCCTTGGACCCACCGCTTGCCATCCTTATGCTTGTGGAGTGCCTTCCCAACATGCCTCCAGCTCCGCTCACCATCCTTATGCTTGCATGGTGCTCTCCCAACATGCCTTCAACACTGCTTAACATCCTTACACTTTCAGTGCCCTCCCTACATGCCTCCAACACCACTTACAATCCTTATGCTTGTATAGTGCCCTCCTCACATGCCTCCAATGCTGCTTACCATCCTTACGCTTGTAGTGCCCTCCCGGCATGCCTCCAATGCCACTTACCATCCTTATGCTCATATAGTGCCCTCCCAACATCCCTGCAATTCTGCTTACCATCCTTATGCTCGTTCAGTGCCCTCCCAACATGCGTCCGACACCCCCCTCAACCTTTCTCATGATCCTTATGCTCCTGCAGCACCCTCAAGGTGAGACTATGACGCCTCCCCGCATCTCTGCCCTCACCACTCCTTATCCTTCCACACTGCCACTTTCAATTCTTACACTCCTTCAGAGACCTCAAGATATTCCTCTGACGCCACCCTCAACCCCCCCTTATGCCTAATCCTCTCTCAGCTGCTTACCTTCCTTATTCTCAGGTACTAGATCCATAGGGTACGGTGGCTTGTTGGCATACATGCTGAATGCAATCAGGGGAATATGCTGAGTGGCCATCTCTGCCAACATGTTCTGAGGGGAAATTGGTAGGTATATTCACAATGTTGTGGTTAGGGTTTAAATCATGAGGCTCACAAATTTAAACCTAATAAGTGGACTATTTACTACCCAAATTGTATCTTCAGTTTCCCAGACAAAACCATTTTATTTCATATCACTCAAATGGAACACTTTGTTTAGTCCTTAACTCATGAGTTTTGAATAGTTCAAAAGTTGACTTTAGTAGGTTTCTCACTAGTCAACTTTATTGAATTTCTCACAGGCAAGTGATTTCATTGGAATGATATGAAATAATTTGCAACACATGACCTCCTTGAATTTCCCAACAAATCATATGTTGCAAATGCAATACAACAAGCTCAATAGATATTGATGGAAGGTTCGAAGGCCGTCAATGGGCAGGTTTCTTTTGGTCAGCTTGTGGTTCTAAAATGTCTTTTTTCTAGAAAATTCACCCAGATTTAAATTGATATCTAGGCTCTTTCAAACTTTCCAAAATTCTCCACCATTGATATTACCTAAAAAGGAATCAATAATTAATATCTTAAGCTTATATTACCTCAAAGAATTTCAGAACTCCTGGCTTTTTTGGTCAATTTTGATGTTTTTAATCAAAGAATTTCAATAAACTTATCCATCAACTTGTCACCATCTCTTTACTCAATAAAGTACCTCCACTATGCCCCAACCACTGCCCCAAACCCCGGCAAATTCAACTGAATTCAATGAACTACAAACTTCAGCCCCAGAGAGTGGAAGTGAAATTCCTGATATGTTCAGGAGTCATGAAATAGGCATTGAAGTAGAGAGCCTTCCACTTGAAAGGAATCCAGATCCACCAGTTCTTCTGGAATGTGAGCATAGATTTATCTTGAATATTTGTAGTCTCTCCAAACCTGATACTTTTTTCATAGTGTGGGATTGGATAAGGAAGTCCTTGAGGGGGAAATCACAGGTAAACAGTTTTGAATTTCTGAAATAATCCTGTAACCAAGGGTGCTAATGGTGCTTTAGCTGCCTCTCTAAATATAATAAACAGTCTCCCTACAGAGCTCGCAAATCAATATTTAGGATTGTGGCTTTACAACTAGAGAAGACTTTTTAGCAGTCTCTATCAGACCTATTCAATAATCAGCCTAACGATAAAAATAATAATACTAACTTATATAAAATAATTTCAAAAGATAAATTTGTAGGTGATTTTAGGATAATAAAGTAATAATTTGGTAAAATATATAGTAGATATAATAGTACTGAGTGGTGATTTAAGTGGTTTTCTTGGTTAAAGGTGCCTTGCTTGATGGATAATAGTTTAATATGAGAATATTTTATATAATTGATAATATATAATAATATTGTTTAATATTTTAAATAAGTGTAATGAATAAATAATTTTCATAATATGTCAAATATATATATAATAATAATAATTGTATAGCAAGTAAGTATTATAGATAATAACACCACTATATGCCTTTTTTAAAAAAATACTGGTGAAGGTTTATAGATTGATTAATACTTATAATATTAATAATTGATTATAAGAGGGATGATAATAGATAAAAAGAGCTGTTAATAGTAAGGTTAATGAAACTACTAATGTGTAACTTTGTTTGTTCTTTTCAATTTGATATATAATAATAATAATGACTTGTCTTCTAGTGAGAAGAGTATGATAATATTTCTTTCAATTTGTTTGACTATGAGGATTTGACTAAGAGATTAATTTATAATATAGGCAGACCTACTGTTAAGTACAGCTATTTATAAGCCATGTGAGAAGTACACATGGGCTCTCCATGTAAAGTTTTATTCTTGCCCTTGAGATAATTTTGCTGGTGTAGATTTTTGTAACAAAAGTCAGATGACCTATCTGTTATAAAGCATTAGTAATCTTTCACAGCCTTGAGAGATTAATGCTAGCGTGTAAAATTAAGAATGGTATCATATGACTGAGATAATTTCATCATTTGTTTGGCCAAATTTAAGATTGAGAAGTTTTTGTTTGGTGTGGATTTTGATGAAAATATTAGGTGACTTGTATTTTGCACTGCTTTAGTCAGCTTGCATAGCCTTGAGGAATTAATGCTGGTGATTAAAAGGATGAAGTTAGTGTTATGTGAATAAGCCCTTTTATAATTCTGTTTGTAAGATTTATTTGGTTTCAAGCAGTAATGCTGTGCAAAGTGGGGATATCTTCTTGAGTTTTAATTCTTGATTACTGTAATTGCTGTGTGGTTTACAGATTAGTGTATTCAACTTGAATGCAGCTAGTTGAAGCTTAATTGAGTTGTAGTTGATGATCCTGAGGCTGTGTAATGTTCATATCTTATGCATGTGGACTGCATAAGTCTCAGTTGGGCTCCTGTATTGTTGTGTAATTTTTAAGTTTTAGTGGATTTTCATGTATTCAGTTGGATTTGATACTTTCAGATGATTCTTGTGTCATATGAACTGTATTATTTATTTATTTTTGATTTATTGGATTCTTAATGATATAATCTTCCTTATGGATTTAGAGTGGGTATAATGTTACAATGTTACTTTTCTTATGTAATTTTGAGTTTCTGTATGTGTTAAGCCTATTTTTGATTCTGTAAGTCTTATATGTAGGTTTTCTTGCATAAATTCATAAGATTGGATTCCCCTATTATTTATTTAATTGTAGAAATATGTTGGTTATTTCTATTCTGAATGCTAAATTCTTCCATTTCTCCCTACAATTGAAGTTGTTCCTGGGTGTGTGTGATTTTTTAATGATGTCCTTTGAGTGGTGATTTCCTGAATTATTCATTTTCATCTTCATTTTCAAGCTTTTAATTTTCAAAACATTTCTTGAAACTGGTAAAAAGGTATGGAATACCATGATAGCCTTTCTTTCAGCTCAGCCTCCAAGCTTTCAGAAACCAAATTTCAAAAGCTATGAGAAGGAAAAGACTGTTGAGCCTTGTGCACTGACAGAAGATTCTGGGAAAGATGAAATAATTTTCAGTGGGGAGCTTGAAACTATATCCAAGGAACAATTTGTCTTAAACATTGCTCAAACAATTCCAAGGCTTGAAAAAATTCAAAATGATAGTAAAATTCCTGATTATGTGCTTCAAAAGATTGCTGAAGCAATGAGCCTCCTCAAAATGTATTTTAACTGTAAGTCCATTACTAATTCAATATAAAAACATCAAA
Source organism: Austropuccinia psidii (assembly GCA_023105745.1). Taxonomy (NCBI): domain Eukaryota; kingdom Fungi; phylum Basidiomycota; class Pucciniomycetes; order Pucciniales; family Sphaerophragmiaceae; genus Austropuccinia; species Austropuccinia psidii. The sequence continues at coordinate 16,289,429 of JALGQZ010000009.1, read as the reverse complement.
GTGGCTGCTTACAATATATGGGCAGGTGTGGAGGTGGGAGAATCTCTACCGGAAGTATCTTGAGTGGAAATTGGAGTTTCAGGCAAAGGATTAGGAAAAAGACCAAATATAAATGCCACCAAAAAAACCAACAAAAAATGCCATACCTTTGAAGCCGCAAAAGATGCCCAGGATTGAGGTGATGACATGATGAATGTTGAGGTGGACCATATTGAAAATGAACCTCTGCATACTGAAAGCTCCCCGTACTTAATGAAACAATCCATGATGAAAACCCTCCCACCTCTCCTCAAAATATTCAAGCTTTTCAAGAAAGGGGGACAATTAAACATGATACAATGGGACAAGAAATGACTGATATAATGCCTGACCCTGAGCCCAAAGTTTCATCCTCTGCTGATTTTCAAGGAATATTTTTATCCCACATTGAAGAGCTTGGAGAAATTTTGGATTATCATTCCAATATTACCAAGGAATCATGGAAAAGGGGTCTTGATAATATCAATAGTATTTCCACAAATCAATAGGACAATTTACAAACAAATGATGCTGATACATTCCTTCCCATTGGTATTGAGGTGATCAGTAACCAAGAGCTTAAAATTTTGGCCTGGCTTGAGGAGCTTGAGATTGCAGGTGAGTTTTATCTTTGTGCATGATGCATGATTATTGCCTGTTGACTTGTGATATAAATTGCAATATAAAGCGTTAGATTTTTTTAAGCCAACAAAAACAGAAGAATTTTTTGATAACAACATTTGGAATCTCAAATTGATGAAAGAATCAGCTAAATATCCAGATAATCTCCCAAAATCTGAAAACTCCTTCAAAATGGTTCAAAGCCTTCTTTACCCCTCCAATCAAATTAAACATATTTTGGCAAATGTTATGTTTGAATACATTAGTTTAATCTCATATGATGTGATTGCACCCAAACCATATCGCACCAACATCAAATTCAACCAATGCTCTTGGACTCGAACAGGGAGCAGTTGAATACCTTTCCCCCTGCTTGAGTAAATCAAAGAAACATGCAACACAGCTTAGCATTGAATGTGGTGGGGCTGACAATGAGATATTGACAAAGCTGCACAAGAACCTCAAGGATCTAATGGATACAGTTATCCATTTGATAATTGCTTACAACATGGTACTTGCACATACAAAGGTCAAAGTCAATGGCATCAAAGGCAAACTCACAAGCTTGAAAAAAAATGAGGCCATCAAAGATCTTTTTACGTGTCACAAAAATCTTGGAATAAATTGAATTTTCTATGGTATACTGACAGTTTTCTGTGCAGCGGGGGTTCGCGGTTTGATGGTTTGCTCAGGTGACTGGAGAACAAGCTCAGTTAAAGGGGCTTTATCACTCATTTTCATTTCCAAAAGACTTTCAGAGGGTAAAAATCTAGTAGAGCTGGTGTGGCTATGTACTAAGAGGTATATATGTCTTTTACTGAATAAGAGTTTCTTCTCATCAGAGTCTTTTAACCCCACTGTACCTCTTAGATTAGAATTTTCACAATTCTTGGTATTAGACTATAGTGATGCCTGGGTGGAGAAGCACAGTCTTGGTTCAAGTTATGAGGTCACATTGACTGTACCCAGGTCAGCTAAAGTTACAACCAGGATTGAACCATTTTAGATTAGCTTTGTACAGATAGATTTAAATTTAATTTTAGAAAGTTATTTATAAATTTGATAATTGGGACTATCTATCCTACGACTTCCCAGAAGCCTCAGTATGAATACCAATAATAAATGCCTCAATACACCATTTAAAATACTCCAACAAGATACATACTGAGTCAGGAAGCTGTACCCACAATTACCACACGCAGGGGTATCACGGGAATTGGGTTTTATCACTCCCTGCCAGCTCATAATAGGCCAAAAGGCACTGGTTCTTTCATAGAGGGCTAGGATGATGAGGGATCCGCAGCGGAGTGCATATTGCATTCATGGATACTTGCAGTATTCCATATGGTTGTATTTGAACGTCATTAAATGGGAATATGAATATATCAAATTTAATAATTCAGTATCTGCTGCATTTTTCAGGTTCAGGTAATTGAGATTGCCAATTTGCGCAAGTTGGATGTAATATTTCATTTTTAGCCACAATTAAAAAACAATCATCAATTGAAATCAAATTTAGTTGAAATTAATATTTCACACAACAGTCAGTAATCATTTGGTTCCATTTCATTTTCTGCTGCAAGCATGCCATTCACAAAAAAAGGAAAGGGGCGTAAAAGGGAACTCACAGGAAAGCGTCAGGGTGAAAAAGGAAAGTGTGAGTGGCTCACTTATTCTCAGCGTATATATATATATATATATATATATGGGTCGGCATTCATGTGGCACCCTCTTTGGGCCCCATGGAATAACATTGGCTTCAGTTGGTTTAGATCAAGCCAATGCCATGTGGGCTCCAACAGCAAAGTCAAGGATGTGTGCCAACTAGGGCTCATTGGGAATTGGGCACCATTCTGGACTCAAATGGCATTACATTCAAATGGGAGGAAGAAGTATCTGATATCTTGTCTGCATCATCACAAAGTGATCCCTCACCCACTCAGGAATAGTGGGACATCCCAAAAGACAAATGACGCCAAAACTACACAAAGAATAGGTTTTTTTCCTCAACTCAACCGACAGCACAAATATCAATGCCAGTATCAGCAAATATGACCCCAAGTCAATTTCAGAGGGTTGTGGATTCTAATCAGATCAAATGCATTCACTTTGGCCATGTGGCAATTTTCTCTTCAACCAGATTACTCATTGCCCTAGTCAAATTCAGACCATTTACAACAATGAGTGAAGTAGAGGTCAATCAATGGGATGAATTATCACAGTTCTTACTTCATGAAAGAAAATTTCATGCTCTGATTGCAAAAAATGGGGCATTACTGGAGGGATTTAAGTTTGCCAGTGGGTGGCACAAATGCAGCACAAAGAATGAAAAATTTTGTCCTTATGGAAGTCTTGGGAAAATTGAAAACGCAAAAGATGAATGGAGGAACTGAGGCGCAAATCTTAGCTTGGTTGGATGCATTCTAGGTCAATCCTTACTATATATTGAGGATAGGTTATTTCAAAAGATTAAAGCTTTCTGAAAGTCATTAGGGGTTCTGTCTTTTGATCAAGTTAACTATGAAGCCAATATCTCCGCAAATCAGGGTGCATTTGTGTTTGCTTCTGCACTCACTTTAACCATTAACGGATTAAAAAACTCCCCTCCTCTTTATAAGGATGCATCGTTGTATGCTTTGGGATGGTGGTTTCAAGCTGATAAGCGGACCAGCCAAATTCAAAGAGATGCGTTGTCAGGGTGACTCTATGATATAGCTTCAGAAAGATAATAAAAGCTTTAACTCTGAGTGTGACACGAAAATAATGATGATATTTAGAGTGAGAATATGAGTGAAAAGGGCTATACTAAAATAATTTAGTGATGGTGAGTACTGCTGATAGCCCTGGGTGCAGTGTTTGCCTGTTGGTTTACAAAAGCAAACCCTACAATACTTACTTTAAAGTATACCTGTTAAATTCTAAGAGTATCACTCCCTTTTTAAGAAGTTATACCACGTAAGAATATCAAGAACAGGATGCTTTTTTTGCTTCCTGGTGAGGCAAAGCCTCCTTTTATCTTGTTCTGGGGTAGTGGGAGGTGGTTTACCTCTGCACACGACCACAGAGTGAAATTTTTCACTACTGTGGGCTGGTTTGTGGTTCTATACACTCAATACAGGCTAGTATTTGGTTGAAATGTGGTTTTAGAACCACAAGTAGTCAGTTTTACCCTATACAGGGTGAAAATTTTCACCAATGGACTTTACAGGTGTATTCTGGTGCTCCTGACGCGTCAGAAACTGTACAGAACCTGTATGGACCTCTGTATTTGACTTAGTTATGAGGTATTGAAGTATAAATAAGCTTCAGCGTCTGTCTGACACCTCATAATCAGAGTACAACTGTATCCTGTCATAATACAGCTGTATTGGCCATATTGTGGGATTATAACCTTCAAACAGCCATAACTCTGTCAGTTGTTGAGATATCATGCTCAAAGTTGGTTCATTGGATAGCCCTGTATGAGCTCTACACAATGATACCCAATTTGGTATGGTTATCATTAAATATGACAAAGTTATCCCATGTACAAGGCTTTTTGTACATAGGCGTGGTTTGGGCAAAAAGCTGTATTGAGCTTGTTTGCCTCATAACTTCTGTTATAGTTGAGATATGAAGAAGTGAATTGCACCATCAGATAGCCCTGATTGTGCTCTTTCCAAATAGACCCCACTTCAAGTATCCCACACTAAAACTGTAGAAGTTAGATGAGAGGGGAATGTTTTGTTCACCCTTATTTGGCCTGAATTTGACCATAACTCAAGTAATACTGGTGCTAGCTCAGTTTGGCTGGTACCATTGGATAGCCCTGGCTTAGAGCTTCATTTGGAGTACCCATTTGATGGGGTTAAGCCTCTCCTTCTAGATTTTAGATGAGAGGTGAAAATTAATGTTTATGCTCAGCAATAACTTTGAGCAGGAATAACTTTGTTATTTCTTGTCCTATGGTGATGGGACTTATATTTTCAGAAAGGGGTGAGTTTCCTCCTTCTTTTGATACCTTTTGAGCTGATTTGGCTCAGCTCCATGTTTTGGTGGTATCTTGGCTATACCATTGATTTATGGTATATTGGCTGTCATGCTTGTGCTCTGGTTTTGAGTCACAGGCTGACATGTGTAAAAGCGGTGTACAGGGGGAAGATTGATTTTCCCAAATGAGAACTTCTCAATTTATTTATCCAATTTTCATGGGCTCATTCAGGTAGTGTGGGCCAGTAGTACATCTGTTAACTATACTGATCCAGCACACAACAATGAAAGCACAACACTAGTGGGTATGTCTGCACAATGCTCAAGGAGGTTGGCAAAAACAATGTGGCACAAAATTCATGGCTATTACGAGATTGGCAAGGGAGAAGGCTATCACATCAAGGATTGTAATATAATTTCACCCCAATTAGAATAATGAGGGAGTGTGGATGAATCTGGGAGTTGGAGGGTGATTGGTGAATAAGGGTGTGATAATGTGCAGGACAGTATACACCTGGTTTTAATGGGTTGGAATTGGGGTTATATGGTGGATCACATGAAAAAGTGGTGAAATGGCTCATATACAGTCACATGCCACCATATGCTTGTCCTGGCTCCTTGGTCTTGTCCATGATCCCAAAGCGCCACATGCAAATCCTTAGGCCTGTCCACAATCCTGACACTTCACATAAAAAACCTTGCACTGTGAATCCTTATGATGGAGCAGCCTTCCAACAATGCCAAAAATACCTTTTGCCTGTCCAGGCTTCCAACGCTTCACATGCAAAATCCTTATGCTTTTACAAGTTCCCGACAATTCAAATAATTCCCTACGCCGGGGCAGCCTCCCAAAAGCTCAAACACTTCCTTATGTGGGTGCAGGCTCCCAACACTTCACACACAAATCCTTACTCTTGGGTAGGTTCTCAACAATTAAAACAATGGCTTACGCCAGGGAAGGCTTCCAACAATTCACACACAAATCCTTATGCTTGTACATGTTTTCAAGGCTTCACACGCACATCCTTACACTTGTACATGTTCTAAACAATTCAGAGCATTCATTATTCCTGGGAAGCTTCTCAACAATTCTAAAAATTCCTTACACAACTAAGATTAATAGTATGTGACCATACAAAAGGCAATGACTCATGAATCTGGAGTGGATTGCTCACATGCGGGAAACCCCTCCATTATTACAGCCAAGATCTCTGGGATGGTTGTAATCCATGGAAGAAGAAAATATAGGAGGGTTAATGGTGACTATTGGCACATTTTTGGCAAAAGAGGTTCTCACAAACAAATACTGAATCAAAGATTTAGTGGGGCACTTAAAAAATTATTCTTGCACAATAGGATATTTGAGCCATTGAGGAAAATATAATTTCACATGAGCAAAGAATGTAGTATAAATTTATCATAAAAATCATTGAATAAAAATAATTTATTTAAATGAAATTATTATAAAGGATAAGAAGAGGAGAGAATGTGATTTTTATTTATTTATTGGGGTATTTTGAGACTATCCCAGTTGTGAGCCTGTGAGGTATGTATAACATACCCATAAGGCCACAAATAACTTTATACACAGTTAAAATTGTCTGCAACATACTTTTTAATTGAATTCAAAATAAAAAATTAACAAAAAATAAGTATAACTTTTTTTGGATAAACAAAGTTAAAAATATTATGTTAATTTTGTATTCTACAGCAAAAATAACCTAGTGTATATCCATAAGGTGTTATACCCAAAAACACTTATTTCTTATGTTAATAGAAGATTTAAGAATCTCACAGTAGTAATGTAACTTTTCTAAAATTTTTTTAAAATTGTTAAATTTAAGCTTAAATAAGCTTAAATTTAAAATTGCCTAAAGTTCATGCAAACTTGCCAAAATTTTAGTTGAAATTGAGGTGTTGTGTATATTTACTGAATTGGCAAAGGATTTGCCATACAGAATGTAAATCCTGCGTGAGCTCAATTTAAAAGTGTTTAAGGCCATAGTATGGCTTTAAATAAATAGAAGCGCAAATAGAGCTGGGGTACCCAACTTTTTGGATATGCAAGGATTCAATTAAGGTTTTCCACCTGTATTGGAGGATTTCCAACCTTATTTAAACTTTAAGATTAGACTTTGATCCAACATTAAAGTTTAAACTGGTTTTATCCCAATTTAGACAGGAATTTCAAGCTGCCAAAGGGTAAATCCCAATATCGGGCTTGAAATCAAGGTTTTAAGAACTGTCACAGCTTAATTAAGCTTAAAAAACCTAAATAAGCTCAAAACTTTAAGGTTACAACCATTAAAACCTTATCAAAAGTTGAGTTTTGGTGTGTATTGCTATTTTACATGGAAAAATAACAATAACTTCAAAAATTCATTAAAAATATGATTCTTCATGGATTTGCTTGAAACTTTCACACAGCTTACAATTTGATATTATCTACATGTGAATTGAATCTTAAGTATCTTTAATAAATAAATTTCCTGGCTAATTAGCCTAGAAATTTGCTCTTTTAATTCAAGCTTAAAGAAAATTATAATTTCTTTGAAAATTAATTAAAAATTGAGTTTAAAAGATTTCTTCTTGAAACTCTATTTTTAAGCTGTTTATGTGATGAACCTTAATATATATAAGTTTATATATATTAAAAACTTCAAAGAATTATTTTAAATGAGGATTAAAGTTAAATGGAGTTAAGAATAACACTGGTAACTTTAAATTGGAATTAAAAATTAAGTTACCTTAAGTTAAGGACTTTATTTTTAAGCATGGTTTTTCAGTTTTGATCTGAGCACGCACTCTATATTCATTATGAATCATGAGAGCTTTGCTGAAGACATAAAAAGAGTCTTTTCATCACTGTTTTTGTCCATCAATCATTATCAATCCAATCATATTACAAATTTAAACAGGTAAAGCTTTATTAAATATAAAATCTTATTATTAAAGTGATTCTTAAGTCATTTTATTCTTTATTAATTAAAATTAAATAATTTAAATCATAGAATCTAGATTATTGTTTTAATCACCAATAATGTATTTTATTTTATAAAATTAATCATCTTAAATATCTTTTAAAAATCCACAAATTCCTCTTAAAAACTCTTTACTCATAATTTTTATTATAAAAAGTTGTTTCATCTTTAAAAATATTGATTTTTGGCGTGTTTTTAACCTATAATTATTATTTAATATAATAACTGTTGTTGTTTGACTTGTTGTATTAAATTAATATTATAAGTAAGTTTTCTCTAAAGTTCTCTATCTTTTTTATCTAGTATTAGTTTTTTTATATATAATTTTATTCTATAAGAATTATTTCTGCACAGTTTGTGTCTGAATTCTTTTATAAATAATATTTATATTATTTATAATTGGTTAATATTCATATTTTCTACGTGTAATTGTCTCATTAAAAGCTTTACACTTCTTATTGTTATAATTGTCAGTGACTATAACAATAATAGAATAATTATAATTTATTATAATTATCATTTTTCTTTATTATTATATTTTTATAATAATAATAATCAATTTTTTTTATATATAATTATTTTTAATAATTATATTTAAATTTGTGGTTGTAATATTTCATTCTATTATATATTACTACTGAGGACAGTCATAGTACCCTTGATTTGGCTACTATTATCAAGGGTTTCATAGACAAACCTTACATTTGGGGGCCTGGCCATGATTTGAACCAATTTTGGGACATAAATCATATTCTAGACCTTATTTTACTGTTTTTTGACGTAAAATTGCCACATCTATCTCAATCTTGGCTTTTTTGGGACTTATCCCTTATAAATAATCTTTATAATATTAATAAAGTTATTTTTTCTTATGAATATTGTTTGAAACAATATACTATTGAGTGACTTGGAATAAATTTCTTTTATCTAATTAGTGGCTTTTTCACATCACAGACTTGAAATTTATTCTTTGAGTTATTCTAGTATAAAGTGAATAGTAATACAATTTTGCTTAATAAACTTGTTAATTGCATATTTATTATTTCTTTAAAGAAAATAAAAAATCAAATAAAAAACCAAAAAATTAAAAATCTTTATCAAAAACATTTTTTCTTTTATCTTAGACATTTTTCTTTATTTTTGACGTAATTTGCCATAAATTACATTAAAACAACTTTATTCATTAAGTTGAGTTTATAAGTTATTTTTATTGCTTGATAAAATAACTTATATTTTCATTTCTTCTCTAGTGTCATCAATTAGAGACAGCTCTTCAGACTTTGAAGCCTCAGATTCTAGTATTGAAATTCAGACTAGCCCAGCACCAAGGGGTTTGATAACCAAGGAACCCTTTAAAGGTCAAGCAGGTGAATTCATTCCATTCTTAGTCTATTTTTTCTTAAAATTGACGTGCAATGACTCCTACTATAGGGAAAAATAAAAGAAAAAAATTGGCTTTTCCTCTAGAAAAAAGAGAAATTACTGTCATTACACAAGTAAAAAATGTTAATAAGGAAAAATTTGTGTCAAGTCAATTGATTGAAGCACAAATTAGTCCTTAATTAACACTGGAAATGAATGAAGAGCTTATTGAAATTCTATTTCAATACAGGGAAGCCTTTGCTTCAGATAATGAACCACTTGGGGCTATAACAGGCCATGAAGTGGACATTATGCTTAATGTGGAAAGGCCTTATTGGCCACTATTAAGGAGACCAGCTTACCCAGCTAGCCCTAGGGCTAGATAAACATTAGAAAATCATATTCATGAACTAATGAAACTGGGAGTTCTTAGAAAGGTTGGACACAATGAGGAGGTAGAAGTCACAACTCCAGTACACATTACTTGGAATAATGATAACTCAAGGATGGTTGGTGATTTTAGAGCATTGAATACCTATACTATTCCAGCCAGGTATCCAATCCCTGGAATTCATGACACTTTGACTCAATTTTTCAAAGCAAGATTCATTACTTCCATGGATTCTCTGAAAGGCTTTCATCAGACCGTTTTGGCACCTCATGCTAGGAAATTATTGAGAATAATTGCTCATTGTGGGATTTATGAGTATTGGAGAATGCCTTTTGCTATTAAAAATGCACCCTCTCATTATCAGAGAATGATGAATACCATCTTCCCACATGAAATTTCAGAAGGATGGTTAATCATTTATATTGATGACATTATCATTTATTCAGACACCTGGCAATTACATTTAGAGAGATTTTCATTAGTCCTTAAGAAAATTCTTCAAGTGAACATGAAAATATTTCTGAAGAAATGTAATTTTGGGTTTCATGAGTTAAAAGCTCTAGGACATGTAGTCTCAGGACTGAGCCTTGGTGTTGACAAAAACAATGTGGCTGCAGTTTTACTGAAGCAAATGCCCCAGAACAAGAAATAAATGATGTCTTTTTCAGGGTTTGCCAGTTACTACAGGCAACACCTGAAAAATTTTGCAATCCATGCCAGATCATTATACAGAATTTGTGATCAGCAAACTGTTTTTGAAATGACACAGGGAGGATTCAAGCATATGATAAAGTCAAGTATGCCTTAAACAATGCACCAGTATTATTGATTCCAGACTGGAAACTTCCTTTCAAGCTGTATATTGATTCATGTGGTGAAGGTTTAGGAGCTGCTCTTCACAAAGTTCAAATTGTCAATGACAAACCTTATGAAGGTCCAATTTGCTTTATTTCAAGACAAATTAAACCTACTGAGGCCAGATATGAAGCTAGCCAAATGGAGTGCCTTTTCCTTGTTTGGGCTTTGGAAAAACTTCATTACTATCTTGATGGTAGTGTGTTTGAAGTAAGTACTGATTGTGATTCAGTAAAATCACTTCTTAACATGAAAACTCCAAACAGACACATGTTAAGATGGCAGATTGCTATACAGGAGTATAGAGGCAATATGACCATAGTACATAAAGCTGGAAATATTCATAAGAATGCTGATGGCTTAAGTAGATGGGCATTACAAAATACACCTGACAACCCTTCCTATGTTCCTACAAGTGCAGAACCTCAAATTTCAATTGAAGGAATTAATATCACAGATGTTGGAACAGAATTCTTTGAAGAAGTTAGAGAAAGCTATAAGCAAGATAAGAATTGTCATATTCTTACTGCTCTACTTGACAAAGATTGCAAAGATGTAGCCTTGGCTAATTCTCTGGATGATATTTGGAAAACATCTTATGATAATGGAAGATTGCATTTATTTGATGGTATACTATATCACAGATCTAAACACACGTGTGTCATGTTCGTATGTAGTAGAATGTTAATTAACACCATACTACTAGAATTCCATGATAACATATATTCTGGACATCTTTCTGAAGACAGGACTCTGGAAAGAATTCAGACATGTGCCTGATGGCCATCTTGGAGAAAAGATGTCATTGAGTACTTCCACAGTTGTGATAGATTCCAGAAAGCCAATAAAGCTACTGGTAAAATATTTGGTTTAATGATCCATATTCAAGAGCCAAATGCCCCATGGGAAGTGGTTTACATGGATTGGGTAACTGCCTTACCACCTGGAGGTGATAAAAGCTACAATGCATGTTATTGTGGATAGATATAGCAAAACACTAATATTTTTTACCATGTCACAAAGATGACACAGCTATGGATACAGCTCTTTTGATCTGGAATAGAGTAATATCCCATACTGGTCTCTTTAAAAACATCATTCGTGATAAAGACCCAAAATTCACATCAGCCTTATAGACTAATTTACCTAAGCTTTTGGGTACAAGACTATCATTCTCAACAGCCTACCATCCACAAACAGATGGGCTGGCAGAAAGAATGATTCAAAACCTTGAGGACATGATCAGAAGATTTTGTGTTTATGGCCTGGATTTTCAAGATTCTGATGGCTTTACCCATGATTGGTGTATTCTTATACCAGCATTGGAATTAGCCTACAAGACCTCCATCCATGCTTCAACAGGCAAAACTCCCGCAATGTTGGAAAAAGGATGGAACCCCAAACTTCCAATTGATACTTTGAAGAAAGATCTGGTTGATATTCATCCAACTGCTTCAAGCTTTAAGTTATTGCTTGATAAAGTAAGACATCATGCAAATCAAAGCATGAATGATGCCTTTGAATATGCTCAACAAAAATGGGATAAAAGTCATCAGACCCCAGAATTCAAAGTAGGGGACTTAATACTAGTTTCAACCTTGAACTTTGATAATATTAAAGGCCCAAAGAAATTGAAAGATTCCTTTGCAGGACCATTTATTATTAAAGCCCTTCATGGGACAAATGCAGTACAAGTAAAATTATCAGGAGAACTGGAAAACAAACATCCAACTTTCCCTGTCAGTCTAGTAAAGCATTACACTTCAAGTGATAAGGAATTATTTCCTTTGAGAAATGAAACACCCTTAGAAGTACCCCCACTAGATCAAAGGGAGGAGAAAAAGGTACTAAAAGTCTTGAAAGGAAGAAGACATAGGGGAAAAATGAAAGAGAATACTTAGTCAGGTATAAAAATCCACAACATGAAGATGAATGGATTGTAGAAAGCCAAATACCTGATTCTCAAAAGTTTCTCAGAAGATTCAGACATGAGAAAAGACCAATTGCTCAATGAAAAGTTTGAATTGTGTGCTTTGCATACTTAGAAAAGTATAAGTAGAGAGGTTGGAAAGTGGATTATAGCCCCCCCAAAAAGCTTGGGAGTATACTACAAAAGAAAAATTGTGGTACAATTTTTTTTTGGTGGTAGGTAATGTGAGCCTGTGAGGTATGTATAGCTTACCCATAAGGCCACAAATAACTTTATACACAGTTAAAACTGTCTGAAACAGACTTTTTAATTCAATTTAAAATAAAAAAAAGAAAAATAAGTATAACTTTTTTTTGGATAAACAAAGTTATAAATATTATGTCATTTTTGGATTCTACACCAAAAATAACCTAGGGTACATCCATAAGGTGTTATACCCAAAAACACTTATTTCTTATGTTAATCGAAGATTTAAGAATCTCACAGTACTAATGTAGCTTCGTTTAAAGAATTTTAAAATTGTTAAATTTAAGCTTAAATAAGCTTAAATTCAAAGCTGCATAAAGTTTATGCAAACATACCAAAATTTTAGTTAAAATTGAGGTGTTGTGTATATTTACTGAATTGGCTGAGGATTTTCCATACAGAATGTAAATCCTGCATGAGCTGAATTTAAAAGGTTTCAACACCATAGTTTGGCTTTAAATAAATAAAAGAGCAAAATCCATGCAAAAAGGTGGGACAAAGGAAAAAGACCAAATAGAGTTGGGGTACCCAACTTTTTGGATCTGCAAGGATTCAATTGAGGTTGTCCACCTATATTGGAGGATTTTCAACCTTATTTAAACTTTAAGATTAGACTTTGATCCAACATTAAAGTGTAAACTGGTTTTATCCCAATTTAGACAGGAATTTCAAGCTGCCAAAGGGTAAATCCCAATATGCAGGCTTGAAATCAAGGTTTAAAGAACTGTCAAAGCTTAATTAAGCTTAAAAAACCTAAATAAGCTTAAAACTTTAAGGTTACAAGCATTAAAACCTTATCAAAAGTTAAGGTTTGGTGTGTATTGCTATTTTACGTGGAAAAATAGCAATAACTTCAAAGATTCCTTAAAGATCCAATTCTTAATGGATTTGCTTGAAATTTCACACAGCTTAAAATTTAATATTATCTACATGTGAATTAAATTTTAAGTATCTTTTAGAAATAAATTTCCTGGGTAATTAGCCTGGAAAGTTACTCTTTGAATTAAGCTTAAAGAAAATTATAATATCTTTAAAAATTAATTAAAAATTGAGTTTAAGAGATTTCTGCTTGAAAGTCTATTTTTAAGCTGTTCATGTGATGAACTTTAATATAAATAAGTTAATTCATATTAAAAACTTAAAATAATTAGTTTAAATGAGGATTAAAGTTACGTGGAGTTAAGAATAACACTGGTAACTTTAAATTGGAATTAAAAATTATGTTACCTTAAGTTGAGAGCTTTATTTTTAAGCATGGTTTTTCAGTTTTGACCTGAACACGCCCCCTTTATCCATTATGAATCATGAGAGCTGCTCTGAAGACATAAAAAGTGACTTTTCATCACTGTTTTTGTCAATCAATCATTATCAATCCAATCATATTAGAAATTTAAACAGGTAAAGTTTTATTAAATATAAAATCTTATTATTGAAGTAACTCTTAAGTTATCTTATTCTTTATTAATTAAAATTAAATAATTGAAATCATAGAATCTAGATTATTGTTGTAATCACCAATAATATATTTTATTATATAAAATTAATCATCTTAAATATCTTTTAAAAATCCACAAATTCCTCTTAAAAACTCTTTAATCATAATTTTTATTATAAAAAGTTGTTTCATCTTTAAAAATATTGATTTTTGGCGTGTTTTAAACTTATAATTAATATTTAATATAATAACTGTTGCTGTTTGACTTTTTGTATTAAATTAATATCATAAGTAAGTTTTCTCTAAAGTTCTATATCTTTTTTATCTAGTATTAGTTTTTTTATATAGAATTTTATTCTATAAGAATTATTTCTTCACAGTGTGTGTCTTAATTCTTTTATAAATAATATTTATATTATTTATAAGTGGTTAATATTCATATTTTCCACGTGTAATTGTCTCATTAAGAGTTTTACACTTCTTATTGTTATAACCATCAGTGAGTATAACAATAATAGAATAATTATAATTTATTATAATTATTATTTTTTTTATTATTATATTTTTATAATAATAATTGAATTCTTTTCTTTTTATTTAATTATTTTTAATAATTATATTTAAATTTGTGGTTGTAATATTCCATTATATTATATATTTCTACTGAGGACAGTCATAGTACTCTTGATTTTGCTACTATTATCAAGAGTTTCATAGACAAACCTTACACCAGTGATGACCTCTGGGCTCTCAAGGGAAATCGGAGGGATCTCCGGGGAGAGAACCGGGATAGGAGTGGATGGAGGGGGAATGGGAGGGGAAGGTGGCAGAGGGGGGATCCAACAGGGGTATTGTCAATGATGATTACGGAGTGGGGTGGAGTGGGATGAGGTGGAGATGGTTGAAGGAAAGGTGAGTAAAAGTTGGGAAGAGTATAAAAAGTAAAGCTGTGACTTACCAAACGTCCCCCCATGTATGGTGTGGGAACCACCTCAGGTTCAGGCTCACAAGTTGTGTAGTATGTGACTATGAAACTGATGATAATATTACTATCAATCAACAGTACTATGTCCGTTCTTATGAAATCTAATAATAAAATATTTTATAGCCACAATTAAATAATGAAAGAACTATTTCTTCCGTGTGTTAAACACTACTAGTGATTTTAACAGTGAGAAGTAATTGTCTACAAGAATCAATTACAAGAAGAATTTAATAATAAAAACTTCTTTTATTAAAATAATAAAATTATTTTAATATATCATTATCTTTTGCAAGCATAATTATAAACATAATTCTTGAAGAAAACTGATTTTAGAGGAAAAATTTGAGAATTAAAGATACATCACTCACTTATACTCCAAATAAATTATTGGAAGATATAGGTAGGGAAATTTGATGTAGAATTGTGGATTCAAGGGATCAAAATGATTTCTAGCAGGATTACAACAATTTATAGTTGGATTCTATGATTTCACGTCTTTCTGATTGATTCTGAAAGAATTCAAAAACCCTAGGAATAGTGTAACTAATACTTAATTGTTGGTAACAATGATATAAATGCATAATAAGATGATTCTTGGAAAAAGGAGCAAGAGGAGGCCTCTTTTAAGTCAAAAACAGCTCACAGAGGTGTGCCATAGAGCATACTGAGAAACCAGTGAGTGAGAAAACAATAAACCCTGTTGGATTATTGATTGGATGATCTGTTATCACATAAGATTATCATAATTACTTAATTGATGCTTTTATGTGACTACAAAACCCAATATGGTTAAGAATAAAAGGGGTAAAATCTGTAAATCTTCTTTTGTTTCAAAATGATAATTTCTTTTTCAAAGCTATCAATGTTATTGGAAATTTAATGACAGGTTGTAATGACTGTGAATTTTTGAAGACTCATTGTTTCACGTAGAATAGTCAAAAATGGACTTTAAGTAGAACTTTTAATTTTACTAGTAAGAATATAAGTATTTTTGGTTTTACCGTAGATAATACAGTTCTCCATTGGTCCTGAAAGCTTCAGAGAGATTCTTTAAGAATTTTATTTTTAAAGAATTTTTGAATTTTTTACATCATTTCTATCACCAGGGCAAATCTTGCGTCAATCGTCAGCGATTGACTTCACGTTGCACCGCAGTCAGTATAAAATCTTGATTCAGTCATGTTATTGTCACTTTATAGTCACTGGATTTAGTGGGTCACATCACGTCAGCGTCAAGACAATGTCAATCATCACATGTGTCACATGAGAATGTCACTCAAAGCCCAAACCCATTTCAACACTATTTGCAATGTTTGGATAACTTCACCTCATTGGCTTCCGCATCCCCACCTAATCCGCCCCAACGCTTTGCATGCTTACGCGCCCGCACCGCCCTCCAGATGAGACTCCGACACTGCCCCCCCATCTCCGTCCTCACCACTCCTTATGCTTTCACACCCCCGCCCTTACCATCTTTATGCTCACGTGGTGCCCTCCCAACATGCCTCCAACACCACTAGCCAGCCTTACACTTGTGTAGTGCCCTCCCGACACTGCTTACCATCCTTACTCTCGCGTAGTGCCCTCCTGACATGCTCCAAACACTGCTTACCATCCTTATGCTCGCGGAGTGCACTCCTGACATGCTCCCAACACTGCTTATCATCCTTACGCTCGCGGAGTGCCCTCTCAACACTGCTGCCCATCCTTACGCTCGCAGAGTGCCCTCCCAACACTGCTGCCCATCCTTACGCTCGCGGAGTGCCCTCCCAACATGCTCCCGACACCACTTATCCTTATGCTTCTGTACTACATCCATAGTGTACGGTGGCTTGTTGGCGTACACAATGAACGCAATTGCCAAAATATGCTGAGTGGCCTTCTCTGCCAACAGGACCTAAGGGGAAATTGGTCAGTATATTCACAATGTTGTGGTTAGCGTTTAAATCATGAGACTCACAAATTAAAACCTAATAAGTGGACTATTTAAGACAAGAATTGTGTCCCCTGTTTTCCTGACAAAACCATTTTATTTCATATCATTCAAATGGAACACTTTGCTTAGTCCTTACCTCATGAGTGTTGAATAGTTCAAAAGTTGACTTTAGTAGGCTTCTCACTAGTCAACTTTATTCAATGTCTCACAGGGAAGTGATTTCATTTCAATGATATGAAATAATTTGCAACACATCATCTGCTTGAATTTCCCAACAAATTATCTTTTCCAAATGCAATACAATTTCAATCAAAGGTACCAAGTCTGTTGATGTGCAGGTTTATTTTGGTCAGCTTGTGGTTCTAAAATATATTTTTTCTAGAATATTCAATAACTCTTAAACTGCTTTAAATTGATATTTAACTTGTCTCAAACTCGCCAAAATTCTCCAATATTACCTCAAAAAGAATCAATTATTTTAAATTTATTTTACTTCCACCTTCTTTCTTCAATTTGGATCTTTTTATTCTACAATCTTCAATTGGTTTATCAATCAACTCGTCACCATCTATTTGCTTAATAAACTACCTCCGCTATGGCCCAAACCTCGGGAAATTCAACTGAACTCAATGAACCACCAACTTTAGCCCCAGAGAGTGGAAGAGAAATCTCTGATATTGCCAGTAGTCATGAGTTAGGCATTGAAGTAGAGAGCCAGTCACATGAAGATAATCAAGATCCACCAGTTCTTTCAGAATGTGAGTATGCATCCATCTTGAAGATTTCTAATCTCTCAAAACCTGATATTGTGTTATAGCCTTTATTTCAGGTCAGCCTCCAAGCTCTCAGAAACCAAATTTTCAAAGTTATGAGAAGGAAAAGACTGTTGAACCTTGTGCACCAACAGAAGATGATGGGCAAGATGATGTAATTTTCAGTGGGGAGGGGGAAATCATATCAAAGGAACAATTTGTCTCCAACATTGCTCAAAAAATCCCAAGTCTCGAAAAAATTCAAAATGATAGTAAAATTCCTGATTATGTGCATCAAAAGATTGCTGAAGCCATGAGCCTGCTCAAAATGGATCTGAACCGTAAGTCCATTACCCATTCAAAACAAAATTGATAAAAATAGCTGCTTACAATATATGGGCAGGTGTGGAGGTGGGAGAATCTCTACCTGAAGGATCTCAGGTCATAATTGGATTTCCAGGCAAAGGATTAGGAAAAAGACCAAATATACATGTGACCAAAAAAACAAACAAAAAACGCCGTACCTTTGAAGCCGCAAAGGATTCTTGGGATCAAGGTGATGAAATTATCAATGTTGAAGGGGACCATATTGATAATGAACCTCTGCATACTGAACCCCCCCCATACTCAATGAAACAATCCATGATGAAGCTCCACATACTGAAAGCCCCCCGATACCCAATGAAACAATGCATGATGAAACCCCTCCCGCCTCCCCTTGAAATATTCAAGCCTTTCAAGAAAGGGAAACAATTAAACATGATACAATGGGAGGAGATTTGACTGATATAGTTCCTGACCCTGAGCGCAAAGTGTCATCGTCTGCTAATTTTCAAGGAATATTTTTATCCCACATGGAAGAGTTTGCAGGCATTTTGAATTATCATTCCAATATTACTCAACAATCATGGAAAAGGGGGCTTGATAATATCAATAGTATTTACAAAAATCAATGGGACAATTTACCAACAAAAGATGCTCATACATTCCTGCCCATTGGTATTAAGGTGATCAGTAACCAAGAGCTTAAAATGTCGGCCTGGCTGGAGGACCTTGAGATGGCAGGTGAGTTTTATCTTTGTGCCTGATACATGATTATTGGCTGTTGACTGGTGATATAAATTGCAATATACAGGGTTACATTTTTTTAAGCCAGCAGAAACAGAAGCGCTTTTTGATCACAACATTTGGAATCTCAAATTGATGAAGGAATCAGCTAAGCCTCCAGAGAATCTCCCAAAATCTGAACACTACTTCTTCAAAATGGTTCAGAGACTTCTTTACCCCGCCAATCCAGTTAAACATTTTTGGGAAAATGTTATGTTTGAATCCATTAGTTTAGTCTCATACAATGTGATTGCACCCAAACCATATGTTGCACCAACTTCAAATTTGACCGATCCTCTTGGACTCGAACGGGGAGCAGTTGAATACCTTGCCTCCTGCTTGAGTAAATCAAAGCAACATGCAAACCAACTCAGCATTGAAGGTGGCGGGGCTGACAATGAGATATCCACAAAGCCGCACAAGAACCTGGAGGATCTAATGGAACAGTTATCCATTTGATGATTACATACAAAATGGTACATGCACATACAAACGTAAAAGTTAATGGCATCAAAGGCAAACTCACAAACCCAAAAAAAATGAGGCCATCAAAGATCTTTTGGCGTGTCACAATAATCTCGGAATAAATAGAATTTGCTATGGTATATTAGCGGCATTCTGTGCGGCGGGGGTTTGTGGTTTGATGGTATGCTCAGATGACTGGAGAACAAGCTCAGTTAAAGGGGCTTTATCACTAATTGAAATTTCCGAAAAACTTTCAGAGGGTAAAAATCTAGTGGAGCCAGTGTGGCTACGTACTAACAAGTATATATGTAATTTACTGAATAAAGGTTTCTTCTCATCAGAGTCTTTCAACCCCACTGTACCTCTTAGATTTGAATTTGCACAATGCTTAGTATTAGACTTTGGTGATGCCTGGGTGGCAAAGCGCGGTCTTGGTTCAAGTGATGAAGTCACCTTGACTGTACCCAGGTCAGCTAAACTCACAACCAGGATTGACCTGTTTTAGATTAGCTTTGTACTAGATAGATTGTAATTGAATTTTGCAAAGTTATTTATGAATCTAATAATCATGACCTCCTATCCTACTACTGCCCGGATGCCACAGTCTGAATACCAACAGTAATTGTATGGCGGCATGCCTCTGTACATCATTGAAAAGACTCCGCCAAGACGCAAGCTGAGTCAGGCAGTTGTGCCCGCAAGTAGCACATGCGGGGGCATTGCGGGAGGTCGCGTTTATCACTTCCTGCCAGCCCATAATAGGCCAAATGTTCCTGTGTCTTTCCAGAGGACTAGGATAACTAGGGATCCGCAGCAGGATGCATATTGCATTTGCGTGTGCTTGCAATATTCCAAATGGTTGGATTGGAAAGTGATTGCATGGGAACATCAATATGTCAAATTGAATAATGCACTATACACTGCAATTTTCAGGTTCAGGTATTTGAGATCACGAATTCGTGAAGGTCAGGTGTGATCTTTCTTTTTAGCCGCAATTGAAAAAGATTTATCAACCGCAATTCAATTTAGGTGATATTAATAAATCAGTAATCATTTGGTTTCATTTCATTTTCTGCTGCAAGCATGCCATTCACAAAAAAAGCAAAAGAGCATAAAAGAGAACTTGTGAGAAAGCCTCGGGCTGAGGAAGGAAAGTATGAGCGGCTTGCTTAATCTCAGTGTATATATATAGATATATATATACGCTTCCACATCTATGTGCCACCCTCATTGGGCCCCACGGAAGAACATTGGCTTTAGTCGGTTCAGATTGTGCCAATGTCATGTGGGCTCCAACAGGGAAGTCAAAGGATGTGTGCCAAAGAAAGCTCCTTGGCAGTATCTGATATCTTGTTTTGTTCAACACATAGTGATCCCTCAACCACTCGGGAATAGTGCGAGATCCCAAAAGACAAATGAGTGCAAAACGACCCAAATGAATAGGTTGTTTTCCTCCTCTCACCCAACAGCACAAATATCAATGCCAGTATCAGCAAATATCACCCCAAGTGAAATTCGGAGGGTTGTGGATGTCAATCAGATCAAACACATTCACTTTGGCCATGTGGCAATTTCCTCTTCAACCAGATTACTCATTGCCCTTGTTGAATTCCGACCATTCACAACAATGATTGAAGTCAAGGTCAATCAATGGGATGAATTATCACAATTCTTATTTTGCAAAAAGAGATTCACCAACCTGATTTCAACAAATGGAGCATTACTGGAGGGATATATGTTTGTGATTTGGTGGCACAAACGCAGCACAAAGAATGAACAATTTGGTCTGTATGGAAGTGTTGGGAAAATTGGAGATGCAAAGGATGAATGGCGGAACCAAGGTGCCAGTCTTAGCTCAGTGGGTTGCATTCTAGGTCAATCCTTAAAATATGTTAGGGATAATTTATTTGAGAAGATTCAAAATTGCTACAACTCATTGGGGGTTCCGTCTTTTGATCAAGTTAACTATGAAGCCAATATTCGCGCAAATCAGGGTGCATTCAAGTTTGCTTCCGCACTCACTTTCACCATGAATGGATTCAAAAACGCACCTCATTTTGATAAGGATGCATCACTGTATGCTTTGGGATGGTGGTTTCAAGCTGATAAGTGGACCGGCCAAATTCAAAGAGATGCGTCAAAGCAGTGTACAGGGGGAAATTTGATTTTCCCAAATGAGCATTTTTGGATTGATCTATCCGCATGTCATGGGCTCATTCAGGTAGTGTGGGCCAGTATTACATTTGTTCATTATACTGATCCACCACAGGACAACGAAAGCAAGACACTAGTGGGTATGTCCGCACAATGCTCAAGCAGGTTAGCAAAAACAATGCGGCAAAAAAGCCATGGCTATTATGAGATTGGCGAGAGAGCGGGCTATCAAATCAGGGATGGTAATACAATCTCATGCCAATTCAAAGAATGAGGAGATTTGCATGTGTGTTGGGTAAAAAATGGTGGGGTAAGGCAAAGGACAATATACACCAGGATTGGATGGTTTTGAGTGCGGGAGATGGGGTGTCTCACATGAAAAAGGGGTGAAGTGGATTATGTACAGTGGCATCCCATCGTACATATGTCCTGTTTTGTTGCTCTTGTCCAGGATGCCAATGCTTCACACACAAATCCTTCTGCTTGTGCAGGTTCCAACAATGCTCAAAGTTCCTTACGCCTATGCGGGGTGCCAATGCTTCACACACCAATCCTTACGCCTGTGCAGGCTCCTGAAAATTCACACGCCAATCCTTACGCTTGTGAAGGTTCCCCAAAATGCTAAAAAATCCTTACGCCTGTACAGGCTTCCAACGATTCACACGCCAATCCTTACGCTGGTGAAGGTTCCCCACAATGCTGAAAACTTCTTGGCCTGTGCAGGATCCTGAGAATTCACACGCCAATTCTTACGCCTGTGCAGGCTCCCAACAATTCACACGCCAATCCTTACGCCTGTGCAGGCTCCCAACAATTCACATGCCAATCCTTACGCTTGTGAAGGGTCCCAAAAATGCTAAAAATTCCTTACGCCTGTACAAGCTTCCAACGATTCACAAACCAATCCTTACGCTTGGGAAGGTTGCCAACAATGCTGACAAATTCTTACGCCTGTGCAGGCTCCTGACAATTCACACGCCAATCCTTACGCCTGTGCAGGCTCCCAACAATTCACATGCCAATCCTTACGCTTGTGAAGGGTCCCAAAAATGCTAAAAATTCCTTACGCCTGTACAGGCTTCCATCAATTCACACGCCAATCCTTACACTTGGGAAGGTTGCCAAAAATGATGACAAATTCTTACACCTGTGCAGGCTCCCAAAAATTCACATGCCAATCCTTACGCCTGTGCAGGCTCCCAACAATTCACACACAAATCCTTACGCCTGTGCAGGCTCCCAACAACTCACACGCCAATCCTTACGCTTTTGAAGGTTCCCAACAATTTAAACAATTCAATACATGAGTAAGATTAATAGCGTGTGACCATAGGAAAGGCCATGTTTCATAAATCTGGAGTGGATTGCTCACATGCGGGAACCTCCCACTTTTTTATAGTTAGGAATTGATATGGCTCTAAACCATGGAAGAAGAAAATATAGGAGACGGTAACGGAAACTATTGGCACATTTTTGGAAAAAGAGGTTCACAAACAAATACTCATTCAAACTTTTGGTGGGGCACTTACAAAAATCACTCTCACGCAATAGGATATTTGAACCATTGAGGAAAATATAATTTCACGTGAGCAAAGAATGTAATATAAATGGAAAATAACAATCATTGAATACAAATAATTTATTTGAAAGAAAGTATTACAAATAATAAAAAAGAGGAAATAATGAGATTTTTTTAAATTTTTATTTTTCTAAGAATTTAGAGACTATCCCTGTAATGTCCTCCTTTGGATAAGCCTCCAGTGCCTGGGCAAGGAGGGAGTTTAGTTCCTCCCAGAATTCCCGGTGCATCTCATTTCAATGAGTTTCATCCACAAAAGGAATCATGTGGAGCAAGCGGCGATGCTCCAGCAAGATTTGGTTGATCAATTTGTGGACGATGGCGCAACAAATCATCAAAGTCAGTTGTAAATCGGTGAATTCCTGGTGAGCCTCATCGTTTGAATGAGACGGTCTTTGCACCGGGGGGAGGAGGTGTTGGGGTTCTCAGGGGCACTGGGAGGGAACAGAAGGATAAGGTGGGCGAGTCGGGTAAGAAGAAGTGGGAGGGGGAGGGGGGATCCAACGGGTGTATCGTCAATGATGATTATGGAGCGGGGAGTGGCGGGATGAGCTGGAGATGGTCAAAGGAGGGGTGAGGAAAAGCTGAGTAGAGTTAAAAAAGTGAAATTGGGACTTACCAAAAGGTTCCTCCATGGATTGCGTAGGAGCCACCTCGGGTTCTGGCTCACGAGTCGTATTGTCCTCAGGTGGTTGGGAGGATGGACTCGGGCCAGGAATAGGTGGCTCTTTGGTTCAGGAGGGTTCTAAAAAAGGAGTAAGAGTCAGTTCACTTGACTCAAAAGTGAAAGTGAAAATGAAATGAAACTTTGGCTGTTTACCGCAGAATAATTCCTCTGACCATCGGGTGCCACTCAGGCCTGGAGTGGGTTGCTGCGGGGTTTGCTTGCAAGGCAAACTAGGAACAGGAGAGTCTTGTCGGGGGGGATTTGGGGGGTTTTGTTCTATGAGTATTGGAAAATATTCAGTATTATTGCATGAAGAGACATGAGATAAGGAGGAGAAAGATAACTTACTTTGGCATTTGAATCCCATTGGTGACAAGACATGGTGACAATCAGCCCAAGCTCAAATGTCCTTTTTCCATCACCATCCTTCCTCGGCCGGATAATCACTTTGCTCAGGTCGAGGAGTGAAGTGACCATTGGATGGTGGCCTAGGAGGGGGGTGGACAAATTGATGCTTGAGGGGACAGGGCTAATCATCCGGAATCGTTCCCGTCGGCCTGCTTGAGGTCCCGCTGTCCATTTGCGCTTGGATATTGTTTCATCATCATCGGCCACAAAGGAGTCCTCGCAAGGGCATCTTGGGCAAGAACTCCTCTGGCCTTGTGGTCGGAAGGGGCGGACAATGAACAAACATTTCTTGAGTGCTTGTCGGCAAGCATCACAAGCGTTGGTTGTCATCAAGGAACGAATGCAGGGGATACCCCGCTTGGTGCATAAAGTGCACAACATCTAAAAACAAAACAATTGAGGTTAGTAAATGAATAGAAAGTAAACAATCAAGAAAGAAAATGAAAACGTACGATGAATTATAAATTTAAAACGTTAAAAAAATGAAGACGCTCTACTCGGATGGTTTTAAAAGTCTGGAAGAGAGTCATGAAGAAAAATAAGTATTAATATCGGTATGTAATGTTGACAAAAGTTTGAAAACGAGGTAACGCACAAGGTGGATAGAAGTGAGGTTCTGAAAGGATCAGCAGAATAAACAAACAGGCAAAAGGCAGGGGAGTGGGTTTAGTGGAGTGCAAAAGACAAAAGTAGAAAGGCAGGAAGACCAAGGGGAATACGCACAACAAGGACAAACGCAGGTGAGGTTGAACAAAGTGGAGCGGGTGAGAAAGAAAGTGAAGGGCGTGTTGTGTGAAGATGGTCTTTTATACCATTGGGAAGCTGAGACAATCTCAGCAGTTTCAGCACCCGCAAAAGGCTCAGCTTCAAGGCGTGTGGGCAAAATTGAAGCTCAGTCACAGCGAATGCTGCAACTGAGAAGGGAAATGCTGGTGTGAGGCATAATAACAATGGGTTTCTGGCTGAGTATTTCTATTGATTGAATTTTCAAGCTCAGTCAAATCCCCTTTGTTTCCTTAAGTAGCCACCCAATCACCCAGGAGGGTGGTCGTGAGGCGCTTGTTGAATGTCCATGGTGGGTGCAATTCCCAAATGCCCCATGCAGAAAAGAACATGGTGCATTTGGTCACAAGTGACCGCGGCAAGATCACCGGCCATATGGCCTGGTGATAGTCTTTGAACAAAGGGGGGGCTGTAAGGCAAGTGAATACAGCGTGAGCTTGCCTCAACCCATTGCTCAGGTTTGCTTTCGGGTCATAATTGAAATGCTCAGTGGCTGAACATTTTAATTGCACAGTAAATGAACTATTGATATAGAAATATCAAATGCACCATGCTGAGCCATTGCTCAGTCGTTTTTGTATGCACACAATCTGAGCATTTTTCACAGCATCGGATGACATTTCAGCCAGGTGCAGCATTTCACATGCTTTGGTGAAGTGCTCCAAACTGAGCCTTTCAATGAACAATTGCAAAAATGGTCCAGACCATGGCTTTACTGAGCACTTCCACACGGTGCTTTTGACCATGACATGCTCAACTTGTGTGTGCAAATCGGGTAAAACGCAATGCTGAGCATGTGGCACATGAGCTATGTATATGCAAACAATCAGAAGGTTCATTCAGGATCAAGTAGTATTACACCTTCCTAATCTGCACACCCAACACTGTAGTATGCAGTACACCTTTGTAAATGTATGGTTCTGGGCAGAGCAAAATCTGTTCAACAATGTAACATGCAATCATGTCAAGCCATTGAGTCATATATCTCAACTGCATCCCTTTGATGCACCTTGTTGGACACCTCTGGCTAACAACGGCACAGATGTGCATGTAATCCAAGTTAATGTAAGTGGGTCATAGTGGGATGACTGTTTATTTGGGTCATACCCAAACAGTGGATTCCATCTGGTGCCATTGTTGGGGCAAACAATGACTGGCCCCGCTTGTTGATTGCACGTTCTCATTGTTGGGAAGCCACACGCTTTCATACGCACCCCCAACGGGTCATACGCAGGCAACTTTCACACGCCTGAAAGAAATTTTACTGCAAGTCTTCCGACGGGCTATTTTCTTGGTTGGGTGGTCAGCTTGACTGCAGACGCTCACCTGCTTGCACGTGGAAACCTGAGGCCAATCAGTGTGGATTTGCTTCAGCCTCATCTGCATTAGAATAATCCCAGCCTATGTTTGCATGGGGATCTCCCATTGCGTGTCATCTTCTGCACGTTCTCACGCGCCCCACACAAGCTGTGGGGCCTGACTTGCAGCTAGAAATTTCCTTGGGCGGGTGGCCTCTTTCTCCAGAGTTTCGTACACACGTGAGGCAAAGACCCTGATGCCAATCTTGGTGGATTAGTACCCGCCTCAAATGCAATAGGGGTGAATGTATATGTGGATCCCGGCTCACGGTCGGTGCCCCCTTTGATCATGCCACACCTCCCCCCCTGGAAGCCCAGTAGGCATCAGTCATCAAAAAACTTCATGCAAAATCAAACTCATGTTTGGTGGCACGCCACCAAACATCTCTCACCCGCCCACACACAAACATCCCCACAATGAGATTTCCCTTTTAAACCGCCAACATTTCCCAGTAGGTCCCTGTGCGACAAGTAACCTGGGGAGGATACGCTCATTGTTTGCTGTCACACCAGCGAACATGGCTGCATGCCTCTAATATGCCCCTCCACAATAAGTTGCTACAACCCACCCAATTTCGGATATGCTAATGTCAACCTTGTTTCACCAAGCGTTTTGTAACTTGCTGCAGATCCAGCAGTCATATTGGTGCACCCACATTTTGGCCACCTTGCCTTGATATATTCCCCAAATCGGATATGAAAATTATGAGCCCAAGAGGCCCACCCCCATCAAGACCATGCACGTAACCACAGGCCATCCCCCCTTGAACCCATTTCTGCCTCTCATTTAAGTTCCCCACCTGCACTTATTTGTCTTCATTCCCTTTAGCTAACCCTTCCCGATCATATAATTTCCAACTGTCCCCAAATAATTTAAAATAGCCATCATGTCAACCCCTTCACAACCTCTTTTCATTGGGATGATTAATATTTGTATTCAAATAAATAGTGATATAACCTTAAATCCTTAGAATTCCCACTTAGCTTCTTGGATTATCATATGGCACAATCAACACAACATATTTGTTCATCTCCCCAATCACCAGCGTGCTATTGGCTCTCTACCTGGAACCCTTTCCAAAACGTTGATACCATTCCTTGGGGCACCAAAACCTTTCATGCACTGTGGTCCTGGTGGGGCATGGATTGAAAATTTCCAATCCAATCCTACTCAAATATTATTTGTTGATGGAGTATTTCTGACTGATGCAAATGATTCCTCCTCATCTCAGAAACCCAATCTAGCATTGATGTTCTTCACATGGTATCCAAACATTTTATTCATAATGGAAAGCTTTCAAACACAAGATTTCAAGCTTAAAATTCCCAAAGAATATGACTTTAATACTCATAGTCAATGTCAACTCTTTACTCCAACCTTTCCTGCTTCAAACTTGACGCCAGCTTCATATCCTGCTGTTTCATCATTGATTTCCAAGGAAAAACTGATACAATTACCCAGTGGATCAGACCTCCCCATGATGACCCCGCCCCATGCCATTATTCAAACCCCCCCTCCTCCCTCATCAAAAGACTGGACTAGCTTTTCTCTGGGATTGAGAAATCCCCAATGGCCAATCAGCCCGTAACCTTTGGGCCACCTCACCCCCAGGATCCACTTTTAATGCCAGGCACATCATTACAAACAAGGTCATTAGCTCATTTGAATCCCTTTTGACCAATACCCCTCTTGGAGGGCTGCTCGCAGATGATATGGGATTAGGTAAAACCATTCAGGCCATTGCTCTAATTGGTACCTCCAAGGAGCAGATTATTGCAAACCCCCATCACTCCACGCCCACCATGATCATCTGCCCCCCTCGTTTAATTACCAACTGGCAATCAGAAATATCCAAGCATGCTCAGGCTGGAGCGCTGCATGCCAAAATCTACCATGGTCCCACTTGTTACTCATTATCCAAAGCTGACATCCTAAAATATGATATCATCATCACTTCTTACAATACTATCACCCAAGAATTTAAGCAAACCAATACCTCTACATCATTCATTTTTCAAATCAATTGGCATTGTATGATTTTGGATGAAGCACAGTGAGTGGCTGAGCTTAAATGGTTCAAATTACCTTTTATATCCAATACCCCTTGCCCCATCTTATAGCTATATTTGCTCGCAATACACTGCCACTCACCGTGCCATTAATAGCCTCCTTTCATCCTGTTGAATATGTTCAACGGGCACACCTATTGACAACACCATTTATGACGTTTTGGGCATAATATCAATCATCACTCAACCCCAGAGCACCGATCAAGATGACTGGTCACCATTCATCCTAAGTAGTCTTTCCAAAGGTTGCAATGATATTTTCCATTTGGCATTGCGGAATTTAAGTTTGCGCCGCACCAAAACCACACATCTCAAATCCCTCCCCACTATTGGCCATCATTATGAGCTGCTCCCACTCAACCCAACGATGCAGCAAGAATATTCCACATTATATGAATAATTCCTATCATCCAAAAGCAAAGGACCAGGAGAATTTTTCAGAAATATTAATAAGCTGCGAATATGTTGTAGCCATCACATCATGCTTAACACAATTGCAGAGGCAGATTTGGAAGACCCCAAGGGCAGGAGCAATCAGGATAACTCCCCAACAATCACACAAACTATTGTGGATGTGGAAACATGCATGATGAGTAGTAAAATTGCACACCTCCTACAAAGCTTAATGATAACAAACAAACAAGGTGTGGTCCAACCAAATAGGTAGTTTATACCGAATGGACCCAATTTCTTGATTTGTGCGTTAATCCTAATATGCATCCATTACCAATTGAATCCATCTGACTTTTTTATATTGTAGAATTGGTATTGCACTTTCCCATCACTCTATCCTTTCAGCACAAATTGATGGAACAATTACAGCACGAGCACAGGAGAAGGCACTGGAGAATTTCTTCAATAATCCTGAATGTGAAGTACTGATTGCATCCATTGCCGCAGCTGGAACTGGCCTCAATATAACTTGTGCAAATATGGTCTATTTAATGGTGAGGGGACCGCCAGAATTCTGCCCTGATTTGCAGCCCCTGACATCCACATTTCCAGGAGCCCAATTGGAACCCAGCCATTGAGGCTCAGGCTGTTGATTGACTCCATTGTATTGGCCAACAACAACCTGTAAAGGGCATCCACTATATCACTCCTCATTCAGTTGAGGTCAACATGCGGAAGGTACCTTTCAAGCTCAACTTTGACCCTAATTGTATTGCTATTCTAAAGTCCTTCCTTATTGAAATTCCATTTTCCAAACACCAATAGGTCCAAGAAAAAAAAATCATTAACTGCGTGAGCCTTACTGATATTATATAATTTGCGTTTGACTAAGTTGATCAAACCTGCGCACCCTGGCACAGGTCCACAATTATGAACAACAAGAGCTGGATCGAACTCCTTCAATATTTCCTCAATGAAAACAACCAATAGAGTATTCTTTCTAAGGGAGACGGTGATACAGTCCAACTCATATTGTCTATATTCTGACATATTTAGCAAGTTGTTGCATCTTTAAGAAATAATAATCAGATTGTATTACACCTGCACAAATAATTCACAAAATGTTAATTTGTAACGGTGCTATACATTTATATTACTAAGTTATTGCAGAGCATCACCATTTGGCCTAATAACTGGCATTTCAAGTATTTTGAGGGTGCTAGTCTGCATCTTACTACAGCTTTTGAGCCAATCTTGATCAAATACCTGAAATGATAAGCCTTCCGGAATATCACCATCATCTGTCAATCGTAATTCTGGCAATCTATCAATAGTTTTTTTACCCTTTTTTTTAATGCAATTACAAAACTCTATGTCTCAATCCATCTTTAATACCAATTCATTATATAACTGGGAGCGCCAGCGTAATCCCAGTTTGCGGTAAACTTGATGGCCATTTTCCAGTACCTCCTCAGTATCTGAACATACTCAAGGGTCATTGGATTGTGATGCTAGAATGGGAAATTTATCCATATCACACCATTCACGACCACGCTCACAGGTCTGCAACTAATCAAGTAGATCATCATCAGTCTTTGCTCACAATGAAGAAAAGATACATTAACTAACCCTTTAACAAATCTTTGCGAGCTTTTGCTTCTCCTTCTTTTTAACCAAATACTCCGCATCCTTTTGAATAGACTTCCATTCTCTTTTCAAATAAGTGAAATATTGCTCCATTAAAGCCGCCACGACCCCATAGTTATTGTGATCCTTGTTCCAACAGTAATGATGATATTTGGTGCTGACCAGTGCGAGACGGAATGTATGGTAAAACACCATAGACATCAGCTCATTGAACGGATGTTGCCATGAGCTCTCCCAGTCCCAAGTGAATCACTTTAGTCCTAGCTTGTGGAGCTCATTTTTGCAGTAGCTTTGGAAACCCTGAGACTGAACCTGTGTTGATGGCTCATTGAAAACATCCTTGGGGACATATCCGAGATGACCAGCCACTTGAATTGCAATTTCACGCTCTTCTGTGCTTGGTGGTGCTGGTAGTGAGGAAAAATCCTTATCCCTAACTTTGAGTAGGAACAGGCAATGGGCATGTACTGCTGATCTCATTCCATGGACATTATCTGGAAGTTCTGCTTTCAGCCATTCTTGATGCTCCTTCTGGCTTGCACGTTTCACCACATTGTGAGATTTACGAGTCTGGTTCCTTTTCTGTCTGACCTCGGATTGTTCAAGCATACTCTGGGCAAGGGGCATTTGAGGATGGGTGAACTCACTATTTGACTGAGTGCCATGCTCATGCGCCGTGAAATTGTCCCTCCTTGGTTCATCATTTGTTTCCATTTGAGTTGGAGACATGTTCTCATCCTCATCATCCACCATTTTTTCTCTTGATGAACTGCCATGAGCTGTTCTTGGTTTGGAGGCATATGGATGATGACGTCCAGTGACTTTCTCTTTATGGACCAGAGGTGAAGATGCATAAAGTTCATCACCTGCCATGCACATCATCAGTTAACACATCAAAAAATTAATGAAGACTGGTCATCCTCACAATCTTCAATTGGCTCCTGAGATCGGACTGACTTGCCTTTAGGTGCCATATCTAACCCATGAAACAAAAATATCAAATTTTGAAAAAGGTTTTACTATAAAATTAAAATGACTTACTTTGATGAAGCGTCAATCCTGGATTTCCCTCCGACAGACCACTCCAAGTTACATTCTCCAATGGTCTTTTTTATCTCCCCCCATCCACGTGCCTTTCATTGCCCACATGAACCTGAGATCCTGATGGAATATTGAGGGTTGGCTGTTTACTTTGGCCAAAGGGATCCTGGGATGCGACTGGATTCCGACAGGGATTAAAGAGGAACTCACGTGGAAATTTTGATTGGGGATTAGCGTTTGATGAGATTTGAGGTGTGCCTTCTGGCCCCTGAGACACATGCGTTTGTGTATTAGTGGGATTCGGGGGAATTGGAGTGACGGAAATATTTGGGATCGACCAAGTGCTTGAAGTTGGAGCCTTTGGATTTCCCCCATCAATGTTAAGACCTGATACATTCATTGAGGATGCGATAGGGGTTGTGAGAGGAATGTTGGGGCTCAATGGTGACTGTGTTTGAACATATTCTATGCTAGATTCACTATCTGAGTCATGAACAGAACCTGAACGGGATTTATGTGACTTGGAAGATGACATAAGGGCCGAAAAAGTACAGTAATATTTTTAACTAGATAAAACACCTCAGTATTATGATAAAATTGAGTGATATGAGATGAGATCTTTTCAAATTTAGAATAGAGATATTCTATGAATATTTCTAAGAAGATTCTTATTGGAAGTCTAATAAACCTCTCTTTAGGAGAATCCTCCCTACCTCCTCTTGAGCTCCTCCGCTTTTGTCGGAAACCACCCTGCACAGCCTACCACCATATAATGTAATATTCCCTTGATCTCAAATGGGACCCATCATCCATAAGTAATCATATTTGGTAACATTTCCGCCTCCCCATTGTCACATTTTGTGAATTATTCAAACTGCCAATATATGCATTGAAATTCCACAGCATCGTACATCTGTAAAGGGGTATATTCATGAAGGATTTACCCACAAAAGAGACATCACCTTTTCAAGAAAGGCGAGACAATCCAAATCACATTCCAACCAATTAAAAGCCTGCTGCACTCAAACCAAATACCAAGACTTTAGCTGCACTCCAACCCCTTATGTAATAGAGTTATATCATTATGTCTGTAATAAGGTTTAAGCCATGTACAATGGCATGCCAGCGTACATGGTTTGAATGTCAATCCCCTCAATTCAATGTTGACACATCCCTATTGGAACCCCCCTCAAGGGTCAAAACCGCAGTATTGCCATGTGTAAATAAAATAGAATATGTATGAGAATTGAGCAGCATGGCATTTTACCCAATTAAAATCCTAACCAGTTCCGCCATCCAGATGAGACATGTTACACTCTATCAGCTGCAGCTCACGCACCATTACAAATGGGATAAAATTCTCAGCTGGCTCAAATCATCTCCCCCTTCATAAATAATCACTCAATTTTTTTGCCAATTAATAACACTCCTAAACACTTTCACATCAGCCATAGATATTTATACACAAATCAACCGTACTCCCAATTCCTGCAATAATGACAACCCGCCGCTATTCCTCAATGCGTATATGCATGTGTCAACACTGCTAAACTCAAACACACTCTTCCCCTGAGGGTGATAGGCCTGGAGCTGCCTCCACACCTTTCCAATATAAAAAGCTCAAATCAACCATTGCACCCAAATCTCTTCCAAACATCCCTACTTCTGCATCAGGATCTGAGTTGCCACAGCTTCTATTGGATCAAATATTCCCAGCTGATTATTCACCATTGGCCCAAAGCACCTTCTCCACAGCACTGGGTCTCAATTCAACTGCACAGAAACCATACAGCAGCAGTCAAACCCTTCCCCCACAAGACCTTGGAATGATAATATCTGCCATTCTATCATTAAGGTATAATATACCCCGCAGGGCTTCACGCATTCTCAACCCTGCCCTAAACCTGCTGATCAAGTCCAGCATCTCAAGCTCCAGTGGTCCCCCCACTCCTGAATTCCATATACCTCAAGATCTGAGTACCATATCTGAACATCTCCAATTGGAACCAGTGATTCGAAATATATATGCTTTCCTCAATGTTTCTCTCTTAATGACCTTACTGAATCAGTCACAACTGACCAACCCCACTGTCAACACCATAATGACCCAAATGATCATGATCCCCCTTGCACACAATCATTAGGCAAATTCATCTATGCATTTGAAGCCCACACCCAAAACACAACCAACATGAAGCAAAAATTTATACCAACAAAACATCTCATTTATCAACCATTCAAAAATTGGCTTGCCAGATTTCTCCAGCGGGCTGGAATTATGAAAATTCTGCATCAACATCAACAATCCCAAACTCCCAAAGGTTCCCCAAAATGTGACATCTGGGATGGATTGGTCTGGAGATGCTTCATTGGCACTAGAAATATCCATGAACCCCCATTCATGTTCATTCCTGGTGCATTGGTCTTCTCCATTTATGTGGACTGGTTTAATGCACATGGAAAGTCCACCCGGTTGGCCAGCATTGGACCTATCATGCTTATTTGTCTTAATCTCCCCCCAAGTGAAAGATTGAAGCCAGAGAATGTCTATTTTGCAGGAATCATCCCTGGTCCAAATGAGCCAACTTCCCTTCAATTGAATTACCTATTAATGCCACTCATCAACGAGCTCAAAGAGCTATGGCAACGTTACCATTTTGCACCCACCTCAACAGGTCCTTCAGGAGCCTTTATCTGTGTTGCCATTCTCACAGCCATTGCGGATGTGGTTGTCATGCGCAAGCTTACTGGATTTATTTCCCATTCAGCCAACCACTTTTGTAATTTTTGCACCATTCACAAAGCTCAAATTGAAGAAATTGGTCCTCAATTTCACTACACACGCTCATATCAAAATCATAAATCAACCATTGCCAAATGGCTTTGGGCAACCCCACAACAAAGACAAGCAATTTTCTATGAGTATGGAGTGCAATATTCAATTTTAGAAGACCTTCTGTATTGGGATGCAACCAGAATGGTTAATCTTGACATAATGCATAATTTAATACTGGGAATTTTGAAGGAGCACGCAACTTTCAAATTGTGCATTCCAGAGTCCAAATCAAAAATTTACCTCAGATCCCGCAGGAAATCCAATGACACCAACAGTTTAGACTCAGATTCCATGACCTCCAACAGCTCTCTTGATAAAATCACATTGAGAGAGGCCCACTCCCTGAGAAGAGATGCAGCAAAAATAATAAATGAGCCACTCCCCACTACTTCCACCTGAAAAAACTACTTCCCAATGCCCACCCCTCACATGGAACATTAATTCAGTGGTTCTGCAGAGATTCCTTCATTTGATGCGGATTACCTCCCCACTTCTGAAATCCCCTCTTAATTGGATATCACTGCACTGAGTGATCACCAGATCAAGGGTGGGCTCTGGAGCATCTCCAACAAATCATATCTGAGACCATAATTCCCTCATCATGGACAAGAGTACCTCACAACACACCAACAGTTTAGACTCAGATTCCATGACCTCCAACAGCTCTCTTGATAAAATCACATTGAGAGGCCCGCTCCCTGAGAAGAGACGCAGCAAAAATAATAAATGAGCCACTCCCCACTACTTCCACCTGAAAAAACTACTTCCCAATGCCCACCCCTCACATGGAACATCCATCTAGTGGTTCTGCGGAGATTCCTTCATTTGATGCGGATTACATACCCACTTCTGAATCCCCTCTGAATCAGATATCACTGCACTGAGTGATCACCAGATGAAGGGTGAGGCTCTGGAGCATCTCCAACAAATCATATCTGAGACCATAATTCCCTCATCATGGACAAGAGTACCTCACAACATGGGTTCCCCCTCTCATGGTAGCTTAAAAGCCACTGAATGGGCTCTCTTATATAAGGTCTATATTCCATTTTTAATTCTCAGTCAACAGATGTTATTAGATGTACACCAATCCGCCAACATTCAAAAAAAATGGGTCAGTCAGAAGAACTTGCAAATTAACTAACCAAGAATAAATTCCATTTGATTAGTGCTATCAACATTGCCACAAGTTGGACTGTTTCAATAGATGATGTGGCTGCATTTGCTGAACATTGGAAAGGTTCCGCCTTTCCAATCAACTCCTGTTCCCAAAACAGAAAAGTAAACCAAATCATCATTTTGCTGATCATATTCCCAAACTCTTCCAATGTTGGGGCCCAGCACAAGCCTCAGCCACATGGGGTTATGAGCGCTTGATTGGAGTATTTGCAAAAATGCCAACAAATAACAAAATATGTATGTCAATTAATAAGATCAATATATCCACATTGATTAAACACCTGAACTGAATAAGACTTACTTCTTGCAACTCTGAATAGATGATATAGATAAAACCTTACTTCACCATATCTGTCAATGTTCCAACCTTTCCTGTGAGCCTTTGAGATATGACCACATACCCAATAAGTTCACAAAAAAGACTAAGAATAATTATACCTTTAATATAATTATATTAAAATTACTTAGAATAATTATACATTAAAAATAATTACTTAAATATACAAAAAATACCATAAATTGGTACAAAAATTGGTTTAGCTTAAAAACCAGTGAATCAACATGTAAAATAAATTATACCATTGGACCTCTCATGGAAAAATACACATATACCATTTTTATGGCATATCTGTAAAGTCAATATTTAATGAATTATAAGGTATAATACCTTATAAAAGTCAGAAAACCTTATTTATCTCAGGAACAAATGAAACAACATGTGAAACAAATTGCACCAGTGGATTTTCCACGAAATTCTACACATAAAACAATTAATAAGCTAATTTCCAAAGTCAATACTTAAGGAATTATCCCCAATATATGCACTTTTTTGGTCAACGCATATATTCAAGGATCATAGCTAATATCTTCTAAACTATACATGATAGAATGATGAACCAAAAATAAAGTTACCGCGTAATTACTGTAGGAACACAGATATGAACTTTATTTTACAAATTATAAACAAGGTTAAAACCTATGATGAAATATTGATAAAAATCAACAGAGCTGTTGACCACTTTGTTGTGAAAGTGGT
This sequence comes from Austropuccinia psidii, assembly GCA_023105745.1. NCBI lineage: Eukaryota > Fungi > Basidiomycota > Pucciniomycetes > Pucciniales > Sphaerophragmiaceae > Austropuccinia > Austropuccinia psidii. The sequence continues at coordinate 16,253,225 of JALGQZ010000009.1, read as the reverse complement.
CCAAACTTAAAAAAAAGTATACAGTTGGATTCTACTAGTTCATTGGTGAAGAATGATGTAATTTTTATTATTAAATTCAGGGTATAACCCCCTGAAATCAAGGTTTGAAGTTTAAAATATTGAATTTCGACAGAAAAGATGAGTTACAAGAAAAATCATCAAAATTGGAGTTTTGATGATGTAATGAAAAGCTCTTGGCAGCATAATGAGGTTATGCTAGGCTATCAGAATTCACTCTCTGAATTGCTGTAGCGTGTAAATCTTAAACGTTATTGAAGATCAAAGTTTGAGCTTAAATTGAGCAGTTATGATCACCTACTGTAACCTTAAATTAAGTTTAACAGTCATAATGTGGGAACTCCTCTTGTGTGGGATTAAAATGAGGCAGTACCTGGAGGGGGAAATCACAGGTAACTAGTTTTGAATTGCTAATAACTCCTGTAACCAAGGGTGGCAAGGGTGTATTGCCTGCCCCTCCTAAAATACTGAACAAAATCTTCCTTGGAGCTCACAAACCAAAATAATATTAGTAAGTGGCTTTACAACTGCAGAAGACAAAATTCAGCAGTCTCAGATCAGACCTATTCAATAAATAATATGAAAAATAATGTTAGTTATTTTGGTTAAATTTGATATTTTAATGGAATACTTGTCTGTTTAATTTTAATATTTTTTGGTTAAATTGAGGTGAGTGGTTTCTTCTTGGTGATAAATCCTTGGTAGGATGGGTTATTTAAGGTTTTCTGAAAAATTTGATGGGTGTTGATAAAGGTAATTTTGTTAAGTTAAAGTTTTAATATAGTAAAATAATTTATTTTTTAAAGGTTTGTTATTTCTTTAAGAGTGGTTAATAATAAGATAAAACTGTATTTGTTAAATTTAAAAGGTAAGATTCTTTGATATTGGATTTTTAAAGGGATAAGTTATTTTTAAGTATTGATAATGGTGTTAATTTTACTGGATAAAGTATTTTAATAGAGTAGTAACCTTAATCTTGGGTACTGGGTAATTTTTTATTTTTATTTTTAATAATAATAAGATTCCACTGAGCTTAGCTACTGGGTAATCTTCAACACTATACTTCCACTGAGCTTAGCTACTGGGCAAGTAAATTTACTATAATATACTGGACTACCTCCCAGGTGAGGGATGACTTATTCCTGTGCTTTTAATGTGCAGAGGATATATTGTGCATAGGATATAATTTTTCATGGGGGGGGATTTTGAAATTTGGGGGAGAGAGCCCCTCTATTTATACCTTTTGGGAGCCCAGAGGGCCCTCCATGGGAGCTGTCTTTTTCCACTTTAATTCCTCTTGATTTCATCATGTGACTCCATTTTTGGTGAGGACCTTTCTTGCATGGGTCAGGTGATTTAAGGTTTGGTGATAATTTTCTTTCTGCACAGCCTCCATTTATCACATGATTGTCTTTTTGGTGAACTAATTATGATGTGATATTCTTGAATTTGCCTTGCATACATGAGGTGATTCAATTTTGGCTGGGGATTTTTGTTGTGCACAGCCTCTTTCCTGTCACATGATATTCTGTTGGTGGATGCAGTATCACATGACGACCTTTTAATTCCTTTGCATATGTCCTATTTTAGGTTTGGTAGAAGTGGCTGTGTAATTTATGCAGGTGTCAGGGTTGTTTTTCTTCTTTTTGAACTTTAAAATGAAGTCAGGTGATAATTTCTTGCACTGGTGAATTTACTGTTATGTATGAGATGATGTGATTTTTGAGTTTGACACATGCTGTGCATAGTCATGTGGTTGAGATTTAATTAAAATTGTGTACTGCATGCAGCCTGTTGTAACTAGCTTTGGTTTGCATGAGGTGATGAGTGGTGTAAGTAAATCTGATTCTGTTTTAAGGTTTAAAGTGGGGTTACTTTGGATATAAGATAAGGTACTCCTGTGGCTGTGTTGTAAATGAATTGCAGGAATTCCATGGGTTTTAGCTTTGCATCATGTGATCTTTCTATGTTGAGTGATAGGTTGCTGTGTAATTCATGCAGGTGTCCTTTTCTTGCTGCATGAGTCCTGTGGCTATAAGGGGGTGTAAAGCTGGGTGGGGTGTGTAATTTAAAGGGTGGTACCTTATTTCTTGTAACTAGTTTACTATATGTAACTTGATTTTTACATATGAATAATGAAATTGAATAATTTATTTAAACACATACACTTCCCTTTGGTGCCTGTGCCATGGTTTTTTGAGTTAAATCCAGTTTCTTGCTGTAAAATTGACCTTTTGGTGTAAGATTTGAGTGTAAGTCTACCTGTAGGCTGAATTTACTGCTGTTTTGGGGTACTATGAGCTTGAACCTGGTGAAAAAAAATGGTATGGAATACCACATCCCCCTCTCCATTTAATGCTGTCCCCAGCATTCCAGGTGAGAGCTCTCTATTCTTCATCTGATTCTGTGGTTTCCTCCAATACCTCCTCCTCATTTATTGATTCATCTTCTTCACTTTCTTCTTCTTCTGTGTCTTCTTTTGTGTCTATCAACTTTCCTCTTGGGTAAAACCTTTTGACTTGAGAGGCTGCAAATCTTCTTGCTAATTCTGTTCCATCCAGCTCCTCAAGTTCATATGGTCCATTGTTTATTTGTCTGATTACTCTGTAGGGTCCATTCCATTTGTTTTTGAAAAGTAGTCCCCAATTAGTTTCTATTGCTTTGTTGTAAACCAGGACCAAATCTCCTGGCTTAAGTGGTGATCTTAGTTGGTGTGCCATTCTTCTATCCCAATATTTCATTGAGTCTTCCCTTGATTTTTTGAGTTTTTCTGCTGCTTTTCTTCTCATATCTTCTTTTCCTTCCAACTGTTTGGCTCTGGCTTCCAGTAATTCCTCAGTTGTGGATATTTTGTGCCATTCTACTGCTAAAAATGTTTTTGTTTCAATGTCAATTGGTAATACTGGTTGTTGTCCAAATTGGAGTTCATATGGTGAGAAACCAGTCATCCTTTTAGTGGAGATTCTGTCAGCCAATGTAACCAAAGGTAGATATTTTTTCCATTTTCCTCCATTTTCTCCACACATCTTGACTAATGCATCTTTAAGTTGTTTATGGCCCCTTTCAACCATTCCTTGAGACTCTGGGTAATAGGGTGTGGTGACTCTGATTTTTGATCCTGCTTTCTTTACTGCATCTTGCAATTCTTTTCCAAACTCTGGCCCCCCATCAACAGTTACTTCTTTTGGTGAGCCATACCTGCATATCCATTCTGAGGTGAACCATTCTGCAACTGCTTTTGCTGTTAATTTGACTAGTCCAACTGTTTCTGGCCATCCTGAAAAGTCATCTCTGGCCACAACCATATATTTCCATCTTCCAGATTTAATATGTACTGCATCCATGCTTACCCTTTCAAAGATTGCTGATGTTGCTGTAGGCCTTCCTTGTTCCCTTTGTAAGCTTTGACTTCTCTTTTGGCAGGCCAGGCAAGATTGAACCCATTTCTTGACTGATTTCTTCATTCCTTCCCACCAAAATCTTGCTTTAATTCTTCTATAAGTTTCATTTTCCCCTCTGTGGCCCATGTCTTCATGAAGTGATTTTAAAATTTAGCTTTGAACTTCTTGACTTGATATCACCAGTTGAGGGTTTGGGTTATTTCTTCTTTTAAGCTGGCCATCTTCCAAGAAAAAGTTGGGTGACCTTCTTTTTATCCTTCTAAATTCTTCATCTTTACTTGATTGTGGTTTTTTCATTGTACTTAAGTATTCCTGCATTCCCTTCCAAAATCCTTCTTGTTTGGTTGGCACTTGTATTCCTGAAAGATTGAGTGAATTTACATTCTTGGCCCCAAATCCAGGGTGTGGCTTGATCCAATCTTCTTCTTCATCAAATTCTTGTGCATCTTCATCTTCTCCTTCTGAGTTTTTTGGTCTTCTTGATAGCCCATCTGGCATAGTGAAAGTTTTCCCTGGTTTGTGTACCAAATCAAAGGAAAATAGCTGAATGAAAGCCACCCACCTTGTCATGGGGGCATTGGGTAAGCAAGGGGTGTTTATCATTTCAATTAAGGCCTTGGCATCAACCTGTAATTCAAAATGTTGTCCCCAAAGTATGGTTTGTAGCTTCTTGAGAATTCTTGCAACTCCACAGAGTTCCAATTTGGGTTGTGAGTATTTTGATTCCAATTTTGAAAAAGTTATTGATTCATATAATACTGGTCTATCCTTTCCTTCTTTGTCTTCTTGAGTGAGTACTGCTCCTGCAGCAATGTAGCTTGAATCTACTGCTAGCTTAATTTTTCCTTCTCCTTTTTCATAATCCAATTTCTTGAGAGTTATTTCTTCTCCAACTATTCTTCTGAGCTTATGGAAAGCTTCTTCACATTTTTGATCCCAATCCCAGTCACATCTTCTCTGGTGAGCCTCCTGAGTGGTGATGCAACTTGTGAGAAGTTTTCAATAAACATCCTTACATAAGCACAAAGACCAAGAAATCCTCTTATTTCCTTTTTGTTAAGAGGTGTTGGCCAATTTTGAATCTTGTTGATCTTTTGTTTTGAGATTGTTCTTCCTTTAAATGATACAACATGCCCTACTATGTCCAAAGCTGGAACACAGCATGCAAACTTGGATCCTGAGATAGTAAGTCCTGCTTCTTCAATCCTGAATAAAACTCTTTCTAAGGTTATGGCATATTCCCATATAAATCTTCTGATTGAGGAGTTTTCTGGTAGTGTTTCTTGATTGTAAAGTGATCTTGGTCCTTTTATTCCTCCATCATCAATAAAAATTCCTACACTTTCTGGTATTTCTTCTTGAAGTATCCAGGTCATTTGGGCTTGGTATACTGCTACTGAGTTGGTGGCTCCTTGGGGTAGTCTTGTGAGTTGCATCCTTCCAAGGGGTGTTTCAAAAGTAGTGAGGGGTCTTGTAGTGACATCTAATTCTCTTTCATCATATCCTCCCATGATGTCTCCTAGTCCATAGCATGCTCTTCCTGCAAATGCATCTACAAATTCTTCAATATGAGGTGGTAAGCCAGCATCCTTGATGGTGACTTTGTTGAGTTCTTGAAGGTCATGGACAATTCTGAGTTTCCCATTTGATATGGCCACACAAAAGATTGGGCTGGTGTAGCTTGAGGTGGATTGCTCATAGAGTCCAGTCCTAATTCTTTCTCTGATTAATTCAGTAAACTGAGGTAAAATTGATTTGGGTATGGGAATTGGCTTCTTCTGCCAAGGTTCATGAGGTATTACTGGTATCTTGTAAGGTTTTCCATATGAGTGTTTGAGTAATCCTCTTTCTTCTTCACAGAAAGCTATTGCTTTTTCCCTTAAGGTAATAACATTTTTGAGTAAATTGATTTCTTCATTTGATAACCATCCTGGTGGGCCAAAATTGACTGCTTGGAGTCTTTCATGGGTGACCTTGAAGGTTTCTTGAAATATAGGTGGGTTGGGTGATAAGGGTGTTTCATAAGGATCTCTTGACAAAGGTGGCCTTTACAAAGGTGGGTTAAGGTCTTGAGGCATTGGCTCATTGACTGGTCTCACCTTCTTCAGGACTGATTTATATTTGGCTGCTAAAATTTGATGATCCATCTTCAATTAATTATTATTATTATTATTATTTTTTTTAATGATTTCTAAGAATTTGCTAGTGTCCTGAAATCTTGAGGTCTTCACAATTCTTCTTTCTTCTTTCTTCCATGAAAAAAATGTAGTTTAAGGTCATACAGGACCTACAACTAGGTGTGTAACCCCTGTATATTAGGTATACAAGTCCTGCAGTTTAAGTCATACAAGGACCTCCTGGCCTAATCCAAGGGCTTATCTTGATTCTTGAGCTCCTTTGGGCTTTATTTTGGATTCCACTTGACTCTTGTTTTATTCTTCAATCTTCATGATTCCCACTTGATGCAAGATTCTTCTGGTTGTTTTATTTCTTGATAAGGAATTTTCTTGTCTTAATTGATGGCTTAGGACTCCACTTTGTTCATTCTGGCCAATTTGATAATGATAAACACCTGTGAAACCCCTTGTTCCTGTTACACAAAGGGAGCAGTTTATTGTCATGCTGAGGACAAAAATGGTCCTTCAGCACTTCTCCTGACTAGGACAATCCCCTCCAGCTTCTTGGCTGTTATTATTTTTTATAAGTTTCCCTGCCCAAGTCTACAGGGGAAGCAGTTTACTGTCATGCTGAGGACCTCTTGAGTCTTCAAGCTTCTTTAAAATCCCAAGGGCAATTTGAGTTGAGTGTTTTACATCATCTTGTTGGTCCATCATGTTGAGTTAGTCCTGAGTTCATAATTAATCCAGTGAGTAATCCTTCATTCCATAAATCCTGACCACTTCTTCCTGAATTCCAAATGAGTTTCAATCCAGAATCAAAGAAGTGTCCAAGGTCTTGTGTTGTCCAAAGGTCAATCCATAAGGAACCCCTGCTTTTCTTCATATATAATCTTCTTCATTTTCAGTATTCTGAATAATTGTCCTATGATAAGTTGCTTCCCAATTCTCTTGATATTTCTTAAAAATAATTTATGTCCTTTTTTTTTATTCCTGAATTAATCCTGTTATAAGAAATGAAAAATAAAAAATTGTAATAATAAGGTGATTTAAAATTCATTTTAAGATTAATTTATTGACATATTTATTTAATAATATTTGTTTGGATGAGGGCCCCCCTCTCCATTTAAAAATCTTGAGTTGGTTTTCAAATTTTGAAGAGGATATGTTCTCATTCCCCCAAAACTTCCACTATAAGGGATAGTGTAAGAAATAAGTTTACCCACCCCTTATTTTTTATAGTGATTTTGATAAGGATAAATAATGATACAGTAAATATACATAATTTTATCTTAATGATGATTCAATAAATAAGTTGTTTTTTTTTTTTTTTTTTTTTTTTTTTTTTTTTTGTTGTTGTTTTTTTTTTTCTTTTTTTAATGTAAGTATAAAATAATCATTAAGTGGGATATCTGAGTAAAAATCACAATTTAAAAGAAAGAAACCTGAATCACAATTAAGATCATGGAACTGTTTGGTTAAAGGTGGTAATTTGTGCCAATCAGTAAAAATTGGTGCTCTTGAGAGTATTTTTGATTAATATTACATATCTGAATGATCATAATTTGAGTCCTTTAATTATATAATGACCCTTATGATGCCACAACTCTTCCTTTTGGAATCATCATTGTGACTCAGACTTTTATTTCAAGTCCATCCCCTTTATGGTTCAGATTTTCTGTTACCCATAAATGCATTTGAGTTGTTAAAAATATAAACAGTGAAAAATCAAATTTTGTACAATAAAAAACTCTTGTTTGCTTTTTGGGGGGCTTTTTAAATTCCATTTGGAATAAATAGCACATTGAGGTGTTATTAATATGCAAATTCCCCAAATTATGTCATCAATTTATGAGTTTTTAATTTAAATAACTCCTTCAGAGTTCAATTAATGCCTTCATGGTACAAATACTTCTTCTTTTCAAACAAGTTCCAATCACTCTCTTGTAATTGAAGAAATATTTCAAATAAATTGATCTTTTTTTTTTTTTTTTAAATTTTGTTATTATTGAGTTGAAAGATCAAGCCAACTTAATGGCTCTTGTTGTAATAGTAAGAAAAGTATAATAGAATATTCTTGAGCTCATGAATGGGATATGACCCTAATTCTTAGTGAAAATAAATAAAAAAAAAGAAATAAAAAAATATGTTCAAAAGGTTTGAGTCAGTAATTCTCTCTAATTCTTCTTTATAATGAAATAAAATTAGAGAAAATAAAAAATAAAACCTTAGGTAGTTTATAGTCTTTCCTAGGACTTATCCTGTTTTGTTAGTCCTTGTTCGATATTTTTGAATATTTTAAATAGGCAGTTTATGGTCCTGCCAAGGACCATTGGTTTCTTTGCTTTGGTCCTTGATAATTTTAGTGATTTCTTGTTGATATTTGAAGGGGCAGTTTATGGTCTTTCCAGGGACCATTGGTTAATTTTTCTTGATTATTGTTTATAATTTGAGTGGGAAGTTTATGGTCTTTCCAGGGACCATTGGTTAATTTTTCTTGATTATTGTTGATAATTTGAGTGGGCAGTTTATGGTCTTGCCAGGGACCATTGGTTAATTTTTCTTGATTATTGTTGATAATTTGAGTGGGCAGTTTATGGTCTTGCCAAGGACCTTTGGTGTCTTTGCTTTGGTTTGATAATTTTTGGCTTTCATGACATTTGATTTATCTTCAAAGCCAAGTTGTAAATTGAATCCAACAGTTTATAGTCTTGTTAAGGACTAATTTTCACTTTAAAAGCACTTTCAATGCTATAAAATCAGAGAAATATCTTCATGATGAACACCTGTAGCATTCAAAATAAAATATGTCAGTATAATATTTTATCAAATATAATAAAAAGCATAAAAAATGCCAGTTTAAAGCCTTTCTTAGGGCTTTGCATTGTCCTTTATAGCCCTGTAGCCATATCCAAATTTTAAATATGTCAGTTTAATTCAATATTAAAAAGAAAATGAAAAAATTCCAGCAGTTTAATGTCTTGCTGAGGACACTTTTCTTGTTTTAAAAGTATTTTCTTGAGCCTATAAAATCCTGAAATTGGTCCTAATGTTGAATACTGTTTTTTTTTTTGCACTTGTTTCTTTCGTTTTTCATTGAAATATACCTGTATGAAATTAAAAAACATAATATTAGCATTTATAGAGGCAATATTATTAAAATAAAATTAAAAACAAGCAGTTTTAAGCCATGCTAAGGGCTTTTCCATTTTCAACCCTCATTCTGTTATATATGTTGTTTTATTATTTTGAAGGCCTCTGTAAGGAAAATCATTAGTAAATTTAATTAAAATATTGAATTAAAAATAAATAAGCAGTTTATTTATATTCTTATATATATAAATATATATATATATATATATATTCTGTTTAAATTTGTTTCCCAGAGTTATTTTACTAAATTAAAAAAAGTATACTTAAATATCAGTAAAATTAATAATTAATAATTCAGAAACAGACATAAAGATAAAATTGAGCAGTTTAGTGCCTTGCTCAGGGCACTTAATGTTAGCCCAATATAGTTTTTTTTTAAAAAAATAAACCATCAGTTTTAAGCCTTGAGTAGGGCTTATATTAATTTAATAACTGAAAATAAAAGACATTGTTAGTAATTCAAAGGCCAATAAATGAAAATTAGCCAAGATTCTTAACAAAAGACCAAACAAGCAGTTTAAAGCCTTTCTGAGGCTCTTATTTTTATTATCATTTTCCAAAACCTAAATAAAAGAAAAATTCAACAGTTTAAAGTCATGTTGAGGACTTTTATTATTGTAAAGCCTGAGGGCTTTTATTATTATGATTATCTTCTTTTGTTTTCCAATTAATTTATAGTCCTTCACTAAAGATTCCAGGATGTTTTTGAGTGGCTGAATTAGTTGTGTTAGTACTTATATACTCCTCATGGGGCTTATAATGTGGTCGGGTAAGGTAGTTCTTATTGTTTAGGGTCAGAGCACTCCTATTTCACCCTGTAAAGGCCATACCTCATCGGGTGGCTGCATCCGGGCTGTTTTGGGTGTTATTACACTTTTAACGTGCTGAGAAATACAGTTGTGGTTTGTTTTTGTTTTGACTAAGTTTTTGAAGTCATTCATGTTAGTTGTTCTTTTAAACAGTAGGTGCTATAAGCGCTGTAAATCTGCCCGGAAGCCTCTCGGGTGGGTTGCAGAGTCATTTGGATGGGTTTTGATACCCCGTATCCTGTCTAGAACAGTGTTGGGTAGCTGTAGTCTATTGAGGAAGTGCTATTGCACCTTTTGCAAACCACACAACCACTTGGGGTGGGCTGATGTTTGATCAAGGAGCATGTAAACATCCTTACTTGGTTGAGAATTGAGTCGGTTTGGGTATGGGGTTCTCTCATACCCTTTCTGGGTGGTGAAATTGGTGTTGCAATCAGTCATTCTAGCCTATTTCAACCTCCTGAGGCTGATGATTGCTTCGAAGACTGTTGTAATGCGTCTTCATGGGGTCTTGGCTTATTCCTGAACTCCAAGTGGTCTTTAGATGTGATCATAATCACATCGACCATCAGTGTTTGGTGCTTGGACTCTCCTCCAATCTAAATCCACCTCCCAAATCAGACCTGTCATACCATTTACAACGTGACAAGTGCAATGCCAATATTGACTAGTGTTTCCTGGTGTAGGATCCCTCCCCGAGAAAACTCCTCCATTTAAATCGAACCTGTTATTGACAGTTCTGGCGAGTTCATGAGTGAGAAAAAAAAGCCCTGTATTCTGAGCTTCTGCTTTCTTTGTTTCACCAAACAGAGGCACTGCAGCCTGCAGGTCTTCTGTCTATTTACTTATAGGTGCAGCGATGCACTGCTTCCATTTTGTTTTTTTTGGCTGAACCAATGTCTCTGAGTTTTATTTTCGGTTGATGCAAGATTACACCAAAATTTGATTGAAATTGCTGTATGTTACTTTTATTTTCTGGTGGCTTTAATGTGGTGTGCATTCTTTGAAGTTCCAAAGAACGTTATTTTGATGGTGATTGTTTACACTTATGTGTGATAGCATTTAATCCCCAATGGTGGTTTAGCTGTATAGAAATACAGGTCAGGCTGTGCTCCCTAGGCTTCGTTCTGCTATGAAGTGGGTCCATTTCAAGGCCACACTACTTAGAAGAATATTTGCTGTTCCTACTATACAGTCCGCTATTGATCACATTGTATTTGTGTGTGAGTAGTTAGTTTTGTTAATGTTTGGATGAAAGTAATTGGTATCTCCTCCGAAACCTTTATTGGAGGGGGGTTAGAATGTTTTAAGCATGTCTCTCTTCTTTTTCCGCGGTGAGTGGGTGTTAGTGTGGGCTTGTTACTTAGCAAGTTGTGTTTTGAGTTCAAGCAAAATTAAGTTTGTTGAGCCTTCTGATCCATTGATCCTGTATTATAAATAGCCCATCTGGTTCAGATTCAATAATCAACTGGCACTACCTTCTCCAAACACTTTCATCGGAGGTGGTGATAGGGCTGGTTGAGATGGCTAGCTTGTTGTGTGTCAAAAAATTGTATTGAAGGATCTATCCGAGCTCATTGCTGAATGCAATTTATTACTTGGCAATGAGGATTTTGAATGCATATAGGTGCATAATCCCTCCTACACTACTGGTAGTTCTGTTATGTAAATCCAGTGATTTTTTCGGCACGGTTAAGGAGTATCTGTGGCTAGCTCTTGTACTAGTAATAGCAGCTATCTTTTCTGAAAGTGGTAGTAGGATTGATCATGACTTCCAACTCCACTTAGAAGTTTTAATCTTGCATGGATGCGTGACCTGGGTGCTACTTCTGGGCTGTGCACTGATATCTCCAGAGTGGAGTTAGAGTGTTGATAGGTTGTACCTGTTGAGTCAGAAACCACAAGTCAGCCTCAATAGAATTTTACTATAAATACCCCTTCCTCTTGGTTTTCTTCTCTTTCCCCCACTTTTTTCTAAAAATAAATAAATAAATAAAAATAAATAATAAAACCAAGTTAAGTTCAAGTTAAAATATGAGTTAAGCTGGGTTCTACAATATAAATTAAAGTTAAATAAATTGAAATTAATTTAATTTAACTTCAATAAAATGGATAGTCTATCACTTCCTTTTTTTTTTTTTTTTGGAGAAAATAAGAAATAAAATAAAATTGATAAGAGAATAAGAATAGATTTAGAATGAATAAAATAGATCCCTCATATAATGTGAGTTTTTTTTTATTTTTTTATTTTTTTTTTAAAATTAATCAGCTACTGATATGAACTGAATTAAAACTGATTGTGTTTTTCTTTTCTTTTTTTTAGTATTTTAAATTGAATTCTAATCTTTTTTTTTCTTTTTTGATTTTTAGCAAAAAAAAATAAAATAAATAAATATAAATATGAGAAAAAAAACATGTGATATTAGGTAAGCAATGTTCTATTTATTCCTTCAAAGCTCATATTAATTGAAGCTGATTTTTAATTTTTTAATAGTTTATTTTGTGTTGCTTCTTTTTTTTTTTTTGATAAGAAAAAGGATTGAATTGTAAAGAGGAAAGAGAAGAAATGGTAAATGAAAAATTGAAGAAATAAACAATAATATAAATGAAAATAGTATGAATTATTAAGCAAAGAGGTGAGGACTTAGCAGGTGGTATTTCTTCTAATTAATTCCTTTGACTAAGTAGCTTCTTCACTAATTCATTTTTCATAAATCTTCCTCCCCTCCATTGTTCTCTTTTAAGAGCTTTGAAAAGGTATTCTTGACAGAAGTATTCCCATTCTTCTGTGTTGATTTTAGTTACACCACCTTTGAGGATGAATATTGCTGGTATCAGTGTTTCCTCCCAGTGGAAATCCCATGTGGTATTCTTTATAGTATATCCTCCTGAAATCTTGCTTATTTTTCCATTTGTAATCTTAAGATCCTGGAGGTTGAACCATTCTTGGCTTTCCCAGGTCCTCCAAAACAGTGACTTCCTGAAGTGTTCATTCATGTGGAATATTTCATTCCAGTATGGGCTTCCAAGGTTGCCATCAATTCCATCCCATGTCAGTAATTCCAAGAATTCATATTTTGTAAGGTTGAATCCAGGTAATTCTTTCCATGGATGAGGAATGACAATTTCTGATGGTGGTTTTTCTTTTTGAAAGATATCCTCAAACTCAATATATGGAAGGATTATTGTGGAGATATCTGGACAGGGTTCTGGCTTGGTTTGTAAGAACCATTCAGGATATTCACTTTCTTCTTGGGCATTATTGTAATTGGTCCAGACTTCTTTTTCTTCTTTCCAGCTGATATCTGTGTTCAATGACCAGGGATTTTCTTCAAGTAATGGCCATGACTCCATTTTGTAGGTTTTGGTGGGTTTGAAGTGTTAAGGTAAGATGAATTGAGAATAGTATCAAATTTATTTATCAAAAATAGTTTGAGGGTAGGTTGAATGAATTTTGGATGGTAATTTTGGGTAAGAATTTGGATTTTCCTCTTTGATAAGGCAGGAGGTCACTGCCTTGTGATTTCTGATTTGGGTGAGTGAAATTGGTTATTTTTGTTGATAGGAATTGATTTTCCTCTTTGATAAGGCAGGAGGTCACTGCCTAGTGACCTTATGGTTAGTTGTTTTTTTCTTTTTCTTGGTTATTGAAATTATTGATTTTAGTTGATGAGAATTGATATTCCTCTTTGATAAGGCAGGGGGTCACTGCCTTATGATCTTATTTTTAGTTATTGTGTTTTTTTTTGGTGAGTGGGATTATTAATTTGATTTGATGAGAGTTGAGATTCCTCTTTTATAAGGCAGAAGGTCACTGCCTAGTGATTAATTGAGTTGAAATCTGACTATTTTATTTGATTTTTGATTTTCAGAGCTGATATGTGTTTTCAAGATGGGCCTTAATGGTTTGAAATTTCATTGGTCCATTAATTCTTGGGTAATTTGATCATTGTTTTTGTCAGAAACCTCCAAAATTTTCAGCAATTCCTTGATTTCTTCAATTTCTTGGTTTCTTGTTATTGATGAAGTATCCTTAAAGTGCCAAAGGTTCTCTTTATTGAAATCTTCATCTTCTGGTGACCAATGAAGTTCTTCATTGATAATTTGGTCTTCTTTTATTAATTCTTCCCCATAGGATCCAAAATTTGGTGAATTGGCCATGGTGGAGGTGATTGATATATTTTTGTAAGTTTTTTTTTCTTCTTCTTTTTTTTTTTTTTTTTTTTTTTTTTTAAGAAATAATTTGTTGATGAATGTCTTCTTTGTTAAGGCAGGAAGTCACTGCCCATCAGAGAAAAAATGAAAAAAAAGAAACTAATGATACATTGATGAATGATACTGATACATTTTTAGAGAAAAAATTTTGATTTTTGTTGATTTTATTTAAAGTTGAGCTCCCCCAAGTGGGAAAGGTGAGTGTCTGTTGAGCAATCTGGCCAAAATAAGGTCTTTGAGGGCTTCCACAAAGTTATTTCTTTCCTCAATTTCTGGTTCTGATGGAAATTCTGACCACCATAGGTCTTCATCAATGAATATATATCCATCTCCAACCCATTTCAATTTTCCAGTTTGGTATGTTGATCCATTCAATCCAAGGTACCACTGGGCCCAAATTTGATTGAAGTAAAGTCCTCTTCTTGGTAGTGTGGCCATTTCAAATATTTCATCCCAAAATCTGTTTTCAAGGTTACCTTTAATTCCCTCTTCAGTTAATAATTCTAGGAATTGAACATTGTTTAAGTTTGCTCCTGGAAGGTGACATAAGTATTTATCTTCACAGAAACTTTCTTGAGCTTCATCTCCATAAATATCTTCAAAAGTGATATATGGCAGGTAAATGTAATTGTATTCATTTTCTAAGATGGATTCTGTTTCATCCTCTACCTTGGGAGGTTGCTGGATAAATTCAGGGTTTTCCAGTTGCCATTAATAAGGTTCTTCTTGGTTGTTCAATGGTCTGTCCAAGGAGTTGATATGGTATGTGTCTTTTAAATTTTTGTCTCTTTCTTCCATAATTTTGAAGTCTTTTTCAATTTCATTTATAATTTCTTCATCTGAGAGCTCATGATGTTCACTAAATCTGACTTTCTTTCTTTTGGGTTTAGTTTTGAAAGGATTTCCATTTATTTTCTCATTTCCATCCACCAGAATTTGGAATGTTTCTTCATTATTTTTAATTGCCTTGTAACTTATATTGGGTAATTCATCTTCAGAGGTTGAGTCTTCAAGTTGTCTTTTGAGATTGCTTGGCCATTTGTTATTTTGTAAATCTTGGCCAAATTCATCACTTTTTGGAGATATGGATAACTCTTGGGTCTTCTGGGTTAAATTGATTATGGTATTGTCTCTTTTTGAATTTTGATTCTTCTTTCCTGGGGTATTTCTGACCAATTTTGCCATATTGCATAAATCCATTCCTCTAGGTGGACCAGTTTGCCATCCAAGTGCTTGAGGTTTGCATATTGGCATGCATAATCTTCTTCCATCAGGTTCTTGATAGCTTAGTATTTCACCTTGTTTATGGGAGAATTCTAGTCTGATATTGTTGTCTGCCAAGAACGGTCTTCCAAGTACTGTATGGACAGATCCTTTTGCAATAAAAAAGTGAATTAGAGTTTCTTCACCTGAAGCCAAGATGATTGGAGTGAATTCTGATAGTGCAACCAATGAAGTAGTATGGCCTCCAATTCCCCTGAGGTTCATGTTAAGATTTCTTGTTGTAAGTGAGGCTTTGATTGCTATTTCTTCTGGTATGATGTTGAGTTCTGCACCAGTGTCCACTAATGCTCTGATAGGATATTCTTCCTTTCCAATGAAGATTTCCATAAATCCCAAAGGACAAGCATAATGAATCTTGGGCTTGGGTATTTCTTTGAATCCAAATGATAATAGTCTTTCTTGAAGATCCATTGAGTTGAGTGACTTAATTTTTTCCTTGTCTTTTTCTGACAATTCTTGTAATTTATGGACAAAATTGGGTGACATCCTCAAAATTTCTTCAATGGTGAGGTTAATCTTTTGTTGCATAATTTTCTTGATGATTTTGTCAATTTCCAATTTGGTTTCAACTGGTTTCTTTGGAGGTCTTCTGAACTTCTTTTCTTCTTTGGGAATTTCATCATCTTCATCCTTATTTGCAATATTTTCAATTTCCTCCTCAGGTTGGTCTGGTTTTGGAATATTAGAATTTTGGAATTTGGTGGGAATTATGACTTTTTCTTCTTCCTTTTCTTCTTCAATGTAAGTTCCTGGAATTTCTGCTTTCTTCCTTGGCTCCTGATTTTGGGATTGTCTTTCCATTCTTTGCTTGGTCTGCCTTAATCCAATGTGTGATTGAAAGGGGTCATTGGATGAGGAAATGGTAGGTGGTTTCCAATTTGACCACTCTTCAACATGTGCAATTGAGGTTGATTTATCCTCTGATTTCTTTTCAGTGGGCTTAACCTCTTCTTCTGGTTTTGGTTTCACAGTAGGTTTTTCCATGAATTTCTTATTTAGTTCTGCTTGTTCCTTTGCAAAAGCCCTGACTATGTTTTTGGCACTTTCATTCCCTTCCATAGGTACTCTCTGATAGTTGGGGAAGAG
Organism: Austropuccinia psidii; assembly: GCA_023105745.1. Lineage (NCBI taxonomy): Eukaryota > Fungi > Basidiomycota > Pucciniomycetes > Pucciniales > Sphaerophragmiaceae > Austropuccinia > Austropuccinia psidii. The sequence continues at coordinate 16,237,142 of JALGQZ010000009.1, read as the reverse complement.
GTAAGATGCTCCTTGGGTTCTGACAATTCTTCTGTCCAAATCTTCAGCAAGGTGAGTGCATCTAGTTGCTGAATGTCCTTCTTCCTTGCAATAAGCACATTTCATTGGTGGTCTTGGGGCCATTTGAGCTGGTATGTATGGTTGATAACTGGATGAAAATGGTGGTAAAGGATTCCTTTGCCTGTATGGCTGATTATTTTGAGGTAACCTTTGCTCTTGATTATTGTTCCAGTTCCTTCTTGGTGGATTAACTGCTTCTGAAAGTGTTTTGAGTTGATTTAACACTTCTTTAACTGATTCTTTTCCTTCATTTCTTGGTTGAGGCTCTGGTTGTGGAGGATTTTTGATCTTTTGGGTGAGTTCTTTTACTTGTTTTAAAACTTCATCCCAGCTTTCATCCTCAAATCTTGTTTTCTTTTCTGGAGGTTTTGGTTTAGAAAATTCTTTTTGTTGAATAAGTACCTTGGCCTCCAAGTCTTGTTCAATGTATAATTTCAAAATATCCAATCTTGGAATGATGTAACCTCCATCCAAGGCTTGAACCATAGCTCTGTCTTTAATCATTTCTTTGTAAATTGATTCTTGAACACTAGTGGAAAGGCTGGCCAATATTTCCTGGTTATGATTGATATCACCTTGGATATATTGGTATCTTTTGAGGTAAGTGATGATTGCTTCATATTCCCCAATAAACTTTCTGTATTGAGTCATGTTCCTTATTCCACCTTCTTGTTGAGTTTTTGTGAATAATTCAGTGATTGAGGATAATCTGTATCTTCTTTCAGGTGAGACTGTTCCCCATCTTCTTTTCATATCCACTTTTAATTGGCCCAATCAGCTGTTTCATATCCTGGCATTCCTTCAATATGATAACTGATTTCTTCATCTTTTGTCCAAAATGCTATTTGTCTTGCAATGTCTCTTCCACTTGCTCCTTCAATTTCTGCAATATTTTCAACTTTCTTGATAAATCTTTCAACATCCTTTCCATCAAACCACAAGTTGTAGTCCTTGGCTCTGATTTTCACTATTGGAGTAGTGTTTCTTGGAATTTCTTGATGTGATGGAGTTGGTATTTGTGCAGAAATGTTGACTCTTCTTGGTAAAGTTCTTGGTGTTTGTTCTGTATAAGGTGTTGATGTGGCCATGGGTCTAGGATAAGGTGAAGGTGATCCATGCTGCCTGAATGATCTTGGAAGGGTGGTTTGTTCTTCAAGTGGACTATTTTGTGGAGTATAACTTGATGATTTATTTTTTCCTTCCTTTTTGATTAGTGCTAGTAATTCTGCTTGCATTTCTAGCATCTTCTGCTGAAGTCTCTCTGTTGAAGACATTTCTTCCTGTCCTTCAACAGTTTCTTCATTGAGGTTTTCTTCCTGGATTTCTTCAATACTGGAAGGTAATTTTGATGATGAGGGTTTATCCATTTTTGGTTGGTTTATTTCCTCTTTTGAGATTGATTTATTGAGTTTATTTCTTTCAAGGAGATCAAGGAAGAATTTCTCCACAACCTTTAAGTCCCTTTTATTGGTTCTTGGTGTTGCAATTGGGAAATTTGAATATTTATTTGGTTCCTCCCCTAGTTCTGTTTCTTGTTTTGGTGGATAATAATAATGATCAGAGTGAGTTGATGATTCAGATTTTTGAGATGATGGTTTTGGCTGATTTTGACTTTTTGACTCCAGTTTTTGTTATAGTAATATTTTTTTTTTGATGTAGTTTTTTTTTTTTGATTTATTGGAATTTTATTTATATGTTATTGAGGTTTGAGGTTATCTGTCAGGCCACTGTTGGGACACCAGATGTGGGAACTCCTCTTGTGTGGGATTAAAATGAGGCAGTACCTGGAGGGGGAAATCACAGGTAACTAGTTTTGAATTGCTAATAACTCCTGTAACCAAGGGTGGCAAGGGTGTATTGCCTGCCCCTCCTAAAATACTGAACAAAATCTTCCTTGGAGCTCACAAACCAAAATAAAATTAGTAAGTGGCTTTACAACTGCAGAAGACAAAATTCAGCAGTCTCAGATCAGACCTATTCAAGAAATAATATGAAAAATAATGTTAGTTATTTTGGTTAAATTTGATATTTTAATGGAATACTTGTCTGTTTAATTTTAATATTTTTTGGTTAAATTGAGGTGAGTGGTTTCTTCTTGGTGATAAATCCTTGGTAGGATGGGTTATTTAAGGTTTTCTGAAAAATTTGATGGGTGTTGATAAAGGTAATTTTGTTAAGTTAAAGTTTTAATATAGTAAAATAATTTATTTTTTAAAGGTTTGTTATTTCTTTAAGAGTGGTTAATAATAAGATAAAACTGTATTTGTTAAATTTAAAAGGTAAGATTCTTTGATATTGGATTTTTAAAGGGATAAGTTATTTTTAAGTATTGATAATGGTGTTAATCTTACTGGATAAAGTATTTTAATAGAGTAGTAACCTTAATCTTGGGTACTGGGTAATTTTTTATTTTTATTTTTAATAATAATAAGATTCCACTGAGCTTAGCTACTGGGTAATCTTCAACACTATACTTCCACTGAGCTTAGCTACTGGGCAAGTAAATTTACTATAATATACTGGACTACCTCCCAGGTGAGGGATGACTTATTCCTGTGCTTTTAATGTGCAGAGGATATATTGTGCATAGGATATAATTTTTCATGGGGGGGATTTTGAAATTTGGGGGAGAGAGCCCCTCTATTTATACCTTTTGGGAGCCCAGAGGGCCCTCCATGGGAGCTGTCTTTTTCCACTTTAATTCCTCTTGATTTCATCATGTGACTCCATTTTTGGTGAGGACCTTTCTTGCATGGGTCAGGTGATTTAAGGTTTGGTGATAATTTTCTTTCTGCACAGCCTCCATTTATCACATGATTGTCTTTTTGGTGAACTAATTATGATGTGATATTCTTGAATTTGCCTTGCATACATGAGGTGATTCAATTTTGGCTGGGGATTTTTGTTGTGCACAGCCTCTTTCCTGTCACATGATATTCTGTTGGTGGATGCAGTATCACATGATGACCTTTTAATTCCTTTGCATATGTCCTATTTTAGGTTTGGTAGAAGTGGCTGTGTAATTTATGCAGGTGTCAGGGTTGTTTTTCTTCTTTTTGAACTTTAAAATGAAGTCAGGTGATAATTTCTTGCACTGGTGAATTTACTGTTATGTATGAGATGATGTGATTTTTGAGTTTGACACATGCTGTGCATAGTCATGTGGTTGAGATTTAATTAAAATTGTGTACTGCATGCAGCCTGTTGTAACTAGCTTTGGTTTGCATGAGGTGATGAGTGGTGTAAGTAAATCTGATTCTGTTTTAAGGTTTAAAGTGGGGTTACTTTGGATATAAGATAAGGTACTCCTGTGGCTGTGTTGTAAATGAATTGCAGGAATTCCATGGGTTTTAGCTTTGCATCATGTGATCTTTCTATGTTAAGTGATAGGTTGCTGTGTAATTCATGCAGGTGTCCTTTTCTTGCTGCATGAGTCCTGTGGCTATAAGGGGGTGTAAAGCTGGGTGGGGTGTGTAATTTAAAGGGTGGTACCTTATTTCTTGTAACTAGTTTACTATATGTAACTTGATTTTTACATATGAATAATGAAATTGAATAATTTATTTAAACACATACACTTCCCTTTGGTGCCTGTGCCATGGTTTTTTGAGTTAAATCCAGTTTCTTGCTGTAAAATTGACCTTTTGGTGTAAGATTTGAGTGTAAGTCTACCTGTAGGCTGAATTTACTGCTGTTTTGGGGTACTATGAGCTTGAACCTGGTGAAAAAAAATGGTATGGAATACCACAATAAGAGTGATAAAATTGGTGAATACTATTAGTTTATGATTAAAACTAATAAAATCCACGAAATTTGGGGTTCTGCCAAGCCTCTGATGTCATCAACTTTAGAGTTATAGTGATAACTCTAAATAATGGTGTAATAATGATGTAATATGGTTTGATAATGATGTAATCATCTCCAAACCTTAAAATATTGATCAATTCCAGTGGATATGATCAGTACACGTCTACTAGAAGCCTGTTGGACTTCAGGAGGGAGGTATTTACTATAAATAGAGCTCTTTTTACTCTATTTTCCCCTCAGACGCATCAAAAACATTAAATCAATAAAATCAAAGGTAATTTCTTTATTCTTTATATATAAAAGCATTATATTATTAAAGACCAAAGTCCTCCTTGCTTTAATCATCTATTTTGATGTGATTAAATCATTTATTTAATTGTTTTTATTAAAAATCTCTCTAAAAACTCATTTCCACGTAAAAATCCAGAATAATTTGTAATTTTCTTTATTTTTATTGTAAATACAATTTGAAAAAGTTGTATTTATATTTTTTGGCGTAAAATACTTCAAAATTATGATATTAAGTGTTAAAAGTAGGTTATTTTCTCTTATTATAATAATTTCTCTATTATTACTCTCTAAATAATTCTTTAATTAATATAAATAGTATTTATATTAATTCATAACTTTAATATTAGTAATATTATTGTTATCAATTGTTTTTTATTAATAAAAAACAATTTTTTACGCCTTTATTATTAGTTGGTAACAATAATAAAGAGTTTTTTAAATATATTAATTATTTTATATTAATATATTTATTTTTTATATTATATTTTCATAATATAAATTATATTATTATATTTATTTAATAATATAATTATTTTACGCCATAATAATAATTATTATTTATTTTTATTATATTTTTAATCTTATTTATTCAATTTATAAGGACATTCAGAGTACAATAAGTAATAAATTAGTAATTTTTACTTATTGTTTCATAGTCAAACCTTACATTTCCGTTCTCCTGAAATCCCCATCTGTGCCATGTGAAATAAAACAGCTTTTCAAATCACAGCCACCTGCCCTGTTCAATCACCATAAATATAGCAAACCATCCCGCCATGACCAAGAAAATTATGATTGCCTGGTTGAGTACTTACAGAATTTTCAGGCAAAAAGGAAAATAGTTCATTGGATCAGTCTAGACACTACCGTGCAATCCAAAAGTCCTCCCACTTCAAGGATTGTCTCACCTTGGTATTTTCCAGTTTCAAATATTAATATTGGGAACAATATATTTTCAACTGAATCCAAAAATGTCAGCAACAGTGTGATATGTTTTCTGAGGGGCAACTCACAATGATTTGGTATTATTAATAGCATTTTTAAATTCTCTGAGCCATCTAGCATACTCAACAATAGCTTTCTGATCTTGAAAGCTTTGAAGATTGATGTGAATTTCTTACCATATTGGCCGCATCTGAATATTTATAAAGCTGTTGGTTTTGATGATGGACACTTGATTATATCTGAAGAAGAAATAGAAGGTAACTGTGGATTGTATGATAACAAAGTTCTGTCATGTGGACTGCTTGTAATGATAAAGCCGTTATTTCATGATATTTAGTCTACTAAAATGCAAATCTCTCAGATTCATTAGCAATTTTGCTAGTGAAATAACTGCCTCAAAATTTAGTGACAGAGACATGCAATTGTGACAAGCAAAGCCCATTATTTCAAATTGCCACAAAGAACTTACTATTTTGACATTGGGTACAGTGTGAATAAGCCAAGTTCAATGATCAAATGACCCACACACTCACCTTTCACAGCATCCAAAATTTCTAACTGCGCCATCATCATGTTGGAAGGGGAATAGGCCCTTGCGCACCCGCACACGCCAATTCACACACAAGCGCACCCGCACCCACAGTATTGTGCGGCGGGCTCTACCAGTGTCATCTGCAAAACAACAATCCCGCTCAGGCGGAGTCCTCTCATGGATGACCTGGTGAAGTCAAACCCCCCGCCTACATCAAGACTGGCTGAAGGACCTCTTTGATGTGTGTTTGTGCAAACAGGCGGGTCTTGTGTAATTTTTACCAACCATCGGACAGTTGCAGGATGATCAGGTGGTGAGGAATCTGAGTTGAAGGCACAGGGGAACCAATATTGGTGGATGTCACAGGATTTGGTGTAAGACAATAGTAGGACGTGTGCTTGACGTTCACTTTATTTTTGCTTGACGTGAGCTCGACTTTTATCCTGCTTGACGTTTGCTTGACGTGAAGTCAATCGCCAACGATTGACACAAGATTTGCCCTGGTGACTCTACTTATATTATTACAATAAGACTTTTAAATCTTTTTCATAAACTTTTATTCATTTATAACCTTGATTCTTGGAGACATTATTGATTCAAAAATTGATCATCTTTAATGGCCTCCCTGTATTAGGTGGTACTTGGACCGGCAGACTAGGTGTAAGTTCACATTGATAAGCACATAATCTAAGAAGCCAAGGTCAGAAATAGTCTGATGAGGGGGAATAACCTTTAGTTGATTAAAGTTATGTCCTTGGTGACGACCACTATATAGTGTAAGGGCACTATTTAAAGTTAAAGATTCTCTTGAGTATGAACAATAACAATATAAAAAAGAAGTATTAAGTTATATCAAGGGTAATAAGAAAGATAATAAAGACTAGGAATATCAATTCTGGAGTGTTCAACTGTTTTCTGTTTGTTTTTTTGATATGCATATGGTTTTTTTTTATTGAATGGAGAGGGGTATGTTACCCTCACCATAAATATTAGGGTCCTGAGCAAGACATAAAATTGCATCATTGTTTTTTTTTTCCTCATTTTATATGGCTATTTTTTTGAGATTATCCTTTTTGTTAAAGTAAAAAGGCATATACCTTGTGTTTTTTTTGGATTGAAGTCTGATGTAGTTTGTTTTCAGGAGGCTGTGACTATTTTTTTTAATGGAGAGGGTTTCAACCCCTTCATTCTCAAAAAAAGGATATTCTAATGAAGGGATATCTTTTATTTTTGGTGTCATAACTTGTTTTTTTATGTATTAGTATTATTGTTATGGTTGACCTGGTATTTTTAATGAAAACATATAAAAAATGAGGGGTGTTGCTTATTTATTTAAATCACACCTTATGATGTTAAGTTTTGGGGGATTAGTGGGAATTGTTTCATGGGATTATTTCTTCTTTTAATCCTTGAATATACTTTACTGATGGATAGGAAGAAAATAGTGATAGAACATCAAAAGACTATAATGTGGATGTCATAGTATAATTCATTCAGCTTCACTTGGAATGCTGGGGACAGCATTAAATGGAGAGGGGGATGTGGTATACCATGACAGTTCATCTGAATAAATTTTTTATTTTTATGGTAATTATTTATATAAAAGAGAATATCAATAGTATGAAATCACCTTTGAGGAAAGGTAATAGTAAAATAAACATGGAATAACACAAATGATATATTCATTAAGGAAAATTGACCACAGATTTGCTCTGCCAGTGTCACCCCACTGCACTATCCAACACATAATTGTGATGGACAGTACCCAAATCAAAGACATTTTTCAATTTTCTCTGTCAATGATTTTTTAATATTCTTAAATAGAAGAAATTTAGTTATTAATATAATCAGAGTCACAATGAGGATGCCAATTAATAAAGAGCAGAGCTGTAGGAATCATAGGGGACATAGAAGATTCAAGGTTGGGAACAAAACACTTTTGAAGTATCAATTTTGGGAAATTTCATGTATTTTTGCTGTTATGAACCACCCAAAGAGGGGATAAGAAACATTGAGTTCCTTTAGATAATTTAATTATTAATTCTTCAAGACTGAAATAACTTATTGCTGAATTGGAAAGGTCATATTACATCAACTTTTCTGTTAATGTAACCCCCAAATTTCTCATTGAAGATGCAGAAATGAAGAGTGGGACTGGATGTTGGAAGGGATATGTGTTAGGAACTTTCAGGAAGAATACAGTTAACACAGGCCAACAAGGAATACAGGTAATCAGTCCTGTGATGTCAGCCTGTGACTCAAAACCAGAGCACAAGCATGACAGCCAAAATACCATAAATCAATGGTATAGCCAAGATACCACCAAAAACATGGAGCTGAGACAGATTATCTTAAAAGGTATCAAAAGAAATGGGAAACTCACCTCTTTCTGAAAATATAAGTCCCATCACCATAGGACAAAGAATAACAAAGTTATTCATGCTCAAAGTTATTGCTGAGCATAAACCTTAATTTTCACCTCTCATCTGAAATACAGAGTAAGAGGCTTAACCCCATCAAATGGGTATGAAAAATGAAGCTTAAAGCCAGGGCTATCCAATGGTACCAGCCAAACTGAGCTAGCACCAGTATTACTGAAGTTATGGTCAAGTTCAGGCCAAATAAGGGTGAACAAAACATTCTCCTCTCATCTAACCTCTACAGTTTTAGTGTGAGATACCTAAACTGGGGTCTTTTTGGAAAGAGCACAATCAGGGCTATCTGATGGTGTCATCCATTTCCTCATATCTCAACTATAGCAGAAGTTATGGGGCAAACAAGCCCAATACAGCTTTTGCCCAAACCATACCTATGTACAAAAATTATTGTACATGGGATAACTCTGTCATATTTAATGATAACCATTTCAAATTGGGTACCATTATGTAGAGCGCATACAGGGATATTCAATGAACCAACTTTGAGCATGATATCTCAAAAACCAACATAGTTATGACTATTTAAAGGTCATAATCCCACAATATGGCCAATACAGCTCTATTATGAGGTAATACAGTTGTACTCTGATTATGAGGTGTCAAACAGATGAAGAAGCATGTTAATACTTAAATACCTCATAGTTAAGTCAAATACAGAGGTCCAGATAGGTTCTGTACAGTTTCTGACGCGTCAGAAGCACCAGAACACACCTGTAAACTCCATTGGTGAAGATTTTCACCCTGTATAGGGTAAAAATGACCACTTGTGGTTCTAAAACCACATTTCAACCCAATACTAGCCTGTATTGAGTGTATAGAACCACAAACTAGCCCACAGTAGTGAAAATATTTACTCTGTGGTCGTGTGCAGAGGTAAACCACCTCCCACTACCCCAGAACAAGATAAAAGGAGGCTTTGCCTCACCAGGAAGCAAATCCAGCATCCTGTTCTTGATATTCTTACGTGGTATAACTTCTTAAAAAAGGAATTGGTACTCTTAGAATTTAACAGGTATACTTTAAGTTTAAGTATTGTAGGGTTTGCTATTGTAAACCAACAGGCAGACACTGCACCCAGGGCTATCAGCAGTACTCACCATCACTAAATTATTTTAGTATAGCCCTTTCACTCATATTCTCACTCTAATATCATCATTAGTTTCGTGTCACACTCAGAGTTATAGCTTTTACTATCATTCTGAAGCTATATCATAGAGTCACCCTGACATGTGAATTTTCATAAAAAGGTAAAACCTAGCCCACAAGTCAGCCCTAAAAGGCCCAAAAAACTATAATCCAGTAAAATCAGCTGACAGATTAGTAATTGATTGAGTAATACATGGAAATAAGGGTTCCAGGGCCACAAATCAAGGTTTGACTGTATTTCACAGCCACATGTCACAAACACGTCATGTGAATAGTTTGTACAGCTTTGCATAGCCACCAGAGGCTTAAAATTTCTAAGTCCCATCTTTTTTGCACTCCTGTGGAGGGCCCCATGGCTATAAATAGAGACCTTCTCTCCCAATTTTTCCCAATTCCCCATCTAGCAATTATAAATTGAATTTATTTTTTCTGATCCCTCTCCTAGGAGGTATACTAAAAATTTTTGATAAATTAAGCCTAGTAACTGATGTTTGGTGTTGACATAGATCAAGAGAACCAATAGTGTGAAAAGACTTTAATTCATCCCTTACTAGCAGGTAGACTAGCGCCTTATTTTATTAGGACCTTAAATCTTGAAGCTCATGAGCAAAGCATCTCTGGAGCTTAGTGTTTAAATCCTTAAAAGTGATTTTTAGAGAGTTTTAAGATAAAACCATCAAACCAAAGTAATTTTGTAGGCTTTAAAATAAACCCTAACCATTTTAATTAGTTTTGGGCTAGTTTTTGTTGTAAACTTCCTCAAAGAGAGTAAATTTGCTTGTTTTAAAACAAAACCTGTACAACCAAACTAATTTTACTACTTTTAAAATCAAAGTGGATCTGTATTTATGGGGGAATACCTAATAAGTTATCAACCGAGGAACTAAATCAAATTTAAACTACTTTAGTGTTTAGTTAAGATTAATATTAAGCCTATATCAATTAGCTAGTATTATTATCAAAAAAAACCAGAAGAGATCATATAATATATTATTACATCACAACAAAAAACATAACATTAAACTACCCATATTATACTATATCATTAACAATTATTAGATTAGTAGCCTATCCATCACATCACAAAGGGCTTGAAATATATTTTGATCCTTTTCAAGTTTATTATTTCAGAGAATTGAAGATTTCTGTTATCCCAGCTATAAGTTTCTATATTTATCCAAGAATTATCCAGAAAAGAATATTTTGTGGTTTTGTATTAGAAGATAGTGTTTATTGTCACTTTTTATTTATTTTAGTTATTATATTATTTTTTATATTGTTGTACTATCATCTGGTGGAATCCACTCAGCCTGCTGAAAGTTTTAAAAAGAATTTATTTGTTAAGGTTTTAAATAACCATTGTTTTGAGTAGAGCAAAGTCTGATTAGAGATTGTTGAGTCTAATATTTTCTGATAAAGCCACTATCAATAATAAAATTGATTTGGTGAACTCAGTAAAGATAACTTAGCATATTAAGAAGGGCAGTCTAGATTATTCTAGCACACAAGCAGAGCAAGGGTTAAAAGTCCCAAACAGCAATTCAAAACTGTTTTCTTGGAATATCCCCTTCCAGGTACTGTGTCATTTTATCCCACACGCAGAGGAGTTCCCACAATAAGTTGTGTGACAAATACACAGTATTTGAAATGACTGTTGATAAAGTAAAAGCCATTGAATATTTAATACAAGCCTTGACCACTGCTCCACTCTTATTGATGCCAGACTTTAAACTTCCCTTTAAACTTTACATCAATGCATCAGGGGATGGGCTTGGTTCTGCACTTCATCAAGTCCAAATTTTGAATTATAAATCTGTTGAAGGGCCCATATGTTTCATATTCAGGTAAATAAAACCAACTGCAGCCAGATATGGAGCAAGTCAGATTGAGTGTCTATGCCTTGTTTGGGCTTTAGAAAAACTCAATTACTTTCTTGAAGGATGTGCTTTTGAAGTAATAACAGATTGTACCACTGTTAAATAACTTTTAAACATGAAAACACCCAACAGACATATGCTCAGATGGCAAATAGCCATACAAGAGTATAGGGGCAATATTACTATTGTTAATAAAGATGGAAATATTCATAAAAATGCAGATGGACTAAGCAGATGGCTATTGCAAAATGATATTGATAATCCTGCTTATGTGCCAGAAGAAGCTTCCCCACAGATCCCAATAGAAGGAATAGGTGTTACAGACTTGAACACCACTTTCTTTGAGGAGGTAAGAAACAGTTATACTCAGGATAAAAATTGTAGCATTTTATTCCAATTACTTACCAAGGACTGTAAACACAATTCTTTGATACATTCCTTAGTTGAGATATGAAGAAAATCATATGATGAAGGAAGATTCCACCCAACAGATGTATTCTCAGATGGCAAATAGCCATACAAGAGTATAGGGGTAATATGACTATTGTTCATAAAGATGGGAATATTCATAAAAATGCAGATGGACTAAGAAGATGGCCATTACCAAATGATATTGATAATCCTACTTATGTTCCAGAAGAAGCTTCCCCACAGATCCCAATAGAAGGAATAAGTGCTACAGACTTCAAAACCGCCTTCTTTGAAGGAGGAAGAAACAGTTACACTCAAGATAAGAATTGTAGCATCTTATTCCAATTACTTAACAAAGACTGTAAAGGAAACTCTCTTATACATGCCTTGGATGCAGTATGGAAGAAATCCTATTATCAAGGAAGATTTCACCCACTGGATGGTAAAATTTACCACAGGACCAAGCACACATGTGTCATGACAGTTGTGGACAGGTCATTAATCAATCTTGTACTAAGGTAATGCCATGACAGCCCCTTTTCAGGACATCTGTCTGAATACAGAACAAGAGAAAAAGTAAGGACCTGTATATGGTGACAGATGTGGCAGAAAGACGTTGCAGAGTATTCAAAACCTGTGACAGATTTCAAAAGGCAAATAAATCCACAGGCAAAAGACTTGGAAATATGATCAAAATCTAAGAACCCAGCAGACCTTGGGAAATTGTCCATATGGATTTGGTAACTAGCCTACCACCAGGAGGTGACAGAAGCTATAATGCTTGCCTTGTGATTGTAGACAGATTCAGTAAAACTGTCATCCTTTTACCATGTCACAAAGATTATACAGCCATGGATACAGCTCTTCTAATGTGGGATAGAGTATTGTCATGGACTTGCATATTCACAAATATAATTAGTGACAGGGATCCCAAATTCACTTCAGCACTGTGGACAAATCTTCACCAATTATTTTGCACTAAATTGTCTTTCTCTGCAGCCTACCAACCACAAACTGGTGGTCTAGCTGAAAGGATGATACAAACCTTAGAAGACATGGTGAGAAGAATTTGTGCATATGGCCTTGAATTAAACAATTGTGATGGATTCACTCATGATTGGTATACTGTGAGCCTTAGAGGTATTTTTATATACCCAAAAGACCACAAATGATAAATTAATATACAAGTATAACTAAAATAAATTCATTTATATTATAAAGATATAAATTGAAATATGAATAAAAACTCATATTTAAAAATCAAAATTTAATTATAATTTAAAAATAAAATTACAATAAAATTTAAAATTGTGAAAATTCATTTTTAGCTGTAAAAATTAAGTAAAAATGAATTTTTAATAAAAATTATGAAATTAAAATATTTTTTGTAGAAATATATTTACAATAAATTATAACTTTTTATCCAATAAATAAACATATAAAATTTATCTCACCATTTGATTCCTTATAAAAAATTAGCTGGGGTCACCTCTGAGTGAAATTTTTGTAACTCAACTCTAAATAAGCTTAAATTAAGTTTTCAGTATTTTCAATACAAAAATTGAAAATCCTCAAAACTTTAATTTAATTAACACCACATGTGGTGCTAACCATCAATTTTTGTGTTGAAACTGAGGTGTTGTGTTTAGTTTAGAAGTTATGGGGAATTGAAGTATTTTCAATTGAATTCAATTGAAATGTCAAAATGTGCGCATGTATTACATAAGTGAACTTTGATTTACATATGAGGTATCAATTATTACTGTATTCTACTGTACAATTCAATTGAATTACATATTTAAATTCCAAGTATACTACTTGATGAGGAGTTAAAGGAAAAAATAAATTGGAAAGATTAAAATGGAGGGGGGAAAGGAACTCTAGCTCTAATGGGGAGCCGGACCCCCAAATTCCCTGCTGACAGGCGTGAGATGTCAAAATTCACACAAATTTTCATCACTTTTAGCCTTGAATTGAGTCACAGGGTCTGTGACTCAATTGATGATGAGGTTTTGATACCAACCAGGGCAGTTTTAACTGTTGCCAAGAGGGTAAAGCTACCCTTAAGTTATAACAATGTTAGTAAAAACAGTTTTAACTAGTTTCTACGCCTCTTACACACATTCTGACGTGATTTGAAGGCTCTACACCAGGTATTGCCATCATAATGGCTGATTTAAGGGTCTAAAATGGCTAAAAATGGCTTAAACCAGCCCTTTTTTGGTCTAAACCAGGGTTCAATGATACAATAATTGGCTTTTCTGTGGTCGAACTGTCTTTCACGACTGAAAAGAGTAAATCTTACTTTTGGAGTAAGAAAATTTATGGCTATAAAAGAATGTCTTCTTTGCCCCACTTTTCTCTTCATGTTACAATCTTTTCCTTTTCTAATTAGTTTATACACTGTTAAACCAATTAATAAAATATTCCAACCACCTTTTTTAAATCATTTTAAACCTTTTAAAAACTTGAAAAAATCATTATAATCATTTTTTGTAACTCTTATAATTATTTTTACCCCTTAACCACCCCAAAAGTGAATTAAAGCATCTTTCATCACTGTTAACTTTGGCACTTTGTTTCCAAATTAACTCTGATCACTTTTGGGCATGTTTTCTCTTTAATATTCTTTTTAAAGACTTTGTTCTTTAATTATTACTTGCAGTTCTTTTCTCAATTAATTCCAATTGAAATTTCTCTTGAAGAAATTTCTTTTGTAGCCTTAAATATCTCTTGTAGAGTACTTTTGGATAAATGTTTATTGTTGGTAAAACAATAAATCTTTATAATATTATTTTTTTATACTAATAAAGTTATAAACAATAAAATTTGCGTGTTTTCTCTTAAGAATAATATTTCTTACTATTTTTAATTGATTTTTACCTTATACAAATTTTGAGGACAGGAAAAGTACTTGATTTTTGATCAAAGTTTCATATCCACACCTTACATTTGGGGGGCCAGCCTTGATATTTTACCTGTGACATATTTTTCTCACTTTTCATAAATTTTTTTTTTATATTGAAAAATTTAAAAAACATATAAAAAATACTTATAATTCAAAAAACCCATAAAAAATAATTTTTTCATGTTATAAGTGAGGCTTATATTTTTATTTCTTTTTTTGAAATAACCTTTTTACTACTTAATTAATTGGCTTTTTCATTGATTTTAGTGTCTGAAAATGTGGTAAGACAAGAAAACATTGAAACAGCCTCAACAGTCACCAGCATTTTTCCTGCCAGTACTGTTAATTCAGACCATAATAGTACTGTTATTGTGACTCAAAATAACCAACCTGAACCATTATCTTCTGAATTGATTAACTTGGATATAAGTAATACCCTTCAGAAAGCTAAGAATTTGGCCAATAGTAGGTTTTTGACTTAAAAATACTATTTTAAGCCTTTTTAATCATAAAATATGCCTTCAACTAGATCAGGGGGGAAATCAATGAAATGGATATTGAAAAGGAACCTTATGTTGAAAAAGATGACATAATTGAAGACAATTTGGATGATAAGTCATCCATATTTTCTGAATCTCCAAAAGATATAGAAAATATTAATTCCACTTTTGACATCATGGAATCTTATTCCCACTTGGCACAATTGAGCAATGGTCAACTTGATTTATCAAAAGTTCAAGATGCACAACTTATGAAAACCAAACCAAACAGAGGGAAAGGTTATACAGCTGGTAGCTCCTGTATAACAGAAGTGGTGATTGACAACAAGCCCACCAAACATTTTCTTGACCCAGGAGCCTTCTGCTCTTGTGTTGGAAAATTTTTTCTTGAAACTGGTGTACCAAATGTTTAAGACCAATTGTTACCAATTGATGGTATAAAATTCAATAGTGCAAGTAATCTAATGAAAACATTGATAATCTTTAATACCAATGTCATATTTCCACATATTAATGGAAATTTAACATTCACTGTTGAATTTGTTGTTATGGAAAACTGCTCTAGTACCCATTTTATATTGGAAAATGACTATTTAATTATGTATGGGATAGATTTGCATAACAACAAAGACATATACTTTATTATTGGAGACAATAAGCATCAGAAATTTGCCTTTTTACCATTTAAGAGACAAATTACAGTAAATAAAGTAGCACAAGTCAACTTAGAGTTGCAAAGATTCAAATCTGAACAGTTAAATGGATCTGAAATAAGCCTGCATCTGACTGATAGTCAGGAAAATTAAATTTCTGCCCTTTTATATGACCACAGAGAAGCATTTGCATCAAAAAAGGACCTTTGGGGGCAATTATTGGTCATGAAGTTGACATCATCCTTAATCTTGAGAGACCTTATCCACCACTTTCAAGAAGACCTGCATATCCAGCAAGTCTTAAGTCAAGAGAAGCTCTAGAAATTTATATTAAAGAACTTCTAGACCTTGGTGTGATGAGAAAGGTTTGCCATAATGAGGAATTAGAAATAACTACACCAGTCATAGTGGCATGGCATAATAGAAAATCTAGAATGGTTGGGGACTTTAGAGCTCTGAACACTCACACTGATCCAGACAGGTACCCAATACCAAAAATCCAAATTGCCCTTACCCATATATCTCAAGCAGTGTATATAACCACTATGGATTCCCTTAAAGGATTTCATCATAATGTAGTGACACCAAGGGCAAGAAAATACTTGAGGATCATTGTTCATTGTGGAGTATATAAATATTTGAGGATGCCTTTTGGTATGAAGAATGCACCTTCACACTTCCAAAGAATGATGAAAGAAATCTTCCCTGAAGAAATTTCAGAAGGATGGTTAATCTTTTACATTGATGACATTATTGTCTGTTCCAAGACTTGGGAAGAACATATGTACAGATTCTCCAGAGTTTTGAAAAAAATCTAATCTGCCAACATGAAAGTTTCTTTAAAGAAATGCCATTTTAAATTTAAAGAACTTAAAGCACTGGGACATGTAGTATCTGTTTTATCCCTTGGAATTGACAAAATCAAGGTTTCAGCAGTATTGCTGAAACCCATGCCTCGAAACAAGAAAGAAATTCATACATTTTTGGGGTTTGCAGGATATTACAGGCAAAATATTAAAGATTTTGCATCCATAGCAAGACCTCTTTATAAATTATGTGACAAAGATACAGTATTTGAAATGACTGTTGACAGATTCAAGGCCTTGTAATCTTTGAGACAAGCCTTGACCACTGCTCCACTCTTACTGATTCCAGGCTTGAAGCTGCGTTTTAAGCTTTATATTGATGCATCAGGAGATGGGATTGGTGCTTCACTTCATCAATTCCTGATTATCAATGATAAACCTGTGGAAAGACCCATATACTGCATATCCAGGCAAATCAAACCAACTGAAGCCAGATATGGAGCCAGTCAAATGGAGTCCTTATTCATTGTCTGGGCCTTGGAGAAGCTAAATGACTTTCTGGAAGGATGTCTTTTTTTGAAGACTCCTAACAGGCATATGCTCAGATGGCAAATAGCCATACAAGAATATAGGGGCAATATGACCATTGTTCATAAAGATGGGAATATTCATAAAAAGGCATATGGACTGAGCAGATGGCCATTACCAAATAATATTGGTAATCCTGCTTATGTTCCAGACAAAGCTTCCCCACAGATCCCAATAGAAGGAATAAGTGTTACAGACTTGAACACCACTTTCTTTGAGGAGGTAAGAAACAGTTATACTCAGGATAAAAATTGTAGCGTTTTATGCCACTTACTTACTAAGGACTGTAAACACAATTCTTTGATACATTCCTTAGATGAGATATGGAGAAAATCAGATAATGAAGGAAGATTCCTCTTACTGGATGGTATAATTTATCACAGAACTAAGCATACATGTTGTGTTATTCCATACCATTTTTTTTCACCAGGCTCAAGCTCATAGTACCCCATAACAGCAGTAAATCCAGCCTACAGGCAGACTTACACTCAAATTTTACACCAAAAGGTCAATTTTACAGCAAGAAGCTGGATTTAACTCATAAAACCATGGCACAGGCACCAAAGGGCAGTGTATGTGTTTAAATAAATTATTCAATTTCATTATGCATATGTAAAAAATCAAGTTACATATAGTACACTAGTTACAACAAATAAGGTACCACCCTTTAAATTACACACCCCACCCAGCTTTACACCCCCTTACAGCCATAGGACTCATGCATGAAGAAAATGACACATGCATTAGTTACACAGCCAACTTGCATTCAAAGTCATATGATGCAAAGCCAAACCCCATGGAATTCCTGCAAGTCAATTACAACACAGCCACAGGAGTACCTTATTTTATATCCACAGTAACCCCACTTGAAACCTTAAAACAGAATCAGATTTATTTACGCCACTCATCACCTCATGCAGACCAAAGCAAGTTACAACAGGTTGCATGCAGTACACAATTTTAATTAAATCTCAACCACATGAATATGCACAGCATGTGTCAAACTCAAAAATCACATCATCTCATACATAACAGTAAATTCACCAGTGCAAGAAATTATCACCTGAATTCATTTTAAAGTTCAAAAAGAAGAAAAACAACCATGACACCTGCATAAATTACACAGCCACTTCTACCAAACCTAAAATAGGACATATGCAAAGGAATTACAAGGTCATAATGTGATACTGCATCCACCAGAAGAATATCATGTGACAAGAAAGAGGCTGTGCACAAAAGAAATCCCCAGCCAAAATTGAATCACCTCATGTATGCAAGGAAAATTCAAGAATATCACATCATAATTAGTTCACCAAAAGATAATCATGTGATGAATGGAGGCTGTGCAGAGAACAATTATCACCAAATTTTAAATCACCTTACCCATGCAAGAAAAGTCCTCACCAAAAACAAAGTCACATGATGGAATGAAGAGGAATTAAAGTGGAAAAAGACAACTCCCATGGAGGGCCCTCTAGGCTCCCAAAAGGTATAAATAGAGGGGCTCTCTCCCCCCAAATTTCAAAATATATCCCATGAGAAATATATCCCCTGCACATTGCAAGCATAGGAATAATTCATCCCTCACCTGGGAGGTAGTCCAGTATATTATAGTAAATTTACTTGCCCAGTAGCTAAGCTCAGTGGAAGTATAGTGTTGAAGATTACCCAGTAGCTAAGCTCAGTGGAATCTTATTATTATTAAAAAAAAGAAAATAAAAAATTATCCAGTACCCAGGATTAGGGTTACTACTCTATTAAAATATTTTATCCAGTGAAGTTAACACCATTTATCAAGATCTTAAAATTACTTACCCCTTTAAAAAAAATACAATATCAAAGAACCTTACCTCTTAAATTTAACAAATACAATTTTATCTTATTATTAACCACTCTTAAATAAAATAATAACAAACCTTTAAAAATTATTTTACTCTATTATAGCTATACCTTAACAAAATTGCCTTTATCAACACCAATCAAATTTTCCAGAAAACCTTAAATAACCCATCCTACCAAGGAATTATCACTAAGAAGAAACAACTCACCTCAATTTAACCAAAAATATTCAAATTAAACAGACAAGTATTTCATTAAAATCTCAAATTTAACCAAAATAACTGACATTATTTTTCTATATTATTTATTGAATAGGTCTGATCTGAGACTGCTGAATTTTGTCTTCTGAAGTTGTAAAGCCACTTACTAATTTTATTTTGGTTTGTGAGCTCCAAGGAAGATTTTGTTCAGTATTTTAGGAGGGGCAGGCAATACACCCTTGCCACCCTTGGTTACAGGAGTTATTAGCAATTCAAAACTAGTTACCTGTGATTTCCCCCTCCATGTACTGCCTCATTTTAATCCCACACAAGAGGAGTTCCCGCATCTGGTGTCCCAACAGTGGCAGACAACCTCAACTTCAATAAAAAATCAATTAAAATCAATTACAAAATTATTAACTACTCCAAGAATACTTTTTTATAACAAAAGCTGGATTCAAATAATCAAAATCAGCCAAAATCATCATCTCCAAAATCTGAATCATCAACTCACTCTAATCATTACTATTATCCACCCAAACAAGAAACAGAACTAGGGGAGGAATCAAATAAATATTCCAATTTCCCAATTGCAACACCAAGAACCAATAAAAGGGACTTGAAGGTTGTGGAGAAATTCTTCCTTGATCTCCTTGAAAGAAATAAAATCAATAACTCAACACCAAAATCAAAGGAGGAAATAAAACAACCAAAAATGGATAAACCTTCATCATCAAAATTACCAGCCAGTATTGAAGAAATACAGGAAGAAAACTTCAATGAAGAAACTGTTGAAGGACAGGAAGAAAAGTCTTCAACAGAGAGACTTCAGCAGAAGATGCTAGAAATGCAAGCAGAATTACTAGCACTAATCAAAAAAGAAGGGAAAAATAAATCATCAAGTTATACTCCACAGAATAGTCCTCTTGAGGAACAGACCACCCTTCCAAGATCATTCAGGCAGCATGGATCACCTTCACCTTATCCTAGACCCATGGCCACATCAACACCTTATACAGAACAAAGACAAAGTACCTTACCAAGAGTCAACATTTCTTCCCAAATGCCAACTCCATTACATCAAGAAATTCCAAGAAACACTACTCCCATAGTGAAAATCAGAGCCAAGGACTATAACTTGTGGTTTGATGGAAAGGATGTTGAAAGATTCATCAAGAAAGTTGAAAATATTGCAGAAATTGAAGGAGCAAGTGGTAGAGACATTGCAAGACAAATAGCATTTTGGACAAAAGATGAAGAAATCAGTTATCATATTGAAGGAATGCCAGGATATGAAACAGCTGATTGGGATCAATTAAAAGTGGATATGAAAAGAAGATGGGGAACAGTCTCACCTGAAAGAAGATACAGATTATCCTCAATCACTGATTTATTCACAAAAGCTCAACAAGAAGGTGGAATAAGAAACATGACTCAATACAGAAAATTCATTGGGGAATATGAAGCAATCATCACTTACCTCAAAAGATACCAATATATCCAAGGTGATATCAATCATAACCAGGAAATATTGGCCAGCCTTTCCACTAGTGTTCAAGAATCAATTTAAAAAGAAATGATCAAAGACAGAGCTATGGTTCAAGCCTTGGATGGAGGTCACATCATACCAAGATTGGATATTTTGAAATTATACATTGAACAAGACTTGGAGGCCAAGGTACGGATTCAACAAAAAGAATTTTCTACGCCAAAACCTCCAGAAAAGAAAACAAGATTTGAGGATGAAATCTGGGAAGAAGTTTTAAAACAAGTAAAAGAACTCACCCAAAAGATCAAAAATCCTCCACAACCAGAGCCTCAACCAAGAAATAAGGGAAAAGAATCTGTTAAAGAAGTGTTAAATCAACTCAAAACACTTTCAGAATCAACCATTCAGGCCAAGGAATCCTTTACCACCATTTTCATCCAGTTACCAACCATACATACCAGCTCAAATGGCTCCAAGACCACCATTGAAGTGTCCTTACTGCAAGGAAGAAGGCCATTCAGCAACTAGATGCACTCACCTTGTTGAAGATTTGGACAGAAGAATTGTCAGAACACAAGGAACATCTTACCTCTTCCCCAACTATCAGAGAGTACCTATGGAAGGGAATGAAAGTGTCAAAAACATAGTCAGAGCTTTTGCAAAGGAACAAGCAGAACTCAACAAGAAATTTATGGAAAAAACTACCGTCAAACCAAAACCAGAAGAGGAGGTTAAGCCCAGTGAAAAGAAATCAGATGACAAAACAACCTCCATTGCTCATGTTGAAGATTGGTCGAATTGGAAACCACCTACCATTTCCTCAGCCAATGATCCTTTTGAATCACACATTGGACTAAGGCACACCAAGCAAAGAATGGAAAGACAATCCCAAAATCAAGAGCCAAAGAAGAAAACAGCTCTTCCAGGAACTTACATTGAAGAAGAAAAAGAGGAAGAAAGAGTAATAATTCCCACCAAATTCCAAAATTCAAATATTCCAAAACCAGACCAATCTGAGGAGGGAATTGAAAATATTGCCAATAAGAATGAAGATGAAGACATTCCAAAAGAGAAGAAAGTCATCAAACCTCAAAAGAAACAAGTTGAAAGCAAACTAGATATTGACAAAATTATTAAGAAAATCATGCAACAAAAGATCAACCTCACCATTGAAGAAATCTTGAGGATGTCACCCAATTTTGTTCATAAATTACAAGAATTATCAGAAAAAGACAAGGAAAAAATTAAATCACTCAGCTCAATGGATCTTCAAGAAAGACTATTAACATTTGGATTCAAAGAAATACCAAAGCCCAAGATTCATTATGCCTGTCCTTTGGGATTTATGGAAATCTTTATTGGAAAGGAAGAATATCCTATCAGAGCATTAGTGGACACTGGGGCAGAACTCAACATTATACCAGAAGAAATAGCAATCAAAGCCTCACTCACAACAAGAAATCTTAACATGAACCTCAGAGGTATTGGAGGACATACCACTTCATTGGTTGCACTATCAGAATTTACTCCAATCATTTTGGCTTCAGGTGAAGAAACTCTGATTCACTTTTTTATTGCAAAAGGATCTGTTCATACAGTACTTGGAAGACCTTTCTTGGCAGACAACAATATCAGACTAGAATTCTCCCACAAACAAGGTGAAATACTAAGCTACCAAGAACCTGATGGAAGAAGATTATGCATGCCAATATGCAAACCTCAAGCACTTGGATGGCAAACTGGTCCACCTAGAGGAATGGATTTATGCAATATGGCAAAATTGGTCAGAAATACCCCAGGAAAGAAGAATCAAAATGCAAAAAGAGACAATACCATAATCAATTTAACCCAGAAGACCCAAGAGTTATCCATATCTCCAAAAAGTGATAAATTTGGTCAAGATTTACAAATACCCAATGGCCAAACAACCTGAAAAGACAACTTGAAGACTCAACCTCTGATGATGAATTACCCAATATAATTTACAAGCCAATTAACAGTAAGGAAGAAACTTTCCAGATTTTAGTAGATGGAAATGAGAAAATACATGGAAACCCTTTCAAACCTAAACCCAAAAAGAAGAAAGTCAGATTTA
This sequence comes from Austropuccinia psidii, assembly GCA_023105745.1. Classification (NCBI taxonomy): domain Eukaryota; kingdom Fungi; phylum Basidiomycota; class Pucciniomycetes; order Pucciniales; family Sphaerophragmiaceae; genus Austropuccinia; species Austropuccinia psidii. The sequence goes on along the minus strand of JALGQZ010000009.1, from coordinate 16,214,557 downwards.
GTGAGCATCATGAGCTCTCAGATGAAGAAATTATAAATGAAATTGAAAAAGACCTCATAATTATGGAAGAAAGAGACAAAAATTTAAAAGACACATACCATATCAACTTCTTGGACAGAACATTGAACAACCAAGAAGAACCTTATGAATGGCAACTTGAAAACCCTGAATTCATCCAGCAACCTCCCAATGAAGAGGATGAAACAGAATCCATCTTAGAAAATGAATACAATTACATTTACCTTCCATACATCACCTTTGAAGACATTTATGGGGATGATGCTCAAGAAATTTTATGTGAAGACAAATATTTATGTCAACTTCCAGGAGCAAACTTGAACAAAATCCAATTCCTAGAACTGTTAACTGAAGAGGAATTAAAGGAAACCTCTCAAATCAATTCTGGGATAAAACATTTTCAATGGGAATTTTACCAAGAAGAGGACTCTACTTCAATCAAATATGGGCCCAGTGGTACCTTGGATTAAATGGATCAACATACCAAACTGGAAGAATAAAATGGATTGGAGATGGATATATATTCATTGATGAAGACTTATGGTGGTCAGAATTTCCATCAGAACCAGAGATTGAGGAAAGAAATAACTTTGTGGAAGCCCTCAAAGACCTTATTTTGGCCAGGTTACTCAACAGACACTCACCTTTCCCACTTGGGGGAGTTCAACTTTAAATAAAATCAACAAACTCAACAATTTTTCCCTAACAATGTATCAGTATCATTCATCAATGTATCATTAGTTTCTTTTTCTTTTTTTTTCTCCATGGCAGTGACTTCCTGCCTTAACAAAGAGGAAATTCATTAACAAATTATCTCTCAAAAAAAAAAATAAAAAAAAAATAAAAATAATAAATATAAAATAAAAAACAAAAAAAACTTACATTAAAAATATCAATCACCTCCAACATGGCCAATTACCCAATTTTTGATCCTATGGGGAAGAATTAATAAAAGAAGACCAAATTATTAATAAATATTCAATAATGAAAGCTGAAGATGATTATATCAACAAAGACAACCTTTGGCACTTAAAGGATACTTAATCAATGTCAAGAAACCAAGAAATTGAAGAAATCAAGGAATTGCTGAAAATTTTGGAGGTTTCTGACAAAACCAATGATCAAATTACTCAATAATTAATGGACCAATTAAATTTCAAACCATCAAGGCCCATCTTGAAGACACATAAAAGCTCTAATAATCAAAAATCAAATAAAATAGTCAGATCTCAACTCCATTAATCATTAGGCAGTGGCCTCCAGCCTTATCAAAGAGGAATATTAACTCTCATTAAATCAAATCAATAATCCCACTCACCAATAAAAAAAACACAAAAGTCCAAAGATCATTAGGCAGTGACCTCCTGCCTCATCAAAGAGGAAAATCATTCTTAGCAACCAAAATCACCATTTCACTCACCCAAATCAAAAATCACTAGGCAGTGACCTCCTGCCTTATCAAAGAGGAATATCCAGATTCTTACCCAAAATTACCATCCAAAAACCCATTAAACCTACTCTTAAACTATTTTTATAAATAAAATTGATAAAATTTTCAAATCTTATTACCTTTTGACACTTTCAAACCCACCAAATCCTACAAAATGCAATCATGGCCATCAACTGAAGAAAATGCCTGGTCAATGGACACAGATATCAACTGGATAGAAGACAAAGAAGCTTGGGCCAATTACATTAATCAACAAGAAATGGAGGAAAATCCTGACTGGTTCTTGAAAATAAAACCAGAACCCTGTCCTTATATTTCCACCATTGTCCTTCCATATATTGAGTTTGAGGACATCTTTGAACAAGAAAAATCACTATCAGAAACTGTCATTTGTCATCCATGGAAAGAATTACCTGGATTCAACCTCACAAAGTATGAATTCTTGGATTTACTGACCTGGGATGGAGTTGAAGGAAACCTTGGAAACCCATACTGGAATGAAATATTCAACATGGATGGACACCTTAGGAAATCATTATTTTGGAGAACCTGGGAATGTGAAGATTGGTTCAACCTCCAAGATTTTGAAATTAAAAATGGACAAATTAGCAAAATCTCAGGAAGTTATATTGTAAAAAAGGCCAAATGGGAATACCACTGGGAAGAAGCACTTATACCAACAATCTTCAGCCTTAAAAAGGGTGCAACTAAATTTAATACAGAAGATTGGAACTTCTTCTGTCAAGAATATCTCTTCAAAAATTTTAAAAGAGAAGAATGCAGGGGAGGAAATTTTATCAAACAAGGGCTAGTAAGAAAGATTCTGGGGCAAAGGACTTCAATTCAAGAAATAGCACCTGCTAAGTCCTCAATTCCTTGATTAATCATCCATCCTATTTTCATTGATATTATCATTATTTATCTCTTCAATTTTTCATATTTCACAAATTTATGTTTCCTCTTTACAATTCAAATTTTCTTTCATATTAAATTGAAAAAAAAAAGCTTAAATTTATGTAAGATTTGAAGAAGAAAAGGGACAAAGACAGAAGCAGTCTCCCCTTAAATTATACTTGGAAATGAAAACTATATGAAAACTTGCATTAACTTTGAATATTTCATTTTTTTTTACAAAACAGGAGATATTTTTTATGAAGTCAATTGCAGACTATCATTTTATCTTTATTATTGATTCATATTATTATTTTATCCTCTTATTTCTTTTTATACCTTTTTCTTATTTATTATTACCTTTTTATAATAATAAATAAATATATAAATAATAATAAATAAATAAAAAAAAAAAAAGAGAGAAATTAATTGTCTTTGTTTTTGAATTTAACTTAGATAATCAACTTCTCCTCTCAACTACCATCTCAAGGATGTTCTTTTTGGGTCTCAAATTCCAGAAACGGAGTATTTGGCTAAGAAGAAACTTGGGCTGTATTGCTGCAGAGCCCGGAACGAGTACCTTGGCTCTTGTATCCATGGAATATTGGACATGTCCAATATGTTAACATCACAAATAGAATCATCATTAATCAGCAAGTGATTGCAGACAACTAAGCAACTACAGCTACAGTATACAAAGTGGTAGCTCAAATGGTTGATGCCGCTAAGACGACCAAGCTGCCTAGTAACTACAACGGTAATGGATGAGGACGCAATTAAAACTAAAGGTGGCGTTTGCTAGAATCCACCTTGTGCGTACTGGTCAACACACCTCGCTTCACTAAAAAGATTTTAACGCCAAATTATTATTAAAAAAAAACAAAAAAAAAAATTGTTGGCTTACTTATTATTTAAAATGGGAGGTTATTGCACGACCATCTGGACCACACGGGCGCAATTCATACGTATAGGGAGCGGGGTTCTTGGACCCTGGAGAGTTGGAAGCCTGTCCGATTGAAAAAAAGGTCTCGGGATCCTCGACGAAAAGCTTGGGGAGGTAATCGCCATTTATGAAGGTATAAAAGGCCAAAGCCGCCAATGGAGGCTCCTCCTCAGGTGATGAGGATCGGGTAGAGCTGAAGGAGGGATCAGCAAGAGCTGGTGTCAAAGGGGGAGTTATCGAGGTGACCCATTCCCACATGGATCGCTTGATAGGCGTTGCCGGAGTACCAAAAACCAGTTCCTCGAACTCTTCAATTGTAAAAGGCTTGATTGCCTTTAAGAAAGTAGACGAGTATACGGGGTTATCAAAGCTCATTTTGAAACAGGATGGGAGACTGCAAAAGAGGAGTTCTCCGAGCTCAGTGAGGGCTACTCTACACAGTGGGATTGAATTAAGCTAGAACAAGGACATACCTCAAGTGTCAAGTTAACGCAACAATCCAATAAATAAAAAAATAGACTGGTGGATTAGTGGGAATGGGGAAAATAGGAAGATCGGAGTCCTATTTATACTCTTTTTTTTGAATAATCCAAACTAGCGTGGTATGGAAGGTACTCTTGAGACAGCATCAACCGATAACCCTGGTATCTCTTCTACTGCACTCCGACAATACCAGGGTTCACCTTATTAAAAGCCCTCAAAATCCTACATCAGATGATACCTATAATAAAAAAAATATATCAAAGCATTAGTAGATAAAGCTGCAGGAAGTTCAATGGCAACCGACTTTAGCTAGCGTGGAATCCATAAAACATTTTGCTTATCGGGTGCAGTCAGAAGCCGTGCCACTACCTTGCAGAACGGCCAATGGTACCCGTCACATAAAATACGGATCGAATGACCGAGATATACTGAAGAGGAGTAAGGCTACATGACTTACCAACCACCATAATACAACAGGAGAAATGGTAGGGAAATTAGTCGTCTAATAAAAAAAAAATACCACTTCAGGTCCGAGGAGGGCGTTAAGGCACAAAAGCAGTAAATAAAGTACGAGATTTTTGAAGAATTACGACAGCAGTGGGCGTTGGAAGCAGATGCACCTATAGGGGAATATAGGACAAACAAAGGCATAACAAACGGGTGGTGTTAGTTAGGGTGGATTTAGCTTGCGCGGCTCGGAAGGATAAGATCACTGGGTTTCCGTACTATCATTGGGAACAAGCCACACTCCAAGAGCGGAAATAACCAGGGAAATGACTTACGCTGCTTGTCACGAACTGGCCTGGCTCGCTAACCACTTCCTGAAGTATGTTGAGGGGGGAATATTACACCGATGAGTGATGTTTAAGGTTCATAATGCAAAAAAAAAATAAAATAAAAATAAAATAATAATGATAATAAAAAGGTAAAAAAATATAAAGAAACTAGAAGAAAAAAAATGCGGGAGGCAGGAGTTGCAGCAAGGTTATAGGAAGCTGACCTTGTACAGCCAGTACCGGGCTGTACAACCCGATTAGCTAAATAGGACTAATTAATAAGTCCCATGTAAAAAAAAAAAAAATAATAAATACAAAAAAAATAAAAAAATAAAAATAATAACAAAAAAAAAAGCCCTCATCAAGGCTTTAAACTGATGATTTTTTTTAATTATTAAACATTATTTTATTTTTTATAACTAAATTAATTTAAAATTTCTGATCATTTATTTCTACAGGAAATTTAATTAAACAATCAAAAAAAGCCCTCATCAAGGCTTTAAACTGATGATTTTCTTTAATTATTAAACTTTATTTTATTTTTTTATAACTAAATTAATTTAAAATTTCTGATCATTTATTTCTACAAGAAATTTAATTAAACAATCAAAAAAGCCCTCAGCATGGCTTTAAACTGCTCAATTTTATATTATTTTATAATTTTATTGACTTAATTATTTTATTGACAATTTTATTTTATTTTTTTACAGATTTTATCAATCAATATATATAAAATAACAGAAGAAAGATCAATATATATAACAGAATGAGGGATTAAAAAAGGAAAAAGCCCTCAGGATACAAATGCTACAAATAACAATACATGCCCTCAGCATGGCTTAAAACTGCTTAATTCATTTATGAATTGTAGTTTTGATGATTTCAGTGGCTAATTGATTTTTCATTTTTTTATTTTTTTGATATCCTGCAGGGCTATAAAAAAAAAGCCCTCAGCATGGCTTAAAACTGCTTAGTTCTTTTATGAATTATAATTCTGCTTTTTGAATTTGCTAATTGATTTTTTACTCTACAGGGCTATAAATAAGAATGAAAAAGCCTCTTTGCTACAGATAAAGTAACAATAAAAAATAACAAATAAGCCCTAAGCAAGGCTTTCAACTGCTTGTTTTGCTTTTTTTTGAGAATCCTGGCTAATTTTCATTTATTGGCCTTTTAATTACTAACAATGTCTTTTATTTTAAGTTATTAAATTAATAAAAAGCCCTAATCAAGGCTTAAAACTGATGGTTTATTTTTTATAATTATATTGGGCTGACACAGAAAAAAAGCCCTCAGCATGGCTTTAAACTGCTGGGTTTACTTATTTCAAATGAATTATTTTTTTATGAATTTTTTAGGCTATAGGGCTATAAATAAAAGAGCCCTGGGAAAGGCTTTAAACTGCTTGTTTTGCTTTTCTTTTGTTTTTTTGATAATGGCCATAAAGGACAATGCAAGCCCTAAGCAAGGCTTTAAACTGCTATTTTATCTTTTATGCTTTCTTATTTTGAATAATAACTATACTAATATATTTTATTTGGCTTCTACAGGTATTCAACATTAATAAAATATTTCTCTTATTTTATGAGCTTAAATATGCTTTTAAAGTGAAAATGAGTCCTCAATAAGACTATAAACTGTTTGAACTACTTATACAACTTGGCTTTGAAAATAAATCACATGCCATGAAACCCCAAAGGCAACAATCAGGTGCCTGGACACAAGATATGGTCCTTGGCAAGACCATAAACTGCCCACTCAAATTATTAACAATAATCAAAAATAAACCAATGGTCCCTGGAAAGACCATAAACTGCCCCTTCTAATATCAACAATAAATCACTCAAATTTTCAACAATAATCAGGAAAAAGTAATCAAAGGTCCTTGGCAAGACCATAAAGTGCACTTTCAAATATCAACAAGATATTGTCCTTGGCAAGACCATAAACTTCCCCTTCTAATATCAACAATAAATCACTCAAGTTTTCAACAATAATAAGGAAAAAGTAATCAAAGGTTCTTGGCAGGACCATAAAGTGCACTTTCAAATATCAACAAAAACATATGGTCCTTGGCAAGACCATAAACTGCCCCTTCAAATATCAACATGAAATCAAGCCAATATCAACAAAAACAACAAAAATAAAATCTGTGGTCCTTGGCAAGACCATAAACTGCCCACTAAAAATTCTCAACTAGGACTCAAATTACAACACGATCAACCAATGGTCCTTGGCAAGACCATAAACTGCATATTTAAAGTATTCAAAAAGATTGGACAAGGACTACAGAAAGAGGATAAGTCCTAGGCAAGACTATAAACTACCTAAGGTTTCATTTCTTATTCTTTTTTAATTTATAACTTTATGTCATTATAAAGAATAATTAGAAATATTTACTGACTTGAATGTTCTGAACATATTTTTTATTTTTTATTTATTTCAAACTCACTTATTTATTTTCACTAAGAATTAGGGTCATATCCCATTCATGAGCTCAAGAATATTTTATTTATTATCTTTATTACACTTTTCCTACTATCACAACAAGAGCCATTAAATTGGCTCAATTTTTCAATATAAAAAAAAAAAAACTCTACATCAAGTATTCTTTTTAAAAAAAAATGATCAATTTATTTGAAATATTTCTTCAATTACAAGAGAGTGATTGGAACCTGTTTGAAAAGATAAAAGTATTTGTGCCATGAAGGCATTAATTGAACTCTGAAGGAGTTATTTATATTAAAAAACTCATAAATTGATGACATAATTTCGGGAATTTACATATTAATAACACCTCAATGTGCTGTTTATTCCAAATGGAATTGAAAAAGCCCCCCAAAAGCAAAGAAGAGTTTTTTTTAATTGTACAAATTTTCAATTTCACTGTTTATATTTCTTAACAACTCAAATGCATTTATGGGTAACAGAAAATCTGAACCATAAAGGGGATGGACTTGAAATAAAGTCTGAGTCACAATGATGATTCCAAAAGGAAGAGTTGTGGCATCATAAGGGTCATTATATGAATAAAGGACTCAAATTATGATCATTCAATTATGTAATATTAATAATAAGTACTCTCAAGAACACCAATTTTTTACTTATTGGCACAGATTACCACCTTCAACCAAACAGTTCCATGATCTTAATTGTGATTCAGGCTTATTTCTCTTAAATTGTGATTTTTACTCAGATATCTCACTCTATGGTTATTTTATACTTAAATTAAAAAAAAAAAAAAAAAAAAAAGCAACTTATTATTGAATCATCATTAAAATAAAATTATGTATATTTACTGTATCATTATTTATCCTCATCAAAAAAAAACTATAAAAAATAAGGGGTGGGTAAACTTATTTCTTACACTATCCCTTATAGTGAAAGTTTTGGGGGAATGAGAATATATCCTCTTCAAAATTTGAAAACCAACTCAAGATTTTTAAATGGAGAGGGGGGCCCTTATCCAAACAAATATTATTAAAAAATATCAATAAATTAATATTAAAATCAATTTTAAATCACCTTATTATTACAATTTTTTTATTTTTCCTTTCTTTATAACAGGAATAATTCAGGAATAAAAAAAAAAAAAAGGACATAAATTATTTTTAAGCAACATCAAGAGAATTGGGAAGCAACTTATCATAGGACAATTATTCAGAATACTGAAAATGAAGAAGATTATATATGAAGAAAAGCAGGGGTTCCTTATGGATTGACCTTTGGACAACACAAGACCTTGGACACTTCTTTGATTCTGGATTGAAACTCATTTGGAATTCAAGAAGAAGTGGTCAGGATTTATTGAATGAAGGATTACTCACTGGATTAATTATGAACTCAGGACTCACTCAACATGATGGACCAACAAGATGATGTAAAACACTCAACTCAAATTGCCCTTGGGATTTTAAATAAGCTTGAAGACTCAAGAGGTCCTCAGCATGACAGTAAACTGCTTCCCCTGTAGACTTGGGCAGGGAAACTTATAAAAAATAATAACAGCCAAGAAGCTGGAGGGGATTGTCCTAGTCAGGAGAAGTGCTGAAGGACCATTTTTGTCCTCAGCATGACAATAAACTGCTCCCTTTGTGTAACAGGAACAAGGGGTTTCACAGGTGTTTATCATTATCAAATTGGCCAGAATGAACAAAGTGGAGTCCTAAGCCATCAATTAAGACAAGAAAAATTCCTTATCAAGAAATAAAACAACCAGAAGAATCTTGCACCAAGTGGGAATCATGAAGATTGAAGAATAAAACAAGAGTCAAGTGGAATCCAAAATCAAGCCCAAAGGAGCTCAAGAAACAAGATAAGCCCTTGGATTAGGCCAGGAGGTCCTTGCATGACTTAAACTGCAGGACTTGTATACCTAATATACAGGGGTTACACACCTAGTTGTAGGTCCTGTATGACCTTAAACTACATTTTTTATGAAAGAAAGAAGACAGAAGAATTGTGAAGACCTCAAGATTTCAGGACACTAGCAAATTCTTGAAAATAATTAAAAGAAAGAAGAAGAATCAAAAAAACTAATCAAAGATGGATCACCAAATTTTAGCAGCCAAATACAAATCAGTCCTGAAAAAGGTGAGACCAGTCAATGAGCCAATGCCTCAAGACCTTAACCCACCTTTGGAAAGACCACCTTTGTCAAGAGATCCTTATGAAACACCCTTATCACCCAACCCACCTATATTTCAAGAAACCTTCAAGGTCACCCATGAAAGACTCCAAGCAGTCAATTTTGGCCCACCAGGATGGTTATCAAATGAAGAAATCAACTTACTCAAAAATGTTATTACCTTAAGGGAAAAAGCAATAGCTTTCTGTGAAGAAGAAAGAGGATTACTCAAACACTCATATGGAAAACCTTACAAGATACCAGTAATACCTCATGAACCTTGGCAGAAGAAACCAATTCCCATTCCCAAATCAATTTTACCTCAGTTTACTGAACTAATCAGAGAAAGAATCAGGACTGGACTCTATGAGCAATCCACTTCAAGCTACACAAGCCCAATCTTTTGTGTGGCCAAATCAAATGGGAAACTCAGAATTGTCCATGACCTTCAAGAACTCAACAAAGTCACCATCAAGGATGCTGGCTTACCACCTCATATTGAAGAATTTGTAGATGCATTTGCAGGAAGAGCATGCTATGGACTAGGAGATATCATGGGAGGATATGATGAAAGAGAATTAGATGTCACTACAAGACCCCTCACAACTTTTGAAACACCCCTTGGAAGGATGCAACTCACAAGACTACCCCAAGGAGCCACAAGCTCAGTAGCAGTATACCAAGCCCAAATGACCTGGATACTTCAAGAAGAAATACCAGAAAGTGTAGGAATTTTTATTTATGATGGAGGAATAAAAGGACCAAGATCACTTTACAACCAAGAAACACTACCAGAAAGCCCCTCAATCAGAAGGTTTATATGGGAATATGCCATAACATTAGAAAGAGTTTTATTCAGGATTGAAGAAGCAGGACTTACTATCTCAGGATCCAAGTTTGCATGCTGTGTTCTAGCTTTGGACATAGTAGGGCATGTTGTATCATTCAAAGGAAGAACAATCTCAAAACAAAAGATCAACAAGATTCAAAATTGGCCAACACCCCTTAACAAGAAGGAAATAAGGGGATTTCTTGGTCTTTGTGCTTATGTAAGGATGTTTATTGAAAACTTCTCACAAGTTGCATCACCACTCAGGAGGCTCACCAGAGAAGATGTTGACTGGGACTGGGATCAAAAATGTGAAGAAGCTTTCCATAAGCTCAGAAGAATAGTTGGAGAAGAAATAACTCTCAAGAAATTGGATTATGACAAAGGAGCAGGAAAAATTAAGCTAGCAGTAGATTCAAGTTACATTGCTGCAGGAGCAGTACTCACTCAAGAAGACAAAGAAGGAAAGGACAGACTAGTATTATATGAATCAATAACTTTTTCAAAATTGGAATCAAAATACTCACAACCCAAATTGGAACTCTGTGGAGTTGCAAGAATTCTCAAGAAGCTACAAACCATACTTTGGGGACAACATTTTGAATTACAGGTTGATACCAAGGCCTTAATTGAAATGATAAACACCCCTTGCTTACCTAATGCCCCCATGACAAGATGGGTGGCTTTCATTCAGCTATTTTCCTTTGATTTGGTACACAAACCAGGGAAAACTTTCACTATGCCAGATGGGCTATCCAGAAGACCAAAAGACTCAGAAGAAGAAGATGAAGATGCACCAGAGTTTGATGAAGAAGAAGATTGGATCAAGCCACACCCTGGATTTGGGGCTAAGAATGTAAATTCACTCCATTTTTCAGGAGTACAAGTACCAACCAAACAAGAAGGATTTTGGAAGAGAGTGCAAGAATACTTAAGTACAATGAAAAAACCACAATCAATAGAAGATGAAGAATTTAGAAGGATAAAAAGAAGGTCATCAAACTTTTTCTTGGAAGATGGCCAACTCAAAAGAAGAAATAACCCTAACCCTCAATTGGTGATATCAAGTCAAGAAGTTCAAAACTACATTTTAAGGTCACTTCATGAAAACATGGGCCACAGAGGGGAAAATGAAACTTACAGAAGAATTAAAGCAAGATATTGGTGGGAAGGAATGAAGAAATCAATCAAGAAATGGGTTCAATCTTGCCTGGCCTGCCAAAAGAGAAGTCAAAACTTACAAAGGGAACAAGGAAGGCCTACAGCAACATCAACAATCTTTGAAAGGGTAAGCATGGATGCAGTCCATATCAAATCTGGAAGATGGAAATATATGGTTGTGGCCAGAGATGATTTTTCAGGATGGCCAGAAACAGTTGGACTAGTCAAATTAACAGCAAAAGCAGTTGCAGAATGGTTCACCTCAGAATGGATATGCAGGTATGGCTCACCAAAGGAAGTAGCTGTTGATGGGGGGCCAGAGTTTGGAAAAGAATTTCAAGATGCAGTAAAGAAAGCAGGATCAAGGATCAGAGTCACCACACCTTATTACCCAGAGTCTCAAGGGATGGTTGAAAGGGGCCATAAGCAACTCAAAGATGAATTAGTCAAGATGTGTGGAGAAAATGGAGGAAAATGGAAAAAATATCTACCTTTGGTTACATTGGCTGACAGAATCTCAACTAAAAGGACAACTGGTTTCTCACCATATGAACTCCAATTTGGACAGCTACCAATATTACCAATTGACATTGAAACAAAAACATTTTTAGCAGTCGAATGGCACAAAATATCCACAACTGAGGAATTACTGGAGGCCAGAGCCAAACAGTTGGAAGGAAAAGAAGAGATGAGAAGAAAAGCAGCAGAAAAGCTCAAAAAATCAAGGGAAGACTCAATGAAATATTGGGATAGAAGAATGGCACACCAGCTAAGATCACCACTCAATCCAGGAGATTTGGTCCTGGTTTACAACAAAGCAATAGAAACTAATTGGGGGCTACTCTTCAAAAACAAATGGAATGGACCCTACAGAGTAATCAGACAAATAAACAATGACCATATGAACTTGAGGAGCTGGATGGAACAGAATTAGCAGGAAGATTTGCTGCCTCTCAAGTCAAAAGGCTCTACCCAAGAGGAAAGTTGATAGACACAAAAGAAGACACAGAAGAAGAGGAAAGTGAAGAAGATGAATCAATAAATTAGGAAGAGGTATTGGAGGAAACCACAGAATCAGATGAAGAATAGAGAGCTCTCACCTGGAATGCTGGGGACAGCATTAAATGGAGAGGGGGATGTGGTATTCCATACCATTTTTTTTCACCAGGCTCAAGCTCATAGTACCCCATAACAGCAGTAAATCCAGCCTACAGGCAGACTTACACTCAAATTTTACACCAAAAGGTCAATTTTACAGCAAGAAGCTGGATTTAACTCATAAAACCATGGCACAGGCACCAAAGGGCAGTGTATGTGTTTAAATAAATTATTCAATTTCATTATGCATATGTAAAAAATCAAGTTACATATAGTACACTAGTTACAACAAATAAGGTACCACCCTTTAAATTACACATCCCACCCAGCTTTACACCCCCTTACAGCCATAGGACTCATGCAGGAAGAAAATGAAACATGCATTAGTTACACAGCCAACTTGCATTCAAAGTCATATGATGCAAAGCCAAACCCCATGGAATTCCTGCAAGTCAATTACAACACAGCCACAGGAGTACCTTATTTTATATCCACAGTAACCCCACTTGAAACCTTAAAACAGAATCAGATTTATTTACGCCACTCATCACCTCATGCAGACCAAAGCAAGTTACAACAGGTTGCGTGCAGTACACAATTTTAATTAAATCTCAACCACATGAATATGCACAGCATGTGTCAAACTCAAAAATCACATCATCTCATACATAACAGTAAATTCACCAGTGCAAGAAATTATCATCTGAATTCATTTTAAAGTTCAAAAAGAAGAAAAACAACCATGACACCTGCATAAATTACACAGCCACTTCTACCAAACCTAAAATAGGACATATGCAAAGGAATTACAAGGTCATAATGTGATACTGCATCCACCAGCAGAATATCATGTGACAAGAAAGAGGCTGTGCACAAAAAAAAATCCCCAGCCAAAATTGAATTACCTCATGTATGCAAGGAAAATTCAAGAATATCACATCATAATTAGTTCACCGAAAGACAATCATGTGATGAATGGAGGCTGTGCAGAGAAAAATTATCACCAAACTTTAAATCACCTTACCCATGCAAGAAAAGTCCTCACCAAAAAAAAAGTCACATGATGGAATGAAGAGGAATTAAAGTGGAAAAAGACAACTCCCATGGAGGGCCCTCTAGGCTCCCAAAAGGTATAAATAGAGGGGCTCTCTCCCCCTAAATTTCAAAATATATCCCATGCAAATTATATCCCATGAAAAATATATCCCCTGCGCATTGCAAGCATAGGAATAATTCATCCCTCACCTGGGAGGTAGTCCAGTATATTATAGTAAATTTACTTGCCCAGTAGCTAAGCTCAGTGGAAGTATAGTGTTGAAGATTACCCAGTAGCTAAGCTCAGTGGAATCTTATTATTATTAAAAAAAAAGAAAATAAAAAATTATCCAGTACCCAAGATTAGGGTTACTACTCTATTAAAATATTTTATCCAGTAAAATTAACACCATTTATCAAGATCTTAAAATTACTTACCCCTTTAAAAAAAATACAATATCAAAGAAACTTACATCTTAAATTTAACAAATACAACTTTATCTTATTATTAACCACTCTTAAATAAAATAATAACAAACCTTTAAAAATTATTTTACTCTATTATAGCTATACCTTAACAAAATTGCCTTTATCAACACCAATCAAATTTTCCAGAAAACCTTAAATAACCCATCCTACCAAGGAATTATCACTAAGAAGAAACAACTCACCTCAATTTAACCAAAAATATTAAAATTAAACAGACAAGTATTTCATTAAAATCTCAAATTTAACCAAAATAACTGACATTATTTTTCTATATTATTTATTGAATAGGTCTGATCTGAGACTGCTGAATTTTGTCTTCTGCAGTTGTAAAGCCACTTACTAATTTTATTTTGGTTTGTGAGCTCCAAGGAAGATTTTGTTCAGTATTTTAGGAGGGGCAGGCAATACACCCTTGCCACCCTTGGTTACAGGAGTTATTAGCAATTCAAAACTAGTTACCTGTGATTTCCCCCTCCAGGTACTGCCTCATTTTAATCCCACACAAGAGGAGTTCCCACAATGTGTCATGACAGTTGTGGACAGGTCCTTAATCATTCTAGTACTTAAAGAATGTCATGACAGCCCTTTCTCAGGACATCTGTCTGAGGACAGAACAAGAGATAAAATAAAAACCTGCATACGGTGGCCAATGTGGCAGAAAGATGTTGCAGAGTATTGAAAAACCTGTGACAGATGTCAAAAATCAAATAAATCCACTGGCAAAAGACTTGGAGATATCATTAAGATCCAAGAACCCAACAGATATTGGGAAATTTTCCATATGGATTGGGTAACTGGTCTGCCACCAGGGGGTGACAGAAGCTATAATGCTTGCCTAGTGATTTTTGACAGGTTTAGTAAGACTCCAATATTTCTACCATGTCACAAGGATGATACAGCCATGGATACATCTCTTCTGATTTGGAATAGAGTAATATCATGGACTGGCATATTCACAAAAATCATTAGTGACAGAGATCCCAAACTCACCTCAGCACTATGGAAAAATCTTCACCAACCATTTGGGACAAAATTATCCTTCTCTACAGCCTACCACCCACAAACTGATGGTCTAGCTGAAAGGATGATCCAAACCTTGGAAGATATGGTAGGAAGATTTTATGCATATGGCCTTGAATTCAAATATTGTGATGGATTTACCCAAGATTGGTGTACTCTTTTAACCGCACTAGAATTGGCATATAAGACATCCATCCATGCCAGTACCAATCAAGCTCCTGCTATTCTATAAAAAGGATGGGATGCCAAATTACCTCAAGATTCCTTAAGGAAAGAATTGGTTGAAATACATCCTTCAGCTGCTAGCTTCAAAGGAATGCTAGACAAAGCTAGAAAGCATGCAGTAAGGTGCTTGGAAGACTCTTTTGCATATGCCAAGGACAAATGGGAAAAGACACATGCCACTCCAGATTTCAAAGTGGGAGATTTAGTACTTGTATCCACAACTAACTTCAATAACATCAAAGGATGTAAAAAGCTCAAAGATTCCTTTGCAGGACGTTTTGTTATTAAGGCCCTCCATGGAGAAAATGCTGTTGAAGTAGAATTATTGGAAGAACTTAGCAATAATCATCCTACATTTCCAGTGAGCTTGATAAAGCCATATAAATCTAGTGATGCTGGAAAATTTCCTTTGAGGAATAAAGCTCCCCAAGTTATACCTCCTATTGAATCATATGGTATTAAGAAGATTACCAAAGTTCTCAAAGAAAGCAAAATGAGAACCAATAAAGTAAGGGAATACCTTGTTAGGTTGAGTGACCCAGCTTTTGAAGATGAATGGTTAGCAGAAAAGGACATACCTGAAGCTACCAAACTTCTCAGAAGATTCAGACACACTAGAAATAACAATATTACTAAGTAATATTCTTATTTAGGGGGAGGGAATGTGAGCCTTAGAGGTATTTTCATATACCCAAAAGACCACAAATAACAAAATAAAATATAAATATAAGTAAAATAAATTTATTTATATTATAAAAATGGAAATTAAAATATAAATACAAATTTATATAAAAAATTCAAAATTTAATTATAATTCAAAACAAAAGTTACATTAAATTTTGGAATTGTGAAATTTCATTTTTTACTTGAAAAAATCAAGTAAAAATTAATTTTTAATAAAATTAATGAAATTAAAATATTTTTGGTAAGATGTTACATAAAATATATTGAAAAATTTTAACCAATAAATAAATATAAGAAAATTACTTCACCATTGGATTCCTCATAAAAAATAAGGTGGGGTCACCTCTGGGTAAAGTTTCTGTAACTCAACTCTAGATAAACTTAAATTAAGTTTTAGTATTTTCTGTACAAAAGTTGAAAATCATCAAAACCTTAACTTAACTCACACCACATGTGGTGTTACCCATCAATTCTTTTGTCAGAATTGAGGTGTTTTGTGTATTTTAGAAGTTATAAGCAATTGAAGTATTTTCAATTGAAATGTCAAAATGTGTGCATGTATTACATAAGTGAACTGTAATTTACATATAAGGTATCAATTATTACAGTTGTGTACTGTAAAATTCAACTGAATTGTATGTGTAAATTACAAGTATATTACATGATGAGGAATTAAAGAAAAAATAAATTGGAAAGATTAATTCTGGGGGGAAAGGTACTCTAGCTCCAAGGGGGAGCTAGACCCCCAATTCCTTGCTGAAAGGCATGGGATGTCAAAATTCATGCAAAGGTTCATCACTTTTGGCCTGGAATTGAGTCACAGGGTCTGTGACTCAATTGATGATGAGGTTTTGATACCAACCAGAGCAGTTTTAACTGTTTCCAAGAGGGTAAAACCACCCTTAAGTTAAAACAATCTTGGTAAAAGCAGCTTTAACTGGTTCTTACATCTCTTACACACATTCTGACATTTTTTTAAGGCTCTAGACCAGGTATCAGTCTAGTAATGGCTGATTTAAGGGTCTAAAATGGCTAAACCAGCCCTTTTTTGGTCTAAACCAGGGTTCAATGATGCCATAATTGGCTTTTCAGTTGTTCGACTGTTTCTCACGGCTGACAAGAGTAAATTTCACTTTTGGAGTAAGAAAGGTTTTGGCTATAAAAGAATGTCTTCTTTGCCCCACTTTTCTCTTCATGTTAGAAGCTCTTCCTTTTATAATTAGTTTAAACACTGGTAAACCAATCAACAAAAGATCCCAACCACCCATTCTGTATCATTTTAAACCTTTTAACCACTTTAAGAAATCATTATAGTTATTTTTTGTAACTCTTATAGTCATTTTACCCCTTGAACCACCCCATAAGTGAATTAAAGCATCTTTCATCACTTTTAACTTTGTCACTTTGTTTCCAAGTTCACTCTCGTCACTTTTGGGCGTGTTTTCTCTTTAAATATATTTTGAAAGACTTTTTTCTTTAACTAATTTCTGGAAGCTCTTTGCTCAATTAATTCCAATTTAAATTTCTCTTGAAGAAATTTCTTTTGTAGCCTTAAATATCTCTTGTAGAGTATTTTTGGTTAAATTTTTATTTTTGGTAAAACAATAAATCTTTGGAATATTATTTTTTTATACTTATAAAGTTAAAAAAATAAAATTGGCGTGTTTTCTCTTAAAAATAATATTTAATACTATTTTCAATCATATTTTTACCTTATACAAATTTTTAGGACAGGAAAAGTACTTGATTTTTAATCAAAGTTTCATGTCCGCACCTTACAAAAGGAGAACACAGAATAATAATAAGCTATAATTAAAGATAATAATTTTATTCCCAATATACAAACAAAATTCAAATATAAATATGAAATTAAAAAAAATTATAATCATAATTTTTAGTTTAAGTTATATTAAAATTAAAAATTGTCAAAATCTATTTCCACCTGAAAAATTGAAGTAAAAATAAATTTCCATCAAGAAATTTTGAAAAAAAATAGTGCTTGGAAAAATTTTGATAGGAATTATTATTACTTTTTGCCATTGAATGTTAACCATCAATTCTTTGTGTTAAAACTGAGATGTGGTGTGTAATTTAGAAGTTATGGGGAATTGAAGTATTTTTGGTTGAAATGTCAAAATGTGTGTGTTTTAGATAAGCTCACTTGGATTTACATATGTGAAGTCAATAATTACCATTTTTTACTGTTAACTTTTAATTGAATCATATATCTAAAATTTTAGTATAATACATGATGAGAAATCAAAGAAGAAGTAAATTTGAAAGATTACTTTTGGGGGGCAAAATTAATCTTGGCTCCAAGGGTGCCAGACACCCCTAAATTGCTTGCTTACAGGCATGGGGTGTCAAACCTCATGCCAAAGCTCATTGATTTGGGCCTATAAATGAGTCACAGGGTCTGTGACTCAATTGTTGATGAACTTTTGATACCAACCATGGAGATTTTAACCGTTTCCAAGAGGGTAAAGCTACCCTTAAGGTCAAATAATCCTATTAAAAACCATTTGGACTGGTATTAAGGTGCTTTACACATATTCTGTTGTGTTTTAAATTTTTCAAACAAAGTATTACTATAGAAATGGCTGATTTGATGGACTAAAATGGCTAAGACCAGCCCTTTCTTTGTCTAAACCAGGGTACGTTTATGCCATAATTGGCTTTTCTGTTGTCAATGTGTTTCTCACGACTTATTGGAGTAAATTTTCACTTTTCAATAAGAAAATTAGTCACTATAAAAAAATTATTTTTTCCCCACTTTTCTCTTCATGTTGGAATTTTTTCCTTGTATAATTAGTTTAAACACTGTTAAACCAAACAATAAGATATTCAAACCAACCACTCTTCAATCATATTCAAACTTTCAAAAATTTAAAATATCATTATAATCATTGTGTGTAACCCTTATAATCATTCTTACCCTTGAGCCACCTCAAAAAGTGAGTTGAAGTATCTTTCATCAGTTTCAACTGTGTCACTTTATTTCCAAATTTTCTCTAATCACTTTTGGGTGTGTTCTCGCTTTAATATTATTTTTAGAGACTCTGTTCTCATTTCAATTTCCTGAAGTTCTTTGATCAATTAATCCCAATTGAAATTGCTCTTGAAGAAAATTCTTTTTTAGCCATTAATATCTCTTGTAGAGTATTCTTGGATAAATCTTTATATTATTATTTTTTTCTACTAACAAATTTAAAAAAAATCAATTTGGTGTGTCTTCTCTCAAACTCTTTACAAGTTCCTATTTTTAATCAAATCATCTTATACAAATTTTGAGGAAAAGAAAAGTATTTGAGTTTTAGTCAAAGCTTCATATTCAAACCTTAAAGCTTTTTTGCATAATTTTAATATGCATATCATCTACCAATATCACCTCAATAAGAATCAGTATTCAAAGCATATCAAAACACAAATTTTGCACATGATCTACATACCAATCTTCTGATTTTTCTGAACCTCTTTTAACAGGCTAATTATCCTTTCAACTTCAAACTCTTTTACCTCCATTAATGGCCACCATATTTTTAGTTGGCCATGGATTTGAATGGAATTGTCAGGTTTTTCTATGAGACTTCTGATAACAGTAGCAAATATCAATATCCCTATGACTATCCTCAGTATCAAATATAATATAGCTAAATATTATAGCTGCAAATTAGTATATTATTATTAAAGAATAATTATATATATAAAGCTAATTATTATTAAATAATTCAATAATGATAAAAATATTAATAATCATAATAAATTATAATCATTCTATTGTTATTATAGTCACTCATAGTTACAATAATAAGAAGTATAAACCTCTCAATGAGACAGTTATACATGAGAAATAGTAATATTCATCCACTTAGAAATAATATAGATATATTATTTATAAAAGAAATAACACACACACTGTGCAGAGATAATTCTTATAGAAATATTTCACATAAGAAAACTAATACTAGAGAAAAAAGATATATAATTGTAGAGAAAACCTTTTTATAATTTTTATTTAATACAAAAAGTCAAATAGCAACAGCTATAATATTAAACAATTTTTATAAGCTGAAAACATGCCAAAAATCAATATCTGAACAGAAAAAACATCTTTTAGTGACAAAAAATAGAATTCTATATTCTTTGAGAGTAAGCTGTGGATTTTGAAATATTTTCAAGACAATAATTATATATAATAAAATTTATTATTGGTCATTACAACAATTGTCAGCCAGTGACACAAAACTGGAGCACAAGCATGACAGCCAAATACCATAAATCAATGTTAAAGCCAAGATACCACCAGAACATGGAGCTGAGCCAAATCAGCTAAAATGGTATCAAAAGAAAGAGAACCCCACCACTTTCCAAACACACAAGTCCCACCATCATAGGACAAGGAATAACAAAGTTGTTGCTAAGCATAAACCTTATTTTTCACCTCCCATCTGAAATCCAGAGGAAGAGACTTAACCCCATCAAATGGGTATTTAAATTGAATCTCTAAGTCAATGCTATCCAATGGTACTAGCCAAATTGACCTAGCACCACAACTACAGGAGCTATGGCCAAAATAAGGTCAAATAAGGGTAAATCAAATATTCACCTCTCATCTAGCTTCTACAGTTTTAGTGCAAGATACCTAAAGTTGTGGCTTTTTGTAAGGAGAAAAATCAGGGATATCTGATGGTGCCATTCATTTCCCCATATCATATCTAGAACAAAAGTTATGGGGCAAACAAGCTCCATACAGATTTTAAGCAAATCATACTTATGTACAAAAAATCTTGTACTTGGCATAACTTTGCCATATTCAATGATAGCCATACACAAAATCCCACAATTGGGCCAATACACCTTTACTGTGGGATGATATCCCATAACCATGATTATGAGGTTTCAAATAGACAAGGAAGCATCTTTATACTTCAATACCTCATATTTCATTCAATACTGGGGTCCCATGCAGGTTCTGTACAGCATTCTACATGTCATGCACGTCAAAAGAGGGCTGTGTGGTCCCCAGATGAAGCTTTTCACCCTGTATTGGTGAAAACTTCCCATATGTGGTTGCAAAACCACATCTGAGCCCAATACAGGCTATGTAGGCCTTTTGAAAACCACAAGCCAGTCCTTGGAAGTGAGAGATCTTTACTTCCTCTACGTGGAAAGGTCTAGAGAACTTTTTCACCAAAGTTTAGGTTAAAAAGGGGGCTTTTCTCCACTAGAAAAGGTTTCCTCATCTTTCTCTTGGATTCCTACCAAGTACAACTGTAAAAAGTAGCTATAATTTTGGAAAATAATCAGGTTATAATTATACTGTTAATTATTGTAGTAGTTACTATAGTAAACCAACTGATAATTATTGCACCCAGGGCTTTCAACAGCACTCACCACCACTATTCCTCAATAGTAAAGCCCTGTATACCTTGTTGTCAACCTTTATTATCATCAAAACAAACTTTTTCAATCATTCTCATAGTGTCACAGTCATATTTAAGGCTTGTAATTACTCTTTATTAGCTTCATCATAGACTCAGCCTGACAACAATAATCTGAATTATATGATTTCAACTCTTCAATTTAAGATCTATGAAGAATAAAATACTTAAGAATTAATATCAATAATAATATTTTATATTTAATAAGACTTTACCTGTTGAAATGTCTAATGTGATTTGAATGATAGTTTTCTATTGGCAAAAACAGTGATTTGAAGGCTCTTTTTATGCCTGCAAAGCAGTTCCCATGTATCATAATGTATATATAGGGCGTACCCAGGTCCAAAGTAAAAAAACATGTATAAAAATATGGTTAGTAACTTAAGTTAGCCTATTTTTAGTTCTATTTTAAAGTTACCAGTGTTATTCTTAGCTCAAAATAACTTTAATCCTCTTTTGGGTTAATTATTTTATGTTTCAAGATAGCATAAGTTTATTTATGTTGAATTTCATCACAGGAACAACTTAAAAATGAAGTTTCAAGTAGAAATCTCTTAAAATTAATTTTCAATTAATTTTTAGAAAATATTAATATTCTTCAATTATAATTAAAAAGGTTGATATCAAGGCTAATTAACAATTAAACCTGTTTAAAAGATATACTTGAAATTTAGTTCATACACAGATAATATTACATAGTAAGCTGTGTGAAAGGCTCAAGAAACTCCAAAAAGAATTGGATCTTTAATGAATTTTTGAAGTTATTTCTATTTTCCATGTGAAATAACAATACACACCAGACCTCAAATTTTGATAAGGTTTTAATAATTATAGCTTTAAATTTTTAAGCTTATTTAAGCTTTGGCAGTTCTGAAGACCTTTATTTCAAGCTTGAAAATTGGGATTTACCCTTTGGCAGCTTTAAATTCCTGTCCAAATTGGGATAAAGCCAGCTTAAACTTTAATGTTTGATCAAAGTACAATATTAAAGCTTAAATAAGGTTGAAAATCCTTTTATACAGGTGGAAAACCACAGTTGAGTCCTTGTAGTTCCTAAAAGCTGGGTACCCTGGCTCTATTTAGTCTTTCTCCTTTTTTCCCACCTTTCTGAATGGTTTTTTCCCTTTTATTTATTTAAATCCATACTATGACCTTAAAACACTCCAAATTGAGCTCAAGCAGGATTTACATCCTATATGGAAAATCTTTACCTAAGTCAGTAAATATAGAAAACATGTCAGCCTGTGACTCAAAACAGAGCACTAGCATGACATCCAACATACCATAAATAATGGTATGACAAGTATTGAACAAACATAGTCAATACAGGTAATAATTAAGAGAAAACAATCCTCTTAAATTAAACACCAACCTTATCCAAACAGAATAAGGAAACCTAGAGGAGAATAAACAAGTCAAAACCCTTATTTTCACCTCTCATCTAACTTATGCATATTTAAGTTACCCTATACCAAAATGGTGTTTTTCTTAACGCTCACATAGAGAGCTACACAATGATATCATCCATGTTGTTGTAACACCACTACAACTGGAGATACCATATAACCTCATTTTCAAAACCAAGCCCCCCTGAAAGTCAAAGAGGGCTTGTACAAAACTGTACAAAAATATAACCAAATTAAAGATCTCAACAAGAGCTTTAATTTGAGACACCTTAGACCTTTGTATCTCTTAAATTGACTCAGGGATCTTGGTTCAAAGGTTTAATAACCAAAATACAGATATTCTGAAAACAAGAAAATAAACAAACCCCTGTATCTTTGGCATACACTCATACAACTGTACAGTGTAATATACCAAACTGTAGAGCTAATCAAGCCCTACAAAAATGTATCATCAGAATACAGATATCTTCCAAATTGAAGAAGATATCTAGCATGGAAGTTTTTGAAGCCTCATACTGATGTACAAAATTACATCCAAAAACTTAAAACCCTTATAACTTTTGCTATTTGCAAGAAGAGTAAACATGAAGCATACCAAATTGAAGAGCTCATTAAGCCCTTCAATTCTGTGCTCTTGGCTTCTTGATATCTCAAAAAATGACTGAGATATCTTGGTTGGAAGTATTTTTGACCAATACTGGTCTGTACCAAACCTGTACCAACCAGTACAGTCTTGATACTTAAAACAATGGTTATTTGAAGCTTAAACCCGCCCAGAATGACTAATATTGATCATACAGACACCAGAACAACGTCATCCAAGTGCTGACGTGGCAGGTGAAAAGTTTTTTCACCCTGTATTGATCCAGAATGATCATTTGTGGTTCCAAAACCACAATTCTGTCTATATTGATGTCAGAATTGAGAATCCAGAACCACAGACTGACCACTGGAGTGAAAATTTTCACTTCTTTGACGTGTGAAGAGTTAATAACTCTTGACAGTCTTGAAAGATATAAAAAGAAGGGTTTTTCCCTTGAAAACCCATCATCTTATCTTACTTTACCAATATTCTTACGTGACAAGACTGTTATTCATCAGTAGTGTCCTTAGAATTATTAAAGATATAATTAGAATATAATTATTGTAGTGTTTCTTTACAGTCAAAGATATTAGAGCATTGCAACCCAGGTCCTCAATAGACTCATCACCACTGTTACCACGTAGCAGTAGGACCTGAATATTTCATTTTCATTTATTTTGACGTGTCACAGTCATAGTACTAGCTTGTATTTACTATTTTTAAGCTACTAAATAGACTCACCCTGACATTTTGGGGGCCTTGCCGTGGTTTTTCAACCTTATTGGACGTGTTTGAACTGAATTAGGCGTAAAATTCAGTTATTTAAAAGGTATTTCACTAACAGTAAGTAAAATTTCAAATTTTTTTTTTATTATCATTATTTTTTAGAATCATATACTATATACACAAATTTTTCCTCCAAAAAATATATATTACAAATATTTTTTGTTGAGAGTAAGAGTACATATCCTCTTTTTTATTATATTGCAATATTTTCCATGAAATTTGATAATAATACAACAGTATTATTTAAATTTCAATAAAAATAATAATATACAAACAGTATATTATTCATTTTACTATTATTTTTCACCAAAGTGCGTGAAATCTAATATAGAAACAATTTATTAATAAATGATTAATAAATATTAAATAATAAAATAATTTTTTATTATTTATAAGGAATATTTTAATTAAATATTTCCTTTAAAACAAGATATCACTCAAATTGACGTGAAAACTTGTAATTAATTGATATTTTTAATCAATATCAAGTGTTATAATAAATATTATTTATAATATTTATAATAACAAATCAAATTTATTATAATTTAATAAATTTGACGTGTTTATATAAAAACACAATAATATCCAAGTGAATCATTCACAAAACACTTGGATATTACAGTTTTCACTTATAAAACATAAGTGAAAAACTCAAAAAACTGTTATTTTTCAATAAAAACACATAAAAATAATAATAATAAAACATAAAAACCTCAAAAATTTCTAAAAATAACAGTAGAATTGAATATAATCATTTTGTTTTATCATAAAATACTGATATACAATCTGAAATATCTTTTCTGAATAGTGGAAAAAGACTATATTCCATTAGAAACCCAGTCACAAGGAAATCCATCTGTGACAGCCTCAGAAGACAGAGAGGTGCTGCCAAAAACCAAGGGCAAGCAGAAAAGACACAGTGAAGTGACAATCAACTCAAAAGATTGGACACCAATAGCCGTGCCAAGGGCCAAAAAACCCAGAAAAGCTCCAACAAAACCAGTTGGATCACCAAAACAGATTGAGAAACAGAAAATCACTGTTATCAACCCAGTTGTAAACTCTAAAGGCAAATTGCCAAAGAGTATAGACCATAAATTTGTACAAGGGCCTGCTAAAGGTAAATAAACCTTGAAAAATACAACATTTTTTATTGTCTGTCATTTTTCAACATTGTTAACATGACACCTCCACTTCTTAGAGATCTTGGATTCCCAATAAATCAACCAGAACACTGGCCAAGAAGACACAGAGGAAGAAGAACTGGAGTAAATGACCAGCAAAGGACTTACCATCAGGGAACTCCTACCCAAGGTCTTGTTCCAAATCAAATTCAACCCAGAAGTCCAACCAGGAGATTGGACAGATGCAGAACAGGTCCTCCAAATACACAAACTCCTGAGAGACCTCTTCACATGGAGCATGGACAACAAAATGTTCACTATGGCAGCATCATGGGCAGAAGTGGGGATAACAACCCAGAAGATCTGTCTCAAGCAAATGGCTTGGATGGAACTTATGACAGAAATGCAAGGTTGGAATCCCAACAAGAATTTCAAACTCTTAGAAGAAAGAGCAACCAGAATCAAAGAGAACCAGGCAGCCATACAAGCCATAGAGAGATCTTGGCACAAGGAAGAGCCCAGTCAGATTCAGGTACCCCCAGAAATGGAAGGAGAAGTCCCATCTTCCCCACAACAATCCAGCAGTTCCACACCCTACAAGCCAAAGGAAACTTCATCCAAGGCTCCCCAACCCTTCCAGGTAGTTTCCAACAGGAGAAAAGGAGCCCAAGGGAAAAACAAAACTTCTTTCAACCAGAGGAAGAAAGAAGCAGACCCATTGATGAAAAAGCTGATGGACTTAGTCCAAGAAGTACACAAAAGCAAGAAATAGTTGTACCTACAAATAGTTTTGATAGTTCTGACTCAATAGACCCAGAATTAATAACTGAAACTACAATCCACACTCATGAGTTTGAAAACAAATTCACATGGACCAAATTGGCCCAATTCATGGATTGGACATATGAAACCTCAGGAAAAATGAGGACAGAAGTGGAAACATTGAAAGAAGAAAATTCTTTCCAAGCAACAGTCATTAAAGACTTAAATACAAATCTGGCCAAAATTTGGACAGAATTTGAAAAAACTAACAGACAGTTGAATTCAATTCTAGAAGAACAACAAATTGTGAGGAGGGATCTGAGGAATATCCAGCAGCAACAGGATAACTTTGACAAAGAAATTGATTACCTCTATGACAGGGAAGACAATCAATACCCTCCAACACAAGGTCAACCTACTACCTCTACAAAATTAAAAGAAGAGGATAAAGACTATGACCAGGAACCTGAATATCAGATTCCAAAGTTAAGATCAGAGTCAGTGTACCAAGATGGGGAAAATCTCAACTATTCAGAGAAACAGGCACTAAAACAGTTACCAGAAGTAACAAACTGGCCAAAGTTCTCAGGAATTGGGGAATATGACCATATGGAGATCATTGACTATATTGATGGACTCTTTGTTGATGTCCCAAAGATACCAGACTACTGGATCACAACAAGACTTAACACAGCATTCAGAGGCCATGCAAACATATGGTATACTGAGATGAAAGAAATACATGGCAGGAAAACCTGGCCATGGTGGAGGAGCCAGATTATACAAAAGTATAGCAATGGTAGTTGGATCTGGCAAAAGACCATGTCCTTTGAAAGTGATAGATACTCCACAGAAAAAGACCCTTATGAATGGTGCCTCAAACAAACAAAGAGGCTAAAAGCTATTGATCCCAATATGACAATAGAAATGAGAAACCATAAACTCCTAACAAAATTTCCAGGAGATCTAGAACATGCAGTCAAATGCAGATGCAACAACATCAGCAGCATTGATGACATAGCAAATGTCATACAAGATGTGAGAAAAAAAACCTCCATAGGAAGGTCCACATCCTATAAACCAAACTTCAAAGACAAGAGGTTTGAAGTTAAAGAGACAAACAAAGAAAAAGGGAAAGAAACCCCAAAAAAGAAATATGTGTGCCACAACTGTGGATCACCAGACCACTATGCCAACAATTGCACAAAACCAAAAAAGAAAATATATGCAATTGATGAAGAATCAGAAGAAGAACAAACAGGTGAAAAATCTGATTCTGACAGCATGGGAAATGGTATGAGAGCAGAATCACAAAGTGAACCTGATACCATGGAAGAATAAATAGTGGAGTGCAATGAAGAAAGTTCACTTGACATACAAGACATTGAATTGGATTCAGGAATACCACAAATAACAACAGACAAAGAGCTCTGTAAGCACACACAGAATGCACAAACATTCCTGGTAACCCCAAATAGAGGGATGGGATTCATTCATGGAACACCCACAAAATTGACAGTTTACATTGAGAACTGTAAACACCCAATGATCATTGACACAGGAGCAAGTTGCTCCATAGTGGCAAAAGAATACTTGAAACAACACTTCCCCAAATGGGAAGAAGAGATAATCCCAACAAAAGCTAGAAACTTTAAAAGTGCATCAGGCAAAATGCACTCACTGGGGACAATAATCAAAGAGATAATTATCCCACACCAAAAAGGAAATATCAGACTGGAACCTGAATTTGTAGTTCTAGAAAATGCACATGTACAAGGATTCTTACTAGGTACAGAGTACCAAAGAATGTATGGCATGGATATTTGCAATAGTAAAAACAGATATCTTACCATAGGTACAAACAAAGACAAAAAAATTTCCTTTGACATAAATCATGTAACAAATGATAACACCTTGAAAGAACTAGTGGAAGAATTCAAAGAAGCTCAATATGGCACTCAACTCACCAGTAAAATGAAACTCAACTTACTGAAAGTATTGAGAAAACATAGAGAAGCTTTTGCAATAGGAGATGAACCACTAGGAAAAATCAAAGTACATGATATAGAATCATATCTGGATGTAGAAAGACCATATCCACCTATGCTTAGGAGACCACCATACCCAGCCAGCATGGAAACTAGGAAAGAAATTGAGAAACATATCAATGAACTCCTAGAAATGGGGGTAATAAGAAAAATAGGACATAATGAGATAGTAGAGGTCACTACACCAGTCCTTATAACTTGGCATGATGGTAAATCCAGACTATGTGGTGACTTCAGGGCTTTGAATAATTACACCAAAGCAGACAGGTACCCCATCCCAAGGATACCACATGCACTAGATAAGCTAGCAAAAGCCAAGTTTATTACAAAAATGGATTGCATGAAAGGTTTCCACCAGAATGGGGTGAAACCAGATTCCATCAAATTGCTAATAATTATATGCCATATGGGCATATATGAATATACTAGAATGCCATTTGGCATTAAGAATGCACCAGCCCATTTTCAGAGGATGATGGATACCATATTTCAAGATGAAATAATGGAAGGGTGGATGGTAGTGTACATTGATGATATCATAATATACTCAGAAACATGGGAAGACCATGTGAGGAAAATTGATAAAATATTGGGAAAATGTACACCAATCAACATGAAGATATCTCTTAAGAAATGTAACTTTGGACAGCAAGAACTGCTAGCCCTAGGACACAAAGTTTCAGGTTTGAGTCTAGCTATAGACCAAAATAAAGTTGCTGCAGTACTGAGGAAACCAGTACCAAAGAACATTAAGGAAATGCAATCTTTTTTGGGCTTTGCTAGTTACTACAGAAGCCACATTGAAAACTTTGCACACATCACTAGTAGCCTATACAAACTGTGCTCAAAAGATGTAGTCTTTGAAATCACCAAAGAAAGAAGGGATGCATTTGAGAAGATCAAATATGAACTGACCAATGCCCCTGTCCTGATGATTCCTGATTTTGAACTACCATTCAAACTATATATAGATGCAGCATGTAGACAAGGACTAGGAGCAGCACTACACCAGAGGCAACTAGTGGATGGAATACCCAAAGAAGGAGTAATTTGCTATATATCAAGACAACTGAAAGACTCAGAAGCCAGATATGGAGCTACTCAGACAGAATGTCTCTGTTTGGTATGGGCATTAGAGAAACTCCATTACTACTTAGAAGGAGCAGTATTTGAAGTTTTTACTGATTGCACAGCCCTCAAATCACTGTTGAACATGAAGACGACAAACAGACACATGCTTAGGTGGCAAATAGCCATACAAGAATATAGAGGGAATATGACTATCATCTATAAAGAAGGGAAAAGTCATACTAATGCAGATGGCCTCAGCAGGTGGCCACTGAAAAATGACCAAGAGAATCCAGCATATGACCCAGAAAATGGGGCCAAAATACCCATACAATGCATGGAGATAGATAAGAGAAAGAACTTCAAACTATCAAACTGGGCATTAGGGAATGATTCATCAAACCCAGCACAGAGCTTTGGAGAGAGCAAAGAGATACCCATACTGGGAATCAGCTCCTCTAATCTGAATACAGAGTTCTTTAGCATAGTACAATCATCATACAATAAACACAAACAGTGTAGTATATTGATACAACTATTAAAACAAAAGTACAGGAGTCCTGAACTAGAAAGCCAATTGGAAGAGCCATGGCTCAAAAACTTCAGAGAGAATAGATTTTTCCTGATAGATGATCTACTATACCATAGGGAAAAACACACAAGTGCCCTGGTAATAATAAATAGAGAACATATTTCCCTGATACTACAGGAATGCCATGACTGCCCATACATGGGACATATGAGTGAAGAAAGAACTAAAGAAAGAGTCTTTAGCACAGCTTGGTGGCCAAAGTGGGAACAAGACTTGAGTGAATACATCAACACTTGTACCAGATTCCAGAAAGCCAACAGAAGTCATGGCAAAAGATATGGATTACTCCAGAGTATAGAGGAGCCCAAACACCCCTGGGAAATAATAAACATGGATTGGGTAACAGGCCTGGTCCCTGGAGGGAAAGACAGCTTTAATGCATGCCTAGTAGTAGTAGACAGGTACAGCAAGAGTGTCAGATGTCTCCCCTGTCACAAAGAGGACACAGCAATGGACACAGCCATATTGTTCTGGAACAATGTGATAGCAAACTGTGGAGTCCCAAGAATTATAATTAGTGACAGAGACCCTAAATTCACATCAGAATTTTGGACTAATCTATATGAGATGCTGGGAACCAAACTAGCATTCTCCACAGCTTACCATCCACAAACAGATGGTCTAGCAGAAAGAATGATCCAAACATTAGAAGACATCATTAGAAGGTTTTGTGCATATGGCATGGAATATAAAGACAATGAGGGATATACCCATGACTGGGTAACCCTCCTACCAGCTGTACAATTGGCATACAACACAAGTATACACTCAGTGACAGGAAAAACCCCTGCCACATTAGAGAAAGGATGGAACCCATTACTTCCAGTAGACTACTTGAAGAAGAACCTCCTCTCAGTACACCCCACAGCTAAGGACTTCCACACAATGTGGAAGACTGCCTGTGAAAAAGCAGAGCAATGTGTGGCTGAAGCCAAATTATATAACAAACAGAGATATGATAAAAGTCACCAAGAACCTGATTTCAAAGAAGGAGACCAAGTTCTAATCTCAACTCTTAACTTCAACAACCTAAGAGGACCCAAGAAGATGAGAGACTCATTCATAGGACCATTCACCATTATTAAATTAATAGGAAAGAATGCAGTAGAAGTCAACCTGACCAAAGAGTTCTCTAGGAAACACCCAGTTTTCCCTGTGAGCCTGGTCAAGCCTTATCA
The DNA here is from genome assembly GCA_023105745.1 of Austropuccinia psidii. NCBI lineage: Eukaryota > Fungi > Basidiomycota > Pucciniomycetes > Pucciniales > Sphaerophragmiaceae > Austropuccinia > Austropuccinia psidii. The sequence continues at coordinate 16,183,840 of JALGQZ010000009.1, read as the reverse complement.
CCAGACAGATGAGGAGAAATTCCCTGACAGAAAGAAGACTGTCACCCATGAAAGATTGGTAGAGGAAGATGACTCACCTGGACCAGTGAAAAAGATCATTAAAGCCAGGAAAATAAGAATTAATGGGAAAGACATCAGGCAATATCTGGTTAGATTTAAGAATCAACCAGCAGATAAAGACAAATTGTTAACTGAGAAAGAAATCCCAGATGGACAAATACACCTCAGAAGATTCAGAGCCTCCAGGAGGGCTGAAGAGTCTCATCAATGATGAGCCTTCTTTTGAGGGAGGGTATGTCAGCCTGTGACTCAAAACAGAGCACTAACATGACATCCAACATACCATAAATAATGGTATGACAAGTATTGAACAAACATAGTCAATACAGGTAATAATTAAGAGAAAACAATCCTCTTAAATTAAACACCAACCTTATCCAAACAGAATAAGGAAACCTAGAGGAGAATAAACAAGTCAAAACCCTTATTTTCACCTCTCATCTAACTTATGCATATTTAAGTTACCCTATACCAAAATGGTATTTTTCTTAAAGCTCACATAGAGAGCTACACAATGATATCATCCATGTTGTTGTAACACCACTAAAACTGGAGATACCATATAACCTCATTTTCAAAACCAAGCCCCCCTGAAAGTCAAAGAGGGCTTGTACAAAACTGTACAAAAATATAACCAAATTAAAGATCTCAACAAGAGCTTTAATTTGAGACACCTTAGACCTCTGTATCTCTTAAATTGACTCAGGGATCTTGGTTCAAAGGTTTAATAACCAAAATACAGATATTCTGAAAACAAGAAAATAAACAAACCCCTGTATCTTTGGCATACACTCATACAACTGTACAGTGTAATATACCAAACTGTAGAGCTAATCAAGCCCTACAAAACTGTATCATCAGAATACATATATCTCTCAAATTGAAGAAGATATCTAGCATGGAAGTTTTTGAAGCCTCATACTGATGTACAAAATTACATCCAAAAACTTAAAACCCTTATAACTTTTGCTATTTGCAAGAAGGGTAAACATGAAGCATACCAAATTGAAGAGCTCATTAAGCCCTTCAATTCTGTGCTCTTGGTTTCTTGATATCTCAAAAAATGACTGAGATATCTTGGTTGGAAGTATTTTTGACCAATACTGGTCTGTACCAAACCTGTACCAACCAGTACAGTCTTGATACTTAAAATAATGGTTATTTGAAGCTTAAACCCGCCCAGAATGACTAATATTGATCATACAGACACCAGAACAACGTCATCCAAGTGCTGACGTGGCAGGTGAAAAGTTCTTTCACCCTGTATTGATCCAGAATGATCATTTGTGGTTCCAAAACCACAATTCTGTCTATATTGACGTCAGAATTGAGGATCCAGAACCACAGACTGACCACTGGAGTGAAAATTTTCACTCCTTTGACGTGTGAAGAGTTAATAACTCTTGACAGTCTTGAAAGATATAAAAAGAAGGGTTTTTCCCTTGAAAACCCATCATCTTATCTTACTTTACCAATATTCTTACGTGACAAGACTGTTATTCATCAGTAGTGTCCTTAGAATTATTAAAGATATAATTAGAATATAATTATTGTAGTGTTTCTTTACAGTCAAAGATATTAGAGCATTGCAACCCAGGTCCTCAATAGACTCATCACCACTGTTACCACGTAGCAGTAGGACCTGAAGATTTCATTTTCATTTATTTTGACGTGTCACAGTCATAGTACTAGCTTGTATTTACTATTTTTAAGCTACTACATAGACTCACCCTGACAAAACACCTCAATTTCAAGGAAAATATTTGTAAGTTTTCATAAACCTTATGCAACTTTAAATGCAAGCATATTCAATCTTAAATTCAACAAATTTCAAAAAATTTAAAAAAAACTTGCAATTGAACTTTGAGATTATTAAATCTCCTAATAACGTAAAAAATATTCATTTTTGTGTATAACACCCTAGGGTCTTTTTATTGTAAAATCCAAAAATGACATAATATTTATAGCTTTATTTATCCAAAATAAAGTTATTATTATTTTTTGTTATTTTTTGTTTTGAACTCAATTGATAAGTATTTTGAAGACTAAATCAACTATATATAAAGATATTTGTGGCTTTATGGGTATGGCATACATATTGCGCAGGCTCACAGGAATAGGGCTTAGTGATGTAAATTTTGGGTTTTATCAGTGGGATTACCAAAGTTAATAGACTGAGCCATTACAAAGCCTTGAGTTTTTCATTCCTTTCTGTGCCAACATTTAGTGGGAGCCTAGTTGCTCCTGTTGGCATTTTCACACCTCTCATAAGTTCCCAAAACTCTTGTTCCTTCTTTTTTTAAAATAAACCACCACGAGCTCCTGCAGTTATCTCAAAGTCATTCCCTTCATTGTTGTAAAATTAGTTTTCATTTTTGACACTAGGTTCTCTCACAAATACCCCTTTTTGACCCATTATTTGAGCTCTTTTGATGTTCTGTGTCGCTAGCTTTATTGCTATCTTCCTTTCTTGAATGTCATCTTGAATTTCCCAATTGTGCCAAAAGCTTCTGCAAGGATTGCTTCAAGACAATTATGCATAGCCCCTAGTGGCATGTGCATATGGGGTACACAGTGTGGCAGGTGATTCAGTTCAGACTAGAAAATCCTGTTTTTTGGAGGGCTTCCTGTGCTTCTAGGTTTGAAGCCTCCTTCCATTTTTTTCTGCATCACAGATTTCAAACCCTGTTCATTTTGAACCCACCTGCATCCCCTTAAGGTGACTCGATTTGGCTTTGCACCATGCATATAACTGCTGTTCTGAATGAGTTCCAAAGCCAACTTTTTTGTTACTGGCCACATGATCACCAACTTTAGGGAGTATTCTTTCATAAACATCCCAAACTTCTGGATATAATTATGTCTCTAAATTTTAGCCATTTTTAATCACTAATGATCTGTACACTAGGGATTTCAGTATGTTTGATATGTTAATTACATCTAGTAAGCTTGTTCCTGGGATGATGGAATAAAGTAAAGTGAAAACTGTTTTATTGAGTTGTTTTGGTGCCATATTGAGACATCTCAATACCAGGAAGCCTAAGATCTCCTCATTAATTAAACCAGTTTATGAACAGAGATAAAGTAATACAAAGTGAATTGGGGTCACTTTTACTGGATTCTGACCAGGAGTGTAAGATGTGTCTATGAAACTGATGATAATATTACTATTAATCAACAGTACTATGACTGTTCTTATGAAATATAATAACAAAATTTTATTATAACCACAGTTAAATAATTAAAGAATTATTTCTTCCATGTGTTAAACACTACTAGTGATTTCAAAAGTGAGCAAGTAATTGTCTACAAGAATCAATTACAAGAAGATTTTAATAATAAAGCTTCTTTTATTAAAATAATAAAATTATTTCAATATATAATTATCTTTTGCAAGAATAATTATAATGATAATTCTTGAGGAAAACTAATTTTAGAGAAAAACTTTAATAATTTAAAAAATAAATCACTCACTAATATTCCAAAGAGCTTATTGAAAGATAAGATAGAGAGATTTGATGTAGAATTATGGATTTTAAGGATCAAAATGAATTCATAACAGTATTACAACAATATATAGTTGGATTCTATGATTTCACGTCTTTCTGATTGATTCTGAAAGATTTAAAACACTTAAGAATAGCTATAACTAATACTTACTTGTTGGTAATAATGATTTAAATGATAATAAGATGATTCTTGGAAAAAACAGCAAGAGGAGACCTCTTTTAAGTCAACAACAGCTCACAGAGGCGTGCCATGGAGCAAACTGAAAAACCAGTGAGTGAGAAAACAATAAAACATTTTGGATTATTGATTGCATCATCTGTTGTTACGTAAGATTATCATAATTACTTAATTGATGCTTTTATGTGACTACCAACCTCAATATGGTTACGAATAAAAGGAGTAACATCTGTAAATCTTCTTTTATTCCAAAACAATAACTCATTTCTCAAAGTTATCAATTTTATTGGAAATTTCATCACAGGTTGTAATTACTGTGCATTTTTGAAGATTCAGTGTTTCACATAGAATAGTCAAAAATGGACTGTAAGTAAAACTTTTAATTTTACTAGTAAAACAATAATTCTTTTTGGTTGTACCATAGATAATACAGCTCTCCATTAGTCCTGAACGTTTCAGAAAGATTAATCAAGGATTGTATTTTGGATGAATTTTTGAAGTTTTTACCTCATTTCTACGTAGAATTGCAAATATCAGTGTTTCACTGGTTGCTATGAGGTAAATCAATGGATACAAGTCCAAAAAGGGTTTTAATTACTCTTTTGGGGTTTATCCATGGAAAATAATTAAGAATTGACATGGTTACAGGAGTCTAAGTAGCTCTTTACCTCCTTGGCACATCAAAATAGCAGGTTATTTGCTATTTTCTTAAGATTTACAGTAGTTGTAACATGGTAACCAAGTTCCCAAAGGGTTTTAGTTTACCAATTAGGCCAAGATCAGCCATGGATCCAAGCTTTGGAGCTGTCCACGCTTCTGAGGCCTCAGAAGTTGGGTACCCTGGCTCTCTTTGATGTCTTTTGTCCCCCTTGCCTATTTTTCACATCAAAAGAGAAATTTGAGCTTCAAGTGAGATATCCACTATGGGTGTACCAGAAGTCCATGTAAGAATACCATGATATTAAGTGCTCAAAACATGCATAACACTATTCTTAGTGTATATGTAACATGGGATTTCTCACATTCCCATTATTTTGGCATGAAATTAAGAAAAACAAAAAATTTCACAGATCTTTTATTTGGTATTGATGATGGGGTATTGAAGTATTTTCCATTTTACCACCTAAAAGAGTTAATATGAGCTTATTCACTCTATGGAGCTACCCTAGTTGAATTTTTGTGTAGAATCCAAATCTGGTCTTCAATCCATGGACTTACTTACTCAATAAAAAGTTATTCATCTTTTCTGAAATCAAAAATGATGAATTTTGGATATATGCATGACTTATGAGTTATGCATAATTCAAAATTTATTTTTAAGATAATTGTGGCCTATTTGGGTATGTAAAATATACCTCAAGGCTCACAAGGAGAATGCTTTTAAGGCCATGATTGTTGGTATGTTGCAGGTATGGTAGGTTTGTGTGAGTTCTTTCTTCCAATTATCAATTTCAGCTTCAATTTTTTCTATCTTTGGGAGCCATTTGATCCATTCCACAAGGTCACAAGTTTAGTACATTAAATTTGGTGTGTTGATTATACCTACTTCATTCAAGCTCATTTTGGATGTCATACATGGGGCAATTCCTTTTTCTTGTAGAGAGTCAAATTTTGTTTTAGGTTTGAAAAGTTTGCTTTCTCAAATTAGATTCCAAATGGTTTGGTAGGTACAGGTCATTGGGATGTCTTGGGGGATATTTGAAGCTTTTCATCATTTTTTGTAGGTCCAAAGTTTTTCTGAGTACAGGTTTGTGCTTCTTATGGGCTTCAGTAAGGATCTCTTGAAGAAATCTATAAGAAATATGGCAGTTTTGCGAGCTCAATGCACAGAAAAGGTGGAGCCAACAAATAAATATTTCTACAAGAGCTATAGATGAAAGAACTAAGCAAAGTTAATAATTATATAACAAGCAAAAGTGAAACCCTTTTGACCTGGAGACTTTGATCATCTTATAAAACAAAGGAATATCGACTACTTGATGATTTTGAAGTCAAGGATGATTAAGAGTGATTACTTGAGTTTGGTTCACTTCTAGCGAGACAAATTTTAAGAGTTTGAAGCTGCAGCCAATAATTATCCTGATTTTTTTGTTTGTTCTGGGTGGAAAGGAAGCACCATGTGCTGGAACATTGGGATGGTTGAATGTGTGAAAAGCACATTTACTGTAGGTACACAGATCCATGAGAGTGATATTAGATGAAGATTTGTTGATGATTGAGATTCATTGTAGTATAAAGGAAAAAGTGAAAAAATTGAATTGTGACATATGTAAGAAATTTAAATGAGTTGTTGATTCTCCAGTCAAACCAAGATCCATGACTAGTCTTAGACAAACAGGTATTAATGTTATTAGAAGGTGGTACCATTTCTGGTGGGAGAAGTTAGGCATCTGTCTTGGAAAATTTCACCCCAACTAATCTGAGACTTGTATGTGCATTGTCTAGATGATGTCATACTTTTGTGTGCTGTGCCAATGACCTGGACCTTTTTTATCGACATAAGGCAACTCCTTACCAACTAGGACAAATATCCTTTTATTTTATTTCCAACAGAGGGTACCCATCAAGGTACTCCTGATTTTCACTCCCCCAAAGAAGATTTATTAAGCTGATATGGTATGGCATACCACAAAAACTCTTTTGGTCATTTCCACAAGAATTTTTACCTATTCCAAAATTAATTCAGATAGGAATTTTGGTGTAATTGACCTAACTTGGGTAATAAACTGATGAATTTTAAATAATTCTAGAGGCACCTATAAGGGAAAGGAAATATTCTCATCCTTATAAAAGTATTTACTTGATATATTAACTGAAACCCTTTAGCCATGAGCACTTGTACCAGGAAACAATGAAGAATTAATATTTGAATCTTAAGTTATATTTCATTAGACCAAAACTGATTTAAGCAATTTCTTCTAGCTATAACCTGGGATATTCAAGATTATATGATAGTTTTGACCAAAAGAGTTTTCCTTCTTCAATACTAATGAGGAAAGTGGAAAAAAGGACATTCAAAGAAGGTATTTCAATTCTGTTAAAGAAAATTACTTTGCTAAAGGGATCTAATGGCACTACATCTCTTTTATTCAGTCTATTTATTTATTCATGAAATAATAAACAATTGTGTCAAATAACATATATATTCTCAGAATAAGTAAAATTTAAACTTGATAAAAATTAATAATAGCAGCCTACTTACTAAAAATGGAAATTAACCCAGCTTCCATTTTTTTAAATAATATATTATTTTTATGGTAATTGAATATTATTTAAAAGAAAATATTTATCAATTTGAGCTACTTTATATTGAATTCAAGTTTACCATAAAGTCATTTGATATTGAATTAAGACTTACTTGGAATCACTTTCTACAAAGTTTAATGTTATATAACTTGGTATTAGTTCTTAATTAAGGTTACAAAATGGGTTTTTGTATAATATATATATATATTTGAAGTTTCCAAACACCATGTATTTCTATTTGTGATATTTCACAAAGAAAAAGAATTTCATTTTAAATTGTTAATTTTAATCTTTATCTTTTTCAACTATGATGGGGTCTCATACTGAATAATGTATATCTTCTTTTCTTGAACAAAAAACAAATCAAAATCCACTAAAAGTACTCGTAAATAATATGATTATATTTAAACCAATAAAATTAAAAAAATAAGCTCAAAAAACAACTATTATATTTTCTTATATATTTTAATTCTTAACTTGAATATTTCTTTCAAATAAAATTTTTCTTTTCATAAGAATAATCTTCAATTTTTCTTTATTTTCTGCAGCATCTCAAGAGAAAAAAACTTCTTTCTCATGGTGAGTGTTTTAACCAAAGTTGTATTTTTTTTTGAAAGAAATTTTTATGAAAGCAACAGGCTTCAGTTCTTTCATTTTCTCATAATAAATGATAAAAGCAATAGAATAACAGGTCCCCTTGTTTTAGCAAGCTTTTATTTATTTATTGAGGGTTTCAAGAAACAAAAATAATGTCCCAAATTCAGAATATAAGCTTCAAATTACTATTAAATAGCAAATTTGATTTTCATTAAACTAATAGAGGTAAATGAAATCAATTTTTTATTTATCTAAACATCTCAATAGTTCAGAAATCAAGTACTATGTTTTTTGATATATCAAGAAAAAAGAACAAAATTTGAAACTTTTACATTCTCCTAGTGGCTTCAAATAAATTTTAGGTGTTGTTAAGCACACATAAGCCCTTGAGCGTTTTTACCATAAACTTACATGTTTTTACCAATTTATGGCCAAAACACATATGTTTTTTGTTCATGTTTGTAAGTAAATTGAAAATGTCATTTATGACATCAATGTAATTAAAAATGTAATTCATGGCATTAGTGGAATCTGAATTCTATTTATGGCATGAACAGTTCCATAAATGGCATCAACAATGACATCATAATGGTATAAATGGCATACACTGTCAGATAGAGTCTATGTTGAAGTAGTAATAAGGCTATTCACAACTAAAACTATGACTGTGACACGTAAAAATGATTTTAAAATGAGAGTTTCAATTTAATTTAATGGTTTATAATATAATAAAAGGGTTCTACTATTGAAGAATAGTGGTGGTGAGCGCTATTGAGAACCCTGGGTGCAGTCTTACCAGTTGGATTACTATAATAAGAACTTCAATAATTAAAACTATAATTATACCTGATTATTACCCAAGAGTAAATCTGTTTTTGACAGTTTACTATGTAGGGTATTCGAGAGCAAGATGAGGAAACAATTCTGTCTGTGAAAAGCCTCCTTTTTATCCTGAAATGGGGTGGAAAGGGTGCTAGACCTTTCCATATAGAGGAAGTGAGGATTTTTCACTCTCTAGGACTGGCTTGTGGCTTTCAAACAGCATGTATATCCTGTATTGGGCTCAGATGTGGTTTTGAAACCACATCTGGGCGGTTGTTACCAATACAGGGTATAAATATTCATCTGGGGACCTCACAGCCTGATTCTGATGTGTATGACGCATAGAATGCTGTACAGAAGCTGTGTGAGACCCCAGGATTGACTGACATATGAGGTATTGAAGTAAAAAAAAGCTCCTTTGTCTATTTGACACCTCATATTCATGGTTATGGGATATTATCTCATGGTAAAGCTGTATTGGTCAGAATGTGGGATTTTGACCTTAAAACAGCCATAACTTTGTCAGTTTTTGAGATATCAACCTCAAAACTGAACCAGTGTGTATCCCTGTATGTGTTCTACACAATGGTACCTTATTTGATATGGCTGTCATGAAATATGGCAAAGTTATTCCATGTACATATGCATGGTTTAGGCAAAAAGCTGTATTGAGCTTGTTTGCCCCATAACTTCTGCTATAGTTGAGATATGAGGAAATGAATGACACCATCAGATATCCCTTATTGTGCTCTTTCCAAAAAGACCCCACTTCAAGTATCTCACACCAAAACTGTAGAAGTTAGATGAGAGGTGAATGTTTTGTTCACCCTTATTTGGCCTGAAATTGACCATAACTCCAGTAATATTGGTGCTAGCTCAGTTTGACTTGTACCATTGGATAGCCCTGGCTTAGATATTTGTTTTGAATACCCATTTGATGGGGTTAAGCCTCTCCTTCTGGATTTTATATGGGAGGTGAAAATTAAGGTTTATGCTCAGCAATAACTTTGAGAAGGAATAGCTTTGTTATTCTTTGTCCTATGGTGATGGGACTTATATTTTAAGAAAGAGGTGAGTTTCCTCTTTCTTTTGATACCTTTTTAGTTGGTTTGGCTCAGCTCCATGTTTTGGTGGTATCTTGGCTATACCATTGGTTTATGGTATTTTGGCTGTCATGCTGGTGCTCTGATTTTGAGTCACAGGCTGACATACCCTCCCTCTAAAAAAGGCTCATCATTGATGAGACTGTTCAGTCCTCCTAGAGGCTCTGAATCTCCTTAGATGAAGGTTCCTATCTGATATGGCATTTTCTGCCAACCATTTGTCTTTATCAGCTGTCTGGTTCTTGAATCTGACTAAGAACTGTCTTTGATCCTTCCCATTAAGCCTGATCTTCCTGGCCCTGATGATTTTACTCACAGGTCCTGGGGAATCCTAAACTTCCACTATATCTGGTGGTGTGAGGATCTTCTTCCTGGAGGGGAATTTGCCCTCCTCAGTTTGGAAGTATGGCTTGACCAAACTCACTGGAAAGACTGGGTGTTTCCTGGAAAACTCCTCTGTGAGCTTGACTTCCACTGAATTCTTGCCTACCAACTTAATGATAGTTAAGGGCCCTACAAATGAGTCTCTCATCTTCTTGGGTCCTTTAAGATTGTTGAAGTTTAGTGTAGACACTAACACCTGGTCCCCTTCCTTAAAGTCAGGTTCCATGTGTGTCTTGTCCCACCTCTGCTTATTATAATCTTTTGCCTCAGCTATGCATTTAGCAGCTGTGTAACAAGCTCTCTTACACATATCATGGAAGTCTTTGGCTGTGGAGTGGATGGTCAGAAGATTCTTCTTTAAGTGATCCACAGGCAACAAGGGATTCCACCCTTTCTCTACCAGTGCAGGTGTTTTTCCTGTGGTAGAGTGCTGACTTGTATTATAAGCCAGTTGGACTTCTGGTAGAAGGGTAACCCAGTCATGGGTGTATCCCTCATGGTCCTTATATTCCATTCCATAGGCACAGAACCTCCTAAGGATGTCCTCCATTGTTTGGATCATCCTCTCTGCTAGGCCATCTGTTTGTGGATGGTAAGCTGTGGAAAAAGAAATCTAGGTACCAAGCATGTCATACAAGTTGGTCCAAAATTCAGATGTGAATTTAGGGTCCCTATCACTAATGATAATCTTAGGGACTCCACAGGTGGATATGATGTTATTTCAAAATAACAGAGCAGTATCCATGGCTGTGTCCTCCTTGTGGCATGGTAGACACCTCATGCTCTTTCTGAACCTATCAACTATGATTAAGCAGGAATTGTAGTTTTCTTTGCCTCCTGGGACAAGTCCTGTAACCCAGTTCATATTGATGGTTTTCCATGGGTGTTTGGGTTCTTCTATATGTTGAAGTAACCCATACTTCTTCCCATGTTTCCTATTTTCCTTTTGGCATCTTTCACAAGTGTTGATGTATTCACTCAACTCTTGTTCCCACTTGGGCCACCAGGCTGTGCTTGCTACCCTCTCTTTGGTCCTGTCCTCACTCATGTGTCCCATATAGGGGCAGTCATGGCATTCTTGCAGGATCAGATAGATGTGGTCTCTGTCTACCACTGTGAGTGCACTTGTGTGCTTTTCTCTGTGGTAGAGCAGGCCATCTATAAGAAAAAATTTGTTGTCCTTATAGGCCCTCAACCAGGGTTCTTCCAGCTGGGATTCCAGTTCTGGACTCCTGTACTTTTTTTGAAGGAGTTGTAGTAATATGCCACACTGTTTTTGTTTGGAATAAGACTTCAGTACTGCACTAAAAAATTTATTGTGCAGTTCTGAGGAACCTATTCCCAGTATGGGAGTTTCTGTTCCCTCTGGATCAGTGTTTTCACTGTCAAGGGTACCACTTTCTGGTGCCCATTCATAAAATCTGAAGTTCTTCCTCCTATCTATTTCCATGAAGTGGATAGGGATTTTGGCTGTAACTTCAGGGTCATAAGCTGGATTTCTTTTGACATTGTCTAGTGGCCATCTGCTAAGGCCATCTGCATTGGTATGGCTTTTACCTTCCTTGTATATGATGGTCATGTTCCCTCTATACTCCTGGATGGCTATTTGCCATCTCAGCATGTGTCTATTTGTAGTCTTCATGTTCAGTAAATACTTCAAGGCTGTGCAGTCTGTGTAGACTTCAAAGACTGCACCCTCCAGATAATAATGGAGTTTTTCTAGAGCCCAGACTAGACATAGACACTCAGTCTGGGTGGCCCCATACCTGGCTTCTTAATCTTTCAGTTGCCTTGAGATGTAGCAAATTACTCCTTCTCTTGGTTCACCATCCACAATTTCTCTTTGGTGAAGGGCTGCTACCAAGCCTTGGCTACATGCTGCATCTATGTATAACTTGAATGGTAGTTAAAAGTCAGGCAAGATTAGCACAGGGGCATTTGTGAGTTCATATTTGATCCTCTCATATGAATCCCTCCTTTCCTTGGTGATTTCAAAAACTACATCTTTTGAACACAACTTGTATAAACTACTAGTTATGTGGGCAAAATTCTTGATGTGGTTTCTATAGTAGCTAGCAAACCCAAGGAAAGATTGCATCTCTTTAGCTCTGTGGTACTGGCTTTTGTAGTACTGCTGCTACTTTGTTCTGGTCAATTGCCAGACTAAGACCTGAGACTTTATGTCCTAGAGCTAGTAGCTCTTGTTGGCCAAAATTACACTTTTTGAGTGAAATTTTTAGATTGATGGGTGTACATTTACTTAGCACTCTGTCTATGTATTGTATATGGTCTTCCCATGTCTCTGAGTATACAATGATATCATTAATATATACCACCATCCAGCCTTCCAATATTTCTTCTTGAAATATTGTGTCCATCATCCTTTGGAAGTGGGCTGGTGCATTCTTGATTCCAAATGGCATCCTGGTATACTCATATATGCCCATATGGCATATTATTCAAAGTAATTTCATGGAGTTTGGTTTTACTCCATTTTGGTGGAAGCCTTTCATACAATCCATTTTGGTTATGAATTGGCTTTTGCCAATTTATCCAAGGCATGAGGTATCCTGGGTATAGGGTACCTGTCTGCTTTTGTGTAGTTATTCAGATCTCTGAAGTCTCCACACAGTCTAGACTTGCCATCATGCCAGGTGATTAGGACAGGGGTGGTGATTTCCACTATTTCATTATGTCCAATCTTCCTGATGACATCCATGCCCAAGAGTTCATTGATATGTTTCTCAATTTCTTTCCTGGTTTCCAGGCTTTCTGGAGAAGGAGGTCTCCTAAGCATGGGTGGATAAAGTCTCTCCACATCCAGATATAGTTCTATATCATGGCCTTTGTTTTTTCCTAATGACTCTTCACCAATTGCAAATTCTGGTCTGTTCTTTCTCAGCATTGTCAGTAAACTTAGTTTTTGTTCACTGGTGAGGGTAGTGCTAAACTGTCCCTCTCTGAATTCTTTCAGAAGTTCTTCTAGTGGATCTTGAGAAGATATATGGTATATATCAAGTGAAAATTTCTTTTCCTTGTTGGTACCAATGGTAATGTGCCTATTTTTACTGTTGTGAATATCTATGCCATACATCCTCTGGTAATCTGTTCCCAGTAAAAATCCTTGGATGTGAGCATTATCAAGCACTACAAGCTCTGGATTGAGTCTGATATTACCCTTCTTGTGGGGCATAATTATCTCTTTGATAATTATCCCAATGGAAGTCATCTTCCCTGATGCACTTTTCAAGTTCTTTTCCTTAGTGGGCAAGAGCTGTTTTTCCCAGTTTGAGAAGTGGTTATCCAGATAATTTCTTGCCACTATGGAGCAGTGTGCTCCACTATCAATGATCAGTGGATACTGAGCATTTTCAATACATACAGTCATCTTTGTGGCTGTCCCATGTATATATGCCATTCCTTTGGTTGGTGTAACCAGCAATGTTTGTGCATCTTGTGTGTGTTTACACAAGTTTTTGTTGGCAGTGTCTTGTGGCATGCCTGCTTCCAATTGTATGTCTTGAATTTCTAGTGGGGTTTCCTCTTGTTATTCCACTAGAAATTCTTCTCTTGGGTCTTGGTCATCATCAGATGGTTCTCTGATGGCATCACCCATAGAGTCTGATTCAGAATCCTCTGTTGGGGATTCCTCCTCTGGGACTTTCTCAATGGCATAGACTTTTTTCTTTGCCTTTGGACAGTTGTTGGCATAGTGGTCTGTTGAACCACAATTGTGACAAGAATTTCTCTTCTTTGCCACTTCTGCCACTCTTTCTTTGGGTTTGTCTTTAAACTCTACCCTGAAAGGTGGTTTCTCTTTGAAACCACTGCTCTTATATGGGGTGAATTTCCCTATATTAGTCCTTTTCCTTATGTCTTTTAAGGTGTTGGCAATGTCATCTAGAGTGCAATTTTGGTTGCATCTGCATTTTACTGCATGCTCTAGTTCTCCTGGCAGTTGTGTCAGAAGTTTGTGATTACTCATTTGAATGTTCATCTGAGGATCAATGGCTTTTAGTCTCTTTGACTGTCTAAGACACCAATAATATGGATCCTTGTCCACAGAGTATTTGTCATTTTCAAATGACATGGTCTTCTGCCATATCCAAGTTCCATCACTGTACTTTTGGATGATTTGACTCTTCCACCATGGCCAGTTTCTTCTGCCATGGATTTCTTTCATTTCTGTGTACCATATACTAGCATGACCTTTAAATGCAGTATTCAATCTAGCAGTCATCCAGTAGTCTGGTATGCTTGATACATCAATGAAGATTCCATCAATATAATCTATGAGTTCCATATGATCATATTCTCCTGATCCAGAGAATTTGGACCAGCTTGAGGCCTCAGGAAGCTGTTTCAAGGCTTCCTTCTCTGAATAATACATGCCATCTCCATCTTGGTATTGTGATGGGGATCTTGCCTTATTCATCAACATGGCATCTGGTTTGATGTCATCTGGTTGATATGGATTCTCCATAACTTGGCCTTGTGGTTGGGGCTTAAAGTTATGGTAGACATTAAACAATTTGTTTATGTCTTGGTCCAGACAATCCCTGTCCCTTTTGCTGTGGTGTTGTTCTTCAAAGACTAGATTTAGTCTTTTGTTAGTTTCTTCAGAGGCTTTGCTCAATTGAGCATGTCCTTATTGAAGATTTTTAACTATTTTTTCCATGGAGGCTTGTAATTTTTTCATCCTCTCATGGCTGCCTTCAAGTTCTGCAAACTGCTTTGCAGATTGCTCAGCATATTGGGACATTTGTAACCACAGTATATCACTGTTGATGTTACTCTCAGATGTGACAATTTTATGTTCAGTCTGAGTGGGGGTAATGTTTCTATTACTAGGACTACTGATTCTAGAGTGGTTTACAACTACTTCTGGTTCTTGTGCACTTCCTTTACCAAATCCAACAGCTTTTGAATCATAGGGTCTGACTCTTTCTTCCTCTGGTTGAAGGAGGCTTTGTTCTTGCCCTTGTTTCCTTGTCTTCTCCTGGAGACTTCCTGGAATTGTGAAGAATGGTGACTCTTGGCCACTGGTCTGTTGGTGTCTGAGTGGTGTGAAGCCACTGGAGAGCTTATTTGGCCTGCTCCTTGTGAGCCTGAAGGAATCTGAGTAGGCCCTGTCTGGGTTAACTGTTCTTCTATAGCTTGTATAGTGGCTTGATTCTCCCTTATCCTCTGTGCGCTTGCCTCCAGGAGTCTGGACTTCCTGGTAGGATTCCAGCCTTTGGTGATTACCATAAGGTCTTTGAAGTCTATCTCTTTGAGACAGATCTTCTGGCAATTTGCTCCAAGTTCTTCCCAGTGAGATGCCAGGTTGAACCT
Source organism: Austropuccinia psidii (assembly GCA_023105745.1). NCBI lineage: Eukaryota > Fungi > Basidiomycota > Pucciniomycetes > Pucciniales > Sphaerophragmiaceae > Austropuccinia > Austropuccinia psidii. The sequence goes on along the minus strand of JALGQZ010000009.1, from coordinate 16,168,607 downwards.
CTTGTTGTCCATGCTCCATTGGAATAGGTCCTTGAGGAGTTGGTGGAGCTGAAGAACTTGATACATGTCTTTCCAGTCCTCTGGTTTGAGGTCTCCATTGAATTGGAGTGTGAATGGCAGGGTTGATATTATCTCCCTCATTGTTTTGCCATCCACTACTCTGTCCAGGGTGTCCTCTTTCAGGTCTTCTGGTTCTGGACAAATCTTCCCTGTCCTCTGGCTGGTTTCTTTGGAAGCCAAGATCTCTGAGGTGTACAGGTGACATGTTAGTGTTTGCAAGCAGTCAAAAACTTTATGTTCTTAGGGTATTTACCTTTGACTGTGCCTTGTACAAATTTGTTGTCTGCTGATTTGGGCAATTTTCCTTTAGAGGTTACAACTGGGTTAATTATAGTAATTTTCCCTGTAAAAGTTATTAAGATTGGTTTACCTTGTATTGATGCAGATCTTCATGGTTTTCTACTTCTCTGGGTGGCTATTGGTGTCCACTTCTATGCTGTAATCAGGCCTTCACTGTGCCTCTTTCCTTTGCCCTTGCTGCCCTCTGGTTCTGAGGGTGTCACTGGGTCTCAAGTGGGATGCAATTTTCTTTCACTGAATCAAGGTAGGAAAAAGAGGGCTTATGTCAGTTAAGACTTCTCAAAAATGCTGGTTTTGCACGTCTAAGATTGGCCTCTGGGCTTGTATGTTACTACAATATGCCCTGTAAAATGACAGTGTAATTGAATCAACAATTCCACGTCAGAATTACAGCTCTTGGTACCCTGTCACACTGTTTGTATGCCAGTATCCCACAGATTCACTTGTGGTTTTCAAGTGTAATCTGTACAAGTGGCTCTTTATAAGTGTAATTGAGTTAACAATACACTTAACCACACCTCAACTGTTGATTTCACAGTCAGAGGTGTCTTTATTCAATCAAGAATACAGGACCTATTGATGGCTTATGTGTTTTTATATGTAAAACACGCCAAAAATATATGTTTTTGTGGGTACTAACCACGTGGTAAGTACTCTTATAATATGAGTAAAAGGTGGTAAATATACCAAATAAGAGAAAAAATATATATAATATATATTTTTTAAGAAAATTTACGCCTAAAAAAGAATAAAAAAATTGTCAGAAAGTGAGAAATAAGAAAAAAAACTCACTAATAAAGGTCCAAAAAAAGGTTTTAAACATGCCAGGCCCCCAAAATGTCAGATAGAGTCTATGTTGAAGTAGTAATAAGGCTATTTACAACCAAAACTATGACTGTGACACGTAAAAATGATTTCAAAATAAGAGTTTTAATTTGATTTAATGGTCTATAATATAATCAAAGGGTTCTACTATTGAAGAATAGTGGTGGTGAGCACTATTGAGAACCCTGGGTGCAGTCTTACCAGTTGGATTACTATAATAAGAACTTCAATAATTAAAACTATAACTATACCTAATTATTACCCAAGAGTAAAACTGTTTTTGACAGTTTACTACGTAGGGTATTCAAGAGCAAGATGAGGAAACAATTCTGGCTGTGAAAAGCCTCCTTTTTATCCTGAAATGGGGTGGAAAGGGTGCTAGACCTTTCTATATGGAGGAAGTGAGGATTTTTCACTCTCTAGGACTGGCATGTGGTTTTCAAACAGCCTGTATATCCTGTATTGGGCTCAGATGTGGTTTTGAAACCAAATCTGGGCAGTTTTCACCAATACAGGGTGAAAATTTTGATCTGGGGACCTCACAGCCTGGTTCTGACGTGTATGACGCGTAGAATGCTGTACAGAAGCTGTATGAGACCCCAGTATTGACTGACATATGAGGTATTGAAGTAAAAACAAGCTCCTTTGTCTATTTGACACCTCATATTCATGGTTATGGGATATTATCCCATGGTAAAGCTGTATTGGTCAGAATGTGGAATTTTGACCTTAAAACAGCCATAACTTTGTCAGTTTTTGAGATATCAACCTCAAAAAAAAGGTACCTTATTTGATATGGTTATCATTAAATATGGCAAAGTTATCCCATGTACAAGATTTTTGTACATATGCGTGGTTTAGGCAAAAAGCTGTATTGAGCTTGTTTGCCCCATAACTTCTGCTATAGTTGAGATATGAGGAAATGAATGACACTATCAGATAGCCCTAATTGTTTTCTTTCCAAAAAGACCCCACTTTAAGTATCTCACACCAAAACTGTAGAAGCTAGATGAGAGGTGAATGTTTTGTTCACCCTTATTTGGCCTGAAATTGACCATGACTCCAGTAATATTGGTGCTAGCTCAGTTTAAATGGTACCATTGGATAGCCCTGGCTTTGATATTCATTTTGAATACCCATTTGATGGTGTTAAGCCTCTCCTTCTGGATTTTAGATGAGAGGTGAAAATTAAGGTTTATGCTCAGCAATAACTTTGAGCAGGGATAACTTTGTTATTCTTTGTCCTATGGGGATGGGACTTATATTTTCAGAAAGAGGTGAGTTTCCTCTTTCTTTTGATACCTTTTGAGCTGGTTTGGCTCAGCTCCATGTTTTGGTGGTATCTTGGCTATACCATTGGTTTATGGTATTTTGGTTGTCATGCTTGTGCTCTGGTTTTGAGTCACAGGCTGACATACACAGTGCCATAAAAATGCCATAAATGGCATCAAAAACAGTATGACAATGCCACTTATGGCATTAACATTGCCATAAATGGCATCAATAATGAGATGGAAATTTCATAAATGGTATTGTAAGGTTTGACTATGAAACAATAAGTAAAAATTACTAATTTATTACTTATTGTACTCTGAATGTCCTTATGAATTGAATAAATAAGATTAAAAATATAATAATAATAAATAATTATTATTATTATGGCGTAAAATAATTATATTATTAAATAAATATAATAATATAATTTATATTATGAAAATATAATATAATAAATAAATATATTAATATAAAATAATTAATATATTTAAAAAAACTCTTTGTAATTGTTACCAACAAATAATAAAGGCGTGAAAAATTGCTTTTTATTAATAAAAAACAATTAATAACAACAATATTACTAATATTAAAGTTATGAATTAATATAAATACTATTTATATTAATTGAAGAATTATTAAGAGAGTAATAATAGAGAAATTATTATAATAAGAGAAAATAACCTACTTTTAACACTTAATATAATAATTTTGAAATATTTTACGCCAAAAAAATATAAATACAACTTTTTCAAATTGTATTTACAATAAAAATAAATAAAATTACAAATTATTCTGGATTTTTACGTGGAAATGAGTTTTAGAGAGATTTTTAACAAAAACAATTAAATAAATGATTTAATCACGTCAAAATGGATTATTATAGCAAGGTGGTCTTTGGTCTTTAATAATATAATACTTTTATATATAAAGAATAAAGAAATTACCTTTGATTTAATTGATTTAATGTTTTTGATGCGTCTGAGGGGAAAATAGAGTAAAAAGAGCTCTATTTATAGTAAATACCTCCCTCCTAGAGTCCAACAGGATTCTAGTAGACGTGTACTGATCATATCCACTGGAATTGATCAATATTTTAAGGTTTGAGGGTGATTACATCATGATCAAACCATATTGCATCATTATTACACCATTATTTAGAGTTATCACTATAACTCTAAGTTTGATGACATCAGAGGCTTGGCAGAACCCCAAATTTCGTGGATTTTATTAGTTTTAATCATAAACTAATAGTATTCACCAATTTTATCACTCATATGACTGTTAAACTTAATTTAAGGTTACAGTAGGTGATCATAACTGCTCAATTTAAGCTCAAACTTTGATCTTCAATAACTTTGAAGATTTACATGCTACAGCAATTCAGAGAGTGAATTCTGATAGCCTGTCATAACCTTATTATGATGCCAAGAGCTTTTCATTACATCATCAAAACTCTAATTTTGATGATTTTTCTTGTAACTCATCTTTTCTGTCGAAATTCAATATTTTAAACTTCAAACCTTGATTTCAGGCGGTTATACCCTGAATTTAATAATAAAAATTACATCATTCTTCACGAATGAGCTAGTAGAATCCAACTGTATACTTTTTTTCAAGTTTGGACCACTTTCACAACAAAGTGGTCAACAGCTCTGTTGATTTTTATCAATATTTCATCATAGGTTTTAACCTTGTTTATAATTTGTAAAATAAAGTTCATATCTGTGTTCCTACAGTAATTACGTGGTAACTTTATTTTTGGTTCATCATTCTATCATGTATAGTTTAGGAGATATTAGCTATGATCCTTGAATATATGCATTGACCAAAAAAGTGCATATATTCAGGTTAATTCCTTAAGTATTGACTTTGGAAATTAGCTTATTAATTTTTTTTGTGTGCATTTTTGTGGGGAATCCACTGGTACAATTTATTTCACATGTTGTTTCATTAGTTCCTGAGATAAATAAGGTTTTCTGGTTTTTATAAGGTATTATACCTTATAATTCATTAAATATTGACTTTACAGATATGCCATAAAAATGGTATATGTGTATTTTTCCATGAGGAATCCAATGGTATAATTTATTTTACATGTTGATTCATTGGTTTTTAAGTTAAACCAATTTTTGTACCAATTTATGGTATTTTTTGTATATTTAAGTAATTATTTTTTAATGTATAATTATTCTAAGTAAATTTAATATAATTATATTAAAGGTATAATTATTCTTAGTATTTTTTGTGACCTAATTGGGTATGTGGTCATATCTCAAAGGCTCACATTCCCTACCACCAAAAAAGATTGTACCACAATCTGATATGTGTGATTACGGTATCATCCACATGTCCTACCTCTTCATTAGACTTTATCAGTCTTGAAGTTCAATAATGCTTGATTTTGTTCTTCTTTAGGTTTTCTTTCATGTCTAAACCTTCTTAGTAGTTTATCAGCATTTGTTATATCTTTCTCAAGTAGCCATTCATCTTCTTGAGTTGAATTTCTATACCTTACAAGGTATTCCCTTTCTTTTTTGTTTCTTGTCCTTCTTTCTTTAAGGACTTTTACTATTTTCTTTTCCTCTCCTTCTTCCAAGGGGGGAATCTCAAGTGGGGGTTTATTTCTTAGTGGAAATAACTCCTTGTCACTTGTACTGTAAGGTTTTATCAGACTTACAGGGAAAGTTGGGTGTTTGTTCATTAGTTCACCTGTGAGTTCTAATTGCACAGCATTGGGTCCATGAAGTGCTTTTATCATAAATGGTCCTGCAAAGGAATCTTTCAATTTCTTTGGGCCTTTTATGTTATTGAAATTAAGGGTTGATACTAAGACCAAGTCTCCTATTTTGAAATCAGGTGGCTTATGACTTTTATCCCATCTTTCTTTTGCATATTTAAAAGAGTCTTGCATACATCTGTTTGCATGGTGTCTTGCTTTGTCAAGCATTATCTTAAAACTGCTTGCTGTTGGATGTATGTCCACTAAGTCCTTTTTGAGGGTATCATAAGGAAGTCTTGGATTCCAACCTTTCTCTAGCATTGCTGGTGTTTTGCCAGTAGAAGAATGGATTGATGTCTTATATGCCAGTTCAAGTGCTGGTATTAGTGTACACCAATCATGGGTAAAACCATAAGAATCTTTGAATTCTAGCCCATAAGCACAGAATCTTCTGATCATATCCTCTAGGGTCTGTATCATTCTTTCTGCTAAACCATCAGTTTGAGGATGGTAAGCTGTTGAGAATGATAGCTTTGTCCCAAACAAGTTATGGAGATTTGTCCATAATGCTGAAGTGAACTTTGGGTCTCTGTCACTTATAATATTTTGGAATAAGCCTGTGTGGCTAATGACTTTATTCCATATCATTATGGCTGTATCCATAGCTGTGTCATCTTTATGACATGGTAAGAACATGGGCGTTTTACTTTACCTGTCAACTAACACTAGGCATGCATTATAACTCCTGTCTCCTCCTGGAGGTAAAGCTGTTACCCAATCCATATGAACTATTTCCCATGGGGATTTTGGTTCTTGGATTTGGATCATCATTCCAAATTTCTTTCCTGTGGCTCTGTTGGCTTTTTGACATCTGTCACAGGTTTGGCAGTACTCTGCAACATCTTTCTTCCAATTTGGCCACCAAGAGCAGGTTTTCACCCTCTCTAGTGTCCTATCTTCTGAGAGATGTCCAGATGCAACACTATCATGACACTCATGTAAAATAGTGTTTATTAGTGTTCTGTCTGTTAGGGCCATAACACATGTGTGTTTTGTTCTATGGTAAAGGATTCCATCAAGGAGGTGGAATCTTCCTTCATCATATGCCTTTTTCCATATTTCATCTAGTTTTGATGAAAGTGATGGATCTTTGCAGTCTTTCATTAGAAGTTGGCTTAAGATATGGCAATTTTTGTCTGTCTTATAGCTTTCTTTAACTTGGTTAAAGAATTCTGTGCCAATGTCTGTAACACATATTCCTTCTATATGGTGCTCTTCTTGTGGTACCCATGCTGGATTGTCAGGGGTATTTGCTAGAGCCCATCTGCTGAGACCATCTGCATTTTTATGAATATTTCCAGATTTATGAACAATAGTCATATTTCCTCTATATTCTTGGATAGCAATTTGCCATCTCAGCATATGTCTATTTGGAGTCTTCATATTTAATAGTGATTTCACAGCATTACAGTCTGTGATTACATCAAATACTGTGCCATCCAAATAATAATACAGTTTTTCTAAAGCCCACACTAGGCATAAGCATTCCATTTGGCTTGCTCCATACCTAGCTTCTGTTGGCTTTATTTGCCTTGAAATGAAACAAATTGGTCCTTCCACTGGTTTATCATTGATAATTTGTGTTTGGTGAAGTGCAGCACCTAATCCTTCTCCACAAGCATCAATGTACAGTTTGAAGGGTAGTTTCCAATCTGGCATTAGAAGAAATGGGGCATTTGTTAAGGAATTTTTCAATTCTTCATATGCCTTGACTCTTTCTTCTGTCATCTCATAGACTGTTTGTTGGTCACATAGCTTATACAAGGATTTAGCAATCTTTGCAAAGTCCTTTATATGCTATCTATAGTAACCAGCAAATCCTAGAGATGATTGCATTTCTTTTTTGGTTTGAGGCATTGGTTTAAGTAGTACTGCTGCTACTTTATTTTTGTCTATGCCTAGACTAAGTCCAGATACCATATGTCCTAGTGCTTTTAATTCACTATATGCAAAATGACACTTTTTCAAGGAAATTTTCATATTCACTTGGACTATTTTCTGTAGTACCCTTTCTAGTCTTGTAAGGTGATTTTCCCAAGTTTCTGAGCAAACTATAATATCATCAATATAGATAATTAACCATCCTTTGGATAATTCTTCAGGAAATATGGTATTCATCATTCTTTGATAATGGGAAGGTGCATTTTTTATCCCAAATGGCATTCTTAAGTATTCAAAAATTCCACAATGGACTATTATTCTTAGTAGTTTCTTGGCATTGTCTGTTAAGACATTTTGATGAAAACCCTTAAGAACATCCATAGCTGTGATGAACTTAGCTTGTGACAATTGGGTCAATGTCTCATGGATTCTGGGTATTGGATATCTGTCTGGAATGGTATAGGTATTTAGGGCTCTGAAGTCTCCTACCATCCTTGCTTTTCCATTATGCCAAGTTATAATGACAGGTGTAGTAACTTCTACTTGTTCATTATGTCCAACCTTTCTTAATACTCCAAGGTCCATTAATTCTTTAATGTGCACCTCTAAGGCTTCTCTAGCCCTTGGACTGGCTGGATAAGCAGGTCTTCTTAATAAAGGTGGGTAAGGCTTTTCTACATTAAGAATTATATCCACTTCATGTCCAATTATGGCACCTAGTGGCTCTTTGTCAGTTGCAAAGGCATTTTTATACTTAAATAAGAGGTCAATCAATTTTTCTTTCATTTTTTCTGTTAATTCTTGATTGAATTCTGCCTCTTTAAGTTGTTCAGATATAAAAAGTTCTTTTTCTGGAATTTTTTCTTCCTTCTTAATAACTGTGATTTGTTTTTTGTTATTTAAGAAGCCAAACTTTTGTCTTTTGTTATCTCCTATGGTAAAATATCTATCTTTTTGGTTGGAGATATCTATACCATAGATTGATAAGTAGTCATTCCCAAGTATGAAATGATTACTAGTACAGTTGTCCATTACTACAAACTCTACTTTAATTCTGACACATTGTGAGGGATGAGGAAAAATTAGTGTTAAATCAATTATTCCAAGGGGCTTCATGCTCTCACTTGCACTACTAAATTTGACACCTTGTATTGGCATAAGTTTTTCTTGCCAGTTTGGGACAATGGTTTTTAAATAACTTTTGCCAACACAAGTGCAATATGCTCCTGTATCCAAGTTAACTTTTCCTTCTTGGTTATCAACCATAACAATACTTATACTTGATTTTCCAGCTGTATATCCCATTCCTCTTGCAGGTTTGGTCCTATACATTTTGGCATCTTGTATGTTTGTCAGGTTTGTGTCAGATGTTCCAACTTGTGGTAAGTTTGAATTAACATCCAGTACTTCATGAATTATATCAATATTATTAATTTGTGCATTAATTATATTGATTTCATCACTTTCAGAGCTTTCTGACTCTTCTGTCTCTTTTTCAGAGTCAGATTCCTCTTCTTTATCATTGTGGTTTTCTGTTTCCACAATTTCATTAATCTTTGCTTTTTTAAGGCAATTATTGGCTAAGTGTCCAATACCTCCACATCTATGGCATTTTCTTTGCTCATTATTGTTGGATGTATTTGGCTTAAAGGATTCTTTTGATTTATCTTTTTTGATAAATGGTTTATTTGGGCTTTTAATGTCCATTTTTTTCCAAGTCCTGCCAATTTTTGTTCTTGTCACTATATCTTCTAGTGCATTTATATACTCTTCTGTGGAGCATGGTTCTATACACCTGCTTCTTAGGGCATGTTCTAGTTCCCCTCCACATTTTTTAAGTATTTTCATGTGCACCATCTTTTGTGACATTTCTGGGTACAGTGCATTAAGCCTTTCAACTTGTTTCAAGAACCAAGTTAAAGGTTTGTCTTTCTCTGGGTCAAAGAAAGAGTTTTAAAATGCATTTTCTATCTTATACCTCCAAGCATCATTTGCCCACTTGGTGATTATTTCTTGTTTCCACCAAGACCAGGTATTTTTACCATTTGTTTGTCTTATGCCATAATACCATCTTTTTGCAGATTTCTCAAACAGTGAATGTAATCTTGCAGTGATTAATTCATCTGGTATGGCATAGTCTTCTTGTAACATGTCAATTGTTTTAATAAATGACATGTGGTCATATTCACCTTCTCCTGTGAATGTTGGCCATTCTTTTAATTGAGGTGCTTCCTTCATTAAGACTTGGTTATTATCTTGGTGACTCAAGTCTGTTATGAAAGGATTTGAAAATTCCTCTTTTGTTTTAACAGGGCTTCTTATATGAGAAAATGGTGTTGATAACTTTGGCATATTTAAATTAGCCTCATTAATTTTATCCATTTTTTCAGTAATAAGTCTTATTTCACTTTGAATATCATCTTTCAGATGCATTCTTGCTTCATCACTTTTTTTCACATGGTCCAAAAGTAATTTTTGGTGTGATGAAGTCTTTTCTTCGAATTTTTCTACAGAAATACTTAATTTATTTAATTTTTCTGTAAGATTGTCAATGCTCACATCATAATTGATTGTCAAAGTTTTGTCTTTGATATCTTTTATGTATTTATACAATTCTTGTTGTCCTTGTATTAATTTTTGAGTATTGTCAATTAAATTCTTTGGTTTCTTATTTTCAACAATAAACTTAATGTTGTCAATTTCTTTCTTGTTTTGCACAACAATTTTTGTTAAAGAAGATGAATTGTTATGTATTTCTTGTAGTGATAATAAGCTATCTTTAATTTCTTTTAGAGGTAATATACTGTTTTTAATTTCTGTTAAAGTATTTACAACATCTTTGGACAAGGTTATTTCTTTGGGAAATGAGGTTGTCTCATTCTTTGCTCTTCCTTGTTCTTGAATTCCATCAAGGTTCTGGCCATGTTGAAAACATTGTCCATGGCATCCTTTTGAATTCTTGGGATTCTGTAGCTTGGGGAGTATGGTTTCCTCCAATGCTTTTTCTTGTTCTTCTTCCCTTCTTTGGGAAGTGGGTTGGCTTGGGGCTTGCTGGTAGAAGCTACTGGGGCTTCTTCCTTGGTTGCCTCTCTCTTTTTGGCATGGTAGTCCTTGATTTTTTTGATTTGAGGTTTGGATGACAGTGGATTCCATCCATTGGAGTATTTCACTATCTCCTCCTCTTTGAGGAACTTTTTCAGGATGTGCCAGGAGTTCATCACTCCTTGGTGTATTTGAGGCAACATTTCCCAATCTTTGTCCTTGTACACTGTGCAATACTGCTTGTACTGGCTCATGTAGATGTCTATTTGAGCCCTCTGAATGTGATTTGTACCTGTTTGAGTTACTCATACTTAGTTCTAATTCAGGCTCAGATATCATGGGCATTTCTGGGACTTGCCTTTGGGATAAGGCACTTCCTTGTGTGGATTCTGTTCCACTGGGGATATTGCCCTTTCTTTTCCCTTTTGAGGGATCAGTTCTACCTCTGAGTCCAGCTCCATCTGATTGGATGGAGTATTGGGAACCTCTTCTGGTAGTCATAATTAAAGAATAAGAAAAAATAAAAGTATTTTAGAATAAAATTCTTTTTATGGCAATTATAAAAGAGGTGCTCACCTTCAGAGTCTTGAATGGTGGGTCCTGGAAAGTCTAATTTCTTAGCTTTCTTTCTTTTAGTGATAACTGGTGTTGGAGAACTTTGACAAGTTTCTTCCACCAATCTCTCAACAGTAGCTTGGTTGTCTTCTGTTGGGTTATCTTCAAACACTAAAAAAGACAAATAAATATAAGTCTTTTTATAAGAAGTGTTATTTTTGGCAAGATATGGAAATTTTCCACGTAGAAATTGCTTTTATATCTTTGAAAAATTGAAATAAATAAAGAAATGAATAAAAATGAATAAAAATAACTTTTTTATTGGTTTTTAATATTTTTTAATATTTTTTTATATTTTTTATTTTTAAAGAATAAAATAAAAAATGAATATGATTCTTATAAAATTAAATTATAATAAAATTATTTTTAATTTATAAAATATCTCTTTTAATCACTAGAGTCACTCAAAGAAAGTTCTTGCAAGTCTAAGGATGTGAAAAACCACGTGTAAGACAGTACAATTGCTTTCCAAATGCCTCAATAGCTTTTAAAATCAATAAAATATAAAATTATTATATAATTTTATGATTACAAATATAATTTATTATTGGATAAACCCAATTAGAATCTTTTTAAAGGTCTTTTAAGTAAATATCACGGCCAGGCCTCCAAATGTAAGGTTTGACTATGAAACAATAAGTAAAAATTACTAATTTATTACTTATTGTACTCTGAATGTCCTTATGAATTGAATAAATAAGATTAAAAATATAATAATAATAAATAATTATTATTATTATGGCGTAAAATAATTATATTATTGAATAAATATAATAATCTAATTTATATTATGAAAATATAATATAATAAATAAATATATTAATATAAAATAATTAATATATTTAAAAAAAATCTTTATTATTGTTACCAACAAATAATAAAGGCATAAAAAATTGCTTTTTATTAATAAAAAACAATTAATAACAATAATATTACTAATATTAAAGTTATGAATTAATATAAATACTATTTATATTAATTGAAGAATTATTAAGAGAGTAATAATAGAGAAATTATTATAATAAGAGAAAATAACCTACTTTTAACACTTAATATAATAATTTTGAAATATTTTACGCCAAAAAAATATAAATACAACTTTTTCAAATTGTATTTACAATAAAAATAAAGAAAATTACAAATTATTCTGGATTTTTACGTGGAAATGAGTTTTAGAGAGATTTTTAACAACAACAATTAAATAAATGATTTAATCACGTCAAAATAGATGATTATAGCAAGGTGGTCTTTGGTCTTTAATGATATAATACTTTTATATATAAAGAATAAAGAAATTACCTTTGATTTAATTGATTTAATGTTTTTGATGCGTCTGAGGGGAAAATAGAGTAAAAAGAGCTCTATTTATAGTAAATACCTCCCTCCTAGAGTCCAACAGGCTTCTAGTAGACGTGTACTGATCATATCCACTGGAATTGATCAATATTTTAAGGTTTGAGGGTGATTACATCATGATCAAACCATATTGCATCATTATTACACCATTATTTAGAGTTATCACTATAACTCTAAGTTTGATGACATCAGAGGCTTGGAAGAACCCCAAATTTCGTGGATTTTATTAGTCTTAATCATAAACTAATAGTATTCACCAGTTTTATCACTCATATGACTGTTAAACTTAATTTAAGGTTACAGTAGGTGATCATAACTGCTCAATTTAAGCTCAAACTTTGATCTTCAATAACTTTTAAGATTTACATGCTACAGCAATTCAGAGAGTGAATTCTGATAGCCTGTCATAACCTTATTATGCTGCCAAGAGCATTTCATTACATCATCAAAACTCTAATTTTGATGATTTTTCTTGTAACTCATCTTTTCTGTCGAAATTCAATATTTTAAACTTCAAACCTTGATTTCAGGGGGTTATACCCTGAATTTAATAATAAAAATTACATCATTCTTCACTAATGAACTAGTAGAATCCAACTGTATATTTTTTTTAAGTTTGGACCACTTTCACAACAAAGTGGTCAACAGCTCTGTTGATTTTTATCAATATTTCATCATAGGTTTTAACCTTGTTTATAATTTGTAAAATAAAGCTCATATCTGTGTTCTTACAGTAATTATGTGGTAACTTTATTTTTGGTTCATCATTCTATCATGTATAGTTTAGGAGATATTAGCTATGATCCTTGAATATATGCGTTGACCAAAAAAGTGCATATATTCAGGTTAATTCCTTAAGTATTGACTTTGGAAATTAACTTATTAATTGTTTTTGTGTGGTTTTTTGTGGGGAATCCACTGGTACAATTTATTTCACATGTTGTTTCATTAGTTCCTGAGATAAATAAGGTTTTCTGGTTTTTATAAGGTATTATACCTTATAATTCATTAAATATTGACTTTACAGATATGCCATGAAAACGGTATATGTGTATTTTTCCATGAGGAATCCAATTGTATAATTTATTTTACATGTTGATTCACTGGTTTTTAAGCTAAACCAATTTTTGTACCAATTTATGGTATTTTTTGTATATTTAAGTAATTATTTTTTAATGTATAATTATTCTAAGTAAATTTAATATAATTATATTAAAGGTATAATTATTCTTAGTCTTTTTTGTGACCTTATTGGGTATGTGGTCATATCTCAAAGGCTCACAGGTATCAACAATGACATGGCAATGCCATAAATGGTATTAAAATTTCCATTTATGGCATCAACAGTAACATAAAAATGCCATTTATAGAGCTAAAAGTGCCATAAATGGCATCAAAAATGACATATAAATGCCATTAATTTCAATAAATGGGCTTCTACCAAATACAGGTTCTTTTTAGCTACATTTCCATCAAAAAATACCCCTTATGTGTTTTTTACCAATTTATGGCAAAAACATGCAAGGGATTATATGTTTTTACCAAATTTCTTATGTGGGTTTACCAACACCCTAAATTTAAATCTCACTAAAAATGATATATCCATTTCCAGCCCAGTCACAAGCAATATTACAAGCTCATACTCAGTTGGGTGTAGGAAAATCTCAAATTAGAACACCTGCTGTCAGGTATAGTCACTTTTTCCATGGTCATTAAAGAGATAAAAAAAGAATTTCCAAAGCTATGGTATCAAAAAAGAATATTCAAGAAAAAATATTTAATTATTTGAATCCATTCTAATTTCAGCCAAAAAAAAGGTCTGGCTTAGAATATTTCTAAATGAGTTTTGTCTTAAAAAAAACTTCTAATTAGGTTTCAATCAAAGTCAAACAATATTTTTTGGGTTGTTTTGTATTTATAATATTCATTTAATTATTTTCAATTACCCAATAATTCTTATCAACAAAATGAACGTGCATTATAGCTTCAATTTGAAATATCCATTTTTCAAATATAAAATAAAATAGAATTATTTCTATTAATTTATTGTAGTTAAAAAAAATCATAGATTATCAAACAAACTATATCAAACATAATTTGGTATTTCAAAAATCATGAATTGAATGTTTTTTTTGAATTTACGAAAGAAAGACATTTTTTTATTGATTTTGAATTCATTGGGTTTTTTAAGAATTTGAGTTTCCATGAAGAATGAAACTTATATGAATCTTGAGATGAAAGATATATATAAGGGAGTTAATGATTTTCATCAAGGAATAAAATCTTAGTAAAAAGCTTTTTGAATAAGAAGTAATAATTTCACTTTTGATTACTTCTTATTTGAATGACTATTTTCGAAAGATGAATGAATTTGATGTAAAAAGAAAATTTATCCAAAAACTCACTTTTTAGTTTTCATTATTGTTTAGAAGTTTAATTTGAAAATTGATTTTTGATGAATAATTTCTTTTTTGAATAAAATTAAAGGTTAAATTGACACGAGGTATTCCAACTGTCTTCTTGCTCATTTTTTGTATGAAATAGAGAATGTAGAAGTAATATATAAATTCAAGGAATTCGATGCTAATAAGTTTACATGAATTATTACCTTTTTTTGCCAATCAAAGCAAATTTTATAATGAAGCGCCAGATCCAAACAAACACGGGAAAGTTATTTCTATTGACTGAGTTAATTATGTATTTTCTGTTGCTTAAAGGGGAATAAACAGTATGTGGACCTCACTTTTGGAAAAAATATATCAATTTTGATTTCAAAAAGGAAAATTGAATTCCTCAAGGACTGTTCAGAAAATAAAATAAAGCCTGAAGGGAGTTTTGTTGTAGCTTCAAAGCTAGCTCAAAGAGACCCTTGAGAGAATTCCAGGGTTAGTTTAGCATCCAATCTGATTCTTAATAGCATTCAAATGGATTTAGATGCATAATTTTGAGTAAAAGAAGATGATTTGGTATGAATTGGGTATGAATTGGGTGTGAATTGGGTGTTTTTGTCATAAAATTTGAATTATAATGAGAGAGCCAGTGCAATTTGAAGGATTGGATCCAATCTGCAGTTGAATTGGAAATTTGGGCGGATTGAAGATTTTGAAATTTCCCATCAACTTTTTTTGTAAATTAATTTTGAATTTTATTCCTCACTCCCTCTCGTTTTCCAATCCACTCCATCTCAAAATCATCACATCCATCCATCCATCCATCCATCCATCCATCGATCTCGTTCGTTCCTGTAAATGTCAACTACCTTGACCTCCGAATCACTCCTTTCTCAGCTTCAGGCCGGCAGTATTCCTCGTCGTAGTGGTAGTCTAACCGGTGGTGGTGCTGGTGGTGCTAGTGGTAGTGGTAGCTCGAGTACTTTCAACCACAATCTCGTCAATCTCGGTGGTAGCAGCACAACTACCCTTCATCATACTCCTTCAATCTTGAAATCTCCCAACATGTCAAACAATAACCTTTCTTCTTCAAATCATTCAAACTTAAATCCAAATCGTGACTCAATGAGGTCTATTAGGTATTCATAAGCTTTGGGACTTCCTTTGTTGCTAGATTTTAATTTGGTATTGAGCGTTTGATCAACTTCTTAGGAATGCAAACCGTTACTCTGTCACTCAACTTTATTCGATGGCTGCTGAAAATGACACTGAAATCGAAGATGAATTGGCAAGAGGTTCATCATTTCCTTTCATCTTTGCTCCTTGCACCTAAAACAAAAAAACCAGAAAGCTAAACATATCAAAAAAACTATTTTGAAATCTCTCAAGATCGTAATCTATTCTAACTCATCTTGTCTATCTATCATTTCATCTAGCTCAAAAACGTTTACGTGATTTAAAGTCTAAAATTTCCTCTCAATCAAAAAAAAACTTTGTCTTGGAACGCGATGTTCGATATCTTGACTCGCGTATCGCTCTCTTGATTCAAAATGTGCGCTATCAGTCCTCTAGACAAAGTCAAAATCTTATCAAAACTTATCGTTTTTAACGTCTTCATCTTCATGAATTAATCTGAAAAATAAATCAGCGAATGGCTCTGGATGAAAGAGAAGAAGTACGCGAACATCTAGAGGAAGCTGAAGAAACTGAAGGATTATACTTGGATGATAAAAGAACTGAAGTCGGTCATCCATCCATCATCTTTCATCCCTATTCAATTCAAACAATTCGTAAACTCACATTCATATTCTCTCATTAGCAATATGCCAACTTATTCTTTTTACTTCAAAGTGAACCCCGTCATATCGCTACTCTTTGTCGTTTGGTCTCGATGGGCGAAATAGACACCCTCTTACAGACTGTCATGTTCACACTTTACGGTAATCAATACGAAAATCGAGAGGAACATTTACTTTTAACCATGTTTCAAGTTAGAAATCATTTTCTTACATTTATTCCCCATCCATCATCATCTTTCTCACTTCAACTTTCTCATCATTTTCGCAGTCCGTCTTGTCAGCTCAATTTGAAATGGCTACCGATTTTGGATCTTTATTAAGGGCTAATACCCCTGTTTCTCGAATGATGACCACTTATACTCGACGAGGACCTGGTCAAACTTATCTTAAAAGCGTTCTTGCAGAACGAATAAATAGCTTAATAGAACATAAAGATTTAAATCTAGAAATCAATCCTCTAAAGGTCAGTGATCACACCCTTTTTTAACGTCTTTTGTTGGAGTCATAAAATGTCAGACTAATGTTTATGACTTATAGGTATATGATCAAATGATTCAACAAATTGAGGATGAAACTGGCTCTTTACCGGAAGATCTCCCCCGTGGGATCTCAGCAGAAGTGGCAGCCGCTAACAATGACGTCAAAAACATCATCGCTCCAAGATTAGCAATGCTAATGGAAATCGCTAATAGTTTCTTGATGACCATCATGGAAAGCATCGATAGTGTACCTTATGGAATTCGATGGATTTGTAAACAGATTCGAAGTTTGACCAAAGTTAGTAATGGATTTCATCTTGTGTGGTTTAATAGATTAGCTTTTACTGATCAAACAATTTTAAATTTCAAACCGATCATAATCACTAGCGAAAATACCCAGAGGCCACAGATATTGCAATTTGCTCACTTATTGGAGCTTTTTTCTTCTTAAGGTTTATTAATCCAGCCATTGTTACCCCTCAAGCCTATATGCTTATCGACAATTTGCCCATAACTGCCAAGCATCCTCGGCGTACTTTAACCTTGGTAAGATTACCATTTTAGACTTACTCTATTTTTGTTGGTACTAAAGTTGTTTCTTGGTATTTGATTGGTCATTTTCTCATCATTAGATTGCAAAAATGCTTCAAAATTTAGCAAACAAGCCCTCTTACTCCAAGGAGGCCTACATGATGACATTGAATGCGTTTGTTGAAAGTAATAAAACCCGAATCAACAAGTTTTTGAATTCACTATGTGATGTGCAGGATTTTTATGAGTCATTAGAGGTCTGCCTCTCATTTTCAATCGATCAACAATGAAAAAGTCATTAATGTTTTGTCTCATAATCTTTCAGATGGATCAATATATGGCTCTTTCAAAGAAAGACCTCCAAATTAATATCACCCTTAATGAACTTTACAATACTCATGCACTGCTCATTCAACATTTAGATCATTTGGTCAGCTTACTGCTTACAACATCTCTTGGCCTCTCGAATCAACGCTAATCTCATTTTGAATAGGCTCGAAGTGAACGACAACATTTACGAATACTATTAGACGAGCTAGGTCCAGCTCCCACTCAAGTACCACGAAAAGAAAATCGGACGATCGAGTTACCGTTATATAGTCGATGGGAAATTCCTATTCAAGATATCACTACCACTTTGATGGCCGAAAACAATTTAACCCAAAATGATATTCTTTATATGGAAACCAAATCAATTTTTGTTCAGCTGATTCGTTCAATCCCTCAATTATCTGATAAACGTCCTATCAACTTACAAATGATAGCTGAACGAGCTGCTACGGCAAAAGACGCAACTCTAGTCAAGAAAGGATTGAAAGTTAAAGAAATGTTACGGCAACTAGAGGAAATTAGATTGATTGATCGAAAAGATGGATATCAACTATTAACTGATGAAATTGCGGCTGAATTAACACATTTAGGAAATATGAGGGAAAAGGTCGTATTGGAAACGAGGTCACTAGAATCTGTTTTCCAAACAATCGGAGATCACAATAATTATCTAAGGTCCCAATTAGAACAGTACAAGGCTTATCTACAAAACGTGAGAATCACAAGTACAGCTCATCAAAAAGGTAAGACCGTTGGTGGTGGAGTTGGTGTGGTTAGTGTGGATGGTAAAGAGAGGAAGGCTCCAAAGAGCCAATTAATGGGGCCTCATAAGTTTAGTCATGCTCAATTTGAGAAAGATGGAGTGATTGTTGAAACAAACGTCCCAGAAAATCGGTCAGTTTATAAGCTTGAAATTCTTATATCTTGGACTTAATTAACTTTATTTTCTTTTAGCCGAACCAACATATTTTTTCAACTCATCTCACCATCTCCTGGCACTTTTATAATTGCCTTACATTATAAAGGGAGAGAAAAGGCAATTTTAGAAATGGATTTAAAGATTGATGATTTAGTGAGTTGACATCCCATCAATGATACTTTAAACTGAAATTAACAAAGCATGAATTTGGGCATCAAGCTTGAAAAACAAAAGGAGAATGTACCTATCCTAGATTTGGAATATGTACAATTGTCAGTGCCCAAAACGTTGGCAATGTTAAATAAGGTTCGTCACCATTTGCAAAAGCCAACTTCCGACCACGCGAAAGAACTAATCTTATTAATCCATCGTATTGTTTAGACTTTTACAAGGCGCAAATAAACTTTTGATAGTAGTCGTAAACCTTTTAGAAACTTTTTTTGGACTTTACTTTCCCTTATTCTTTCTGTATTTTAAGCTATTTGAAATAGCTAAGAAGTGTCCTTTATATATCTATAACTTTTGTGAACTCTATTTTATTATTTGAATCAATATAATCATATTCTGGTTGAAATGCTCAGAAAATGAAAAATAAAGAAAAACCCAAATTTTTTTTTTTTTCCTTTTTTGAAGCAAACTGGTAAATATAAATATATGGTTTTGTTTTTCTTCCAGTAAATATTTTATTTTTACTAGTAATTAGTAAGATAGTATATAGTTTTTTGTTTTTGACAAAAATCTTGGTTTTTTGATTGTCCGGCCTAATTTATTTATTGTTGTAGACCATGTTAATTTTTTCTTCCATCAAAACATAATTTCATTGATACTAAAATTGCGCTAAAAAATCTTAGCGTTTTTCATACAACTCAAGCTTTCCATTTGAAAATCTGCTTGCTTCTGCAAGGTCTTTGGATTATTCGTTCAAGAAATAAGGCTACCCTTTGAACTCAGGCGGAGGGATCGCATATCAGTACATTGTCGCTATGTACCGACATTTCAAAGCTTAAAAAGATGAGCACTTTAAGAGTAACATGCAATCTGCTGAGGAGAGATCATGAAACTTCAGTATGTACTGAAAAAGTACTGACTTGCTATCCCTACTTTCTGGGTGCGCTTTATTGAACTGATACAATCTGGTCTTGATTAAACTATCCTGAACTTTCAATATGAATCTGATTTGTGATTTCATCGACTTGTATTTTGCAACAAAAGATGCAGTCAAATCAAACAGCCTTTACTTCAGCCAAAACTTTTTAGACCAATTTTCCGCCATCGACATGGCACCACGCCTAATGTTATATACTTCCTAATGTCATATACTTAGGAATCAATCCAAACTTGGTTCAAAAAACATGTCATATTTTTGTTTATTTTAGGAATGAGTCAATTGAAAAAAATAATTTGGAATAATACTCACCATGAGCAAAATGGCTACACCTGAGAGCAGGTGTTGCATTTGGAATTTGACATTGGAGATAGATTGGATTCAGGTTGGAGATAGCACAGAAATTGAGTTTAGAAATAGAAGTTTTGGAAGAAATTCAAGCCACATATGCAAGCCACAAAGTATCAATTCAGTTGACTCAATAGAAGTTCTTGGTTGGGCTTTTCAGAGTGCAATAATTCAACAATACATGATTAAAAAACTTATTTCAATTTCCTCTTTGTTTTAATCTTATTTATTAATTTTGATCATTAACTTTACAGTACATTCAACCTTTGGGGGTCTTTCTTATACATTTTGAAATGTGTATTTTAGTTTCAACATTAATTCTATTTCAAGCCCACTTATGGGAGCCCATGTATGAATGGTATTTACTTAAAAACCTACAAGTGTCAAAGAAATTTCCCATTAATGATAAAATTTCTTTCAGAGTTTTGGACTTCCTTCACATATAAATATTGTAAAAAATATACCCTAGCATTTAACTGTTTACTATCAATTAAAGAAGGTATTTTGTGAGAAATTATATCCATTTCTGTCTCCTTTGTTTAAAGTAAGGTTTAAACCAAAATTGAAACAATCTTTCAAGATTTATGGGACAAAGTAATTTCAAGGAGGGGACCACAAAACTGTGCTATATATCAAAAAACCATACCCCTATTTCAGCCAATCAATTTCTTTAAAGGAGGATTTTACACTTTTAGATAGATAATATAATTATTATAACTGTAATATTTGGTTTCAGTTGTAGAAATAGCAACCATTTTATTATACAATTTCATGGTTTAACTAACAAAAATTTCAATCTTCATATAAAAAAAAGTTTTAATAAAAAAATTTTAAAGCATAAAAAAACATGTACTTCTTTATTTTTTGGATAATTAAATGTTTTTCTTTATTGATACCAACTGAGATTCACTTTTTATATTCTTCTGCATAAATTCCCAATTCTGAATTAACCATCTTTATCTATTGAACTACTTTAATATGTGAAAAACTAAGATCATTTTGGTTTTTATTTGAAGGAAATTAGGGTAGTGTCTTTATCAAGAAAGGAAATTAAACTTGAAACATGCTAGTTTTTGTGTAAAATTTGATTAAATTTAATTTTCATTTAAAAATATTACTAAAGAATCAATTTGAGAAATCATTTGATAATATCAAAATACTCTATAAAGATAGATTTCTGTGTAGTGAATTTTCGGATCATGTTGGCTGTATTGTATATTTTATCTAACTTTTCAATACAATTTCCTTAATACTAACCCCAATTTGTAACTATTAGGATTTATGGAGAGCTCTCAATCCACCAGACAATTAAAAATTGTATCTGAAATTGGTTGGTTTATAGCTTCAAGTTTCTAAACATGGATTTTGAATTTCTCAATAATAAAAAATAAAAAACTAATATAAAAAATAACTTTCCCATTTCTCTACAATAATATTTCCTTAAATGAATCAGGGACCACTTTATATAACTCTATGAATAATTCCATTTAAGCTAATATAAAGTTTCAAAAGCCGTTTAAAATAATTAAAAACTTCAGATTTATGAATAAATAAAACAATTCATTTATTTAATTTCAAATAATGGTGAGGCCATCATAAAGGAAGGCAAAACAACTGGTAGAAATTGGTTCTTTTGAAAAATTAATTTCTCAAAGAATATCTATAAAGATTGTGGTAGGTTTGTGAGGTTAATGTTAATTTTATATATTTTACAGCCTCAAGAAATGATAAATTAGCAATAAGCAGCTATTTGTAAGACTCAGTTAAGAAAAGAATGTATTAAGCTCTTTTAAACTTTTTCAAAGGATAATACAGTAACTTTTCTTGTTTTTATTTAGCATTTATGCTCAATGAAAGCATTAAAGAATTTATATAAGTAGCATTCAATAGAGGCAGGCCCCATAAGTAAGTTAGACGTTGTTGGGAATTAAGATTCAAGTGGGAAAAAGACCACTTCAGAGCCATGTCCACTGATAATCAAAACCTGGTCTGAATAATGTTTTAATTATTCAATTGTCATTATGAATAATTTACAAAGGAAATGACACCCTCTTTTAATGGAAATATGTGAAAGGTTTCTATCCAAAAATTCTTGAGCCCATTCATAACTTTTCTTTACAAAAAATTAATTCATTATCAAAATAAACCATTAGTTTCATTATTTTTATCAATGAGACTGTGTAAAAATTTGAATATCTATATATGTATTAAAAAATTAACAAAAGTTATGTTAAAAATTTCAAAAGAAGAAAAATATAATTAATCTGAGAATTAAGGAGTTTTCAACAGTATTAAAGTGAAATCATGTCTTTTGATATTTTTTGAAATAATACTATGCTTTATGGACAGAGAGCCCTCAGAAATTAAGTGATGTGGTCCTTATTCATTATAATAAAAACCCTTTAATTTCTGATTAATATTATTGGAATTATATTTCATTCAATATATACTCCTATTGGTATTTCTGAATTTATTCTTAAACATAAATATCATTTAAATTTATATTTGAAAAAGAAAACAGTAACAAAAAATCCATAAAAAATATCCTAAAAGATTTTTCTTTATAACAAATAATTAATTCAAAATGCTATAATTACCTCAAAGATATGAAATATAAGAACATTCATAAGATTTTCATTGCGTTTAATTTCATTATTTAAATAAAGCTCATATTATATTTTTTTGATAAAGACAGTAGAAAGAACTTCCTTTCTGCTACTATAAAACAGTTTTCTTTATCTTTTTAATCTTTTTTTTTTGAGTTTTTAACCCATATTTTATGGTAATATTTGATTTTGATTTTTTTTATAAATTTTTTCATTTTTTGTGTTTTTATTGAGTTTTCCTTATTTTAGCTTTTATATTTGTAAACTGGTTTTTGTTTACTTTTATTTATTGTTTTTCAGTGAAAATTACAGTAACAGGCCTTTACAAGGACTGTTACTATAACAAGTTTGAAATATATCACATCTATTATATTACAGAAACTGTAATTACTGCTTATGTAATATGGTTGAAAATTGTTGAAAATTTTACAGTAGCTGCCATTATGGGCCTTTTACTGTAATTTTATTTGAAAATTATTGATTAAATTCAGTAACAGTGACTTTTTTGCATAAAGCCCACTACTTCTCTTTTGAGCTGATAAATAAAAACTTTAATCAAGCCATATTAATGGACTTTCTCAATAAAAAAGATTAATGTTGGTTCTCATAGTAGAAATTGATGAAATTCATTCATGATAAAAAGGAATCAGAAAATGAAAGAAATAAGAAATAATTTCTAGTAATTCCAATCAATAAACAAAACAATATATATGAATTTTTGTATCTTTGAGGAAATAATTTTGTTTAAAAAATATAACATCCTTTATCTTTTCTTTCGCAGGATGCCAAAATTTCAAAAAAAAACTGAAAAAAAAACCCTCATCAATCCAGTTTCTAAAGAAGAGGCTATAGCCTAAATATGCTGATTTTGAGTTTTGTGAGCCAATTTTTGAATAAGAAATAAGAATTGATATTTATAAAAAAAATCAAGTCATCAATAAAGACATATGAAGGCTTTTCTAATCTTTAAGAGTGATATTGAATAATTTTGTCCTCCAAAAGAACTGGAATTTTCTAAATGGAAAATAAATATTGAGATGAAGTTTTTATCTTGGAAAATATCAATTTGAAGATAGAAATATAAATTGAAATAGTTTTGATATACTATATTCTCTACTTACTCAATCCAGTTGAAAAAACAAAGAAAATCTTGGAAATTCTGTAATCTTCAAGTGGCTTGGAACAACTGGGAATAATAACAAAAATTTGAATTCTGGTTCCAACCTAGTTCACAGGAAGGGTCAAAGATCACTCCAGATTGAGTCCAAGCTAATTTCCAAATGGAACACCTGCTCTCAGGTGTAGCCAGTTTGCTCATGGTGACTAATAATAATAATGAAAATTTAAAAAAAAAACAAGATTTCAACTTAATTATAATAAAATCATTTTTAAAAATCTAAATTATAATTTAATATTGAAAAATATACAAATAAAAGCTTCAATATATATATAATAATAACAATAATAATATAATTGTTTAATTCATTTTTAATACTATAAAAAAAATCAAAAAATAATTACATTAATTAAATTAAGCAATAATAATAATTTTAATTAATATATTTATATATATATTTGACAACTTTTAGTCTTTTTTTCTCATATTAAATCAAAATTTTAAGAAAAAACAATTCAAGTTTAAATTTATACTGCTGGTAAAAGCACGTAAGGAATGCCCTAAGCCCCTTGTCAATTAAAAAAACAATCAAAAACCTCTATTGGGTCTAAACCTGCACAAACTCCCAAAACGAACCCCCTGACCCATTTTTTCTCAATTTCTTTTGCACATCCCCACCCAAAAAATACCATAATTAAAATAACACAAATAATCCCACATATATCTCACCCTTGAAAAATTTTCTTTTTGAAGAACACCACTCCAAAAAATGTTTATAAAATCTTTTCAAAAACAATTTTCTTTATTTTTTACCCCAAAGACCCCATTTTCCTCAAAAATACCTGCCTCTAAAGCTTTTTGAACCTCTTGTTACTTCACCAATAACCAAATTTCAATTTTCTCCCTTCCCTCTTCAATCAAACATACCTTTCAAAAATTTTGTTTCACTTTTAATAGATTTTAGCTCACTTTATCCATATTTTGAAACACTTTTTACTTATTCCATAAACCTTTTAATCTCCCTTTTTCATTCTTCTTAAATAATTCCTCAAATTTTTACACCAAAAATTCCCCAACCCCCACTGAAGGTAAATTTCAAACACTTGAGCTTCATTTGAAGCATTTTCAGGATGCTTCCAGGTCACAGTGGTATACTGTGTCCATTCCAAGGTCAAACATGAACCACAATTAAATTTCAATAGGTTGTGATAGGTCTGGCACCCCAGATTCCAACAAAAACTCTTCCAAAACCGTCACTGCAAGGTGATTAGACTTCCATTTTAAAATTTATTCCAGAAAATATGCCAAGAGTACCACCTGGACTATTAAAGTCAAAAATATTGAGCACAGTGATGATGGAACTAAAAATATAATGACAAATCCTGATTTCAGAAAATTCAATGAGCAAGAGGCATCCCAAATTTCTCAGATGTCTGAATCACTTTTCATACCAACAAAATTTCAGGACCAATTATGCAGTAAGAGACAGCCTGAAAGGACTTTAAGAATTAAAGATATTTAGAAAAAAGTCAATATAATAAAGAAAGACAAACTGAATGGAAGAAGGCCTATTGATTCACTTATTGACACCATCAAACAAGATTATTTTGTGTGGTCCTCTGAAAGGGAGGCAGAGGGACATGTTACCTCATTGTTTTTAACTTAATCCTAGCCATAAGCCTCCTGCAAGGCTTTCCTAATTTTACTCTTATGTATTGCAGCTATAAATCCAATAAGTAAAAAATGCCCCTTTTTCATATTGTTGGATTAAGCTCAACAAATACGACTTTTTCTGCCAATTTTTCTTGACAAAGGATGAAACTGAACCCTGCCTTACTTGTTCATTGAATCATTAAGTACAAAAAGTCATCAGCAATACCAATATGGTTCCCCTCAAGTTATTGTTATTGATAGGGATTTGTATTTTAAGAATTCTCTCCAGAAACTCTTTCCACACTCAAAGGTCATGTTCTAAATTTGTCACATCAATAACAATTTATCTTCCCATTTAATGAAGAAATTTTATCATGGGACTGGATTTGAAAATTTTCTTGGCCTTTGGAATTATTAAATAATTTACTTTTACGTGAATCAATGTGGTTATTAATGAATTTGGGATTCATTTCTCAGGTTATAGATTCCTTAAATGAAAAATATTTTGAAAAGAAATTGAGGAAAATTCAAAAGAATGTGGTAAATACTGAAGTATTGAAATATCAGGAAAAAATCTGGCTTCCTATGAAAAAGTATTGCATTATTTCCTGGACCAACCAAGATTTTCCCTGGGTGTGGAGTAAACCTCAAGAGCTGAAGGTGTCCATGCCATTGTCAAACTTTGGCTGCAAAAGTACACTGGTACTCTCCTGGAGGTTACTTGCGCCTTTGACATGGAACGCAAGAAAAACTTTATTGAAATTCTCAACAGCATATTGAATGAAATGAGTTTCCATATCAAGAATCTTCCTCCTCACCTTTGTGCACTAGAGCAAAAGGTATCTCATTATGCACTTCAGATGGCCTTTGAAAATTTCAAAACAAAATTTCCCTCCAATGAAAAATGCACCAGAACATACACTAACTTTGAAGGGATAGCTTGCAAGCACAATACCCAACAGATATTTGACAAGGAAAAAAGGCTCCAGTTACCAGACTTCCATCCTCAGTGGCATTTGAATTTACCTTTGAGGTTTTCTTATCTCCAATGACTTAGATTTTTTTCACATTTACTGATTTTATTTGCAACATTCTTCCCAGAATGTCTATCAAAAAGATTATATAAGTGATGAGAAAGATGGAAAGAATGAAGCCAAAAGAAATCTTTGAAGAGATTGAGAAAGATATTTTTCAAAGACCAAAGGCAGAAATAACCACATGTCACATGGTGGAATGTGATCTACAACTTGCCAGTATTAACCAGTCTTTCAACTGGTTTAATAGCCTTTTTGGAAAGAGTTCCCCTTGTTGGGGTCTTGAAGACAGCATTGTGACAATAAAATGGTTACCAATGTCATGGGTTTGATTCTGGTTGGAGAAAAGGGGAAGGTCTCAATAAAACAACCAAAAATTGCTGGGTTTTCTGTTCCATTTGTGTACAAGGATTCTTCCCCTGGGAGGTTTCTTGTATGCTCCTGTTATGACTAATGTTGTAAGGTTTGTCTATGAAACTCTTAATAATAGTAACAATATCAAGAGTACTATGACTGTCCTCAGTAGAAAAATATAATATAATAAAATATTATAACCACAAATTTAAATATAATTATTAAAAATAATTATATAAAGAAAATTTAATTATTATCATATGAAATAATAATAAAAAAGTATAGTTATTCTATTATTGTTATAGTCACTGAAAATTATAACAATAAGAAGTGTAAAGCTCTTAATGAGGCAATTATGCGTGGAAAATATAAATAGGGTGTTGGTAAACACATGTAAGGCCTTACATGTTTTTACCAATTTATGGTAAAAACACGTAAGTGACCTTATTTTACAAAAAAATTCCTCAGGCTCAGTTTTGAGGGTTTTTTTAATTTTTTTTTTGCCATATTTTTCCCGACTTGGCATATCAATAGGCACAAATATTTTCAATATTTTTTTTGCCAAATTTCACCAATTTGGCCAATATGCCAAAATGGCATATTTTTTTCAAAAATTCATTTAAAATCTTCCCACTTATGAATTTCCTTCATTTTTTTTAAAATGAAGGGTTCAATGTGAAAAATAAAGCACCAGAATCCCATAATTTTGGGAATTTTTTTGGATGGGACAAGTGAAGGTGCAAAAAGGGGTTTTTTTAAATGTTTTTTACTGTCATTGTAATATGCCTATTTTTAAAAAGTGAATTTAATAACTTCCCACTTATGAATTTCCTTCATTTTTTTTTTGAATTTAAGGGTTTAATCTGGAAAATAAAGAACCAGAAGCTCATGAATTGGGAAAATGTTTTTGGTGGGACAACAAGTGAAGGCCTAAGGAGTGGTTTTTTTCAACTGTTTTTTTTCTTGTGTGTAATATGACTATTTTCAAGTACAAAAGCTCCACATGTTTGATAAAAAAGGAGACTGAGGTGGGATTTAAGCAATAAATATGACTAAGGAGGGGGATAATTGGCATAAATTGTATATACAAAAATCATTCAATCAGAATAAACCTCCAAAATAGTGGGTTTTTTCTGAGAGGGGGGAGGAAGATTGGACAAATACAACATTCTGTGTTTCTTAAATTTATGAGCCCACCCCAGGGCTTGTGTTTGGGCATGAATCTCCCAGTTCACAGTAATAGGGGGGGACTGGATAAACTTTAGAAATGATGATGTCCAAAGGAACAAAATGAGCACAACTATTCAAGAAGTAGATGAAAATGGGGGGATTATCATTTGGAGGACAGAAATAAGGGAAAAAAAGAAAAAGATTGGGCTGTGGAATAAAAGAAAACTGGTCTTTTATACTTATTTGCAATTGGATCCCCCATGTCAGGCATGGACATCCACTTGCTTTTTGGAGCCTGGCCAACATCTTCATACCATTCAATTATTTCCAAATAAGAGGATACTGAGAGAATTAAGGTGTTCATGGCTTCATAAAGGTCTTGATTTTGTTGAATTTCTTCAGACAAGTCACCTCTGACATCAGCCCATTGATCTTGAGTCTTGTAAATGAAGTGGGATACTGTTCTGTAGCCACAGTTTCCATCACCCTGGACATTGATGGCCTTGAAGGTGTATTTCAATATAAACTTGGGAAAGTCTTCTGAGCCAGTTATCTGATAAAATAAGTTCAAAAAATGAATAAATATCAAAATAAACAACATAAAATTACATTAAAAAGAATCAGAAACTCACAAACAGCTTGGAGCATTCATCACTTGTGTGATAATTGCTTTGACAATGCTCACAGGTCAAGTCAATTGCATCATAGATATTCAAACTGGTGGCAGGCTTGTGTGATTTTCTTTGTGAGTTTTTTCTTCCAATTGCCAATCTTCTGGACCTTCTAAGGGTTACTTCTGATTTATTCAATTCAGTTGCTGAGGGTAGTGAATCTGATGAACTGATGGATTTAGATAATGAGTCCTAAGAATCTTCAGAATCTTCAGATGAGTCCACTTCCATAATTGGAGAGGGGACATTTGACTGGGATGTTGACGTTGTTGTACTGGTCACTTTTGAGGGGGGCCTTCCTCTTCTCTTGGATTGACTTTCAATAATTTCAAATCTTGAAGGTTCTCTTTTTTTTGATTTTTGTTTTTATTCTTGGCTCCTTGGGGTCTTCCATGGATATTCTTGCACTCTAAAGGGTCTTCATAATATTGATCATCCTCTTGACTCTTGGGAATTTGATCAAATGGGACTTTTCCAGTCAAAACATCTTGAAAACATTGAAGTATTGGAGTGATTTCTGCCATTGGTCTTTGAAACAGGTCTTCCCCAATGTCTTCAAATATTTTCTTGGCTTCATTCTTTCTTTCTTTTTCAAAACTTTGATCATCACCTTGAAAACCAGCCTGAGAAGAATATGACAAATAAAATCAGTTAATAAGAAATTAAAAAACCCCCACAGGCTAATTCAAATGCCATTGAGGATGGAAGTCTGATAATTCAAGCCTTTGGCTCTTGGAAAATGCCTTTTGGGTCTTATGCTTGAAAGGAATGCCTTTATAATTGTTGTATTTGTTGGTGCATTTTTCATTTGGAGGAAATTTTGTTTTGAAATTTTCAAAGGCAATCTGAAGAGCATAATGAGACACCTTGCCATTGAGGGCACGGATGTGTGGAGGAAAATTCTTGATATGGACAATCATTTCTTTGGAGATTCTGTTGATTATTTCAATAAGTTGTTTTCTGAATGCCATGTGGAGAGCCCTGACTACCTCCAGGATAGTACCAGTGGACTTGGAGCCAAAGTTTAACCATGGCATGGTCACCTTCAACTCTGGAGGTGGAGCCCACACCCAGGTGGCAATGGTGGTTGGTCCAGGCTGACACATAATACTCCTTTAGAGGAAGCCACATCTTTTCCAAATATCTCAGGACTTCAGGACTTTTGACTTGCTTTTGAAGCTTCTTCCAATTGTCTTTGAAAGACTTTCCAGTGGATGAATACACAACATGAGAAATGAATCCCAAAGTCATTAATAAAAACAATAATAAGAAGAAAAGTGAAATAAAGTGAAGTAAAGTGAAGAAGTATATTACTTGATTCCAAAGGCCCATAAAATTTTCAAAATCAGTCCCATGACCAATTTTCTTCATGCAATGAGCAGATAAATCCTTGTTGATGTGCCAAATGCATAGCATGACTTTGGAGTCTGGGAAGAGCTTCTTAATAGAGTTTTTCAAGGCCAGATCCCTGTCAATAACGATAACTGGAGGGGGAACAAGATTGGTGTTGTTGAGGACCTTTTCTATGTATTGATTTAATGCCCAAGTATATGAAGGTTCATTTTCATTCTTCATCAAACAAAAAGCCCCAGAAAAGGTCTTATTTGTTGAGCTGAATCCAACAATATGAAAAAGGGGCATTTTGTACTTATTGGTTTTATAAGTACAATCCATAAGAATGACATGAGGAAAGCCATGAAGAAGTTTTATGGCCAGGGGGTGAGTAAAAAACAAGGAGGTAATGTGTCCCTCAGAATCCCTTGCAGATGACCAAACAAAATTTTCTTCTTTGAGAGTGTCAATAAGAGCATCAATGGGCCTTCTGCCTTGCAGTTTGTCTTTCTTGATTTTCTTGACTTGATTGTAAATGTCTTGAAGGATTACAGGCCTGTCAGACTCCCTCTGGCTGCATAATTGGGCCTGAATTTGCCTTGGCATGAGCAGTGATTCAGACATTTGAGCAATTTGGGATGTTTCTTGCTCATTGATTTTCCTGAAAGCAGGATGTTCCATGATATTTTCAGTGGAATCATGGCTATGTTCAGGATTTTTGACTTTAAGAGTCCAAGTGGTACTCTTGGCATATTTCCTGGCATAAAGTCTAAAAGGACAGTCAAGCTTTCTTGAGGTGACTGTTTTGGAGGGGCTTTTGTTGGGATTTGGGGTTCCAGACCTGTCACAACATATTTCAATTTGGTTGTGGGTCATATTAGACCTCAAGGTGGACACAGCATACCCCTGAGCCCTGGCAACATTATGCACATGTTTCCAAAGAAGCTTAAGGGTCTGAAATTCACCTTCAGTGGGGGGTTGAAGAATTTTTTGATGAAAAATATGTATAAAAGTGAAAAAAAGGGGGAATTGGGGGAATTGGAATGGGGTAAGAGCCTTTCGAAATGTGAAAAAGAGGTGAAAAAAGGTGTGAAAAATGAACAGAAGTGGTTAAGAGTGAAAGAAAGTGGCTTAAATGTGGGATTAATAGATGAGGGAAGGTAAAAAATTAAAAATTGAGAGGCTTGAAAGCAGG
This sequence comes from Austropuccinia psidii, assembly GCA_023105745.1. Taxonomy (NCBI): domain Eukaryota; kingdom Fungi; phylum Basidiomycota; class Pucciniomycetes; order Pucciniales; family Sphaerophragmiaceae; genus Austropuccinia; species Austropuccinia psidii. The sequence goes on along the minus strand of JALGQZ010000009.1, from coordinate 16,137,441 downwards.
TTGTTGTGGTGGAAAATGCAGTCTTTGGGGGAAAAAAAGAAAAAAAGTGTGAAAAGCTTTGCAAAATGGCTTTGGTAATGCTGTTTTTCCAAAAAAAAACAATGGTTTGGGGTGGGGATAATGTGGATTATTGGGGTGTTTGGGCTTGTTTTTTTTTTGGGGGGGGCTGGGCAAAAAAATCTGAAACAATTTGGAGTTAGAGAGGTTTTGTGGGGAAAAAACCCTTTTGGGCATGTTTTGGCCCAATACAGGCCCAATTGTGTTTTATTTTCAATTAAAAATGGGCCCAGGGCACCCCTTACGTGTTTTGACCAACACCCTATAAATATTTAACCACTTATAAATAATATTCAAATATTATTTATAAAATAATTAATACACACACTGTGCAGAATTAATTTGTATAGAAAAATTCTATATAAAAAAACTAATAATAGATAAAAAAGGTATAGAATTGTAGAGAAAACTCACTTATAATATAGATTTAATACAACAAGTCAAATACAACAGTTATTATATTGAATAATTATTATAAGTTAAAAACACGCCAAAAATCAATATTTTAAATGATAAAACAACTTCTTATGATAAAAAATATGATTAAAGAGTTTTTGAGAGGAATTTGTGGATTTAAAAAATATTTTAAAGACAATAATTTTATAAAATAAAATATATTATAGGTGATTACAAAAATAATCTAATTTTGATGATTTCAATTCTCTAATTTAAGATTTATAAAGAATAAAATTCTTAAGAAATACTTTAATAATAAGATTTTATATATAATAAAACTTTACCTGTTTGAATGTCTGATATGATTGGATTGATAAGTGATGATGGACAAAAAAAGTGATGAAAAGACTCTTTTTATGTCTAAAGAGAAGCTCTCATGATTCATAATGGATTTAGAGGGCGTGCTCAGGTCAAAAATGAAAAACCATGCTTAAAAATAAGGTTCTTAACTTAAGGTAACTTATTTTTAATTCCAATTTAAAGTTACCAGTGTTATTCTTAACTCGAAGTAACTTTAATCATCATTTGAGTGAGTTATTTTAAGTCTTAATATGAAATAAGTCTATCTATATTAAAGTTCATCACATGAAAAACTTAAAGATAGAGTTTCAAGCAGAAATCTCTTAAACTAAATTTTTAATCAATTTTCAAAGAAATCTTAATTTTCTTTAAGAATAACTAAAAAAGTGAATTTCCAGGCTAATTAACCAGGAATTCTTCTTATAAAGAAAATATTTAAAGTTCAATTTATATTTAGATAATATCAAATTGTAAACTCTGTGAAAATTCCAAGTGAATTAATTAAGAATTGGACTTTAATGCATTTATGAAGTTATTACTATTTTTCCACATAAAATAGCAATACACACCAAACCTTGACTTTTGATAAGGTTTTAATGCTTGTAACCTTGAATTTTTAAGCTTATTTAAAATTTGACAGGTCTCAAAACTTTAATTTCAAGCCTGCATATTGGGATTTACCCTTTGGCAGCTTAACATTCCTGTCCAAATTGGGTTAAAACCAGTTTAAACCTTAAGGTTGGATAAAAGTATAATCTTAAACTTTAAATAAGGTTGAAAAGCCTCCAATACAGGTTGACAACCTTAATTGAATCCTTGCAGATCCAAAAAGCTGGGTACTTGGTTCTTGGATATGAATCATCAAACCAAATCTTTTACCAGTAGCTTTATTGACTTTCTGGCATCTATCACAACTATGAAAGTACTCAATGACATCTTTTCTCCAAGATGGCCACCAGGAACATGTCTTAATTCTTTCCATTATTCTATATTCTGACAGATGTCCAGAAAACATGTTATCAAGGCATTTTAGCAGTATTGTGTTAATTAACATTCTACTACACAGGACCATGACACATGTGTGTTTAGATCCATGATATAAAATACCATCAAATAAATGGAATCTCCCATTGTCATAAGATGTTTTCCAAATATCATACAGAGAATTAGGCAAAGCTGCATCTTCGAAATCTCTGTCAAGTAGAGAAGTAGGAATATGACAATTATCATCCAGGTTGTAGCTTTCTCTAAATTCTTCAAAGAATTCTGTCCCAACATCTGTGATGTTAATTCCTTCAATTGAAATTTGAGGCTCTGCACCTGTGGGAAAATAGGAAGGATTGTCAAGTGTATTGGGTAATGCCCATCTACTCAAGGCATCAGCATTCTTGTGAATATTTCCAGCTTTATGTACTATGGTCATATTGCCTCTATACTCCTGTATAGAAATCTGCAATCTTAACATGTGTCTGTTTGGAGTTTTAATGTTAAGAAGTGATTTTACTGCATTAAAATCAGTAATTACTTCAAACATGTTACCATCAAGATAATACAGAAGTTTTTCCAGAGCCCATACAAGGAAAAGGCACTCCATTTGGCTGGCTCCATATCTGGCCTCAGTAGGTTTGATTTGTCTTGAAATAGAACAAATTGAACCTTAATAAGGTTTTTCATTGACAATTTGAACTTTATGAAGAGCTGCACCTAGGCCCTCATGCATCAATTTACAGCTTGAAAGGAAGTTTCCAGTCTGGCATCAGTAGTAATGGTGCATTGGTTAAGGCATATCTGATCTTCTCATATGCTTAAATACTCTCCTGTTTCATTTCAAAGAAATTTTCTTGATCACAAATTCTGTACAATGATCTGGCATGGATTGCAAAATCTTTAAGGTGTTGCCTGTAATAACTGGCAAACCCTAAGAAAGACATCATTTCCTGTTTGGTCTAGGGAATTTGTTTCAGTAACACTGCAGCCACTTTGTCTTTATCAAAACCAAGGCTCAGTCCTGAGACTACATGTCCTAGAGATTTCAGCTCATGAAGCCCAAAATTGAATTTTTCAAGAGATATTTTCATGTTCACTTGAAGAATTTTCTTAAGTACTAATGAAAGCATCTCTGAATGCAATTTCCAGGCTTCTAAACAAATGATAATGTCATCAATATAAAGGATTAACCATCCCTCTGATAATTCATGTGGGAAAATGGTATTCATCATTCTTTGGTAATGAGAGGGTGCATTTTTAATATCAAAAGGCATCCTCAAGTATTCATAAATACCACAATGAGAAATAATCCTCAATAATTTCCTAGAATGAGTTTTTAAAACATTCTGATGGAAACCTTTAAGAGAATCCATAAAGGTAATAAATCTTGCTTTGGATAATTGAGTCAAAGTCTCATGGATTCAAGGGATTGGATACCTATCCGGAATAGTGTAGGTATTCAATTATCTAAAATCACCAACCATCCTTGATTTATCATTATTCCAAGTAATGATTACAGGAGTTGTGAATTCTACTTCTTCATTTTGTCCAACGTTTCTAAGAACTACCAGTTTTATTAGCTCATTAATATGACTTTCTAATGCTTCTCTGGGCCTAGGGCTAGCTGGGTAAGCTGGTCCTCTTAAAAGTGGAGGGTAAGGTCTTTCCAAATTAAGAATAATGTCCACTTCATGGCCTTTGATAGCCCCAAGTGGTGCATTATCAGAAGCAAAAGCTTCCCTGTATTGAAATAAGATTTAAATAAGTTCTTCCTTCATTTCTGGTGTTAATTAAGGACCAATTTGTGCTTCAATTAATTGATCTAACGCAAATTTCTCTCTATTAACATTTTTGACTTGTCTAATGACAGTAATTTCTCTTTTTTCTGGAGGAAAAGAAAATTTTTGCCTTTTATTTTCCCCTATAGTGAAATACCTGTCTTTATGATTATTAATATCAATACCATAAATATCAAGATAATCATTTCCAAGTATACAGTGTTGTGAAGTACAATTATTCATAACAAAAAATTCAACTTTTAATCTGATACTTCCTGTAGGATGAGGGAATATAATTTCTGCTTCAAATCTACCCAAGGGGTGCATATTTTGACTGGAACTGCTGAATTTTATACCTTCAATTGGCATTAGCCTGTCTTGCCAATTGGTATAAATCTTGTAAAGATAATCGTTTCTAACACAAGTACAAAAAGCACCTGAGTCAAGATGTATCTTGGCTTCTCTGTTTTTTATCACAATATTAGTGATACAGGATGATTCAGCTGTATAGCCTTTACCTCTGGCTGGTTTGGTTTTCTGCATTTTAGCATCTTGCACATGTATGAGCTCCATAAATTCATCACTGTACTGTGGTAAGTGAATATGTACTTCTGTGACTTCAGAGGAAACATTGATATTTTCTATACTAAGTTCATCTGGCAATTCCTCCTCTTCAGAAGAGTCAGCATCACTCTCATGTACATAGACATCTTTTGTTTCTTTTGTGTAATCTTTTTCAATTTCTATCTCATTTATTCTTGTCTTTTTGGGACAAGTATTAGCCAAAAAAGATGTACTTCCACACTTATGACATTTCAAAGGAGCTTTTTCATGTGGTTTATTGGGTTTTGGAATTGGTTTTCCACTGGTCTTTTTGTCCATTGGGGGTTTATACCGATTTCTACCAGCTTTTGTTCTAGTAGTGATGTCCTCCATAGCATTAATATAATCTTCTGTAGAGAAAGGCTCAATACATCTGCTTCTTATAGCATGCTCAAGGTCACCACCAGAATTTCTTAATATTCTTTTATAAAGCATTGTTTCAGACATATCAGGATGAAGGGTAGCTAATCTGTACTTTTGTTTAAGAAACCAAGACATGGGCCTGTCCCTCTCAATATTAAAAATGGCTTCTTAAAAAGAATTCTCCATTTTAAATCTCCAGGAATCATTTTCCCATTTGGAAATAATTTGTTCTTTCCACCAAGGCCAAGAATGTTTACCATGGTATTGTCTCATTTTGTAATACCATTTCTTTGCTGATTTTGTAAAAAATGAGTGCAATCTGGCACTTATGTATTCATCTGGTATGTTAAAGTCCTCTTTAAACATATCAATTGTTTTCATAAATTCCATATGATTATATTCCCCCTCACCACTGAAGGTTGGCCATTCCTCTAGTCTTGGAATGTCTTTAAAATTGAAAGCAGTTTCTACTTCTGCATTACTTGAAATTGTATGATGTAAGTCATTATTCAAGTTTAGCACATTTCTGTCAAGAATTGGTGTAGACTGTCTTGGAAAATCATTCTTCAGTGATATATTATTAATACTTGATTGAATATCTTTTTTCAATTCATGTCTTGCTTTATCACCTTTTTCCAATTGTTCTTGGAAAAGAGCTGCATTGTGCCCAGTTGAGTTTTCCAAGTTCTGAACTTGTATTCTTAATTCTTTTAACTTTCTAGTTATAGAAAGATAGAATTGTCATCTGGCTGATTGAGTAAGGTAAACTTAGACTCAATTCTTGCACAAATTTGTCGCAAAGACAAAATATTGTCTTTATTAATATTTTCAAGACCCATACTGGTCTTTTGTGACTCTTTTACTTGCAGTATATCATTACACAACTTTTGTTGGATATACTCAAATGTTTTAATCTTTGTCATAATTTCTTTATTACAAGTTTCAATTTGGTTTACAATTTGGTTTACAAGCTTTACAAGATCTACTTTTTTTGGAAAAGATGGGCTCAATCTTTCCTTTTCCCTGTTTTAGAATTCCATCAGAGTTCTTGCCATATTGAACACATTGTCCATGGCTGCCTTCTCTTTCTTGAGATTCCTGTAATTCTGTGGGTAAGGCTTGTTCCACTTGGGATTTGCCTTTTTCTTGCCCTTCTGGTTGGTCTTTGGGGTTTTCTGGGGTGTGTTTGGCACTTGTTGAGGCTTGGGGAGCTTCCACTGGGCTGTTTTCCTTCCCTTGGGCCAACTTTGTTTTCTGGTCCTCTGATAACATGCTTTGGTTTTTCGACCAAGTTTTTATCTGTTGGACTTGTCCTTTGCAAGAGATGGGTTTGCAACCCTTAAGAAGTTTTTCTGTCTTTTCTGGACCCATGAACTTCTTCACTTGAAGATATGAGTTCATGGTGCCTATCGAAAGACTTGGGAGAAGTTCCCACTCTTGCTGCTTTGCCGCCATAAACCAGTTCTTGTACTGAGACTGGTATATCTCTATTGTTTCCTTTTGAACGTTATTCAGGTATAACAGAAGCAATAGCAGTTATGTCAGCTTCTGGACTCTCAATAAGAGTGTCAAAGGTGCTAGCTAACCTTTGGGAACTGGTGGAAGCTCTGGCATCCTCCATTTGTGCCTCTCATCTGGGCTGACATTCTTGTCTCTTTGATTCATGACTGGAATGTCCTGGTCCAGATCCATTTGATTTGATGGAGTAGTTAATTCCAATTCTAGTAGGAGTAATTTCACGTCAATATGAAGCATATAAGACTAAGAAATGGATTTAATTTACCTGCTGGACCTTTAAAGGGTTCTTTGGTAATTGAACCCCTTGGTGCTGGGCTAGTTTGAATTTCAATACTAGACTCTGAGGATTCAGAGTCTGAAGAGATTTCTCTGATGGATGACACTAGAGAAAAAAAACAGATATAAGTTATTTTATCAAACAATAGAAATAACTTATAAACTCAGCTTATTGGATAAAGTTGTTTGAATGTAATTTATGGCAAATTATGTCAAAAAATAAAGAAAAATGTCTAAGATTAAAGAAAAAATGTTTTTAGTAAAGATTTTTAATTTTTGATTTTTTAATCAATTTTATATTTTCTTCACAGAAATAATAATTATGCAATTAATAAGTTAATAATCAAAATTGTATTATTATTCACTTTATACTAGAATAACTCAAAGAATAAATTTAAAGTTTGTGATGTGAAAAAGCCAGTGGTTAGACAAAAGAAATTTATTCCAAGTAACTCAATAGTATATTGTTTTAAACAATATTATTAAGAAAAAATAACTTTATTCATATTATAAAGATTATTTATAAGGGATAAGTCCCAAAAAAGCCAATATTAAAGTAAATATGGCAATTTTACGTCAAAAAACAGTAAGATAAGGTCTAGAATATGATTTATGTCCCAAAAATTGGTTAAAATCATGTCCAGGACCCCAAATGTAAGGTTTGTCTATAAAACTCTTGATAATATTCACAATATCAAGAGTACTATGACTGTGCTCAGTAGAAAAATATAATATAATAAAATATTATAACCACAAATTTAAATATAATTATTAAAAATAAATATATAAAAAGATAAGTATGCTTATTATTATATGAAATAATAATAAAAAATATAATAATTATAATAAATTTTAATTATTCTATTATTGTTATAGTCACTGACAATTATAACAATAAGAAGTGTAAAGCTGTTAATAAGACAATTACATGTGGAAAATATAAATATTTAACCACTTATAAATAATATATGAATATAATTTATAAATAATTGAGACACACACTGTGCAGAATTAATTTTTATATATATAAATTCTACATAAAAAAACTAACAATAGATAAAAAAGATATAGAATTTTAGAGAAAACTTACTTATAATATAAATTTAATACAACAAGTCACACATTCATTATATTAAATAATTATTATAAGTTAAAAAAACAACAAAAATCAATATTTTAAATGATAAAAAAACTTTTCATGATAAAAAATATGATTCAAGAGTTTTTGAGAGGAATTTGTGGATTTAAAAGATATTTTAAAGACAATAATTCTATAAAATGAAATATATTATAGGTGATTACAACAATAATCTAATTTATATGATTTCAGTTCTTTAATTCAAGATTTATAAAGAATAAAATGCTTAAGAAATACTTTAATAATAAGATCTGATATATAATAAAACTTCACCTGTTTAAATGTCAAATATGATTAGGTTGATAAATGATGATGGACAAAAACAGTTATGAAAAGACTCTGTGTGTCTAAAGAGCAGCTCTCATGATTCATAATGGATTTAGAAGGCTTCTCAGGTCAAAACTGAAAGAACATGCTTAAAAAGAAGGTTCTTAACTTAAGGTAACTTATTTTTAATTCCAATTTAAAGTTACCAGTGTTATTCTTCACTTCAAGTAGCTTTAATCCTCATTTAAGTTAGTTATTTTAGGTTTTAATCTAAAATAGGTTTATTTGTATTAAAGTTCATTACATGAAAAACTTAAATATAGATTTTCAAGCAGAAATCTCTTAAAATCAATTTTTAATTAATTTTTAAATAAATCTTAACTTTCTTCAAGAATAATTAAAAAAGTAAATTTCTAGGCTGATTATTCAGGAATTCCATTTATAAAAGATATTCAAAATATAATTTATATATAGATAATATCAAATTGTAAGCTGTGTGAAATGTTCAAGCAAATTCATTAAAAATGAGATTTTTAATGAATTTTTGAAGTTATTACTATTTTTCCATGTAAAATAGCAATACACACCACACCTTAACTTTTGATAAGGTTTTAATGCTTGTAGCCTTAAAGCTTTAAGCTTATTTAAGCTTTGAAAGGTCCCAAAGCTTTAATTTCAAGCCTGCATATTGGGATTTACCCTTTGGAAGCTTCAAATTCCTGTCCAAATTGGGTTGAAACCAGTTTGAACCTTAAGGTTGGATCAAAGTCTAATCCTAAAGTTTAAATAACAGTGAAAATTCTCCAATACAGGTGGAAAACCTTACTTGAATCCTTGCAGATCCGCAAAAGCTGGGTACCCCAGCTCTGTTTGGTCTTTTTCCTTTGTCCCACCTTTTTGCATGGATTTTGCCCTTTTATTCATCTAAAGCCATATTATGGCCTTAAAAACTTTTAAATTGAGCTCAGGCAGGATTTACATTCTGTATGGCAAATCCTCACCCCATTAAGTAAATATACACAACATCTCAATTTTAACTGAAATTTTGATAAGTTTGCATAAACCTTATGCAACTTCAAATTTAAGCTTATTTAAGCTTAAATTTAACAATTTTAAAAAAATGTCAAAAAAGTTACATTAGTACTGTGAGATTCTTAAGTCTTCCAATAACATAAGAAATAAGCCTTTTTGGGTATAACACCCTATGGGTGTACCCTAGGTCATTTTTGGTGTAGAATCCAAAAATGACATAATATTTATAACTTTGTCTATCCAAAAAAAGTTATACTAATTTTTTATTGTTTTTTATTTTAAATTCAATTGAAATGTCTGTTGAAGACTAAATAAACTGTATATAAAGTCATTTGTGGCCTTATGGGTATGCTATACATACCTCACAGGCTCACAAATGTATTTTCCATGAGGATGACATGGGTAATACCATCAGTTACATGCAATTCGGGACACAGTGATCTAAACTTGGGGGTACTGTCACATGGGGGAACATGATCTACAACTTGCCAATATTAACCAGTCTTTCAACCAGTTTGATAGCCTTTTTGAAAAGAGCTCCCTTTGTTGACACCTGGAAGACAGCATTGTGACAATAACTGTCATGAAAATTTCAATTCACCATCTTGGACCTCTATATGGCAATTTGGCCATATCCATAATCATTGGCCAAATTGGCTGTCTTATCTTTCCCAGCCTTCCATGGCCTTTCACTATCTGAGGCCAGCTTGGCCCCTTTAATCATCAGGCCTTTCCTGGCCAGTTTCTGCTTTTGTTCAATATTATGTATTTTAAAGTCAACAGGGAAAATACATCCCAAAATCCTGTATTTGGCTTCTTAATCTTTGAATACAGATTTTTGCATTTTATGACATTTTCCCATGTAATATGGGAAATATTCCCAAATGTCCATATTAAGCTATTTGGGGCTTAATTGCCAGTTTTGCATATTTCTGCGAATTTGGTGCATTTTTTGTGCACTTTGCACAAATACAGTTTCAAGTCTGTATAAGCTGTATTTTGCTAGGAACCCAAAGACACTATTTCACCTCTGAATCCACCCAAAACCCATTTATAACTCATATCCTCTGGGCATCATCTCAAAAGACCTTTGGCCACTTACACCCTCCAATAACCAAAAGTGCCATAAATGGTGTTATACACCATTATGAATATTTTTTCACCAGAAATTCAATGGGGCCATTATCAAATGGTATTTCAAATTTTCATCAGGACATCAAGGCATTTCATCCAGAGGATTCATCAAGGCTCAAGGACAGGTGTCACTCTCAAATACCAATGATTCCATCAAGAAATCATTGGTTATTCTCATTCACAGTATTTCTCCCAGGGAATACTGGCTTTGTATTCTCAAGGGATATTAAAGAGGCAGTTCCAAAACAATTTGCCAAGTGCCAATGCTCCACAAATCCACCTTAGTAACCACATTCATGAAATACAGTCTGGATTCATCAAGACCTGTATTTTCATTCATACACCCTGGGAAGATCAAACAGCTCAGTTCATTTACTGATTTGGAAAGGTATACACTTCAGCAAGAAGTCAATCCAGCTTCAAGGATTCAATACAGAACAGCTGTCAGCCTGAAGGAGTCAAGCTCTCAACATTTCACATATACCAGCCCCCTTTGACCCTGGGGGTTTTCACCCAGTTAATTAATATATTTTGATTTTATTTTATCCTTATTGATCTTGTATTTTTGTTAAGTGAATACTGATATTATCAAATCAGTCATTTAGAACCTCTTTTCTTTTCTTTCTTTGCCTGTCAGTGGATATTGGTGGTCATATCCTTTACTAATTCCATTATTAATTCTGGCAGGTTGAAACAGTGATTAAGGACTTACTTGGTTGGCTCTTTGGCAATTTGGCTTCATATTTCTCTTATTGCATCTCATCTTTGTACCTGCATATTTTCTCAGAGAAATTCATTTCTTTCATTTTCATCTTCTTTATTCTTTGGAGTCTTCCAAGTGAGTTCCCTGATTGCTGAATAGAAGGCCACTCTTGTTTTTCCCAAGAGCCCCTGTGGCATTAGATTAATTCGCTGACAATTTCTTTTCATTCTGCTCATTATTTCTTTATAGTTTCATTTGTTCATTCATTGGAATTATGAATCTTTAATGTTTATGAGCTTTATGATTCAATGTCAACTCTCAAACTTCTCTCATTCATTCTTCATTCCTGAAAATTGAAAACTGACCCAATTTTGTTTTTGTTTTTTTCTTCAAATCTTATTTCAAATAACAAAATTTCTTTGATTCATAATTCAGGATTATTTTAAATTGATTTTTGAATTTCTTATTAAATTACTCAGACAAATTCTTCACATCAAGATTCATATTGATTCACTGTTCAAGAATTTTGATTTTGAAAAGCAGAACTCACTTGATTTTGATTTGATTGATTGGTTTGACATAAATTGATATTGACTTCAAGAAAATTAATTGACCTGAAGATTTCATTTATTTTTCTGATTTTTCACATCAGGAATCTTGACATAAACCAATTTTGTATCAAGAATTAATTTGATTGACTGATTTTCTGAAAGATTTCCCTTAAGACTGAACCATTCTTATTGGCAATCATGCAGCAAATGACTCAGATTACAGCCAATATTCAAGCAGCTTCATCTTCTGAAGAATCAAGACTCCATCTATGAAGGCACCAGAATGCTTTTATGGGACTAAACCCTTCAAAGTCAGAAGCTTTATTCAGTCTTTTTAATTGCTTTTCATAATGATATAGAAACTTTCCCTCAATACAGAAAGAAATTTCTTTATTCCACTTCATTTCTCACTGGCAGGGCTGCGCAATAGATTGAGCCTTATCTTTCCAATCTCACCAATAAAGACCAAAGATACCTTCTAAATTTGTGGTATTTATTTGAATCTCAACTCTTTACTTTGTTTGGGGACCCAAATGAAGTTAGAAAATCCAAAGCAAAATTGCATTCCTTAAGAATGAAAGAAGCTGGAAATGTTTCAGCGTACATTGCCAATTTTAAATGTTTGGTCTCAAGAATTGGAGATTGGGATGAAAGAGCTCTCATCCACCATTTCAGGAAGGGATTGCAATCAAGGATTTTGGATCAATTGGGCTCCCATCCTTCAAGAATTGACTCTCTTCAAGACTTAATGGATATTACCCTGGAGGTTGATACCAGGTACCAGGAGAGGCAAAAGGAGAAGAGTCATCATCAAGAGAAAAAGCCTGAATCCTCAAAGTCAAATTCCTCTCATCCTCAAAGTTCTTCAAGTTCAAATCAAAAGAAAAGGAAGAATTTTAAGAATAGGGACATGCCCCATCCTTCCTTGCTGAATAAATATTTCAAGTTGATGAATTCTGAGAAAGACAGAAGAATAAAGGAGGGCTTATGTACCTATTGTGGTGGGAAGCATAGTCTTGATTCTTATTTCAAAAGGCCTATAAACCAGCTTTCCCAACCATCAGGAAAATGTTCCAGCCAGGGAAAAGCCTGAGTGAAGATCATGTTGTGTTCAATGGTATTCACTGTTTCCCATCCAGAGCACAAGTGTGCATTCTGAATACTGGTGCAATGTGTTTTACAGTATTCTCATTGATTCTGGTTCTATCAGCTCATTTATTGCAAAGCAGTTTGTTCAAAAGTACTCTTTAGCCATGTCAGAACCTCTAGAGAAGATATTTCTTATTATCTTGGACTCTTCTGAGCCTCCTTCTTTATTTGTGACTAACCATACCAAATATTTGGTTGAGCTTCCATCCTTCCCAAGCTTCGAATGGGATTTCTTAGTCATTTATACTCCCAAGGAAAAAGACCTCATATTGGGCTTTGACTCTCTGAATCATTTTAATTCATCTATTGATTTGAGGCAAGGGCTGATCAACTTTAATTCTGATCATAAGGACTATTATGATCCTTGTAAATCTTTCAGTAATGACTTTTCTTCTTCCAAATAATATGCAGCTCTGGTTGGTGATTCCAGAACATCAACATTTCTATCTTATGTCCATATTAATTCCCTTAAATTCCATATGTCATTAATATCCTCTAGATATGAAGTCTTCAAAGAGATTCAAGATTTTGGAGAAGATAATTCTGTATCTTCACTTCATCTTTTGCTTGGGAGTATGAAAATTCCTCCTTCATCTTATCATGACTCCCCGGAGGAGTTGTGGGATGGCAAGAAAGAGCTAGAAGGATAAGAAACAATGATGAATGTTGTTCCTTCTGCTTATTGCCAATATTTGGATGTATTTTTTAAGTTAAAAGCAGAGAAAATTACTCTTCACCATGCCTGTGACCACTGTATTTAGCTGCAGGGGTCTATACCTCCAGTTAAGGTGATCTACTCTTTATCAAAACAAGGGTAACATACACTCAGGGCCTACATTTCAGAGAATTTAGAGAAAGGTTTCATCTGGCCAAGCTCCCCTTCAACAGGAGCACCTGTCCTCTTTGTCATAAAGAAGGATTGTGGCCTCTGTTTGTGTAGTGATTACCGCAAACTCAATGCTGTTCCTAGGAAGAACAAGTATCCTGTTCCTCCTATGAATCAGTTTCTTACTGTTTTCAATGGTTCTTCTATCTTCTCCAAGATTTATCTGTGTGGTGCATAAAACCTTCTCATAATCAAAGAAGGTGATGAGCATTTAACATGTTTTAGAACTAAGTAAGGCATTTATGAGTACTTGAATATGCCATTTGGTCTCACAAATGCTCCTGCCTCTTTTCAAAACCTTGTCAATGATATTTTCTATGATATTCTTGATGTTCATGTTGTGGTTTATTTGTATAAAATTATTGTCTTTCCCAAATCTGAGGGAGAACATTTCACTAATTTTACCACTGTTCTTGCCAGACTCAGAGCCAATAACCTTTTTGCCAAGGCCTCCAAGTGCCTATTATATGTTTCTAGTGTAGAGTATTTATGTTATATTGTTTCATCTGAAGGCCTCAAGATGAATCAAGCAAAACTCCAGAAAATTCTCAATTGGAAACCTCCAAGAAATCTCAAGGCTCTTCAATCTTTCCTTGGCTTTTCCAATTTTTAGCACTGTTTCATCAAGAATCATTCTAAGGAAATTAGTTCACTCACAAGTTTCCTCAAGAAAGATTCCCATTTTCCCCTCAATGAAAAAGCTCTTAAACATTTTCATAAGCTCAAAGAGGCTTTCAACACTTCTCCAATCCTTTCTCACTTTAATCCTTCTCTACCCACCAATATAGAGACAGATGCTTCTGAGTATGCCTTTGGTGCTGTACTGAGTCAGGTCTCTGACTCAGGGAAACATCCCATTGCATTTGATAGCAGCAAGCGTCTTCCAGAAGAGCTCAATTATGAGAGTCATGACAAGGAACTTCTTGCAATAGTCTGGGCTCTCAAGCGCTGGAGGACTTTTCTTCTTTCCCTTCCTTCCCCTTTTAAATTGCTCACCAATCACTCTTCCTTGCAATAATTCATGTCATCAAAAGTCCTTACTTGCCGCAAGCCCACTGGGCTGAATGCCTTTCTGAATTTCACTTCTCAATCTCTTACTGCCCTGCATGCCTAGCTACTCTTCCGGATGCCTTATCATGTCAGGACAACATTTATCCAGAGAGGGGGGAGGATTTCATCAGCACGAATCCAATGGATTTTCAACAGCTCATTAAAAAAGATGAAGTCCAACCCTCAAGATGTTTTTCAGTCAAGGTGGAATGTTTTCAAATTTGATTGATTCAATTCAGAAGAAATAATTGCAAGATCCTCAGTAAAGAAGTATTCTTCAAGAATTGCATAAAGGTAAATATGTCCAAGATTATTTTGTTGATTCCTCTTCCAAAATCTTTTTTATTCAATGATTGGGTGGTGGTCCCAAATGACCCCACAATTCAAAAGAGTCATGATTCTCCCCTAGCTGGACACCCTGGAAAAGAGAAGACTCTCAAACTTGTCAAGCAGGATTTCCACTGGTCCGGCATGCCTCAATTTATCAAGGATTATGTCTCATCCTGTCAACAGTGTTCAAGAAACAAGAATATCAATCAAAAGAAGTTTGGACTCCTCAAGCCTCTTCCAGTTCCAAATGGTCCTTGGATTTGACTTTTAATGAATTTCATCACTCAATTTCCAATGTAAAATTTCTTTTAATCAATCCTTGTTATAATGGACAGATTATCAAAAATGGCAGTTTTTATTCCAACAATTTATTCAATAAATTCACTGGACTTGTCCCATTTATTAATCAAGAATAGTTTCTCAAAGCACGGCCTTCCCTGAAGAATTGTTAGTGAGAGAGGTTCTCTCTGTTTCTTCTTTCTGGACCAATATTTGTCAGCAGCTCAAGATTTCAAGTGATCTGTCAGCTGCTTATCATCCAGAAACTAATGGACAGTAAGAGAGGGTAAATAAGATACTAGAAGAGTACCTTTGTATGAATTTCAGTTATCATCAGGATGATTGGAACATCTGTATCCCTCTGGCTGAATTTGCCTACAATAACTCTGACCAATCTTCAATAAATCAATAACCCCTTTTCACTGTTTATGGGAGAGATCCTCAATTTGACCCAGTTAACATTACTCATGATACTCCCTCTGGAAAGGTATCAACAAAAATCCAATAAATACAGCAAGATGTCAAGAGCAAACTTGAGTTTGTGGTAAATAGATTTAAGAGGTATGCAGATAAAGTAGAGAAATTCCACCTTTTTCAATGCTGGAAACATGGTATGGCTTTCTTTGAATAACATAAAATTAACTGGACCCACCAAAGAACTTTTTGGAAGATGATTGGGTCTTTTGCCAATCTTGAAGAAAGTCAGGACTCATGCCTACCAGCTCAAGCTCCCATCTCAATGGAAGTCCATCCACCCAGTCTTCCATATTTAGCTCTTAGAAAAATCTGAGAAATCAACAATCCCAAAAGGGAATCAAGAGCCTCCTCCTCGAATTATTGTTGAAGAAGAAGAGGAATGGGAAGTCTCTCAAATACTGGACTCAAAGACAAAGAGAGGAAGATTTTGTTATTTGATGGAATGAAAAGGCTTCAGTCAAGACCCAGAAAGATCCATTTGGGAAAAAACTGAAAACCTCAAGAATTGTCTTGAACATATCAAGGATTTTCATTCTTTATATCCTGACAAGCCAGGACACAATTCTTCAAGAGCTTGATTATTTTATGGTTCTTGGTAGGGATAGGAATTACCAAAAGTAAGTACCACTCCTGGCAAGCGCCTTTGGAGGTATTCTACCATTCTTGTTGTTAGCATCACATTGGGCACTCTGTGAATGCTCTGAAAGTTTTGCACAGAAATCTTTTCCCTGGATTTCAACATCGATTCCAAAATTATGGCCAATTTCACTTGGACAAATGGACCATTCCTTCTCTCAATTTCTTTCCAAGTTTTTCCAATTCCAATTCATTCTTTCAGCAAATTTAATTTCCTTTTATGGCACTGGCGGGAGTGGTAACTACCAAAAGTAAGTTCCTCTCCTGGTGTGCACTTCCCTGAGGGGTCTAAAATTTTGGAAAACATCACCTTGGCCACTTTGTGTGCACTTGGAATCAGATTTTTCTTTCCAGGTCCTTGGCCAATTTCAAAATCAGTTCCAAACCCCTGTGATGAAGATTGGAACCTCCTCAAGATTCATTTGTTTTCATTTCTCTCCTTTTCTTTTCCTATTTCCATTTTCATTTTCTTATTTTCATTTTTATTTTTTATTTTGAATTTTTATTTTATCATGTCAAATGGCATGTCAAAAATAATCCTTCATTTTCAAATATCATCAATCAAGAAGCCAATGTCAAAAGAAGATCAAGCAAGTCCCATGTCATATGCCAACATCTTAATATCAGTCTCAATTCTTAGTTCTCAAAAGAAGTCCTCATTAACCCCTCTCTAAAAACTCTTTCCAATAGCCTCAACAGGATTCACCTTGTATTGGTGCTCAGGGGATCACCATTTCAAGGTGAAGGGTACTGTCACAACCATGGAAATTCATCCTCTTGGACATCCATATGGTAATTTGGCTATATCCATAATAATTGGCCAAATTGGTCATTTAAATGTTCCTGGTCTTTTATGTCCAGCTTGGCCCCTTTATCACCATAAGGCCTTTCCTGGCCAGTTTCTGCTTTTGGTCAATATTATGTATTTTCCAGTCAACAGGGAAAAGACAGCCCAAAAGCCTGTATTTGGTTTTTTAAGCTTCAAATAAAGATTTGCTCATTTTATGAAGACTTTGCACAAATACAGATTTAAAGCTGTATAAGCTGTATTTAGCCAAAAACCCAAAATTGGCTAAAACACCGAAAACCCATTTATCACTCATATCCTCCTGGCATCATCCCAAAAGACCTTTGGCCACTTACACCCTCCAATAACCAAAAGTTCCATAAATGGTGTTCTACACCATTATGCATGTTTTTTCACCAGAAATCCAATAGTGCCAATATCAAATGGTTATTTCAACTTTTATTCAGGTTATCAAGGCACATAATTCAGAGGATTCATCAAGGCTCATGGACAAGTGTCAATCTCAAAAACCAATGACAACATCAAGCAATCATTGGTTATTCTCATTCACAGTATTTCTCCAAGGGAATACTGGTTATTAATTCTCAAGGGATATCAAAGAGGCAGTTCCAAAACAATTTGCCAAGTCTCAAGGCTCCATAAATCCACCTTGGCAACCACATTCATTTAATACAGTCTGGATTCATCAAGACCTGTATTTCCAATCATAAAGCCTTGGAAGATCAATCAACTCAGTTCATTTACCAATTTGGCAAGGTATACACTTCATCAATCACTCAATACAGCTTCAAGGATTCAATAATGACCTGCTGTCAGCCTGAAGGTGTCAAGCTCTCAATGTTTCACATACACCAGCCCTCTTTGAACCTGGGGGGATTTTCCCCCAGCTAATTAATATATTTTGATTTTATTTTATCTTTATTAATCTTATCTTTTTGTTAAGTGAATACTGATATTATCAAGTCAGTCATTTAGCACCTTTTTTGTTTTCTTTCTTTGCCTGTCAGTGGATATTGGTGGTCATATCCTTTGCTAATTCCATTGTTAATTCTGGAAAGTTGAAACAGTGATTAAGGACTTACCTGTCTGGCTCCTTGGCAATTTGGCTTCATATTTCTCTTATTGCATCTCATCTTTGTACCTGAATATTTTCTTAGAGAAATTCATTTCTCTTATTTTTATTTTGTTTATTCTTTGGAGTCTTCCAAGTGATTTCCTTGATTGCTGAGTTCCAGGCCACTCTTGCTTTTGCCAAGAGCCCCTGTGAAACCCCAATTCTGCAATATTTTCAAGATTTTTTAACTGGAAAGGTACTGTGGGAACTCCTCTGCATGTGGGATAAAATGAGGCAGTACTTGGAGGGGAAATTTCCTTTAAACAGTTCTGAATTTCTGTTTGAGACTTTTAACCCTTACTCTGCTTGTATGCTAGAAGAATCTAGATTGCCCTTCCTAATATGCTAAGTTGTCCTTACTGAGTCCACCAAATAAATCTTATTACTGATAGTGGCTCAATCAGAAAATAATTTAGTCAAAAATCTCTATTCAGACTTTTCTCTACTTAAACAATGATTATTTAAAATCTTAAAAAAGAAATTTTTCTTAAAATTTCAGAATGCTGAGTGGATTCCACCAAATAATTTTACAACAATATCCAGAAATGATAATAATAACAGAAAAAACCATTTATAATACACAAACTTCAAAATTTATTCTGCTCTTGATGACTTTTCAATAAATATAACAAATAAAACACCAACAAGATTTGATTTGATAAAGGAACAGATTTAAATGGATAGAGATATATTAAATTCCCTTGTTGTGTTGTGGATAGTATGATACTCTAATAATATTTATTAATATAGTATAATATGGGTAGCTCAATGTTATGTTGTAATAATTAATTATATAATATCTTCTGGGTTGTTGATAATAATACTAGATGATTTCTATAGATTAAATAAAAATTTAAAATAAACACTGAAGTATTTGATTGTATTATGTTATTTTTTTACTTGATAATAATTTCTTAGGTATTACCTAATAAGTAAAAATGAACTTGTATTTTAAAATTAGTAAGATTACTCCTGTTGTGCAGGGCTTCTTTTAAAACAAGCAATATTACTCTCTTTGACAAAGCTTAAAACAAAAACTAATTCAAAACTCATTGAAAAAAGATTGGGTTTTATTTCAAAGCCTACAAAATTACTTTTGGGTGATGGTTTTCTTTTGAAACTCTCTAAAAATTACTTTTGACGCTTAAAAACCAAGCTGCAGAGTTTCCTTGCTCATGAGCTTTAAGCTTTGAGATCCTACTTAAACGAGCTGCTATTCTGCCTGCCAGAAAGTGATGAATTAAAGTCTTTTTGTACTTTTGGTTCTCTTGATCTCTGTCAACAACAAACCTCAGCTACTAGGATTAATTTATCAAATAAGTTTCTAGTATCACCTTCTAGAGGAGGGATCAGAAAAATAAATTCAATTTAAAATTTCTAGATGGGGAAAAGGGAAAAAGTGGGAGAGAGGGCCTCTATTTATATCTGTGGGGCCCTCCGTAGGAGTGCAAAAAAACAGGTGACTTAGAAATTTTCAGCCTCTGGTCACTGTACAAAGCAGTGCAAATTTGAATTTTGGATTTGCAGGGGAAACATGTTGTGATGTGATGTGAGTCTAGATTTCTGACCAATCAAATTTCTTCAATTCACTTTTCATAATTATGTGACATGTTTCTGAGAAATCAGATTGATTCCTTCTTACTTCACCTATTCATGTGGCATGTTTAGGAAATGTGGCTGTGAAATAAAGTGAAAAATTAATTTTTGACCCTGGAGCTCTTATCTCCATGTATTACTCAATTAATTACTGATCAGTAAGCTGGTTTTACTGTATTATGGTTTTCTGGCCCTCTGTAGGCTGAATTGTGGGTTAGGCTTTACATTTTTCTCAGAAAAATGTGGGACTGATTACCTGTATTCTTTTTTGACCTTTATTACCTGTATTCTTCATGAAAATTGCTAAATATTCTTAAATCTTCCCAAATTATCCAGATATTTCACTTCCCCAAAACTCTAAATTTTGAGTGTGTCCTTCAAGTGGCTTGAACCCATGACATGCCTACTTTCAGTCTACAAAGACAGATGTTATCCTTACCAACTCTGCCAGTTGGCCTTTTTTGAGGCTCCAAAAATGGTTATTACACTCACATGCCCCACTCCTTTTCTCTTCCAAAAATATTTTTTGAACCTACTGGCCTTGCAGAGTCTCCTTATAAGAGGAAAGCTATGCAAGAGTAATAGGTTAAAACGAAATAAAACCACAACAAACAAATCAATACATACCATATCCCTTCAAACCTCCAGTCTCACTATTCATTTTTGCAGCTCCAATGAGGAATTTGGAGGTCAAATTAACAGGAAGGTTGATTTAATATGGCCTTTCCCATTCAAAAATAAATTATTTCAGTATTCAACATTAATCATTAAATTATTTAAAGGAAATCAACAATGATTATCCCCTGCTTGGGTGGTTCATAACAGCAGAAATACATGAAGGTTACCAAAATTAATTTTTGAAAAGGTTCTTTGTTTCACAGCTTGAAACTTCTATGTCCCCTATGATGTCTACAACTCTGCACTTTATTAATTAGCATCCTCATTGTGACTCTAATTCTGATAATCCCCCAATGGATTATATTTAAGCATATCAAATAAAATATGCATAAAAAATTACTTACAGAGAAAATTGAAAAAATATATTTGATTTGGGTACTTTGCATCACGATGGTACCTTGGATTGAATAGATCAACATACCAAACAGGAAGACTGAAATGGGTTGGAGATGGATACATATTATTTGATGAAGACTTATGGTTGTCAGCATTTCTATCAGAACAAGAATTTGGAGAAAAAAATGCCTTTTTGAAAGCCATCAAAGACCTCATTTTGGCCAGGTTACTCAACAGACACTCACCTTTCCCACTTGGGAGAGCTCAACTTTAAATAAAATGAACAAAATCCATATTTTTTTTCTAAAAAATGTATTAGTATCATTCATAAAGTGTATCATTAGTTTCTTTTATGAATTTTTCTGTTAAAAGAAATGACTTATCAATAAAGGATTTCTTAAAAAAAACTTACATTCAAAATATCAATCACCTACTCCATGGCCAAGTCACCAATTTTCGGATCATATGAGGAAGAATTAATAAAAGCAGACCAGATTTTTAATTAATGTCCAATTTGGAAATCTGAAGATGGAGATATTAATGACAAAACCCTTTGGAACTTTAAAGATACTCCATCATAATAAAAAAAACCAAAAATCACTAGGCAGTGACCTCCTGCCTTATCAAAGAGGAAAATCATTTCTTAGCAACCAAAGTCACCATTTTCCTTCACCCAAACCCAATCATAACTAAGCAGTGAACTCCTGCTTTATCAAAGAGGAAAGTAATTTTATATGAAGCAAAATAACCAATTTCACTCACCCAAAATCAAGAATCACTAGGCAGAAACCTCCTGCCTTATCAAAGAGTAATATTGTCAGCCTGTGACTCAAAACCAGAGCACAAGCATGACAGCCAAAATACCATAAACCAATGGTATAGCCAAAATACCACCAAAACATGGAACTGAGCCAAATTAGCTCAAAAGGTATCAAAAGAATGAGGAAACTCACCTCTTCCTGAAAATATAAGTCCCATCACCATAGGACAAGAAATAACAAAGTTATTCCTGCTCAAAGTCATTGCTGAGCATAAACCTTAATTTTCACCTCTCATCTAAAATCTAGAAGGAGAGGCTTAACCCCATCAAATGGGTACTCAAAATGAAGCTCTAAGCCAGGGCTATCCAATGGTCCCAGCCAAACTGAGCTAGCACCAGTATTACTTGAGTTATGGTCAAATTCAGACCAAAGAAGGGTGAACAAAACATTCAGCTCTCATCTAACTTTTACAGTTTTAGTGTGAGATACCTGAAGTGGGGTCTTTTTGGAAAGAGCACAATCAGGGCTATCTGATGGTGCCATCCATTTCCCCATAACTCAACTACAACAGAGGTTATTGGCCAAACAAGTTTAATACAGCTTTTGGCCAGACCACGCCAATGTACAAAAATACTTGTACATGGGATAACTTTGTCATATTTAATGATAACCATGTCAAGTTGGGAAACATTGTGTAGAGCTCATACAGAGCTATTTAATGAACCAATTTTGAGCTTGATATCTCAAAAACTGACAGAGTTATGACCATTTTAAGGTCAAAATCCCACCTGCTGTCAGATACAGCCTTACCATGGGATAATATCCCATAACCATGAATATGAGGTGTCAAATAGACGAAGAAGCATGTTTTTACTTCAATACCTCATATGTCAGTCAATACTGGGGTCCCATACAGTTTCTGTACAGCATTCTACGGGTCATGCACGTCAGAATCAGGCTGTGAGGTCCCCAGATGAAAATTTTCACCCTGTATTGGTGAAAACTGCCCAGATGTGGTTTCAAAACCACATCTGAGCCCAATACAGGGTATACAGGCTGTTTGCAAACCACAAGCCTGTCATAGAGAGTGAAAAATCTTCACTTCCTCTACGTGGAAAGGTCTAGCAGCCTTTCCACCTCAATTTTAGGATAAAAGGAGGGCTTTTCACAGCCAAAAGCTTTTCCTCATCCTGCTCTTGAATAACCTACGTAGTAAACTGTCAAAAACAGTTTTACTCTTGGTTAAATAATCAGGTATAATTATAATCTTTAATTATTGTAGACTTTATTATTGTAATCCAACAGATAAAGCCTGCACCCAGGGTTCTCAATAGCGCTCACCACCACTATTTCTCAATAGTAGAACCCTTCTATTCTATTATAAAACCTTTATAAATCTTTTTAAATCATTTTCTACCGTGTCACATACATAGTTAAAGTTGTAATTAGCCTAGTTATACCTTTATCATAGTATCATCCTGACAAATATCAACTCTAATCAGCTCAAATAAATAATTTCACTCATCAAGAAAAAAAACAACTAACCATAAGATCACTCGGCAGTGACCTCCTGCCTTATCAAAGAGGAATATCCAAATTCATATCCAAAATTATCATCCAAAACCCATTAAACCTACTCTCAAACTATTTTTAAAAATAAACTTGATAAAAGTTTCAAATATTATTGCCTTTTGAAACTTTAAGACCCACCAAATCCTATAAAATGGAGTCATGGCCATTACTTGAAGACAGTCCCTGGTCATTGGACACAAATCTCAGCTGGGTAGAAGAAAAAGAAGCCTGGGCCAATGACAATAATCACCAAGAAGCAAGTGAATATCGTGAATGGTTCTTACAAACAAAACCAGAACCCTGTCCAGATATCTCCACAATAATCCTTCTATATATTGAGTTTGAGGACATCTTTGAAAAAGAAAAAACACCATCAGAAATTGTCATCACTCATCCATGGCAAGAATTACATCAATTCAACCTTACAAAATATGAATTCTTGGAGTTGATGGCAACCTTGGAAATCCATACTGGAATGAAATATTCCACATGGATGAACACCTCAGTAAATCACTGTTTTGGAGGACCTGGGAATTCCAAGACTGGTTCAACCTTCAGGATTGTGAAATTAAAAATGGGAAGATAAGCAAGATCTCAAAAGGTTATACTATTGATAATTCCACCTGGGATTGTCACTTGGAGGAAACACTTATAACAGAAATATTCAGCCTTAGAGGTGGTGCAACTAAGTTGAATACAGAAGAATGGAACTCTTTCTGTCAAGAATACCTTTTCAAAAGTCTCAAAATTGAAAAATTCAGGGGAGGAATGTTTATCAAACAAGAACTAGTGAAGGAAATATTTGTTTGAAGGAATTGAATTTAAAGAATTCTCACCTGCTAAGTGCCCAATTCTCTGATTAATTATCCATCCTATTTCCATTTATATTATCATTATTTATCTCTTCAATTTTTTATTTTTTACTATTTTTATCTTTCCTCTTTACAATTCAAATTTTCTTTCATACTAAAAAAGAGAGAAACAAAATAAAATATTAAAAATTCAAAAATAAGCTTCAATTCATATAAGATTTGAAAGAATAAATAGAATATAACCTTACTTGATGATGAAGATATTTTTTTTATAAATATGCTTATTATTATTTTTTCTCAAAATCAAAAGAAAAATCAAAATAAAATAACAAAATAAGATTTTTTCAAAAAAAAAGAAGAGAAAAGAAAGACAAACACAATCATCAATGATTCAATTTATGTTGGTAGATAGTGACTATAAAAAGAAATACTTACAAGATATTGGAATTCTATTTTATTTTAATTTTCTTCTTTTCTTATATATTTCATCTCATTCCTAATTCCATCCATTAAGAAAAAAAGGAACCAATATATATCTAATAGATATTAATTTAAAAGGAAGACAGCATTAGCCTCCACTAAAATCATGCTCATCAAATTACAATTGTATAAAAGAACTTACATTAACTTAAAATAGTTCAGTTTTACAAACCTGGAAGTGATAAAGAAAGTAGTTTGAAAATTTCTAACAATATAAATTTAAGTTTCTCAACAAAAAGAAAAAAACTGATAAATATGGGGTTCTTTCTGATGAGCTAAAAGCTTCCCAGAAGAGCTCACTTAAATTTCCAGATCCAAACTGACAAGCAGGAATCACCAAAGAAGAATAGCACTACAGTGATTCTATCAGACTCCAACAAATTATTTGGAAAAAAATCATTGTTGTCAACAGAGCTAACAGTATGATTAGAAATGACAATAAGAACTAAGATGAAGCATGGAGACAGTAATAAATTGTAAAACACAATTATATCATTTGAAAGTAATAATCAAGGTGATATTAGTTGTTGGAGCATAAAAGAAGAACTTATTTGCGAATTTCAATAACAAAATACAAGCACTCTTACCAAATTGGATCAGTCATTTATTATACATCAGGGAGCCCTCTATTAGGCAGAAATATCTTTACTTAGTATGATTACTGAAAGAGGGTGATATAGCTTCAAATACCAAAATTAAAAAGAGCGCAACATGCACAAGGGGATTTAGAAGTAATAACACTGAGAAAATAAAATAAATCACTAATTCTTGACTTTTGGTTACTGATCTCAATGCAACTGAAATATCTTTTAACAAAAAGAAATTAGCCCAAAAGACATGCAAGACAACTTCAAATATAAAACGAATTTTGATTAGAGGGATGCAAGTTTTCTATTCAAAAATTCTGTTATATCTCTATTTTTTTATTTATTGATTATCATTATTATTTTTTTTTAAAAAAAAGCAAAAAAAGGAGAGAGGGACTTTTTCGTACCAGAGAGGGGGGTATTTATAGGCATTGCATGCTTACTCTCAGGCAGTAGCTCCAAACGGCAATTGATAGGTCTCAAAGAGCGAACTGCACGAGGACTTTAATAAGCCTTTAAAAAGAAATACGCAGACAAACTGTACTACAGACTCATCGACAACTACTACTAAAAAACCACATAAAAAGGAAGGATTTCAATTGTGTTATTGGCTTCAAACAGCCTCTTAAAATACTGCAGAGTAGCTGAGTCCAACATGCATTTTCTGTTCCACCCAAAGCCAAGCAGGGGATATCCAATTAAAATTGGGTACAAATCAGCCAATTTAAATTCGCTTTTGTGATGAGATTAGTATTTCAACTAGAGCGCAGTTTAGAAAGTAAAGGCAGTGATCAAATCCGATTACCAGGCCACTTATACCTGTAACACAGCCTGACTAACACCATCTGCCTCACAAGATAAATTATTCAGTCAAGAAATCTGTCAAACTCTATCACACTATCTTGATGAAGATGCATTATTACCAGTAAATGAAAGCTAACCACCTAAAATTAACCCCAGAACCATTGGCATTAGCTAGATGGAATGAGAGGCTGAATACATTCAAGAACATTAGATCTTTCACTTTAGCTTGAGATTTTCTACTAGATTTTCCAACAAAAAATACACCTTTTTAACCACATATTAATAGAGCTACACTTCCAATATAAATAAAAATAAAGCAAAGCACTTCCGTTTGGCGGGTCCAACAAACGATGAAATTGTATTATGCAGTCTAATATTGGAGGTTGACCCAGGCAATGTACTATGTTAAAAGAGAAGATCTCTCCCAGTCCGTGAGCAATTAAATTACTACTTTAAGGAATATGATCACACTGCTCGCAGTTAAGAAAATGAAACAAGACCATCATTGCCTCGGTAATAAGTACTCAAATTCTCTATAAAGAGCATGTCTTGAGGAGGAAACAAAGAGACCAGATCTAGTTCTATTACAATTTACTTTTATCATCTTCTTTATTATCATACTAAATACTTACACTTAATATAGTGGTTTGTCTGTTCTTTATTCGTAGTTTGAAACTGATGTGATTGCTGACATCTCTGTATAGTAATTTTGTCAGTGATCTATACAAGATAGTGTGTTACTTAGCTCTACTGTTGTATTTGTGTGATTAAAGAGCATTTGGTTGGTATCTTACACTTTCTCATTCATGTTATCTTTGCTTACCTTCGTTTGATATTAGTTGTGATAGTTATATTGTTCTATGTTGTGCCTATCTTCTCGATATTTTATTTAATGTTGTTCACTCTTAGGTAAATAATTATTTTATTGCTCACTTACAACTATTTCATTGCATTAATATATTACTCTTAGTTTGTTAAGATTTTACAGATTTACAGTCTTGAAAGCTCAAGAAAGAAAATAAAAAATAGTGAACAACAAGAATTCCAGAGAAATCAGGAAGGGATGTCAACCATGTCCCCATCTTAGACGGAAGAAACTTCCCTCTTTGGAGTTTATTAATCGACGTAGAACTATCAGCTCGTGGACTACAAGAAATCTGAAAGTCAGCACTATCCCCAACATCTGATCCAGCAGTTATCAGTAACTGGAATCAATTGAACATTGAAGCCGTTCAGCTTATTCTCAGTAAACTTGACCCAGAAATCATCATTACTGTAGTGGATGGCAACACTGTTAAAAATGCCACAATGCTCTGGAAAAAGATCCACGGCAATTTTGCATCGCAAACTGTACCTAATTGTGGAAGAACCTGGGTTAGATGGGAATGTCTGCGCTTCAATGAAAACATTGAAGAATATATCAAAGAATGCTCAAACATACTCTTTGATATAGCAGGAATCGGTATTTCAATTTAACCTGATATCATGGCATATTCTATCCTTGGAAAAATAAGCCGGGATAGCAATGCATATGATCATGTTATAGATTCCATGTTACTCACCATGATTTCATCAATAAATCCCCAACAGGTTCTAGATAAACTGTTGGAACTATTACAACATAAAAACACTAAAAACTCATTTCAAAAAACTATTAAAAATGAGGAAAATCAAGGATCAGCATTACTCACTGACTCCAGTAGTTATCCCTACAAACTAACTGATGTTTGTAGAGACGGTAAAAACAATCCTAAGAATACCACGCATACACCCAAGAACTGCTGGGCTGAACATCCTGAACTACTCCCCCCTCCTAGAAACAGGAACAAAAGGAAATCAAATGATCCTGAAACACATCAAACAGGTCTTCAGACACTCCTAACAAACAAGGAACTATCCGGCTCTTCTCCGTCCAGCAAAGTAATAGACTGTGGAGCAACTCACCACATGTTTCACAACAAAAATTGTTTCACTACTCTGACTCCTAATACTGACAAAAAATTGCCACCAGTGATCCAGCAAGTCAGTTGATGTGTAAAGGATGAGGAACTGTCACTATAGTAGTTAATAATAATCCAATCACCTTATATAACTGTCTCTATGTTCCCAGGATTACTAGGAGCTTAGTCAGCCTTCTTGAGCTGTGTACTGAGTCAATCACTATTAAAAGACAAGGCACAATAGTTTACTTACTAAAAAATGATCATGTAATTCTCAGTGGAAATATTATAAAAAAACTCATGATCATGACATTCAGTCAGCCTTGTTCATTATTAACAAAAACAATTCCCAATGCAACCTAGCCTCTTCGTCTAGGTCGTCCAGGAAATCACATTCTAAAATCTCTAGGACTAAAAATCCATGATAGTGATCCCTGCGACATATGTGTAAAAGGAAAAATGACTCATCTACCTTTTAAAAGTCACTTCTCTGATACTACTATGCCTCTTGATTGTATACACATGGACATTGTTGGTCCAATCTCTCCTCCATCAGTCTCTGGACATCAATACTTTCTTACCATCATAGATCAACATACCTCATTCAAAATCACTAGATTCTTAAGACAAAAATCTGAGGCATACAAAGAATTCATCATACAACAAAAGCTCATTGAAAACATACACAATCGAGAAATCAAGAAAATAATCACAGATGGAGGCAGGGAATTCATCAATCAACAAATCAAAGAACTACCGAATAAAAATGGTTTTGTTCATTCAGTAGCTCCACCGTATACTCCTGAACACAATGGCATCGCAGAAAGGGAAAATTGTACAATCTTGGACAAGGCACGTTGTCTATTACTCACCTCAAATCTTCCAAATCAATATTGGGAAGAAGCAATAAGTACCGCCACCTATCTTAACAATGTAGTTCCTACTCCCTCAAAGAGAAATCTCTCACCGTATCAACTTTGTTCAAACACTTCACCTAAAATCAACAAAATACAAACCTTTGGATGTAAAACAATCTTTCTCATTCCTAAACAAAAAAGATTGTGGAAACTTGGACCTTTAGGGGAAGAAGGAATCCTGCTAGGAATCAATAATGATTCCTCCTACAGAATACTCAAAATTAGCAATCAAAAAGTATAATTTAGCAGCATGTAACATTCTTTGAAAAAGAATTTTCATCATTAAAAGAAAGCAAGGATTCTGACTTATCTCTTCTGATTCCCAGTTGGTACAATCATGAAGAAGAATTCTTTGATTTTCAAGAAAGACCAGAGGATCTATCATGTGAAAATAGCTTGATCAATGAAGAAGATGAATCAGGAGAAAAAGAAGACCAATCTAGTTCGGTGAATGAGGAACCTTCAATGAGAAGAAGAATCAAGATCATAGGGCCAAGGCATCCTACATTGATTAAATCTGAAATAAGAAAAGAAAACATTCTCCCTTACTCTAGACCACCAGCAGCCTTGTTAACAGAGAGCGATCCACTTACTTATAATCAAGCACTGAAGTCAAATAACCATGAAAACTGGACAAAGGCAATAAAGAAAGAAATTAAAAGTATGATTGATCTTGAAGTATGGGAAGAATTCCCTATTAGAGAGGATTTTAAACTTGTGGGTACAACATGGGTGTTTAAAACTAAAAAGAATGAAAAGAATCAAGTTATTCAGCACAAGGCTCATTTGTGCGCTCAAGGGCTTTTACAAACTCAAGGAAAAGATTATTAAAAAACATTCACACCTACTGGACAATTAAATTTGCTAAGAACACCAATAGCGTATGCAGCTGCTATGGACCTCCAATTTGAACAACTTGACATCAAAAGGGCATTCTTGAATGCTCCACTGGAAGAAGAAGTATACTTAACAATTCCTCAAGGACTTGACAGAGACAAAAGAGACACTTTTCTAAAGCTCAAAAAGGCAATTTACGGCCTTAAACAAGCCCCCTTGGCTTGGTATTGAAGACTGTTAACCTGGTTACTGAAAATTGGTTTCCGTGTCTCAAAAGCTGATTCATGCGTTTTTTTCCTAGAAGAAAAGGAACCCATTTGGTTGTTTGTACATGTTGATGATATAGAAATATGTGGAAAAGAATTAATGCACTTCAAAAAGGCAATCAAAGGTGAATTTCAAACAAAACTATTAGGACAAGCAGATTTAATGTTGGGCATTAAAATCATCCATCAACCTGAAGCCATTATGTTAACTCAAAGTCACTACATCAATTCACTTCTTGAAAGCTATAGAATGACAAACTGTAAGCCAGTAGCAACACCTCTCATTCCAAATGTTCACTTTGAAGCCGCATATGAATCAAAAAAGAAGAATTCTTATCTCTCAAAATCAACTATCGAAGTGCTGTGGGAAGTCTCAGTTATCTTAGCACTGCCACAAGACCAGACCTCTCATACTCTATTAGTGCCCTTTCACAATTTTTGGAAAACCCCGGCATACAACATTGAAAGGCTTTCTTTCAAATATTAAAATACTTGAAAGGGACTCATCATTTAGGCTTAGCTTACAGGAAAAATGTTGTAAAATCTCCAATCGACTACTCAGACACCGATTGGGGAAATTGTAGGATAACTTGTCTATCAACCACTGGGTACTTAATTCTTTTTTCCGGTAATCTAGTTATTTGGAAAACTAGGAAACAACCAACAGGGTCTCTTTCCTCAGCTGAAGCTGAGTATAAGGCCCTCACCAATTTAATCAGCGAATTGCTGTGGTTCAAGAAATTCTCTGAAGAAATCGGTATTCTCACTACAAAAGAAGCCTTGCTGATTCATGAGGATAATCAAGGATGCATCAACACTGCTAACAGTGACTGCAATACCAACTTGCAAAGAATGAAACACGTGGATATTCAACTTCACTTTATTCAAGAAATAATAGAAAGAAAAATAATACTTCTCACCTAAACACCAACAGAGGAGATGTTAGCTGACTTTCTGACCAAAGCAGTCAGTTGTCCCGTAATTAGTCAAGCATTAAAGGAGCTGAAATTGATCCGGATGGAAGACAAGGGGGGTGTTAAAAGAGAAGATCACTCCCAGTCCATGAGCAATTAAATTACTCCTTTAAGGAATATGATCACACTGCTCGCAGTTAGGAAAATGAAACAAGACCATCATTGCCTTGGTAATAAGTACTCAAATTCTCTATAAAGAGCATGTCTTGAGGAGGAAACAAAGAGACCAGATCTAATTCTATTACCATTTACTTTTATCATCTTCTTTATTATCATAGTAAATACTTACACTTAATATAGTGGTTTGTCTGTTCTTTATTCGTAGTTTGAAACTGATATGATTGCTGACATCTCTGTATAGTAATTTCGTCACTGATCTATAAAAGATAGTGTGTTAATTAGCTCTACTGTTGTATTTGTGTGATTAAAGAGCATTTGGTTGGTATCTTACACTTTCTCATTCATGTTATCTTTGCTGACCTTTGTTTGATATTAGTTGTGATAGCTATATTGTTCTACCTCATGCCTATCTTCTCAATATTTTATTTACTGTTGTTCACTCTTAGGTACATAATTATTTCATTTCTCACTTATAACTATTTCATTGCATTAATATATTGCTCTTAGTTTGTTAAGATTTTACATACTAATGGTGACATTAGTAGATTCAGATATTATGGCGATACCCAAGGTGATTTGTAGAGCTAATATTTAGCTTGGTTGCATGCTAGAAGGTTACATTTCCTTGTTACTACCATGTGGGAAAAATGGTACCTGGCCTTTCAGATTTATCAGTGCAGTCAATATGGAACAAACATTAGTTGCATTAAATAAAAATAGCTTAATTTCAAGTGTCAAAAAGAATCATAATTTATAACTGAACAATGAAAGCCTGCATTATCACATCATTGACATGTGACTTCTAGTGGCTGCAAGTGGAACTAACCCTGTAAGACAAGATGGCTTCAGAAGCCATTCAGCAATGGAATTAGCATGGAGTCAGAATTTTTATGACGGCCAACACCAACCAGCCTGATTAGGATCACACTGGAACTTTTTGAATACTCACAGAACCTGGAAACCAAACTAAATTGATATGTATGTCAGGGTGAGTCTATATAGTAGCTATAAAATGTAGTTACAAGCTAGTATTATGACTGTGACACGTCAAAAAACAAATAAATTTAAATCTTCAGGTCCTACTGCTATGTGGTAACAGTGGTGATGAGTCTGTTGAGGACCTGGGTTGCAATACTCTAATATCTTTGACTGTAAAGAAGTACTACAATAATTATATTCTAATTATGTCTTTAATGATAATTCTAAGGACACTACTTATTGATAACAGCTTTGTCACGTAAGAATATGGATAATAAGATAAAGATGATGGGTTTTCAAGGAAAAAACCCTTCTTTTTATATCTTTCAAGACTGTCAAGAGTTATTAACTCTTCAAGCGTCAGAGGAGTGAAAACTTTCACTCCTATGATCAGTCTGTGGTTCTGGATCATCAATTCTGACGTCAATAGAGGCAGAATTGTGGTTTTGGAACCACAAATGAGCATTCTGGATCAATACAGGGTGAAAAAACTTTTCACCTGCCACCTCAGCACTTGGATGACGTTGTTCTGGTGTCTGTATGATCAATAATGATGATTTTAGAGAGGCTATATCTTCATAAGTATATTATTTTAAGTATGAGAGCAATACTGTTTGATACAAGTTTGATACAGTCATGTATTGCTATAAAAAACCTTCCAGTCAAGATATCTCAGTCAGTTCTTAAGATATCAAGAAACCAGGAGCACAGAATTGAAGGGCTGAATGAGCTCTTCAATTTGGTATTCTTCATGTTTACCCTTCTTTGAAATAGCAAAAGTTATAAGGGTTTTGTCACAATGCTGTCTGCCAGACCTCAGCAAAGGGAACTCTTGCCGAAAAGGCTATTAAACCGGTTGAAAGACCGATTAATACTGGCAAGTTGTAGATCACATTCCACCATGTGACAGTACCCCCGGGTTTAGAGCACTGCGTCCCGAAGTGCATGTAACTGATGGTATTACCCATGTGACCCTCATGGAGTTACATTAGTCACAACAGGAGCCTACAAGGAACCCCCAAGGGGCGGAACCCTTGTACGCCAATGGAGCGGAAAACCCAGCGATTTCTGGTTGTTTGATTGAGACCCCTCCTTGTCTCCAACCGGAATCGAACCCATGACGTTGGTAACCGGTTTATTGTCACAATGCTGTCTGCCAGACCTCAGCAAAGGGAACTCTTGCCGAAAAGGCTATTAAACCGGTTGAAAGACCGATTAATACTGGCAAGTTGTAGATCACATTCCACCATGTGACAGGTTTTAAGTTTTTGGATGTATTTTTGTACATCAGTATGAGGCTTCAAAAACTTCCATACCAGATATCTTCTTCAATTTGGAAGATATCTGTATTCTGATGATACAGTCTTGTAGGGCTTGATTAGCTCTACAGTTTGGTATATTACACTGTACAGTTGTATGAGTGTATGCCAAAGATACAGGGGTTTGTTTAAATTGTTGTTTTCAGAATATCTGTATTTTGGTTGTTAAGCCTTTGAACCAAGATCCCTCAATCAATTTAAGAGATACAGAGGTCTAAGGTGTCTCAAATTGAAGCTCTTGCTTAGATCTTCAATTTGGATATACCTTTGTACAGTTTTGTACAAGCCCTCTTTGACTTTCAGGGGGGTCTTGGTTTTAAAATAAAGGTCATATGGTATCTCCAGTTGTAGTGGTGTTACAGCAACATGGATGATACCATTGTGTAGCTCTCTATGTGAGCTTTAAGAAAAATACAATTTTGGTATAGAATAACTTACATATGCCTAAGTTAGATGTGAGGTGAAAATAAGGGTTTTGACTTGTTTATTCTTCTCTAGGTTTCCTTATTCTGTTTGGATAAGGTTGGTGTTTAATTTAAGAGGAGTTTTTTCCTCTTATTTATTACCGGTATTGACTATGTTTGTTCAATACTTGTCATACCATTATTTATGGTATGTTGGATGTCATGCTAGTGCTCTGTTTTGAGTCACAGGCTGACATACCCTCCCTCAAAAGAAGGCTCATCATTGATGAGAATCTTCAGCCCTTCTGGAGGCTCTGAATCTTCTGAGGTGTATTTGTCCATCTGGGATTCCTTTCTCAGTTAACCACTTATCTTTATCTGCTTGTTGATTCTTAAATCGAACCAGATATTGCCTGTTGTCTTTCCCATTAATTCTTATTTTCCTGGCTTTAATGATCTTTTTCACTGGTCCAGGTGAGTCATCTTCCTCTACCAATCTTTCATGGGTGACTGTCTTCTTTCTGTCAGGGAATTTCTCCTCATCTGTTTGGTGATAAGGTTTGAACAGGCTCACAGGGAAGACTGGGTGTTTCCTAGAAAACTCTTTGGTCAGGTTGACTTCTACTGCATTCTTTCCTATTAATTTAATAATGGTGAATGGTCCTATGAATGAGTCTCTCATCTTCTTGGGTCCTCTTAGATTGTTGAAGTTAAGAGTTGAGATTAGAACTTGGTCTCCTTCTTTGAAATCAGGTTCTTGGTGACTTTTATCATATCTCTGTTTGTTGTATAATTTAGCTTCAGCCACACATTGTTCTGCTTTTTCACAGGCAGTTTTCCACATTGTGTGGAAGTATTTAGCTGTGGGGTGTACTGAGAGGAGGTTCTTCTTCAAGTAGTCTACTGGAAGTAGTGGGTTCCATCCTTTCTCTAATGTGGCAGGGGTTTTCCCTGTCACTGAGTGTATACTTATGTTGTATGCCAATTGTACAGCTGGTAGGAGGGTTCCCCAGTCATGGGTATATCCCTCATTGTCCTTATATTCCATGCCATATGGACAAAATCTTCTAATGATGTCTTCTAATGTTTGAATCATTCTTTCTGCTAGACCATCTGTTTGTGGATGGTAAGCTGTGGAGAATGCTAGTTTGGTTCCCAGCATCTCATATAGATTAGTCCAAAATTCTGATGTGAATTTAGGGTCTCTGTCACTAATTATAATTCTTGGAACTCCACAGTTTGCTATCACATTGTTCCAGAAAAATATGGCTGTGTCCATTGCTGTGTCCTCTTTGTGACAGGGGAGACATCTGACACTCTTGCTGTACCTGTCTAATACTACTAGGCATGCATTAAAACTGTCTTTCCCTCCAGGGACCAGGCCTGTCACCCAATCCATGTTTATTATTTCCCAGGGGTGTTTGGGCTCCTCTATACTCTGGAGTAATCCATATCTTTTGCCATGACCTTTGTTGGCTTTTTGGCATCTGGTACAAGTGTTGATGTATTGACTCAAGTCTTGTTCCCACTTTGGCCACCAAGCTGTGCTAAAGACTCTTTCTTTAGTTCTTTCTTCACTCATATGTCCCATGTATGGGCAGTCATGGCATTCCTGTAGTATCAGGGAAATATGTTCTCTATTTATTATTACCAGGGCACTTGTGTGTTTTTCCCTATGGTATAGTAGATCATATATCAGAAAAAATCTATTCTCTTTGAAGTTTTTGAGCCATGGCTCTTCCAATTGGCTCTCTAGTTCAGGACTCCTGTACTTTTGTTTTAATAGTTGTATCAATATACTACACTGTTTGTGTTTATTGTATGATGATTGTACTATACTAAAGAGCTCTGTATTTATATTAGAGGAGCTGATTCCCAATATGGGTATCTCTTTGCTCTCCCCATAGCTCTGTGCTGGGTTTGATGGGTCATTCCCTAATGCCCAGTTTGATAGTTTGAAGTTCTTTCTCCTATCTATCTCCATGCATTGTATGGGTATTTTGGCCCCATTTTCTGGGTCATATGCTGAATTATCTTGGTCATTCTTCAGTGGCCACCTGCTGAGACCATCTGCATTAGTATGACTTTTCCCTTCTTTATAGATAATAGTCATATTCCCTCTGTATTATTGTATGGCTATTCGCCACCTGAGCATGTGTCTGTTTGTTGTCTTCATGTTCAACAGTGATTTGAGGGCTGTGCAATCAGTAAAAACTTCAAAAACTGCTCCTTCTAGGTAGTAATGGAGTTTTTCTAATGCCCATACCAAACAGAGACATTCTGTCTGAGTAGCTCCATATCTGGCTTCTGAGTCTTTCAGTTGTCTTGATATATAGCAAATTACTCCTTCTTTGGGTATTCCATCCACTAGTTGCCTCTGGTGTAGTGCTGCTCCTAGTCCTTGGCTACATGCTGCATCTATATATAGTTTGAATGGTAGTTCAAAATCAGGAATCATTAGGAAAGGGGCATTGGTCAGTTCATATTTGATCTTCTCAAATGCATCTCTTCTTTCTTTGGTAATTTCAAAGACTACATCTTTTGAGCACAGTTTGTAAAGGCTACTTGTGATGTGTGCAAAGTTTTTTATGTGGCTCCTGTAGTAACTAGCAAAGCCCAAAAAATATTGCATTTATTTAATGTTCTTTGGTACTGGTTTCTTCAGTACTGCAGCAACTTTATTTTGGTCTATGGCTAGACTTAAACCTGAAACCTTGTGTCCTAGGGCTAGCAGTTCTTGCTGTCCAAAGTTACATTTTTTAAGAGATACTTTCATGTTGATTGGTGTACATTTTCCCAATATTTTATCAATTTTCCTCACATGGTCTTCCCATGTTTCTGAGTATATTATGATATCATCAAAGTACACTACCATCCACCCTTCCATTATTTCATCTTGAAATTTGGTATCCATCATCCTCTGAAAATGGGCTGGTGCATTCTTAATGCCAAATGGCATTCTAGTATATTCATATATGCCCATATGGCATATAATTCTTAGCAATTTGATGGAATCTGGTTTCACCCCATTCTGGTGGAAGCCTTTCATGAAATCCATTTTTGCAATAAACTTGGCTTTTGCTAGCTTATCTAGTGCATGTGGTATCCTTGGGATGGGGTACCTATCTGCTTTGGTGTAATTATTCAAAGCCCTGAAGTCCCCACATAGTCTGGATTTACCATCATGCCAAGTTATAAGGACTGGTGTAGTGACTTCTACTATCTCATTGTGTCCTATTTTCCTTATGACCCCCATTTCTAGGAGTTCATTGATATGTTTCTCAATTTCTTTCCTAGTTTCCATGCTGGCTGGGTATGGTGGTCCCCTAAGCATAGGTGGATATGGTCTTTCTACATCCAGATATAATTCTATATCATGTCCTTTGATTTTTCCTAGTGGTTCATCTCCTATTGCAAAAGCTCCTCTATGCTTCCTCAATACTTTCAGTAAGCTGAGTTTCATTTTACTGGTGAGTTGAGTGCCATATTGGGCTTCTTTGAATTCTTCCACTAGTTCTTTCAGGGTGTTATCATTTGTTATATGATTTATGTAAAAGGAAGATTTTTTGTCTTTTTTTGTACCTATGGTAAGATATCTATTTTTACTATTGCAAATGTCCATACCATACATTCTTTGGTACTCTGTACCTAGTAAGAATCCTTGTACATGTGCATTCTCTAGAACTACAAATTCAGGTTCTAGTCTAATATTTCCTTTTTGGTGTGGGATAATTATCTCTTTGATTATTCTCCCCAGTGAGTGCATTTTGCCTGATGCACTTTCAAAGTTTCTAGCTTTTGTTGGGATTATATCCTCTTCCAATTTGGGGAAGTGTTGTTTTAAGTATTCTTTTGCCACTATGGAGCAACTTGCTCCTGTGTCAATGATCATTGGATGTTTACAGTTCTCAATGTAAAATGTAAATTTTGTAGGTGTTCCATGAATGAATCCCATCCCTCTATTTGGGGTTACCAGGAATGTTTGTGCATTCTGTGTGTGCTTACAGAGCTCATTGTCTGTTGTTATTTGTGGTATTCCTGAATCTAATTAAATGTCTTGTATGTTAAGTGAACTTTCTTCATTGCATTCCACTATGTACTCTTCTATGGTATCAGGTTCACTTTGTGATTCTGCTCTCATACCATTTCCCATACTGTCAGAATCAGATTTGTCACCTGTTTGTTCTTCTTCTGATTCTTCATCAGTTGCATATATTTTCTTTTTTGGTTTTGTGCAATTGTTGGCATAGTGGTCTGGTGATCCACAGTTGTGGCACACATATTTCTTTTTTGGGGGTTCTTTCCCTTTCTCTTTGTTTGTTTCTTTAACTTCAGACTTCTTGTCTTTGAAGCTTGGTTTATAGGATGTGTACCTTCCTATGGAGGTTTTTTTCCTCACATCTTGTATGACATTTGCTATGTCATCAATGCTGCTGATGTTGTTTCATCTGCATTTGGCTGCATGTTCTAGATCTCCTGGCAATTTTGTTAGGAGTTTATGGTTTCTCATTTCTATTGTCATATTGGGATCAATAGCTTTTAGCCTTTTTGTTTTTTTGAGACACCATTCATATGGGTCTTTTTCTGTGGAGTATCTATCACTTTCAAAGGACATGGTCTTTTGCCAGATCCAACTACCATTGCTATACTTTTGTATAATCTGGTTCCTCCACCATGGCCAGCTTTTCCTGCCATGTATTTCTTTCATCTCAGTATACCATATTTTTGCATGGCCTCTGAATGCTGTGTTAAGTCTTGTTGTGATCCAGTAGTCTGGTATCTTTGGGACATCAACAAAGAGTTCATCAATATAGTCAATGATTTCCATATGGTCATATTCCCCAATTCCTGAGAGCTTTGGCCAGTTTGCTACTTCTGGTAACTGTTTTAGTGCCTGCTTCTCTGGATAGCTGAGATTTTCCCCATCTTGGTACATTGACTCTGATATTGACTTTGGAATCTGATATTCAGGTTCCTGGTCATAGTCTTTATCCTCTTCTTTCAATTTTGTAGAGGTAGTGGGTTGACCTTGTGTTGGAGGGTATTGATTGTCTTCTCTGTCATAGAGGTAATCAATTTCTTTATCAAAGCTATCCTGTTGCTGCTGGATACTCCTCAGATCTCTCCTCAAAGTTTGTTGTTCTTCTAGAATTGAATTCAACTGTCTGTTAGTTTTTTCAAATTCTGTCCAAATTTTGGCCAGATTTGTATTCAAGTCTTTTATGACTGTTGCTTGGAAAGCATTTTCTTCTTTCAATGTTTCCACTTCCGTCCTCATTTTTTCTGAGGTTTCATGTGTCCAATCCATGAATTGGGCCATTTCGG
Source organism: Austropuccinia psidii (assembly GCA_023105745.1). Classification (NCBI taxonomy): domain Eukaryota; kingdom Fungi; phylum Basidiomycota; class Pucciniomycetes; order Pucciniales; family Sphaerophragmiaceae; genus Austropuccinia; species Austropuccinia psidii. The sequence continues at coordinate 16,098,843 of JALGQZ010000009.1, read as the reverse complement.
TTCATGTGAATTTGTTTTCAAACTCATGAGTGTGGATTGTAGTCTCAGTTATTAATTCTGGATCAATTGAGTCAGAACTATTTGTAGGTACAACTATTTTTTGCTTTTGTGTACTTCTTGGACTAAGTCCATCAGCTTTTTCATCAATGGGCCTGCTTCCTTCTTCCTCTGGTTGAAAGAAGTTTTGTTTCTCCCTTGGGCTCCTTTTCTCCTGTTGGAAACTACCTGGAATGGTTGGGGAGCCTTGGATGAAGTTTCCTTTGGCATGTAAGGCCTGGAACTGCTGGATTGTTGTGGGGAAGATGGGACTTCTCCTTCCATTTCTGTGGGTACCTGAATCTGACTAGGCTCTTCCTTGTGCCAAGATATCTCTATGGCTCTTATGACTGCCTGGTTCTCTTTGATTCTGATTGCTCTTTCTTCTAAGAGTTTGAAATTCTTGTTGGGATTCTAACCTTGCATTTCTATCATAAGTTCCATCCAAGCCATTTGCTTGAGACAGATCTTCTGAGTTGTTATCCCCATTTCTGCCCATGATGCTGCCATAGTGAACATTTTGTTGTCCATGCTCCATGTGAAGAGGTCTTTCAGGAGTTTGTGTATTTGAAAGACCTGTTCTGCATCTGTCCAATCTCCTGGTTGGACTTCTGGGTTGAATTTGATTTGGAATAAGACCTTGGGTAGGAGTTCCCTGATGGTAAGTCCTTTGCTGGTCATTTGATCCAGTGATTGGCTGTCTTCTTCCTCTGTGTCTTCTTGGCCAGTGTTCTGGTTGATTTATTGGGAATCCAAGATCTCTAAGAAGTGGAGGTGTCATGTTAACAATGTTAAAAAATGACAGACAATGAAAAATGTTGTATGTTTCAAGGTTTATTTACCTTTAGCAGGCCCTTGTACAAATTTATGATCTATACTCTTTGGCAATTTGCCTTTAGAGTTCACAACTGGGTTGATAACAGTGATTTTCTGTTTTTCAATTTGTTTTGGTGATCCAACTGGTTTTGTTGGAGCTTTTCTGGGTTTTTTGGCCCTTGGCACGGCTATTGGTGTCCAATCTTTTGAGTTGTTTGTCACTTCACTGTGTCGTTTCTGCTTGCCCTTGGTTTTTGGCAGCACCTCTCTGTCTTCTGAGGCTGTCACAGATGGATTTCCTTGTGACTGAAATTATAATTGAATATAGTCTTTTTCCACTGTTCAGAAAAGATATTTCAAATTGTATATCAGTATTTCATGATAAAACAAAATGATTATATTCAATTCTACTGTTATTTTTCAAAATTTTTAAGTATTCTTATTATAATATGTTTTTTTATATGTTTTTTATTGAAAAATAACAGTTTTTGAGTTTTTCACTTATGTTTTATAAGCTAAAACTGTAATATCCAAGTGTTTTGTGAATGATTCACTTGGATATTATTATGTTTTTGTATAAACACGTCAAATTTATTAAATTATAATAAATCTGGTTATAAATATTATTACTAATATTTCTTAATGTGAGTTTTTATGAATGAAAACTTTAATATCCAAGTGTTTTGTGAATGATTCACTTGGATACTATTGTTTTTCTTCTAAAAAAACATGTCAGATTTATTAAATTATAATAAATCTGATTTGTTATTATAAATATTATAAATAATATTTATTTTAACACTTGATTTTTGATTAAAATATCAATCAATTACAAGTTTTCACGTCAATTTGAGTGATGTCTTGTTTTAAAGGAAATATTTAATTAAAATATTCCTTATAAATAATAAAAAATTATTTTATTATTTAATATTTATTAATTGTTTATTAATAAATGTTTCTTTATTAATTTTCACGCACTTTGGTGAAAAAGAATAGTAAAGAATAAGTAATATACTGTTTGTATATTATTATTTATACTGAAATTTAAATAATACTGTTGTATTATTCTCAAATTTTGTGAAAATTATTGCAATATAATGAAATAAAGAGGATTTGTACTCTTACTCTCAACAAAAATATTTGTAATATATATTTTTGGAGAAAAAAAATTATGTATATAATATATGATGCTATATTATATATATAAAAAAAATGATAATAATAGAAAATAAGATAAATTCAAAATTTTCCTCAATGTTAGTAAAATACCTTTTAAATGATTGAATTTTTACGCCTAATTCAGTTCAAAACACATCCAATAAGGTTGAAAAACCACGGCCAGGCCCCCAAAATGTCAGGGTGAGTCTATATAGTAGCTATAAAATGTAGTTACAAGCTAGTATTATGACTGTGACACATCAAAAAACAAATAAATTTAAATCTTCAGGTCCTACTGCTATGTGGTAACAGTGGTAATGAGTCTGTTGAGGACCTGGGTTGTAATAATCTAATATCTTGGACTGTAAAGAAGTACTACAATAATTATATTCGAATTATATCTTTAATGATAATTCTAAGGACACTACTGATTGATAACAGTTTTGTCATGTAAGAATATGGATAATAAGATAAAGATGATGGGTTTTCAAGGAAAAAACCCTTCTTTTTATATCTTTCAAGACTGACAAGAGTTGTTAACTCTTCACGCATCAGAGGAGTGAAAGTTTTCACTCCAATGATCAGTCTGTGGTTCTGGATCATCAATTCTGACGTCAATAGAGGCAGAATTGTGGTTTTGGAACCACAAATGAGCATTCTGGATCAATACAGGGTGAAAAAACTTTTCACCTGCCACGTCAGCACTTGGATGACGTTGTTCTGGTGTCTGTATAATCAATAATGATGATTTAAGAGAGGTTATATCTTCATAAGTATATTATTTTAAGTATGACAGCAATACTGTTTGATACAAGTTTGATAAAGTCATGTATTGCTAGACAAAACCTTCCAATCAAGATATCTCAGTCAGTTCTTAAGATATCAAGGAACCAGGAGCACAGAATTGAAGGGCTTAATGAGCTCTTCAATTTGGTATGCTTCATGTTTACCCTTCTCTAAAATGGCAAAAGTTATAAGGGTTTTAAGTTTTTGGATGTATTTTTGTACATCAGTATGAGGCTTCAAAAACTTCCATACCAGATATCTTCTTCAATTTGGAAGATATCTGTATTCTGATGATACAGTCTTGTAGGGCTTGATTAGCTCTACAGTTTGGTATATTACACTGTACAGTTGTATGAGTGTATGCCAAAGATACAGGGGTTTGTTTACATTGTTGTTTTCAGAATATCTGTATTTTGGTTGTTAAACCTTTGAACCAAGATCCCTCAGTCAATTTAAGAGATAAAGAGGTCTAAGGTGTCTCAAGCTAAAGCTCTTGCTTAGATCTTTAATTTGGTTATACTTTTGTACAGTTTTGTACAAGCCCTCCTTGACTTTCAGGGGGGTCTTGGTTTTAAAATAAAGGTCATATGGTATCTCCAGTTGTAGTGGTGTTACAGCAACATGGATGATACCATTGTGTAGCTCTCTATGTTAGCTTTAAGAAAAATACCATTATGGTAAAGAATAACTTAAATATGCCTAAGTTAGATGTGAGGTGAAAATAAGGGTTTTGACTTGTTTATTCTCCTCTAGGTTTCCTTATTCTGTTTGGATAAGGTTGGTGTTTAATTTAAGAGGAGTTTTTTCCTCTTATTTATTACTTGTATTGACTATTTTTGTTCAATACTTGTCATACCATTATTTATGGTATGTTGGATTTCATGCTAGTGCTCTGTTTTGAGTCACAGGCTGACAATGTAAGCCAGGGAATGGGTGTGGAACACCCATCACGAGTTAAACAATCCTATTTAGCTTGAATCACAGCTGAGGGTGTATAGATACCTTCTGACTACCAAATAAGCCACCCGAATTCATTCTAAGCTCTGTAAAGGTGTAATAACACCTTTAATAGCAAAAATATAGCCACCCGATGAGGTGTAGAGCCTCACAGGTAAAGGTGTTACAACATTGTTTACCTTGAGAACAGACTAGCCCGAAGCAGCCTTAAGTATCACTAGAGGTTTAAAAGCACCCAGAAAAGCACTACAACCCCAACTGACTCAATTGTTTTGATAAACGGTGTTGGATTAATAACACCCATTATGTTAAAAGCAACCACCCTAAAATTCTATAGACCTAAAATAAACCCACCCGAAGTGCTTTTGAGTACTATTAAGAGATGAAATAGGTTCAAAGAAGTGAAATCAAAGCTATTTTGTACCTAAGAAGAAATATGAAAGGTCATTTTAAGATAACTGAGAAACAAAATCTCCACCTAAAAATGCCTCTGAAGTTTTTTAATAAAGCTGGATAACCCCAACAATCTCAGCCTGATTTAATTTTCAGAATTTTGATAAATGCATAACATCTATCTTGACCCAGGAAAACCTCACCCATAGCTTTTTGAATGGTTTGAAAGAGTTATGGGATAGAAATAAGCCACCTGATCAAGAAAAAGATGTCACAGAAATTCAGCAACACTTACAACCTCTTAACATCCACTATCCCAAAAAACAAACCGTCCAATGCAACCATACACCTCAAGTGCTGAAAATAGGCTTGACCTACTACACCTGACCCCATTTAGAGCACCATACAGCGCAACCAACTCAATTTTCAATCACGTAAGGGGTTTAAAACACCTGAATATCAAATAACAAACCACACGAAGTGGCTTAAAGGACAATAAATTAATTTTCACGGAGAGGAGAAACAAAAGGCTTTGAAAAGAAAATAAGCCATAAGCATGGCTTTAAAATGTTGAATAATCTTTTTATCAAACTCCTTATTTTACTGAAAATTTATTACTATTTTCTTTCTACAGTTTTCTTTTAAATAGAATGTATATATAACAAAAGAAAGATTAATATATAACAGAAGGCGGGCTTCAAATTGAACAAATAACAGAAACGTCCTCCACAAGACTTCAAACTGGATTTAATAAATCAAATAAAAAGAAAAAAAAGTGCTCAACATTATATATATATGCATTTCACATAAAAGGATAATGACAGGATAAATGTTCTCAGCAAGACATTAAACTTCTGACTTTTTTCATATAACTTGATTTTTGAGAATCAAATAACACTAAAATATTTTATTTTCATTCCTACAGGTATTCAATAGACAAAAAAGCCCTGGAAAGAAATAATATATATATATAGAAAAATATGGCTGTAAAAGGACACAAGTCCCTAGCATGGCTTCAAACTTCTGGGTTTGCCTATTTATCTTACTAAATTTGGTTTATTAATTATTTTATGTTACAGGGCACAAAAATAATAAAGAAATGCCCTGAGCAAGGCATTAAACTTCTCAATTTCATTTCTTATGTTTATTTATTCAATTGCTGATTATTTATTTTACTGAAATTTCAGTATTCTTTAGTTCAATGAAATCATGGAAGGAAGCAACATAAAAAATTCCCTGAGCAAGGCTTTAAACTGCAATTTTTTATTTTTATTTTTTATGCTTGTTTCTTATATTTCATGATATATTATAGTTACATATTTGACTTTTAATACTACAGGAGTTCATCAAGAAAATAGTTCTCTGATTTTATAAGCTTAAAAGTGCTTTTAAAGTGAAAAATGAGTCCTCAATAAGAATATAAGTTGTTTTAAATAGCTATACAACTTGGCTTTGAAGACAAATCAAATGTCATTAAAACCAAAAGTATCAACAAAAATAAAAAACAAGCAACCAATGGTCCTTTTCAATACCATAAACTGCCCACCTAAAACCTCAAAAAGGTCTCAAAATACAAAACAATAAACCAATAGTCCTTGGCAAGACCATCAACAGCCCCTTCAAAGATACATAAATTCCTCATAATATCAACAAGAATATCAACAAAAAAATCAAACAATGCTCCTTGACAAGACCATAAACTGCCCACCAAACATTTTCAAGAAGGACTCAAAATGAAAAACAATTAACCAATGGTCCTTGGAAAGACCATAAAATTCCTATTCAAAATATTCAAAAAGATTGAACAAGGACTATCAAAGGAGGATAAGTCCTAGGAAAGACTATAAACTACCTAAGGTTTCATTTCTTTTTTACTTTCTGATTTTATGTCATTATAAACAAGGATTAGAAAGATGTACTGACTTGAACCTCTCAAACATATTTTTTTTTTCTTTTTTAAATTTACTTATTCATTTTCACTAATAATTAGGGGCATATCCCATTCATGATCTCAAGAATATTATATTTATTTATTATCTTTATTGTAATTTTCCTACTATCAAAGCATGAGCCATTAAATTGGCTTAATGTTTTACCTCTCAAACATATTTTTTTATTTCTTTTTTAAATTTACTTATTCATTTTCACTAATAATTAGGGGCATATCCCATTCATGATCTCAAGAATATTATATTTATTTATTATCTTTATTGTAATTTTCCTACTATCAAAGCATGAGCCATTAAATTGGCTTAATGTTTTAACTCAAAAAAATGATAATAATTAAAAAAAACTCTACATCAAATAATATTTTTAAAATGATCAATCTATTTGAAATATTTCTTGAGCTACAAAAATTGAACTCTGAAGGAGTTATTTATAGTAAAAAATCATACATTGATGAGATAATTTGGGGAATTTACATATTAATAACACCTCAATGTGCTATTTATACCAAATGGAATTTAAAAAGCCCCCAAAAAAGCAAACAAGAGTTTCTTTTATTGTACAAATTTTTATTTTTCACTGTTGATATTTTTTCAAAGACTCAAATGCATTTATGGGTAACAGAAAATCTGAACCATAAAGGGGATGGACTTGAAATAAAGTCTGATTCACAATGATGATTCCAGAAGGAAGATTTGTGGCATCATAAGGGTCATTATATGAATAAATGACTCAATACATGATCATTCAACTATGTAATCTTAATCATGAATACTCTCAAGAGCACCAATTTTTACTGATTGGCACAAATTACCACCTTCAAGAAACAGCTCCATGATCTTAATTGTGATTCAGGTTTATTTCTTTCAAATTGTGATTTTTTATTCCAATATCTCAGTTAATTGTTGTTTTATACTTAAAGTGAAAAAATTTATTATTTAATTGTCATTAAAATAAGATTATTTCAATTCTCTGTATAATTATTTATCCTTATTAAAATCACTATAAAAGATAAGGGGTGAGTAAGCTTATTTCTTACACTATCCCTTATAGTGGGAGTTTTGGGGGAATGAGAATATATCCTCTTCAAAATTTGAAAGCCAACTACCAATTGTTAAATGGAGAGGGGGGGCTCTCATCCAAAAAAACAAATATTATCATTAAAAAATCAACCAATTAATATTAAAATCAATTTTAAATCATCTAATTATTATAATTTTTTTCATTTTTCATTTTTTTATATAATAGTTATAATTGAGGAGTACAGAAGAGGCAAAAGAAATTATTTCCAAGAATATAAAGAGAATTGGAAAACATATTTATTGAGAATACTGAAAATGAAGATCACTTATAAAAAAAAGAAGGAGTTCCTTATGGTTTGACCTTTGGGAAACACAAGACCTTTGCAGTTTCTTTGATTCTGGATTGAAAACCATCTGGAATTCAATAATCATTGGGAAAGATTTATGGACTGGAGGATGACTCAACTGGATTAATTTTGGACTCAGGTCTTACTTAAAATTATGGATCAACCAGATAATGTACAACACTCAACTCAAATTTCCCTTGGGATTGTAAAGAAGCTTGAAGACTCAAGAGGTCCTCAGCGTGAACCTAAACTGCTTCCCTTGTAGACTTGGGCAGGAAAAATTAAAAAAAAGCCAAGGTGCTCAAGGGGATGGTCCTAGTCAGGAGAAGTGCTGAAGGACCATTCTTGTCCTTAGCATGACAACAAACTGCTTCCTTTGTGTAACAGGAACAATGGGTTTCACAGGTGTTTAAAACTATAAAATTTGCCAAAATGAACATGTGAATTCCCAAGACATAAATTAAGACAAGAAATTTCCTCATTAAGAAATAAAACAACCAGAAGATTCTTTCATCAAATGGGAATCATGAATATTGATGAATAAAACAAGGGTCAAGTGTAATCCAAAATCAACCCCAAAGGAGCTCAAGAATCAAGATATGCCCTTGGATTAGGCCAGGAAGTCCTTGCATGACTTATACTGCAGGACTTGTAAACCTAATTCACAGGGGTTACACACCTACTTGTAGGTCCTGTATGACCTTAAACTACATTTTTATGGAAGAAAGAAGAAAGAAGAATTGTGAGGAGCTCAACATATCAGGACACTAGCAAATTCTTAGAAACCATTAAAAAAAGAAGAAGATAAAAACAAAATAACTAATGGAAGATGGATCACCAAAGTTCAGCAGCCAAATATAAATCAGTCCTGAAAAAGGTGAGACCAGTCAATGACCAATTCCTCAAGACCTTAACCCACCTTTGGAAAGGCCACTTTTTCCAAGAGATCCTTATGAAACACCCTTATCACCAAACCCACATATATCTCAAGAAACCTTCAAGTTCACCCATGAAAGACTGCAAGCAGTAAAATTTGGCCCACCAGGATGGTTATCAAATGTAGAAATCAATTTACTCAAAAATGTTATTAACTTAAGGGAAAATGCAATAGACTTCTGTGAAGAAGAAAGAGGATTACTCAAACACTCATATGGAAAACCTTACAAGATACCAGCAATACCTCATGAACCTTGGCAGAAGAAACCAATTCCCATTCCCAAATCAATTTGACCTCAGTTTGTTGAATTAATCAGAGAAAGAATCAGGAATGGACTTTATGAGCAATCCACCGCAAGCTACACAAGCCCAATCTTTTGTGTGGCCAAATTAAATGGGAAACTCAGAATTTTCCATGACCTTCAAGAACTCAAAAAAGTCACTATCAAGGATGCTGGCTTACCACCTCACATTGAATAATTTGTAGATGCATTTGCAGGAAGAGCATGCTATGAACTAGGAGAAATCATGGGAGTATATGGTGAAAGGTAATTAGAGGTCACTACAGGACCCCTCACCACTTTTGAAACCCCCCTTGGAAGGATGCAACTCACAAGACTATGCCAAGGAGCCACCAACTCGGTAGCAGTATACCAAGATCAAATGAGCTGGATACTCCAAGAAGAAATACCAGAAAGTGTAGGAATAAAAGGTCCAAGATCACTTTACAGCCAAGAAACACTACCAGTGTCAGCCTGTGACTCAAAACCAGAGCACAAGCATGACAGCTAAAATACCATAAACCAATGGTATAGCCAAGATACCACCAAAACATGGAGCTGAGCCAAATCAGCTCAAAAGGTATCAAACGAAAGAAGAAACTCACCTCTTTCTGAAAATATAAGTCCACTCACTATTGGACAAGAAATAACAAAGTTATTCCTGCTCAAAGTTATTGCTGAGCATAAACCTTAATTTTCACCTCCCATCTAAAATCTAGAAGGAGAGGCTTAACCCCATCAAACGGGTACTCATAATGAAGCTCCAAGCCAGGGCTATTCAATTGTACCAGCCAAACTGAGCTAGCACCAATATTACTGGAGTTATGGTCAATTTCAGGCCAAATAATGGTGAACAAAACATTCACCCCTCATCTAACTTCTACAGTTTTACTGTGAGATAATTGAAGTGGGGTCTTTTTAGAAAGAGAAAAATAAGGGCTATATGATGGTGTCATCCATTTCACCATAGCTAAACTAGAGCAAAGGTTATGGGGCAAATAAGCTCAATACAGCCTTTTGCCTATACCACGCAAATGTACAAACATCTTGTACATGGGATAACTTTGCCATATTTAATGATACCCATATCAAATGAGGTAACATTGTGTAGAGCATATACAGGGTTACACACTGAACCAATTTTGAGGTTGATATCTCAAGAATTGACAAAGGTATGGCTGTTTTAAGGTCAGATTCCCACCTGCTGTCTTATACAGCCTTATTATGGGATAATATCCCATAACCATGAATATGAGGTGTCAAATAGACAAAGAAGCTTGTTTTTACTTCAATACCTCATATGTAAATCAATACTGGGGTCCCATACAGTTTCTTTACAGCATTCTACGCATCATACACGTCAGAATCAGGCTGTGAGGTCCCCAGATGAAAGTTTTCACCCTGTATTGGTGAAAACTGCCCAGATGTGGTTTCAAAACCACATCTGAGCCCAATACAGGTTGTACAGGCTGTTTGCAAACCACAAGCCAGTACTAGAGAGTGAAAAAATCTTCACTTCCTCTACGTGGAAAGGTCTAGCACCCTTTCCACCACATTTCAGGATAAAAAGGAGGCTTTTCACAGCCAGAATTGTTTCCTCATCCTGCTCTTGAATACCCTACGTAGTAAACTGTCAAAAACAGTTTTACTCTTGGGTAATAATCAGGGTATAATGATAATTTTAATTATTGTAGTTCTTATTATAGTAATCCAACTGGTAAGACTGCACCCAGCGTTCTCAATAGCGCTCACCACCACTATTTTGTCAATAGTAGAACCCTTATATTATATTATAAATCATATTATTAAATTAAAATCTCTTATTTAAAAATTATTTCCATGTGTCACAGCCAAGGAGGCAGGGGCATTACCAATCATCTTCAACAATCATTACTTCATTGATACCCTTCAAAACCCAATCAGCAAGGGGGTTTCATTCAACATTCTCCAAATACAGTTTTCAGACCTCAATACAGTTTCATACAGGCAAGACCAAAATACAGGCCTGCCTTCAATACAGGTGAAAATATCTGTATTGATTCAAATAACTGTATTGGATACACCAATACAGTTTCACATCCCAAATACAGGTTCCTCAATCATACAGTCATGGTTTCTCAACACTCAAACACCAGGCTGGCACTTTTTCACATATACCAGCCCTCCACCCACCTGAGGATTTTCCCCCAGTTAATTAAAATATTGGATCTATTATTTAATATTATTTTATTTCTCATTTAAGAAATATTATTTTATTACTTACTAAGTTAGTCTTTGCCTTCCCTCACCTGTTCAGTAGAGTCCTGGTGGCCATATCCTTTATTAATCCTTTTCTCCTTTCTGAACAGGTTGAAACGGTGGTACAGGATTATTTGTGGTTGGCTCTTTATTATTTCTTGTCTTTTCCTCTCATATCTCTTAATTCTTATTATTTTATGACTAGGAAATTATTATCTTATTTCATTACTCTTATCCATTGAGCACTTTATTCTGAGCCCTCCATAAGTAAGTCTGTTCACTGAGTGCCAGGCCCTCTTCATTTAGAACAGCCCCTGTGACATTATTTTAATTAACTCATAATTGCTTCTTTTTCTTTTCATTCATTTTATTAATTTCTCTCATTCTTCAATTATGATCTTTTCATGATTTTATGATTTTTATGATTTTTATGATTTCATTATCTCTCATCAACTTTCATCTCATTCATTTCATTCAAATGAAAATTGATTCTCTTTCTCATTTCAATAATTCTGCTGACCATTTCACTTTATTCTTTATCATTCTCATTTCTCCTTTTGTCTGAATTCAGGTTTTTATCAGGTTATTTGAGTAGAATTATTTGGTTTAATTGATTCATCATTCAGGGATTTTATTGATTTGGGGTATTCAGTGATTTTAGTTTTGAAATTTCTCAAGATTATTGATTGATTGATTGATTCCTCAAGACATTGATTTCACCTCAAGATTTTGAATTGAATTTGATTGATTTGATTTGATTGACTTGATTAGATTCCTCAAGATAGCTGATTTATCCTCAAGATTTGATTTGATTGAATTGATTTTGAAGATATTGATTGAATTCCTCAAGACTTAATTGATTTTATTTTGGATTGACTTGATTGACTTGAATTGATTTATTTATGGACATTGATTATCCATAAGAATTTGATTCTGTCATTTTCATTCTTCAAGATTTCTAAGAGTATTTTCACTTCAAGACTGTTTATTGATTATTCAAGATCATCAAGATTCTCATTTAATTTGATTTGGTAAAGCCTTAATTTACTCAAAGTATCATCAAGTTTTTATTCATTCTTCTTTAATGATGCCAGTTCAGCATAGCCCACCAGCCAAGAATACAAGATCCCAGAGACATCAAGCTGTTCTTACTCCTACAGCAAGGGCTCCTCTTGACCGCACACCATCAGTTCATCAACTGACTGCAAATTTGGACAGAGGACCATCAATGGAAGGAGCAGCACCCTCCAGAAGAGGAGGTGTGAAGTCTAGAAGATCAAGATCATTCTCTGGACTATTGGGTGGTTATCCTGGTGTTTCTCAAGGGCCTAGGAGTAGATTGGGGGAATCTGAAGATGAGGAGGGGGAGGGGTCTGTGGAAGAGGAAGATTCTCAGGAGACTGAAGTAGCAGCTTCCTTGGCAGGTGCTCATGAAGCTCCCAAGGCTCCAAATATAGCCCTTTCTAATCAACCTTCTGTCTCTCAAGCTGAACCACAATTTCCTCAAGATGATGGAGCAGATGACTCAATTCATGGGTCAGCTCACTCAAGAAGTTGCCCAAAGAGACACTTCAAAAGTCCCTGCATTCAAGACTCCATCAATGAAGGCACCTGATTCTTTTGATGGTACTAAAGCTCATAAATTGAGAGGATTCATTCAATCCTGTCAATTAATCTTTCATAATGCCCCAGCAAACTTCTTCTCTGGCAGGAAGAAGGTCTTATACTCAACTTATTTTCCTACTGGTAGAGCTGGCAAATGGATTGAACCTTACCTCTCAAATATCTCCAATGAAGACCCATCTTATCTCCTCAATAACTGGAAGTTATTTGAAACCCAGTTATTCACTCTGTTTGGTGATCCTAATGAAGTCAGAAAAGCTGAACAAGAGTTGGACAATTTGAGGATGAGAGAAAGTGGTCAAGTTTCCTTGTACATAGCTGATTTCAGAAGTTTAATGTCAAGAATTGGAGATGGGGGAAAGGGCCTATATTCATGTGTATAGGAGAGGCTTGGCACCAAGATTGTTGGACCAATTGGATTCTCACCCTGGAACTTTTGATAGTCTTCAAGAACTCATGGACATCACCTTGGAATTAGTACCAGGTACCATGAGAGGCAGAAAGAAAAGGGTAGTCATCAAGAGAAGAAGCCTCCAATCAGTGAATGCAACTCCTCCAAGCCCCCTCAAAGTTCATCATCACAGAAGACTTATCACAGGAAGAATAAGAAGGGGAAGAATTTTCAAGTGTCCAAAGACAAGCCTCATGCTTCTCTCCTCAATAAGGACAAAAATTTAATTGGTTCTGAAAAGGAGAGGAGGATTAAAGAAGGCTTGTGAAATTATTGTGGTGGTACACCCCCATTTGAAAAATGCTTCAAGAGGCCTGAGAATAGGCAAGGGTTATCAAAAGGCTTCCCTAGCAATCAGGGAAAAGCCTGAGTGGGAATCATGATGTGTTCAATGGTTCTCACTTATTTCCTTCAAGAGCACAATTGTGCACTCTGAATACTAGTGTCAAGAAATGTTTAAAATTTATTATTTTTTCTTCAATCTCTGATATTATTTATACTATTCTCATTGATTCTGGTGCTACAAACTCTTTTATTGCAAAGAATTTTGTTCTAAAGTACTCATTGAGAATGTCAGAGCTCCCTGAAAAGATTCCTCTTTTCATTCTGGATTCCAGTGAATCCACTTCCTTGTTCATCACCCATTATACCAAGTGGGTTGTTGATTTACTTCCTTCCCAAGCTTTTAATGGGATTTCTTTATCATAGATTCACCCAAGGGAGAAGACCTGATATTGGGATATGATTTTCTTTACCATTTTAATCCCATTATTAATTGGAAAAATGGATTGATCACCTATGATTCTAGTCATAAGGATTCTAGTGGTATGATTTCTTCTACTAGTAATGACTTTTCCACTGCTGTCAACAGTGTTGCTCTGGTTGGTGAACTTAAGACACCTTCCCTTCCTCTTTCTGTCCATAACCCCTCCATTTTTCCCTCTCAGTCATTATTTATATTAAGAGATGAAGTCTTCAAAGAGATAAAAGATGTTGGAGAGATGTTGCTATATCTTCACTTCATCTCTTTCAAGGGGATATGGACCTTCCTCCTTTATCTTTTCATGCCTCCCTGGAGGAGCAGTGGGATGAGGAGGAAGAGACAGAAGAGATTGAAACTGTGCTGAGGGTAGTCCCTACTGCTTATCACAAATATTTGGATGTATTCTCCAAAGTGAGAGCAGAGAAACTTCCTCCACACCGTGCCTGTGATCATCATATCGAACTGGAGGGTCTTCTACCTCCAGTTGGTGTTATCTACTCTTTATCAAGGAATGAGTCAGAAACACTGTGGGCCTACATTTACGAGAATGTAGAGAAAGGTTTCATCAGACCAAGCTCCTCCTCAACAGGAGCACCTGTCCTTTTTGTTAAGAAAAAGGATGGTGGTCTTCGTTTGTGTGTTGACTACCGCAAACTTAATGCTGTCACTAGGAAGAACAGGTATCCTGTTCCTCCTATGAACCAGCTTCTTACCGTATTCAACAGTGCTACTATCTTATCCAAGATAGATCGGCGTGGTGCTTATAATCTCATGAGAATTAAAGAGGGGGATGAGCACTTAACTGCCTTTAGAGCCAAATATGCTAGCTATGAGTATTTGGTTATGCCATTTGGCTTAACCAATGCTCCAGCTTCATTCCAAAATCTTGTGAATGATATCTTTGCAGATTATCTGGATATTTTTGTTGTAGTGTACTTAGATGATATTATGGTCTTCTCTAGCTCTTTGGATAAACATGTGAAACATGTGGCCTCTGTTCTCCAAAGACTGAGAGACAATAGTTTATTTGCTAAAGCCTCAAAGTGTGTATTTCATGCCTCAAGTGTGGAATACTTAGGCTATGTTGTTTCAAGTGATGGCCTCAAGATGGATCCTTCAAAGGTTCAACAAATCCTCAATTGGCCTCAGCCCAAGAACATCAAGGCCCTCCAATATTTTCTTGGCTTTGCCAACTTTTATCGTCGTTTCATTAAAAATTATTCCAAAAAAATATCTGCTCTAACTTCCCTCCTTAAAAAAGATTCTCCCTTTATCTTCAATGAGGAAGCTCTTAGTCAGTTTCAAATACTCTAAGAAGCTTTCACCACTGCTCCTATCCTCTCTCATTTTAATCATTCTCTACCAACTATTGTAGAGAATGATGCTTCTGATTAGGCCTTGGGTGCTGTACTGAGTCAGGTGAATGACTCAGGAAAGCATCCAATTGCATTTTAGAGTTGCAAGCTCTTACCAGCTGAACTCAAATATGAAATTCATGACAAGGAACTCCTTGGCATAGTTTGAGCTCTCAAGCGCTGTAGAGCTTTTCTCCTTTCTCTTTCTGATTCCTTTGAGGTCTTGACAGACCATTGTTCTCTTCAGTATTTTATGTCCTCTAAATTCCTTACTCATCGTCAAGCCCATTGGCCAGAATTTCTATCTGAATTCCATTTTATCATCACTTACTGCCCAGGCAGGCTGGCCACTTTACCAGATGCCTTGTCACGTTGGGACAACATGTACCCAGAGAGGGGGGTGGATTTCATCAGCAAGAATCCTCAGAATTTTCATCAAGTTCTCAAGCAAAATGAAATTCAAGAGTCAAGATTCTTTTCAATAAAAGTTGATATGTTTTCAGATGTAGTGGATAAAATTCAAAGACAAGTATGGCAAGACAAAGATTATAAGGAAATCCTCAAGAAATTAGCAAGAGGAGAATCAGTCCCAGACTATTCTCTTGAGCCTCAAGCAAAATTATTATTGTTCAAAGGTAGAGTAGTCATTCCAAGCAATCATGAAATTCAATTGGACATTCTTCAAAAGCGTCATGACTCACTGTTGGCTGGCCATCCTGGCCAGGAGAAGACCCTCAAGCTCATCAAGAGGGATTTTTATTGGGCTGGCATGAATCAAATCATCAAGGACTATGTGTCATCATGTCAGCAATGTTCAAGAAACAAGAACATCCACCATAAGAAGTTTGGATTACTCAAGTCTCTTCAAGTTCCATATGGTCCTTGGAATTCTTTATCAATGGACTTTATCACTCAATTGCCCTTGTCAAGCAGCTTTGATTCAATCTTAGTAGTTGTAGACAGATTTTCAAAAATGGCAATATTTATTCCAACTTATTCAACAATCACTGCTTTGGACTAAGCTCAAATATTCATTAATCATGTCTTTTCCAAACATGGTCTTCCAATCAGTATTGTTAGTGATAGAGGTTCATTATTTGTTTCATCATTTTGGACTCAATTGTGTCAGCAGCTCAAGATATCAAGAGATCTTTCAACTGCCTTTCACCCTGAAACAGATGGACAGACAGAGAGGGTAAATCAGATTCTAGAACAGTATTTTTGGATGTATGTCAGTTACTATCAAGATGACTGGCACACCTGGCTCCCTCTGGCTGAATTTGCCTATAATAATTCAGAACATTCATCAACAAAACAGTCTCCATTTTTCACTATTTATGGAAGAAATCCCAGCTTTGATTCAATTCACATTTCTCAAGATACACCTGCTGGAAAGCTATCATAAAAACTCCAATCAGTACAGCAAGTTGCCAAAGAAGAATTAGAGTCAGCAATAAAGCGTTTTAAGAAGTATGCAGATAGAAATAGAGCAATTCCACCTGATTTCCAACCTGGGGACAAACTATGGCTAGCTTCCAAGAGCATCAAGACAACAAGACCCACCAAAAAACTTTCAGAAAGATGGTTTGGACCCTTTGAAGTTCTCAAGAAGATTGGCAGCCATGCATATCACCTCAAGTTGACTCAACAATGGTAGTCAGTTTACCCTGTCTTCCATGTGTCCTTGTTGGAACCAGTGAAGCAATCAACTATCCCAAATTAACCCCCATTGCCACCACCTCCCGTAATAGTGGAAGAGCAAGAAGAATGGGAAGTGGCTCAGGTTCTGGACTCAAATATCATGAGAGGTACATTATGGTATCTAGTGGAGTGGAAAGGATTCAATGAAGACCCAGAAAGAACAACTTGGGAACCAGCTTCCAACCTTACCAGCTCCCCAGACCTTGTCAAGGATTTTCACAATTTGTATCCAGACAAGCCTGGCCCAAATGCCTCAAGAGTTTGATTTATGGTGCCTGGTGGGGATTGGAGTTTATGAAAGTAAGTTCCTCTCCTGGAATGCACCTTTAAGGGGGTATTCTACCCAAATATGTTGTAAGCATCACCTTGGCCACTTTGTGAGCACTTGTCAATTTCTTTGGACAGGTTTAGAAGGCCTTGCAACATCAATACCCCGATTTTGGACCTTTCATCAAGATATGGCACAATCTTTTCTCTTATTTTCTTTTCTTCTTTAATCATGCCATAAATTATCCTTCAAGACATTCATTACCACAATTCATGTTATGGCATAATTTCTTTTTCATTTATGGTGCTTGGTGGGGAGTGGAAGTTATAAAAGTAAGTTCCACCTCCTGGTAAGCATCCCTGAGGGGTCTACTTGTAAAACATTACCTTGGCTATGCTGTGAGCATCAAATGCTTGATTTTATCTTTCAGAACATTTTGGCCAGAATCAAGCAACTCACCACAAGAAGGACAACCCTCAGGAATCTTCTTATTTCTATTTCTTTACTCTCTTTTTCTCTCAATTCTTGTTCATTTTTATTTTTTATTTCATTTTCTTTTACTTGTATGTTTTATTTTTATTTTCATTTCTTATTTCAAAAGCAGTAGTCATCACTCCCATATAATGCTTGGGGAGTCAATTAATTCAACAATCAAAGAGCAAAACACTAGTAATGGTAAAGAACAGCTACAGATAACCCTCATCAAAACTTCTTCAAGTCAGCCTTAAACTCATTCCTTAAGATCAAAATTGAAAGCCAAAACCCAATCAGCAAGGCATTTATGGCAATTGACCAGTCAAGGAGGAGATAAGAAGAAAGACATTCAGGAAGAAATCAAGATCAAAAAGGAAAAAACTGGTTCAAATGGCCCAATTGGCTGATTTCATGAATTTATGCACTTTGGCACAAATGGCCATATCAAACCTCAAAACTTCAAAATAGCCCATTTTTATCATTTTTCATCAAAATATGCTTAATTATGCATATTGGCAAATTTGCGCATTTGCACACTTTTGCGCAAAAGGCCTGTTTATCTTGTCAAAAGGCTTCAAAAGGCCTTTTTGGCCCATTTCATCATAATTGTGCATTTTTGCGCAAAATGCGCAAAATGGCCAGAATCCATTACAAGGGCATTTTCTCATCATTAATCATTTTTTTCAACTTTTTCACCAATATATGCCATTATGGCATATATGGCATTTGCGCATTTTGTGCAAATTTTGTGCATTTTTGCGCACTTTGCGCAAATTGGCCAAAAACCCCTTCAATCACAAAATCAGGGATTTTGGCCAGGACTTCTAAAATGGTCCAAAACCTCAAGTATTGGCCATTGTATGCCAACACTCTCAAGATTCAAATTATGATGAAATCAGGTGTTCTTGGGAGATAAGCCCAGGTCACCCCCTTTTCAAAAGCCACAAGGACTCAAGGAAAGTTTATTGAAGACACTCAAGACAATATTGAACATAATTTAAGAAGAATGAAGGCATTTTGAAGGAAAAGAGGGAATTCAGAATCAAGATCAAGGAGAAGATACCTACAAGTGATTAAATGAAGATTTTGTTTGAGTATTGATTGAAGAAGAAAGTTTAATGGGATAAATTTAAGGAGTTGTGGGAAAGAACTGTATGGATTGATTGCAAGCTCATTAAGACCCACTATAATTATGGTGCTCAGAGCTCACCACTTTCAAGAGGGGGATAATGTCACAGACAAGGAGGCAGGGGCATTACCAATCATCTTCAACAATCATTACTTCCTTGATACCCTTCAAAACCCAATCAGCAAGGAGGTTTCACTCAAAATTCTCCAAATACAGTTTTCAGACCTCAATACAGTTTCATACAGGCAAGACCCAAATACAGGCCTGCCTTCAATACAGGTGAAAATACCTTTATTGATTCAAATAACTGTATTGGATACACCAATACAGTTTCACATCTCAAATACAGGTTCCTCAATCATACAGTCATGGTTTCTCAACACTCAAACACCAGGCTGGCACTTTTTCACATATACCAGCCCCCTTTCACCCACCTGAGGGTTTTTCCCCCAGTTAATTAAAATATTGGATTTATTATTTAAGATTATTTTATTTCTCATTTAAGAAATATTATTTCATTACTTACTAAGTTAGTCTTTGCCTTCTCTCACCTGTTCAGTAGAGTCCTGGTGGCCATATCCTTTATTAATCCTTTTCTCCTTTCTGAACAGGTTGAAACAGTGGTACAGGATTATTTGTGGTTGGCTCTTTATTATTGCTTTTGTTTTCCTCTAATATCTTTTAATTCTTATTATTTTATGACTAGGAAATTATTATCTTATTTCATTACTCTTATCCATTGAGCACTTTATTCTGAGCCCTCCATAAGTAAGTCTGTTCACTGAGTGCCAGGCCCTCTTCATTTAGAAGAGCCCCTGTGACATAGTTCTAGTTGTAAATAGCCTAATTACTGCTTCAACATAGACTCCAGCTGACAACCAAAAAACCCCTCAATCAGAAGATTTATATGGGAATATCCCATAACTTTAGAAAGAATTTTATTCAGGATTGAAGAAGCAGGACTTACTATCTCAGGATCAATGCTTGCATGCTGTGTGCCAGATTTGGACATTGGAGGGCATGTTGTATCATTCAAAGGAAGAACAATCTCAAAAAAAAGATAAAAAAGATTCAAAATTTGCCAACACCTCTCAACAAAAAGAAATAAGAGGATTTCTTGGACTTTGTGCCTATGTAAGGATGTTTATTGAAAACTTCTCACAAGTTTCATCACCACTCAGGAGGCTCACAAGAGAAGATGTGCACTGGGACTGGGATCAAAAATGTGAATAAGCTTTCCATAAGATAAGAAAAATAGTTGAAGAAGAAATAACCCTCAATAAATTGGATTTTGACTGTAATGTTTGACTATGAAACAATAAGTAAAAATTACTAATATTTTACTTATTGTACTATGAATGTCCTTATAAATAAAATAAATAAGATAAAAAAAACTATAATAATAAAGAATTATTATAATAATGCTTAAAAGAAATTATATTATTAAATTGATATAATAATATAATTTATATTTTAAAACAAATAATATAATATGTAAATATATTAATATAAAATAACTAATATATTTAAAAACACTTTATTATTGTTACCAACAAATAATAAAGGCATAAAAAAATCGTTTTTTATCAATAAAAAACATATGATAACAATAATATTACCAATATTAAGGCTATATATTAATATAAATACTATTTATATCAATTGAAGAATTATTAATAGTAATAATAGAGAGAAATTCTATAATAAGAGAAAATAACCTACTTTTGACGCTTAATATAATAATTTTGCATGAATTTACGCCAAATAATGTAAATAAAACTTATTTGAGTTGTATTTACAAATAAAAATAAGAGAGATTACAAATTTTCTGAATTTTACATGGAAATGAGACTTTAAAGAGAATTATAGCAAAACAGCAGAATAATTGAAGTAATCACCTCAAAAATCATTATTATAATAAAGATTATTTTTGGTCTTTGATAATATAAGATATTTATATATAAACATTAAAGATTTTACCTTTTGATTTAATTTTTAAATGTTTTGATGCATATGAGGGAAAAATAGAGTAGAAAGACGTTTATTTATAGTAAACACCTCCCTTCTAGAGTCCAGTAGGCTTCTAGTAGACGCTTACTGATGGTATCTACTAGAAATAATGAGCATTTTAAGGTTTAGTGATGATTACATCATTATGAAACCATCTTATCTCATTATTATGCCATCATTTGGAGTTATCACTATAACTCTAAATTTGATGACATCAAAGGCTTGGAAGAAGCCTAAACTTTGTGGTTTTCATTAGTGATAATCATAATCTATTAGTATTCACCAGTTCTATCACTTATATAAATGTTAAACTTAAAATGAGATTACAGTGAGTGATCATAAATGATCAAATTTAAGCTTAAACATTGATCATTAATAACATTTAAGCTATACACTCTACAGCTATTCTGAGAGTGGCTTCTGATAGCTTAGAATGTCCTTATCAAACTTTTGAGAGAATTCTATTACATCATCAAAACACTATTTTTGATGATTTTTCTTGTAACTCATCTTTTCTGTTGAAATTTAATACTTTAAGCTTCAAACCATGATTTTAGGGGGTTATAGCTTGAATATTATAATACGACTTACATCATTATTTGCGTATAAACTGGTAGAATCTGACTGTCTACTTTTTCTAAGCTTGGACCACCTTCACATCAAAGTGGTCAACAGCTCCATTTATTTTAATCAATAATCCATTATAAGTTTTAACCTTGTTTATAACTTGTAAAGTAAAGTTCATATCTGTGTTTGTGAAGTAATTATGTGGTGAATTTATTTTTGGTTTATCTCTCTATCTTGTATATTTCAAGAGATATTAGCTAAAAACAATGAATATATGCATTGACCAAAAAAGTGCATCTATTCAGCTTAATTCCTTAAGTATTGACTTTAGAGAATAGCTTTATAATTGTTTTTTGTGTGGTGTTTTATGGAGAATATAATGGTACAATTCCTTTCACATCTTTCTTTATTGGCATCTGAGTTAAATAAGGTTTTTTTACCTTTTTTAAGGTATTATTACTTAATCTTCAGTAATTATTGACCTTTCAGATATGCCATAAAAATGACATATGTGTATTTTACCATGGGGAATCCAATGGTGTAATTTATTTCAAATGTTTACTCATTAGATTCCAAGTTAATTATGATTTTTTACTTATTTATGGTATTTTCACTAGTCTTTGAGATAACTATTATAAGTATAATTATTACAGAAATTCTGTTGTGACGTTTTTGGATATGTGGTGATATCTCAAAGGCTCACATTCCCTACCACAAAAAGGATTTTAACACAATCTGATATAGCTAATTAGGGTATCATCCAATGTCCTACCTTTTCAATAGACTTTGTTAGTCTTGAAGCTCAATAATGTTTTATTTTTTTATTATTCAGGCTTTCTTTCATGTCTGAACCTTCTTAATAGTTTATCAGAATTTTTTATATCCTTCTCAAGTATACATTCATCTTCTTGAGTTGGATTTCTTAACCTTACAAGGTATTCCCTTTCTTTTTTGTTTCTTGTCCTTCTTTCTTTAAGGACTTTCATAATTTTCTTTTCTTCTCCTTCTTCCAAAGGGGGTACTTCAAGTGGGGGTTTATTTCTTAGTGGAAATAATTCCTTGTCACTTGGGATGTAAGTTTTTATCAGACTTATAGGGAGAGTTGGGTGTTTGTTCATTAGTTCAGCTGCAATCTCTGATTGAACATCATTAGGTCCATGTAGTGATTTTATAATAAATGGTCCTATAAAGGAGTGTTTCAATTTCTTTTGTCCTTGTATATTGTTGAAATTTAGAGGTGAGACTAGGACCAAGTCTCCTTTTTTGAATTCAGGTGGTTTATGACTTTGATCCCATATTTCTTTTGCATACTTTAAAGAATCTTGCATACATCTGTTTGCATGGTTTTTTTGCTTTGTCAAGCATTAACTTGAAGCTAATTGCTGTTGTGTGTATATCCACTAAGTCCTTTTTGTTGGTATCATAAGGGATTCTTGGATTCCAGCCTTTTTATAGAGTTTCTGGTTTTCTTCCAGTTGAATAATGGATTGATTTTTTATATGCCAGCTCTATAGCTGGTATTAATGTACACCAATCATGGGTAAAACCATCAGAATGCTTGAATTCTAGGCCATAACCACAGAATATTCTGATCATGTCTTCTAATGTCTGTATCATTCTTCCTGCTAGGCCATCAGTTTGGGGGTGGTAAGCCTTTGAGAATGATAGTTTCATTCCAAACAGGTAATGGAGGTTGGTCCATAATGCTGAAGTGAATTTTGGGTCTCTATCACTTATGATGTTTTGGAATACGCCTGTGTGGCTAATAACTTTATTCCATATCATTATGGCTATATCCATAGCTTTATCATCCTTGTGACATGGTAAAAACATTGGGGTTTTGCTGTATCTGTAAACTAATACTAGGCATGCATTGTAACTTCTGTCTCCTCCTGGAGATAATTCTGTTACTGTAAGGTGTGGATATGAAACTTTGATTAAAAATCAAGTACTTTTCCTGTCCTCAAAATTTGTATAAGGTAAAAATCAATTAAAAATAGTATGAAATATTATTTTTAAGAGAAAACACGCCAATTTTATTGTTTATAACTTTATTAGTATAAAACAATAATATTATAAAAATTTATTGTTTTACCAACAATAAAAATTTATCCAAAAAATACTCTACAAGAGATATTTTAAGGCTACAAAAGAAATTTCTTCAAGAGCAATTTCAATTGGAATTAATTGAGCAAAGAACTGCAAGCAATTAATTAAAGAACAAAGTCTTTAAAAAGAATATTAAAGAGAAAACACGCCCAAAAGTGACCAGAGTGAATTTGGAAACAAAGTGACAAAGTTTACAGTGATGAAAGATGCTTTAATTCACTTTTGGGGTGGTTCAGGGGTAAAAATGATTATAAGAGTTACAAACAATGATTATAATGATTTTTTCACGTGGTTAAAAGGATTAAAATGATTTAAAAGTGGTGGTTGGAATCTTTGATTGATTGGTTTAACAGTTTTAAACTAATTAATAAAAGGAAAAGATTCTAACATGAAGAGAAAAGTGGGGCAAAGAAGACATTCTTTTATAGCCATCAATTCTCTTACTACAAAAGTAAAATTTACTCTTGTCAGTCGTGAACAACAGTCTGACAACAGAAAAGCCAATTATGGCATCATTGAACCCTGGTTTAGACCAAAAAGGGCTGGTTTAAGCCATTTTTAGCCATTTTTAGCCATTTTAGACCCTTAAATCAGCCATTACTATAGCAATACCAGGCCTAGAGCCTTCAAAACACGTCAGAATGTGTGTCAGAGGCGTAGAAACCAGTTAAAACTGTTTTTATTATGATTGTTTTATCTTAAGGGTAGTTTTACCTTCTTGGCAACAGCTAAAACTACCCCAGTTGGTATCAAAACCTCATCATCAATTGAGTCCACAGACCCTGTAACTCAATTCCAGGCCAAAAGTGATGAACTTTTGCGTGAATTTTGACATCCCACGCCTGTCAGCAAGGATTTTGGGGGTCTAGCTCCCCCTTAGAGCTGGAGTTCCTTTTCCCCCCCAAATTTAATCTTTCCAATTTATTTTTCCTTTAATTCCTCATCATGTATTATACTTATAATTTACACATGTAATTCAATTCAATTGTACAGTACAATACAGTAATAATTGACACCTTATATGTAAATCAAAGTTCACTTATGTAATACACGTGCACATTTTGACATTTCAATTGAATTCAATTGAAAATACTTTAATTCCTCATAACTTCTAAACTAAACACAACACCTCAATTTTAACACAAAAATTGATGGTTAACACCACATGTGGTGTGAATTAAATTAAGGTTTTGAGGATTTTCAACTTTTGTATTGAAAATACTAAAAACTTAATTTAAGCTTATTTAGAGTTGAGTTACAAAAATTTCACTCAGAGGTGACCCCACCTGATTTTTTATGAGGAATCCAATGGTGAAATAAAATTTATATGTTTATTTATTGGATAAAAAGTTATAATAAATTTTATTTAACTTTTTTCCAAATTTATTTATTTTTTCACAATTTTGTTAAAATTTCATTTTTACTTAAATTTTTCAAGTATAAATGTAATTTTATATTTACAAAATTTAAAGTAATTTTATTTTTAAATTATAATTAATTTTTTATTTTTAATATAATTTTATATTTATATTTTTTATTTTTATTTTAATAATATAAATAAATTTATTTTATTTATATTAATATGTTATTTTTTATATTTGTGGTCTTTTGGGTATATGAAATTACCTCTAAGGCTCACATTCCCTCCCCCTAAAAAAGAATATTACTTTGTAATATTGGTGTTTCTAGTGTGTCTGAATCTCCTCAGGAGTTTGGTGGCTTCTGGTATATCTTTCTCTTCTAACCATTCATCTTCACAAGTTGGGTCACTGTACCTAACAAGGTATTCCCTTACTTTCTTGGTTCTTAATTTGCTTTCTTTAAGAACTTTGGTTATTTTCTTAGTACCAGATGTCTCAATAGGAGGTATAACTTGGGGAATCTTATTCCTCAAGGGAAATTTCTCAGCATCACTAGATTTGTATGGCTTTATCAAGCTTACTGGAAATGTAGGGTGCTTATTGCTAAGTTCTTCAGATAACTCTACTTCAACAGCATTTTCTCCATGGAGGGCCTTAATCACAAAAGGTCCTGCAAAGGAGTCTTTTAACTTTTTACATCCTTTGATGTTATTGAAGTTAGTGGTGGATACAAGAACTAGGTCCCCCACTTTGAAATCTGGAGTTGCATGAGATTTATCCCATTTGTCTTTAGCATATGCAAAAGAGTCCTCCATGCATCTCACTGCATGCTTTCTACCTTTGTCTAGCATTCCTTTGAAGCTAGCAGCTGTGGGATGTATTTCAATTAAGTCTTTCCTCAAGGAATCTTGGGGTAACTTGGGGTTCCATCCTTTTTCTAGAATAGCAGGAGTCTGATTGGTACTGGAATGGATTGATGTTTTATATGCTAATTCCAGTGCTGGTAACAGAGTACACCAATCATGGGTAAATCCATCACAATCTTTGAATTCAAGGCCATATGCACAAAATCTTCTCACCATGTCCTCTAAGGTTTGGATCATTCTTTCAGCCAGACCATCAGTTTGTGGGTGGTAGGCTGTAGAGAAAGACAGTTTTGTGCCAAATAATTGGTGAAGATTTGTCCATAGAGCTGAAGTGAATTTGGGATCTCTATCACTGATGATATTTGTAAATATCCCAGTCCATGACACTACTCTATTCCATATCAGAAGAGCTGTATCCATGGCTGTATCATCTTTGTGACATGGTAAAAAGATTGGAGTTTTACTGAATCTGTCCACAATTACTAGGCAAGCATTATAGCTCCTGTCACCTCCTGGTGGTAGGCCAGTTACCCAATCCATATGGACAATTTCCCAAGGTCTGTTTGGTTCTTGGATTTTCATCATATTTCCAAGTCTTTTGCCAGTGGATTTATTTGCCTTTTGGCATCTGTCACAGGTTTTGCAATATTCTGCAACATCTTTTTGCCACATTGGCCACCATATGCAGGTCTTTACTTTCTCTCTTGTTCTGTCCTCAGAAAGATGTCCTGAAAAGGGACTATCATGGCATTCTTTCAGTACAAGATTGATTAATGACCTGTCTACAACTGTCATGACACATGTGTGCTTGGTTCTGTGGTAAATTATACCATCCAGTAGGTGAAATCTCCCTTCATTATAAGATTTTCTCCATACTTCATCCAAGGCATGTATTAGAGAGTTGTCTTTACAGTCTTTGTTAAGTAATTGGCATAAGATGCTACAATTCTTATCTTGAGTGTAACTATTTCTGACTTCTTCAAAGAAGGTGGTGTTCAAGTCTGTAACACTTATTCCTTCTATTGGAATTTGTGGTGAAGCTTCTTCTGGAACATAAGCAGGATTATCAATGTTATTTGGTAATGGCCATCTGCTTAGTCCATCTGCATTCTTATGAATATTCCCATCCTTATGAGCAATAGTCATATTGCCTCTGTATTCTTGTATGGCTATTTGCCATCTGAGCATGTGTCTGTTAGGTGTTTTCATGTTCAAAAGTGATTTCACAGCTGTACAATCTGTTATTACTTCAAAAACACATCCCTCTAAGAAATAGTTCAATTTCTCTAAGGCCCAGACAAGGCATAGACATTCCATTTGACTTGCTCCATATCTGCTTCAGTTGGTTTGATTTTCCTGGATATGAAACATATTGGTCCTTCTACAGGTTTGTCATTTATGATCTGAACTTGGTGAAGTGCAGCACCTAGTCCATCCCCTGATGCATCAATATACAGTTTGAAAGGCAATTTAAAGTCTGGCATCAGTAAGAGTGGAGCAGTGGTCAATGCTTCTCTTAGAGACTCAAAAGCTTTGACTCTGTCAACAGTCATCTCAAATACTGTGTCTTTGTCACACAACTTATAAAGTGGTCTTGCTATGGATGCAAAGTCTTTAATGTGTTGCCTGTAATATCCTGCAAAACCTAAGAATGACTGAATTTCCTTCTTATTCTGAGGCATGGGTTTTAACAATACTGCTGCAACTTTGTTTTTATCAATTCCAAGGGACAAACCAGATACAACATGTCCTAGTGCCTTAAGTTCTTTAAATCCAAAATGACATTTCTTCAAGGAGATTTTCATGTTTACTGATTGGATTTTTGTCAAAACTCTTGATAATCTGTACATGTGCTCCTCCCAAGTCTTTGAACAGATAATAATGTCATCAATGTAAATGATTAACCATCCCTCTGAGAGTTCTTCAGGGAAGATTTCAATCATCATTCTTTGGAAGTGTGAAGGTGCATTTTTGATACCAAAGGGCATCCTTAAGTATTCATACACTCCACAATGAACAATAATTCTCAAGTATTTTCTTGCTCTTGGTGTTACTACATTTTGATGGAATCCTTTAAGGGCATCCATAGTGGTTATATACACTGCTTGAGATATTTGAGTAAGGGAAATTTGGATTTTTGGTATTGGGTATCTGTCTGGAACAGTGTAAGTGTTCAGAGCTCTAAAGTCCCCAACCATTCTGGATTTTCCATTATGCCACGCCTCTATGACTGGTGTAGTTATTTCTACTTCCTCATTGTGGCCTACTTTTCTTATTACACCAAGGTCTAGAAGTTCTTTGATATGAATTTCTAGAGCTTCTCTTGATTTTTGGACTTGCTGGATAAGCAGGTCTTCTTAAGAGTGGTGGATAAGGTCTCTCAATGTTAAGAATGATGTCAACTTCATGACCAATAATTGCTCCCAGGGGTTCTTTGTCTGTAGCAAATGCTCCTCTGTGGTCATACAAAAGGGAAGAAGTTCATTTTCTTGCTTATCAGTCAGATGAAGGCTTATTTCAGCCTCATTTAACTGTTCAGACTTGAATTTCTCTAACTCTAAGTTGACTGGTGATACTTTGTTTACTGTAATTTGTCTTTTAAAGGGTAAAAAGGCAAATTTTCTGGCGCTTATTGTCTCCAATTGTAAAGTATCTGTCTTTGTTATTATGTAAATCTATCCCATACATGATTAAATAGTCATTTCCCAATATAAAATGGGTACTAGAGCAATTTTCCATAACAACAAATTCAACTGTGATCCTTAAATTCCCATTTATGTGTGGGAATATGACATTGGTCTCAAAGATTCCTAATGCTTTCATTGGGTTACTTGCACTGTTGAATTTTATACCATCAATTGGTAACAATTGGTCTTCAAAATTTGGTACACAAGTCTTAAGAAAAGATTTTCCAACACAAGAGCAGAAGGCTCCTGGGTCAAGCAAAAGTTTGGTGGGTTTGTTGTCAATCACCACTTCTGTTATACAGGAGTTACCAGCTGTATAACCTTTTCCTCTGTTTGGTTTTGTCTTCATAAGTTGTGCATCTTGAACTTTTGATAAATCAACTTGACCATTGCTCAATTGTGGTAAGTGGGAATAAGATTCCATGATGTCAAAAGTGGCATTGATATTTTCTATATCTTTTGAAGATTCAGAGAATATGGATGACTTATCATCTGAATTGTCTTCAATTATGTCTTCTTTTTCAACATCTGGTTCTTTTTCAATGTCAATTTCATTGATTTTCCCCCTTTTTGGACATGTATTGGCTAAATGGGTGGTGCTTTGGCAAATATGGCATTTTCTGACTGTATCTGCAGATTTATATTTAATATTACTAGAATTTTCTTTGGGGTTTTTGTCCACAGAATCTTTCCAAGGTGTATTAAACCTTGTTTTAAGATTCACCCTACTAGAACCAATTTTGGTTCTGGTGGTTACTTCTTCTAGTATATTGATGATATCCTCTGCTGAAGATTGTTCAGTAGTCCTGCTTTTGACAGCATGCTCTAAGTCACCTCCACATTGTCTCAGAATTTTTCTATGGATCATAAATTCTGACATGTCAGGATATAATGCTGTTAATCTGTCCTTTTGTTGGCAAAACCATGGTAAAGCTTTGTCTTTATCAGCATTAAACTTGGCAGATTCAAAGGCTGTTTCAACTTTAAACCTCCAAGCATCATTTGCCCATTTGTTGATGATTTGGGTTTTCCACCAAGTCCAACTCTGATGTCCATGTGCTTGTCTTATTTTGATGTACCATCTGTGAGCTGATCTGGTAAACAAGGTGTTAAACCTGGCTGTTACCAATCTGTCTGGTAATTCAAAATCCTCTTTGATCATGTCAATACCTCTAATGAATTCCATATGGTCATACTCTCCTTCACCACTGAAGTGAGGCCATTCTTTAAGTTTTGGAACTTCTTTCAAGAGTGCTTGGCCCATTGATGGTTCCAAGTTATGAAAAGAAGTGGATAATTCATTTTTTAATTGTGAATTATCAGGATCCAATACTTGTGGATTTGAAATTCTTGTGCCCTCATTTTGATTTAGAGGTGTAGACATTCTTGGTAAGGTGTTCAGTAATTGTTCAATGTCATTCATTTTACTGTTGCTACACCTTTGGGAATTTCTGTATTCATGTTGGAAGCTTTGTATTAAATTTATTACTTCAATTTTATACATGTCTTCTTTATGTGTAAGTTCTTGCCATAACTCTGTCTGTCTTGTATTATCAGCAGTGACTTGATTCAATTTCATTGATAATTTTGATACTTCTTCTTGTGAAGCATCAAAACACTTTTTCAAGGCAATGGTATATGTCTTTACTTCAGTAAATGAATTTGAAATGTCATCAAGGACTTTCTTGTTATCTGTCTTGATAATATTTATGGCTTGTTTAATTCTTGTTTCAATTATGTCATCAATATTGAATTTAGAATATTTATCTGTTAATTCTTTAATAATGGCAGATTGTTCATTTATTTTATTGTTAGAAGAATTATCATTATTGGAATTTTTAATTGTTCTCAAAACTTTTTCAAAACACATAAGTGTTTCATTAATTTGGCACAGACTCAGGTTGTTTGTTTTAATGTTGTTACAAATGGTTTCATTTTTATCAGAAAGATGTTTTTTCACGTCATTTATAGCATTATACAACTCTGGGATGGAATCAAATATGTCAGAAATCATTTCTGGAACCTTAATCTGGCTTCCTCCTTCTTCTGTAATTCCATCATGGTTCTGGCCATCTGAAATACATTTTCCATGGCATCCTGCTGAATCTTTGGGATTCTGTAGCCCTGGCTGTAAGGTTTTGGGGCTGGTGCCTTCCCTTTGCCCTTGTTTGGAGTTTGTGGCTGCTTTTTCACGTTGGAATTGCTGCTGCTGGCCACTGGGGCTGTTTTTGGCACTGGTTTGGCTGGTGGAGGGTTGTTTTTCCTCCATTCTAGTGTCAAAAGCATCATGTTTTTCTTCTCCATCAATGGATGCCATCCATTGAGCAATTTGCAAGTGTTGGGATGGCCCAAGAATTTTCTTACTGTCAGGTAAGAATTCATGCAATTCTTCCACAGGTCTGCAAGGATCTGGTACTCCTTGAATTGGAGTGCATTGTTGTATGCACTGTGGCTGGCTTTGTATATGTCCACAGAGGCTTGTTGTGGCGGTGTCAGCTCTTTTTGAAGGTAAAATGGTATTATCAGCTTCAGAATGACCCATTTTAGTTGTTTGGAAGTCGTCAACTGACCCTTTTCCTTCTGTACCTGGTTGGCCTCTGCCATAATCACATCTATTACCTTTTTGGGAGCTGCTTGAGGGGTTGTAGCTGGCTCCTGACCTGGTTGAAGGCATAATTATGGTTAAAAAAGGCTTAAAATAGTATTTTTACGTCAAAAACTTACTATTGGCCAAATTTTTGGCTTTCTGAAGTGTATTACTTATATCCAAGTTAATTAATTCAGAAGATATTGGTTCAGGTTGATTATTTTGAGTCACAATAACAGTACTATTATGATCAGAATTAACAGTACTGGCAGGGATAATGCTGGTTACTGTTGAGGCTGTTTCAATGTTTTCTTGTCTTACCACGTTGTCAGACACTAAAATTAATGAAAAAGCCAATTAATTAAGTAAAAAAAAGGTTATTTCAAAAAAGAAATAAAAATATAAGCCTCACTTATAATATGAAAAAAATTATTTTTTAAGGATTTTTTTGGATTATAAGTATTTTTTATATGTTTTTAAATTTTTCAATATAAGAAAAAAGATTTAAAAAGAGTAAAAAAAATATGTCACAGGTAAAATATCACGGCTGGGCCCCCAAATGTAAGGTGTGGATATGAAACTTTGATTAAAAATCAAGTACTTTTCCTGTCCTCAAAATTTGTATAAGGTAAAAATCAATTAAAAATAGTATGAAGTATTATTTTTAAGAGAAAACACGCCAATTTTATTGTTTATAACTTTATTAGTATAAAACAATAATATTATAAAAATTTATTGTTTTACCAACAATAAAAATTTATCCAAAAAATACTCTACAAGAGATATTTTAAGGCTACAAAAGAAATTTCTTCAAGAGCAATTTCAATTGGAATTAATTGAGCAAAGAACTGCAAGCAATTAATTAAAGAACAAAGTCTTTAAAAAGAATATTAAAGAGAAAACACTCCCAAAAGTGACCAGAGTGAATTTGGAAACAAAGTGACAAAGTTTACAGTGATGAAAGATGCTTTAATTCACTTTTGGGGTGGTTCAGGGGTAAAAATGATTATAAGAGTTACAAACAATGATTATAATGATTTTTTCACGTGGTTAAAAGGATTAAAATGATTTAAAAGTGGTGGTTGGAATCTTTGATTGATTGGTTTAACAGTTTTAAACTAATTAATAAAAGGAAAAGATTCTAACATGAAGAGAAAAGTGGGGCAAAGAAGACATTCTTTTATAGCCATCAATTCTCTTACTCCAAAAGTAAAATTTACTCTCGTCAGTCGTGAAAAACAGTCTGACAACAGAAAAGCCAATTATGGCATCATTGAACCCTGGTTTAGACCAAAAAGGGCTGGTTTAAGCCATTTTTAGCCATTTTTAGCCATTTTAGACCCTTAAATCAGCCATTACTATAGCAATACCAGGCCTAGAGCCTTCAAAACACGTCAGAATGTGTGTCAGAGGCGTAGAAACCAGTTAAAACTGTTTTTATTATGATTGTTTTATCTTAAGGGTAGTTTTACCTTCTTGGCAACAGCTAAAACTACCCCAGTTGGTATCAAAACCTCATCATCAATTGAGTCCACAGACCCTGTAACTCAATTCCAGGCCAAAAGTGATGAACTTTTGCGTGAATTTTGACATCCCACGCCTGTCAGCAAGGATTTTGGGGGTCTAGCTCCCCCTTAGAGCTGGAGTTCCTTTTCCCCCCCAAATTTAATCTTTCCAATTTATTTTTCCTTTAATTCCTCATCATGTATTATACTTATAATTTACACATGTAATTCAATTCAATTGTACATTACAATACAGTAATAATTGACACCTTATATGTAAATCAAAGTTCACTTATGTAATGCACGTGCACATTTTGACATTTCAATTGAATTCAATTGAAAATACTTTAATTCCTCATAACTTCTAAACTAAACACAACACCTCAATTTTAACACAAAAATTGATGGTTAACACCACATGTGGTGTGAATTAAATTAAGGTTTTGAGGATTTTCAACTTTTGTATTGAAAATACTAAAAACTTAATTTAAGCTTATTTAGAGTTGAGTTACAAAAATTTCACTCAGAGGTGACCCCACCTGATTTTTTATGAGGAATCCAATGGTGAAATAAAATTTATATGTTTATTTATTGGATAAAAAGTTATAATAAATTTTATTTAACTTTTTTCCAAATTTATTTATTTTTTCATAATTTTGTTAAAATTTCATTTTTACTTAAATTTTTCAAGTATAAATGTAATTTTATATTTACAAAATTTAAAGTAATTTTATTTTTAAATTATAATTAATTTTTTATTTTTAATATAATTTTATATTTATATTTTTTATTTTTATTTTAATAATATAAATAAATTTATTTTATTTATATTAATATGTTATTTTTTATATTTGTGGTCTTTTGGGTATATGAAATTACCTCTAAGGCTCACAGTTACACAATCCATGTGAACTATTTCCCAAGGGGATTTTGGTTCTTGGATTTGGATCATCATCCCAAATTCTTTACCTGTGGCTCTGTTTGCTTTTTGGAATGTGTCACAGGTTTGGTAGTATTTTGAATCTTTCTTCCAATTTGGCCAGCAAGAGCAGGCTTTTACCCTCTGTAGTATTCTGTCTTCTGAGAGATGTCCGAATGCAACACTATCATGACATTCATGTAGTATAGTGTTTATTAGAGTTATATCTGTTAAAGCCATAAAACATGTATGTTTAGTTCTATAGTAAAGGATTCCATAAAGGAGGTGGAATCTTCCTTCATCATATGCTTTTTTCCATGTTTCATCTAGTTTTGATGAAAGTGATGGGTCTTTACAGTCTTTCATTAGAAGTTGGCATGAGATATGGCAGTTTTTATTCATTTTATAGCTTTCTTTAGCTTTGTTAAAGAAGTCTGTGCCTATATCTGTTACACATATGCCTTCTATATGGTGCTCTTCCCGTGGTACCCATGCTGGATTTTCAGGTGTATTTGCCAGAGCCCATCTTGTAAGACCATCTTCATTTTTATTAATATTACCAGATTTATGAGCTATAGTCATATTTCCTCTATATCCTTGGACGGCAATTTTCCATGTTAACTTATGTCTATTTGGGGTTTTCATGTTCAATAAAGATTTGACAGCATTGCAATCTATAATTACTTCAAACACTGACCCATCTAAATAAGAGTGTAATTTTTACAAAGCCCACACTAAGAAGAGGAATTCCATTTGTATTGCTCCATACCTTGCTTTTGTTGGCCTTATTTGTATTGAAATGAAGGAAATTGGTCCCTCAACAGGTTTGTCATTGATGATTTGTGTCTGGTGTAGTGAAGCACCTACTCCTTCTCCACAAGCATAGATTTATAGTTTAAAGGGTAGCTTCCAATCTGGCATTAGATGAAATGGGGAATTTGTTAAGAAATTTTTCAATTCTTAATATGCCTTAACTCTCTCTTCAGTCACTTTATAGACTTTCTGTTTGTCACAGAGCTTCTACAATGACTTAGCAATTATTGCAAAATATTTTATATGTTGTCTCTAATTACCAGCAAATCCTAGAAATGATTGCATTTCTTTATTAGTTTGGGTGATTGGTTTCAATGGTACTTCTGCTAATTTATTTTTGTCTATGCCAAAACTTAGTCCAGATACAACATGTCCTAGTGCTTTCAGCTCATTGTATGCAAAATGACACTTTTTCAGAGAGATTTTCATGTTTGCTTGTACTATTTTTTTCAAGACTCTTTCTATTCCTCATAAGTGACCTTCCCAAGTCTCTGAGCAAATTATGATATCATAAATATAAATAATCAGCCATCCTTCTGATAATTCTTCAGGAAATATGGTATTCATCATCCTTTTGTAATGGGATGGTGCATTTTTAATACCAAATGGCATTCTGAGATATTCAAAAGTTCCACAGTGGACTATCATCCTTAGTAGTTTTGTGGCATTGTCTGTTAAGACATTTTGATGAAAGCCCTTTAGAGCATCCACGGCTGTGATGGACTTATCCTGAGATAATTGTGTTAATATCTCATGGATTCTGGGTATTGGATATATGTCAGGGATAGTATAGGTGTTTAGAGCTCTAAAGTCCCCTACCATCCATGATTTTCCATTATGCCAAGTTATAATAACAGGTGGAGGGACCTCTACCTTTTTATTATGTCCTACTTTCCTTAATACTCCAAGGTCTATTAGTTCTTTACTGTGTACCTCTAAAGCTTCTATAGCTCTTGGGCTGGCTGGATAAGCTGGTCTTCTTAATAGAGGTGGATAAGGTTTTTCTACATTAAGGATTATGTCTACTTCATGTCCAATTATGCCACCTAATGGTTCCTTGTCAGTTGTAAAGGCATTTTTATAGTTAAATAAGGGGTCACTAAATTTTTCTTTCATTTCTACTGTCAATTAATGATTGAATTCTGCTCCTTTTATCTGTTCAGTTATGAAAAACCCAATTCTGCCCTTTTTTCTTCATTCTTTATAGCTGTAATTTGTCTTTTGTTATTAAAAAAGCCAAATTTTTGTCTTTTATTGCCTCTTATGGTAAAATATCTATTATTTTGGTTAGAGATATCTATGCCATAAATTGACAAGTAGTCATTTCCAAGTATAGAATGCTTACTAGTGCAGTTTTCCATTACTACAAAGTCTACTTTCAATCTGATACATGGTGAAGGATGAGGAAAAATGATTGTTAAGTCAATTATTTCAAGGGGCTTCATTCTTTCACTTGCACTACTAAATTTGACTCCTTGTATTGGTATAAGTTTTTCTTCCCAATCTGGTACAATTGGTTTCAAATGACTTTTGCCAACACAGGTACAATATGCTCCTGTATCAAAGCTTACTTTTGCCTCTTGGTTTCCCACCATGATAATACTTATACTTTATTTGCCAGATGTATATCCCATCCCTTTTGCTGGTTTGGTTCTATAAAATTTAGCATCTTGTATGTTTGTGAGGCTTGTATCAGATGTTCCAACTTGTGGTAAGTTTGAATTGACATCCAGTACTTCATATATTAAATCAATATTCTTAATGTGTGAGTTAATTATATTAGTTTCATCACTTTCAAAAGTTTCTGATTGTTCAGTCTCCTTTTCAGAATGAGATTCTTTATATTTATCATTGTGGTCCTCTGTGTCCACAATTCCATTGATTTTTGCTTATTTAAGGCAATTATTGGCTAAGTGTCCAATACCTCCTCATTTGTGGCAATTTCTTTGCTCATTATTGTTGGATGTATTGGGCTTGAGAGTTTCTCTTGGTTTATATTTTTTGATAAATGGCTTGTTTGGACTTTTAATGTCCAATTTCTTCCAATTTCTGCCAATTTTTATCCTTTTCACTATGTCTTCTAGTGCATTGATATACTCCTCTATGGAGCATGGTTCTATACACCGGCTTCTCAGGGCATATTCCAATTCTCCCCCACATTTCTTAAGTATTTTCATGTGTACCATGTTTTGTGACATTTCTGGGTACAGTGCATTTAATCTTTCAACCTGCTTCAAGAACCAAGTCAAAGTTTTATCTTTTTCTGGGTCAAAGAAGGAGTTTTCAAATGAATTCTCCATTTTTTACCTCCAGGCATCATTAGCCCACTTGGTGATTATTTCTTGTTTCCACCAAGACCAGGTATTTTTTCCATTTGTCTACCTTATGCCATAATACCATCTTTTTGCAGATTCCTCAAACAGTGAGTGTAATCTGGCAGTGATTAATTCATCTGGTATGGCGTAATCTTCTTGTAACATGTCAACTGTTTTGATAAATGAAATATGGTCATATTCACCTTCTCCTGTGAATGTTGGCCATCCTTTTAATTGAGGTTCTTCCTTCTTTAAGACTTAGTTATTGTCTTGATGACTCAAGTCTGCTATGAATGTATTTGTTAATTCCTATTTTGGCTTAACAGGGCTTCTCATGTGAGAAAATGGGGTTGATAAACTTGGCATATTTAAGTTAGCCTCATTGATTTTATCCATTTTTTCAGTAATAAGCCTTATTTCACTTTGATTTTTTTCATCACTTTTTTCCACATGGTCTAAAAGTAATTTTTGGTGCTATGAAGTCTTTTCTTCAAATCTTTCTACAGAAATAATTAATTTGTTCAATTTTTCTGTAAGATTATCAATA
Organism: Austropuccinia psidii; assembly: GCA_023105745.1. Classification (NCBI taxonomy): domain Eukaryota; kingdom Fungi; phylum Basidiomycota; class Pucciniomycetes; order Pucciniales; family Sphaerophragmiaceae; genus Austropuccinia; species Austropuccinia psidii. The sequence goes on along the minus strand of JALGQZ010000009.1, from coordinate 16,061,876 downwards.
CTCATGTCATAATTGACTGTCAAAGTTTTATCTTTGATATCTTTTATGTATTCATACAATTCCTGTTGTCCTTGTATCAATTTTTGAGTACTGTCAATTAAACCTTTTGCTTTTTTATTTTCAACAATAAATTTAATGTTGTCAATTTCTCTATTCTTCTTTACAACAACTTTGGTTAAAGAAGATAAATTATCATTTATTTCTTGTAATGATAATAAACTATTTTTAATTTATTTTAGAGGTAAAATAATATTTTTAATTTCTGTTAAAGAATTTACAACATCTGGGGACAAGGTTATTTCTTTGGGATATGAGGTTGTCTCATTCTTTGCTCCTCCTTTTCCTTGAATTCCATCAAGGTTCTAGACATGTTGAATACATTGTCCATGGCATCTTTTTGGATTCTTGGAATCCTGTAACTTGGTGAATATAGCTTTCTCCAGTTCTTCTTCCCTTCTTGGGGAAGTGGGATGGCTTGCGGCTTGCTGGTAGAAGCTCCTGGGGCTTCTTCCTTGGTTTCCCCCCTCTTTTTGCATGGTACTCCTTGATCTTTTTGATTTGAGGTTTGGATGATAGTTGATTCCATCCATTGGAGTATCCCACTGTTTCCTCCTCTTTGAGGAACCTTTTGAGGATGTTCCAGGAGTTCATCACTCCTTGGTGGATTTGAGCCAACATTTCCCAGTCCTTGTCTTTGGAAACTGTGTAGTACTGCTTGTACTGGCCCATGTAAATGTCTATCTGAGCCCTCTGGATGTGATATGTACCTGTTTGAGTTACTCATACTTATTTCTAACTCTGGTTCAGATATCATGGGCATTTCTGGGACTTGCATTTGGGATAACACACTTCCTTGTGTGGATTTTGTTCCACTGGGGATTTTTCCCTTTCTTTTCCCTTTTGAGGGATCACTTCTACTTCTGAGTCCAGCTCCATCTGATTGGATGGAGTATTGGGAGCCTCTTCTGGTAGTCATGAAATGAGAAATAAGATTTCAGGACCAGAATTCTTCTTATGGAAATTTATAAAGGAGGTACTCACCTTCAGAGTCCTGAACAGTGGGTCCTGGAAAGTCTAATTTCTTAGCTTTCGTTTTCTTAATTAAAATTGGTGTTGAAGAAGTTGGGCAAGTTTCTTCCACCAATCTTTCAACAGTGGCTTGATTGTCCTCTGTTGAATTATCTTCAAACACTAAAAAACACAAATAAATATAAGTCTTTTATATAACAAGTGTTGTTTTTGTTAGGATATGGCAATTTTTCATATAAAAATTACCTTTATATCTTTTGAATAAAAAAATTAATGAAAATAACTTTTTTTATTGGTTTTTATTATTATTTTTTTTCATTTTTAAAAAATAAAATCAAAATGAAGATGATTCTTTTATGAAATTAATTTATAATATATAATTATTTTTAATTTATAAAATATCCTTTTTAATTACTAGTGTCACTCAAAGAAAGTTCTTGCAAGTCTAAGGATGTGAAAAAGCACATGTAAGACAGTACTGTTGCTTTCCAAATGACTCAATAGCTTTTAAAATCAATAATTATAAAATTATTATATCATTTCATGATCATAATTATAATTTATCATTGGATAAACCCAATTAGAATCTTTTGCAAAGCTCTTTTAAAGTATATATCATGGCCAGGCCCCCAAATGTAAGGTTTGACTATGGAACAATAACTAAAAATTACTAATATTTTACTTATTGTACTATTAATGTCCTTAAAAATAAAATAAATAAGAAAAAACAATGATTATAATTATGGTGTAAGAATAATCATATCATTAATTGAATATTATAATATAACAAATAACTATATTACTATAAGATGATTAATATATTTAAAAGCACTTTATTATTGTTACCAAAAAATAACAAAGGCATAAAAAATTGTTTTCTTGATAAAAAACAATTAATAACAATATTATTACCCATATTAAGGCTATATAATAAAAAAATATTTTATATTTAATTGAAGAATTCTTAATAGTAGTAATAGAGAGAAATTATTATATTAAGAGAAAATAACCTACTTTTGATGCTTAATATAATAATCTTGGATGGATTTACGCCAAATAATGTAAATACAGCTTATTTAAATTTTATTGACAAATAAAAAAAAGAGAGATTAGAAATTTTCTTGATCTCATGTGGAAATGAGATTTTTAAGAGAATTATAGCAAAAAAGCAGAAAAATTGAAGTAATCACATCACAAATGATGATTAAAATGAATATTATCTTTGGTCTTTGATAATATAAAAGATTTATATATAAAGAATAAAGATTTTACCTTTTGATTCAATTGTTTTATTCTTTTGATGTGTCTGAGGGGAAAATAGAGTAAAAAGAGCTCTATTTATAACAAATAACTCCCTTATAGAGTCCAGTAGGCTTCTAGTAGATGTGTACAAAAGGTATCTACCAGAAAAGATCAGTAGTTTAAGGTTTAGTGATGATTACATCATGATCAAACCATCTTATCTCATTATTACACCATCATTTAGAGTTATCACTATAAATCTAAATTTGATGACATCATAGGCTTGGAAGAAGCCTAAAATTCGTGTATTTTATTAGTATTACTCATAATCTAATATCATTCACCAGTTTTTGACTTATATAACTGTTAAACTTAAAATAAGATTACAGTGAGTGATCATAAATGATCAAATTGAAGGTTAAACCTTGAATTTATAGACTCTAAAGCTATTCTGAGAGTGGATTCTGATAGATTGGAATGTCCTTATTAAACTTCCAAGAGAATTCTATTACATCATCAAAACTCTATTTCTGATGATTTTTCTTGTAACTCATCTTTTTTGTTGAAATTTAATATGTTAAACTTCAAACCATGATTTCAAGGGGTTATACCTTGAATATTATAATACAAATTCAATTATTCCTCACGTATGAGCTAGTAGAATCTGACTGTCTACCCTTATTAAGTTTGGACCATTTTCACATCAAAGTGGTCAACAGCTCCATTGATTTTAATCAATAATCAATTAAAAGTTTTAACCTTGTTTATAGCTTGTAGAAAATTTGATATCTGTGTCCTTACAGTAATTACGTGGTGACTTCATTTTTGGTTTATCTCTCTATCTTGTATATTTCAAGAGATATTAGCTAAAAACCATGAATATATGCATAGACCAAAAAAGTGCATATATTATGCGTAATTCCTTAAGTATTTACTTTAGGGAATAGCTTTATAATTGCTTTATGTGTGGTGCTTTATGGAGAATCCAATGGTACAGCTTATCTCCCATGTGGTTTCATTGGCATCTGAGTTAAATAAGGTTTTATACCTTTTTGAAGGTATTATTACCTAATCTTCAGTAATTATTGACTTTTCAGATATGCCATAAAAGTGACATATGTGTATTTTACCATGAGGAATCTACTGGTGTAGTGTATTTCAAATTTTTACTCATTAGAATTTGAGTTAATTCAGATTTGGTACGTATTTATGGTATTTTTACTAGTCTTTGAGACAATTATTATAAGTATAATTATTAAAGAAATTTTGTTGTGACCTTTCTGGATATGTGGTCATATCTCAAATCTCAAAATGACAATGGAGCAGGGAAAATAAAGCTAGAAGTAAATTAAAGCTACATTGCTGCAGGAGAAGTACTCACTGAAGAAGACAAAGAAGGAAAAGATATACCAGTACTATATGAATCAATAACATTTTCAAAATTGGAATCAAAATACTCACAACGCTAAATGGAACTCAGGGGAGTTGCAAAAATTCTCAAGAAGCTTCAAAAATCACTTTAGGGACAGCATTTTGAGTTACAGGTTGATTCCAAGGCCTTAATTGAAAAGACAAACACCCCTTGCTTACCCAGTGCCCCCATGACATGATGGGTGGCTTTCATTCAGCTATTTTCCTATGATTTGGTACACAAACCAGGGAAAAATTTCACTATTCCAGATGGGCTATCCAGAAGACCAAAGAGCTGAGAAGAAGAAGATGAAGATACACCAGAATTTGATAAAGAAGAAAATTGGATTAAGCCACACCCTGGATTTGGGGCTAAGAATTTGAATTCACTACATTTTTCAGGAATAAAAGTACAAAAAAAACAAGAAGGATTTTGGAAGAGGTTGCAAGAATACCTAAGTAAAATGAAAAAACCAGAATCAAGACAAGATGAATAATTTAGAAGGATAAGAAGAAGGTCATTTAACTTTTTCTTGGAAGATGGCCAACCCAAAAGAAGAAATAACCCAAACCCTCAATTGGTAATATCAAGTCAGGAAGTTCAAAGCTACATTTTAAAGTCACTTCATGAAGATATGGGCCACAGAGGGCAAAATGAAACTTACACAAGGATTAAAGCAAAATTTTGGTGGGAAGGAATGAAGAAATCAGTCAAGAAATGGGTTCAATCTTTCCAGGCCTGCTAAAAGAGAAGTCAATACTTACAAAGGGAAAAAGGAAAATCTAAAGCAAAATCAACAATCTTTGAGAGGGTCAGTATGGATTCAGTCCATATCCAATATGGAAGATGGAAGTATATGGTTGTGGCCAGGAATGATTTTTCAGGATGGCCAGAAACGGTTGGACTAGTCAAATTAACAGCAAAAGCATTTCAAGAATGTTTCACCTCAGAATGGATATGCAGGTATGGCTCACCAAAAGAAATAACTGCTTATGGAGGGCCAGAGTTTGGAAATGAATTACAAGGTGCAGTAAAGAAAGCAGGATCAAGGATAAGAGTCACCACACCCTATTACCCAGAGTCTCAAGGAATGGTGGAAAGGGGCCATAAAAAACTCAAAGATCCACTAGTCAAAATGTGTGGGGAAAGTGGAGGAAAATGGAAAAAATATCTACCACTAGTAACATTGGCTGAAAGAATTTCCACTAAAAGAACAACTGGTTTCTCACCATTTGAACTCCAATTTGAACAAATACTGTGGTATTCCATACCATTGTTTTTCACCAGGCTCAAGCTCATAGTACCCTATGACAGCAGGAAATCCAGCCTACAGGCAGACTTACACTCAAATTTTACACCAAAAGGTCAATTTTACAGCAAGAAGCTGGAATTAACTCATAAAACCATGGCACAGGCACCAAAGGAAAGTGTATGTGTTTAAATAACTTATTCAATTTCACTATGCATATGTAAAAAATCAATTTACATATAGCAAACTAGTTACAACAAATGAGGTACCACCCTTTAAATTACACACCCCACCCAGCTTTACACCCCCTTACAGCCACAGGACTCATGCAGCAAAAAAAATGACACATGCATTAGTTATACAGCCAACTTGCATTCAAAGTCACATGATGCAAAGCTCAACTCCATGGAATTCCTGCAATTCATTTACAACACAGCCCCAGGAGTACCTTATCTTATATCCACAGTAGCCCCACTTAAAGCCTTAAAACATAATTATTTACACTACTCATCCATCACCTCATGCAAACCAAAGCTAGTTACAACAGGCTGCATGCAGTACACAATTCCAATTAAATCTCAACCACATGACTATGCACAGCATGTGTCAAAATCAAAAATCACGTCATCTCATAAAAAACAGTAAATTCACCAATGCAAGAAGTTATCACCTGACTTCATTTTAAAGTTCAAAAAGAAGAAAAACAAACATGACACCTGCATAAATTACACAGCCATTTCTACCCAGCCTAAAATAGGACATATGCAAAGGAATTACAAGGTCATCATGTGATACTGCATCCACCAACAGAATATCATGTGACAGAAAAGAGGCTGTGCACAACAAAAATCCCCAGCCAAAATTGAATCACCTCATGTATGCAAGGAAAATTCAAGAATATCACATCATAATTAGTTCACCAAAAGACAATCATGTGATAAATGGAGGCTGTGCAGAGAGAAAATTATCACCAAACCTTGAATCACCTGACCCATGCAAGAAAGGTCCTCACCAAAAACGGAGTCACATGATGAAATCAAGAGGAATTAAAGTGGAAAGAGACAGCTCCCATTGAGGGCCCCCTGGGCTCCCAAAAGTTATAAATAGAGGGGCTCTCTCCCCCCAAATTTCAAAATCCCCCCGATGCACAATATATCCTCTGCACATTACAAACACAGGAATAAGTCATCCCTCACCTGGGAGGTAGTCCAGAAAATTATAGTGAATTTTACTTGCCCAGTAGCTAAGCTCAGTGGAAGTATAGTGTCAAAGATTGCCCAGTAGCTAAGCTCAGTGGAATCTTATTATTATTAAAATAAAAATAAAAATTATCCAGTACCCAAAATTAGGGTTACTACTCTATTAAAATATTTTATCCAGTAAAATCAACACCATTTATCAAGATTTAAAACTAACTTACCCCTTTAAAAAATCCAATATCAAAGAATCTTACCTTTTAAATATAACAAATACAATTATATTTTATTATTAAACACTCTTAAAAAAAATAACAAACCTTTAAAAAATTATTTTACTATATCATAACTTTAACTTAACAAAATTACCTTTATCAAGCTCATCAAATTTTCCAGAAAACCTTAAATAACTCATCTTACCAAGGATTTATCATTAAGAAGAAACCACTCACCTCAATTTAAAAAAAATACATATTAAAATTAAACAGACAAGTATTTCATTAGAATCTCAATTGTCCAAAATTACTGACATTAATTTTCATATTATATATTGAATAGGTCTGATCTGAGACTGCTGAATTTTGTCTTCTGCAGTTGTAAAGCCACTTACTAATCTTATATTGGTTTGTGAGCTCCAAGGAAGATTTTGTTCATTATTTTAGGAGGGGCAGGCAATGCACCCTTGCCACCCTTGGTTACAGGAGTTATTAGCAATTCAAAACTAGTTAACTGTGATTTCCCCTTCCAGGTACTGCCTCATTTTAATCCCACACAGGAGGAGTTCCCACACTACCAGTATTACTGTGGGAACTCCTCTTGTGTGGGATTAAAATGAGGCAGTACCTGGAGGGGGAAATAACAGGTAACTAGTTTTGAATTGCTAATAACTCCTGTAACCAAGGGTGGCAAGGGTGTATTTCCTGCCCCTCCTAAAATACTGAACAAAATCTTCCTTGGAGCTCACAAACCAAAATAAAATTAGTAAGTGGCTTTATAACTGCAGAATGAAAAATTCAGCAGTCTCAGATCAGACCTATTCAATAAATAATATGAAAAATAATGTCAGTAATTTTGGTTAATTATTTAGATTTTAATGAAATACTTGTCTGTATAATTTATTTAGTTTTTGTGAAATTGGGGTGAGTGGTTTCTTCTTGGTGATAGAATTTTGTTAAGATGAGTTATTTAAGGTGTTTAGAAAAATCTGATGAGTTTTGATAAAGGTAATTTTGTTAAGGTATAGCTATAATAGAGTAAAAGAATTTTTAAAGGTTTGTTATTTTTTTTAAGAGTGGTTAATAATAAGATAAAATAGTATTTGTTAAATTTAAGGGGTAAGATTCTTTGATATTGTTTTTTTAAAGGGGTAAGTTATTTTTAAGTCTTGATAATGGTGTTAATTTTACTAGTTAAAATATTTTAATAGAGTAGTAACCCTAATCTTGGGTACTGGGTAATTTTTTATTTTTATTTTTGATAATAATAAGATTCCACTGAGCTTAGCTACTGGGCAATCTTTAACACTATACTTCCACTGAGCTTAGCTACTGGGCAAGTAAATTCATTATAATTTTCTGGACTACCTCCCAGGTGAGGGATGAATTATTCCTGTGCTTGCAATGTGCAGGGAATATAATTTTTTCATGGGGGGGATTTTTGAAGTTTGGGGGAGAGAGCCCCTCTATTTATACCTTTTGGGAGCCTAGAGGGCCCTCCGTGGGAGCTGTCTTTATCCACTTTAATTCTTCTTTATCTCATCATGTGACTCTGCTTTTGGTGAGGACCTTTCTTGCATGGGTCAGGTGATTTAAGGTTTGGTGATAGTTTTCTCTCTGCACAGCCTCTATTTATCACATGATTGTCTTTTGGTGAACTAATTATGATGTGATATTCTTGAATTTTCCTTGCATACATGAGGTGATTCAATTTTTTGGTGGGGATTTTTGTTGTGCACAGCCTCTTTCTTGTCACATGATATTCTGTTGGTGGATGCAGTATCACATGATGACCTTGTAATTCCTTTGCATAGGTCCTATTTTACGCTTGGTAGCAGTGGCTGTTGAATTTATGCAGGTGTCATGGTTGTTTTTCTTCTTTTTGAACTTTAAAATGAGGTCAGGTGATAATTTCTTGCACTGATGAATTTACTGTTATGTATGAGATGATGTTATTTTTGAGCTTGACACATGCTGGGCATAGTCATGTGGTTGAGATTTAATTAGAATTGTGTACTGCATGCAGCCTGTTGTAACTAGCTTTGGTTTGCATGAGGTGATGAGTGGTGTAAATAAAACTGATTCTGTTTTAAGGTTTCAAGTGGGGTTACTGTGGATATAAGATAGGGTACTCCTGTTGCTGTGTTGTAAATGACCTTCAGGAATTCCATGGGGCTGGGCTTTGCATCATGCGACTTTGAATGCAAGTTGGCTGTATAACTAATGCATGTGTCATTTTCTTGCTGCATGAGTCCTGTGGCTGTAAGGGGGTGTAAAGCTGGGTGGGGTGTGTAATTTAAAGGGTGGTACCTTATTTGTTGTAACTAGTTTACTATATGTAACTTGATTTTTACATATGCATAATGAAATTGAATAATTTATTTAAACAAATACACTGCCATTTGGTGCCTGTGCCATAGTTTTATGAGTTAAATCCAGCTTCTTTTTGTAAAATTGACCTTTTGGTGTAAAATTTGAGTGTAAGTCTGCCTGTAGGCTGGATTTACTGCTGTTTTGGGGTACTATGAGCTTGAGCCTGGTGAAAAGAAATGGTATGGAATACCACATTCCCGATTGACATCAAAACAAAAACCTTTTCAAAAATATAATGGCACAAAATATACACAACTGAGGAATTATTGGAAGCCAGAGCTAAACAATTAGCAGGAAAAGAAGAAATGAGAACGAAAGCAGCAGAAAAACTCAGAAAGTCAAGGGAGGACTCAATAAAATATTTGGGTAGAAGAATGGCACACCAACTAAGATCACCACTTAAGCCAGAAGATTTGGTCCTGGCTTACAACAAAGCAATGGAAACTAATTGGGGGGTACTTTTCAAAAACAAATGGAATGTACCCTACAGAGTAATCAGACAAATAAATAATGGATCATATGAACTTGAGGAGCTGGATGGAACAGAATTAGCAGGAAGATTTTCAGTATCTCACATCAAGAGGTTTTAACCAAGAGGAAAGTTGATAAGCACAAAAGAAGACACAGAAGAAGAACAAAGTGAAGAAGATGCATCAACAAATGAGGAAGGGGTATTTGAGGAAACCACAGAATCAGATGAATAATGGGGAGCTCTCACCTGGAATGCTGGGGACAGAACTCAATGGAGAGGGGGATGTGGTATTCCATACCATTTTTCTCACCCGGCTCAAGCTCATAGTACCCCATAACAGCAGTAAGTCCAGCCTACAGGCAGACTTACACTCAAACATTACAGCAAAAGGTCAATTCTACGGCAAGAAGCTGAATTTAACTCATAAAACCATGGCACAGGAACCAAAGGGAAGTGTATGTGTTTAAATAATTTATTCAATTTCATTATGCATATGTAAAAATCAAGTTACATATAGCAAAATAGTTACAACAAATAAGGTACCACCCTTTAAATTACACACCCAACCCAGCTTTACAGCCTCTTATAGCTACAGTACTCATACAGCATAAAAATGACACATGCATTAGTTACACAGCCACCTTGCATTCCTCATAGAAAGTCACATTGTGCAAAAGCTAAATGCCATGGAATTCCTGCAAATCATTTACAACACAGCCACAGGAGTAACTTATCTTATGTCCACAGTAACCCCACTTGAAACCCTAAAAGCATCAAAATTATTTACACCTGTAAGGTGTGGATATAAAACTTTGATTAAAAATCAAGTACTTTTCCTGTCCTCAAAATTTGTATAAGGTAAAAATCAATTAAAAATAGTATGAAATATTATTTTTAAGAGAAAACACGCCAATTTTATTGTTTATAACTTTATTAGTATAAAACAATAATATTATAAAAATTTATTGTTTTACCAACAATAAAAATTTATCCAAAAAATACTCTACAAGAGATATTTTAAGGCTACAAAAGAAATTTCTTCAAGAGCAATTTCAATTGGAATTAATTGAGCAAAGAACTGCAAGCAATTAATTAAAGAACAAAGTCTTTAAAAAGGATATTAAAGAGAAAACACTCCCAAAAGTGACCAGAGTGAATTTGGAAACAAAGTGACAAAGTTTACAGTGATGAAAGATGCTTTAATTCACTTTTGGGGTGGTTCAGGGGTAAAAATGATTATAAGAGTTACAAACAATGATTATAATGATTTTTTCACGTGGTTAAAAGGATTAAAATGATTTATAAATGGTGGTTGGAATCTTTGATTGATTGGTTTAACAGTGTTTAAACTAATTAATAAAAGGAAAAGATTCTAACATGAAGAGAAAAGTGGGGCAAAGAAGACATTCTTTTATAGCCATCAATTCTCTTACTCCAAAAGTAAATTTTACTCTTGTCAGTCGTGAAAAACAGTCTGACAACAGAAAAGCCAATTATGGCATCATTGAGCCCTGGTCTAGGCCAAAAAAGGGCTGGTTTAAGCCATTTTTAGCCATTTTTAGCCATTTTAGACCCTTAAATCAGCCATTACTATAGCAATACCAGGCCTAGAGCCTTCAAAACACGTCAGAATGTGTGTCAGAGGCGTAGAAACCAGTTAAAGCTGTTTTTATTATGATTTTTTTATCTTAAGGGTAGTTTTACCCTCTTGGCAACAGCTAAAACTACCCCAGTTGGTATCAAAACCTCATCATCAATTGAGTCCACAGACCCTGTAACTCAATTCCAGGCCAAAAGTGATGAACTTTTGCGTGAATTTTGACATCCCATGCCTGTAAGCAAGGATTTTGGGGGTCTAGCTCCCCCTTAGAGCTGGAGTTCCTTTTCCCCCCCAAATTTAATCTTTCCAATTTATTTTTCCTTTAATTCCTCATCATGTATTATACTTGTACTTTACATATGTAATTCAATTCAATTGTACAGTACAATACAGTAATAATTGACACCTCATATGTAAATCAAAGTTCACTTATGTAATACACGCGCACATTTTGACATTTCAATTGAATTCAATTGAAAATACTTCAATTCCTCATAACTTCTAAACTAAACACAACACCTCAATTTTAACATAAAAATTGATGGTTAACACCACATGTGGTGTGAATTGAATTAAGGTTTTGAGGATTTTCAACTTTTGTATTGAAAATACTAAAAACTTAATTTAAGCTTATTTAGAGTTGAGTTACAAGAATTTCACTCAGAGGTGACCCCACCTGATTTTTTATGAGGAATCCAATGGTGAAATAAATTTTATATGTTTATTTATTGGATAAAAAGTTATAATAAATTTTATTTAAATTTTTTCCAAATTTATTTATTTTTTCACAATTTTGTTAAAATTTCATTTTTACTTAATTTTTTCAAGTATAAATGTAATTTTATATTTACAAAATTTAATGTATTTTTTTATTTTTAAATTATAATTAATTTTTTTATTTTTAATATAATTTTATATTTATATTTTGATTTTTATTTTAATAATATAAATAAATTTATTTTATTTATATTAATATGTTATTTTTTATATTTGTGGTCTTTTGGGTATATGAAATTACCTCTAAGGCTCACAACACCACTCATCACCTCATGGAAACCAAAGCTAGTTACAACAGGCTGCATGCAGTACACATCTCTAATTAAATCTCAACCACATGACTACGCACAGCATGTGTCAAACTCAAAAATCACATCATCTCAAACACAACAGTAAATCTATCAGTGCAAGAAATTATCACCTGACCTCATTTTTAAGCTCAAAAAGAAGAAAAACAACAATGACACCTGCATAAATCAAACAGCCACTTCTACCAAGCCTAAAATATTACATATGCAAAGGAATTACAAGGTCATCATGTGATACTGCATCCACCAACAGAGTATCATGTGACAGAAAAAATGCTATGCACAAGGGAAATCCTGAGCCAAATTGAAATCACCTCATGCATGAAAGGAGCATCCAATAATATCACATCATAATTAGTTCACTACAGGACCATCATGTGATGAATGGAGGCTGTGCAGAGAGAAATTGATCACCAAACCTTAAATTACCTGAGCCATGCAAGAAAGGTCCTCAACAAAACAGAGTCACATGATGAAATCAAGAGGAATTAAAGTGGAAAAAGACAGCTCTCATGGAGGGCCCCCTGGGCCCCAAAAGGTATAACTAGAGGGGCTCTCTCCCCCCATGCATATTATATCCCCTGCACAGTAGGAGCATAGGAATAATTAATACCTCACCTGGGAGGTAGCTCAGTATATCATAGTAAATTTACTTGCCCAGTAGCTAAGCTCAGTGGAAGTATAGTGTTGAAGATTACCCAATAGCTAAGCTCATTGGAATCTTATTATTTATTAAAATAAAAAATAAAAATTATCCAGTACCCAAGATTAGGGTTAATACTGTATTAAAATATTTTATCCAGTAAAATGAACACCATTGATGAAGACTCAAAAAATAACTTACCCCTTTAAAAATTTAATATCAGACAATCTTAACTCTTAAATTTAACAAATACAGTTTTATTTTATTATTAAACACTCTCAAAAAACATAAAAAACCTTTAAAAATTATTTTAATCTATTTTAAATTTACCTTGACAAAATTACCTTTATCAACACTCATCAAATTTTCCAGAACACCTTAAATAACTCATCTTAATAAAATTATATCACCAAGAGAAAATGACTCACCCCAATTTCACTAAAAATAAAAATTATACAGACAAGTATTTCATTAAAATCTCAAAATTTAACCAAAATAACTAACATTATTCTTCATATTATATATTAAATAGGTCTGGTCTTAGACTGCTGATTTTTTTTTTTTGCAATTGTAAAGCCACTTACTAATTTTATTTTGGTTTGTGAGCTCCAAGGAAGATTTTGTTCAGTATTTTAGGAGGGGGAGGAAATACACCCTTGCCACCCTTGGTTACAGGAGCTATTAGCAATTCAAAACTAGTTACCTGTGATTTCCCCCTACAGGTACTGCCTCATTTTAATCCCACACCACAGGAGTTCCCACAGTATCTTACCCAGGGCTCCATTATTCTACTGAGCTGTATTAATTTGAAAACAAAGCTCTTTGGCTATATTCTTCATTTTCTGAAGGCCAACAGAGAAATTGATTCAAATTCTTCCACTTCAAAAACACACTCCAAGAATAATATTCCTTTTCAACTAATCGGGGGATGAATTCTTGAAGGCATAGTATTTTATATGTCAATCTTATGAAATACATAACTAGAGGGGCTCTCTCCCCCCAAATTTCAAAATCCCTCCATGCACATTATATCCCCTGCACAGTAGAAGCATAGGAATAATCAATCCCTCACCTGGGAGGTAGCTCAGTATATCATAGTAAATTTCCTTGCCAGTAGCTAAGCTCAGTGGAAGTATAGTGTTGAAGATTACCCAGTAGCTAAGCTCAGTGGAATCTTATTATTTATTAAAATAAAAAAGAAAAATTAGCCAGAACCCAAGATTAGGGTTACTACTCTATAAAAATATTTTATCCAGTAAAATTAACACCATTCATCAACCCTTAAAAATAACTTACCCCTTTCAAAATTCAATAGCAAAGAATCCTACCTCTTAAATTGAACAAATAAAATTTTCTTTTATTATTAAAAAATCTTAAAAAAATAACCCACCTTTAAAAAATTATTTTACTCTATTATAACTATACCTTAACAAAATTAACTTTATAAACACTCATCAAATCTTTCTAAACACCTTAAATATCTCATATTCACAAAATCGTATCACCAAGAAACCACTCACCCCAATTTCACTGAAAAAAAAGATTATACAGATAAGTATTTCATTAAAATTTACAAATTTAACCAAAATCACTAAAATTATTTTTCATATTATATATTGAATTGGTCTGATCTGAGACTGCTGAATTTTGTCTTCTTCAGTTGCAAATCCACTTACTAAGTTTATTTTGGTTTGTGAGCTCCAAGGAAGATTTTGTTCATAATTTTAGGAGTGGCAGCCAATACATCCTTGCCACCGTTGGTTGCAGGAGTTATTAGCAATTCAAAACTAGTTACCTGTTGTTTCCCCCTCCAAGTACTGCCTCATTTTAATCCCACATAACAGGAGTTCCCACAGTATATTACCCAGGGCTCCATTATTCTACTTTGCTGTATTGATTTGAAAACAAAGCTCTTTGGCTATATTCTTCATTTTCTGAAGGCTAACAGAGAAATTGATTCAAATTCCTCCACTTCAAAAACACACTCAAAGACAAATATTCCTTTAAAACTAATTGGGGGATGAAGTTTTGAAGGTATAGTATTTTATATGTCAAGCTTATGAAATACATATTGATCCACCAATGTTTGAGATCTATGTATTAATTGAGATTTTCAAAATGAATAAATCTTCCCATGAGCTCCAGCTCATTCCAGATATTAATCAAATTCAAGAAATTCTCTTCAAATGTAAACAATGAATAATATTTTGATCATATATAGATTTATATTAGGTAAAGGTTCCAAAAAAAGGCAATTTTTTGTGCACAATAATAAGATGATTGTGTCACAATACTATCATGACTCTTTTATCAAGTTCTGTTCATTTCTAGAATCAATTACATATATATGATTCTGAATTGAATTCTTTGAGTGTAAATCTGGTTTCTTCGAGATTAGATAGCAATACCAATATACAATTACATCTCACTGGACCAAGAAATATTTTAGAGGATAGAATATTCTTGACCATATAAAATAGTAATAAGTAATTTTAATATACCACAGTGATAATGAGCTCAATAATAATAAGAGAATGGGAATGAAAGAATTAAGTTTTGAAATAAATTTGAATATTTTTTTGGAATGAAGAATTGACTTTGAAAAAAAATATGACACAACTTCACATCCATATCATTAAAGTTGATTTTCATTGAAATAATTACTTCTTTCAATTTATATAGAATAATATTTAAAATGGAAAAATTTCATTCCATATTTCTTATATTATGTGCAGTTCTTGCAGCAATTACGTCAAAAAAAACTTATTGTTTATATGGGTAACTTATACAAACAAATCTTCAATGTATCTGAGAGTTCTTATCTCATAAAGGAATAGTAATATATTCCTCTGTTTTAATTGGAAAAATATCATTATGTTTCTTGTTTCTGTCTGAAAAATGGAATAACTTTAAAAAATGAGTATCTTTTTCTTTGCAATAACATAATTATTTTATGATTGGTTGCTTTAATTGAAAATATTATGATTAAGTAAATAATATTTCAGAATATACTATATCAAGTAAGTTGTTTTGAGAATTTTCAGTATGCTTAACATTTGGAGATATTTTAAGCAATTATTTCTAAATGATAGGAGATTCCAGTCTATTTCCATAATGGTAAAAAGGTGTGAAAATGAGCAAATATCCAACTTTAACAAAAATGAAGCTGTCTTTGATCTCAGGACTAAAAGAAATATAATAAAAGTTTGGTGATAGGGAAATATCAATGTAGAACTTATGAGTGCCTATTCAGGAGAAATTCACTTACAAGTTTAAATTTACAAATAACTTCAAATAAAGTGTACCGATGCCTAAAACAGGAGTGATGCATTGCAATTTTTATTTGATCAATTTTTATTTAAATAACTTGAGGCTTTAATAAAAAGTAATAATGAAACACAAACCCCTTTTTTGTGAATTGGAAAACCTGGTGCTTTGGAATTCCTTTGAGAAAAACTTGTTTATTCAAATTTTTGAGGATGCAAAACATCATATCTGATAAGATAACTTGAAGAAAAAAAATTCATCTCAGGGAAGGTGTGATAGCACATGTAGAGACAGTATACTTGAATGTTGATAAGTATAGAATGAAATTCTTCATGGTCATTATTCTAATCTTTATTTGAAGTTTTCTAAAGTGGGCATCAAAGAATTTTGTGGAATAACATGATTCTCAGGATTTCCAGGAGCTACATATTTCAATTGATTTCAAACTAAGTATTTCTCAATCTTAAAGATGTGGCTTGGAAGAGGACCAAATGAAAATAGCAAGTTAGAGCCATGTATGAAGCAAGTTTGAAGCCTGGTTGGACCTGGGTTGGACCTGCTACCCCCACTGGCGGGGATAGCCTTTTTTTATGGTGAGTGAAATGAAGGTATCATATAGATTCATATTTGAAAAACTTAATGGAATGTTTTCTATTTAAATATATTTTCAACTTAATTGTTTTTAATTTCAAGTAAACTAACTTATGGTGAGGAGGTTTGTGGATCCTTTAGGAATATAAAATACTTCTCAGGGTTCACAGGGTATATTCTCACATCAATTTTAGACCTAATAAAACATTTTTTTCTTCCATATTAATATTATCTATCCTGTATGCTTCTGATAACTGAATATTAAAAGATATATGTTTAGCAAATTTTCCATGCCAAAATTGATTTTATGGAGATTCAGATGGAAAAAAATTCAAAAATTACTAAAGTAGCTTTCATCAAATTTTCAATAGCAATTCAATTGGATTCTCATCATTGTGAATATTATAAAACTATACTTCTTTCTCTTCATTGAATTATTGAAAAATCTTTCAGCTAAACCTATGTCACAGGGGCTCTTATGGAAGAAAGAGTGGCCTGGCACTCAGGAATCAAGAACTCACTTGGAGGGCTTCAAAGAATAAAGAATATATTTCTTTAAAGAAGAATAAAAGTGAAAGACAAGTATTCCAAAGATAAAAGCAAAAGAAGCCAATGACCAGGATAATAAGAAGCCAAAAGCTAAAGAGCCAAACAAATGAATCCTCAATTCACTGTTTCAACTTGCCAAGAAGAACAATGGAATTAATAAAGGATATGACCACCAATATCCACTGACAGGAAAAGAAGAAAAGGTGCAAATGACTGAATTAAGATTCTCAGTATGTATTTTAATAAGGTAAAAGAAAATAAGGATGAGAATAAGAATAAATCCAATATAATAATTAAATGAGTAAAAAGTCCCCAGGTCATGAAAGGTGGCCAGTATATGTGAAAAGCTGAAATGCTGATCCTGGAAGGTGAATAATCTGGATGTATTTTCTGAATTTGGCCAAAAAAGTTCTGGCCATCTTGAGATTTGAACTGTGTGACTGAATTCCCACAGTGGAATATGAATTAGCCCAATTGGGCCAAGGCCATACAGGATACTTGATTACTACCTGTATGAACCAATTGAGTTGTCCAATGAATGCTGAGTACTTGATGCCTTGAAAATGATTGAAAAGATTGATAACATCTCATAATTTTCCTTAGAATAGCCCTTATGAGAATTGACAACCCAACTCCTGGAGGGCCAGGTGGTTGGGGCCTTGAATAATCTTCTGGTAGCCACCAGGGAATTGCCAGGTTAAATAGCTGAAAGGTCCTCCTTTGAAATTGGTTATGGATTTGGGACTTGATTCGGAATCATGTAATTGGGTCCTGAAAGTGTCACCATTGGATTGCTGAGCAAATATGGTGCATAATAGTATATTATACCATATATGTACCACTGGTGGAACCTTGAGTACGGGGTGCATTGAGGAAGGAGAAACATTCCCCTCAATATGAGGGTAAGCCTTTCCGGGAGCTGAGTTGGTGGCCTCTGGTGGTTGCCAGAGGCCATCGACTGAAAAATTGGTGTCCATAGAGCTTTTGGCCATTTTTGGTCCTGAGGGTCTTTTATGGCCATTTTTGGGTTGCATGGAATTTGGGGCTGAAAAACGGCTCCGGTGGGCCCACTTGTAATTTGAGACCCACCTGGCGTTGGGGGCTGATAATCTTCCCCCTTGGCCCTTTTTGGCCTCATTGGATTCCGGCCAAAAGGGGCCTAAATGGCCTATGGACTGTGGGCTGTACAGGCTGTAGGGGGCCTAAATGGCCCAAACCCCCATGACAAAGGGGGTTGGGCCAAGAGCCCTGGAGGTGTCTAGAGGGGCCATAGGTCCCTAGAAGATGGAAAGGACCCCCAGGCCCAAAAACAAGGATAATGGCCTGGGGGTTGGTGAGGTGGAGAGTTAGCCAAAAAGACCAATGAAGGCAGGATATGACCTGAGGCCATTTGGTAATAAATGATATGGCATGGCCAATTGGGAATAACTTGGGTCAGCCTAGGATTTCCGCAACACCCATTGGGGGGGTGCTTCTTCATGGTTGTGATAGTACCCCCTACCTTGAATGGTGAGATCCTGAGCACCAAGATAAGCTAAAAGCCTGTTGAGGCTATTGAGACAGATTGGACATAGGATTCCATAGTTATTGAATCTTGAAAAGAATTTTAGACTGGTAAAAAGGTTGGCATATGAAATGAGGTTGACTTGATCTGCTCTTGACATTTTGGCCTTGAGAATTCTGAAGAATTGATTTTGGCATCAAGGGTTTGGCATTAAGAATTATGATAAAGGAAATTTTGAAGAAATATAAAGAAAGAAAAATAACAAAGAAACTTCAAAATAAGAAAAAGAAAATATAAAAGAAAAAGAGAATCTTGAGGGGGATTCCAATCTTCCCCATAGATGTTGACAGTTGATTTGAAATGGCCAAGGACCTGGAAAACAAATTTTGATGCAAGGTGCTCACAGAGTGGCCAAGGTGATGTTTTGAAAAGTTTGCAGAGCACTCAGGGAAGTTCTCAACAGGAGAGAAACTTACTTTTGATAGTTACCACTCCCTCCAGTGCCATAAAGTAAAAGATTGATTAAAGAATGTATTGAAAATTAGTGACTTGGAAAAAAGGATCAATAAGAAGAATGGTCCATTGCCCAAAGTGGAAATGGCAATAAATTGGAATTTGATGTTAAAATCCAGGCCAAGAATCTGTGTCCAAAATTGCAAAGTGCTCACAGAGTGGCCAAGGTGATGCTTACAACAGGAAAGAGTAGAATACCCCTAAATGTGCATACCAGGAGTGGTACTTACTTTTGGTAATCCCTATCCCCACCAAGCACCATGAAAAATCAAGCTCTTGAAGAAATGGGGCCTGGCTTGTAAGGATATAAAGAATTTAAATCCTTGACAAGTTCAGGGAAACTCTTGAGGGTTTTGGCTGGTTCCCAAACGGATCTGTCTGGGTATTTACTGAAACCTTTCCATTCCACCAGATACCATAACTTTCTTCTCTTGAGCTTTGAATCCAGTATTTGAGATACTTCCCATCCCTCTTCTTCTTCAAAGATGATTGTAGGAGGAGGCTCTTGATGCCTATTTAGGATTGTTGATGTCTTCACTGGTTCAAGGTGGGAAATATGGAAGACTGGGTGGATGGAAGCTTGAGGTGGTAGGCATGAGTACTGACTTTCTTCAAGATTGGAAAAGGATCCAACCATCTTTCAGACAGTTCTTTGGTGTTTCTGTTTGATTTGATGTTCTTGGAAGAAAGGCATACCATGTCACCAGGATTGAAAATAGGTGGACTTGCTCTACTTCTATCTGCATACCTCCTAAAACTGTTTATGGCAGCTTTAAGTTCTCTCTTGAAATCTTGCTATACTTATTGGATTTTTGTTGATAACATTCCAGCAGTAGTATCTTGAGTAATGTGAACTGAGTCAAATTATGGATCTCTTCCATAAACAGTGAAAAATGGTAATTGTTTTTTTGAAGAGTGGTCAGAGTTATTGTAAGAAAATTCAGCCAGAGGGAGCCAGGTGTTCCAATCATCTTGATGATAACTGACATACATCCAAAGGTACTGTTCTAGTATCTTATTTACCCTTTCTTCCTGTCCATTAGTTTCTGGATGGTAAGCAATTGACAGATCTCTTGGAATTTTGAGCTGCTGACAGAGATTGGTCCAAAAAGAAGAAACAAAAAGTGAACCTCTATCACCGACAATGCTTGAAGAAAGGCCATGCTTTGAAAATATATTTTTGATGAATAAATGGGCCAGATCCAGTGAAGTGATTTAAGACATTGTTGGAATAAAAACCATGATTTTTGAGAACCTGTCCACTATGACCACAATTGAATCAAAGGAATTGGACAGTGGAAGTTGAGTGATGAAATCCATTGAAAGACAAACCCAAGGACCATTTGGAATTGGAAGAGGTTTGAGGAATCCAAACTTCTTGTGATGAATATTCTTGTTTCTTGAGCACTGTTGACAGGATGAGACATAATCCTTGATGAATTGCGTCATGCTGGACCAGTGAAAGTCCCTCTTGACAAGTTTGAGTGTCTTCTCTTGGCCAGGGTGTCCAGCTAGAGGAGAATAATTACGCTTTTGAAGAATGCTGAGTTGAATTTTGGGGTGATTTGGGACCACCACCCAATCTTTGAATAAGAGAAGTTGGGAAGAGGAATCAAGAGAGTAATCTTGGACAAATTTACCTTTACCCAATTCTTGAAGAATACTTCTGTACTGAGAATCTTGCCACAGATCCTTCTGAATTGAATCAATCAAATTTGAAAAACATTCCACCTTGACTGCAAAGTATCTTGAAGGTTGGACTTCATGCTGCTTGATGATCTGCTGATAGTTCATTGGGTTCTTGATGATGAGATCCTCCCCCCTCTCTGGATAAACATCATCCCAACGTGATAAAGCATCCAGAAGAGTAGCTAGGCGGCCAGGGCAGTAAGTGATTTAAAAGTGAAATTCAGAGAGGAATTTGGCTCAGTAGGCTTGATGATGAGTAAGTACTTTTGAAGACATGAAGTATTGAAGGGAAGAGTGATTGGTGAGAACTTCAAAAGGTGAGGAAAGGGAAAGAAGAAAAGCCCTCCAGCGCTTGAGAGCCCAGAATATTCCAAGGAGTTCCTTGTCATGAATCTCGTAGTACACCTCTTCTGGAATAGGCTTGTGGATATCAAATGCAATGGGATGTTTTCCTGAGCCAGAAACCTGACTCAGTACAGAACCCTAGGCATAACCAGATGCATCAGTCTCCACAATGGTGGGTAGAGAAGGATTGGTGTGGTGGTGAAAGCCTCTTTGAGTTGGTGAAACTGACTGAGAGCTTCCTCATTGAGGGGAAAACAGGAATCTTTCTTGAGGAAACTGGTGAGTTAAATGATTTCCTTTCTACAATTCTTGATGAAACGGCTGTAGAAATTGGAAAAGCCAAGGAAAGACTGAAGAGCCTTGAGTTTTCTTGGAGGTGGACAATTGAGAATCTGCTGGAATTCTGCTTTTTTCATCTTGAGTCCTCCAGAAAAAACAACATAACCCAAATACTCCACACTACAAACATGGAATAGGCACTTGGAGGCCTTAGCAAAATGTTTATTGGCTCTGAGTCTGGAAATAACAGTGGACACATGAATGACATGTTCTTCCTCAGATTTGGAAAAGACCATAATGTCATCCAAATAAGCCACAACATAAACATCAAGAAGATCTTGGACAATATCATTGACAGGATTTTGAAAAGAGGCAGGAGCATTGGTGATCCCAAATGGCATAACCAAACACTCATAACTGCCATATTTAGTTCTAAAAGCTGTCAAATGTTCATCACTCTCCTTGATTCTTTGCAGGTTATATGCACCATGCAACTCAATCTTGGAGAAGATAGAAGAACCATTAAAGACATTGAGAAGCTGATTCATAGGAGGAACAGGATAATTGTTCTTCCTTGTAACAGAATTGAGTTTGTGGTAATCAATACACAAACGGAGGCCACCAACTTTCTTTTTAACAAAGAGGACAGGTGCTCCTATTGAGGAGGAGCTTGGCCAGATGCAACCTTTCTCTACAGTCTCTGAAATGAAGGACCTGAGTGTATCTGACTCTTGGTTTGATAAAGAGTAGATCACCCCAACTGGAGGAAGAGAACCCTCCAGCTCAATATGATTATCACAGGCATTGTGAGGAGGAGGTTTCTCTGCTTTCACCTTGGAGAATACATCCAAGTATTGGTGATAGACAGAAGGAAAAACCTACATCACAGTTACAACTTCTTCTGGCTCTTCCTCTTCATCCCACAACTCCTCCAGGGAGTCATCATAAGATGAAGGAGGAAGTTCCATATTCCCAAAGAAGAGATAAAGTGAAGAGACAGAATTATCTTCTCCAACATCTTCAATCTCTTTGAAGATTTCATCTCTAGAGGATAGTAATGACGGATGGGAATTAAGGGAAGGAATATGGACAGAAGATGGAAGTGATGGTGTTCAACAATCACCAACCAGAGCTGAACATGATTTGGAAGAAGAAAATTCATTACTGAAAGATTTTGAAGGATCACAATAGTCCTTGTGATGAGCATTAAAGGTAATCAGCCCTTTCCTCCAATCAATAGAAGGATTAAAGTGATTAAGAAATTCAAAGCCCAATATGAGGTATTCTCCCTTGGGAGTATCAATTACTATAACATCACATTCAAAGCTTGGTAATGAAGGAAGCTCAGCCATATATTTGGTATGGTGAGTTCCAAATAAGGAAGGGGACTCAGAGGAATCTTCTCTGGGAGTTCTGACATAGTCAAGGAATATATGTGAACAAACTGCTTTGCAATAAATGAGGTGGTAGCACCAGAATTAATGAGAATACTGTAAAAAACATCATCAAGAGAAGAAAAAACAAAGAATTTAAGAGAATTCTTGACACCAGTATTCAGAATGCACAATTGTCTGGTTGAGTCTATGTAGAAGTAGTAATTCGACTATTTACAACTTTAACTGTGACTGTGACATGTGATAAAAGATTTAACATGAAGGTATTGATAGAGAATAAGGATTTTATAATAAAATTTAAAGGGATTTACTATTATAAAATAGTGGTGGTAAGTGCTGTTGAAAGCCCTGGGTGCAGCTTTACCTGTTGGATTACAATAATAAAGACTACAATAATTAAGATTATAATTATACCTGGTTATTTTCCAAGAGTATAACTGTTTTTGAAAGTTTTACTACGTAGGAATTTAAGAGCAGGATGTGGAAAGCGTTTCTGGCTCTGAAAAGCCCTCCTTTTATCCTGAAATGGGGTGGAAAGGCTACTAGACCTTTCCAC
Organism: Austropuccinia psidii; assembly: GCA_023105745.1. Lineage (NCBI taxonomy): Eukaryota > Fungi > Basidiomycota > Pucciniomycetes > Pucciniales > Sphaerophragmiaceae > Austropuccinia > Austropuccinia psidii. Next base: position 16,038,674 of record JALGQZ010000009.1, on the reverse strand, counting down.
GTAGAGGAAGTGAAGATTTCTAACTCTCTGAGACAAGCTTGTGGTTTGCAAAAGGCCTGTATAGCCTGTATTGGGCGCAGATGTGGTTTCAAAACCACATCTGGGCACATTTCACCAATAAAGGGTGAAAAATTTCATCTGGGGACCACATAGCCTTCTTCTGACATGTATGACGCGTAGAATGCTGTACAGAAACTGTATGGGACCCCAGTATTGACTGCCTTATGAGGTATTGAAGTATAAACATTATTTCTTGTCTGTTTGACACCTCATAATCATGGCTCTGGGATATTATCCCATGGTAAGGGTTTATTGGCCAAAATGTGGGATTTTGAAATTAAAACAGCCATAACCTTTTCATTTCTTGAGATATCAACCTCAAAATTCATTAAGTGTGTATCCCTGTATTTGCCCTACACAATGGTACCTTATTTGATATGGTTATCATTAAATATGGCAAAGTTATCCCATGTACAAGATATTTTGTACATATGCCTGTTTTAGGCAAAAGCTGTATTGGGCTCGTTTGTCCCATAACTTTTGTTCTAGTTAAGATATGAGGAAATGGATGCCACCATCAGATAGAGAATATTGTGCTCTTTCCAAAAATACCCCACTTTAGGTATCTCACACTAAAACTGCAACGGTTAGATGAGAGGTGCATGTTTTGTTCACCCTTCTTTGGCCTGAATTTGGTCATAGCTTCAGTAATACTGGTGCTAGCGCGGTTTGGCTGGTACCATTGGATATCCCTGACTTAGAGCTTCATTTTGAATACCCATTTGATGGGGTTAAGCCTCTTACTCTGTATTTCAGATGAGATGTGAAAACTAAGGTTTATGCTCAGCAACAACTTTGAGCAGGAATAACTTTGTTATTCTTTTTCCTATGATGATGGGACTTGTATGTTTGGAAAGTGGTGTGTTCCCCCTTTTCTTTGATACCTTTTGAGCTAATTTGCCTCAGCTCCATGTTCTGGTGGTATCTTGGCTATACCATTGGTTTATGGTATTTTGGCTGTCATGCTTGTACTCTGGTTTTGAGTCAGAGGCTGACATACCCTCCCTCTAAAAAAGACTCATCATTGATGAGACTGTTCAGTCCTTCTAGAGTCTCTTAATCTCCTTAAATGAAGGTTCCCATCTTGTATGGCATCTTCTGCCAACCATTTGTCCTTGTCAGCTGTTTGGTTCTTGAATCTGTCAGGGTGACTCTATGATATAGCTTCAGAAAGATAATAAAAGCTATAACTCTGAGTGTGACACGAAAATAATGATTATATTTAGAGTGAGAATATGAGTGAAAAGGGCTATACTAAAATAATTCAGTGATGGTGAGTACTGCTGATAGCCCTGGGTGCAGTGTTTGCCTGTTGGTTTACAATAGCAAACCCTACAATACTTACTTTAAAGTATACCTGTTAAATTCTAAGAGTATCACTTCCTTTTTAAGAAGTTATACCACGTAAGAATATCAAGAACAGGATGCTGGATTTGCTTCCTGGTGAGGCAAAGCCTCCTTTTATCTTGTTCTGGTGTAGTGGGAGGTGGTTTACCTCTGCACACGACCACAGAGTGAAAATTTTCACTACTGTGGGCTGGTTTGTGGTTCTATACACTCAATACAGGCTAGTATTGGGTTGAAATGTGGTTTTAGAACCACAAGTAGTCAGTTTTACCCTATACAGGGTGAAAATCTTCACCAATGGACTTTACAGGTGTATTCTGGTGCTCCTGACGCGTCAGAAACTGTACAGAACCTGTATGGACCTCTGTATTTGACTTAGTTATGAGGTATTGAAGTATAAATAAGCTTCAGCGTCTGTTTGACACCTCATAATCAGAGTACAACTGTATCCTGTCATAATACAGCTGTATTGGCCATATTGTGGGATTATAACCTTCAGACAGCCATAACTCTGTCAGTTGTTGAGATATCATGCTCAAAGTTGGTTCATTGGATAGCCCTGTATGAGCTCTACACAGTGATACCCAATTTGGTATGGTTATCATTAAATATGACAAAGTTATCCCATGTACAAGGTTTTTTGTACATAGGTGTGGTTTGGGCAAAAAGCTGTATTGAGCTTGTTTGCCTCATAACTTCTGTTATAGTTGAGATATGAAGAAGTGAATGGCACCATCAGATAGCCCTGATTGTGCTCTTTCCAAAGAGACCCCACTTCAAGTATCCCACACTAAAACTGTAGAAGTTAGATGAGAGGTGAATGTTTTGTTCACCCTTATTTGGCCTGAATTTGACCATAACTCAAGTAATACTGGTGCTAGCTCAGTTTGGCTGGTACCATTGGATAGCCCTGGCTTAGAGCTTCATTATGAGTACCCATTTGATGGGGTTAAGCCTCTCCTTCTAGATTTTAGATGAGAGGTGAAAATTAAGGTTTATGCTCAGCAATAACTTTGAGCAGGAATAACTTTGTTATTCCTTGTCCTATGGTGATGGGACTTATATTTTCAGAAAGGGGTGAGTTTCCTCCTTCTTTTGATACCTTTTGAGCTGATTTGGCTCAGCTCCATGTTTTGGTGGTATCTTGGCTATACCATTGATTTATGGTATATTGGCTGTCATGCTTGTGCTCTGGTTTTGAGTCACAGGCTGACAGAATCTGACTAAGTAGCGTCTTTGATCATTTCCATTAAGTCTGATCTTCCTGGCCCTGATGATTTTAATCACAGGTCCAGGGGAATCCTCCACTTTCACTATCTCTGGTGATGTGGGGTTCCTCCTCCTGGAGGGGAATTTGTCCTCCTCTGTATGGAAGTATGGCTTGAATAAACTTCCTGGAAAGACTGGGTACTCCCTGGAAAATTCCTCTGTAAGTTTGACTTCCACTGCATTCTTTCCTATCAACTTAATGATAGTGAAGGGCCCTACAAAGGAGTCTCTCATCTTCTTGGGTCCTTTAATATTATTAAAGTTTAGTGTAGACAATAGCACCTGGTACCCTTCCTCAAAGTCAGCTTCCATGTTTTTCTTGTCCCACCTCTGCTAATTATATTCTTTTGCCTCAGCTATTCATTTGGCAGCTGTTTCACAAGCCCTCCTCCACATGTCATGGAAGTCCTTGGCTGTGGGGTGGATGGTCAGAAGATTCTTCTTCAAGTGATCCACAGGCAACAGGGGATTCCACCCTTTTTCTACCAGTGCAGGTGTTATTCCTGTGGTCGAGTGCTGACTTGTATTATAAGCCAGTTGAACAGCTGGTAGAAGGGTAACCCAGTCATGGGTGTATCCCTCATGGTCTTTGTATTCCATGCCATATGCACAGAACCTTCTAAGGATTTCCTCCATTGTCTGGATCATCCTTTCAGCTAGGCCATCTGTTTGTGGATGGTAAGCTGTGGAAAATGCAAGCTTTGTTCCAGGCATGTCATACAAGTTGGTCCAAAATTCAGATGTGAATTTTGGGTCCCTATCACTAATGATGATCTTAGGGACTCCACAGGTAGATATGATGTTATTCCAGAATAACAGAGCAGTGTCCATGACTGTGTCCTCTTTATGGTATGGTAGACACCTCATACTCTTGCTGAACCTATCAACTATGATTAAGCAGGCATTGTAGTTTTCTTTTCCCACTATGACACGTCCTGTGACCCGGTCCATATTGATGGTTTCCCATGGGTGTTTGGGTTCCTCTATATGTTGAGGTAACCAATACTTCTTCCCATGTTTCCTATTTGACTTTTGGAATCTTTCACAAGTCACCAGGGCAAATCTCGCGTCAATCTTTGGCGATTGACTTCACGTCGCACCGCTGTCAGTATAAAATCTTGCTTCAGTCGCGTTAGTGTCACTTTATAGTCACTGGATTTAGTGGGTCACGTCACGTCAGCGTCAAGACAACGTCAATCGTCACATTTGTCACATGAGAAGGTCACTCAAAGCCCAAACCCATTTCAACACTATTCCCAATGTTCGGGTAATTTCACCTCATTGGCTTCCACATCCCCACCTAATCCTCCCCAACGCTTCGCATGCTTACGCGCCGGCACCGCCCTCCAGATGAGACTCCAACACTGCCCCCCATCTCCATCCTCACCACTCCTTACACTTTCACACCCCCGCCCTTACCATCTTTATGCTCACGTGGTGCACTCCCGACATCACTTATCCTTACGCTCACTAAAGTGCCCTCCCAATATGCTCCCGACACTGCTTACCATCCTTACGCTCGCGCAGTGCACTCCCAACATGCTCCCGACACCACTTATCCTTATGCTTGAGTAGTGCCCTCCCGACATGCTCCCAACACTGCTTATCCTTACGCTTGTGTAGTGCCCTCCCGACACTGCTTACCATCCTTACGCTTGCGGAGTGCACTCCCGACATGCTCCCGACACCACTTATCCTTACGCTTGTGTAGTGCCCTCCCAACACCACTTATCCTTACGCTTGTGTGGTGCCCTCCCGACACCACTTATCCTTACGCTCGCGGAGTGCCTCTCAACATGCTCCCGACATGACTTATCCTTACGCTTCCGTACTACATCCATAGTGTACGGTGGCTTGTTGGCGTACACGATGAAGGCAATCGCCGAAATATGCTGAGTGGCCTTCTCTGCCAACAGGACCTAAGGGGAAATTGGTCAGTATATTCACAATGTTGTGGTTAGGGTTTAAATCATGAGACTCACAAATTGAAACCTAATAAGTGGACTATTTAAGACAAGAATTGTGTCTCCTGTTTCCCCGACAAAACCATTTTCTTTCATATCATTCAAATGGAACACTTTGCTTAGTCCTTACCTCATGAGCGTTGAATAGTTCAAAAGTTGACTTTAGTAGGTTTCTCACTAGTCAACTTTAATCAATGTCTCACAGGGAAGTGATTTCATTTTCATGATATGAAATAATTTGCAAAACATCGCCTCCTTCAATTTCCCGACAAATCGCATTTTGCAAATGCGATTATTTTACTTGCACCTTTTTTCTTGAATTTGGATCTTTTTATTCAAAAATTTTCAAACAAGTTATCAATCATCTCGTCACCATCTATTTGCTTAATAAACTACCTCCGCTATGGCCCAAACCCCGGGAAATTCAACTGAATTCAATGAACGACCAACTTCAGCCCCAGAGAGTGGAAGTGAAATCTCTGATATCGCCAGTAGTCGTGAATTAGGCATTGAAGTAGAGAGCCATTCACATGAAGATAATCAAGATCCACCAGTTCTTCCAGAATGTGAGTATGCATCCATCTTGAATATTTCTAATCTCCCAAAACCTGATATTGTGTCATAGCCTTTATTTCAGGTCAGCCTCCAATGTGAGCCTTAGAGGTAATTTCATATACCCAAAAGACCACAAATATAAAAAATAACATATTAATATAAATAAAATAAATTTATTTATATTATTAAAATAAAAATAAAAAATATAAATATAAAATTATATTAAAAATAAAAAATTAATTATAATTTAAAAATAAAATTACTTTAAATTTTGTAAATATAAAATTACATTTATACTTGAAAAATTTAAGTAAAAATGAAATTTTAACAAAATTGTGAAAAAATAAATAAATTTGGAAAAAAGTTAAATAAAATTTATTATAACTTTTTATCCAATAAATAAACATATAAATTTTATTTCACCATTGGATTCCTCATAAAAAATCAGGTGGGGTCACCTCTGAGTGAAATTTTTGTAACTCAACTCTAAATAAGCTTAAATTAAGTTTTTAGTATTTTCAATACAAAAGTTGAAAATCCTCAAAACCTTAATTTAATTCACACCACATGTGGTGTTAACCATCAATTTTTGTGTTAAAATTGAGGTGTTGTGTTTAGTTTAGAAGTTATGAGGAATTAAAGTATTTTCAATTGAATTCAATTGAAATGTCAAAATGTGCGCGTGTATTACATAAGTGAACTTTGATTTACATATGAGGTGTCAATTATTACTGTATTGTACTGTACAATTGAATTGAATTACATGTGTAAATTATAAGTATAATACATGATGAGGAATTAAAGGAAAAATAAATTGGAAAGATTAAATTTGGGGGGGAAAAGGAACTCCAGCTCTAAGGGGGAGCTAGACCCCCAAAATCCTTGCTGACAGGCGTGGGATGTCAAAATTCACGCAAAAGTTCATCACTTTTGGCCTGGAATTGAGTTACAGGGTCTGTGGACTCAATTGATGATGAGGTTTTGATACCAACTGGGGTAGTTTTAGCTGTTGCCAAGAAGGTAAAACTACCCTTAAGATAAAACAATCATAATAAAAACAGTTTTAACTGGTTTCTACGCCTCTGACACACATTCTGACGTGTTTTGAAGGCGCTAGGCCTGGTATTGCTATAGTAATGGCTGATTTAAGGGTCTAAAATGGCTAAAATTGGCTAAAAATGGCTTAAACCAGCCCTTTTTGGTCTAAACCAGGGTTCAATGATGCCATAATTGGCTTTTCTGTTGTCAGACTGTTTTTCACGACTGACAAGAGTAAATTTTACTTTTGGAGTAAGAGAATTGATGGCTATAAAAGAATGTCTTCTTTGCCCCACTTTTCTCTTCATGTTAGAATCTTTTCCTTTTATTAATTAGTTTAAAACTGTTAAACCAATCAATCAAAGATTCCAACCACCACTTTTAAATCATTTTAATCCTTTTAACCACGTGAAAAAATCATTATAATCATTGTTTGTAACTCTTATAATCATTTTTACCCCTGAACCACCCCAAAAGTGAATTAAAGCATCTTTCATCACTGTAAACTTTGTCACTTTGTTTCCAAATTCACTCTGGTCACTTTTGGGCGTGTTTTCTCTTTAATATTCTTTTTAAAGACTTTGTTCTTTAATTAATTGCTTGCAGTTCTTTGCTCAATTAATTCCAATTGAAATTGCTCTTGAAGAAATTTCTTTTGTAGCCTTAAAATATCTCTTGTAGAGTATTTTTTGGATAAATTTTTATTGTTGGTAAAACAATAAATTTTTATAATATTATTTTTTTATACTAATAAAGTTATAAACAATAAAATTGGCGTGTTTTCTCTTAAAAATAATATTTCATACTATTTTTAATTGATTTTTACCCTATACAAATTTTGAGGACAGGAAAAGTACTTGATTTTTAATCAAAGTTTCATATCCACACCTTACATCCAAGCTCTCAGAAACCAAATTTTAAAATTTATGAGAAGGAAAAGACTGTTGAACCTTGTGCACCGACAGAAGATGATGGGCAAGATGATGTAATTTTCAGTGGGGAGGTGGAAATTATATCCAAGGAACAATTTGTCTCCAACATTGCTCAAACAATCCCAAGGCTCGAAAAAATCCAAAATGATAGTAAAATTCCTGATTATGTGCGTCAAAGGATTGCTGAAGCCATGAGCCTGCTCAAAATGGATTTGAACCGTAAGTCCATTACTAATTCAAAACAAAATTGATATCAATAGCTTCTTACAATATATGGGCAGGTGTGGATGTGGGAGAATCTCTACCTGAAGGATCTTGTGTCGTAATTGGATTTCCAGGCAAAGGATTAGGAAAAAGACCAAATATACATGCGACCAAAAAAAAAAACACAAAACGCTGTACCTTTGAAGCCGCAAATGATTCTCGCGATCAAGGTCATGAAATTATCAATGTTGAAGGGGACCATATTGATAATCAACCTCCGCATACTGAACCCCCCCCCCAATACTCAATGAAACAATCCATGATGAAGCTCCACATACTGAAAGCCCCCCGATACCCAATGAAACAATGCATGATGCAACCCCTCCCGCCTCTCCTCGGAATATTCAAGCCTTTCACGAAAGGGAAACAATTAAACATGATACAATGGGACGAGATATGACTGATATAGTTCCTGAACCTGAGCCCAAAGTGTCATAGTCTGCTAATTTTCAAGGAATATTTTTATCCCGCATGGAAGAGTTTGCAGGCGTTTTGTATTATCATTCCAATATTACTCAACAATCATGGAAAAGGGGGCTTGATAATATCAATAGTATTTACAAAAATTGATGGGACAATTTACCAACAAAAGATGCTCATACATTCCTGCCTGTTGGTATTAAGGTGATCAGTAACCAAGAGCTTAAAATGTCGGCCTGGCTGGAGGACCTTAAGATGGCAGGTGAGTTTTATCTTTGTGCATGATACATGTTTATTGGCAGTTGACTGGTGATATAAATTGCAATATACAGGGTTAGATTTTTTTAAGCCAACCGAAACAGAAGCATTTTTTGATCACAACATTTGGAATCTCAAATTGATGAAGGAATCAGCTAAACCTCCAGAGAATCTCCCAAAATCTGAACACTCCTTCTTCAAAATGGTTCAGAGCCTTCTTTACCCCGCCAATCCAGTTAAACATTTTTGGGCAAATGTTATGTTTGAATCCATTAGTTTAGTCTCATACGATGTGGTTGCACCCAAACCATATGTTGCACCAAAATCAAATTCGACCGATCCTCTTGGACTCGAACGAGGAGCAGTTGAATACCTTGCCTCCTGCTTGCGTAAATCAAAGCAATGTGCAACCCAACTCAGCATTGAAGGTGGCGGGGCTGACAATGAGATATCCACAAAGCCGCACAAGAACCTGGAGGATCTAATGGATACAGTTATCCATTTGATGATTGCGTACAACATGGTACGTGCACATACAAAGGTCAAAGTTAATGGCATCAAAGGCAAACTCACGAACTCAAAAAAAAATGAGGCCATCAAAGATCTTTTGGCATGTCACAAGAATCTTGGAATAAATCGAATTTGCTATGGTATATTAGCGGCATTCTGTGCGGCGGGGGTTCGTGGTTTGATGGTATGCTCAGATGACTGGAGAACAAGCTCAGTTAAGGAGGCTTTATCACTAATTGACATTTCCGCAAAACCTTCAGAGGGTAAGAATCTAGTGGAGCCAGTGTGGCTACGTACTAATAAGTATATATGTAATTTACTGAATAAAAGTTTCTTCTCATCAGAGTCTTTTAACCCCACTGTACCTCTTAGATTTGAATTTGCACGATGCTTAGTATTAGACTTTGGTGATGCCTGGGTGGCGAAACGCGGTCTTGGTTCAAGTGATGAGGTCACCTTCACGGTACCCAGGTCAGCTAAACTCACAACCAGGATTGACCCATTTTAGATTAGCTTTGTACTAGATAGATTGTAATTTAATTTTGCAAAGTGATTTATGAATTTAATAATCATGACTTCCTATCCTACTACTGCCCGGATGCCACAGTCTGAGTACCAATAATAATTGTATGGCGGCATGCCTCCGTACATCATTGCAAAGACTCCGACAAGACGCAAGCTGAGTCAGGCGTTGTGCCCGCGAGTAGCACACGCGGGACATTGCGGGAAGTCGCGTTTATCACTTCCTGCCAGCCCATAATAGGCCAAAGGTTCATGTGTCTTTCACGAGGACTAGGATAGCTAGGGATCCGCAGCGGGATGCATATTGCATTTGCGTGTGCTTGTAATATTCCAAATGGTTGGATTGTAAAGTGATTGCATGGGAACATCAATATGTAAAATTGAATAATGCACTATCCACTGCAATTCTCAGGTTCAGGTATTTGAGATTGCGAATTTGCCAAGGTCAGGTGTGATCTTTCTCTTTAGCCGCAATCAAAAAAGATTCATCAACCACAATTCAATTTAGGTAATATTAATAAATCAGTAATCATTCGGTTTCATTTCATTTTCTGCTGAAAGCATGCCATTCAAGAAAAAAGGAAAAGAGCATAAAAGGGAACTCGCGAGAAAGCGTCGGGCTGAGGAAGGAAAGTGTGAGTTGCTCGCTTAATCTCAGTGTATATATATAGATATATATATATGCTTCCACATTTATGTGGCACCCTCATTGGGCCCCACGGAAGAACATTGGCTTTAGTCGGTTCAGATTGTGCCAATGTCATGTGGGCTCCAACAGGGAAGTCAAAGGATGTGTGCCGAAGAAAGCTCCTTGGCAGTATCTGATATCTTGTGTGCTTCAACAAATAGTGATCCCTCAACCACTCGGGAATAGTAGCAGATCCCAAAAGACAAATGAGTGCAAAATGACCCGAATGAATAGGTTGTTTTCCTCCTCTTGCCCAACAGCACAAATATCAATGCCAGTATCAGCAAATATCACCCCAAGTGAAATTCTGAGGGTTGTGGATGTCAATCAGATCAAACGCATTCACTTTGGCCATGTGGCAATTTTCTCTTCAACCAGATTACTCATTTCCCTTGTCGAATTCCGACCATTCACAACAATGAGTGAAGTCGAGGTCAAGCAATGGGATGAATTATCACAATTCTTATTTCGCGAAAAGAGATTCACCGACCCCATTGCAACCAATGGAGCATTACTGGAGGGATTTTTGTTCGCAATTTGGTGGCGCGAATGCAGCACCAGGAATGAACAATTTGGTCTGTATTGAAGTATCGGGAAAATTGAAAACGCAAAAGATGAATGGCAGAACCGAGGTGCCAATCTTAGCTCGGTGGGTTGCATTCTAGGTCAATCCTTACAATATGTTGGGGATAATTTATTTGAGAAGATTCAAAATTTCTACAATTCATTGGGGGTTCCGTCTTTTGATAAAGTCAACTATTAAGGCAATATTCCGGCAAATCAGGGTGCATTCGAGTTCGCTTCCGCACTCACTTTCACCATGAATGGATTCAAAAACGCACCTCATGTTGATAAGGATGCATCGCTGTATGCTTTGGGATGGTGGTTTCAAGCTGATAAGCGGAACAGCCAAATTCAAAGAGATGCGTCAAAGTGGTGTACAGGTGGAAAATTGATTTTCCCAAATGAGCATTTTTGGCTTGATCTATGCGCATGTCATGGGCTCATTCAGGTAGTGTGGGCCAGTAGTACATTTGTTCATTATACTGATCCAGCACGGGACAACGAAAGCACGACACTAGTGGGTATGTCCGCACAATGCTCAAGCAGGTTAGCAAAAACAATGCGGCAAAAAAACCATGGCTATTATGAGATTGGCGAGAGAGTGGGCTATCAACTCAGGGATGGTAATACAATATCATGCCGATTCAAAGAATGAGGAGATTTGCATGTGTGTTGGGTAAGTAATGGTGGGGTAAGGCAGAGGACAATATACACCAGGATTGGATGGATTTGCATGCGGGAGATGGGGTGTCTCACATGAAAAAGGGGTGAAGTGGATTATGTATGTTGGCATGCCATCGTACATCTGTCCTGGTTTGTTGCTATTGTCCAGGATGCCAATGCTTCACACGTGAATCCTTATGCTTGTGCAAGTTCCGACAATGCTAAGAGTTCCTTACGCCTATGCGGGGTGCCGACGCTACACACGCCAATCCTTATGCCTGTGCAGGCTCCCAAAAATTTACACGCCAATCCTGACGCTTGTGAAGGTTCCCAAAAATGCTAAAAATTCCTTATGCCTGTACAGGCTTCCGGCAATTCACACGCCAATCCTTGCGCTTGTGAAGGTTCCTCACAATGCTAAAAATTTCTTGGCCTATGCAGGATCCCGAGAATTCACACGCCTATTCTTACGCCTGTGCAGGCTCCCAACAATTCACATGCCAATCCTTATGCTTGTGAAGGGTCCCAAAAATGCTAAAAATTCCTTGCGCCTGTACAGGCTTCCAACGATTCACACGCCAATCCTTACCCTTGGGAGGGTTGCCAACAATGCTGACAAATTCTTATGCCTGTGCAGGCTCCCGACAATTCACACGCCAATCCTTATGCCTGTGCAGGCTCCCAACAATTCACACGCGAATCCTTACCCCTGTGCAGCCTCCCGACAAGTCACACGCCAATCCTTACGCTTGTGAAGGTTCCAGACAACTTAAACAATTCAATACATGAGTAAGATTAATAGCGTGTGACCATAGGAAAGGCCATGTTTCAAAAATCTGGAGTGGATTGCTCACATGCGGGAAGCTCCCGCTTTTTTACAGTTAAGAATGGATATGGCTCTAAACCATGGAAGAAGAAAATATAGGAGACGGTAATGGCAACTATTGGCGCATTTTGGGAAAAAGAGGTTCACGAAAACAAATACTCACTCAAAATTTTGGTGGGGCACTTATAAAAATTTTTCTCACGCAATAGGAGATTTGAACCATTGAGGAAAATATAATTTCACGTAAGCAAAGAATGTAATAGAAATTGAACATAACAATAATTGAGGACAAATAATTTATTTAAAAGAAATTATTACAAATAATAAAAAGAGGAAATCATGACATTTTTTATAAATTTTTATTTTTCTAAGAATTTCGAGACTATCCCGGTGATGTCCTCCTTTGGATAAGCCTCCAGTGCCTGGGCAAGGAGGGAGTTTAATTCCTCCCGGAATTCCTGGTGCATCTCATTTCAATGAGTTGCATCCACGAAAGGAATCATGTGGAGCAAGCGGTGATGCTCCAACAAGATTTGGTTGATTGATTCGTGGACGATGGATCGAGGAATCATTAGGGTTGGTTGCAGGTCGGTGAATTCCTGGCGAGCGTCATCGTGGGAATGAGAGTAGCTTGGCACCAGGGGGGGTGGAGGAGGTTGGGTTCTCGGGGGCAATGGGAGGGAGATCCTGGGAAGGAACCGGGGTAGGAGTGGAGGGAGGGGGAACACGAGGGGAAGATGGTGGAGTCGGTGAAGAAGAAGGGGGATGGGGGGATCCGACGGGCATATTGTCAATGATGATTATCAAGCAAGGAGTGGCGGGATAATCTGGAGACGGTCGAAGAAAAAATGAGGAAAAGTGGATATGGATCGAAGAGAAAGAAGGGGTGACTTACCATACGGTTGCTCCGTGGATTGCGTAGGAGCCACCTCAGGTTCTGGCTCAAGAGTCGTATTGTCCTCAGGTGGTTGGGACGATGGACTTGGGCCAGGAATAGGTGGCTCTTTGGTTTGGGAGGGTTCTAAAAAAGGAGTAAGTGTCAGTTCACTCAACTCAAAAGTGAAAGTGAAAATGAAATGAAACTTTGGCTGCTTACCGCGGAATAATTCTTCAGACCATTGGGTGCCACTCGGGCCTGGAGTGGGTTGCCGGGGGGTTTGCTTGCGAGGCAAACGAGGAACGGGAGAGTAATGTCAGGGGGGATTTGGGGGGTTTTGTTCTATGAGTAATGGAAAAAAGTCAGTATTACTGCATGAAGAGAAATGAGATAAGGAGGAGAAAGAAAACTTACTTTGGCGTTTGAATCCCATCGGTGACAAGACATGGTGACGATCAGCCCAAGCTTGAATGTCCTCCTGCTATCGCCATCCTTCATCGGCCGGATAATCACTTCGCTCCGGTCGAGGAGTGAATTGACCATTGGATGGGGGCCTAGGAGGGGGAGTGGACAAATCGATACTGGAGGGGACAGGGCTAATCGTCCGGAATCGTTCCCGTTGGCCTGTTTGGGGGCCCGGCGTCCATTCACGCTTGGAAATGGTTTCATCATCGTCGACCACAAAAGAGTCCTCGCGAGGGCGTCTTGGGCGGGAACTCCTCTGGCCTCGTGGTCGGAAGGGGCGGACAACGAATGAACATTTCTTGTGTGCTTGTCGGCAAGCATCACAAGCGTCGTTCGTCGTTGAGGAACGAATGCAGGGGATACCCCGCTTGGTTCTTAAAGTGCACGACATCTAAAAACAAAACAATTGAGGTTAGTAACTGCATACAAAGTAAACAATCAAGAGAAAAAATGAAGACGTACGATGAATTATAAATTTAAAACAGAAAAAAAATAAGAACGCTCTAGTCGGAAGTTTTTAAAAGTCTGGAAAAGAGTCATGAAGAAAAATAAGTATTAATATTGGTACATAATGTTGACAAAAGTTAAAAAAAGAGGTAACACACGAGGTGGATAGAAGGGAGGTTCTGAAAGGATCAGCAGAAGAAACAAACAGGCAAAAGGAAGGGGAGTGGGTTTAGTGGAGTGCGAAAGACAAAAGTAGAAAGGCAGGAAGACCAAGGGGAATACGCACAAGAAGGACAAACGCGGGTGAGAAAGAAAGTGAAGGGCGTGTCGTGTGAAGATGGTCTTTTATACCATGGTGAAGGTGAGACGATCTCAGCAGTTTCAGCACCCGCGAAAGTCTCAGCTTCAAGGCGTGTGGGCAAAATTGCAGCTGAGTCTCAGCAACTGCTGCAACTGAGAAGTGAAATGCTTGCGTGAGGCAGAAGAACAATGGGGGTCTGGCTGAGTATTGCAATTTATTGAATTGTCAAGCTGAGTCAAATCCCCTTTGTTTCCTTCAATAGCCACCCGATCACCCAGGAGGGTGGTCGTGAGGCCCTTGTTGAATGTGCATTGTGGGTGCAATGCACAAGTGACCCATGCAGAAATGCACCTGGTGCATTTGGTCACAAGTGACCGTGGCAAGATCACCGGCTGTATGGCCTGGTGATAGTCTTTGAACAAAGGGGGGGCTGTAAGACAAGTGAATACAGCATGAGCTTGCCTCAACCCATTGCTCAGGTTTGCTTTTGGGTCATAATTGAAATGCTCAGTGGCTGAACATTTGAATTGCACAGTAATTGAACTATTGATATAACAATATGAAATGCACCATGCTGAGGCATTGCTCAGTCGCTTTTGTATGCACACAATCTGAGCATTTGGCACAGCATCGGGTGACATTTCAGCCAGGTGCAGCATTTCACACGCTTTGGTGAAGTGCTCCAAACTAAGCCTTCCAATGAACTAATGCAAAAATAGTTCATTCCATGGCTTTACTGAGCACTTCCACACGGTGCGTTTGACCATGAAATGCTCAGCTTGCATGTGCAAATCAGGTGAAACGCAATGCTGAGCATGTGGCACATGAGCTACGTATATGCAAACAATCGGAAGGTGCATGCAGGCTCAAGTAGTATTACACCTTCCTAATCTGTACAGCCAACACTGTAGTACGCAGTACACCTTTGTAGATGTATGCTGCGGGGCAGAGCAAAAGCTGTTCAACAATGTAACATGCAATCACGTCAAGCCATCGAGTTATATCTCTCACCTGCATCCCTTTGATGCACCTTGTTCGACAGTTCTGCCTAGCTATGGCACAGATGCGCATGTAATCCAAGTTAATGTAAGTGGGTCATGGTGGGATGACTGTTTATTTGGGTCATACACAAACAGTGGATTCCATCCGGTGCCATTGTCGGGGCAAACAATGACTGGCCCTGCTTGTTCATTGCGCGTGCTCGTTGTCGGGCAGCCACATGCTTTCATACGCACCCCCCAACGGGTCATACACAGGCAACTTTCACACGCCTGGAAGACATTTTACTGCCAGTGTTCTGACCGGCTAGTTTCTTGGTCGGGTGGTCAGCTTGACTGCAGACGCTCACCTGCTCGCGCGTGGAAACCTGAGGCCAATCAGTGTGGATTTGCTTCAGCCTCATCCACATTAGAATAATCCCAGCCCATGTTTTCTGAGGCTGGTCATGTTTGCGTGGGTAGCTCCCCCCGCGGGTCATTTTCTTCACGTTCTCACACGCCCCGCGCAAGTTGTGGCACCTGGCTTGCAGCCAAAAATTCCCTTGGGTGGGTGGCCTCTTTTGCCTGAGTTTTGTACGCGCGTGAGGCAAAGACCTGGATGCCAATCTTGGTGGATTAGTACTCGCCTTAAACGCAATAGGGGTGAATTTATATGTGGATCACGGCTCACGGCTGGCGCCCCCTTTGATCATCCCACACATTCCCCCCTGGAAGCCCAGTAGGCATCAGTCAGCAAAAAACTTCAGGCAAAACCAAAGTCATGTTTGGTGGCATGCCACCGAACATATCTCACCCGCCCACACACAAACATCCCCACAGTGAGATTGCCCTTTGAAACAGCCAAAATTGCCCAGTAGGTCCCTGTGGGACAATTAACCTGAGGAAGATATGCATCCATGTTCGCTGTCACACCAGCGAACATGACTGCATGCCTCTAATATGCCCTCCACAGTAAGTTGCTACAACCCACCCAATTTTGGATATGCTAATGTCAACCTTGTTCCACCAAAGGTTTTGTACCTTGCTGCAGATCCAGCAGTCATATCGGTGCACCCACATTTTGGCCACCTTGCCTTGATATACGCCCCAAATCGGATATGAAAATTATGAGCCCAAGAGGCCCACCCCCATCAAGACCATGCACGTAACCACAGGCCATCCCCCCTTGACCCCATTGCTGCCTCTCATATAAGTTCCCCACCTGCGCCTATTTGTCTTCATTCCGTTTAGCTAACCCCTCCCAATCATATAATTTCAAACTGTCCCCAAATAATTTAAAATAGCCATCATGTCAACCCCTTCACAACCACTTTGCATTGGGATGATTAATATTCGTATTCAAAGAAATAGTGATATAGCCTTAAATCCTGAGGATTCCCACTTAGCTTCTTGGATTATCATATGGCACAATCAACACAGCATATTTGTTTATCTCCCCAATCACCAGCATGCTATTGGCTCTCTACCTGGAACCCTTTCGAAAACGTTGATACCATTCCTTGGGGCACCAAAACCTTTCATGCACTGTGGTCCTGGTGGGGCATGGATTGAAAATTGCCAATCCAATCCTTCTCAAATATTATTTGTTGAGGGAGTATTTATGACTGATGCAAATGATCCCTCCTCATCTCAGAAACCCACTCTAGCATTGATGTTCTTCACATGGTATCCAAACATTTTATTCATAATGGAAAGCTTTCAAACACAAGATTTCAAGCTTAAAATGCCCAAAGAATATGACTGTAATACTCATAGTCAATGTCAACTGTTCACTCCAACATTTCCCGCTTCAAGCTCGACGCCAGTTTCATATCCTGCTGTTTCATCATTGATTTCCAAGCAAAAACTGATACAATTACCCAGTGGATCAGACCTCCCCATGATGACCCCGCCCCATGCCATTATTCAAACCCCCCTCCTCCCTCATCACAAGACCGGACTAGCTTTTCTCTGGGATCAAGAAATCCCCAATGGCCAATCCGCCCGTAACCTTTGGGCCACCTCACCCCCAGGATCCACTTTCAATGCCAGGAACATCATTACAAACAAGGTTGTTAGCTCATTTGAATCCCTTTTGACCAATACCCCTCTTGGAGGACTGCTTGCGGATGATATGGGATTAGGTAAAACCATTCAGGCCATTTCTCTAATTGGTACCTCCAAGGAGCAGATGATTGCAAACCCCCATCGCTCCACGCCCACCATGATCATCTGCCCCCCTCGCTTAATTACCAACTGGCAATCAGAAATATCCAAGCATGCTCAGGCTGGAGCACTGCATTCCAAAATCTACCATGGTCCCACTCGTTACTCATTATCCAAAGACGACATCTTAAAATATGATATCATCATCACTTCTTACAATACTATCACCCAAGAATTTAAGCAAACCAATACCTCTACATCATTCATTTTTCAAATTAATTGGCATCGTTTAATTTTGGATGAAGCACAGTGAGTGTCTGATCTTAAATGATTCAAATTACCTTTTATATCCAATAACCCTTGCCCCATCTTATAGCTAAATTCGCTCTCAATACACTGCCACTCACCATGCCATTAATAGCCTCCTTTCATCCCGTCAAATATGTTTAACGGGCACACCTATTCACAACACCATTTATGACCTTTTGGGAATAATATCATTCATCACTCAACCCCAGAGCGCCAATCAAGATAACTGGTCACCATTCATCCTGAGTAGTCTTTCCAAAGGTTGCAATGATATCTTGCATTTGGCATTGCGGCATTTAAGTTTTCACCACACCAAAACCAAACATCTCAAATCCCTCCCCACTATTAGCCATCATTATGAGCTGCTCCCACTCAACCCAACCATGCAGCAAGAATATTCCATATTATATGAAGAATTCCTATCATCCAAAAGCAAAGGACCAGGAGAATTGTTCAGAAATATTAATCAGCTGCAAATATGTTGTAACCATCACATCATGCTTAACACAATTGCAGAGGCAGATTTGGGAGACCCCGAGGGCAGGAGCACTCAGGATAACTTGCCAACAATCACACGAACTATTGTGGATGTGGAAACATGCATGATGAGTAGTAAAATTTCACACCTCCTACAAAGCTTAATGAAGAACAAACAAACAAGGTGTGGTCCAACCAAATCGGTGGTTTATACCCAATGGACCCAATTTCTAGATTTGTGCGTTAATTCTAATATGCATCCATTACCAATTGAATCCATCTGACTTTTTCATATTGTAGAATTGGTCTTGCACTTGCCCATCACTCTCTCCTTTCAGCACAAATTGATGGAACAATTACAGCACGAGCACAGGAGAAGGCACTGGAGAATTTCTTCAATAATCCTGAATGTGAAGTACTGATTGCATCCATTGCCGCAGCTGGAACTGGCCTCAATATAACTTGTGCTAATACGGTCTATTTAATGGTGAGGGGACCCCCAAAATTTTGCCCTGATTTGCGGCCCCTGACATCCACATTTCCAGGAGCCCAATTGGAACCCAGCCATTGAGGCTCAGGCTGTTGATTGACTCCATCGTATTGGCCAACAACAACCTGTAAAGGTCATCCACTATATCACTCCTCATTCAGTTGAGGTCAACATGCGGAAGGTACCTTTCAAGATCATCTTTGACCCTAATTGTATTGCTATTCTAAAATCCTTCCTTATGGAAATGCCATTTTCCAAACACCAATAGGTCCAAGAAAAGAAAAAATCATTAGCTGCGTGAGCCTTACTGATATTATATAATTTGTGTTTAACCAAGTTGATAACTGTTGTTCACCCTGGCATAGGTCCACAATTATGAACACCATGAGTTGGATCGAACTCCTTCAATATTTCCTCAATGAAAATGAGCAATAGCGTATTATTTCTAAGGGAGATGGTGATACCGTCCAACTCATATTGTCTATATTCTGACATATTTAGCAAGTTGTTGCATCTTTAAGAAATAATACTCAGAGTGTATTACACCTGCACAAATAATTCACAAAATGTTAATTTGTAACGGTGCTATACATTTATATTACTAAGTTATTGCAGAGCATCACCATTCGGCCTAATAACTGGCATGTCAAGTATCTTGAGGGCGCTGGTCTGCATCTTACTACAGCCTTTGAGCCAATCTTGATCAAATACCTGAAATGATAAGCCTTCCGGAATATCACCATCATCTGTCAATCGTAATTCTGGCAATCTATCAATAGTTTTTTTACCCTTTTTTTTAATGCAATTACAAAACTCTATGTCTCGATCCATTTTTAATACCAATTCATTAAATAACTGGGAGCGCCAGCGTAATCCCACTTTGCGATAAACTTGACGGCCAATTTCCAGTACCTCCTCAGTATCTGAACATACTCGAGGGTCATTGAATTGTGAGGCTAGAATGGGAAATTTAGCCGTATCACACCATTCACGACGCCGCTCACAGGTCTGCACATAATCAACTAGATCATCATCAGTCTTGGCTCACAATGAAGAAGAGATACATTAACTAACCCTCTGACAAATCTTTGCGAGCTTTTGATTCTCCTTCTTTTTAACCAAATACTCGGCATCCTTTTGAATAGACTTCCATTCTATTTTCAAATAAGTGAAATATCGCTCCATTAAAGCCGCCACGACCCCATAGTTATTATAATTCTTGTTCCAACAGTAATGATGATACTCGGTGCTGACCAGTGCAAGACAGAATGTACGGTAAAACACCATAGACATCAGCTCATTGAACGGATGTTGCCATGAGCTCTCCCAGTCCCAAGTGAATCGTTTAGTCCTAGCTTGTGGAGCTCATTTTTGCAGTAGCTTTGGAAACCCTGAGACTGAACCTGTGTTGATGGCTCATTGAAAACATCCTCGGGGACATATCCGAGTTGACCAGCCACTTGAATTGCAATTTCACACTCTTCTGTGCTTGGTGGTGCTGGTAGTGAGGAAAAATCCTTATCCCTAACTTTGAGTAGGAACAGGCAATGTGCATGTACTGCTGATCTCATTCCATGGACATTCTCTGGAAGTTCTGTTTTCAGCCATTTTTGTTGCTCCTTCTGGCTTGCAAGTTTTGCCACATTGTGAGCTTTACAAGCCTGGTTCCTTTTCTGTCTGACCTCAGATTGTTCAAGCATACTCTGGGCAAGGCCCATTTGAGGATGGGTGAGCTCATTATTTGACTGAGTGCCATGCTCATGCGCCGTGAAATTGTCCCTCCTTGATTCATCATTTGTTTCCATTTGAGTCGGAGACATGTTCTCATCCTCATCATCCACGATTTTTTCTCTTGATGAACTGGCATGAGCTGTTCTTGGTTTGGAGGCATATGGATGATGACGTCCAGTGACTTTCTCTTTATGGACCAGAGGTGAAGATGCATAAAGTTCATCACCTGCCATGCACATCATCAGTTAACCCATCAAAAAATTAATGAAGACTGGTCATACTCGCAATCTTCAATTGGCTCCTGAGATCAGACTGACTTGCCTTTAGGTGCCATATCTAACCAATGAAACAAAAATATCAAATTGTGAAAAAGATTATACTCCAAAATTAAAATGACTTACTTTGATGAAGCGTCAATCCTGGATTTCCCTCCGACAGACCACTCCAAGTTACATTCTCCAATGGTCTTTTTTGTCGCCCCCCATCCACGCGCCTTTCATCACCCACATGAACCTGAGATCCTGATGGAATATTGAGGGTTGGCTGTTTACTTTGGCCAAAGGGATCCTGGGATGCAGCTGGATTCCAACCGGGATTAAGGAGGAACTCACGTGGAAATTTTGATTGGGGATTAGCATGTGATGAGATTTGAGGTGTGCCTTCTGGCCCCTGAGACACATGCGATTGTGTATTAGTGGGATTCGGGGGAATTGGAGTGACGGAAATATTTGGGATCGACCAAGTGCTTGAAGTTGGAGCCTTTGGATTGCCCACATCAATGTTAAGACCTGATACATTCATTGAAGATGCGATAGGGGTTGAGAGAGGAATGTTGGGACTCAATGGTGACTGTGTTTGAACATATTCTATGCTAGATTCACTATTTGAGTCATGAACAGAACCTGAACGGGATTTATGTGACTTGAAAGATGACATAAGGGCCAAAAAAGTACAGTAATATTTTTAACTAGATAAAACACCTCAGTATTATGAGAAAATAGAGTGATATGAGATGAAATCTTTTCAAATTTAGAATAGAGAAATTCTATGAATAGTTGGAACTAGAGGTCGCGTGGAAGTCCAATAAAACTCTTTTTAGGAGAATCCTCCGTGCCTCCTCTTGAGCTCCTCCACTTTTGTCGGAAACCACCAGGCACGGCCTACCACCATATAATGTAATATTCCCTTGATCTCAAAGGGGACACATCATCCTTAAGTAATCATATTTGGTAAAATTTCCGCCTCCCCATTGTCACATTTTGTGAATTATCCAAACTGCCAATATATGCATTGAAATTCCACAGCATTGTACATCTGTAAAGGGGTATATTCATGAAGGATTTACCCACAAAAGAGACATCACCTTTTCAAGATAGGGGAGACAATCCAAATCACATTCCAACTGATTAAAAGCCTGCTGCACTCAAACCAAATACCAAGACTCTAGCTGCACTCCAACCCCTTATGTAATAGAGTTATATCGTTCTGTCTGTAATAAGGTTTAAGCCATGTACAATGGCGTGCCAGCGTACATGGTTTGAATGTCAATCCCCTCAAATCAGGGTTGACACATCCCTATTGGAACACCCCTCAAGGGTCAAAACCGCAGTATCACCATGTGTAAATAAAATAGAATATGTATGAGCATTGAGCAGCATGGCATTTTAACCAATTAAACTCCTAACCAATTCCGCCATCCAGATGAGACATGTTACACTCCATCAGCTACAGCTCACGCACCATTACAAATGGGATAAAATTCTCAGATGGCTCAAATCATCTCCCCCTTCATAAATAATCACTCAATTTTTTTGCCAATTAATAACACTCCTAAACACTTTCACATCAGCCATAGATATTTATACAAAAACCAACCGTACTCCCAATTCCTGCAACAATGACAACCCGCCGCTATTCCTCAATGCGTATATCCATGTGTCAACACTGCTCAACTCAAACACACTCTTCCCCTGAGGGTGATAGGCCTGGAGTTGCCTTCACACCTTTCCAATATAAACAGCACATTAAAAAGCTCAAATCAACCATTGCACCCAAATCTCTTCCAAACATCCCTACTTCTGCATCAGGATCTGAGTGCCCACAACTTCTTTTGGATCAAATATTCCCAGCTTATTATTCACCATTGACCCAAAGCACCTTCTCCACAGCACCGGGGCACAATTCAATTGCACAGAAACCATACAGCAGCAGTCAAACCCTTCCTCCACAAGACCTTGGAATGATAATATCTGCCATTCTATCATTAAAGTATAATATACCCCGCAGGGCTTCACGCATTCTCAACCGCGCCCTAAACCTGCTGATCAAGTCCAGCATCTCAAGCTCCGGTGGTCCCCCCATTCCTGCATTCCATATACCTCAAGATCTGAGTACCATATTTGAACATCTCCAATTGGAGCCAGTTATTCAAAACTATATATGTTTTCCTCAATTTTTCTCTCTTAATGGCCTTACTGAATCAGTCACAACTGACCAACCCCACTGTCAATGCCATAATGACCCAAATGATCATGATCCCCCTTGCACACAATCATTAGGCAAATTCATCTATTCATTTGAACCCCACACCCAAAACACAACCAACATGAAGAAAACATTTTTACCAACAAAACATTTCATTTATCAACCATTCAAAAATTGGGTTGCCAGATTTCTCCAGTGGGCTGGAATTATGGACATTCTGCATCAACATCAACAATCCCAAACTCCCAAAGATTCCCCAAAACGTGACGTCTGGGATGGATTGGTCTGGAGACGCTTCACTGGCACTAGAAATATCCATGACCCCCCATTCATGTCCATTCCTGGTGCATTGGCCTTCTCCATTTATGTGGACTGGTTTAATGCACATGGAAAGTCCACCCGGTTGGCCAGCATTGGACCTATCATGCTTATTTGTCTTAATCTCCCCCCAAGTGAAATATTGAAGCCAGAGAATGTCTATGTTGCAGGAATCATCCCTGGTCCGAAGGAGCCAACTTCCCTTCAATTGAATTATTTATTAATGCCACTCATCAAGGAGCTCAAAGAGCTATGGCAAGGTAACCATTTTTCACCCACCTCCACAGGTCCTTCAGGATCCTTTATCCGTGTTGCCATTCTCACAGCCATTGCGGATGTGGTTGCCATGCGCAAGCTTACTGGATTCATTTCCCATTCAGGCAACCACTTTTGTAATTTTTGCACCATTCAAAAAGCTCAAATTGAAGAAATTGGTCCTCAATTTCACTACACACGCTCATATCAAAATCATAAATCAACCATTGCCAAATGGCTTCGGGCAACCCCACAGCAAAGACAAGCAATTTTCTCTGAGTATGGAGTGCAATATTCAATTTTAGAAGACCTTTCGTATTGGGATGCAACCAGAATGGTTAATCTTGACATAATGCATAATTTAATACTGGGAATTTTGAAGGCTCATGCAACTTTCAAATTGTGCATTCCAGAGTCCAAATCAAAAATTTACCTCAGGTCCCGCAGGAGATCCAATGACACCAACAGTTCAGACTCAGATTCCATGACCTCCAGCAGCTCTCTTGATAAAATCACATTGAGAGAGGCCCGCTCCCTGAGAAGAGACGCAGCAAAAATAATAAATGAGCCACTCCCCACTACTTCCACCCAAAAAAACTACTTCCCAATGCCCACCCCTCACACGGAACATCCATCCAGTGGTTCTGCGGAGATTCCTTCATTTGATGCCGATTACATCCCCGCTTCTGAAATCGCCTCTGAATTGGATATCGCTGCACTGAGTGATCACCAGATCAAGGGTGAGGCTCTGGAGCATCTCCGTCAAATCATATCTGAGACGATAATTCCCTCATCATGGACAAGAGTACCTCGCAACATGGGTTCCCCCTCTCATGGTAGCTTAAAAGGCGCTAAATGGGCTCTCTTATATAAGGTCTATATTCCATTTTTAATGCTCAGTCAACAGATGTTATTAGATGTACACCAATCCGCGAACATTCAAAGAAAAATGGGTCAGTCAGAAGAACTTGCAAGTGAACTAACCAAGAATACATTCCATTTGATTAGTTCTATCAACATTGCCAAAAGTTGGACTGTTTCAATAGGAGATGCGACTGCATTTGCTGAACATTGGAAAAAATTCCGCCTTTCCAATCAACTCCTGTTCTCAAAAAAGAAAAGTAAACCAAATCATCATTTTGCTGATCATATTCCCAAACTCTTCCAACGTTGGGGCCCAGAACAAGCCTCAGCCACATGGGGTTATGAGCGCTTGATTGGAGTATTTGCAAAAATGCCAACAAATAACAAAATATGTACGTCAATTAATAAGATCAATATATTCACATTGATTAAACACCTGAACTGAATAAGATTAACTTCTTGCAACTCTGAATAGATGAGATAGATAAAATCTTACTTCAACATATCTGTCGATGTTCCAACCTTTCTGTTCTCCTAGGGATCCGCAGCGAGATGCATATTGCATTTGCGTGTGCTTGTAATATTCCAAATGGTTGGATTGTAAAGTGATTGCATGGGAACATCAATATGTAAAATTGAATAATGCACTATCCACTGCAATTCTCAGGTTCAGGTATTTGAGATTGCGAATTTGCCAAGGTCAGGTGTGATCTTTCTCTTTAGCCGCAATCAAAAAAGATTCATCAACCACAATTCAATTTAGGTAATATTAATAAATCAGTAATCATTCGGTTTCATTTCATTTTCTGCTGAAAGCATGCCATTCAAGGAAAAAGGAAAAGAGCGTAAAAGGGAACTCGCGAGAAAGCGTCGGGCTGAGGAAGGAAAGTGTGAGTTGCTCGCTTAATCTCAGTGTATATATATAGATATATATATATGCTTCCACATTTATGTGGCACCCTCATTGGGCCCCACGGAAGAACATTGGCTTTAGTCAGTTCAGATTGTGCCAATGTCATGTGGGCTCCAACAGGGAAGTCAAAGGATGTGTGCCGAAGAAAGCTCCTTGGCAGTATCTGATATCTTGTGTGCTTCAACAAATAGTGATCCCTCAACCACTCGGGAATAGTAGCAGATCCCAAAAGACAAATGAGCGCAAAACAACCCGAATGAATAGGTTGTTTTCCTCCTCTCGCCCAACAGCACAAATATCAATGCCAGTATCAGCAAATATCACCCCAAGTAAAATTCGGAGGGTTGTGGATGTCAATCAGATCAAACGCATTCACTTTGGCCGTGTGGCAGTTTTCTCTTCAACTGGATTACTCATTGCCCTTGTCAAATTCCGACCATTCACAACAATGAGTGAAGTCGAGGTCAATCAATGGGATGAATTATCACAATTCTTATTTCGCGAAAAGAGATTCACCGACCCGATTGCAACCAATGGAGCATTACTGGAGGGATTTATGTTCGCAATTGGGTGGTGCAAATGCAGCAACAAGAATGAACAATTTGGTCTGTATGGAAGTGTCGGGAAAATTGAAAATGCAAAAGATGAATGGCAGAACCGAGGTCCCAATCTTAGCTTGGTGGGTTGCATTCTAGGTCAATCCTTACGATATGTTGGGGATAATTTATTTGAGAAGATTCAAAATTTATACAATTCATTGGGGGTTCCGTCTTTTGATAAAGTCAACTATGAAAGCAATATTCCGGCAAATCAGGTTGCATTTGAGTTCGCTTCCACACTCACTTTCACCATGAATGGATTCAAAAACGCACCTCATGTTGATAAGGATGCATCGCTGTATGCTTCGGGATGGTGGTTTCAAGCTGATAAGCGGACTGGCCAAATTCAAAGAGATGCGTCAAAGCGGTGTACAGGTGGAAAATTGATTTTCCCAAATGAGCATCTTTGGATTGATCTATCTGCATGTCATGGGCTCATTCAGGTAGTGTGGGCCATTAGTACATTTGCTCATTATACTGATCCAGCACAGGACAACGAAAGCACGACACTAGTGGGTATGTCTGCACATGGCTCAAGCAGGTTATCAAAAACCATGGCTATTATGAGATTGGCAAGAGAGCGGGCTATCAAATCAGGGATGGTAATACAATCTCATGCCAATTCAAAGAATGAGGAGATTTGCATGTGTGTTGGGTAAGTAATGGTGGGGTAAGGCAGAGGACAATATACACCAGGATTGGATGGATTCGAGTGCAGGAGATGGGGTGTCTCACATGAAAAAGGGGTGAAGTGGATTATGTACGGTGGCATGCCATTGTACATCTGTCCTGGTTTGTTGCTATTGTCCAGGATGCCAATGCTTCACACGTGAATCCTTATGCTTGTGCAAGTTCCGACAATGCTAAAAGTTCCTTACGCCTATGCGGGGTGCCAACGCTACACACGCCAATCCTTACGCCT
The DNA here is from genome assembly GCA_023105745.1 of Austropuccinia psidii. Taxonomy (NCBI): domain Eukaryota; kingdom Fungi; phylum Basidiomycota; class Pucciniomycetes; order Pucciniales; family Sphaerophragmiaceae; genus Austropuccinia; species Austropuccinia psidii. The sequence goes on along the minus strand of JALGQZ010000009.1, from coordinate 16,012,199 downwards.
GTGCAAGCTCCCAAAAATTTACACGCCAATCCTGACGCTTGTGAAGGTTCCCAAAAATGCTAAAAATTCCTTACGCCTGTACAGGCTTCCGGCGATTCACACACCAATCCTTACGCTTGTGAAGGTTCCCCACAATGCTGGAAATTTCTTGGCCTGTGCAGGATCCCAAGAATTCACACGCCAATTCTTACGCCTGTGCAGGCTCCCAAAAAATCACACGCCAATCCTTATGCTTGTGAAGGGTCCCAAAAATGCTAAAAATTCCTTACGCCTGTACAGGCTTGCGACAATTCACACGCCAATCCTTACGCTTGGGAAGGTTGCCAACAATCCTGACAAATTCTTACGCCTGTGCAGGCTCCCGACCATTCACATGCCAATCCTTATGCCTGTGAAGCCTCCTGACAAGTCACACGCCAATCCTTACGCTTGTGAAGGTTCCAGACAATTCAAATAATTCAATACATGAGTAAGATTAATAGCGTGTGACCATAGGAAAGGCCATGTTTCACAAATCTGGAGTGGATTGCTCACATTCCGGAAGCTCCCGCTTTTTTACAGTTAAGAATGGATATGGCTCTAAACCATGGAAGAAGAAAATATAGGAGAGGATAACGGCAACTATTGGCGCATTTTGAGAAAAAGAGGTTCACGAAAACAAATACTCACTCAAACTCTTGGTGGGGAACTTATAAAAATTTTTCTCACGCAAAAGGATATGTGAACCATTGAGGAAAATATAATTTCACGTGAGCAAAGAATGTAATAGAAATTGAACATAACAATAATTGGAGACAAATAATTTATTTAAAAGAAAGTATTACAAATAATAAAAAGAGGAAATCATCACATTTTTTTTAAATTTTTATTTTTCTAAGAATTTCAAGACTATCCCGGCGATGTCCTCCTTTGGATAAGCCTCCAGTGCCTGCGCAAGGAGGGAGGTTAGTTCCTCCCGGAATTCCCGGTGCATCTCATTTTGATGAGTTGCATCCACAAAAGGAATCATGTGGAGCAAGCGGTGATGCTCCAACAAGATTCGGTTGATCGATTTGTGGACGATGGCTCGAGGAATCATTAGGGTCAGTCGCAGGTTGGTGAATTCCTGGCGAGCGTCATCGTGGGAATGAGAGGAGGAGTTTGGGTTCTCGGGGCCAATGGGAGGGAGATCCTGGGAAGGAACTGGGGTAGGAGTGGAGGGAGGGGGAACAGGAGGGGAAGATGGTGGAGTCGGTGAAGAAGAAGGGGGATGGGGCGATCCGACGGGCGTATCGTCGATGATGATTATTGAGCGAGGAGTGGCGGGACAATCTGGAGACAGTCGAAGAAAAAATGAGGAAAAGTGGATATGGATTGAAGAGAGAGAAGGGGTGACTTACCATAAGGTTCCTCCGTGGATTGCGTAGGAGCCACCTCAGGTTCTGGCTCACAAGTCCTATCGTCCTCAGGTGGTTGGGACGATGGACTGGGGCCAGGAATAGATGGCTCTTTGGTCCAGGAGGGTTCTAAAAAAGGAGTAAGACTCAGTTCACTCGACTCGAAAGTGAAAGTGAAAATGAAATGAAGCTTTGGCTGCTTACCGCGGAATAATTCCTCAGACCATCGGGTGCCACTCGGGCCTGGAGTGGGTTGCCGGGGGGTTTGCTCGCGAGGCAAACTAGGAACGGGAGATTCATGTCGGGGGGGATTCGGGGGGTTTTGTTCTATGAGTAATGGAAAAAAGTCAGTATGATTGCGTGAAGAGAAATGAGATAAGGAGGAGAAAGAAAACTTACTTTGGCGTTTGAATCCCATCGGTTACAAGACATGGTGACGATCAGCCCAAGCTCGAATGTCCTCTCGCCATTGCCATCCTTCATCAGCCGGATAATCACTTCGCTCCGGTCAAGGAGTGAAGTGACCATCGGATGGTGGCCTAGGAGGGGGAGGGGACAGGGCTAATCATCTGGAATCGTTCCCGTTGGCCTGTTTGGGGGCTTGGCGTCCATTCACGCTCGGAAATGGTTTCATCATCGTCAACCACAAAGGAGTCCTCGCAAGGGCATCTTGGGCGGGAACTGCTCTGGCCTCATGGTCGGAAGGGGCGGACAACAAACGAACATTTCTTGTGTGCTTGTCGGCAAGCATCACAAGCATCGTTTGTCGTCGAGGAACGAATGCAGGGGATACCCCGCTTGGTGCTTAAAGTGCACGACATCTAAAAACAAAACAATTGAGGTTAGTAACTGCATACAAAGTAAACAATCAAGAGAAAAAATGAAGACGTACGATGAATTATAAATTTAAAACAGAAAAAAAATAAGAACGCTCTAGTCGGAAGTTTTTAAAAGTCTGGAAAAGAGTCATGAAGAAAAATAAGTATTAATATTGGTACATAATGTTGACAAAAGTTAAAAAAAGAGGTAACACACGAGGTGGATAGAAGGGAGGTTCTGAAAGGATCAGCAGAAGAAACAAACAGGCAAAAGGAAGGGGAGTGGGTTTAGTGGAGTGCAAAAGACAAAAGTAGAAAGGCAGGAAGACCAAGGGAAATACGCACAAGAAGGACAAACGCGTGTGAGGTTGAACGAAGTGGAGCGGGTGAGAAAGAAAGTGAAGGGCGTGTCGTGTGAAGATGGTCTTTTATACCATGGTGAAGCTGAGATGATCTCAGCAGTTGCAGCACCCGCAAAAGGCTCAATTTTGAGGCGTGTGGGCAAAATTGAAGCTGAGTCTCAGCAAATGCTGCAACTGAGAAGTGAAATGCTCGCGTGAGGCAGAACAACAATGGGATTCTGGCTGAGTATTGCTATTGATTGAATTGTCAAGCTCAGTCAAATCCCCTTTGTTTCCTCAAATAGCCACCTGATCACCCAAGAGGGTGGTCGTGAGGCCCTTTTTGAATGTGCATTCAACATGCAATGCACAAGTGACCCATGCAGAAATGCACCCGGTGCATTTGGTCACAAGTGACCGCAGCAAGATCACCGGCCGTATGGCCTGGTCATATTGTTTGAACAAAGGGGGTGGCTGTAAGACAAGTGAATACAGCGTGAGCTTGCCTCGACCCATTGCTCAGGTTTGCTTTTGGGTCATAATTGAAATGCTCAGTGGCTGAACATTTTAATTGCACAGTAATTGAACAATTGATATAACAATATCAAACGCACCACTGAGTATTGCAATTTATTGAATTGTCAATCTGAGTCAAATCCCCTTTGTTTCTTTAAATAGCCACCCGATCACCCGGGAGGGTGGTTGTGAGGCCCTTGTTGAATGTGCATGGTGGGTGCAATGCACAAGTGACCCATGCAGAAATGCACCTGGTGCATTTGGTCACAAGTGACCGCGGCAAGATCACCGGCCGTAGGGCCTGGTGATAGTCTTTGAACAAAGGGGGGGCTGTAAGACAAGTGAATACAGCGTGAGCTTGCCTCGACCCATTGCTCAGGTTTGCTTTTGGGTCATAATTGAAATGCTCAGTGGCTGAACATTTTAATTGCACAGTTATTGAACTATTGATATAACAATATGAAATGCACCATGCTGAGCCATTGCTCAGTCGTTTTTGTATGCCCACAATCTGAGCATTTGGCACAGCATCGGGTGACATTTCAGCCAGGTGCAGCATTTCACATGCTTTGGTGAAATGCTCCAAACTGAGCCTTCCAATGAACTATTGCAAAAAAAGTTCATTGCATGGCTTTACTGAGCACTTTCACACGGTGCTTTTGACCATGACATGCTCAGCTTGCGTGTGCAAATCGGGTGAAATGCAATGCTGAGCATGTGGCACATGAGCTACGTATATGCAAACGATCGGAAGGTGCATGCAGGCTCAAGTAGTATTACACCTTCCTAATCTGTACAGCCAACACTGTAGTACGCAGTACACCTTTGTAAATGTATGCTGCGGGGCAGAGCAAAAGCTGTTCAGCAATGTAACATGCAATCACGTCAAGCCATTTAGTCATATATCTCAACTGCATCCCTTTGGTGCACCTTTTTGGCGAGCTCTGCCTAACCATGGCATAGACGCGGGTGTAATCCGAGTTAATGAAAGTGGGTCATAATGGGATGACTTCTTATTTGGGTAATACACAAACAGTGGATTCACTCCGGTGCCATTGTCGGGGCAAACAATGACTGGCCCTGCTTGTTCATTGCACGTGCTCATTGTCAGGCAGCCACCCGCTTTCATACGCACCCCCCAACGGGTCATACACAGGCAACTTTCACACGCCTGGAGGACATTTTACTGCCAGTGTTCCGACCGGCTAGTTTCTTGGTGGGGTGGTCAGCTTTACTGCAGACGCTCACCTCCTCGCATGTGGAAACCTGATGCCAATCAGTGTGGATTTGCTTCAGCCTCATCCACATTAGAATAATCTCAGCCTATGATTGCTGAGGCTGGTTATGTTTGCGTGGGTATCTCCCACCGCGGTTAATTTTCTTCACGTTCTCACACGCCCTGCGCAAGTTGTGGCACCTGGCTTGCAGCCAGAAATTCCCTTGGGTGGGTGGTCTCTTTCGCCGGAGTTTCGTACACGCGTGAGGCAAAGACGCTGATGCCAATCTCGGTGGATTAGTACCCGCCTCAAATGCAATAGGGGTGAATGTATATATGGATCACGGCTCACGGCTGGCGCCCCCTTTGATCATCCCACACATTCCCCCCTGGAAGCCCAGTAGGCATCAGTCAGCAAAAAACTTCAGGCCAAACCAAAGTCATGTTTGATGGCATGCCACCAAACATATCTCACCCGCCCACACACAAACATCCCCACAGTGAGCTTGCTAATGGCCAAAATTGCCCAGTAGGTCCCTGTGCGACAATTAACCTGGGGAAGATATATATGCATCCATGTTCGCTGTCACACCAGCGAACATGACTGCATGCCTCTAATATGCCCTCCACAATAAGTTGCTACAACCCACCCAATTTCGGATATCCTAATGTCAACCTTGTTCCACCAAAGGTTTTGTACCTTGCTGCAGATCCAGCAGTCATATCGGTGCACCCACATTTTGGCCACCTTGCCTTGATATATGCCCCAAATCGGATACGAGAATTAAGAGCCCAAGAGGCCCACCCCCATCAAGACCATGCACGTAACCACAGGCCATCCCCCCTTGACCCCATTTCTGCCTCTCATATAAGTTCCCCACCTGCGCCTATTTGTCTTCATTCCGTTTAGCTAACCCCTCCCAATCATATAATTTCCAACTGTCGCCAAATAATTTAAAATAGCCATCATGTCAACCCCTTCACAACCACTTTGCATTGGGATGATGAATATTCGTATTCAAATAAATAGTGATATAGCCTTAAATCCTGAGGATTCCCACTTAGCTTCTTGGATTATCATATGGCACAATCAACACAGCATATTTGTTTATCTCCCCAATCACCAGCATGCTATTGGCTCTCTACCTGGAACCCTTTCCAAAACATTGATACCATTCCTTGGGGCACCAAAAACGTTCATGCACTGTGGTCCTGGTGGGGCATGGATTGAAAATTGCCAATACAATCCTTCTCAAATATTATTTGTTGAGGGAGTATTTATGACTGATGCAAATGATCCCTCCTCATCTCAGACACCCAATCTAGCATTGATGTTCTTCACATGGTATCCAAACATTTTATTCATAATGGAAAGCTTTCGAATACAATATTTCAAGCTTAAAATGCCCAAAGAATATGACTGTAATACTCATGGTCAATGTCAACTCTTCACGATGACATTTCCGGCTTCAAGCTCGATGCCAGTTTCATATCCTGCTGTTTCATCATTGATTTCCAAGCAAAAACTGATACAATTACCCAGTGGATCAGACCTCCCCATGATGACCCTGCCCCATGCCATTATTCAAACCCCCCTCCTCCCTCATCAAAAGACCGGACTAGCTTTTCTCTGGGATCGAGAAATCCCCAATGGCCAATCAGCCCGTAACCTTTGGGCCACCTCATCCCCAGGATCCACTTTCAATGCCAGGCACATCATTACAAACAGGGTCGTTAGCTCATTTGAATGCCTTTTGACCAATACCCCTCTTGGAGGACTGCTCGCGGATGATATGGGATTAGGTAAAACCATTCAGGCCATTGCTCTAATTGGTACCTCCAAGGAGCAGATGATTGCAAACCCCCATTGCTCCACGCCCACCATGATCATCTGCCCCCCTCGCTTAATTACCAACTGGCAATCAGAAATATGCAAACATGCTCAGGCTGGAGCACTGCATTCCAAAATCTACCATGGTCCCACTCGTTACTCATTATCCAAAGACGACATCTTAAAATATGATATCATCATCACTTCTTACAATACTATCACCCAAGAATTTAAGCAAACCAATACCTCTACATCATTCATTTTTCAAATTAATTGGCATCGTTTAATTTTGGATGAAGCACAGTGAGTGTCTGATCTTAAATGATTCAAATTACCTTTTATATCCAATAACCCTTGCCCCATCTTATAGCTAAATTCGCTCTCAATACACTGCCACTCACCATGCCATTAATAGCCTCCTTTCATCCCGTCAAATATGTTTAACGGGCACACCTATTCACAACACCATTTATGACCTTTTGGGAATAATATCATTCATCACTCAACCCCAGAGCGCCAATCAAGATAACTGGTCACCATTCATCCTGAGTAGTCTTTCCAAAGGTTGCAATGATATTTTGCATTTGGCATTGCGGCATTTAAGCTTGCGCTGCACCAAAACCACACATGTTGAATCCCTCCCCACTATTAGCCATCATTATGAGCTGCTCCCACTCAACCCGACCATGCAGCAAGAATATTCCATATTATATGAAGAATTCCTATCATCCAAAAGCAAAGGACCAGGAGAATACTTCAGAAATATTAATAAGCTGCGAATATGTTGTAACCATCACATCATGCTTAACACAATTGCGGAGGCGGATTTGGAAGACCCCAAGGGCAGGAGCACTCAGGATAAATCCCCAACAATCACACGAACTATTGTGGATGTGGAAACATGCATGATGAGTAGTAAAATTGCACACCTCCTACAAAGCTTAATGAAGAACAAACAAACAAGGTGTGGTCCAACCAAATTGGTGGTTTATACCCAATGGACCCAATTTCTAGATTTGTGCGTTAATTCTAATATGCATCCATTACCAATTGAATCCATCTGACTTTTTCATATTGTAGAATTGGTATTTCACTTGCCCATCACTCTATCCTTTCAGCACGAATTGATGGAACAATTACAGCACGAGAACAGGAGAAGGCACTGGAGAATTTCTTCAATAATCCTGAATGTGAAGTACTGATTGCATCCATTGCCGCAGCTGGAACTGGCCTCAATATAGCTTGTGCTAATACGGTCTATTTAATGGTGAGGGGACCCCCAAAATTCTTCCCTGATTTGCGTCCCCTGACATCCACATTTCCAGGAGCCCAATTGGAACCCAGCCATTGAGGCTCAGGCTGTTTATCGACTCCATCGTATTGGCCAACAACAACCTGTAAAGGTCATCCACTATATCACTCCTCATTCAGTTGAGGTCAACATGGGGAAGGTACCTTTCAAGATCATCTTTGACCCTAATTGTATTGCTATTCTAAAATCTTTCCTTATGGAAATGCCATTTTCCAAACACCAATAGGTCCAAGAAAAGAAAAAATCATTAACTGCGTGAGCCTTACTCATATGACATAATTGGTGTTTGACCAAGTTGATAACTCTTGTTCACCCTGGCATAGGTCCACAATTATGAACACCATGAGTTGGATCGAACTCCTTCAATATTTCCTCAATCAAAATGAGCAATAGAGTCTTATTTCTAAGGGAGACGGTGATACATTCCAATTCAGATTGTCTATAATCTGACATATAAAGCAAGTTGTTGCATCTTCAAGAGATAATACTCAGATTGTATTACACCTGCACAAATAATTCACAAAATGTTAATTTGTAGCGGTGCTATACATTTATATTACTAAGTTATTGCAGAGCATCACCATTCGGCCTAATAACTGGCATGTCAAGTATCTTGAGGGCGCTGGTCTGCATCTTACTACAGCCTTTGAGCCAATCTTGATCAAATACCTGAAATGATAAGCCTTCCGGAATATCACCATCATCTGTCGATCGTAATTCTGGCAATCTATCAATAGTTTTTTTACCCTTTTTTTTAATGCAATTAAAAAACTCTATGTCTCGATCTATTTTTAATACCAATTCATTAAATAACTGGGAGCGCCAGCGTAATTCCACTTTGAGGTAAACTTGACGGCCATTTTCCATTACCTCCTCAGTATCTGAACATACTCAAGGGTCATTGAATCGTGATGCTAGGATGGGAAATTTAGCCGTATCACACCATTCACGACGGCGCTCACAGGTCTGCACATAATGAAGTAGATCATCATCAGTCTTTGCTCACAATGAAGAAGAGATACATTAACTAACCCTTTGACAAATCTTTGCGAGCTTTTGATTCTCCTTCTTTTTAAACAAATACTCGGCATCCTTTTGAATAGACTTCCATTCTCTTTTCAAATAAGTGAAATATCGCTCCATTAAAGCCGCCACAACCCCATAGTTATTATGATCCTTGTTCCAACAGTAATGATGATACTCGGTGCTGACCAGTGCGAGACGGAATGTACGGTAAAACACCATAGACATCAGCTCATTGAACGGATGTTGCCATGAGCTCTCCCAGTCCCAAGTGAATCGCTTTAGTCCTAACTTGTGGAGCTCATTTTCGCAGTAGCTTTGGAAACCCTGAGACTGAACCTGTGTTGATGGCTCATTTAAAACATCCTTGGGGACATATCCGAGATGACCAGCCACTTGAATTGCAATTTCACGCTCTTCTGTGCTTGGTGGTGCTGGTAGTGAGGAAAAATCCTTATCCTTAACTTTGAGTAGGAACAGGCAATGTGCATGTACTGCTGATCTCATTCCATGGACATTCTCTGGAAGTTCTGCTTTCAGCCATTTTTGTTGCTCCTTCTGGCTTGCACGTTTCGCCACATTGTGAGGTTTATGAGCCTGGTTCCTTTTCTGTCTGACCTTGGATTGTTCAAGCATACTCTGGGCAAGGGGCATTTGAGGATGGGTGAACTCATTATTTGACTGAGTGCCATGCTCATGCGCTGTGAAATTGTCACTCCTTGGTTCCTCATTTGTTTCCATTTGAGTCGGAGACATGTTCTCATCCTCATCATCCACCATTTTTTCTCTTGATGAAATGGCATGAGCTGTTCTTGGTTTGGAGGCATATGGATGATGACGTCCAGTGACTTTCTCTTTATGGACCAGAGGTGAAGATGCATACAGTTCATCACCTGCCATGCACATCATTAGTTAACACATCGAAAAATTAATGAAGACTGGTCATACTCACAATCTTCAATTGGCTCCTGAGATCAGACTGACTTGCCTTTAGGTGCCATATCTAACCCATGAAACAAACATATCAAATGGTGAAAAAGGTTATACTCAGAAATTAAAATGACTTACTTTGATGAAGCGTCAATCCTGGATTTCCCTCCGACAGACCACTCCAAGTTACATTCTCCAATGGTCTTTTTCGCCGCCCCCCATCCACACGCCTTTCATTACCCACATGAACCTGAGATCCTGATGGAATATTGAGGGTTGGCTGTTTACTTTGGCCAAAGGGATCCTGGGATGCGACTGGATTCCGACCGGGATTAAGGAGGAACTCACGTGGAAATTTTGATTGGGGATTAGCGTGTGATGAGATTTGAGGTGTGCCTTCTGGCCCCTGAGACACATGCGTTTGTGTATTAGTGGGATTTGGGGGAATTGGAGTGACGGAAATATTTGTGATCGACCAAGTGCTTGAAGTTGGAGCCTTTGGATTGCCCAAATCAATGTTAAGACCTGATACATTCATTGAGGATGTGAGAGGAATGTTGGGACTCAATGGTGACTGTGTTTGAACATATTCTATGCTAGATTCACTATTTGAGTCATGAACAGAACCTGAACGGGATTTATGTGACTTGAAAGATGACATAAGGGCCAAAAAAGTACACTAATATTTTTAACTAGATAAAACACCTCAGTATTATGATAAAATAGAGTGATATGAGATGAAATCTTTTCAAATTTAGAATAGAGAAATTCTATGAATAGTTGGAACTAAGTGTTGCGTGGAAGTCCAATAAGCCTCTTTTTAGGAGAATCCTCCCTGCCTCCTCTTGAGCTCCTCTGCTTTTATCGGAAACCACCTGGCATGGCCTACCACCATATAATGTAATATTTCCTTGATCTCAAAGGGGACCCATCATCCATAAGTAATCATATTTGGTAACGTTTCCACCTCCCCATTGTCACATTTTGTGAATTATCCAAACTGCCAATATATGCATTGAAATTCCACAGCATTGTACATATGTGAAGGGGTATATTCATGAAGGATTTACCCACAAAAGAGACATCACCTTTTCAAGAAAGGCGAGACAATCCAAATCACATTCCAACCGATTAAAAGCCTGCTGCACTCAAACCAAATACCAAGACTTTAGCTGCACTCCAACCCCTTATGTAATACAGTTATATTGTTCTGTCTGTAATAAGGTTTAAGCCATGTAAGATGGTGTGCCAGCGTACATGGTTTGAATGTCAATCCCCTCAAATCAATGTTGACACATCCCTATTGGAACACCCCTCAAGGGTCAAAACCGCAGTATCGCCATGTGTAAATAAAATAGAATATGTATGAGCATTGAGCAGCATGGCATTTTACCCAATTAAACACCTAACCAATTCCGCCATCCAGATGAGACATGTTACACTCCATCAGCTGCAGCTCACGCACCATTACAAATGGGATAAAATTCTCAGATGGCTCAAATCATCTCCCCCTTCATAAATAATCACTCAATTTTTTTGCCAATTAATAACACTCCTAAACACTTTCACATCAGCCATAGATATTTATACACAAACCAACCGTACTCCCAATTCCTGATACAATGACAACCCGCCGCTATTCCTCAATGTGTATATGCATGTGTCAACACTGCTCAACTCAAACACACTCTTCCTCTGAGGGTGATAGGCCTGGAGCTGCCTTCACACCTTTCCAATATAAACAGCACATTAAAAATCTCAAATCAACCATTGCACCCAAATCTCTTCCAAAAATCCCTACTTCTGCATCAGGATCTGAGTGCCCACAACTTCTTTTGGATCAGATATTCCCAGCTGATTATTCACCATTGACCCAAAGCACCTTCTCCACAGCACCGGGGCTCAATTCAATTGCACAGAAACCATACAGCAGCAGTCAAACCCTTCCTCCACAATACCTTGGAGTGATAATATCTGCCACTCTATCATTAAGGTATGATATACCCGGCCGGGCTTCACGCATTCTCAACCCCGCCCTAAACCTGCTGATCAAGTCCAGCATCTCAAGCTCCGGTGGTCCCCCCATTCCTGCATTCCATATACCTCAAGATCTGAGTACCATATTTGAACATCTCCACTTGGAGCCAGTGATTCAAAACTATATATGTTGTCCTCAATTTTTCTCTCTTAATGGGCTTACTGAATCAATCACAACTGACCAACCCCACTGTCAATGCCATAATGACCCAAATGATCATGATCCCCCTTGCACACAATCATTAGGCAAATTCATCTATTCATTTGAACCCCACACCCAAAACACAACCAACATGAAGCAAACATTTTTACCAACAAAACATTTCATTTATCAACCATTCAAAAATTGGCTTGCCAGATTTCTCCAGTGGGCTGGAATTATGGACATTCTGCATCAACATCAACAATCCCAAACTCCCAAAGATTCCCCAAAACGTGACGTCTGGGATGGATTGGTCTGGAGACGCTTCACTGGCACTAGAAATATCCATGACCCCCCATTCATGTCCATTCCTGGTGCATTGGCCTTCTCCATTTATGTGGACTGGTTTAATGCACATGGAAAGTCCACCCGGTTGGCCAGCATTGGACCTATCATGCTTATTTGTCTTAATCTCCCCCCAAGTGAAATATTGAAGCCAGAGAATGTCTATGTTGCAGGAATCATCCCTGGTCCGAAGGAGCCAACTTCCCTTCAATTGAATTATTTATTAATGCCACTCATCAAGGAGCTCAAAGAGCTATGGCAAGGTAACCATTTTTCACCCACCTCCACAGGTCCTTCAGGATCCTTTATCCGTGTTGCCATTCTCACAGCCATTGCGGATGTGGTTGCCATGCGCAAGCTTACTGGATTTATTTCCCATTCAGGCAACCACTTTTGTAATTTTTGCACCATTCACAAAGCTCAAATTGATGAAATTGGTCCTCAATTTCACTACACACGCTCATATCAAAATCATAAATCAACCATTGCCAAATGGCTTCGGGCAACCCCACAACAAAGACAAGCAATTTTCTCTGAGTATGGAGTGCGATATTCAATTTTAGAAGACCTTCCGTATTGGGATGCAACCAGAATGGTTAATCTTGACATAATGCATAATTTAATACTGCGAATTTTGAAGGATCATGCAACTTTCAAATTGTGCATTCCAGAGTCCAAATCAAAAATTTACCTCCGGTCCCGCAGGAAATCCAATGACACCAACAGTTCAGACTCAGATTCCATCACCTCCAACAGCTCTCTTGATAAAATAACATTGAGAGAGGCCCGCTCCCTGAGAAGAGACGCAGCAAAAATAATAAATGAGCCACTCCCCACTACTTCCACCCAAAAAAACTACTTCCCAATGCCCACCCCTCACACGGAACATCCATCTAGTGGTTCTGCGGAGATTCCTTCATTTGATGCCGATTACATCCCCACTTCTGAAATCGCCTCTGAATTGGATATCACTGCACTGAGTGATCACCAGATCAAGGGTGAGGCTCTGGAGCATCTCCGTCAAATCATATCTGAGACGATAATTCCCTCATCATGGACAAGAGTACCTCCCAACATGGGTTCCCCCTCTCATGGTAGCTTAAAAGCCGCTGAATGGGCTCTCTTATATAAGGTCTATATTCCATTTTTAATGCTCAGTCAACAGATGTCATTAGATGTACACCAATCCGCAAACATTCAAAGAAAAATGGGTCAGTCAGAAGAACTTGCAAATGAACTAACCAAGAATACATTCCATTTGATTAGTGCTATCAATATTGCCACAAGTTGGACTGTTTCAATAGGAGATGCGACTGCATTTGCTGAACATTGGAAAAAATTCCGCCTTTCCAATCAACTCCTGTTCCCAAAACAGAAAAGTAAACCAAATCATCATTTTGCTGATCATATTCCCGAACTCTTCCAACGTTGGGGCCCAGCACAAGCCTCAGCCACATGGGGTTATGAGCGCTTGATTGGAGTATTTGCAAAAATGCCAACAAATAACAAAAATATGTACATCAATGAATAAGATCAATATATTCACATTGATTAAACACCTGAACTGAATAAGATTAACTTCTTGCAACTCTGAATAGATGATATAGATAAAACCTTACTTCAACATATCTGTCAATGTTCCAACCTTTCCGTTCTCCTGAAATCCCCATCCGTGCCATGTGAAATAAAACAGCTTTCCAAATCACAGCCACCTGCCCTGTTCAATGACCATAAACATAACAAACCATCCCGCCATGACCAAGAAAATTATGATTGCCTGGTTGAGTACTTACAGAATTTTCATGCAACAAGGGAAATAGTTGATTGGATCAGCTTAGACACTACCGTGCAATCCACAAGTCCTCCCACTTCAAGGATTGTCTCACCTTGGTATTTTCCAGTTTCAAACATTAATATTGGGAACAATATATTTTCAACTGAATCCAAAAATGTCAGCAACAGTGTGATATGTTTTCTGAGGGGCAACTCACGACGATTTGGTATTATTAATAGCATTTTTAAAGTCTCTGAGCCATCTAGCATACTGAACAATAACTTTCTGATCTTAAAAACTTTGAAGATTGATGTGAATTTCTTACCAGATTGGCCGCATCTGAATATTTATAAAGCTGTTGGTTTTAATGATGGACACTTGATTATATCTGAAGAATAAATAGAAGGTAACTGTCGATTGTATGATAACAAAGTTCTGTCATGTGGACTGCTTGTAATGATAAAGCCGTTATTTAATGAAATTTAGTCTACAGAAATGCAAATCTCTCAGATTCATTAGCAATTTTACTAGTGAAATAACTGCCTCAAAATGTAGTGACAGAGACATGCCATTGTGACAAGCAAAGCCCATTATTTCACATTGCCACAAAGAACTTACTATTTTGACATTGGGTACAGTGTGAATAAGCCAAGTTCAATGATCAAATGACCCGCACACTCACCTTTAACAGCATCCATAATTTCTAACTGCACCATCATCATGTTGGAAGGGGAAGCGGCCCTTGCGGACACGCCAATGCACACGCAAGCACACCCGCACCCACACATGCAAGAACACCCGAACCCACACACGCAAGGGCACGCGCACCCGCACCCACACACGCCAATGCACACGCAAGCGCACCCGCGGTATTGTGCGGCGGGCTCTACCAGTGTCACCTGCAAAACGACAATCCCGCTCAGGCAGAGTCCTTTTATGGATTACCTGGTGAAGTCAAACCCCCCGCCTACATCAAGACTGGCTGAAGGACATCTTTGATGTGTGTGTGTGCAAACAGGCGGGTCTGGTGTAATTTTTACCAATCATTGGACGGTTGTGGGATGATCAGGTGGTGAGGAATCTGAGTTGAAGGCACAGGGGAACCAATATTATTGGATGTCACAGGATTTGGTGTAAGACCAGAGTGTGACGTGTGCTCGACGTTCGCTTGATTTTCGCTTGACATGAGCTCGACTTTTATCCTGCTTGACGTTTGCTTGACGTGAAGTCAATCGCTGACGATTGACACGAGATTCGCCCCGGTGAGTGTTGATGTACTCACTCAACTCTTTTTCCCACTTGGGCCACCAAGCTGTGCTTGCTACCCTCTCTTTGGTCCTGTCCTCACTCTTGTGTCTCATATAGGGGCAGTCATGGAATTCCTGCAGAATCAGGGAGATGTGGTCTCTGTCTACCATTGTGAGTGCACTTGTGTGCTTCTCTCTGTGGTAAAGCAGGCCATCTACAAGAAAGAACTTGTGATCCTTATAGGCCCTCAACCAGGGTTCTTCCAGCTGCAATTCCAGTTCTGGACTCCTGTATTTTTGTTGAAGGAGTTGTAGTAATATGCCACACTGTTTGTGTTTGGCATAAGACTTCAGTACTGCACTGAAAAATTCATTTTGAAGTTCTGAGGAGCTTATTCCCAGTATCAGAGTTTCTGTTCCTTCTGAATCAGTGTTTCCACTGTCAAGGGTCCCACTTCCTGGTGCTAATTCAGATAATCTGAATCTCTTCCTCCTATGTATTTCCATGAAATGGATAGGGATCTTGGCTGCAACTTCAGGGTCATTAGCTGGATTGCTCCTGACATTATCCAGTGGCCATCTGCATTGGTGTGACTCTTACATTCTTTTTATATTATGATCATATTCCCTGTATACTCCTGGATGGCTATTTGCCATCTCAGCATGTGGCTATTTGTAGTCTTCATGTTCAGTAAAGACTTCAAGGCTGTGCAGTCTGTGTATACTTCAAAGACTGCACCCTCCAGATAATAATGGAGTTTTTCCAGAGCCCACACTAAGCATAGACATTCAGTCTCGGTGGCCCCATACCTTGCTTCTGAATCTTTCAGCTGCCTATAGATGTAACATATTACTCCCTCTCTTGGTTCACCATCTACAATTTGTCTTTGGTGAAGGGCTGCTCCTAATCCTTGGCTACATGCTGCATCTATGTATAACTTGAATGGTACTTCAAAGTCAGGCAAGATGAGCATGGGTGCATTTGTGAGTTCATATTTGATCTTCTCATATGCATCGCCCCTTTCCTTGGTAATTTCAAAAACTACATCTTTTGAACAAAACTTGTATAAACTACTAGTTATGTGGGCAAAATTCTTGATGTGGTTTCTATAGTAGCTGGCAAAGCCAAGGAAAGATTGCATCTCTTTGATGCTCTTTGGTAGTTGCTTTTGCAGTACTGCTGCAGCTTTATCCTGGTCAATTGCCAGAATAAGACCTTGTCACAGGGGCTCTTGGACAGAAAATCAAGAGTGTCCTGGCACTCAGCAATCAGAGAACTCACTTGGAAAACTCCAAAGAATAAAGAAAATGAAATAAAAGAATAAATTTCTCTAAGAAGGATGCAAGTACAAAGATGAGATGCAATGAGAGAAATGAGAAGCCAAATGGCCAAAGAGCCAACCAAGTAAGTCCTGAATCACTGTTTCAACCTGCCAAAGTGAACAATGGAATTAGTAAGGATATGACCACCAAATATCCATTGACAGGCAAAGAAAGAAAAGAGAGAAGGTGATAAATGACTGACTTGATAATATCAGTATTCCTTAACCAAATTGGTAACATAAATAAAGATAAAATAAAATCAAAATAAATTAATCAACAGGGGAAAAACCCCCAGGGTGGAAAGGGTAGCCATTATATGTGAAAGGCTGGGAGCTTGAATTCTTCAGTCTGAAAACTGATCTGTATTGATGCTTGAGGCTGTATTGATTGTTTTGGGAATTGATACAGCTGGCTAATATTGAAATTGAAATGGGTTGAATGAATTTCCCATACTTGAAAATGAAATACAGTTCTTGATGGATCCAGACTCTATTGAAATGAAGGTGGTTGTCAAGATGGATTGAGTGGAGCTTTGACACTTTACAAATGAATGAATGAACTTCCTCTTGAATCCCTTGAGAATGGTTGAACAGTATTTCCTTGGAGGAATATTGTGAATGAAATTATCCAATGACGTCTTGATGGCATGATTGGTCTTTGACACTGAAACACTTGCCCTTGAGCCTTGATGAGTCCTCTGAATTATTGGGTGCCTTGATGACGTGATAATATGTTGGAATATTGAAATAAACATTTTATATTGCCACCATTGCATTGCTGTTGAAAAATGATTCATAATGATATATAACATCATTTATGGCATATTGGTTCATTGTAAAAAAGATTACGTCCAAAGGTCTTGAGATGGAAAGACAGAGGGGAAAAAGATGGATTTGATGGCTTCAGAGCTTGGGAAAGTGTCTCTGGGTCCTTTGGGGTTTTGGCCACTTTTGGGTTCTGGGCCAAAAACTGGCCCAAAGGGAGGGAAAGTGTCTTTTGGACACTTTGCATCAAAGTGCACAACATCGCACAAAATGCAAATTCTGAGCCCAAATGGCCAAAACAGCCATTTGGGCCATTTCCCTTGGTTTTGAGGGAAATGAACAGAAATACCCAATTGGGCATAAATTTTGGCTATGGCTTCTGGATTGAGGTGAAGGGCCATGAAGGCACCAAAATACAAATGGTCCATAAGATGATGACATGGCCATATTGGCCACTGGTGCTGGATATGGCCAATTGTCCATAAAAGGACTGTGGCTTGATATGCCATATGGGGATCCAAGGAGGTGAAACGCCTTGGTTGTGACAGTACCCCCCACCTTGAAATGGTGAGCTCCTGAGCACCAATACAAGGTGAAGCCTGTTGAGGCTATTGGAAAGGATTGAGAGTGGGATAGAGGAAATTTCATTTAAGAGGAAAATAAAATAATAACTGATATTAAAAATTTCACATATGACGCAGGAATTGCTTGATCTTCTTTTGAGATTGGCTTCAGGATTAATGATGTTGTAATGAATGAATAATCTTTGAGATGAATTTGTGATATGATACAGTGAAAATCAAAATAAAATTTAATATAAAGAATGTAAATGAAAATAAAAGAAAGAGAAAAAGAAAATAAAAATGAATTGAATCTTGAGGAGGTTCCAATCTTCATCACGGAGGTTGATAACTGATTTTGAAATTGGCCAAGGACCTGGAAAGAGAAATTGGATTCCAGGTGCTCACAAAGTGGCCAAGGGGATGTTTTGACAAGATTGTAGTCCCCCCAGGGAAGTGCACACCAGGAGAGGAACTTACGTTTGGTAGTTACCACTCCTGCCAGTGCCATAAAAATAAAAACAAAAAATGTTGAAGGAATGAATTGAAAAGTGAATGGCTCATTGTGTCAGCCTGTGACTCAAAACCAGAGCACAAGCATGACAGCCAAAATACCATAAACCAATGGTATAGCCAAAATACCACCAAAACATGGAGCTGAGCCAAATTAGCTCAAAAGGTATCAGAAGAAAGAGGAAACTTACCTCTTTCTGAAAATATAAGTCCCATCACCATAGGACAAGAAACAACAAAGTTATTCCTGCTCAAAGTTATTGCTGAGCATAAACCTTAATTTTCACCTCTCATCTAAAATCTAGAAGGAGAGGCTTAACCCCATCAAATGGGTATTCAAAATGAAGCTCTAAGCCAGGGCTATCCAATGGTACCAGCCAAACTGAGCTAGCACCAGTATTACTTGAGTTATGGTCAAATTCAGACCAAATAAGGGTGAACAAAACATTCACCTCTCATCTAACTTTTACAGTTTTAGTGTGAGATACCTAAAGTGGAGTCTTTTTGGAAAGAGCACAATCAGGGCTATCTGATGGTGCCATCCATTTCCTCATAACTCAACTATAACAGAAGTTATTGGCCAAACAAGCTTAATACAGCTTTTGACCAGACCACGCCAATGTACAAAAATACTTGTACATGGGATAACTTTGTCATATTTAATGATAACCATGTCAAGTTTGGTACCATTGTGTAGAGCTCATACAGGGCTATTCAATGAACCAACTTTGAGCTTGATATCTCAAAAACTGACAGAGTTATGACCATTTTAAGGTCAAAATCCCACCTGCTGTCAGATACAGCCTTACCATGGGATGATATCCCATAACCATGAATATGAGGTGTCAAATAGACGAAGAAGCATGTTTTTACTTCAATACCTCATATGTAAGTCAATACTGGGGTCCCATACAGTTTCTGTACAGCATTCTACGCGTCATACACGTCAGAATCAGGCTGTGAGGTCCCCAGATGAAAATTTTCACCCTGTATTGGTGAAACCTGCCCAGATGTGGTTTCAAAACCACATCTGAGCCCAATACAGGGTATACAGGCTGTTTGCAAACCACAAGCCTGTCCAGGAGAGTGAAAAATCTTCACTTCCTCTACGTGGAAAGGTCTAGCAGCCTTTCCACCTCAATTTCAGGATAAAAGGAGGGCTTTTCACAGCCAAAAACCTTTCCTCATCCTGCTCTTGAATAACCTACGTAGTAAACTGTCAAAAACAGTTTTACTCTTGGCTAAATAATCAGGTATACTCTTAATTTAAAGTATTGTAGTCTTTATTATTGTAATCCAACAGGTAAAGCTGCACCCAGGGCTTTCAACAGCGCTCACCACCACTATATCTCTATAGTAAAGCCCTTTAAATCTTAAATTAAATCATTTATTATCAATCTTATCATCTTTTAAAACCATTTTTACCGTGTCACAGTCATAGTTAAAGCTTGTAAATACTCATATACACCTTTATCATAGACTCAGCCTGACATTTTGGGGGCCTGGCCGTGTTTTTTTTAACTTTTTGGACCTTACAAGTAAGTCTTTTCTCTTTTTTATGACTTATTAACACATTGTTTTATCTTTTTTTAGGCGTAATTTCCATTTAAATATATATATTTTATATATTTTTATCTTTTTTCCATATACTCATATTATAAAAGAGTATTTTTCACGTGGCTAATACCCACTGAAAATAATTATTTTTGGCGTGTTTTGTATATAAAAACACATCAGCCATCAATAAGTCCTGTATTCTTGACTGAATAAGGACACCTCTGACTGAAAAACCATCAGTTGAGGCGTGGATTAAGTGTATTGTTGACTCAATAACACTTATACAAAACCACTTGTACAGAATACACTTGAAAACCACAAGTGTATCTGTGGGATACTGGCACACAAACAGTGTGACAGGGCACCATAAGCTGTATTTTTGACGTGAAATTGTTAATTCAATTACACTGTCATTATACAAGGGCATATTGTAATAATATACAAGCCCAGAGGCCATTCTTAGACGTGCAAAACCAGCCTTTTAAGAAGTCTTAACTGACATAAGCCCTCTTTTTCCTGTCTTAATTCAGTGGAAGAAAACTACATCCCACTTGAAACCCAGTCACAGGCCAACACACCAGTGACACCCTCAAAACCAGAGGGCAGCAAGGGTAAAGGAAAAAGGCTTAGTGAAGGCCTCATTACAGCCAAAAAGTGGACACCAATAGCCACTCAGAGGAGTAGAAAACCACGAAACTCTGCTTCAATACAAGGTAAACCAACCTTAACCACTTGTACAGGGAAGATTACAATTATTAACCCAGTTGTAACCTCCAAAGGCAAACTGCCCAAATCAGAAGATAACAAATTTGTACAAGGCACAGTCAAAGGTAAATACCCTAAGAACATAAAGTTGTTGACTGCTTGCAAACACTGATATGTACCCTGCATACCTCAGAGACCTTGGCTTCCAAAGGAACCAGCCAGAGGATAGAGCAGGAATGTCTAGAACCAGAAGACCTGAAAGAAGACACATTGGACACAGTGGTGGATGGCAAAACAATGAGGGAGATAATATCAACCTTGCCATTCACACTCCAATTCAACAGAAACCTCAAACCAGAGGACTGGAAGGATATGGATCAAGTTCTTCAAATCCACCAACTCCTCAAAGATTTGTTTCAATGGAGCATGGACAAGAGGTTCAACCTAGCAACTCACTGGGCAGAACTGGGATCAAGTTGCCAGAAGATCTGTCTCAAAGAGATAGACTTCAAAGACCTTATGGTAATCACCAAGGGTTGGAATCCTACCAGGCAGCACAGACTCCTGGAGGCAAGGGCACAGAGGATAAGGGAGAATCAAGCCACTATCCAAGCTATAGAAGAACAGTTAACCCAGACAGGGCCTACTCAGATTCCTTCAGGCTCACAAGGAGCATGCCAAATCAGCTCTCCAGTGGCTTCACACCATTCAGAAACCAGCAGATCAGTGGCCAAGAGTCACCATTCTTCACAATTCCAGGAAGTTTCCAGGAGAAGACAAGGCAACAAGGGCAAGAACAAAGCCTCCTTCAACCAGAGGAGGAAAGAGTCAGACCCCATGATCCAGAAGCTGTTAGATTTAGTAAAAGAAGTACACAAGAACCAGAAGTAGTTGTAAACAACTCTAGAATCAGTAGTCCTAGTAATAGAAACATTACCCCCACTCAGACTGAAAATAACATTATCACATCTGAGAGTAACATCAACAGTGACACACTGTGGTTACAAATGTCCCAATATGCTGAGCAATCTGCAAAGCAGGCTACAGAATTTGCAGCTGCCCAAGAGAGGATGAGAAAAACTCAAGCCTCATTGGAGCAGATAGTTAAAAACCTTCAGGAAGGATATGCTCAACTGAGCAAAGCCTCTGAAGAAACCAACAAGAGACTGAATCAAGTCTCTGAAGAACAACACCATAGTAGCAGGGACAGGGAGTGTCTGAACCAAGACATCAACAAATTGTTTGATGCCTACCATAGCTTAAAGCCCCAACCACAAGGCCAAGCTATGGAGAATCCATATCAACCAGATGACATCAAACCAGATGCCATGTTGTTGAATAAGGCAAGATCTCCATCACAATACCAGGATGGAGATGGCATGTCTTATTCAGAGAAGGAAGCCTTGAAACAGCTTCCTGAGGCCTCAAACTGGCCCAAATTCTCTGGATCAGGAGAATATGATCATATGGAGCTCATAGATTATATTGATGGACTCTTCATTGATGTACCAAGGATACCAGATTACTGGATTACTGCTAGACTGAATACTGCATTTAAAGGTCATGCAAGTATATGGTACACTGAAATGAAAGAAATCCATGGCAGAAGAAATTGGCCATGGTGGAAGAGTCAAATAATCCAAAAGTACAGTAATGGAACTTGGATATGGCAAAAGACCATGTCATTTGAAAATGACAAATACTCTGTGGACAAAGATCCATATGAGTGGTGTCTTAGACAGTCTAAAAGACTTAAAGCCATTGATCCCCAAATGAACATTCAAATGAGGAATCATAAACTTCTGACACAACTGCCAGGAGAACTAGAGCATGCAGTAAAGTGCAGATGCAACCAAAATTGCACTCTAGATGATATAGCCAATACCTTACAAGATATAAGGAAAAGGACTAATATAGGGAAATTCACCCCATATAGAAGCAGTAGTTTCAGAGAGAAACAACCTTTCAGGGTGGAGTTTAAAGACAAACCCAGAGAAAGAGTGGCAGAAGTGGCGAAGAAGAAGAATTCTTGTCACAATTGTGGTTCAACAGACCACTATGCCAACAACTGTCCAAAAGCAAAGAAGAAAGTCTATGCTATAGAAAAAGTCCCTGAAGAAGAACCTCCAACAGAGGATTCTGAATCAGACTCTATGGGTGATGCCATTAGAGAACCATCTGATGAGGATCAAGACCCAAGAGAAGAATTTCTAGTGGAATACCAAGAGGAAACCCCACTAGAAATCCAGGATATACAGTTGGAAGCAGGCATGCCACAAGACACTGCCAACAAGAATTTGTGTAAACATACACAAGATGCACAAACATTCCTGGTTACACCAACCAAAGGAATGGCATACATACATGGAACAGCCACACAAATGACTGTATGTATTGACAATGCTCAGCATCCACTGATCATTGACAGTGGAGCACACTGCTCCATAGTGGCCAGAAATTATCTGGATAACCACTTCCCAAACTGGGAAAAAGAACTCTTGCCCACCAGGGCAAAGAACTTTAAGAGTGCATCTGGAAAGATGACCTCTATTGGGACAATTATCAAAGAGATAATTATACCCCACAGAAAAGGTAATATCAGACTCAACCCAGAGTTTGTAGTGCTTGAAGATGCCCACATCCAAGGGTTTTTACTGGGAACAGATTACCAGAGGATGTATGGCATAGATATTTACAATAGTAAAAATAGGCATATTACCATTGGTACTAACAAGGAAAAGAAATTTTCTCTTGATATATACCAGATATCTTCTCAGGACCCACTGGAAGAACTTCTGAAAGAATTCAGAGAGGGACAGTTTAGCACTACCCTCACCAGTAAACAAAAGTTAAGTTTGCTGAAGATGCTGAGGAAGAATAGACCAGCATTTGCCATTGGTGAAGAACCATTAGGCAAGATCAAAGGCCATGATATAGAACTATATCTGGATGTGGAAAGGCCTTATCCACCCATGTTAAGGAGACCTCCTTACCCAGCAAGTCTGGAGACCAGGAAAGAGATTGAGAAACATATCAATGAACTCCTGGACATGGATGTCATTAGGAAGATTGGACATAATGAAATAGTGGAAATCACCACTCCTGTCCTAATCACCTGGCATGATGGCAAGTCTAGATTGTGTGGAGATTTCAGAGCCCTGAATAGCTACACAAAAGCAGACAGGTAACCTATACCAAGGATACCCCATGCCTTGGATAAGCTAGCCAAAGCCAAATACATAACCAAGATGGATTGTATGAAAGGCTTCCACCAAAATGGAGTTGAACCAAATTCCATGAAGTTGCTCAGAATAATATGCCATATGGGCATATATGAGTACACCAGGATGCCATTTGGCATCAAGAATGCACCAGCCCACTTCCAAAGGATGATGGACACCATATTTCAAGAAGAAATAATGGAAGGCTGGATGGTAGTGTATATTGATGATATCATTATATACTCAGAGACATGGGAAGACCATGTACAATACATAGACAGAGTGCTAAGTAAATGTACACCCATCAATCTGAAAATTTCACTTAAAAGGTGTAATTTTGGCCAACAAGAGCTACTAGCTCTAGGACACAAAGTCTCAGGCCTTTGTCTGGCAATTGACCAGAACAAAGTAGCAGCAGTACTGCAAAAGCCAGTACCAAAGAACATCAAAGAGATGCAATCTTTCCTTGGATTTGCTAGCTACTATAGAAACCACATCAAAAACTTTGCTCACATAACTAGTAGTTTATACAAGTTATGCTCAAAGGATGTAGTTTTTGAAATAACCAAGGAAAGGAGGGATGCATATGAAAGGATCAAATATGAACTCGCAAATGCACCTGTGCTCATCTTGCCTGACTTTGAACTGCCATTCAAGTTATATATAGATGCAGCATGCAGCCAAGGCTTGGGAGCAGCCCTTAACCAAAGACAAATTGTGGATGGTGAACCAAGAGAAGGTGTAATATGTTACATCTCTAGGCAGCTGAAAGATTCAGAAGCCAGGTATGGGGCCACCCAGACAGAATGTCTATGTCTAGTCTGGGCTCTAGAAAAACTCCATTATTATTTGGAGGGTGCAGTCTTTGAAGTGTACACAGACTGCACAGCCTTGAAGTCTTTACTAAACATGAAGACTACTAATAGACACATGCTGAGATGGCAAATAGCCATCCAGGAGTATAGAGGGAACATGACCATCATATACAAGGAAGGTAAAAGCCATACCAATGCAGATGGCCTTAGCAGATGGCCACTGGACAATGTCAAAAGCAATCCAGCTTATGACCCTGAAGTTGCTGCAAGAATTCCTATCCATTTTATGGAAATAAATAGGAAAAAGAACTTCAGATTCTCTGAATGGGCACCAGGGAGTGGTACCCTTGACAGTGGAAACACTGATTCAGAAGGGACAGAAACCCCCATACTGGGAATAAGTTCCTCAGAATTGCACAATGAATTTTTCAATGCAGTACTGAAATCCTATGCTAAACACAAACAGTGTAGCATACTACTCCAACTCCTTCAACAAAAATACAGGAGCCCAGAACTGGAAACCCAGCTGGACGAACCCTGGTTGAGGGCCTATAAGGACAATAAATTCTTCCTTATAGATGGCCTGATTTATCACAGAGAAAAGCACACCAGTGCACTCACAGTGATAGACAGAGACCACATCTCCTTAATCCTGCAGGAATGCCATGACTGCCCCTACATGGGACACATGAGTGAGGACAGGACTAAAGAGAGGATAGCAAGCACAGCTTGGTGGCCCAAGTGGGAGCAAGAGTTGAGTGAATACATCAACACTTGTGAAAGATGCCAAAAGGCAAATAGAAAACATGGGAAAAAATATGGGTTGCTTCAACACATAGAAGAACCCAAACACCCATGGGAAACCATCAACATGGACTGGGTCACAGGACTTGTCCCAGGAGGCAAAGAAAACTACAATGCCTGCCTAATCATAGTTGATAGGTTCAGCAAGAGCATGAGATGTCTACCATGCCATAAAGAGGACACAGCCATGGACACTGCTCTGTTATTTTGGAATAACATCATATCCACCTGTGGAGTCCCTAAGATCATAATTAGTGACAGGGACCCAAAATTCACATCTGAATTTTGGACCAATTTATATGACATGCTAGGCACCAAGCTTGCTTTTTCCACAGCTTACCATCCACAAACAGATGGCCTAGCTGAGAGGATGATCCAAACAATGGAGGACATCCTCAGGAGGTTCTGTGCCTATGGCATGGAATACAAGGACCATGAGGGATATACCCATGATTGGGTCACCCTCTTACCAGCAGTCCAACTGGCTTATAATACAAGCCAGCACTCTACCACAGGAAAAACACCTGCACTGGTAGAGAAAGGGTGGAATCCCCTTTTACCTGTGGATCACTTGAAGAAAAATCTTCTGACCATCCACCCCACAGCCAAAGACTTCCATGATATGTGGAAGAAAGCCTGTGATACTGCTGCCAAATGCATAGCTGAGGCCAAAGAGTATAATAAGCAGAGGTGGGAAAAATCACATATGGAACCTGACTTCAAGGAAGGGGACCAGGTGTTAGTGTCTACACTAAACTTTAACAATCTCAAAGGACCCAAGAAAATGAGAGACTCATTTGTAGGGCCCTTCACTATCATTCAGTTGATAGGGAAGAATGCAGTAGAGGTCAAGCTCACTGAGGAGTTTTCTAGGAAACACCCAGTCTTTCCAGTAAGCCTGGTCAAACCATACTTCCAAACAGAAGAGGATAAATTCCCCTCCAGGAAGAAAAACATCACTCCACCAGAAATAGTGGAAGTAGAAGACTCTCCTGGACCTGTGAGTAAAATCATCAGGGCCAGAAAAATCAGACTCAATGGGAAGGATCAGAGACAATATCTAGTCAGATTCAAGAACCAGACAGCTGACAAAGACAAATGGTTGGCAGAGGATGCCATCCCAGATGGGAACCTCCATTTAAGGAGATTCAGAGCCTCTAGGAGGACTGAACAGTCTCATCAATGATGAGCCTTTTTTAGAGGGAGGGTATGTCAGCCTCTGACTCAAAACCAGAGCACAAGCATGACAGCCAAAATACCATAAACCAATGGTATAGCCAAAATACCACCAAAACATGGAACTGAGCCAAATTAGCTCAAAAGGTATCAGAAGAAAGAGGAAACTTACCTCTTTCTGAAAATATAAATCCCATCACCATAGGACAAGAAACAACAAAGTTATTCCTGCTCAAAGTTATTGCTGAGCATAAACCTTAATTTTCACCTCTCCTCTAAAATCTAGAAGGAGAGGCTTAACCCCATCAAATGGGTATTCAAAATGAAGCTCTAAGCGAGGGCTATCCAATGGTACCAGCCAAACTGAGCTAGCACCAGTATTACTTGAGTTATGGTCAAATTCAGACCAAATAAGGGTGAACAAAACATTCACCTCTCATCTAACGTTTACAGTTTTAGTGTGAGATACCTAAAGTGGGGTCTTTTTGGAAAGAGCAAAATCAGGGCTATCTGATGGTGCCATCCATTTCCTCATAACTCAACTACAACAGAAGTTATTGGCCAAACAAGCTTAATACAGCTTTTGACCAGACCACGCCAATGTACAAAAATACTTGTACATGGGATAACTTTGTCATATTTAATGATAGCCATGTCAAGTTTGGTACCATTGTGTAGAGCTCATACAGGGCTATTCAATGAACCAACTTTGAGCTTGATATCTCAAAAACCGACAGAGTTATGACCATTTTAAGGTCAAAATCCCACCTGCTGTCAGATACAGCCTTACCATGGGATAATATCCCATAACCATGAATATGAGGTGTCAAATAGACGAAGAAGCATTTTTTTACTTCAATACCTCATATGTAAGTGAATACTGGGGTCCCATACAGTTTCTGTACAGCATTCTACGCGTCATACACGTCAGAATCAGGCTGTGAGGTCCCCAGATGAAAATTTTCACCCTGTATTGGTGAAACCTGCCCAGATGTGGTTTCAAAACCACATCTGAGCCCAATACAGGGTATACAGGCTGTTTGCAAACCACAAGCCTGTCCAGGAGAGTGAAAAATCTTCACTTCCTCTACGTGGAAAGGTCTAGCAGCCTTTCCACCTCAATTTCAGGATAAAAGGAGGGCTTTTCACAGCCAAAAACCTTTCCTCATCCTGCTCTTGAATAACCTACGTAGTAAACTGTCAAAAACAGTTTTACTCTTGGTTAAATAATCAGGTATACTCTTAATTTAAAGTATTTTAGTCTTTATTATTGTAATCCAACAGGTAAAGCTGCACCCAGGGCTTTCAACAGCGCTCACCACCACTATATCTCTATAGTAAAGCCCTTTAAATCTTAAATTAAATCATTTATTATCAATCTTATCATCTTTTAAAACCATTTTTACCGTGTCACAGTCATAGTTAAAGCTTGTAAATACTCATATACACCTTTATCATAGACTCAGCCTGACACATTGTCCCAAGTTAAAAGGGCCATAAGATTGGAAATGAAGTTGAAAGCCATGCAAAAGATCTGTGTCTAAAACTGCAAAGTGCTTACAGAGTGGCCAAGGTGATGCTTACAACAAAAAAAAGAGTAGAATACCCCTAAAGGTGCATACCAGGAGTGGGACTTACATTTGGTAATTCCTCTCCCCACCAAGCACCATAATGAATCAAGCTTTTGAAGAATTGGGCGCAGGATTGTCAGGATATAATGAATGAAAATCCTTAACCAGTTCAGGACAATTCTTGAGGTTTTCAGTTGATTCCCAAGTGGATATGAGTCTTGACTGAAACCTTTCCATTCCACCAAATACCATAGTTTTCCTCTCTTAAGCTTTGAGTCCAGTATTTGAGAGACTTACCATTCCTCTTCTTCTTCAATTATGATTGGAGGAGGAGGCTCTTGATGCCTATTTGCGATTGTTGATGTCTTGAATGGTTCTAAGAGTGAAATATGGAAGACTGGGTGGATGGACTTCCATTGAGATGGAAGCTTGAGGTGGTAGGCATGAGTGCTGACTTTCTTCAAGATTTGAAAAGGACCCAACCATCTTTCAGACAGTTTTTTGGTGGGTCTAGTTTATTTGATTTTCTTGGAAGAAAGCCATACCATGTCACAAGGATTGAAAATAGGTGGACTTGCTCTACTTTTATCCACATACCTCTTAAACCTGTTTATGGCAAATTCAAGTTCTCTCTTGACATCTTGCTGTACTTATTGGATTTTTGTTGATAACTTTCCAGCAGGAGTATCTTGATTAATGTGAACTGAGTCAAATGTGGATCTCTTCCATAAACAGTGAAAAATGGTGATTGTTTTGTTGAAGAGTGGTCAGAGTTATTGTAGGCAAATGCAGCCAGAGTGAGCCAGGTGTTCCAATCATCTTGATGATAACTGACATACATCCGAAGGTACTGTTCTAGTATCTGATTTACCCTCTCTGTCTGTCCATCAGTTTCTGGATGATAAGCAGTTGAAAGATCTCTTGAAATCTTGAGCTTCTGACAAAGATTGGTCCAAAAGGAAGAACCAAAAAGAGAACCTCTATCACTAACAATTCTTTAAGGAAGGCCATGCTTTGAGAGAATATTCTTGATGAATAGATGGGCAAAATCTAATGAATTTATTGAGGACATTGTTGGAATAAAAACTGCCATTTTCGAGAATCTTTCCACTATGACAAGGATTGAGTAAAATGAATTGGACAGTGGCAATTGAGTGATGAAATCCATTGAAAGAAAAATCCAAGGACCATTTGGAATTGGAAGAGGTTTGAGGAGTCCAAGCTTCTTGTGATGAATATTTGTTTCTTGAGCACTGTTGACAGGATGAGACATAATCCTTGATGAATTGAGTCATGCCAACCAGTGAAAATCCCACTTGCCAAGTTTTAAAGTCTTCTCTTGGACAGGGTGTCCAGCTAGAGGAGAGTCATTCCTTTTTTGAAGTATGCTGAGTTGAATTGTGGGGTCATTTGGGACCATGACCCAATATTTGAACAAAAGAAGTTGGGACAAGGAATCAAGAGAATAATCTTGGACAGATTTACCTTTACCCAAATCTTGAAGAATACTTCTATATTGAGAATCTTGCCATAATGACTTCTGAATTGATTCAATCAAATTTGGAAATGCTTCCACCTTGACTGCAAAGAATTTTGAGGCTTGAATTTCATCTTGCTTGATTTTTTTGGATAATTCCTTGGATTCTTGCTGATTAAATCTTCCCCCCTCTGTGGGTACGCGTTGTCCCAACGTGACAAAGCATCTGGAAGGGTAGCCAAGCAGCCAGGAGGGTAGGTGATTGAAAAATGGAATTCAGAGAGAAATTCAGCCCAGCGGGCTTGACGGCAAGTGAGAATCTTTGATGACATGAAATATTGAAGTGAGTAATGATCAGTGAGAACTTCAAAAGAGGAAGAAAGTGAAAGGAGAAAAGCTCTCCAGTGCTTGAGAGCCCAGACTATGCCAAGGAGCTACTTGTCATGAATCTCATAATTGAGCTCAGCTGGGAGAGGCTTGCGGCTATCAAATGCAATGGGATGTTTTCCTGAGTCAGAAATCTGACCCAGTACAGGACCCAAGGCATAATCTGATGCATCAGTCTCTAAAATGGTGGGTAGAGAAGGATCAAAGTGATAAAAAATTGGAGCAACGGTGAATGCCTCTTTGAGTTTATGAAACTGTCTAAGGGCTTCCTCATTGAGGGGAAAACGGGAATCTTTCTTGAGGAAACTTGTGAGTGAACTAATCTTCTTTGCAAAATTCTTGATGAAAGAGGGGTAAATATTGGCAAAGCCAAGGAATGATTGAAGAGCCTTGAGGTATCTTTGAGGTGGCCAACTGAGAATTTGCTGGAATTTCTCTTGTTTCCATCTTGAGGCCTTCAGAAGAAACAACATAACCCAAATACTCTGCACTAGAAACATGAAACAGGCCCTTGGAGGCCTTAGCAAAGAGGTTATTGGCTCTGAGTCTGGAACAAACAGCGGCCAAATGAGTGACATGTTCTTCTTCAGATTTGGAAAAGACCATGATGTCATCCAAATAAACCACAACATAAATATCAAGAAGATCATAAAAAATATCATTGACAAGGTTTTGGAAAGAGGCAGGAGAATTGGTGAGCCCAAATGGCATAACCAAATACTCATAGCTGCTATATTTAGTTCTAAAACATGTCAAATGTTCATCACCTTCCTTGATTCTGAGCAGGTTATATGCACCACGCAAATCAATCTTGGAGAAGATAGAAGAACCATTGAAAACAGTAAGAAGCTGATTCATAGGAGGAACAGGATACTTGTTCTTCCTAGTAACAGCATTGAGTTTGCGGTAATCAACACACAAACGGAGGCCACCATCTTTCTTTATGACAAAGAGGACAGGTGCTCCTGTTGAAGAGGAGCTTGGCTGGATGAAACATTTCTCTACATTCTCTGAAATGTAGGTCCTGAGTGTATCTTACTCTTGGTTTGATAAAGATTAGATCACCCCAACTGGAGGTAGAGACCCCTCCAGCTCAATATGATGCTCACAGGCGCGGTGAGGAGGAAGTTTGTCTTCTTTCACCTTGGAGAATACATCCAAGTACTGGTGATAAACAGAAGGAACAACCTTCATCACGGTTTCTGTTTCTTCTGGCTCTTCCTCTTCATCCCACAACTCCTCCAGGGATTCATGATAAGATGAAGGAGGAAGGTCCATATTCCCAAAGAAGAGATAAAGTGAAGATACAGAATTATCCTCTCCAACATCTTGAATCTCTTTGAAGACTTCATCTCTAGATGATAGTAATGACTGATGGGAATTAATGAAAGGAATATGGACAGAGGATGGAAATGATGGTGTTCTAGAATCACCAACCAGAGCTGCACATGAGTTGGCAGAAGAAACGTTATTACTGGAAGATTTTGAAGGATCATAATAGTCCTTATGATCAGAATTAAAGGTGATCAGCCCTTGCCTCCAATCAATAGATGGATTAAAATGATTGAGAAAGTCGAAGACCAATATGAGGTCTTCTCCCTTGGGAGTATCAATAACTAAAAAGTCCCATTCAAAGCTTGGGAAGGAAGGGAGCTCAACAATATATTTAGTATGGTGAGTCACAAATAAAGAAGAAGACTCAGAGGAGTCAAGAATAATAAGGGGAATCTTCTTTGGGAGTTCTGACATGGTCAAAGAATACTTGTGAACAAACTGCTTTGCAATAAATGAGTTGGTAGAAACAAAATCAATGAGAATACTGTAAAACATATCAGAGAGAGAAGGAAAGACTAAAATTTTAAGGGAATTTTTGACACCAGTATTCACAATGCACAATTGTGCTCTGGATTGAAAACAGTGAAGACCATTGAACACAACATGATCTTCACTCAGGCTTTTCCCTGGCTGGCAAATGTGCCTGATGGTTGGGTAAACTTGTTTTGAGGCCTTTTGAAACAGGACTCAAGACTATGCTTCCCACCACAATAGGTACATAGACCCTCCTTGATTCTTCTTTCTTTTTCAGAATTCATCAACTTGAAATCTTTATTCAATAAAGAAGAATGGGGCTTTTCCCTCTTCTGAAAAATCTTCTTCTTCTTTTGAATTGAGCTTGAAGAACTTTGAGGATGAGAAGAACTTGACTTTGAGGCTTCTGGCTTCTTCTCTTGATGATGACTCCTTTCATTGTGCCTCTCATGGTACCTGGCTTCAGGCTCCAGGGTAATATCCATTAAGTCTTCAAGAGAGTCAAATCTTAAAGGATGGGAGGCCAATTGATCCAAAATCCTGGAGGGCAATCCCTTCCTGAAATGATGGATAAGAGCCCTTTCACCCCAATCTCCAATTTTTGAGACACGACTTCTGAAATCAGCAATGTAGAAAGATACATGCCCGCCTTCTTTCATTCTTAAAGAATCCAATTCTACTTTAGCTTTTCTGATTCCATTTGGGTCCCCAAATAAGGTCAAGAGTTGAGATTCAAATAATTTCCATGAATTGAGAAGGTAATTTGGATCTTGATTGGTGAGATTGGAAAGATAAGGCTCAATCCATTTTGCAGCCCTGCCAATGAGAAATGAAGTGGCATAAAGGACCTCCTTTCTTTCTTGAGCGAAGTTTGCCGGATCATTATGAAAAATCAGTTGACAAGACTGAATAAAGCTTCTAACTTTGAAGGGTTGAGTCCCATCAAAGCATTCTGGTGCCTTCATAGATGGAGTCTTGAAGGCTGGTGGTCTTGATGCTTCAGAGGATGAAGCTTCTTGAAGATTGGCCATAATTTGAGTCATTTGATGCATAATGGCCAATCAGGATGGTTCAGACTGATGAGAGACAGGCTGATTAGACTGGGCTAGAGTTGGCCCTCCAGTACCTTGGGATGCCTCCACAGGAGTAGGGACACCTTCAGTACCACCAGACCCTTCCTCTTCCACATAATTCTCTTCCTCCTCTTCACCATCTTTCCTAGGACCTCTGCAAGTGGTCCTTGAAGTTCCTGGAAATCCACCAACTACTCCTGAGAAAGATCTTGATCTTCTGGGCACTCTTCCTTCCTTCCTGAACGGTGCTTCTCCTTCCAAAATGGGTCCTCTGTCCAATTCACCCTCAGTTGAGAAACTCCTGGGGTGCCATCAAGAGGAGCCCTGGTAGTTGGAGTGAGAACAGCTGAGTTCTGGCCTGAGATCTCATCTGCCTGGCAGGAGGTGAGTGTTGAATGGGCATGATTTCAGGATCAAATGAAATAAAATAAAAAAGAATCAAGATTTGAAGATGAACACTTAAGGCAATTGAAATAATGCTTGAAGTCAAAGTCAAAATCAATATCTTGAGGAAAATCAATAAAAATCAATAAATCAAATGAGATCTTCAGGTAAATCAATCAATTGAATATCAACTGAAAACTTGAATTCAATGAATCAAATAAGTCAAATCAATCAAAATCAAAATCTTGAAAAATCAATCAATCAAAATGAATTCTTGAGGCAAAATCAATTTATGTCAAAAATTCTTGATGAGAAAAATCAGCAAAATCAATGAAATCGTCAGGTCAGTCAATTTTCTTGAGGTCAATATCAATTTATGTCAAATCAATAAATCAAATCAAAATCAAGTGAGTTCTTCTCTAAAAATCAAAATTCTTGAAAAATGAATCAAATATGAATCTTGATGTGAAGAATGTGTCTGAATAACTTGATGAAAAATTTGAAAATCAAATGAAAATTAAGATGAAGCTTGGATTATGAATGAATTGGAAATGATGATTTGAGATAAGATTTTCAAAAAAGAGAAACAAAAAAAAAGGGTCAGATTTCAATTTTCAGAATGAAGAATGAATGAGAAAATTGAGAGGTGATGATGAATCATAAGGTTCATAAGCATTAAAGAGTCATAATTTCAATGAAATGAGGGAATGAAATTATAAAGAAAGAGTGAACAGAATGAAAAGAAATTATGAGTTAATTAATATAATGTCACAGGGGCTCTTTGACAGAAAACCAAGAGTGGCCTGGCACTCAGCAATCAGGGAACTCACTTGGAAGACTCCAAAGAATAAGGAAAATGAAATAAAAGAATAAATTTCTCTAAGAAGTATGCATGTAAAAAGATGAGATTCAATGAGAGAAATGAGAAGCCAAATGGCCAAAGAGCCAACCAAGTAAGTCCTTAATCACTGTTTCAACCTGCCAAAATGAGCAATGGAATTAGTAAGGATATGACCACCAAATATCCATTGACAGGCAAAGAAAGAAAAGAGAGAAGGTGCTAAATGACTGACTTGATAATATCAGTATTCACTTAACAAAAATGGTAAGATAAATAAAGATAAAATAAAATCAAAATAAATTAATTAACTGGGGAAAAACCCCCAGGGTGGAAAGAGTAGCCAGTATATGTGAAAGGCTGGGAGCTTGAATTCTTCAGTCTGAAAACTGATCTGTATTGATGCTTGAGGCTGTATTGATTGTTTTGGGAATTGATACAGCTGGCTAATATTGAAATTGAAATGGTTGAATGAATTTTCCATAGTTGAAAATGAAATACAGTTCTTGATGGATCCAGACTGTATTGAAATGAAGGTGGTTGTCAAGATGAATTGAGTGGAGCTTTGACACTTGACAAATGAATGAATGAACTGCCTCTTGAATCCCTTGAGAATTGTTGAACAGTATTGCCTTGGAGGAATACTGTGAATGAAATCATCCAATGACGTCTTGATGGCGTGATTGGTCTTTGACACTGAAACACTTGCTCTTGAGCCTTGATGAGTCCTCTGAATGATTGGGTTCCTTGATGATGTGATGATATGTTAGAATATTTAAATGACCATTTGATATTTCCACCATTGAATTGCTGTTGAAAAATGATGCATAATGATATAGAACATCATTTATGGCATATTGGTTCATTGTAAAAAAGATTATGTCCAAAGGTCTTGAGATGGAAAGACAGAGGGGAAAAAGATGGATGTGATGGCTTCAGAGCTTGGGAAGGTGTTTCTGTGTCCTTTGGGGCCTTGCTCCACTTTTGGGTTCTGAGCCAAAAACTGGCCCAAAGGGCAGGAAAGTGTCTTTTGGACACTTTGCGTCAAAGTGCGCAAATGCGCAAAACGCGCAGAAATGCACATTATTAACCCAAATTTCCAAAACAGCCATTTGGGCCATTTCCCCTGGCTTTGAGGGAAATGACCAGAAATACCCAATTGGGCATAAATTGCTGCTATGGCTTCTGGATTAAGGTGAAGGGCCATGAAGGCCCCAAAAGACAAATGGCCATAAATGGTCCATAGGATGATGATGTGGCCATATTGGCCACTGGTGGTGGATATGGCCAATTGGCCATAAAAGTACTGTGGCTTGATATGTCATACGGGGATCCAAAGAGGTGAATTGCCACGGTTGTTACAGACCTGAGAATTTATGTCCTAGAGCCAGTAGTTCTTGTTGACCAAAATTACACTTTTTCAGCGAAATTTTCAGATTGATGGGTGTACATTTACTTAGCACTCTGTCTATGTATTGTACATGGTCTTCCCATGTCTCTGAGTATATAATGATATCCTCAATATATACCACCATCCAGCCTTCTAAAATTTCTTCTTGAAATATTGTGTCCATCATCCTTTGGAAATGGGATCGTGCATTTTTGATGCCAAATGGCATCCTGGTATACTCATATATGCCCATATGGCATATTATTCTGAGCAATTTCATGGAGTTTGGTTTAACTCCATTTTGGTGGAAACCTTTCATAAAATTCATTTTGGTTATGTATTTTTCTTTTGCCAGTTTATCCAAGGCATGAGGTATGCTAGGTATAGGGTACCTTTCTGCTTTTGTGTAGCTGTTCAGAGCTCTGAAGTCTCCACACAGTCTAGACTTGCCAACATGCCAGGTGATTAGGACAGGAGTGGTTATTTCCACTATTTAATTATGTCCAATCTTTCTGATGACTTCCATGTCCAGGAGTTCATTGATATGTTTTTCAATTTCTTTCCTGGTTTCCAAGCTTTCTGGATAAGGAGGTCTCCTGAGCATGGGTGGATAAGGTCTTTCCACATCCAGATACATTTCTATATCATGGCCTTTGATCTTGCCTACTTGTTCTTTACCAATGGCAAATGCGGGTCTGTTCTTCCTCAGAATCTTCAGTAAACTTAGTTTCTGTTTACTGGTGAGGGTAGTGCTAAACTTGCCCTCTCTGAATTCATTCAGTAACTCTTCCAGTGGATCATGGGTAGAGATTTTGTATATATCATGTGAGAATTTCTTCTCCTTGTTGGTACCAATGGTAATGTGCCTGTTTTCACTATTGTAGATATCTATGCCATACATCCTTTGGTAATCTGTTCCCAGTAAGAAGCCTTGGATGTGGGCATCATCAAGCACTACAAACTCTGGGTTGATTCTGATATTACCCTTCCTGTGGGGTATAATTATCTCTTTGATAATTGTCCCAATAGAAGTCATCTTCCCTTAAGAACTTCTAAAGTTCTTTTCTTTGGTTGGCAAGAGTCTTTCTCCCAGTTGGGGAACTGGTTGTCCAGATAATCTCTGGCCACTATGGAGCAGTATGCCCCACTGTCAATGATAAATGGGTGCTGAGCATTTTGAATGCAAGCAGTCATTTTTGTGGCTGTTCCATCTATGTATGCCATTCCTTTGGTTGGTGTTACCAGGAATGTTTGTGCATCTTGTGTGTGTTTGCACAAGTTTTTGTTGGCAGTGTCCTGTGGCATGCCTGCTTCTAACTGTATGTCCTGGATTTCTAGTGGGGTTTCCTCTTGGTATTCCACTAGAAATTCTTCTCTTGGGTCTTTCTCTTCATCAGATTGCTCTCTGATGTCATCTCCCATAGAGTCTGAGTCAAAATCCTTTGTTGGGGATTCCTCCACTGGGACTTTCTCAATGGCATAGACATTTTTCTTTTCCTTTGGACACTTGTGACAAAAAAATTTCTTATTTTCCAGTTCTGCCCTCTTTCTCTGGGCTTGTCTTTAAACTCCACCCTGAAAGGTTTTTTCTCTTTAAAAGCACTGATTTTATATGGGGTGTATTTCCCTATATTAGTTCTTTTCCTTACATCTTGTATAGTATTTGCAATGTCATCTAGCATGCAATTGTGGTTGCATCTGCATTTCACTGCATGCTCTAGTTCTCCTGGAATTTATTTCAGGAGTTTATGACTCCTCATCTGAATGTTCATTTGAGGATCAATGGCTTTAGGTCTTTTAGACTGTCTGAGACACCACTCATATGGATCTTTGTCCATAGGGTATTTGTCATTTTTGAATGACATGGTCTTTTGCCATATCCAAGGACCATTGCTTGACTTTCGGATGATTTTACTCTTTCACCATGGCCAGTTTCTTCTGCCATGGGTTTCTTTCCTTACTGTGTACCATATACTAGCATGTCACTTAAATGCTGTATTAGCTATAGCAGTAATCCAGTAGTCTTCTATGCTTGGTACATCAATGAAGATTCCATCAATATAATCTATGAGCTCCATATGATCATTTTCTCCAGTTCCAGAGAATTTGGGCAAGCTGGAGGCCTCAGAAAGCTGCTTCAAGGCTTCCTCTTCTGGATAAGACATATTATCCCCATCCTGGTATTGTGATGGAGATATTTCCTTATTCAACAGCATGGAACCTGGTTTGATGTCATCTGGGTGATATGGATTATCCTTAATGTGGCCTTGTGGTTGGGGATTTATGTTATGGTAGACATTAAACAATTTGTTTATATCTTGATCCAGACTATCCCTGTCCCTTCTGCTGTGGTGTTGTTCTTCAAAGACTATATTCAGTCTTTTGTTGGTTTCTTCAGAGGCTTTGCTCAATTGAGCATGTCCTTCTTGAAGAGTTTTAACAATTTTATCCATGGAGGCTGTTAAATTTTTATCCTCTCATGGCTTGCTTCAAGTTCTGTAAACTTCTTTTAAGTTTGCTCAGCATATTGGGACATTTTTAAACACAGTGCATCACTGTTTATGTTACTCTCAGGTGTGATAACATTATGTTCAATCTGAGTAGGGGTAATATTTCTATTAATGGGACTACTTATTTTAGAGTTATTTACAGCTACTTCTGGTTCTTGTGCACTTTTTTTCCCAAATCCAACAGCTTCTGGATCATGGGGTCTGAATCTCTCTTCCTCTGGTTGAAGGAGGTCTTGTTTTGCCCTTGTTTCCTTGTCTTCTCCTTAAAACTTCCTGGAATTGTGAAGAATGGTGACTCTTGGCTACTGATCTACTGGTTTCTGAATGGTGTGAAGCCACTGGAGAGCTGATTTTGCCTGCTCCTTGTGAGCCTGAAAGAATCTGAGTATGCCCTATCTGGGTCAGCTGTTCTTCTATAGCTTGGATAGTGGCTTGATTTT
Source organism: Austropuccinia psidii (assembly GCA_023105745.1). Lineage (NCBI taxonomy): Eukaryota > Fungi > Basidiomycota > Pucciniomycetes > Pucciniales > Sphaerophragmiaceae > Austropuccinia > Austropuccinia psidii. The sequence goes on along the minus strand of JALGQZ010000009.1, from coordinate 15,973,974 downwards.
CCCTTATCCTGGTTGCCCTTGCCTCCAGGAGTCTGAACTGCCTGGTAGGATTCCAACCTTTGGTGATTACCATAAGGTCCTTGAAGTCTATCTCTTTGAGACAGATCTTCTTGCAAATTGCTCCAAGTTCTTCCCAGTGAGATGCTAGGTTGAACCTCTTGTTGTCCATGCTCCATTGAAATAAATCCTTGAGGAGTTGGTGGAGCTGAAGAACTTGATCCATGTCTTTCCAGTCCTCTGGTTTGAGGTTCCTGTTGAAATTTAATGTGAATGGAAAGGTTGATATTATCTCCCTCATTGTTTTGCCATCCACCACTGTGTCCAAGGTGTCCTCTTCCAGGTCTTCTGGTTCTGGACGATCCTTCTCTGTCCTCTGGTTGGTTCCTTTGGAAGCCAAGGTCTCTGAGGTATACAGGTGACATGTCAGTGTTTGCAAGCAGTCAAAAGCTTTATTCTCTTAGGTTATTTACCTTTGACTGTTCCTTGTACAAATTGGTTGTCTGCTGATTTGGGCAATTTACCTTGAGAGTTTACAACTGGGCTAATTATAGTAAATTTCCCTGTACAAGCTGTTAAGGTTGGTTTACCTTTTATTGAAGCATAATTTTGTGGTTTTTTAGTCTTCTGGGTGGCAATAGGTGTCCACTTTGTTTTCTGTTATACGGCTTTCACTGTGCCTCTTTCCTTTCCCTTTGCTACCCTCTGGTTCTGAGGGTGTCACTGGTATGTTGGCCTGTGACGGGGTCTCAAGTGGTACGAAGTTTTCTTCCACTGAATCAAATAGGAAAAGAGGGTTTAATGTCAGTTAAGACTTCTTAAATTGATGTTTTCATGTCTAAGAATGGCGTCTGGGCTTGTATATTACTAAAATATGCCCTTGTATAATGACAGTGTAATTGAATTATCAATTTCACGTCAGAAATACAGTTTACAGATATTTGGTATACTGTTTGTATACCAATATCTTACAGATTACATGTAATTAGCAAGTATAATCTGGTAAAAGGTGGTGTATAAGAAGGTAATTGAATTAACGATATTCCCAACCATGCCTCAACTGTTGGTTTTACAGTAAGACGTGTCTTTATTTAATTAAAAAAAGACTGTATTAGTGGCTTAAAGTGTTTTTATGTGTAAAACACACCAAAAATAAAGGTCCTGTGGTTATTAGCCACATGACAGGTACTCTTATAATATGAGTATAAAATGGTGTGTACACTAATTAACTCAGAACAATATATGATATATATGTATTTTTAAGAAAAAATACGCCCAAAAACATGAAACAAAATGCCAGAAATAGAGAAAATAAGTGAAAAAACTCACTCTTAAGGTCCAAAAAAGGTTGAAACACGGCCAGACCCCCAAAATGTCAGGTTGGGTCTATGTAGAAGTAGTAATTAGGCTATTTACAACTTTAACTGTTACTGTGACACGTGATAAAAGATTTAAAATAAAGGTATTGATAGAGAATAAGAAATTTATAATAAAATTTGAAAGGGCTTTACTATTATAAAATAGTGGTGGTGAGTGCTGTTGAAAGCCCTGGGTGCAGCTTTACCTGTTGGATGAAAATAATAAAGACTACAATAATTAAGATTATAATTATACCTGGTTATTTTCCAAGAGTATAACTTTTTTTGACAGTTTTACTACATAGGAATTTAAGAGCAGGGTGTGGAAAGCTTTTCTGGCTGTGAAAAGCCCTCCTTTTATCCTGAAATGGGGTGGAAAGGCTACTAGACCTTTCCACATAGAGGAAGTGAAGAGTTTTCACTCTCTGAGACAGGCTTGTGGTTTGCAAAAGGCCTGTATATCCTGTATTGGGCTCAGATGTGGTTTTGACACCACATCTGGGCAGTTTTCACCAATACAGGGTGAAAATCTTCATCTGGGGACCACATGGCCTTCTTCTGACGTGTATGATGCATAGAATGCTGTACAGAAACTGTATGGGACCCCAGTATTGACTGACTCATGAGGTATTGGAGTATGAACATGCTTCTTTGTCTGTTTGACACCTCATAATTATGGTTATGGGATATTATCCCATGGTAAGGCTGTATTGGCGAACATGTGGAATTTTGACCTTAAATCAGCCATACCTTTGTCAGTTATTGAGATATCAACCTCAAAATTGGTTCAGTGTGTAGCCCTGTATTTGGTCTACACAATGCTACCTTATTTGATATGGGTATGATTAAATATGGCAAGGTTATCCCATGTACAAGATATTTTGTACATATGTGTGTTTTAGGCAAAAGCTGTATTGGGCTTGTTTGCCCCATAACCTTTGTTCTACTTGAGATATGAGGAAATGGATGGCACCATCAGATGGCCCTGATTGTTACCTTTCCAAAAAGACCCCACTTTAGGTATCTCACACTAAAACTGTAAAGGTTAGATGAGAGGTGAATGTTTTGTTCACCCTTCTTTGGCCTGAATTTGGTCATAACTTCAGTAATACTGGTGCTAGCGCAGTTTGGCTGGTACCATTGGATATCCCTGACTTAGAGATTCATTTTGAATACCCATTTGATGGGGTTAAGCCTCTTACTCTGTATTTCAGATGAGATGTAAAAATTAAGGTTTATGCTCAGCAACAACTTTGAGCAGGAATAACTTTGTTATTCTTTGTCCTATGATGATGGGACTTGTATATTTGGAAAGAGGTGAGGTTCCCCTTTCTTTTGATAACTTTTGATCTAATACGGCTCAGCTCCATGTTTTGGTGGTATCTTGGCTATACCATTGGTTTATGGTATTTGGGCTGTCATGCTTGTGCTCTGGTTTTGAGTCACAGGCTGACAACAATTGTGCTCTGGATGGAAAACATAGAAGACCATTGAACACAACATGATATTAACTTAGGCTTTTCCCTGACTGGTAAATTGGCCTGAAAATTGGGTAAGCTTGTTTTGAGGCCTTTTGAAACAGGACTCAAGACTATGACTCCCACCACAATAGGTACATAGACCCTCCTTGATTCTTCTTTCTTTTTCATAATTCATTAACTTGAAGTATTTATTCAGCAAAGAACAATGGGGCTTGTCCCTCATCTGAAAATTCTTCTTCTTCTTATGACTTGAGGTTGAAGAATTTTGAGGATGAGAAGAATCTGACTTTGAGGCTTCAGGCTTGTCCTCTTGATGATGACTCTTCTCCTTTTGCCTCTCATGGTACCTGTTATCAAGCTCCATGGTTACGTCCATTAAGTCTCTAAGAGAGTCCACTCTTGAAGGATGGGAGGCCAACTGATCCAAAATCCTGGATGGCAATCCCTTCCTGAAATGATTAATAAGAGCCCTTTCACCCCAATTTCCAATTATTGAGACAAAACTCCTGAAACTGGCTATTTATAAGGAAACATGGCCGCTTTCTTTCAATCTTAGAGAATCCAATTCTGCTTCAGCTTTTCTGACTTCATTTGGGTCCCCAAAGAAAGTAAAGAGTTGGGATTTGAACAAGCTCCAAGAATTGAGAAGGTAACTTGCGTCTTTATTGGTGAGAGTGGAAAGATAAGGCTCAATCCATTTTGCAGCCCTGCCAATGAGAAAAGAAGTGGCATAAAGAACCTTCTTTCTGTCATGAGAGAAGTTTGCGGGATCATTATGAAAGATTAATTGGCAAGACTGAATTATGCTTCTGACTTTGAAGGGCTGAGTCCCATTAAAGCATTCTGGTGCCTTCATAGATGTAGTCTTGAAGGCTGGTGGTCTTGATGACTCAGAAGATGAAGCCTCTTGAAGATTGGCCATAATTTGAGTCATCTGCTGCATAATGGCCAATAACATTGGTTCAGACTGATGAGAGAAAGGCTGATCAGACTGGGCAAGAGTTGGGCCTCCAGTACCTTGAGGTGCCCCCACAGGAGCAGGAGCACCTTCAGTACCATAAGACTATTCCTCTTCCACAGAATTCTCTTCCTCCCCTTCACCATATTCACCTGGACCCTTGAAAATGGTTCTTGAAGTTCCTTGGAATTCGTCAACTACTCCTAAGAATGAATTTGATCTCCTTGGCCCTTTTCCTTCCTTCCTTGATGGTGCTGCTCCTTCCATGTGGGGTCCTCTATCTAATTGGGCCCTCAGTTGAGGAACCGCTGGGGTGCCATCAAGAGGAGCTCTTGGAGTTGGAGTAAGAAAAGCTTGATTGTTGGCCTGAGATCTGGTCTTCCTTGCAGGAGGTGAATGCTGAATAGGCATGATTTCAGGAATAAAATTGAATTAAAGGGGTAAAAAATCAAAATTTTCTGGAAGTCAAAAATCAACAATCAAATCTTGAGGAAAATCAATCAATGAAAATGAAATCTTGAAGGAATCAATCAATCAATGTCAAATTAAATCTTCAAGTCAATAAATCAATATTTCAAAATCAATCAAATAAAATCTTTCAAAAATCAATCAATCAAATGAATTCTTGAGGAAATATCAATTTGTTTCAAAGAATCTTGATTTGAAAAATCAGCAAAATCAATGAAATCTTCAGGTCAATCAATTTTCTTGAATTCAATATCAATTATATGTTGAATCAGTCAATTCAAGTGAAATCTTCTTTAAAATCCAAAATTCTTGAAGAATAATTCAAAATTAATCTTGATATGAAGAGTGTTTCTGAACAATCTTGATGAGAAATTTGAAAAATCAAATGAAAAAATGAGATTATGGCTGAATTTTGATTAAGATAGAATTTGATGATTTTAAATAATATTTGAAAGAGAAAACAGAAATAAAAATTTGGTCAGCTTTGAATTTTCAAAATGAAGAATGAATGGGAAAAAATTGAGAAGTGACAAAGAATCATAAAGTTCATAAGCATTAAAGAGTCATAATTTTGATGAAATGAGTGAATCAGAATGATAAAGGAATTAATGAACAGAATGAAAAGAAATTATGAGTTAATAAATATAATGTCACAGGGGCTCTTATGGAATCAAGAGTGGCCTGGCACTCAGGAATCAAGAGCTCACTTGGAGGGCTCCAAAGAATAAAGAAATAAAAGAATATATTTCTTTAAAGAAGAATAAAAGGTAAAGACAAGTATTCCAAGATATAAAAAGAAAAGGAAGCCAATTACCAGGATAATAAGAAGCCAAAAGCCAAAGAGCCAACCAAATTAATCCTTGTTTCACTGTTTCAACCTGCCAGAAAGAACAATGTAATTAGTAAAGGATATGACCACCAATATCTACTGACAGGCAAAGAAGAAAAGCTTCAAATTACTGACTTAAGATTCTCAGTATTTACTTTAATAAGGTAAAAGAAAATAAGGATAAAAATAAATCCAATATATTAATTAACTGGAGAAAAAGTCCCCAGGTGATGAAAGGCTGCCAGTATATGTAAAAAGCTGAAAGGCTGATCCTGAAAGGTGGTTCACCCGGCTGTATTGTTTGAATTGGGCCAATACAGCTCTGGAAATATTGAGATTTGAACTGTGTGACTGAATTCCCACAGTGGAATATGAATTGGCGCAATTGGGCCAAGGCCATACAGGATGCTTGATTACTACCTGTATGGACCAATTGAGTTGTCCAAAGAATTCTGAGTACTTGATGCCTTGACAATGATTGAAAACATTGATAACCTCTGAGAATTTCCCTTAGAATAGCCCTGATGAGAATTGACAACCCAACTCCTGCAGGGCCAGGTGGTTTGGGTCCTCAAATGATCTTCTGGTACCCGCCAGGGAATTGCCAGGCTGAATAGCTGAAAAGTCCTCCTTCAAAATTGGTGATGGATTTGGGAATCGATTTGGAATCATGTAATTGAGTCCTGAAAGTGCCATAATTGGATTTCTGAGCAAAAATGGTGCATAATGGTATATTATACCATATATGCACCACTCATGGAACCTTGAGTACGGGGTGCATTGAGGAAGGAGAAGCCTTCCCCTCAATATGAGGGGAAACCTTTCTGGGAGCTGAGTTGGTGGCCTCTGGTGGTTGCCATAGGCCATGGACTGAAAAATTGGTGTCCATAGAGCTTTTGGCCATTTTTGGTCCTGAGGGTCTTTTATGGCCATTTTGGGTTGGATGGAATTCAGGGACAAAAAATGGCTCAGGTGGGGCCACTTGTGGTTTGGGACCCACCTGGCCTTGGGGGGTGATAATCTTCCCCCTTTGCCCCTTTTGGCCTCATTGGATTGTGGCAAAAGGGGGCCTAAATGGCATACGGACCGCAGTGTATGGACTGTGGGCCATAGAGGCTGTAGGGGGCCTAAATGGCCCAAACCCCCATAATAAAAGGGGTTGGGCCAAGAGCCCTGGAGGTGGCTAGATGAGCCATAGGACCCCCAGGCCCAAAGATAAGGATAATGGCCTGGGGGTTGGTGAGGTGGAGAGTTGGCCAAAAAGACCAATGAAGGCAGGATATGACCTGAGGCCTTAAATGGCCAAAGAAGAGGGAAGATGGTCAAGGGGCTATATAGAACCAGAGGGGTCAGTTGGTCATAAATGATATGGCATGGCCAATTGGCCCTAACTTGGGTCAGGCTGGTATTTCTGCAACACTCATTGGGGGGGTGATTCTTCATGGTTGTGAAAGCCTAGTTAAAATTCTTCAATACCTCATCATACAGAGCTTAAGACTTTTTAAGACTCACCATTAATAGATATTTTCTTTGAAATCTTGAGTTTATTTAACTTGATCATTCCATGTTGGAACAAATATAATTAATAACCTCAAATAAAATAATACTGTTTGAATAATTAACCTTTTTCTGTAAAAGGGCTAAGCTAAATCAACAAATATGGTATTTCTTTACCATTTCTCCAGACAAAAAATGTTCATGAAGGCACATAAAATTTATGAGGAAGATTTCATATAGAAACAAATATATATTATTTGCAAATTTCTTTATGGCTAAAATAAGAAAAAAATATTTCTCAATAATTATAAGCAATAGATATTGAATAAGCCTTTTTGTTTATTGGGTGAAATAGTCATATTAGAATTTCTCACTTCATCTAAATGAAAAATATTGTTACAAATGCAATCATATGTTGCATTTCTCTGACACCCTTCTCAATCTATTACCCAAAAGTTAACTTAGAGGATTTCTTGATATTCTTCATATTTTAATTTGTTGATTATGATGTGTTTATTCTAATTGAATCTATATAACTGGGAGAATTTTCTTTTATATTCAATATTTTTTGATACTTTAAGTTACCCAGATCTACTAGATATTGATTGAGAAGAAAAATTTTATCAATTTCATAATTTCATAAGATCAGTTGAGTATTGATAGCTATTTGATTACTTAATCTATCGCAAAAAAAGGACATGCTGGATTCCTTGCAGATATCTAACACAGCTTACTGTAAGGTTTGACTCAGAAACAATAAGTAAAAATTATTAGCATTTTACTTATTGTACTCTGAATGTCCTTTTAAATAAAATAAATAAGATAAAAATAATTATAATAATAAAGATTTATTATAATTATGGTGTGAAAAATAATTTTATTATTAATTAAATAGAATAATATAATTTATATTATGAAAAATAATATAATAAATAAATATATTCATATTTTATAGTTCATATATTTAAAGGAACTTTATTGTTGCTAAAAACAAATAATAAAGGCAGAAAAAAACTGTGTTTTATTAATAAAAAGCAATTCATAACTATAATATTACTAATATTAAATTTCTATATTAATATAAATACTATTTATATTAATTGAAGAATTATTAAAATAATAATAGAGAAAAATTATTATAATAAGAGGAAATAACCTAATTTTGACACTTAATATAATGATTTTGGAATATGTTATGCCAGATAATGTAAATTCAACTTATTTAGATTTTATTTACAAATAAAAATAAAAGCAATTACAAATTTTCTTGATTCTACATGGAAATAAGGTTTTTAAGAGAACTATAAGAAAACAAATGAACAATTTGAAGTAATCACATCAAAAATGAGGATGAAAATAAAGATTACCTTTTGTCTTTGATAATATAAAATATTTATACATAAATAATGAAGATTTTACCTTTTGATTTAATTGTTTTATTGTTTTGATGTGTCTGAGGGGAAAATAGAGTAGAAAGAGCTCTATTTATAGTAAATACCTCCCTTCTAGAGTCCAGTAGACTTCTAGTGAACATTTACTGATGGTATCCACTGGAAATGATCAGTATTTTAAGGTTTAGTGATGATTACATCATGATCAAACCATCTTATCTCATTATTACGCGATTATTTAGAGTTATCACTATAACTCTAAATTTGATGACATAATAGGCTTGGAAGAAGCCTAAACTTCGTGGATCTTATTAGTATTAATCATAATATAATATTATGCACCATTTTTATCACTTATATAACTTTTAAGCTTAAAATAAGATTACAGTGAGTGATAATAAATGATCAATTTTAAGCTTAAATGTTTATCATTAATACCTTTTAGGTTATACACACTACAGCTATTCTAAGAAAAAAAATTTGATAGGTTAGCGTGTCCTTCTTAACCTTCCAAGAGCATTTCATTACATAATCAAAACTCTATGTTTGATGAGTTTTCTTGTATTTCATCTTTTCTGTTGAAATTCAATATTTCAAACTTCAAACCTTGATTTCAAGGGGTTGTACCTTGAATATTATTATAAAACTTTCATCATTATTCACGTATAAGCTAGTAGAATTCGAATATCTCCTTCTTTTTTTAAGTTTGAACCACTTTCACGACAAAGTGGTCAACAGCTCTAGTGATTTTGTTCAATAAACCCTTAAACATTATAGCCTTGTTAGTAGATTGTCAAATAAAGCTCATATTCCTGTTTTTAAAGTAATTACATGGTGACTTTATTTTTTTTAACTCTCTATCATGTATATTTCAAGAGATATTTACTAAAAACCATGAATATATGCATTGACCAAAAAAGTGCATATATTCAACTTAATTCCTTAATTATTGACTTTAGAGAGTTGTCATAAAATTGTTTTATGTGTAGTTTTTCATGGGGAAGACAATGGTGCAATTTATTTTACATGTTGCTTCATTGGTTTCTGAGTTAAGTATGATTTGATGTCTTTTTTAGGGTATTATTACTTATTATTCAGTAATTATTGACTTTACAGATATGCCATAAAAAGGATATATGTGTATTTTACCATGAGGAATCTAATGGTCTAATTCATTTCACATGTTCATTACTTATATTCTGAGTTAATTCAGAGCTTTTACCTATTTATGGCATTTTCACCAATTTTAAGATAATTATTATGAGTATAATTATTATAAAGTTTTTCATGTGAAATGTTTGGATATGTGATCATATATCAAAGGTTCAGATTCCCTACCAGCAAAAATGATTTTACCACAATCTGATATAGTTAATTAGGGTATCATCCACTGTCCTACCTCTTCAATAGACTTTGTTAGTCTTGAAGCTCAATAATGCTTAATTTTATATTCTTCAGTTTTTCTTTCATGTTGAAAATTCTCAATAATTTATCAGCATTCGTTATATCTTTCTCAAGTAGCCATTCATATTCTTGAGCTGGATTTCTATACCTTACAAGGTGTTCCCTTTCTTTTTTGTTTCTTGTCCTTCTTTCTTTAAGGAGTTTCAGAATTTTATTTGCTTCTCCTTCTTCTAAGGGGGTATTTCAAGTGGGGGTTTACTTCTTAGCAGAAGTAACTCCTTGTCACTTGAGCTGTAAGGTTTTATCAGGCTTACAGGGAAAGTTGGTTGTTTGTTCATTAATTCACCTGTGAGCTCTAGTTGCACAGCATTAGGTCCATGTAGTGCGTTTATCATAAATGGTCCTGCAAAGGAATATTCCAATTTCTGTGGTCCTTTTATATTATTGAAATTTAGAGTTGACACTAGGACCAAGTCTCCTATTTTGAATTCAGGTGGTTTATGACTGTGATCCCATCTTTCTTTTGCATACTTGAAAGCAGCATGCATACATCTGTTTGCATGGTGTCTTTCTTTGTTAAGCATTGTTTTGAAGCTACTTCCTTTTGGGTGTATATGTACTGAGGCCTTTTTGAGGGTAACATAGGAAATCTTGGATTCCAGCCTTTTTCTAGAATTTCTGGTGTTTTGCAAGTTGAAGAATGGATTGATGTTTTATATGCCAGTTCAAGAGCTGGTATTGATGTACACCAATCATGGGTAAAACCATAAGAATCTTTGAGTTCTAGTCCATAAGCACAGAATCTCCTGATCATATCTTCTAAGGTCTGTATCTTTCTTTCTGCTAGACCATCAGTTCAGGGGTGGTAAGCTGTTGATAATTATAATTTTGTTGCAAAATGTTTATGGAGGTTTTTCCATAATGCTGAAGTGAACTTTGGGTCTCTATCACTTATGATATTTTGTAATAATCCTGTGTGGCTCATAACTCTATTCCATATCATTATGGCTGTGTACATAGCTGTATCATCCTTGTGACATGGTAAAACCATTGGGGTTTTTCTTTATCTGTCAACTAATACTGGGCATGCATTGTAACTTCTGTCTCCTTCTGGAGGTAAGATTGTTACCCAATCCATGTAAAGTATTTCCCAAAGGGATTTTGGTTCCTGGATTTTGATCATCATTCCAAATTTCTTTCCTGTGGCTCTGTTTGCTTTCTGGAATATCTCCCAGGTTTGACAGTATTCTGAAAGATCTTTCTTTGAATTTGGCCACCAAGAGCAGGTTTTTACCCTCTCCAGTGTTCTGTCTTCTGAGAGATGTCCAGCTGCAACACTATCTTGAAATTCATGTAGTATAGTGTTTATCAGAGTTCTATCTGTTAAAGCCATAACACATGTATGTTTAGTTCTATGATAAAGGATTCCATCAAGGAGGTGGAATCTTCCTCCACCATCTCCTTTTTTCCATGTTTCATCTAGTTTTGATGAAAGTTATGGATCTTTACAGTCTTTCATGAGAAGTTGGCATAGGACGTGGCAGTTTTTGTTCATTTTATAGCTTTATTTGACTTGGTTAAAGAATTCTGTTCAAATATCTGTGAGTCATATGCCTTCTATATGGTGCTCTTCTTGTGGTACCCATGCTGGATCCTCAGGTGTATTTGCCAGAGCCCATCTGCTAAGACCATCTGCATTTTTATGAATATTACCAGATTTATGAACTATAGTCATATTTCCTCTATATTATTGAATGGAAATTTTCCATCTTAGCATATGTCTATTTGGAGTTTTCATGTTTAATAAATATTTTACATCATTTCAATGTGTAATTACATCAAACACTGTCACATCCAAATAGTAGTGTAATTTTTCTAAAGCCTTTGTCTTGAAATGAAGCAAATGGGTCCTTCAACAGGTTTTTCATTTATGATTTGTGTCTGTTGTAGTGCAGCACCTAGTCCTTCTCCACAAGCATCAATGTATAGCTTGAAGGGTAGTTTTCAATCTGGCATTATCAGAAATGGGGCATTTTTTAAGGAATTTTCCAGCTCTTCATATGCCTTGAATATTTCTTCAGACATTCCATAGACTGTCTGTTGGTCACAGAGCTTATTCAAGGACTTAGCAATTCTAGCAAAGTTCTTTATATGCTTCCTGAAATAACCAGAAAATCCTAGAAATGATTGCATTCACTTTTTGGTTTGGGGCATTGTCTTTAATAGTACTGCTGCTAATTTGTTTTTATCTATTCCCAAACTTAGTCCAGATATAACATGTCCTAGTGCTTTCAGCTCACTGTATGCAAAATGACACTTTTTCAAAGAGATTTTCATGTTTATGTGTACTATCTTTTCGCAAGACTCTTTCTAGTCTTGTTAAGTGACTATACCAAGTCTCTGAGAAAACTATGATATCATCAATATAGATAATTAACCATCCTTCTGAAGCTTTTTGAGGAAATAGGGTATTCATCATCCTTTGGTAATGGGAAGCTGCATTGTTTATACCAAATGGCATTCTTAAATATTCGAAAATAGCACAGTGGACTATTATCCTCAGTAATTTTTTGGCATTTTCTGTGTATACATTTTGAGGAAAACCCCTCAGAGAATCCATGGCTGTGATGAACTTATCCTGAGATAATTGTGTTAATGTCTCATGGATTCTGGGTATTGGATATATGTCAGGGATAGTATATGTGTTTATAGTTCTAAAGTCCCCTACCATCCTTGACTTTCCATTATGCCAAGTTATAATGACAGGTGTAGTACCTCTACCTGTTCATTATCTCCTACTTTCCTCAATACTCCAAGGTGTATTAATTCTTCGATGTGTACCTCTAAGACTTCTCTAGATCTTGGGCTAGCTGAATAAGCTTGTCTTCTTGATAGATGTGGATACGGTTTTTCCACATTAAGGATTATGTCTACCTCATGTCCAATTATGACACCTAGTGGTTCTTTGTCAGTTTCAAAGGCATTCTTATATTTAAATAAGAGGTCAATCAATTTTTCTTTCATTTTTTCTGTTAATTCATGATTGAATTCTGCCTCTTTCAGTTGTTCACTATGAAAAAATCTGTTTCTGGGCTTTTTTCTCCATTCTTAATAACTGTAATTTGTCTTTTGTTATTGAAGAGGCCAAATTTTTGTCTTTTATTGTCTCCTATGGTAAAATATGTATCTTTTTGGTTAGATATATATATTCCATAAATTGACAAGTAGTCATCTCCAAGTTAAAATGGTTACTAGTGCAGCTGTCCATCACTACAAGCTCTACTTTCAATCTGATACATTCTGAAGGATGGGGAAAAATGAGTGTTAAGTCAATTATTCCAAGGGGCTTCATGCTTTCACTTTCACTACTAAATATCACTCCTTGTATTGGTATACATTTTTCTTCCCCATCCGGTACAATTGTTTTCAAATAACTTTTGCCAACACAGGTACAATATGCTCCTGTATCTAAGTTCACTTTTGCCTCTTGGTGTTCCACCATGACAATACTTATACTTGATTTTCCAGCTTTATATCCCATCCCTTTAGCTGGTTGGGTTCTATACAATTTGGCATCTTTTATGTTTGTCAGGCTTGTATCAGATGTTCCAACTTGTGGTATGTTTGAATTAACATCCAGTACTTCATATATTAAATCAATATTATTAGTTTGTGCATTAATGATATTAATTTCATCACTTTCAGAAGTTTCTTATTCTTCAGTCTCCTTCTCAGAATCTGATTCTTCTTCTTTATCATTGTGGTCCTCTGTTTCCACAATTCCATTGATTTTTGCTTATTTAAGGCAATTATTGGCTAAGTGTCCAATAACTCCACATTTGTGGCACTTTCTTTGCTCATTACTGTTGGATATATTGGGCTTGAATGTTTCTCTTGGTTTGTATTTCTTGATAAATGATTTATTTGGACTTTTAATGTCCAATTTCTTCCAAGTTCTTCCAATTTTTGTCCTTTTCACTATGTCTTCTAGTGCATTGATATACTCTTCTGTGAAGCATGGTTCTATATACCAGCTTCTCATGGAATGTTCTGATTATTCTCCACATTTTTTAAGTATTTTCATGTGCACCATTTTTTGTAACATTTCTAGGTTCAGTGTATTTAATCTTTCAACTTGTTTTAAGAACCAGGTCAAAGGTTTATCCTTGTCTGGGTAAAAGAAGGAATTTTCAAATGCATTCTCTATTTTGTACCTCCTGGAATTATTAGCCCACTTGGTGATCATTTCTTGTTTCCACCAAGACCGGGTATTTTTGCCATTTGTTTTCCTTATGCCATAATACCATCTTTTTTCAGATTTCTGAAATGTTGAGTGTAATATTTCAGTGATTAATTCATCTGGTATGGCATAATCTTCTTTTAACATGTCAATTGTTTCAATAAATGACATATTTTCATATTCACCTTCTCCTTTGAATTTTGGCAATTCATTTAATTGAGGTTCTTCCTTCATTATAACTTGGTTATTGTCTTGATGACTCAAGCCTGTTATTAATGGATTTTTTATTACCTCTTTTAGTTTAACAGTACTTCTTATGTGAGAAAATGGGGTTGATAAATTTGGCATATTTAAGTTAGCCTCATTTATTTTATCCATTTTCTCAGTAATAAGTCTAATTTTACTTGGAATGTCATCTTTCAGATTCATTATTGCTTCATCACTTTTTTCCACATGGTCTAGATGTAATTTTTGGTGTGATGAAGTCTTTTCTTCAAAGCTTTCTACAGAAATACTTAATTTGTTTAATTTTTCTGTAATATTATCAATACTTGTGTCATAATTGATTTTCAAAGTTTTATTTTCAATATCTTTTATATATTTATACAATTCCTGGTGTCCTTGTATTAATTTTTGAGTATTCTAAATTGAAACATTTAGCTTATTAGCTTCAAAAAGAAATTTAATGTTATCAATTTCTTTTTTATTTTTTACAACAATTTTTGTTAAGGATGATAAATTATTATTAATTTCTGGTAAGGATAATAAACTTTTTTTAGTTTCTTTAACAGGTAAAATACTATTTTTAATTTCTGTTAAAGTATTTACAACATCTGGAGATAAAGTTATTTCTTTGGGAAATGAGCTTGTCTCATTCTTTGTTCCTCCTTGTCCTTGAATTCCATCAAGGTTCTGGCCATGTTGAAGACATTTTCCATGGCGTCTTTTTGGATTTTTGGAATCCTGTAACTTGGGGAATATGGTTTGCTCCAGTTCTTTTTCTTGTTCCTCTTCCCTTCTTGGGGAAGTGGGTTGGCTTGGGGCTTATTCCTTGCTTGCCTCCCTTGTTTTAGCATGGTATTCCTTAATCTTTTTGATTTGAGGTTTGGATGATAGTGGATTCCATCCATTGGAGTATCTCACTCCTTCCTCCTCTTTGAGGAATTTTTTGAGGATGTGCCAGGAGTTCATCACTACTTGGTGTGTTTGTGGCAACATTTCCCAATCCTTGTCCTTGTACTGTGGAACTCCTTTTAGGGGGGGATTGGATAAGGCAGTCCTGGAGGGGAAAATCATAGTTAAACAGTTTTGCATTTCTGAAATAATCCTGTAACCAAGGGTGCTAATGGTGTTTTACCTGCCCCTCTGAATATACTAAAAAATCTTCCTACAGAGCTCACAAATCAATATTCAAGATTGTGGCTTTACAACTAGAGAAGATGTTTCAGCAGTCTCTATCAGACCTATTCAATAATCAGATAAGTAACTTATAAGTTAAAAAAGTATAAAATATAATTCTCAAATAATAATATAAGATTATTTTAAGGGTAAGACCTTGATAGTATAGTGGTTGATTTAATATAATAGTACTAATATGTATTTGAAGGGGTAAGTTCAATTTGATGTTAAATATGTTATAATACTTAATGGTTTGAGAGGTTAATTGTTAATAAAATATAGGAATAAGACCTCTAAGAATTTATTGGTAAGATCTTTTTCAATATAGAGTGGATGTTTGTTAAATATATGAGTGATATAATATAATATAAGGGTAGGTTTTTTATATAATAATATTTATTTGTAAAGTTGTTTTTTTAATATGAAGATACAATAAGAATATATTTAATTTATAATGTAAAGGTTATGGGGGTAAACTCAATATTATGAGTATTACTGATAGTATTATAGTTATAAGACTAGTAATTTAAACATAGGGTGTATTAATAATATAAAGTAGACCTTCTGTTAACTACTATTAATGAGAAATCACTATTAATTAAACTTATAAGTCTATAATACCTTTAATAAAATAACTAGATTATCCTAATAGTAAGGGATGGATGAATCATTCTCCTTCTTGGTATATAATTCCCATTTAAATAATAATACTATATTGACCTACTAGTGAGGGATGAATAATTATTCTGCTTCTTGGAATATAATTGATTTCATTCATGGGGAGAAGATGAGAAAATGAGGGAGAGAGGACCTTTATTTATATTATTTGGGCCCGCCATAGAGGCACTCAAAAAGAAGGGACTTAAACTTTTTCCACTTCTTTTGGCTGGGATAACTCTTTATAGTGGTCAGATATCATGTGTTTGGTTGGTTGTACCATTTTTATGTATGATTATATAATCTGAGATGTTTTTGCTGGTGAGGAATTGTTGAAATGGTGTCATTTCTTGAAGGTATTTCACCATTTGTTTGGCTTGTTGCACCATTGTTGGTGGTCTGAGATGATTTTGTACAGCTATTGCACCATTTCTGGGACTTTACTTATATTTTAATTGAACTTTAAGATTACTATGCACAGCCTTGAGGGAAAGCTGGTGAGAGATATCTAAATGGTGTAATTTGATCAAGATATTGCACCGTATGTTTGGTTTGTTTCACCATCTCTGGGGGGATGAGGTGATTTTGTACAGCTATTGCATCATATGTCTGTGCAATGTTTGAACTATGGGTTGGGAGTGCCGGGCATTGTGGGGATTCTGTTTGTCCTGTATGAGATTCAATTTTTCTTTATATAACTTAATTTTGTTTTTAATTTATATTTACTGGCTTATCAGGTGGCTGTGCTTGTATTTCCACAGATATGTTGTGTAATTTAAGGGTTTTGATGGATTTTTCTTGCATAAATCAATTGATTTCTTTTCTTTCTGTCTTGTGACTGTTGATTAATACAGTTTTAATTTATTCCTTATTGAAT